>CM031371.1:73345351-74716022 GCA_018208015.1 Medicago ruthenica
TGTGGGTCTCTCAAGATAAAGCAAAGTTATCTACTTGTCTAATAACCAAAGAAGATGAAGTTAAGCTATGGCACCAAAAGCTTGGAAATCTGAATCTCAGAAGCATGAAGAAAGCTATTGCTAAAGGAGCCATCAGAGGTTTACCAAAACTCCAAATTCAGGAAGGAAGTATATGTGGAGAATGTCAGATAGGAAAACAGACCAAGATGCCTCACCAGAAGCTGCAACATCTGTCCACATCCAGAGTTCTTGAGCTATTGCACATGGACTTAATGGGACCTATGCAAGTCGAAAGCCTAGGTGGTAAGAAGTATGCTTTTGTTGTTGTTGATGATTTTTCTAGATATACTTGGATAAATTTCATTAAGGAGAAATCAGACACTTTTGAAAAATTCAAGGATCTTTGCTTACAACTTCAGAGAGAAAAGGATTGTGGAATTGTTAGAATCAGAAGTGACCATGGGAAGGAGTTTGAGAATGGTAAGTTCTCTGATTTCTGTATTTCTGAAGGAATATTTCATGAGTTCTCTGCACCCATTACTCCTCAACAAAATAGGATAGTTGAGAGAAAGAACAGGACTTTGCAAGAATCTGCTAGGGTTATGCTACATGCAAAGAAGCTGCCATTTTTCTTTTGGGCTGAAGCCATGAACACAGCCTGCTATATTCATAATAGAGTGACTTTGAGAAAAGGTACATCTACAACCTTGTACGAGCTATGGAAGGACAGGAAACCAACAGTGAAGCATTTTCATGTGTTTGGTAGTAAGTGTTACATTCTAGCTGACAGGGAACCAAGAAGAAAGATGGATGCTAAAAGTGAAGAGGGAATCTTTCTAGGCTATTCTACAAACAGCAGAGGCTATAGAGTATACAACTCCAGAACCAAGACAGTGATGGAATCCATAAATGTTGTTGTAGATGATGAAGGAAATAATGCTATGCCAGATGATGCTACATTTGACGCAGCATCTGACCTACAGGAAGCGAAGAAAGTAGATGAAGCAAGTGACAAGCAAGATTCTGAAGTAACTGGCCCAGAGAAGACTGCTCCCAACAAAGGACCATCTATCAGAGTTCAGAAAAATCATCCCATAGATCAAGTCATTGGCGATCCTAACCAAGGGATCACAACTAGAAGGAACTATGATGAGGTATCTAATTCTTGCTTTATATCTAAACTTGAACCAAAGAATGTTAAGGAAGCTCTAACTGATGAGTTCTGGATAAATGCTATGCAAGAAGAATTAACTCAGTTCAAGAGAAGTAATGTGTGGGACCTAGTTCCTAGACCAGATAATGTGAATGTTATAGGTACCAAGTGGGTTTATAAAAACAAGTCTGATGAAAATGGTACTATCACTAGAAACAAAGCCAGACTGGTTGCACAAGGATATTCTCAAATTGAAGGTGTAGACTTTGATGAGACTTTTGCTCCTGTAGCTAGGTTGGAATCTATTAGATTGTTACTTGGGATTGCATGCATACTAAAATTCAAGTTGTATCAGATGGATGTCAAGAGTGCCTTTCTCAATGGGTACTTAAATGAAGAGGTTTATGTGGAACAGCCTAAAGGCTTCATTGATCCTAGTTTTCCAAACCATGTGTACAAATTGAAGAAAGCTCTATATGGCCTGAAGCAAGCTCCTAGAGCTTGGTATGAGAGACTTGCTGAGTTTCTAATCAACCATGGCTATAGGAAGGGAGGAAATGACAAGACCCTGTTTGTGAAAGATGAAAATGGACAGCTGATGATTGCTCAAATATATGTAGATGACATAGTCTTTGGAGGAATGTCTGACCAGATGATAGAGCATTTTGTTCAGCAAATGCAATCTGAATTTGAGATGAGTCTTGTAGGTGAGCTAAAGTTCTTTCTTGGTCTTCAGGTGAAACAAATGGAAGATACTATATTTATCTCTCAAAGTAAGTATGCTAAAAATATAGTCAAGAAATTTGGGATGGAAAATGCTGCTCATAAAAGAACTCCTGCTCCCACACATGTAAAATTATCAAAGGATGAGAAAGGTGTGGATGTTGACCAAAGCATGTATAGGAGTATGATAGGAAGCCTTCTATATCTTACAGCATGTAGGCCAGATATCACATTTGCAGTTGGAGTGTGTGCCAGGTACCAAGCTGAACCAAAAATAAGTCATCTGACTCAGGTAAAGAGAATTCTGAAGTATGTGAATGGTACTAGTGATTATGGTATGTTGTATTCTCATGGGGAAAGCACTGTGTTGTTTGGATATTGTGATGCTGACTGGGCTGGAAGTGCAGATGATAGAAAGAGTACCTCTGGTGGATGTTTCTTTCTAGGCAACAACCTTATATCCTGGTTCAGTAAGAAACAAAATTGCATTTCTTTGTCTACAGCTGAAGCGGAGTACATAGCAGCTGGTAGTAGTTGTTCTCAATTGTTGTGGATGAGACAGATGCTGAGTGAATACAATGTCAAGACAGATGCTATGACATTATATTGTGACAATCTGAGTGCAATTAATATCTCCAAAAATCCTATTCAACATAGCAGGACCAAACACATTGACATTAGACATCATTTTATAAGGGATCTTGTTGAAGACAAAATTGTTACTCTTGAACATGTTCCAACTGAAGAGCAATTAGCAGATATTTTTACCAAAGCCCTTGATGCTAATCAATTTGAAAAATTACGACGGAAGTTAGGGATATGCTTAGTTGAAGAATTGTAGCAATTAATGTGCAAGGGGCGTGCAGCTATTATTTTTTCCCTCCTCAACCGCTTATTGCACGTCACTCAAGGAGGTTATTGCAAACTTGCCTTTTTCAAAACTCTTGCACGCTATCATCATTATCTTTGTCTTAACTTCTCTCAACCTCTCATCGCCTCTCTTACCGCGCACATCATCATTCAAAAATCGTCCACTTCTCATACCTTCACATTCAAAATCATCGCCATGGCTGACTCTTCTTCTCATCAAACTACACAAGATCAAGCTGCTGAAGTCGTCATCACTGATGCGCAACCCCTCACCACTATCCCTAGCGCTCCTACAAAGAAGCGTCGAACCAGGGCATCTGCATCACGAAGGAAGACTTCTGCCAAATCTAGCAAAGCTGCCTCCTCCACCGCTGTGAACACGAGGTCTAAATCAAAAGGTAACACTTCTACAACTCCCGCTGTCCAACGAGTAGGCCTTAGCATGGATGATCTGTACCTTAAGGACAATCCGTTTATATCTACTATTGTTGAACCACATGCTGATCCTTCTGTCACTGAATCTGAGAATGTTGCTGTCGAGAGTACTGTAGCCATGCCCGAAACCCTAGGTTCTGATAATCCTAAGGTAGATGAAAAATTAGTTGGTGATTCTTCGAATTCTCCTATCGAGAAGGATGTTACTACTGGTTCTGGTGAAAAGAATGATGTTGATACAGGCGTTTCTGAGACACCTGCTGATTCCCCTGCCACAACAAAGGATGCTGTGACAGATGCTCAAGCATCTTTGTCACAAGCTCCTGAGGAGCCTGATGTGGTGGTTCCTAATATCTCTGGTTCTGTGAGTGTCCCTGAGAGTGAGTCCTCAGAGTCTGAAGATGAAGGGACTGAGACTCAGGATGCTGTAGATAATCCTGAAACTGTTAGTTTAGACCATGCTGACACTATTGCTGTTGAGGAAGCTGTGCCTGAAGAAAGACCTCAGGAAGAAACTGGTGTTATGGGTGTTGCTCGCAGGACAAGGAGCGAATCTGACAAAGCTGCTACTATTGTTGGTGAAGGACAAAAAGATAGGAAGAAGAAAGTTGTTAATGCTGGGAAGAGGCCTGTGTATGGTCCCCCCAAGGCTGGAAGCAAGAAGGTGGCTCAAAGTGGTCACAAGAAGAAGAGCTTAAAAAGAAAAGACCCTCCCTCTAGTGACTCTGAGTTTGAGGTTGCTGAGCCTGAAGCTGTCACATCTGGTGGGGCTTCCAGAAAAACAATGAAGGGTATGAAGATACCTCTAACTATTCCTCCTGCCCCTCTTGATAATGTTTCCTTTCATTTGGAAAATGGTTCCTCTAGGTGGAAGTTCATATACCACAGAAGACTGGGTCTTGAAAGAAATCTTAAAGAAGATGTTTTCAAGTGTCAAAAGCTGGTTGATTAAGTTTTGGAACATGCCAAGTCGTTTGCTATTAAGTTTCCAATTGCTTTTCCTACCCTCCTGTGTGGAATTATTCTTCAGCAACACCCTGATATTTTGATCAGTAGTGATGAGCCCTGCAAGAGGCCTAGTCCTATGGCTTTGGACTGCAGTCTGCTGTCTGAGACACATGATGCTGATGTAGCTGGGACTTCTGTCCGGACATCTGGTGTGCTCTCCAGAAAGCAAATGATTGCTGATCTTACTGAGACAAGTGTGGCTCTTGGAGCTAGGAAGGTGAAGATTGACAGGATCATTGCAGCTTTGAAGGCTGAAGCTGATGCTGAGGGTGAGCAGGATGAGGAAGAAGGAGGAATTATGCCTGCTGCTTCTGCTGATGCTACTGAGGATGCCTCTGATGATTCTGAGGATTTCTGATTTTATTGTTTTGTTCTGCTCTCATTTGTGTACTCTTTTTGCTTTTGTTGGTGACTGGGCTATGCCCTGAATTTCTTATGCACCTTGTATGCTTCTGGTCTGTAATATGCACTCTCTATGGTTTCTATGCACTCTTTCTGGTTCTATGCACTTTCTATGAGTATGCCCTATCTGTTGGTTGTCAGAATTTTTGGCTAAAAAGGGGGAGTAGTATTGATTTATGTCCTATCTGTTGCTTGTGTGCATGATTTGAAGCTTATATTATATATGATTGTGTTGAGGGGGAGTGTAGTATATGTTGAGGTGGAGTACTGGTACATGCATGTTTTCAGGGGGAGCTATCTTAAGTTTTATTTTTTGGTGTGTGGAAATTTATTTTTTCCCTTATCTTGTGAATCCACTATTAGAGAGTTTATTTCTCTCTAGTTGTTCCTATGAGGCTAGATGTTTGTGTTTTCTGGTGCATGCCTCTGATACTACCTGCAAGCCATCTTTGACTATATTTCGCCCTTGGAAGTAATCTCTGTTTATGCTACGATGTTTTCTTTCCTTGTTGTGTGCCTACATTGACGTGAAGGAAATTTTTCTGTGTATCTCCCAAGGAACTGGCTCTAGAGTGTTTTAGCCAAAATTGTGCCAAAGGGGGAGATTGTTGGGTTTTTGTAGATTGGCTACATTTTGCAAAAACATCTACTAGCCAGATGCTGGGACAGATGTGGTAGCATATGGAACAGCTTTTCGTGAGTTGTGTTTTCGCGCCAGCTAGCGCTTTATATTTGTGTTCGCAATCTTCCAAAGATTTGCCTGAAGATTTATTTTCCTCTAGCTTGCTGATCAAGGCGCGTGTATCTGATTGAAGATTTGCTTGAAGTTTTATTTGCCTTGCTATTTGTTCCACAAGATATCATTCTATATTTGGAAGCTTTTTATTATTTCTAGAAGATTGTTTCAACTGGACCGGTCAATGTCCATGCTCTATTTCGAAGCCCAGACCCGTGGTATCTCAGTGCTATATATTTGTGAAGACAAACCCTAGTTGGGTAACTAAAAACCGTGTGTGTTAGCAAAGCGTGTGTTTTAAGGTTTTTAGGGTTTTGTTTGTTAATTGTGAGCCTTGCTTGTATCACCCTGATTCAAGCTAAGGACTGAGTTTGTTTTGAGTTGTAATTTGTAAGCTGCTCCTAAGCTTTTAAGTACGGAGTGAGTATGTGTTATTAGCGTGTGTTTCACTTTGTGTGTTTTGCGTGTTCAATTACAATACTGTGTGTGTTGCTGGTAGGAATTGAGACGGGGTCTCATATCTAGGAGTTCCTAGATAGAGTTGCCACTGGTAGGGTCTAGGTGCAAAGTCAAGTAGTGTGTCTGCGTTGGTCTTTTCACTAGAACTATAATAGTGGAATCATTCCTGGATTGGTATCCCCCAGAGTAGGAGAGTTGCTCCGAACTGGGTTAACAAACTCACTGTGTACTTTATATTTCCGCTGTGTTCATTTTATTTTGTGCCTTGTTACGCTGTGTTACGTTAATTGTAGTTTTGAGTAGACACGTGCTCGGACAGTTGTGCCAACATTGTGCACAGCATATTTCAGTCAGGTTGCCAGGAATTTCACGAGGGTTTAGGCTATTTAAGCCCATTACCCCCAAAATTTCTCATAATCCTCTACACTTTCTCTCTCTAACATTTTCTTCTCCAACTTCTCTCTACTCTTTCTCTCAATCTCCCTCATCCAAATCATTCCAACCTTCACATAATCATCAATCCCCTATGTTTAGCCTTCTTGCAAGCAACTCTTGAGATTTTGAGCTATTCGGAGCTAAAGAAAACAAGAAAGGAAGAGGAATCAAAGCTAGGGTTTCAGGGAAAAAGCTTGGCAAGGATCAAAATCAATTATTCAGGTGAGTTCCTTTAGTTTAGAACCCACCTTGGGTTAGTTAGGTGTGAATCCATCCTTTGAGAAAATTTACATTTTTTGTGCCCTAATCCCTAATGCATGCTAATTCCTTGTTAATCCATGAATTAAGTTATCAATTGGTAGTTTAAAATCATTCTTAATGTTGTTGGGAAGCTTGGGTAAGCTTGGATAAGTTAAAATGGTGGAAAAATCACGTTTTGAACACTTTCTGTCCCGTCATGGTCGCTCAGCGAAGTTCAACTTTGCTCTGCGAACTTGGCAGCATTTTGGTTCTGGACCACTTCGCTTGGACTTCGCTTTGCGAACTTGACAACATTTTGGTTCTGGACCACTTCGCTTGGACTTTGCTCTGCGAACTTGACAGCTTTTGTTTCTGGAGCACTTCGCCTAGACTTCGCTTCAACTTCGCTCTGCGAACTTGACAGTTTTTGTTTCTGGAGCACTTCGCTTGGAGTTCGCTAAGCGAAGTATTTTGTTCCCTGATTCTTTTAAAAATGTACCAACTGTCCAAGTGCCATTTATAGCATCTAAAAACCCTATTTTTCTCAAGGAACACTAGTTTAACATATCTAAAAGGCTACCAACGAATAAATATAAGGGAACAAGGCTTAGGCAATGCATGAGGATTGCGAGATCAAAGTTAGAAGAGCCGGGTAGTTATTACAAGGAGATAATAAGCCCTTAAGTATGACCTATGACAACGATATGTGTAGAACCTATGATTGGTTAGCAAGATTAAAATGTATTCAATTTAGCGTACGAAAGTACAAGGAATGTTTCAACATTCAAAGCTTCGGACAAGTTTAAGGGTTTAGATATTCAGGATACCCTAGACCAGGAAAAATAGATTGTACCTTAGATAGTGGTACATGGCTTTCCCCAGTTATGGGTACATACATATGTACATCAGAATTTGTCTCAGTCGTTCACGTCAGAGTGACAATGAGGGTATACATAGCAGTTCAGGATAACTAATCAGAATTAATTATCTAAAAGGTTAAATTATGTGTCTTTTGTGTTCTCGTCAGTTAGAGAGCACATGGGGTTCAGAATACAGCTGGAATGGGTAGGAACCTTCCGCGAGGATAACCGCACATAAGATTTAATTAAAAGTTAAGTGTGTCTTCTGTGTTCTCGCTAGTTAGAGCACAGGGGGTTCCGGATACAGTTGGAACGGGCAGGGACTTTCCGCGAGGATAACCACGCACACAACAAGAGGAGTCTGATGACTAGCCTCAGATAGGAATTTTCACCGGTTATCATCAGGGGATGTACTCCGGGGTTACTCCACTCGGATGCATTCCGTAAAATCAACTCAGATAATTGTTTGTTACACGCTAACTTTCTAACTTAATGTTAACAGAAGGATGATTATAATATAATGAGAATATGACAAGGTAGATAACAGTTATCAGACAGTGATCCTAGTTTTCCCCTCGATCACTAAGTTAGCAGATTGTAGTCTAGTTTTCACGACTACACAGTATAGCAGGCACAAACACGTATAAACCCGAAATGGGTTGAGATTAGAATATGGCAATCATAGGTTTCCCCAGAGGTTGCCACACAGCCCAGGATAGGTGGAGCTCACTGAGACATTATGTCTCATCCCAATCCATTTGATTCAGTTTCAGGTAAGCAAGAGGTTCGTGATGATGTTTATCAAGGAGAAGCTGAGTGGAGTGCAATTGCTCGTCTTGTACTAGCTCAGGAGGATATTAGTAAATCTGTATACATGTACATTAGTGGTACTTATTAGTTGTGTATAACGAGCAAAAATTTGTATTCATTCAGCATATTATCATTAATATTGAAAATTTTATGTATCCAGTATCAGATTTAATACGCATGCTAAATATTCTAGATAAATTTAGTATGGGTGTTACAGCAGTTAACATACCATCAACATTGTGCACCAATATAAGATTATTTGGATGGGGGGATAAAGGGAGGACAATCATTTCAGTACCAGCCACCACGACTGGGTTACAGGAGAACTCAGGAGGGAGCTGCCACCTACCATCCACAATGATGGCCGAGAGGTTACCTGTAAGGGACGATGCAAGAAAACGTGGGATCTAGTATAAATCCCGCAAAGTGGTGCCCATCCAATTGTCATGCCAAAGACGTTTGTCGTTACACGTACCGATCTGTGACTTAATACCATGCCACATTGAAGATTTAAAGTGTCGCATTAGATGCTGACCGCAAGGAAAAAATCGTTGATGAAACATATCCGCCCACTGAGAATTTTCTGATAATAGCTTCCAACTCAAATGTAAAATAAGGGACTCATTAATAACTCTGGTTGGTTTCAAGTTTAAACCACCAGAATCCCAGGGCAGACAAATTGTTTTCCAAGCAACCATACAAACTGGACGAGTAGAAATATCCCCACTTCACAAAAAATTCTTAATCCAAGTATCAAGCAATTTCAACAACTTAATCGGCCAAAGATGAACATGGAAGGAGTAAACAAACATACCATGAATAATAGATTTTATTAGTTGCGCGCGACCCATGATAAAAAGAAACGATCTTTTCCAAGTGGCAAACTTGACCTTGATTTTATCCATAATCCGTTGGAAATGAGAACTGTAAAGCCCCAATCCCCGAGAACATAAACATAAAGATTAATCACGCAATTATCCTACATTGGAACTTTACTAATTCAACATACGTCTCATATCAAATATTTATGATAAAAACTACATCAATTAAATCACATCACAGCGGAATAAAACATAATTAACATCAAAGCAATTGTCATGTCTCGGTCATAACATATAAATTAACATATCATCTCAACAATGTTTGATCCAAAGATCTCATAGTATAACATAAATAAACACCTAGTCCTAATCAGAGCTCCTAAGCTAGACTCCAAAGCAGATAAACTCAAGTAGGCAAACGCCATCCTCGTCATGTTCACAAAAAGCTATTCCTCAACCTGCAAGTCTACATCCATGAAGGATTCACCCAAGGATGAGGCGACAATAACGCTACTGGAGGGTAAGATATATGATCAACATAAGGGAATAATAAATGCATGTATGTCAGGCAAGCCATATCAACAATTATCACATATACATTTAAAGCAAGCATGGTTACATAACTCAACATTTATATCATATTCATATTCAATTATAATCTCAATCACAATCTCCAATCTTATATCGAACACTCAAGATTCATTAAGTATCAACAATTAATTTATAATTTTAATCACAATCACAAGAACTTATCAATTAAGTATTTACACTACAAGAAAAAAGGCATTTTGCGACTTCTAAAATCATGGATTGCGACTGTTAGAAGGGTCGCAGATATCCCTTTGCGACTGTTCCCCAACAGACACAGAAATTGGGGTCGCAAAGGGTATTTTGCGACTGTTCAACCAACAGTCGCACCAACAGTCGCAAAGGCTATTGCGACTGTTAGGAACAGTCGCAAAGGAAGAGCATTCACATGGTTTTGAAGGGACTTGCGACGGTTCCCAACAGTCGCAAAGGAAGGATTTTAACAGTAACAAATAATTAAGAATTTTACGGTTTTGATTCTATAATGGGATTTTGAATCGCATATACTTAACACATCCATGTATCACTATATATATACCTAAAAACAAAATTACCACTGAAAGTTTACCTCAACAGAGTTAAGTTCATATATTTGGTTTTCAGTGACTTCTAGATCTAGTGCCTGTACGCAAGCTTCAGCAACCACAATTCTACTGGCTTCACCCACTAGTTTATCTCCTGAAAGCCGTCTCAAAATTTCTAGCACTTTAAGCAAAAACACTTTTGGAAAAGGTATAAACTATCATATAAAATTATGTGATGAACATTATTGACATACCTTGACCTATAAGGACAGCTCGTCGTTGCCCAGCTGTTGCTTTGAGTAATGTATTGAGATCATAAGATGTGTATGGTCCATCTGTCAACCTTCCAGGTCTAAAATTCATTTAAATACACCATATGAGGAGATTTCGGGAACATTCAACATTTTGGTTATCAACGTAATAATATCTGCAACATTTTCATCTTACCTAATTATAGTATATGGAAAGCCAGAATTCTGAAGAAATTCCTCCCCCATCTTCTTATACTTCAAGACACCAAATAGGTTCATAATGCTACATGAAAAATGAAGATTAACAAGTCTATGAGAGAAGTCCATTTATCAACATAGTTTACATAGTTTTTTTTCACTTAACGAAACCGTATCTTAAATCAAGAAAGGCCAACAAGCAGCATGGTAGTAACCATACGTAATGAAACCGAATCTTAAATCAATAAATGCCAACAAAAACAAGTATCAGCTAATTCTTCCATTAGGGTCACACTAGATGCTGAAATAAAGAGTTTATAGCCGATATGGATAGGTTACACTAAAATTTAAATTGAGAACTAATTATTAGGTATGCTTACCTCCATGGCAATCCATTACACTTGGTCACACCTATTGATGATACAAGAATAACTCTTTTCACTGAGGAAGGCAACACAGATACTAGATTCTTCACTCCCACCCAATCTTCAAAAAATAAAAATAGTCGAAATCAAAATATTGAGACGTGCTTGAAAAGTTGACGACTAAGGAACTTTCCACACATGATCTTCACCTAACTAACTTTATATTTCAATTTAGCTATGAAACTGAATGCTGCAATAGATATGCAGAATGTGATTCTTACCAACTCTTTCTGGTGTATTTTCATCATCCCACCGCCTTGAAGGAAAAGCTGTTGTTCCTGTGCAGCAAATCACATGAGTGACTCCCTACAAGGAAAACCAAAGAGAAAGAAACACAAATTATTACCAATTTACCATACATTTCTCTTGGTTGGAGGAAACGATAAATCAAAATAAAAACAATACTAATGAAACAAGTATCGATTATGTATTTGTAAGGTACATTGAAGAGTTTACCTCAAATATAGATGGATCCAAATCATCATGCTTCCTTGTGTCTCCTTTGAATACCTGCCATATTCAAGAGCTCTTTAACTAGAAAATATATTGAGAATGAATGACATAAAAATGAGCCACAAAGATTTTTCTTCCTTGGTGGTACCACAAAAGCAATTAAGGGCCTTTTTGTTAAAAAATATCAATATGTTATCTGATCTTACTTGGAATCACAAAATGCCATCTCATTTTGACTCTATGTTACATTAGCTAGTATAACTCACATGTCCTTGGATCGTAACTAGACTCTGATACCATATATTCCTAAATGGCCCAAGGCAATAATAAAAGGATAAAAACTTTATAACTATCACAAGAGCATACCTAATGTCCATTGATTTCGTGAGCATCATATCCAACCTGATAGCTCTATGAATCTCCTTTAGATGACCATATTCTGGCTGCCTAATCAAACCTGCATTGTTTTATAACAGAATACAGAACTATTCAGTTAATAATTACTACTATAATTTGAGATACTGTGCGGACAATTGAATCCCAACAAGCATAAGCATTTGAGAAATAATCTATCTCTTTTATTTATTGCAGTAAAATTGTTAAAATTCAACAGTAATTTCTCACCATATTCATCTAGTGGATCATCATAGTCATAATTAGTAGATATAAAAGGGCATTCTGCGGTTCATCCAAAATTGGCTCCTCCATGATACTACAGGAATATGCAAGACAAATTACGCTAATTACACTTATAATATTAGGTGTCAGTTTTTTTTAAGCTATTTAAACTAACTAACTAACCATGTAGTAGTTTACAAATGACCCTTTTGTTACAAATCGAGCAACTGCAAATGACCCTCTTGTGAGTGGAATGGAACCTCCATATAGGTTGCCTTCCACTTTGTACAAGGGCTACTTCTTCTCCTTCTTTAACCATTCCATTCTTCTGCATATGGAAACAATGTGTAAGCTCATGAACAAACTAAAATTAAAATGGAACTCCTTGTTTAAGCAAGTCCTATTAGAGTTCAGTTCTAAATACAACTCAGTTGACATTTTCATTGGTAATTGCAACACGAAGTATTAGTTTATACTTTATATACAACTACTAAGAAGTTCATAAATGTGTCAAGGTTGATGGTTATGTTCGAAAGTAAAGCCTAACAATATGAGAGGAACACTGAGATAAAAATTCAATATCATAACTGTTATTTGTTAAATTAAAAATTCTTAGAAGTAATACAAAGGTAAATCTCAATCCGTATTAAAGATATCTTCCAAAAATTACCTGCAACAAATCCAAGGCTTTTGTGAATGTCTCTTCAGCATCTTCAGAGAATTCCATGTAAATAGGACAGACACCTTGATACAAAGCCAACCTCTGTTGTACCCTTTTCCTGCATGGCCACCAAAATTAGGTAAACAAGTAAACAACAAAGTCGTCATAGTTATAAATTATAATAAGTGCAGATAAACACAAAATAGTTTTCAGATGAAATACACAATTCAACAAAATAAATCGAATTGATCGGTTAATAAGGTCATTTAATCAGCCAGTTTTATTTGTAAACCAAGCACAACCACAGATATCCAACCCAAAAAAAAAAAAACTAATTATTGAGGCAAAATATCCAAACAATTTAACCCAATACATTTCAGAATATTCTCTTAAACATACTTAGGAATACATACAATGCTGCTGATTCAATTAGTTTCATGTTTATCTAGTCATCTTCTATTTTAAGAGGTTTAAGCAACAAGAGAAAGGGAGGGGAAATAACTCACTGATCAGTAAAAGCAAATATGGTGCCTGAAGGTCGATAATGGCTCAATAGAATAGCCATGAAACCCGATCTAGTGAAGACAACAGTTGAAGTTCCAAGGGTATTAGACATCATGGTTGCATGGTATGCAAACATCTCACTCATGTGGTTCTGCACAGCCAAAAAGAATAAATGGCACATTTCAGTGTCAACCGTAATATTTTATTCATTGTCGACATTAAAATGAGGGCAGGTTCAAAAATTCAGCATAGCAAAAAAGCACATTGAGCTTGAGGTTTAGACCTTGAATACTTGGCCAATATTAGGTGGCATCTGCCCACTTGGTAAAGCGGCTTCTGTCCGTAATGCTACTGTGTGCATTACTTTCGCAGCTTTTATTGGAAACCTGCAATATAATAAATTTCATATTATTGTCGCTTTCAGGGAACCCTCTTGCTTTAGATTCGTCTGCTAAGTCAGTGAGATGCTATTGCAACAATAATTCGATTGTGATATTTAAGGGAACAGTAATTTGATTTCCATATTTCTATTCTATTCTAAGAACTAAAATTGGAGAAATATCGGCATGTCAAGGTAATTATGCACTTTGAGATGTGGAGTTATTTACTTACTTTCCGTGATCAGTTTCTCCAGAAAGCATTATTCCATCGGAACCTTCTCGAAAAGCAATTGCAATATCAGATACCTCTGCTCTGGTCGGCGTTGGGTGAACAATCATGCTTTCCAGCATATTTGTTGCCACAATAACGGCCTTTCCCATGCTACGGCATATCCTAATTATCTCTTCCTACATTAGAAAATATTATGGAAGTTAAGATAAGCACAAACTAATTTGGTTCAAAAAAAAATGCACAAACTAATGTCCAATTATGGAAGAAACACCAACTGATTATATTTACCATTAAATAATCTCAAATTTGTTTAAAAACAAATTTACCTGCAAAAGTGGAACCTCTTCAATAGGGAGCTCTGCACCAAGATCTCCTCTTGCAACCATAGCCTAAACACGATGGTAAAAGAAGACAGGTCAGCAACCACACCTGGGATAAACAAAACAACAGCTAACGAAGACAAAAAATGGCCTACTGCTGACCATCCTGCCCCCCAACACATCCCCCGCCCCACATACCAATACAAACACAACGTATCAGCTGCAGAACAGCAGCTGTTAACACCCCAAACCAGAACTTTCAGCAGCAAAACAGAGAAAAATAAACCAAGTTAACGATATTACTTGTGAAAAGTCTATACTATACAAGTGAGGTTTCCTGAAAATTTTCCAAATGGAATGTTGTAACTTGTAACGTGAAAAAATAGAGTCCAGGAAAATTGTGTATCCACATTTATTCATTTAAGCTAATGACTCAAATGTGTCAATCATGTACAAGAAGTATTAAAATATTTCACCTCTAAAAGAGATTTTTTTTATGGGATAGTGGTGGATAGTCTGATATAAGAACTTTTAATGGTGCTACTTCTTTAAAAGAAAGACCAAAACATCTTCACTAACTAAAACATAGAAATCTATAAAACAACCCAAATCTTGTTCAAACAACCTATAACAAAAAAAGGTGCATATCACCAACAAATTGACAAAATCCCAGCAAGAAAAATCAAAACTTTAACAGATAGGCATTCAAATTGTGCATACCCAATTCAGTTAGGTGCAGCAGGGGCATCATTAGAGAACATAGAGAACATGGGTGCGATCGAACTTGAACAGAAAGAGAGAAAAAAACAAAATCATACCAAAAGCAGTTTGAATTGAAGCACCACCACCAGTGTAGAGATACTGAGTTGCGTTTCGATCTTGTTCAGAATCATTGTAGCTTCATCATTCAAACAATACAAAAACCCTATGAGCCCAACAATCCAAACAACATTCAACAAAAATCTCCTTTCTATTTCAAGTAATGTCCTGATTCTTTCTGTACCAATAATAAAGATTCAAATGAATAAATTTTACCTTGAGAAACTGAATTAGGAGAGCTGAAGAACTGCGAACCGCGGCAAAACCCACGACGAAACCCAATTGCACAGAACTTAGATCGTGAAACTGAAATAAGAAATTACACACAATTAAAAGAATCAAGAAATTAACAAAAAAAATCACTCAAATTAAGAAATTAACCAGTAAAAATGTAAGTTGATTGAATTTCTGCGATTGAGGTGATAGGCGAGGGTGAAATGAACAACTTGGTGGTGATAGGCGAGGGTGGTAGTGAGAGAGTCAGATTGACGACGAGGCTTCATCGATTGAGAGTTATATTGAAGGTGAGCGCCGGTGAGATTGACAGAACCGAGGGTGAGAGTGAGATTAAAGAAAGTAAGATAGAGTGTGAGAGTGATGAAGATCTTGGTTTCAGATTGAGAGAAAGTGAGATTGAGGAATAAAATTAGGTTTTAAGATTTTGGAGTGTGGGAGGGATATTGATATTGAGAAAGCGGGAGGGATGAAAATATTTGGGGAAAATGAATTTTTGTGAAAATGAGAACGCGTTGAAATTTTTTGGCTTAAAGTCTGCGACAGTTGGGCATAAAGGTCGCAATAACTGTCGCAAAGGTATATTTTGCGACAGTTTTGATACAAGGGTCGCAGAGTAGGTGTCGCAAAATGCTAAATTTCTTGTAGTGTTACCACACAAAATGCACACGTTCACGCCAAAACATTACCAAACATGACTTCTATGAATGTAATGCGCCTAACACGACTCTATATGTTTTACGGTACCGCCACCGATGAACTCCTCGAGATCTAAAACCCCGCAATGAATTCACCATACAATCACCAATGAAATCCCCGAGATCTTAAAACCCCGCAATGAAATCACCACACACCACACCAGACTGACTTAAGAATGCATGGACCCATAAAGAGACTCGACAATGCTCACCAAATACACTCACCATTTGTTATACAATTCACTCCGTCATATAATATATCATCACCAAATCATCACCTAACGCATTATCAAATCACTAAGGCCACACATCAAGTCAAGTAATTAAACATCATCATCATTTACTCAAACATCGTCACTTAACACATAACATGTATCATTATCACACATCATTCAATATCATCAATAGCATCATAAATATCATCATAAATATCATCATCAATAGCATCATCAATAGCATGATTAATATCATGTGTAAACAGCAACACATCACAACCATCACAACATCAAGTATTTACAATCTTGAACATTCTCATAATTTAAGTTTCATGATTTAATCACACAAACTACACCAAACGTCATTAAAGATCACAAATTTATAATTACCTACTCATTTATTAACTCTAAATGATTCCTTAGACTCGTTATTAATTTTAAGGATGTTTCAAGCTTCATTGAAAAAGTATGCGGAAGTTTCACGAAAAATGTGACATGACTTATGTGTAGTATTTTGATCATAACTCAAGTTCTATAAATCTAAATGAAGTCCAACCGACGGCAATTGAAAGCTAACATCCATATCTACAACTTTTATGATTACACCGAAACCCAGTTCAAAACAGAAACTAGTGAGAAAAAGGGAAATAATAGAAAAAACTGTTGTTGTCAGTGGTTGTTACGGCTACTGGAATCACTTAAAACTCGCCCAAAAATCCCATTTTTGATCCCCATCAACCCAAAATCAATTTACAGATGTTAACCATGATTAGTACACTCAAATTGAACAATGCTTACACAACAAAACATTAATTGGTATGAATTTCACAAGATTTTTGGTTAATTTTTAAAGTTCGTCTCAAAAACCCATTTTTTCCCAAAACAACTTAAAATCCCAAACAGATTTGTACAGCAACAATTCCAACTTTCTAACCACATCAACATGTTCATAAGCACATAATTAACAACATAAATCAACCTAAAATCAAATATGTCAAAAATTCATTCAAATTCACCAATTTTCACATAAACAACAACAACCATAATCCCAACTTAACCCAAACAATATAACATCATAATTTCATAACCCAAATACATAATCATACTCATAATCAATTCAATTCATCATAAACAACACCAATTATCATGTTATTCATTAATTTCACCAAATTTCACAAAGTTCATAATTACCAAAATTAAGCATGAGTTTTGACGAAGTAAAAGCATGAAATCAACAACTTAACACATATTCAATTCAGTCATCAACAAAGAGCACGAAAATCAACACAATTAATCATAATTCATAAAATTAAGCTATAATCTAAAGCTCCCAAACACGCAATTGCTTCTTAAACTCATATGTTAATCATAATCTCCCCTCTTACCTTAGTTTCCTCGCTATTCTTGCTATTCTTAGTGCAATCCTCTCCTTCCCCTTTGATTCTCTAGCTTTAATCTTCTCTATGCCTCTTCTCTCTGTCTCTCTCTTGCCTCTCAAAAGTTTTGTGAATAATGAATAATCTAGTTCACTCACCACTAACTAATGTATTTATAATAGGTTTCTAGGGTTTCTTACGATTAACTCACAATATTTTTCTCTACACTTTTACTTCACTTAAACCCCCCTATTACTTATACACCACTATTTCCTAATATTCAAATTCTAAACTTCTAACATATTTCAAATATGCCACTAACTCTCAAATTACTAAAATACCCTTTATCTCCCAAAATTCAATAAATCACCAAAATAAACAATTAAACACACATAAACAATTAAATAGATAAATCCTAAAAATCAGGCTGTTACAAGAACACCTAGGCATACCGGTAAAGATGGGATAGCCTAGGTATTGAAATGGAATAACACCGGAACTAAAACCCAACATATTTCCAAGAGAAGAAACCCATGAATGATTATATGAACCTATGAAGAACCTTCTTTTAGAGTTGTTAATGAGCTGCCCAGAAGCTTCCGAGTAAGAATTGAAAAGATGCAGAAGATGTCTAACATTGTGTTTGGTGCCCTTACTAAAAATCAGGATATCATCAGCATATAGGACGTGGGTGGGAATAGAGATACCCCTACAATACTGCATAGGAACCAAATGTCCCTTCTCTTGTTCCATAGTCAATGCTCTACTAAGAACCTCCTCGGCCAAAAAAAATAACAAAGGCGATAACAGATCCCCTTGACGAACCTCATGGGTGTAAGGGAAAAACCCAAAGGCAAAAAGTTTGATTAAAACCAAACTGTTGCAGCACCTGTAATAAAAAAATTCTAGTCAAGTGTATCAAAGGCCTTCTTAATATCAACCTTCAATGCAAGATTTCCCCCAAAGGTTTTTTTGTCAAGTAAATTAATGGCTTCAGAAGCAATAATAACACAGTCAGATCTATTTCGCTCCCTTATAAAACCCTGCTGATTGATGGAAACAAGATATTAGAGGTAATGCATCAACAAAAGGAACTCAATGCTAAGCAAGAAGAGATAGTTAAGAAGTAAGACATAATGGCAGAGCAGCAGATTCATATGCTTCAGAGCCAAAACGAAATGAAGACTGGGATTAGTGCCATACTTGAGATGTTGCAGAAGCAAGCCAAACCTTAGTTGTACACCTAGTTTATTTTCCTTTGTTTCTCTTTGTTAAATGTTCTGCTTTTGATTCTTACTTCTGAACTCTATTATGACTTATGCTTTTGATATGTTTATGCTTCTGATACATATGCTGTAATGCTCTGATTCTTCTGTATCTGATGCTAACTCTTACATGTTTTCACTCTTATCTCATGTTTCTTTCTTTCTCTTTTCTTCACAATTTTTTTTTGTTGATGACAAAAGGGGGAGTAAAATACAAGTAGTTTTCAGGCTCTGAGCCCAGAAGTCAATTAAAAAATGACTTAGGAGAACATCTTCTCATCTCTTAGCCTCTGATTCTTTTATGAGATATATTTCTGAGTGATTATATTTATTCTATGCGAAATCTGAATTCAATTAACCTGAATAGGACTTAGGGGGAGCTTACAAACCTCAGACCCTACAGTCAACTTGTTAATTAGATTAACAACAATTTTCTATTAATACTTGTGTTTGTCATCATCAAAAAAGGGGAGATTGTTGGAACAAAATAGTTTTGAACAAACCTCTTTAGTTTTAATGATTATAAGGTATTAAAATATAAATTGGATATGCTAATATTTGTTCAAGTATGCAGGACCATAGACAAAAATTTATACAAGAAATAATCATTTGTTGGTTCTAGAAGAACAAATTGAAGAACAAAGAAACTCAATGAGAAGTTGCGTTGCAAGTTAGAGTCTGAAGTATCAGGATCTGAAGTTTGAAGCATCAGAAGCTGAAGTCAGGTTTTGAAGAATTCTTGAGGATCTGAAGAGAGCCGTAGAAGATGGAAGTTCTGAAGATCATCAGAAGTCAACTGCTGTCACTTTCAGAAAGTACATGGTACACTGCAACTGTTCAGAATCAGAACACGTACTCTGCAAAAGTTGTCTCCTACTTAGAAACGGTTCTTTCCATTTGAAGAAAAGAATTCAAACGTTATTCTTCCTAGTACGTGAACCATATAAAGCAAATCAACAGTGAAAGATCAAGCTTCTCCAACAGACTCTTTTTGATGATTTATCAATTCTCAACGTCTCTCTACTCCTCTATATAAAGGATTGAAGACTTGAAAAAAAAAATATGAACTCTAGAATTTTCACAAGAGCCAATACTCTGCCAAAATCAAAGCGCATCAAAACACTTAGAAGTTCTTACAAACTTTCTCATCTTAGAATTTATTAAGTCTAGAGTCTTAAAAACTGTGTTGTATTTTGTGAGCACCTCTGATAGTATATCAAGTGTTCATCCCAAACAAATTCTGTATAACTTTATTTGTTAGAAGTCTCTTACTTTGTGTTTGAGCAATCAAATGTCTCTTACTTCGTGTTTGAGCATAAGAAGTCTCTTACTTAGTGTTTGAGCATTGTAGAAGTCTCTTGCTTTGTGCTTGAGCAATTGTTGTAATCATTGGATTATAGTGAAAAATCTCTTGTAAGTAACAAGAGGACTGTACTACTTCCGGATTGTGGAAGGAACCAGGGTAATTGCTTCTGTCTTTCTCTTCTCTATCTCTTAACCTTTCATCCACTGCATCTGACTTTGAAGTTTTCATTGAGACTCTGAAACTCTGTTTTGACATAAGAACCTCAGACTCAGATTCTTAACTACATTAGAACCTGATCTTTGTCTTATTCATTTTTAAAGAAGAAAAAGTCAACACAATTCAACCCCCCTTCTTGTGTTTTTTTCACCTTTAATTCCTATAGGCACGGTCGTGCTCAGTGCACATGCTGTGCAGAAATCATCACCCTAAGGTCACCAAACTCACCAAACTCGTCCCTCATCATCAACATAAGGTCACCCTATCATTCCAACACTAATTCCCTCTTAACCTATCCAATTACACATTCTTTTTATGGTTAAATTTCCAATTCATTCGTCCTAGGTTTGGTTCCTGTAATTGTAACATCCCGCTCAAGACTCAGATATTTATCAGTGTTGGGACGATGTATCAGAGATATTTTTAAGTGAAGGGCATTTTGGTAAATCGAGGGCTTAGGCTATATAAAGCCCCTTGCCTCAAAATTAACTCATAACTCCATCTCTTTCTCTCTCTAAACAATATCCTCTCCAACTTCTCTATAATTTTCTCACAAATTCTCCTCATCCAAATCATTCCAACCTTCACATAATCATCAATCCCATATGTTTAGCCTTCTTGCAAGCAACTCTTGAGATTTTGAGTTATTAGGAGCTAAAGAAAACAAGAAAGGAAGAGGAATCAAAGCTAGGGTTTGAGGAAAAGCTTGGCATAGGATCAAACAAGTTAATCAGGTGAGTTCCTTAGATTAGAACCCACCTTGCGGTAAGTTTGGGTGTAAATCCCTTTATTTTGAAAGTTTGAAAAATTGTGCCCAAACCATTAATGCTTGCTTAATCCTTGTTAATCCATGAATTAAGTCATCAATTGGTAGTTTGTAATCATTCATATTACTGTTGGAATGCATGGGTAAGTTTGGATAGGTCAAAATGGTGAAAAATATGTTTTTTGAACTATTTCTGAACTGTCATGCTTGCTGCAGCGAGCAGACCATTATCTGGTTCTGGAACAGCTTGCTACAGCGAGGCAGGTCAGAATCAACTTGGCAGCTGTTTCGGGTGATTTGATGCGTTTAGGCGAGGCTTTTTGCACTGTTTTACAAGAAAACCCTAATTCCTAAGAAAACACCATTTTGACATATCTGAAAGGCTTCCAACGGATGAAAGTATAAGGGAACAAGGATCTGGTAATGCATTAGAGGTACGAGAGCAAAGGTTAGATTAATAGTGAAGTTATCAAGTGAGATGGTAAACCCTAAGAACGACATATGACAACGATATGTCTAGAACCTATGATAGGTTAGCAAGATTAGAATGTAATCAATTAAGCGTACGAAAGTACAAGTAATGTTTTAACATTCAAAGATCAGAAAGTTCAGTTAAGATTAAATTAAGACGTGCCTCTTATAGTTCCCGCTAGTTGGAACGTCAAAGGCCACATACAAGTTAATAATTAATTAAAAGATAAGATGTGTCTCTTGTTTTCTCTCTAGTTAGAACAAAGGGGGTTCCAGATAAAGCAGGAACGATGGAGTTACCATCCGCGAGGATAGCCATACATAAGAGTTAATTAAAATGTTAAATTGTGTCTCCTGTTTTCTCGTTAGTTAGAACACAGGGGGTTTCGTATAGAGCTAGAACGGTGGAGTTACCATCCGCGAGGATAGCCGCACAAAAGTAAGAGGAGTCTGGTGTTAGCCTGATATGATAGGAATTTTCACCGGTAGCAGGGAGATGTATTCTGGGGTTACTCCACTCGGATGCACTACATAATTATTGTATGTTCAACGCTAACTTTCTAACTTAATGATAACAGAAAGATGAATTTATATATTACAATGAGAATATGACAAAGTAGTCATCAGATATTAGATAGTGATCCTAGTTTCCCCCCGATCACTAAGTTAGCAGATTGTAGTCTAGTTTCACGACTACACAGTATATAGCAGGCACATACACGTATAAACCCGAAATGGGTTGAGATTAGAATGTGGCAATTGTACGTTTTCCCCGAGGTTGCCACACAACCTAGGATAGGTGGAGCTCACTGAGACATTATGTCTCATTCCAATCCATTTGATTTAGTTTCAGGTAAGCAAGCAGTTCATGATGAAGTTACCAGGATTAGGCTGATTGGACTGCAAACGCTCGTTATGTGCCAGTTCAAGATTTCATCAGTACTTTGTATATGTACACACTTGTAGTACCTTATCAGTTGTATATAACGAGTTTATTTGTATTCATTCCGTAGAATCTTATTTATATTGAAAATTTTAATGTATCCAGTATCAGATTTAATACGCATGCTAAATATTCTAGATAAATTTAGTGTGGGTGTTACAATTGGTATCAGAGCGGGTCTATTCAGACCGTGCCTTGGGACATTAAAAATTCAATAAATGTAGTGGGACCATTGGGTTTCGGATAATGTTCTAAATGTCACATCTAGTTGAGCCTGATCAACTCAATCTAGTATATGACAGTTAGGACAATTGTCTGAGAGCTGAATGGGACCGTGGAGGAACGAAGCGTATGAAGGTGAAGATTAAGGTGTCAGTTATAAGACGGAAATTGGTGAAGAAGTTGTAAGACCCTAGATTTTGTGTACAGTGGTTTGTAGAGCGTTAGCGATGGCTACGTGTCTTAGAGTTTTAATGTTAGTGTTTTGTGTTATATTTTGTGTAATATAACTGTTTTTGCTGTTTTTGAGCCTGTTTCGCGCTTGTACGCCGAAAAGGAATGAGATTTGGTTTATGAGTTTCTTTTATAAATAGGAAGTTTTCCATGAAAATAGTTTTCGGAGGTTTGACTTTATTTGAGTTTTTGATAAACGAAGAGAAGATTTTTATCAGTCGTTTAAAATTTTGCAGACTCCGAATTTTGTGAAAATTTAGAGATGAGTTTTATATATCGACGCGAGTCGGAAAATACTTTCAGAAAAATTTTAGAAGGTACGGTTTGAAAATTCAGTCGGAGAAACTGTTTTATCGATAATTTTTGAAAACGGAATAGTGTGGACGTTTGTTCCGTATACTGTTATTTTTGTATGTTTTGCTTGTCGCGACGCGCGAGAGCTGAGTACGAGGGTGTTTTTCCAAGAGGGAAAAATATCTAGAGGTGTGTGTTATGAGGACTTGATCTAGAGGGCTAGGGATTAGCCATGGAAAGTGTTTTTTGATCCAATGGGTGAGATTGAATAAGAGGAAACTTGTTAGTAAAGAGTAGTAGACTTTTGGGGAGAGAGAGAAAATTCATTTTCCCAACACTCTATCTTCTTCTTCTCCACGTGAGTTCCATTCCCCTTTCTAGAGTTTCATAAAAATTTTCTTTTCTACCATTGTTGACCATTTGGAGCTTGGAAAATTCTTGAGGAATTAGTAGAAAAACCATTGCAAGGTAAATAGCTTCTTCCTTTACTTTAGCTGGCCAAACCATTAAGGTTTGATGTATTTTTGGAATTTTATTTGTTGAGAAATTGGTAGAATATGGCTATACTATGTCCTAGGCCATGAGGATGATTCATGAGTGAGTAGTCATCATGTTTGTGACTAGTTGTTTTAGTTTCATTAAGTTTCATGAGTTTTGGATAGTTAGGGTTTTTGAGGAAAAGTCATATTGATCAAGAACATGTTTTGATTTGTATTTGAGAAAATAAAAATGGTTTTTGAGGTTATGAGGAAGTGGGATTGTATAGAAAAAAGTTTTGTTTCAAGGATGTGAAAAATTTTACCTTGTGGACTTAGAAAAATTTTGGGAGAAAAATCTTGAGTTTTGTATTGGTTTTGGTTGGAAAGAAAATGGTATATGTGTAGTGTTTTGAGAAAGAAAATGATTTGTTTTGGAGTGAACAAACCAATTTCAAAAGTGTGCCACTAGTGTGGAAAAAGTTTTGGGAAAACTAGGAAATTTCACTAAGTGTTTTCATGTGAAAAAAAATTGATTGGAAAAGAAATTTTTGTAACATGTGTTTATGGTGTGTGATTTCCGAATTTGAAACGAAAACTGGTATTGATCGGTACAGAATTGGCCTTGGGTGTAAACATGAAGGTTTTAGATAATTTTGTTAGCTTTCCAGTGGCTTTGGTTTGACGTGAAAATGACTTTTAGTTTTTGAGTTATGACGAAAATACTCCAAGGAGGTCTTAGTGAAATTGTACGGTGACAGCATTCTCTGTTTCATGTTTTTGCGTCTTTTTCACACGTCTCTGTTTTAAATTGGTCTTTGGTATAAACATGTGAAATGTTGTAATGTGTTTTGAAAATGGAAAAAAAATGACGCAATCGATTTCGTGAACATTGATCAATATAGAAGGGGTATGAGCTAGAAGGGGTATCCTAGTTAGAAGGGGTATCCTAGTATCCTAGTTAGAAGGGGTATCCTAGTTAGAAGGGGTATCGCCATTTGTTGGATATATCATATGGAAGTGTTTATTGATTTCGTACGTTGTTTGTTAGGAACGCGAACTCGTAGTGTGGAACGATTTGATTGTTGTAAGAGCTTGCCGAGGTAAGGGCTCCACTATTTATTTCCGTCTTTCACTGAAATTGGACATGCTTGAATTATTTTGTTGTGATGTATTCTTGAGTGAATTACATGTCTAATTTCGTGTATTCTCGTGATGAGAACGTGTTTAGAATTATATGTGCGGTTTACATATAAATTGGGAGAAATATGTATGCATATTGAGTTGATACATATGCTTGAGTTAATTGCTTTACACATGTCTAGTGGAATGTATGTGTAGACTTGTCGATGTGGTAATTACATATTAAGAGAATATGTGTTTTGTTGCATTAGTATATGTAGAGAGGGCATATGCTCATGCATTCATGGTTATGCGTTTCGCCAAGAGGGCTGCGCCGGTGTTATCCCACCTGATTGAGTTGGTATAGAAGAGCTATACCCGGTGTTATCCCACCGTTATCGAGTTGGTGTAGAAGAGCTACACCTGGTGTTATCCCACCAATAGTAGGAGGTGTTATCCCACCTAAGACCTACGACCTTCTATAGAGAGGTTTTCCGGAAAAAGTCATGCATGTGGAGTCCAGAGAGAGCTGGATGACCACGATCATTTTTAGAGTCCGCATTATAGGCTATGTGTGCATTGCTTATAATATGCTTGAGTATCGCAATTGCTATGTGTTGTGCCTTGATTTAAGGAACCCGTTGGTGGGGAGTATTATGTGTTTATAATGAGTTTTCTCTATTGGTAAATGAGCTTTGATGTGGTATGTGTATAAATCTCTCGCACCGGATATATATATATATATATATATATACATGTATTTTGTGGTGACCCTTGCATATTTGTATGAACGGGATTATCCCACCCCAGGTGTTAGGGATCCGTCTGAGACGCTTGGAGATGAGGGTGGTGGTTGCAGTGGCCATCAGAGTTAGGAGGGGGCTGGAGTCTCGTTAGCTAGACTATGCGCCGGTGTTAGTGTACACCGTGCTTTTGTGTATAGGCATAGATGCTAGTTTTATTTTGAGATACTTGTGCTTGATGCACCTTTTTATTTTGGACTGTAATATATTCAGGTGTACACTTGCTTTGTGAAGCCCTATGATGTTTATACATCAG
Organism: Medicago ruthenica; assembly: GCA_018208015.1. Classification (NCBI taxonomy): domain Eukaryota; kingdom Viridiplantae; phylum Streptophyta; class Magnoliopsida; order Fabales; family Fabaceae; genus Medicago; species Medicago ruthenica. Next base: position 73,371,171 of record CM031371.1, read on the forward strand.
TTTTCTTTGTACATTTAAATGCCGGCTCAATTAAATGTTTTATGCGCACTCTGATCGAAACTAAAATGATTTCAAAGCTTGTTTCATTTGAAAAAAAAAAATAATACCCCTTCTTGAGTTTAAGAAAACGGGGTGTTACAATTGTGGTATCAGAGCTCGGCTTTAAATCTTCAAAGGGAAAGTGTACATTGGGATTGTTAGTCCAAAGTTGGCTAGAGATTAGCTAGAGTTGTGTCCGTCGAGCGATCGACTTCGGGTTCTGTTATGGGTAGTGATGTGTGAGAGATATTTTCTGAGGAAAATTTTGGATAAGGACTTAATCAATAATTGGTATGCCGAGGATAGAATATGCCTCCGAGAAGGGCACCTGCTGTTCCTAGAGACGAGGATGTGGACATGAACCAGATGGCTCATGCCATGAACACTATGGCAGTTGCTGTGGCTGCCCAGACTGAAGCTAAGGCGCAGAGAGATATGGAAAAGCGCGAGAGAGAGATCGTAGCTGCGGGGTCTAGGCTACTTACCAGTTTCAATCACCAAACTCCTCCGAAGTTTAATGGGGAGGGAGGTCCGGAAACAGCGGATTTGTGGCTCCAAGCATTGGAGAGGATTTTTGGGGCGATTCATTGCCCGGAAGGGGAGAAGGTGACTTTAGCCACCTATCAGTTACTTGGAGGTTCAGAACACTGGTGGAGGAACACTCGACTTCTCATGGAGGGTGTTTATGAGGAGATAACTTGGGAGAATTTCAAGAGGAGATTTTTGGCCAAGTATTTTCCGGAGACGGCTAGAGAGCGCTATGGAGAAAAGTTCCTGAGGTTACGCCAGGGGGGCATGAATGTGGAAGCTTATTCGAAGAAGTTTGAGTCTTTGTCTAGGTTCTTCCGGTTTTTCAGAGATGGGGTCGACGAGAGTTATATGTGTCGTCGTTTCCAAGATGGGCTGAGGTACGAGCTACAGGATGCGGTGGTGCCGTTGGGCATTCGCCAATTTCAAGTGTTGGTAGAGAAATGTCAAGAGGTGGAAGACATGAGGAATAAGCGGGTGAACCGCCAAGGGAATTTCAATTCGGGAGGGCCGAATCGTTCAAGTGGTTCAAGTCAGAACCGTGGTAAGCAAGGTGGAAAACCTTATAACCGTTCACAGAATAACAAGGGAGCGGGACGCTCAGAGGGCCAGGGGAGTCAGAGCAAGGGAAAGTCTATTTGCTACAAGTGTGGAGAGGAGGGCCATTTTGCTAATAACTGTAGCAACCCGGAAAAGAGGCCCATTTGTTTTAATTGTCAGAAGCCGGGGCACTTTGCTAGAGATTGTAGAGCCCAAAAGGCCTTGCCGTCGGCGAATGTGGCACAGAGTACTCGACCAGTGGCCAAAGGACGTGTCTACTGCATGGGCACGGAGGTGAGTGGTGAGGCTAGCAATGCCATTCGTGAGAATTGTCAGATTGCAGGTAACTCTTTAACTGCATTGATTGACACGGGAGCAACTCACTCCTTCATATCTTTGTTTTGCGCCAATCGTCTGAATTTGATTGTTTCGCCGTTACGGTTTGATTTGAATGTGTCTACTCCTGCTAAGGATTTGGTAGTGAACACCGCATGTTTGCATTGTATGGTAGTTGTCCAGAATAGAGATTTCCTGGTCAATTTGATTTGTTTACCCCTTCAGTCTCTCGAGATCATCCTTGGGATGGATTGGTTGTCGTACCATTATGTTATTTTGGATTGTGCTCGGAGATTGGTCTTCTTTCCCGAGCCGGGTGTGCGAAGGTATCTGTCTGCCAATCGGCCGACAGTGGTTATGTGTAATGGAGAACCAGAGATTGTGTCACTTGCGAGTTTGGGAGTGACGTCAGAGATTCGAGTAGAGGAACTTCGAGTTGTTCGACAGTTTCAAGATGTTTTTCCGTCAGAGATTCCAGAGTTTCCTCCGTGTAGAGAGGTAGAGTTCTTCATTGATTTGCAACCGGGTACGGGTCCGATTTCGGAAGCACCTTATAGGATGGCTCCAGCTGAGTTGATAGAGTTGAAGAGTCAGCTTGAGGAATTGTTGAGCAAGGGTTTTATTAGGCCGAGTGTGTCACCGTGGGGAGCACCGGTGTTGTTGGTTAAAAAGAAGGATGGTAAATCCCGTTTGTGTGTGGATTACCGGAAGCTGAATAAGGTTACTATCAAGAACCGGTATCCATTGCCGCGTATTGATGATTTGATGGACCAGTTGAGGGGAGCCTCAGTATTTTCAAAGATTGATCTAAAATTTGGTTATCACCAGATAAGGGTAAGAGAAGAGGATGTACAGAAGACGGCATTTCGGACGCGCTATGGGCATTATGAGTACTTGGTGATGCCATTCGGAGTGACGAATGCACCTGCGATATTTATGGACTACATGAATCGGATCTTCCATGCATTTTTAGACAAGTTCGTGGTAGTGTTTATCGACGATATCTTGGTTTATTCAAGGAGCGAAGAAGAGCACGAGGAGCATCTCCGCTCAGTTTTGCAAGTTTTGCGAGAGAGGAAGCTATATGCCAATCCGACGAAGTGTGAATTTTGGTTGGAAAAAGTGAATTTCCTGGGTCATATCATATCACAAGAGGGGATAGCAGTGGATCCAGCCAAGATTGACACAGTGCTTGCGTGGAAGCAACCTCAGACAGTTACGGACATAAGGAGTTTTGTGGGCTTGGCCGTTATTACCGACGTTTTATTGAAGGCTTTGCGAAGATTGTGGCGCCGATGACGCAATTGACAAGAAAAGACCAACTGTTTGCTTGGACGGAGAAGTGTGAATCAAGTTTTCAATTGTTGAAAGAGCGATTGACGACTTCGCCAGTTTTGGTTTTACCTCAGGCTAATGAACCGTATGAAGTGTATTGTGATGCTTCTCATCAAGGTTTGGGTTGTGTGTTGATGCAACACAAGAGAGCTGTGGCTTATGCATCGAGGCAGTTGAAAGTTCATGAGAAGAATTACCCGACTCACGATTTGGAGCTTGCGGCAGTCGTGTTTGCTTTGAAGATTTGGAGACATTATCTGTATGGATGCACTTTTGTCGTGTTTAGTGACCACAAGAGTCTCAAGTACCTTTTTGATCAGAAAGAATTGAATATGAGGCAGAGGAGGTGGATGGAAACCTTGAAAGATTTTGATTTCACGCTAGAATACCATCCGGGAAAAGCCAATGTGGTGGCGGATGCTTTGAGTAGAAGAAGTGTATCGGTGTGTTCGGCACAGATGGCGAGTCAACAAGAGTTGTTGAGAGAATTCCGAGATCTACACTTGGAAGTTGAGTTGGCACCAGGCAATTTGAAGTTGGGCATGATCACGATCTCAAATGGGTTATTGGAAGAAATTGCAAGTTGTCAAGATGACGGGTTGCTTGTGGAGAAAAGAGGCCTTATAGCTAGAGAAAGTAACGAGGATTTCAAGGTGGGATCAGACAACATCTTGAGATGCAACGTTAGAGTGTGTGTACCCGATGTTAGGAATTTGAGGAGCACGATTTTAGGGGAAGCGCACAAGAGCAAGTTGAGTATTCATCCCGGATCTACGAAGATGTATCAGGGTCTGAGGCAAGATTTCTGGTGGCCAGGTATGAAGAGGGATGTGGCTGAGTATGTAGCATCTTGTTTAACATGTCAGAAAGCAAAGATTGAACATCAGAGGCCCGCGGGAATGTTGCAATCGTTAGATATACCTGAGTGGAAGTGGGATAGCATATCCATGGATTTTATCACTGGGTTGCCCAAGACCAGGAGGAAGCATGATAGTATATGAGTCATAGTGGATCGGTTGACAAAGTCAGCTCATTTTCTACCGGTAAGGATTACAGATACGGTAGCGAGATTAACCGATGTTTACATTGCCGAGATTGTGAGGCTTCATTGAATTCCGTCGAGTATAGTGTCGGATCGAGATCCTAAGTTTACCTCACATTTTTGGAGGACTTTGCATGAGGCTTTGGGGACCAAACTGAGGTTGAGTTCGGCTTATCACCCCAGACCGATGGACAGACCGAGAGAACGAATCAGTCGTTGGAAGATTTGTTGAGAGCATGTGTTTTAGATGATCGTGGAAGCTGGGACAATGTGTTGCCATTGATAGAGTTCACGTATAACAACAGTTTCCATACGAGTATAGGGATGGCACCCTATGAGGCTTTATACGGGAGGAGGTGTCAAACTCCTTTGTGTTGGTACCAAGATGGAGAGAGTATGATAGTAGGACCTGAGATGGTGCAACAAACAACGGATAAGGTTCGAACGATACGGGCACGGATGAAAGTTGCTCAAGATCGACAAAAGAGTTATGCGGATAGGCGTAGGAAGCCTTTAGAGTTTGAGGCGGGGGATCACGTATTCCTCCGAGTTACTCCAACAACGGGTGTTGGAAGGGCTTTGAAAGCAAGAAAGTTGACTCCTAAGTTCATAGGACCGTATCAGATTACGGAGAGAATTGGGAAGGTAGCTTATCGGGTAGCTTTGCCACCGGTACTATCTCTGATACATGATGTGTTCCATGTGTCGCAGTTGAGGAAATATATTCCGGATCCATCGCATGTGATCATACCAGATGACATCCAACTGAGAGAGAACTTGTCATTCGAGGTTCCGCCGATCAAGATTGCGGATAGAAAGATGAAGCGGTTGAGAACAAAAGAAATCCCTTTGGTGAAGGTAATATGGAACGAGACTACGGGTGACGCAACTTGGGAGCTTGAGAGCAAGATCAGAGAGTTATACCCTGGGTTGTTTGTCGATGTCTAAGTTTCGAGGACGAAACTTCTTTTAGGGGGGTAGTAATGTAAGACCCTAGATTTTGTGTACAGTGGTTTGTAGAGCGTTAGCGATGGCTACGTGTCTTAGAGTTTTAATGTTAGTGTTTTGTGTTATATTTTGTGTAATATAACTGTTTTTGCTGTTTTTGAGCCTGTTTCGCGCTTGTACGCCGAAAAGGAATGAGATTTGGTTTATGAGTTTCTTTTATAAATAGGAAGTTTTCCATGAAAATAGTTTTCGGAGGTTTGACTTTATTTGAGTTTTTGATAAACGAAGAGAAGATTTTTATCAGTCGTTTAAAATTTTGCAGACTCCGAATTTTGTGAAAATTTAGAGATGAGTTTTATATATCGACGCGAGTCGGAAAATACTTTCAGAAAAATTTTAGAAGGTACGGTTTGAAAATTCAGTCGGAGAAACTGTTTTATCGATAATTTTTGAAAACGGAATATTGTGGACGTTTGTTCCGTATACTGTTATTTTTGTATGTTTTGCTTGTCGCGACGCGCGAGAGCTGAGTACGAGGGTGTTTTTCCAAGAGGGAAAAATATCTAGAGGTGTGTGTTATGAGGACTTGATCTAGAGGGCTAGGGATTAGCCATGGAAAGTGTTTTTTGATCCAATGGGTGAGATTGAATAAGAGGAAACTTGTTAGTAAAGAGTAGTAGACTTTTGGGGAGAGAGAGAAAATTCATTTTCCCAACACTCTATCTTCTTCTTCTCCACGTGAGTTCCATTCCCCTTTCTAGAGTTTCATAAAAATTTTCTTTTCTACCATTGTTGACCATTTGGAGCTTGGAAAATTCTTGAGGAATTAGTAGAAAAACCATTGCAAGGTAAATAGCTTCTTCCTTTACTTTAGCTGGCCAAACCATTAAGGTTTGATGTATTTTTGGAATTTTATTTGTTGAGAAATTGGTAGAATATGGCTATACTATGTCCTAGGCCATGAGGATGATTCATGAGTGAGTAGTCATCATGTTTGTGACTAGTTGTTTTAGTTTCATTAAGTTTCATGAGTTTTGGATAGTTAGGGTTTTTGAGGAAAAGTCATATTGATCAAGAACATGTTTTGATTTGTATTTGAGAAAATAAAAATGGTTTTTGAGGTTATGAGGAAGTGGGATTGTATAGAAAAAAGTTTTGTTTCAAGGATGTGAAAAATTTTACCTTGTGGACTTAGAAAAATTTTGGGAGAAAAATCTTGAGTTTTGTATTGGTTTTGGTTGGAAAGAAAATGGTATATGTGTAGTGTTTTGAGAAAGAAAATGATTTGTTTTGGAGTGAACAAACCAATTTCAAAAGTGTGCCACTAGTGTGGAAAAAGTTTTGGGAAAACTAGGAAATTTCACTAAGTGTTTTCATGTGAAAAAAAATTGATTGGAAAAGAAATTTTTGTAACATGTGTTTATGGTGTGTGATTTCCGAATTTGAAACGAAAACTGGTATTGATCGGTACAGAATTGGCCTTGGGTGTAAACATGAAGGTTTTAGATAATTTTGTTAGCTTTCCAGTGGCTTTGGTTTGACGTGAAAATGACTTTTAGTTTTTGAGTTATGACGAAAATACTCCAAGGAGGTCTTAGTGAAATTGTACGGTGACAGCATTCTCTGTTTCATGTTTTTGCGTCTTTTTCACACGTCTCTGTTTTAAATTGGTCTTTGGTATAAACATGTGAAATGTTGTAATGTGTTTTGAAAATGGAAAAAAAATGACGCAATCGATTTCGTGAACATTGATCAATATAGAAGGGGTATGAGCTAGAAGGGGTATCCTAGTTAGAAGGGGTATCCTAGTATCCTAGTTAGAAGGGGTATCCTAGTTAGAAGGGGTATCGCCATTTGTTGGATATATCATATGGAAGTGTTTATTGATTTCGTACGTTGTTTGTTAGGAACGCGAACTCGTAGTGTGGAACGATTTGATTGTTGTAAGAGCTTGCCGAGGTAAGGGCTCCACTATTTATTTCCGTCTTTCACTGAAATTGGACATGCTTGAATTATTTTGTTGTGATGTATTCTTGAGTGAATTACATGTCTAACTTCGTGTATTCTCGTGATGAGAACGTGTTTAGAATTATATGTGCGGTTTACATATAAATTGGGAGAAATATGTATGCATATTGAGTTGATACATATGCTTGAGTTAATTGCTTTACACATGTCTAGTGGAATGTATGTGTAGACTTGTCGATGTGGTAATTACATATTAAGAGAATATGTGTTTTGTTGCATTAGTATATGTAGAGAGGGCATATGCTCATGCATTCATGGTTATGCGTTTCGCCAAGAGGGCTGCGCCGGTGTTATCCCACCTGATTGAGTTGGTATAGAAGAGCTATACCCGGTGTTATCCCACCGTTATCGAGTTGGTGTAGAAGAGCTACACCTGGTGTTATCCCACCAATAGTAGGAGGTGTTATCCCACCTAAGACCTACGACCTTCTATAGAGAGGTTTTCCGGAAAAAGTCATGCATGTGGAGTCCAGAGAGAGCTGGATGACCACGATCATTTTTAGAGTCCGCATTATAGGCTATGTGTGCATTGCTTATAATATGCTTGAGTATCGCAATTGCTATGTGTTGTGCCTTGATTTAAGGAACCCGTTGGTGGGGAGTATTATGTGTTTATAATGAGTTTTCTCTATTGGTAAATGAGCTTTGATGTGGTATGTGTATAAATCTCTCGCACCGGATATATATATATATATATATATATATATATATATATATATATATACTTGTATTTTGTGGTGACCCTTGCATATTTGTATGAACGGGATTATCCCACCCCAGGTGTTAGGGATCCGTCTGAGACGCTTGGAGATGAGGGTGGTGGTTGCAGTGGCCATCAGAGTTAGGAGGGGGCTGGAGTCTCGTTAGCTAGACTATGCGCCGGTGTTAGTGTACACCGTGCTTTTGTGTATAGGCATAGATGCTAGTTTTATTTTGAGATACTTGTGCTTGATGCACCTTTTTATTTTGGACTGTAATATATTCAGGTGTACACTTGCTTTGTGAAGCCCTATGATGTTTATACATCAGTTTTCTTTGTACATTTAAATGCCGGCTCAATTAAATGTTTTATGCGCACTCTGATCGAAACTAAAATGATTTCAAAGCTTGTTTCATTTGAAAAAAAAAATAATACCCCTTCTTGAGTTTAAGAAAACGGGGTGTTACAGAAGTATTCAGTGCCAAATGGTGGCCTTCGAACCGTAAAGTAACGAAGTCTGTTGATTGTAAAGTTTCAAGAATATTGGATGAAATTCTGGCATGTAGTGGTTCTGAACTCGTAAAACAGAGTATTAAAATAGCAGTTCAAAAGCAGAAATATAAAGGGCAGAAAGTAAAGAACACAGCTTATTTGTTAACCCAGTTCGGTGCAAACTTCACCTACATCTGGAGGATACCAATCCAGGAAGGAAATCCACTAAAAAGTATCAATTCAAAGACTCTAGACACAACCCCCTGTTTTTTCCAGCCTTATCACTTAATCACTACCCGTATACACTTCTACCTAGGAACTCCTAGATATAAGAACCCACTTACTTCCTATTCAAGCAATCACAGTCCCAGTGATTGTAAACTCTAAACAATTATGAAAACACTCTTCAAAACATAAAAACAGTCACTTGTGCTTAAAAGCTTTAAGTGATTACAACTCATAAAGAAACAACCAACTCTAATAGATGAGTGGTGCACAAAAACAGAGCAACAGCTCACAGACTCAAAAACACTAAGGCTCTTTTAATTCTTGAGATCTAATTCTTCAATAGCAACGTGCTCCTTAAATAGCTTTAACAGCAACCATAATTCTGAACCAAATCTTCAAAGATATAATCCCATAATTCTTTAGAAGCAAATAGAAGCTCACATATTATTCACAAATATATTTTCCAAATATTTCCTTGAAAATATATTCACAAATAATTGAACCAAATCTTCAGAACATATCTTGCGCAAAAAAAAAACTTCCTTCTACAAACGAAGCTTGGATAAATCTTCAATTGAATCTTCAACAGATTATGTGAGAGAATTAACAACTTGAAGACACAAATTCTGAACGCAGAAACCAGCTTCTGAAATGCTTCTGAAATGCAGCTTCTGAAGATTCAGCTTCTGATGAACAGTGCTTCTGAAGGTCAACAAAAGTCAGCGTCTGAACAGTGCGGCTGAAGGTCAACAAAAGTCAGCGTCTGAACAATGCGTCTGAAGACCAGCTTCTGAACAGTGCGTCTGAAGTATTGTTCCAGCTTCTGAAGTGTACGGTCAGCTTCTGAAGAACCAGTTTCAGCTTCTGATTGGCAAATTTCATCTTCTGAAGCACAAATTGCTTGTCTATTTGATTTTAGCAAACATGAAGCCAACAACCAAATATCCAACAATCTCCCCCTTTGGCAAATTTTTGGCTAAAATCAATTTGAGCATAGCAACAAGCAAATTCTTCACACAACAAGGAACACAACTATGAAGAATATAACACAAATGTAGCAACAGAGTCAGCAGCGGATGATTCACTACATTTCACACATATACTCCCCCTGAACAGCTCAGTTACTGACAGGAAACACACAAACTCCCCCTGAACTACCTCTGAACAGATACTAGGAACTCCTTCTGAAACAGACAATCAAAAACTCCAACTTCTCCTGAACTGTTGAACAGCTTCTGAAAACAGACTTATTTCTCCCCCTTTTTAGCCAAACAATGTTGACAAAACAACCAGCTATCACCAGGAGCAGAGAAACATAACACAGACCAGCATAACACAGAACAACATACACAAACACTCACACAGACACCACATCAGAATCAGCATCAAAACCAACATACAGAACCCATTACAGTACCAACATCAAGACTATTATCAGGATCAGAATCACACAGTATCCACACAGAGTCTCCTCAGAAGATCAGAAAAAGCTCATAACAAATTTGTCCAGTTGGCCCCTCAAATTTTCAAATTGCATCCCATCTAAGGCTTTTATATCAGTAACATCTTCATCATCCTTGGCACACTGAACATAGGGCATGTTATCATGCTTAACAACATCTTCAGACTTACTAGAAACTACTTCCTTTCCTTTTAGAGACTTCTGAACAGGGACAGGAACCAAAACCTTGCTCCAGACTTTAGATGGTCCAGCAACAGAACTCTTTTTTGCTACAGGAGTTGGCCTGCTGTCAGCAGCAATAGCCTTTCCTTTCCTATTTTTCAGATTCTGGGCAACACTTTCACATTTTGGTCTCCATACCTTCTTGACATTGACAACAACAGGTTTAAACTTTCTTTGTTGAAGGTGCTTGAGGTATCCATGCAGCTTGTAACAAAAAGGCTTAATGTGTCCCTTTTTATGTGATGACATACCCAAGGATGAGATGTCTTCTTGCTTTTAGATCCCTGAGGTTTGTTCTTAGGTTTGCTCATCATTGGATCATAAGTATCAGCAGCAGGTATGAACCTCTTAGCAGGATTTTGCTGTTTGATGTTCAGAGTCTTATCAACAAATCCTATGCCATTTGGTTTCCCTTGATTCTGATTCTCCAAAGTCTCCTCCAGCACATTAGTAGCAGAATTCATCATTCTAACTTGCTTCTTCATATGATCAAGTTGAGAATTCAAATGGGTTACCTCATCTTTGAGACCAGAGATTTGTGCTAAATGTTCACTTCTTTCAAACTGAAGTTGACTGATAGTTCTCTTCTGTTCTTCCAGCAGCTTGCAAACTTCTTTAAATTGAACATGCAACTTCTTGCAAAACTCAGCATGTTTTTCATAAGACAGTTCTTCATCACTGCATTCAGACTCTGAAGATGCTTCAGACTCTGATAGTGTTTCAGAACCTGATAGTGCTTCTGAAACCTTAACTTTATCATCAGACCTGAATTTTCCAGTTAAAGCAGTGACATGCTCCTCTTCTCCTTCTGAGTCATCTTCATCAGAGCAAGACACAGTCAAACTCTTCTTCTGATTTTTGAGGTATGTGGCACATTCTGTTTTAATGTGACCGTATCCTTCACACTCATGACATTGAACACCTTTGGGTTGATTAGTTCTTGTCTTCTTTAGAATCTTCTTAAACTGTTTACTCAGCAACACAATATCTTCTGATAAGATTTAATCATTTTCCACAAAAGCAACACCTTTCCCCTTCTTATCAGTTCTTCTTATTTCAAAGTTCTGAAGAGACCCAATCAATTCCTCCACCTTCATGCTGGAGATGTCATGTGCTTCTTCAATAGCAGTCACCTTCATATCAAATCTCTTAGGTAAGGATCTGAGGATCTTTCTCACAAGTTTCTCATCAGATACTCTTTCTCCAAGAGACTCAAATGAGTTGGCCATGTCCAGAACATTCATATAAAAATCTTGTATGTTCTCATCCTCCAACATTCTGAGATTTTCAAACTAAGTGGTGAGAAGCTGAAGTCTAGACAGTTTTACCTTGGATGTGCCTTCATGAGTAGTCTTGAGAATCTCCCAGGCATCCTTAGCTATTGTGCACTGCTTGATCATTCTGAATATATTCTTGTCCACTCCATTGAATATAGCATTCAAGGCTTTGGAGTTTGCAAGAGATAATGCATCTTCATCATTGGACCAATCTTCCTCTGGTTTTAACACAGTTGTCTTCTTTCCATCTTTGTCCAGCACAACAGGATGTTCCCAATCTTTCAGAACAACTTTTCTAGGTCTTGCTATCAATAGATTTCAGGAAAGCACTCATACGAGATTTCCAATATTCATAGTTGGTCCCATCCAACAGAGGTTGTATGTTAACAAATCCTCCTTCCTTGTCCATTCTTGCCAGAAACACCTTCCCTGGAGCTCACCCAAATACAGGCAGGGTTCCTGCTCTGATGCCAATTGAAATTATGCCAGGTACTGGTTCTGAACTCGTAAAACAGAGTATTAAAATAGCAGTTCAGAAGCAGAAATATAAAGGGCAGAAAGTAAAGAACACAGCTTATTTCTTAACCCAGTTCGGTGCAAACTTCACCTACATCTGGAGGATACCAATCCAGGAAGGAAATCCACTAAGTAGTATCAATTCAAAGACTCTAGACACAGCCCCCTGTTTTTTCCAGCCTTATCACTTAATCACTACCCGTATAGAATTCTACCTAGGAACTCCTAGATATAAGAACCCATTTACTTCCTATTCAAGAAATCACAGTCCCAGTGATTGTAAACTCTAAACAATTATGAAGACACTCTTTGAAACATAAAAAAAATCACTTGTGCTTAAAAGCTTTAAGTGATTACAACTCAAAAACAAAAAACCAACTCTAACAGATGAGTGGTGCACAAAAACAGAGAAATAGCTCACAAACTCAAAAACACTAAGACTCTTTTAATTCTTGAGATCTAATTCTTCAATAGCAACGTGCTCCTTAAATAGCTTCAACAACAACCATAATTCTGAACCAAATCTTCAAAGATATAATCCCAGAATTCTTTAGAAGCAAATAGAAACTCACATATTATTCACAAATATATTTTCTAAAGATTTCCTTGAAAATATATTCACAAATAATTGAACCAAATCTGCAGAACATATCTTGCGGGAAAAAAGCTTCCTTCTAGAAACGAAGCTTGGATAAATCTTCAATTGAATCTTCAACAGATTATGTGAGAGATTTAACACCTTGAAGACACAAATTCTGAACGCAGAAACTAGCTTATGAAATGCTTCTAAAATGCAGCTTCTGAAGATTCAAATTCTGATGAACAGTGCTTCTGAAGGTCAACAAAAGTCAGCATCTGAACAGTGCGTCTGAAGGTCAACAAAAGTCAGCGTCTGAACAGTGCGTCTGAAGACCAGCTTCTGAACAGTGCGTCTGAAGTATTGTTCCAGCTTCTGAAGTGTACGGTCAGCTTCTGAAGAACCAGTTTCAACTTCTGATTGGCAAATTTCAGCTTCTGAAGCACAAATTGCTTGTCTATTTGATTTTAGCAAACATGAAGCCTACAACCAAATATCCAACATTGGAGATATTTAAGAACAAGGCGGAGTACCTCAACATCGTTGGACGCGTCATTGAGCGATGCATCGTCTGTGGAAGGAATAAGAAGTAAGGAAGTATGGGATACTCTAAGGAATGATTTGGAACCCTAAGGGGAACCGTAGTTTAAGAAGTTAAAGTGAGGTGTATACTAAAGTAATAATTCTGGGTACAGAGTTAAGGAATTGTAGTACCAGACCCAGATGCTCGGAATGGTGAATTATCGGAACCGCGAGACTCCCAACAAAGATAGAATATGTAAGAAATGAAGGACTCGCACACTTGAACCGGACGAGATTTTAATATCCAAACAGTTTTGAGGATTAATTATGGAGTAAGCAATTATTTGGACAGATGAAGCTAACCCTCAAATGTGGTCATTGAGTGTGAAGCGGAGGCAAGTTAAACCCTGTCAGATCAGCCGCATCCCCCGAACCTTAAGTGCCGGATATGTGAATTAAGAAGAGAAGATGGTATGCGACCTAGGAACCAAGATGGATGAATAAGTGATAATGATAAGGCCTAATGCGTATCAAAGTGTGATTCAGATGTGTTCTTAGTGGCAAGAAGATTGGAAAATAAGATAAGCTTAACCAGAATTTTTGCACAATGAAAAGTGGATCAGACTACCTTCCTTTAACATGAGTCACTGAGATGTTTTTGTATGAGAAATGCAAGCTTAGCAACAAGTGAATGAGACCCCAAAAAGGACAAGAGATGAGACGTAAATTCTTCCAGCAAAATCGGGAAATGGAGATTGAATAATAAGTTTTTGGAATTTAGTGAACTAACAGACGAACAATATCGAATTTCTTTGATAGGATGTAGAAGGCAAGTTTAAGATAGCACATGACTAAAATAGACCAGTATATTGAGGATTAATCGGAGTTTTAGCCGAGAATTATTTTGAGGCTTTATTATATGGAAGATCATCGCTAATACGAAAAGTTAATATTGTGGTTAATGTTAAGGAGTATTATGTTTTCATTTAATAGATTTCCTTATGCAATCATTCTGGAAAACCGAAAAAGATCACCTTATGTTGGTATGCTTTCAAAGATGGTAAAATGTGCAGACCTTGGATTGTTCAAACCATACGAATAAGACAATAGTCGAGAAGACTTATGGGAAATACTTAGTATAAATGGAGAATCATTTAGATAGTAAGATCATATAGTGGGATACTTGAAGAGACGTAACTTATAATTGGGATTAAAGAGAGCCGGTAAGAGTTTGAGTCCTTTCCAGACGAATTATTCACGAAGAAACTTGAAGAGTAACCTAATGGACATGATAGAGTTATGGAAACGAGACTCGAGCCATCAGTGGGTTTCAGTATACGAAAGAAGTGAATCTGGAAGAGTATTCAAGAAAATCAATTCGCGAGAACAAGTATATTGTTTATGTTTAAAGGAAAACACAAAGCCAGGAGATGACCAGTCAGTAAGGTAAGTAGTGCTTCGAAGCGATACACAGTAGGAAGTTAACCCTTGTTATCAGTATGTGAGCTTTGAAGGACGATTAACACACTTGGGTAAGCATGTAGTATAAACCACAAGTGAAGCAACGAACCGTAAGTTGGTTCTGTTATGGTAACTATGAAGTTATAAAAGAGTAAGATTGGTGAGGAGATTTTATACGATAATAGTGGTGTATTGCTCGTAACCCAAATCGAGTTGTAAAATCAGAGTTACGTAGCGGAAAAGTGATCCAAGAATGAGTTAACGAACAATTCTAAGCTGAAGCTGAGGGGACAAGAATGATTGTGAAGTCCTTGCCAGATGAAATGCATAAAGGTATTCAGTGCTCAGTTCTCGTAACACATAATGGTAGTAAGTAGTGACGACTTAAACATACCATAAGTTCTAACGGAAAATCTTACAAAGTCAAGCTGAGGAATACTTCAAACCTCGAAACTCATGAGTAATAGAAATCAAAGTAGATTAAGAATAAGTGGTAAGAAATAAGAAGGTTATATTCCTACCACGTTAGGTCTAAAATGATTAAGGTCACCGCTAGTATGGTAATCTAGTTATTCAGCTCAGTAACTTCAAGTGGGCTCGAAGAGTACGTTTATCCCAAAAGAGAATTATGCATGAGGTAACAACAGTAAAGGTTGCACTCACAAGATAATATTTTTGGATTGAAGCGTCGATCAGGAACGACGAATACAACGGCATATGAGTTTATTTCCCATGTACCCACACTATGTAAACATGTCACATGTACCGGATTATGTTTAGTATTATGTACTCGTCAGTACTTATACTACTCAGACAGTTGTGTATCATATTTCCAGTTAGGTGACATGTATTAGTAACCGTTGTAGGTGGTCATAAATATTTAAGTGAGAAGGCACCACTCAGATCAGGATTGATGATACCAAACACATCTTAGTTGAGAACATTCAAGAATCTTGAACTCGATGTTCAGAAATGAGAAATAAGTTTAAAATACCGATAGAATGTAATCGTATTTTATGTTAAGGGATAATGTATGCTCAGGGAATAAACATGCGCTAAGAATAGGAAGGAGGTCTCCAGTTGATGTGGTATTGTCTCAAGTATATTTTTGATTAAGTATGATGTCCCGTTAGTCGGACAAAGACGATGTGACGTACTGTGTACCAGTTAGTAGTGTACACGTACTCGAACACGTATGTAAATTGTGTGCTATGAATTGTACCATATGATGATATGTGAGACGGCGTATACCACTCATCACTTGGACTAAACTCCTATAAGCTTTGGATATATCGGTATAGAAAATATTAATGCTACGATAAGAATTCGAGAATAAGTTGTGACAGGGATGATAAAAGATTATCCAACTCCTAATAATGAAGAATGATTTCTAAGCTATTAAGATAAATGACGTCGTAGACTAATTGAGGCGGAGCACGAGTAATCTGTAAAGTTCCGCGAGCTCTTGAGAATTTCATCGTGGAAAAATGGTTATATTTGTGATAAGTAGAACACCAGATGTCCAAAAGAAAGGAGCAGGTATTAGAGGTAATGCCTCCCATTTGTATTCGGGTAGTGGAGGTAGTTGCAGTAATCTTTAATTCCATTTGAGAATACCCAACATCAGATGCCTTTCCAGTGTAGAACGATTTGCTTTTACGAAGTATGATATAAATATATAGGTAAGGTGTCGTCATACGAGGAGAAACACAAAGACAAGAATTTAGTTGTTGTACAATAGACCCCCTTAAATAGTGGAAATAATTGAGGAAGATAAGATCGACCCAATCTTGTCAGGGTAAGATTATGCGGTCAATGAAGGAAACTTATATAATTCAGTAAGAGCATCCAAGGCTTAATAACCTTAAGATGGATTTGCAAGAAGTGAGACAAACAAGGGACATAGTCAAGTGAGTTGGATATGTTGGTTCAGACAACCACGCATCCTACTATATAAGAATTATGTAATGTGTGTTAAGCCTTTCAGTCAAGGAAGAGACTGTCCAGTATTTTCGACTTATAGAATTGGAAACCATGGCCAAGAACCAGTTTTAACCAGCCAGCTTTAATCGAGCTGTATGAATAAGCTACATATCAGACCCTAGAGTAACCATGGAATCCCGATAAACAAGTTGAATTGGAGAATCGGCTAGTAGAGAAAGAAGTATGAAGAAACTATTCATACATGATCTCAAGAGAATTCTAAATTTCGAGGATGAAATTTCTTTAAGGGGGGGTAGAGTGTAACATCCCGCTCAAGACTCATATATTTATCAGTGTTGGGACGATGTATCAAAGATATTTTTTAAGTGAAGGGCATTTTGGTAAATCAAGGGCTTAGGGAGCTAAAGAAAACAAGAAAGGAAGAGGAATCAAACCTAGGGTTTGAGGAAAACCTTGACATAGGATCAAACAAGTTAATCAGGTGAGTTCCTTAGATTAGAATCCACCCTGGGGTACGTTTGGGTGTAAATCCCTTTATTTTGAAAGTTTGAAAAATTGTGCCCTAACCCTTAATGCTTGCTTAATCCTTGTTAATCCATGAATTAAGTCATCAATTGGTAGTTTATAATCATTCCTATTGCTGTTGGAATGCATGGGTATGTTTGGATAGGTCAAAATGGTAAAAAATTCGTTTTTGAACAATTTCTGAACTGTCATGCTCGCTACAGCGAGCTGGAGCTCGCTGCAGCGAGCAGACCATTTTCTGGTTCTAGAACAGCTTGCTACAGTGAGGGGTTGCTCGCTACAGCAAGGCAAGTCAGAATCAACTTGGCCTGCTGAGTTGTTCGGGTGATTTGATGCGTTTAGGCGAGGCTTTTTGCATTGTTTTACAAGAAAACCCTAATTCCTAAGAAAACACCATTTTGACATATCTGAAAGGCTTCCAACGGATGAAAGTATAAGGGAACAAGGATCTGGTAATGCATTAGAGGTACGCGATCAAAGGTTAGATTAATAGGGAAGTTATCAAGTGAGATGGTAAACCCTAAGAACGACATATGACAACGATATGTCTAGAACCTATGATAGGTTAGCAAGATTAGAATGTAATCAATTAAGCGTACGAAAGTACAAGGAATGTTTTAACATTCAAAGATCAAAAAGTTCAGTTAAGTTTAAATTAAGACGTGCCTCTTATAGTTCCCGCTAGTTGGAACGTCAAAGGCCACGTACAAGTTAATAATTAATTAAAAGATACGATGTGTCTCATGTTTTCTCACTAGTTAGAACACAGGGGGTTCCAGATAAGGCTGGAACGGTGGAGTTACCATCTGCAAGGATAGCCACACATAAGAGTTAATTAAAATGTTAAATTGTGTCTCATGTTTTCTCGTTAGTTAGAACACAGGGGGTTCCGGATAGAGCTGGAACGGTGGAGTTACCATCCACGAGGATAGCCGCACAAAAGTAAGAGGATTCAGGTGTTAGCCTGATATGATAGGAATTTTCACCGGTAGCAGGGAGATGTATTCCGGGGTTACTCCACTCGGATGCACTCCGTAAAATGAACCAAGATAATTATTGTATGTTCAACGCTAACTTTCTAACTTAATGATAACAGAAAGATGAATTTATATATTACAATGAGAATATGACAAAGTAGTCATCGGATATCAGATAGTGATCCTAGTTTCCCCCCGATCACTATGTTAGCAGATTGTAGTCTAGTTTCACGACTACACAGTATTGCAGGCACAAACACGTATAAACCCGAAATGGGTTGAGATTAGAATGTGGCAATCATAGGTTTTCCCCGAGGTTGCCACACAACCTAGGATAGGTGGAGCTCACTGAGACATTATGTCCATTTGATTCAGTTTCAGGTAAGCAAGCAGTTCAATTGGAGTGCAAACGCTCGTTATGTGCCAGTTCAAGATTTCATTAGTACTTTGTATATGTACCAACTTGTAGTACCTTATCAGTTGTATATAACGAGTTTATTTGTATTCATTTAGTAGAATCTTATTTATATTGAAAATTTTAATGTATCCAGTATCAGATTTAATACACATGCTAAATATTCTTGATAAATTTAGTGTGGGTGTTACAGTAATTCTAATCTTGTAGTAACAACATAAACCCTTGTTACCTCTGTTTATCATCATTCTTTCATCATAACAACATTTAAATTCTTGATATTAAACAACCCCATCATTACAATTTAGAAACCCTAAGATGAAATGATTCTCCCCCTTACCTCGAATTCTCCGACGGTGCAGCTTTTGGCTTGGTTTCTCCTTAGTTAGGGTTAGACTGCTATTCTCTCTTCTTCTCTCTGATTCTCACATGCAGCAAAAGTGTTTACTCTGATTTCTATTTCTCTATTTATACTAGGGAATTGGACTATTATTAGTTTTCTCTCCTCTGATTATCTTAATTTTACTTCCTCTCCCCCACTTATTTTATTACTTCTATTTTGCACCTCCTTCGTCTATTGTTTTATTTAATTCCTCTCCTCGTTATATTTATCCTATTGACATGTCAATCATCATCAAAAGTCTATTTTCTCGTTAATAACATAAAAATCAAGCAAAATGTTCCACAATCATAATAATAATAATCAAGACTCCACCTATTTAACTTATTAAATTAATTAAATAGAAATTCGGGGTGTTGCAATAGCTAGGAAATTGATCAATATTCTTAGACACACTCCTGGTATGAGAATTAAAGCATTGCAAGTAGAATGTAAAACTAGGTGGGGTCTGATGCTAAGTAGATATCGGGTTTATAGAGAAAAAGCAAAAGCTTTGGAGATGATTGAGGGAAGTATGGTGGAACAGTACAAGCATCTGAGGAGTTATGCACATGAGTTGTTAAGAAGTAACCCAGGAAGCACAATTATAATGAAGAGTGAATTAGGTGTGAGTGGCCCAGTATTTTCTAGGTGTATGCTTCAATGCATGTAAGAGAGCCTTTGTGAATAGATGCAAACCTTTAATTGGTCTTGATGGTTATTTCTTGAAATGGAGGTATGGGGGTAAATTACTTTCTGATGTGGGTAAAGATGGAAACAATCAAATGATTCCAATAGCTTTTGCAATTGTTGAGGCTGAGACAAAGGACTCATGGTCATGGTTTACTCACCTTCTTCTGGAAGATCTGAAAAATATCCAACATAGGAAATGGTCATTCATATCTGACCAAAAGAAGGTATTTAGTCTTTACTTTTAAACTGTTAATTGGTCTTTACTTATTAATTGTTAGGCTTAATTGCACTTTTGCCCCCTATCTTTTTCCAATTGTGCGATTTTGCACCCCATACTTTTTTTGAGCGATTTTGCACCCTATCATTTACCCCCTTTCTGATTTTGTAGCCCCTCATGTGTTTTTTTGCTGATGTGTTGAATTTTGCTGACATCTCCTTGCCATGTGTGTAATTTGTATTTTTAAAAAAATCAAAATTAAAATAATTAAAATCAAAATTAAAATTAAAATCAATATAGTTAAGGGAATCAACAACCTCTCCTAATCACTCTGCAACGGCCTCGCACAGCGCCGTCCATGGACAGAACTCGTCGACCATTCCGCCTTCAGCAAACCTGAATCCTTCTCTGATGCCACCCTCCGCGTCCGCAAAAACTACTCCTACTTCTGTGTCAACTACTACGCCTTCGTCGCCGGAATCCTTGCTGCCTCTCTCCTCACAAATCCATTCTCTCTCATCCTCCTCATCGGCCTCCTCGCTTCATGGACCTTCCTCTATCCCTTCCGTCCTACCGATCGCCCTCTCGTTCTCTTCGGTCGCACTTTCACCGATTTCGAAACGCTTATGATCCTCTCAGGACTCACGATCTTCGTTGTTTTCCTCACCAGCGTTGGATCTGTTCTCGTCTCCGCTTTAATGCTCGGTGTCGCTGTTGTTTGTCTCCATGGCGCGTTCCGTGCACCGGAGGATCTCTTCCTCGATGAACAGGATAATTCTCAGGCTACTGGATTCCTCTCCTTCCTCTGTGCTCCTACTACCGGTGCCGCAGTTGTTCCTTCCGCCGGACGCATTTGATTTGGTAATGGCAACGGTTTCTGATCTCAGATCCGTTTAATTTTGGTACTGTGGTGAAGCCTAATGCTGAAAACATTTAATTGCTCTTTTTATTTTTTTTTGTTAATTTCTTGATCTGTATTGACAATTGGATTCATATACATATAGGTGAAGATGAATCTTGAATATTATATGTAAGGATCTTTATTTTTTGATTTTGTAATATACTGGATTTGCTTATGTTGTTGATGGATCTATCAATTTTCTGCAACCGATCACTCTTTTCCTTGGGTTTGGTTAACGCTGGGCACTCATAGGGCTTCCCTTGAGTCTATTGATTTTAATTTTAATTTTGATTTTTTTTAAAAATACAAATTACACACATGGCAAAGACATGTCAGCAAAGTTCAACACATCAGCAAAAAAACACATGAGGAGCTACAAAATCAGAAAGGGGGTAAATGATAGGGTGCAAAATTGCTCAAAAAAAAGTATGGGGTGCAAAATCGCACAATTGAAAAAAGATAGAGGGCAAACGTGCAATTAAGCCTAATTGTTAATTGTTAATAGGTTTTTTTTATTTACAACAGGGACTAGTAGATACTTTGAAGGATGTTGATGCAAATGTTGAACATAGGTTATGTGTGAAACATTTGTATGGAAATTTTAGGAAGAGATTTCCTGGATATGCATCGAAAGAAGCCCCTTGGAAAGCTGTTAGATGTAACACAGTTACTGAATGGGAGAAAGCCATGGATAATATGAAGAATATCAGTGAGGAAGCATGGGAGGAAATATCCAAACATCCACCTGGTATGTGGAGTAAGGCACATTACAATACTCACACACAGTGTGATTTGCAGGTTAATAGCATGTGTGAGGCTTTTAACAAGTCAATTCTAGAATATAGGGATTTACCAATTATTTCAATTGTTGAGGGGATTAAGTTCTACATGACTAACATAATTATTATACTTAGAGAATTTTTGCTGAGATCTGAGGGGGATATATGTCCAATAATTCAGAAGAGATTAGAAAGTTCGAAAAACGAAGCTGATGGATGGAGTCCAAATTGGTCAGGAGATATGAATTAGTCAATTTTTGTTGTATCAAATGGTGTAGATCAGTATGTGGTCAACTTGAAGGATACGACTTGTGCTTGTAGGAGGTCAATAAAGCTGAAATTCTGGCTGGTAAGGATTCAGTCAGTAAAACAGAGCATGATTTTGCAAAAACAGAGCACAATTAAAATCAGTTCAGAAGCAGTAATAAAGGTGCAGAAAAGTAAAAAGGCACAAATATTTGTTAACCCAGTTCGGTGCAAATACCACCTACGTCTGGAGGATACCAATCCAGGAAGGAAATCCACTATTGGAATTAATCCTAAGACTCAAGACACAGACCCCCTGTTCCTAGTCTTCTGACTTAATCTCCTATAGTTCTGATTTCTACCCAACACCTTGAGTATAAGAAACCCCCTTCTTACTTCCTAATTAAGTAACAGCCCAGTTACTAAACAACTCTGAAATCTACCCAGTTTTGAAGAAACACTTCAATACATCAAAGACTTCATTCGTACCTAAAGGCTTAGAATGAATTACAACTCAACAAAACTTCTAAACCAACTCAGATGAGTGGTGTACAAATAAAACCTAAGTTTTAAAACACAAAGACTCTATTTCTCTGAATAATAATCTATGATTAGTAAGTCTTCAACAATAGCATCACATCTCCTTAAATAGGCTTCATCAGCTCTCTTAATTCTGAATCCAATCTTCAGCAATTGATATGTTTCTGAAATATGAAAGGCTCAATAAGGAAACAAATATATCTGACTTCAATCTTGCACAGATTCTTCAACAAATATATTCAACATAAAACACGAAGCCAATCTTCAATAAAATCTTTAACAAATCAATCAGCATTCTAGAAACCTTCAGCCATAATAAATCCTTGATAAATCTCACAAAGATACGCACAGAAAGAATGCATAAAAAACCTAGCTTCTGAAGAAGTCAACGCTGGTCAACGTCTGAACAGTGTGTCTGAAGTACTGTTCAGCGTCTGAAGGCACGTTCAGCGTCTGAAGTACTGTAGTGCGTTTGAAGGTCCAAAACAGCTTCTGAAGGCTATTTCCGCTTCTGAAACTCCTCAAAACCACTTTCTTGCTTCTGAAAACTTCTTAAACACATGGAGATGCTTTGCTTGAACACATTGAATTTACCAAAACATGCAGCCAACTTCTAAATACTCAACAATCTCCCCCTTTGGCAAATTTTTGGCTAAAAACAATGTTTCACAAATAACAAGTTCTTCAATTCAACACAAGTAACTCAGCAATGAAGAACTCCACAAAATCAAACATAGATAACATAGCACAGAGATAGAAGCAGCGGATAAAGCTATGTTAAACCATGAAAAACACAAACAGCTTTAGTTCCAAATACAAAAACACAACTTGAAGCATACACTCAACTTCTGATGTTCTGAAGTACACAAAAAACTACTGATCATCTTCTGAAACTTCTCAGCCCTGATCATCACATGACAGCAACATTCACAGCTTCAAAACTACTCTCCCCCTGCAACTCAGCACACATACAAACTCCCCCTTAATTCTGAACTGCAGAATCCTTTGAGACATATTCTGAAACTGAAACACATCCATACTCAGGAGCATATCAAACAAGCACTCCCCCTGAGACACAAACTCCCCCTCAAACAAATCATCACAGCACTTCTTGCATTGGTTCTGAACTCTGAACAAAACAATTAACTTCTGAACAAATCTGAAATCTGAACTACTGAATTCTGAACAAATTCTGAACAACACAACTTCTGAATCTGAACAGCTCAAACACAAGATTTTCATCTCTGAACAGCTACATTCTGAACTAAAACATAAGTTTTTCTCCCCCTTTTTAACCACAAAATTTTGACAAAACTCAGACTTCATATAGGGAACAAAAACTAAAATTCCATTAAATGCAGTATCAGACTCAGACTCAGGATTACACTCAGCATTTGCAAATCTGGCAGGTACTCTATCTTCCTCACATCCAGCTTGCAGTAATTGCTATAAGTCCTCATGCAGACAAACACCCAACTTGCTTCTCAAATTCTCAAACTGTTTGGCATCCAAAGCTTTTGTGAAAATATCAGCAATCAGGTTCTCAGTATCCACATGTTCAAGTTGAACAATCTTTTCCTCCACAAGATTTCTGATAAAATGATGTATGAAATCAATGTGCTTACTCCTGCTGTGATGTATGGGGTTCTTTGAAATATTTATAGCACTTAAATTGTCACAAAATAGTGTCATAACACTTTGCTCTATGTTGTATTCCTCCAGCATCTGCTTCATCCATACCAACTGTGACCAACTACTCCCAGCTCAGCTTCAGCTGTAGACAATGACACACAATTTTGTTTCTTGCTGAACCATGAAATTAAGTTGTTACCAAGAAAGAAACATCCTCAAGAACTACTCTTCCTGTCATCTGCACTTCTTGCCCAGTCAGCATCACAATACCCAATCAATTCAGAACTTACACTATGTGAGTACATGATTCCATAATCACTTGTACTGTTGACATACTTCAAGATCCTTTTAACTTGTGTTAAATGACTCATCTTAGGATCAGCTTGATACCTTGCACACACTCCAACAACAAAAGTAATATCAGGTCTGCTTGCAGTTAAGTACAGTAAACTTCCAATCATACTTCTGTATTGGCTTTGATCAACTGAAACTCCTTGTTCATCTTTAGTTAATTTCAGATGCGTAGCAGCAGGTGTTATCTTATGGCTGGTAGTCTCCATTCCAAATTTCTTCACAATATTCTTGGCATATTTACTCTGAGAAATGAAAATTGTATCTTCCATTTGCTTGACTTGCAGTCCAAGAAAATAAGTAAGCTCACCAACTAGACTCATTTCAAACTCAGATGGCATCTGCTGAACAAACAACTGAACCATTTTGTTTGACATCCCACCAAACACTATGTCATCAACATAAATTTGAGCAATCATCTGACTTCCATCTTCATCTTTAACAAATAAAGTCTTGTCAGATCCTCCTTTTCTGTATCCTTGAGCCACAAGAAATTGAGTAAGCCTTTCATACCATGCTCTAGGTGCTTGCTTCAATCCACACAAAGCCTTTTTTAATTTATAAACATGATTTGGAAATTTATGATCCACAAACCCTTTAGGCTGTTCAACATAGACTTCTTCTTGTAAATAACCATTCAGAAAAGCACTCTTCACATCCATCTGGAACAGTTTGAACTTGAGAATTCATGATACTCCCAACAGTAATCTTATGGACTCTAATCTGGCCATAGGTGCAAAGGTTTCATCAAAATCAACTCCCTCTACTTGAGTATATCCTTGAGCAACTAACCTTGCCTTGTTTCTGACCACAGTTCCATTTTCATCTATTTTGTTCTTGTAAATCCACTTAGTGCCAATCACATTTAAACCTTCAGGTCTTGGAACAGGATCCCACACTTCACTTCTTTTGAAGATTCAACTCATCTTGCATGGCTTCAATCCAAAATTCATCAGTTAGGGCTTCTTTCACATTTTTGGGTTCAAATTTTGACACAAAGCATGAATCAGTAGCAACAGCATCTGAACTTCTGGTTCTGACCCCTTGATCTAAGCTTCCAATGATTAAATCTCTAGGATGATCCTTCTGAACTCTAATTGATGGTCCTTTACCAGTAGAAACATGATCTGGATGAACTTCTGCTTCTTCAGACTCTGGCTGATTTTTTGCTTCTGACAGTTGTTCTTCTGATGCTTCAGACTCTGGAACCACTTCAGGCTCACTTCTTTCATTCTCAGCAGACAGATCATCAATCACAACATTAATGGACTCCATCACAACCTTGGTTCTGGAATTAAACACCCTATAAGCTCTGCTGTTCACTGAATAACCCACAAATATACCTTCATCAGACTTAGGATCCAGCTTTCTTCTATTTTCTCTATCAGCCAAAATATAACATTTGCTCCCAAAGACATGAAAATATTTGACTGTAGGCTTCCTTCCTTTCCATAGTTCAAATAAGGTTGATCCAGTTCCCTTCTTCAAAGTCATCCTGTTGTGAATGTAACATGTTGTGTTCATTGCTTCAGCCCAGAACATGTAAGGTAGCTTCTTAGCATGCAACATGACTCTTGCAGATTCTGCTAATGTTTTGTTCTTTCTCTCAACTACACCATTTTGCTGAGGTGTTATAGGTGCAGAGAACTCATGCTTGATCCCTTCAGATGCACTGAACTAAGAAAATCTCTTGTTTTCAAACTCCTTGCCATGATCACTTCTTATTCTGATAATACCACAGTCCTTCTCTCTTTGTAACTGAGTGCACAAGTCTCTAAATACTTCAAATGTATCTGATTTTTCTCTCACAAAGTTGACCCAAGTAAATCTTGAAAAATCATCAACCATTACAAAAGCATATCTCTTTCCTCCAATACTCTCAACTTGAACAGGCCCTATTAAATCCATATGTAACAGTTCTAGTACTCTAGTAGTTACCTGGTGTACTAATCTGGGATGAGACTTTCTTGTTTGTTTTCCAATTTGACAATCACCACAAACACTGTCCTCATTGATCTTCAGATTAGGTAAACCTATGATAGCTTCAGTACTCAGGATTTTCTTCATGCCTTTCAGATGCAAATGACCCAGTTTCTGGTGCCAGAGTCTGACTTCTTCTTCTGAACTCATGAGACAGGAAGTCAGGCTTCTTTCTTCTTCAGACACCCATAAATAACAGTTATCTTTATATCTGCATCCCCTCATCAGAACCTTACTTTCTTGATCAGTTACCACACATTCTTCTTTGTTGAAATTCACCTTCAAGTCTTGATCACAAAGCTGGCTAATACTGATCATATTAGAAGTTAATCCTTTCACCAATAGCACATCATTAAGTCTAGGTAAACCTTCACTGATTAAGTCACCAATACCCAGAATCTCACCTTTTGCTCCATCACCAAATGTCACATAGCTTCTGGAATATGGTTTTACATTACTCAGTAACTTCTTCACACCATTCATGTGTCTTGAACAACCACTATCAAAGTACCAGTCTTCTTTAGAAGTGGCTCTCAAAGAGGTATGAGTTATAAGGCCAACAGTTTTGTCTTTGGGCTTCCACACCTTCTGAACATTATTTCTGGTTGCAGCTGGCTCCACTCTTCTATACTGAAAATGTTCAGGATAGCCATATAACTTAAAGCAAAAGGTTTAATATGCCCCTTCTTTCCACAATGATGACAGATCCAGGGATGATTTCTTCTCTTGTTTCTGTTAAACTTTGGGGTTGCTTCTGAGGTTGCATCTGAGCTTGCTTCTGAGGTCTCATCTTGGATGTCCCAATCATAGGATTATAAGTTTGAGTAGCAGGAACAAACTTTTTAACTGGATTTTTCTGTTTGAGGTTCTGAGTCTGATCAACAAATCATAAACCAGTTTCTTTACCTTGTTTCTGATTCTCCAGAATCTCCTCCAGCACATCAATAGCAGTATTCATCATTTTGACCTGCTTTTTCATATTCTCAAGCTGGGAGTTTAGTTGGCTAACTTCTTCTTTCAGTTCTAAATTTTGCACCAAAAGTTCACCTTTCTCAGCCTCCAGTTGATAGATTATCTCCTTCTGATCCAGAACTTGCTTGCAAACTTATGCACTTCTGGTGTATAGCTTTCTGTAATTGTCAGCGAGTTCATCATATGAGGATTTTGCAACTCTGGCTTCAGACACAAATGAAACTTCAGACTCTGAGTCAGACTCTGATAAAGTCTCAGACTCTAAAATTGTGTCAGTTTTTAAAATAGCTCCTGACCTTACCATCAGACTTGTATCACACTTAGCAGATTCACTTGCAGCATCTTCTTCAGAATCATCATCAGACCATGAAACAACTAGGCTCTTCTTGTGTTTCTTAAGAAAAGTAGGACATTCTGACTTGATATGTCCATAACCCTCACACTCAAAGCATTGCACACCTTTAGCTTGATTACTTTTCTCCTCACACTTGGTCTTTTTCACATCACTATGTTGCTTCTTGTTGTTGAATCTGAAGTTCTGACCTTTGGTTTTGGATTTCCTGTCAACATGCTTTAGAATTTTATTGAACTGTCTTCCCAGCAACACTAGAGCTTCTGATAAATCACCATCATCCTCATCACACTCTTGTTGATCTTCATCTTTAGTATTAACAGAAAAAGCAATACCTTTCCCTTTCTTCTCTGGCTGTTTGCAGAAAGCAGTTTCAAAATTCAGCAGAGATCCAATCAGCTCCTCAACCTTCATAGTGGAGATGTCATGAGCTTCCTCTATAGCAGTCACCTTCATGTCAAACCTTTTGGGAAGTGACCTGAGAATTTTTCTCACTATCTTCTCATCTGACATCTTCTCCCCAAGAGACTCAAAAGAATTTGCCATATCCAGGACATTCATGTAGAAATCTTGAATTTTCATCCTCCATCATCTTCAAATTCTCAAACTTAGTGGTCAACAATTGGAGTCTGGACATCTTCACATTTGAGGTTCCTTCATGAGTGGTTTTCAGTATTTCCCAGGCATCCTTGGCTACGGTACACTGCTTGATGAGTCTGAACATGTTCATATCCACACCATTGAATATTGCATTCAAAGCTTTGGATTTTCCAAGAGACAGATCATCTTCAGCCTTTGTCCACTCTTCTTCTGGTTTCAGCACCTCAGTCTTGTTCCCATCTTTGTCTAAAACAACTGGATGATCCCAACCTTTTAGCACAGCTTTCCAAGTTCTGCTGTCAATTGATTTTAGAAAAGCACACATTCTGGACTTCCAGTTCGGTGCAAATACCACCTACGTCTGGAGGATACCAATCCAGGAAGGAAATCCACTATTGGAATTAATCGTAAGCCTCAAGACACAGACCCCCTGTTCCTAGTCTTCTGACTTAATCTCCTATAGTTCTGATTTCTACCCAACACCTTGAGTATAAGAAACCCCCTTCTTACTTCCTAATCAAGTAACAGCCCAGTTACTAAATAACTCTGAAATCTACCCAGTTTTGAATAAACACTTCAATACATCAAAGACTTGATTCATACCTAAAGGCTTAGAATGAATTACAACTCAACAAAACTTCTAAACCAACTCAGATGAGTGGTGTACAAATAAAACCTAAGTTTTAAAACACAAAGGCTCTATTTCTCTGAATAATAATCTATAATTCGTAAGTCTTCAACAATAGCAGCACATCTCCTTAAATAGGCTTCATCAGCTCTCTTAATTCTGAATCCAATGTTCAGCAATCGATATGTTTCTGAAATATGAAAGGCTCAATAAGGAAACAAATATATTTGACTTCAATCTTGCACAGATTCTTCAACAAATATATTCAACATAAAACACGAAGCCAATCTTCAATAAAATCTTCAACAAATCAATCAGCATTCTAGAAACCTTCAGCCATAATAAATCCTTGATAAATCTCACAAAGATACGCAGAGAAAGAATGCATAAAAAACCCAGCTTCTGAAGAAGTCAACGCTGGTCAACGTCTGAACAGTGCGTCTGAAGTACTGTAGTGCGTCTGAAGATCCAAAATAGTTTCTGAAGGCTATTTCCGCTTATGAAACTCCTCAAAACCACTTTCTTGTTTCTGAAGACTTCTTAAACACATGGAGATGCTTTGCTTGAACACATTGAATTTACCAAAACATGCAGCCAACTTCTAAATACTCAACAATCTCCCCCTTTGGCAAATTTTTGGCTAAAAACAATGTTTCACAAATAACAAGTTCTTCAATTCAACACAAGTAACTCAGTAATGAAGAACTCCACAAAATCAAACATAGATAACATAGCACAGAGATAGAAGCAGCGGATAAAGCTATGTTAAACCATGAAAAACACAAACAGCTTCAGTTCCAATTACAAAAACACAACTTGAAGCATACACTCAACTTCTGATGTTCTGAAGTACACAGAAAACTACTGATCATCTTCAGAAACTTCTCAGCCCTGATCATCACATGACAACAACATTCACAGCTTCAAAACTACTCTCCCACTGCAACTCAGCACACATACAAACTCCCCCTTAATTCTGAACTGAAGAATCCTTTGAGACATATTCTGAAACTGAAACGCATCCATACTCAGGAACATATCAAACATGCACTCCCCCTGAGACACAAACTCCCCCTCAAACAAATCATCACAACACTTCTTGCATTGGTTCTGAACTCTGAACAAAACAATTAACTTCTAAACAAATCTGAAATCTGAACTACTGAATTCTGAACAAATTCTGAACAACACAACTTCTGAATCTGAACAGCTCAAACACAAGATTTTCATCTCTGAACAGCTACATTATGAACTCAAACATAAGTTTTTCTCCCCCTTTTTAGCCACAAAATTTTGACAAAACTCAGACTTCATATAGGGAACAAAAACTAAAATTCCATTAAATGCAGTATCAGACTCAGACTCAGGATTACACTCAGCATTTGCAAATCTGGCAGGTACTCTATCTTCCTCGCATCCAGCTTGCAGTAATTGCTATAAGTCCTCATGCAGACAAACACCCAACTTGCTTCTCAGATTCTCAAACTGTTTGGCATCCAAAGCTTTTGTGAAAATATCAGCAATCAGGTTCTCAGTATCCACATGTTCAAGTTGAACAATCTTTTCCTCCACAAGATTTCTGATAAAATGATGTCTGATATCAATGTGCTTACTCCTGCTGTGATGTATGGGGTTCTTTGAAATATTTATAGCACTTAAATTGTCACAAAATAGTGTCATAACACCTTGTTCTATGTTGTATTCCTCCAGCATCTGCTTCATCCATACCAACTGTGAACAACTACTCCCAGCTGCTATATATTCAGCTTCAGCTGTAGACAATGACACACAATTTTGTTTCTTGCTGAACCATGAAATTAAGTTGTTACCAAGAAAGAAACATCCTCCAGAACTGCTCTTCCTGTCATCTGCACTTCCTGCCCAGTCAGCATCACAATACCCAATCAATTCAGAACTTGCACTGTGTGAGTACATGATTCCATAATCACTTGTACTGTTGACATACTTCAAGATCCTCTTAACTTGTGTTAAATGACTCATCTTAGGATCAGCTTGATACCTTGCACACACTCCAACAGCAAAAGTAATATCAGGTCTGCTTGCAGTTAAGTACAGTAAACTTCCAATCATACTTCTGTATTGGCTTTGATCAACTGAAACTCCTTGTTCATCTTTAGTTAATTTCAGATGTGTAGCAGCAGGTGTTCTCTTATGGCTGGCAGTCTCCATTCCAAATTTCTTCACAATATTCTTGGCATATTTACTCTGAAAAATGAAAATTGTATCTTCCATTTGCTTGACTTGCAGTCCAAGAAAATAAGTAAGCTCACCAACTAGACTCATTTCAAACTCAGATTGCATCTGCTGAACAAACAACTGAACCATTTTGTTTGACATCCCACCAAACACTATGTCATCAACATAAATTTGAGCAATCATCAGACTTCAATCTTCATCTTTCACAAATAAAGTCTTGTCAGATCCTCCTTTTCTGTATCCTTGAGCCACAAGAAATTGAGTAAGCTTTTCATACCATGCTCTAGGTGCTTGCTTCAATCCATACAAAGCCTTTTTTAATTTATAAACATGATCTGGAAATTTATGATCCACAAACCCTTTAGGCTGTTCAACATAGACTTCTTCTTGTAAATAACCATTCAGAAAAGCACTCTTCACATCCATCTGGAACAGTTTGAACTTGAGAATGCATGATACTCCCAACAGTAATCTTATGGACTCTAATCTGGCCACATGTCAAAGGTTTCATCAAAATCAAGTCCCTCTACTTGAGTATATCCTTGAGCAACTAACCTTGCCTTGTTTCTGACCACATTTCCATTTTCATCTATTTTGTTCTTGTAAATCCACTTAGTGCCAATCACATTTAAACCTTCAGGTCTTGGAACAAGATCCCACACTTCACTTCTTTTGAATTGATTCAACTCATCTTGCATGGCTTCAATCCAAAATTCATCAGTTAGGGCTTCTTTCACATTTTTGGGTTCAAATTTTGACACAAAGCATGAATCAGTAGCAACAGCATCTGAACTTCTGGTTTTGACCCCTTGATCTAAGCTTCCAATGATTAAATCTCTAGGATGATCCTTCTGAACTCTAATTGATGGTCCTTTACCAGTAGAAACATGATCTGGATGAACTTCTGCTTCTTTAGACTCTGGATTATTTTTTGCTTCTGACAATTGTTCTTCTGATGCTTCAGACTCTGGAACCACTTCAGGCTCACTTCTTTCATTCTCAGCAGACAGATCATCAATCACAACATTAATGGACTCCATCACAACCTTGGTTCTGGAATTAAACACCCTATAAGCCCTGTTGTTCACTGAATAACCCATAAATATACCTTCATCAGACTTAGGATCCAACTTTCTTCTATTTTCTCTATCAGCCAAAATATAACATTTGCTCCCAAAGACATGAAAATATTTGACTGTAGGCTTCCTTCCTTTCGATAGTTCATATAAGGTTGATCCAGTTCCCTTCTTCAAAGTCACCCTGTTGTGAATGTAACATGCTGTGTTCATTGCTTCAGCCCAGAACATGTAAGGTAGCTTCTTAGCATGCAACATGACTCTTGCAGATTCTGCTAATGTTCTGTTCTTTCTCTCAACTACACCATTACGCTGAGGTGTTATAGGTGCAGAGAACTCATGCTTGATCCCTTCAGAGGCACAGGACTCAGAAAATCTCTTGTTTTCAAACTCCTTGCCATGATCACTTCTAATTCTGATAATACCACAGTCCTTCTCTCTTTGTAACTGAGTGCACAAGTCTCTAAATACTTCAAATGTATCTGATTTTTCTCTCACAAAGTTGACCCAAGTAAATCTTGTAAAATCAACAACCACTACAAAAGCATATCTCTTTCCTCCAATACTCTCAACTTGAATAGGCCCCATTAAATCCATATGTAACAGTTCTAGTACTTTAGTAGTTACCTGGTGTACTAATCTGGGATGAGACTTTCTTGTTTGTTTTCCAATTTGACAATCACCACAAACACTGTCCTCATTGATCTTCAGATTAGGTAGACCTTTGATAGCTTCAGTACTCAGGATTTTCTTCATGCCTTTCAGATGCAAATGACCCAGTTTCTGGTGCCAGAGTCTGACTTCTTCTTCTGAACTCATGAGACAGGAAGTCAGGCTTCCTTCTTCTTCAGACACCCATAAATAACAGTTATCTATAGATCTGCATCCCCTCATCAGAACCTTACTTTCTTGATCAGTTACCACACATTCTTCTTTGTTGAAATTCACCTTCAAGTCTTGATCACAAAGCTGGCTAATACTGATCAGATTAGAAGTTAATCCTTTCACCAATAACACATCATTAAGTCTAGGTAAACCTTCACTAATTAAGTCACCAATACCCAGAATCTCACCTTTTGCTCCATCACCAAATGTCACATAGCTTCTGGAATAAGGTTTTACATTACTCAGTAACTTCTTCACACCAGTCATGTGTCTTGAACAACCACTATCAAAGTACCAGTCTTCTTTAGAAGTGGCTCTCAAAGAGGTATGAGCTATAAGGCCAACAGTTTTGTCTTTGGGCTTCCACACCTTCTGAACATTATTTCTGGTTGCAGCTGGCTCCACTCTTCTATACTGAAAATGTTCAGGATAGCCATATAACTTAAAGCAAAAAGGTTTAATATGCCCCTTCTTTCCACAATGATGACAGATCCAGGGATGATTTCTTCTCCTGTTTCTGTTAAACTTTTGGGGTTGCTTCTGAGGTTGCATCTGAGCTTGCTTCTGAGGTCTCATCTTGGATGTCCCAATCATAGGATTATAAGTTTGAGTAGCAGGAACAAACTTTTTAACTAGATTTTTCTGTTTGAGGTTCTGAGTCTGATCAGCAAATCATAAACCAGTTTGTTTACCTTGTTTCTGATTCTCCAGAATCTCCTCCAGCACATCAGTAGCAGTATTCATCATTCTGACCTGCTTTTTCATATTCTCAAGCTGGGAGTTTAGTTGGCTAACTTCTTCTTTCAGTTCTGAATTTTGCACCAAAAGTTCACCTTTCTCAGCCTCCAGTTGACAGATTGTCTCCTTCTGATCCAGAACTTGCTTGCAAACTTCTGCACTTCTGGTGTATAGCTTTCTGTAATTGTCAGCCAGTTCATCATATGAGGATTTTGCAACTCTGGCTTCAGACACAGATGAAACTTCAGACTCTAAGTCAGACTCTGATAAAGTCTCAGACTCTAAAACTGTGTCAGTTTTTAAAAATAGCTCCTGACCTTACCATCAGACTTGTATCACACTTAGCAGATTCACTTGCAGCATCTTCTTCAGAATCATCATCAGACCATGAAACAGCTAGGCTCTTCTTCTGTTTCTTAAGAAAAGTAGGACATTCTGACTTGATATGTCCATAACCCTCACACTAAAAGCACTGCACACCTTTAGCTTTATTACTTTTCTCCTCACACTTGGTCTTTTTCACATCACTATGTTGCTTCTTGTTGTTGAATCTAAATTTCTGACCTTTGGTTTTGGATTTCCTATCAACATGCTTCAGAATTTTATTGAACTGTCTTCCCAGCAACACTAGAGCTTCTGATAAATCACCATCATCCTCATCACACTCTTGTTGATCTTCATCTTTAGTATTAACAGAAAAAGCAATACCTTTCCCTTTCTTCTCTGGCTGTTTGCAGAAAGCAGTTTCAAAATTCAGCAGAGATCCAATCAGCTCCTCAACCTTCATAGTGGAGATGTCATGAGCTTCCTCTATAGCAGTCACCTTCATGTCAAACCTTTTGGGAAGTGACCTGAGAATTTTTCTCACTATCTTCTCATCTGACATCTTCTCCCCAAGAGACTCAAAAGAATTAGCCATATCCAGGACATTCATGTAGAAATCTTGAATATTTTCATCCTCCATCATCTTCAAATTCTCAAACTTAGTGGTCAGCAATTGGAGTCTGGACATCTTCACCTTTGAGGTTCCTTCATGAGTGGTTTTCAATATTTCCCAGGCATCCTTGGCTACGGTACACTGCTTGATGAGTCTGAACATGTTCATATCCACACCATTGAATATTGCATTCAAAGCTTTGGAGTTTCCAAGAGACAGATCATCTTCAGCCTTTGTCCACTCTTCTTCTGGTTTCAGCACCTCAGTCTTGTTCCCATATTTGTCTAAAACAACTGGATGATCCTAACCTTTTAGCACAGCTTTCCAAGTTCTGCTGTCAATGGATTTTAGAAAAGCACACATTCTGGACTTCCAGTATTCGTAATTTGTGCCATCCAGCAATGGTGGTCTGTTAACATATCCTCCCTCTCTGTCCATGCTTGCCAGAAAACACTTCCCTGGAGCTCACCCAATCACAGGCAGGGTGCCTGCACTGATGCCAATTGAAATTCTGGCTGGTAAGGATTCAGTCAGTAAAACAGAGCACGATTTTGCAAAAACAGAGCACAATTAAAATCAGTTCAGAAGCAGTAATAAAGGTGCAGAAAAGTAAAAAGGCACAGATATTTGTTAACCCAGTTCGGTGCAAATACCACCTACGTCTGGAGGATGCCAATCCAGGAAGGAAATCCACTGTTGGAATTAATCCTAAGACTCAAGACACAGACCCCCTGTTCCTAGTCTTCTTACTTAATCTCCTATAGTTCTGATTTCTACCCAACACCTTGAGTATAAGGAACCCCCTTCTTACTTCCTAATCAAGTAACAGCCCAGTTACTAAACAACTCTGAAATCTACCCAGTTTTGAAGAAACACTTCAATACATCAAAGACTTCATTCGTACCTAAAGGATTAGAATGAATTACAACTCAACAAAACTTCTAAACCAACTCAGATGAGTGGTGTACAAATAAAACCTAAGTTTTAAAACACAAAGACTCTATTTCTCTGAATAATAATCTATGATTCGTAAGTCTTCAACAATAGCAGCACATCTCCTTAAATAGGCTTCATCAGCTCTCTTAATTCTGAATCCAATCTTCAGCAATTGATATGTTTCTGAAATATGAAAGGCTCAATAAGGAAACAAATATATCTGACTTCAATCTTGCACAGATTCTTCAACAAATATATTCAACATAAAACACGAAGCCAATCTTCAATAAAATCTTCAACAAATCAATCAGCATTCTAGAAACCTTCAGCCATAATAAATCCTTGATAAATCTCACAAAGATACGCACAGAAAGAATGCATAAAAAACCCAGCTTCTGAAGAAGTCAACGCTGGTCAACGTCTGAACAGTGCGTCTGAAGTACTGTTCAGCGTCTGAAGGCACTTTCAGCGTCTGAAGTACTGTAGTGCGTCTTAAGGTCCAAAACAGCTTCTGAAGGCTATTTCCGCTTCTGAAACTCCTCAAAACCACTTTCTTGCTTCTGAAGACTTCTTAAACACATGGAGATGCTTTGCTTGAACACATTGAATTTACCAAAACATGCAGCTAACTTCTAAATACTCAACAAAAGCATTGATAAGCTTCTTCTCTCTCTCAGAACATGCTTCATCGTACCATTTGAAGAAGTTAAAGACCTTACCTATGCTCTTTTTATACAACACGCAACCGAAAAACCTTCTACCAGGGTTCTCTAAAGTCCATGTTGTACAAAGAGGAGAATCAACTCCGCACCTACACTTGAATTGAGGCCTCTTCCAATTTGATGTAGATGAAGAACTGGATCTAGAACCTGCCATGCTTCTACGCTACCAAAGGAAAACGAGGAACTAAAGTGTTTGCGAAAACAAAAACGGTTCAAAAATCAAAGGAGAAAACGAGCACAGAAAAGAGGAAGAAGATGGAGATTAGGGAGAAGAAGAGCGCGAAGCAAAGAGGAAGAAGATGGAGATTAGGGATTTCACCAAGGATTCCTATTTATTCTTCCCCTTTTGCAACGATCACATATGGCATGTGACTCCCTTTCAACTTATTTATATTTAAAAAAAAAAATCAATTTACACACCTGGACATCATTTATTGAAGACAGATCATCAAAATGGACACATCATCACTGAAACACATGAGGGGGCATCAAACCAGAAATGGGGCAAAAGAGAGGGTGCAAAATCGCTCAATTAAAAGGATGAGGTGCAAAATCGCACAATTGACAAAAGATTGGTGCAAAAGTGCAATTAAGCCTAAATATTTTTATGATATCTACCAACTTTGAGCCACCATTGAAAAACAGTTCATCTCTTTAAGATTTTCAATGTCAATGATGATTAAATTTCGATAACTTCTTATTAAATAAAGGTTTATGAAATACAAGTAACACTTTTTTTTTGGTACAAATACAAGTAACATTTTATTTATGACACGACATAATAGGTAGAAACAATGTCACCTATTGCAAATCTAAAGAAATAACATTATTCGTTACTAACTTATTAGCTTTATTGGCTAAGCAACATATACAAAGCAAATAAACATGTCTTATATATATATATATATCCTTGTATATACTATTAATTCATACTATGAGTCTTTTCAAAGCCACCAAGTTCATGCATTTCCTCTATGTAATTGCAGCGTGGACTAACATTTCCTCTGTATGACAATTTCACATTGTTGCATGAAGCCTTAGCCTCTCCTCCACCTTCAAGTTGAAGGCCTATGTTCTGCAATAGTATCCCTTGACATAGAAAGTTTTGGCTGCAATTAAATTGCATAGCTACATCAGAAGCACTTGTGCCTTTTATGTTCTGGTACAACACATTCCTTATCTGAACCGCAGATTTCTGCAATTACATAATTCATTAAATAATTTTTTTATCATTCAGAGGATATTGCATATTATATGCAGGGGTCAAGGTTCGAATCTCGTACACCCACTTCTTCACATTTAAAATGTGTGAGCTCTAGCCACTAGGCTACTTGACCAAATATAAAAAATAAAAAAATTTATATCAACACAAGACTAACAATAATTGCATGTTTCAAATTAGTGATAGCATAATATTTGATTATAAATTATGTCTAATATAGATCAATTTCATAAACAAAATAAAAGAAAAATTTTAATACCTGTTTTTGGCATGGACTCTGTTGATCACAGTAGTTCTGATCTATTATTATGGGGTTAGTTATATTGTCCATTTGAATGTTCTGAAATTTAATGTTGCTTGCACTTCCTGAGCCGCCCTGCATATAAGATATATTTACAGAATTAATTGGAATGTGCAATTCAAGTTATAAAGTATAAACAAATATTATAAATATTATTATTATTATTATTTGTATACAAAAGAAGAATTGAGGCCTAAATTGAAGTTATTCAAAATTTGAAATTAATATTAATTACCTGCCATGTCTTAATTCTTACTCCGTTAGTAGTTCCAGATAATTTAGCTCTATTCACGGTTATTCCTGAAACAAATTCCTTGGAGCCCCCTTCCCCTAAGCTTCCAATGCTGAAGAATGAAACATCATTAACATGTGTGAAGTTTAATTTAACGATATTTAATTAACAAGATGAAGATATTATTAAAGGTAATTAATTAATTATTACCTGATACCATGGCCTGGTCCGCAGGTTATGTCTGTAGCTTTTAGATTCTTGGTTCCACTTACAATTGATATGCAATCATCCCCTGCAAACGAAATGTATATTACTTCAAAAATTGAATTACATAAGAAAATTAGTGATGAAAAAAAAATGTCTCTAATTTTTTGTTGTTAATTTAAATTTTTCTAAGAAGTGGTAATATATGAGATATATCAAATGAATTGAGAATACCGGTTCCTATAATAGAGTTTGAGATTTGGATGTTTTGAGTGTTGGTGACATGAATTCCATCAGTGTTTGGACTATCCTCTGGTGCTGTCACAGTGAGACCCGAAACCCTAACATTGGCAGAATTTTGGAATTGAACATGAATTTGTTGGCCATTTTTTACAGTCAAATCTTCAACTACCAAGTTGTTGCACTTGTACAAAGTTAACGCCTACAAAGTCAAACCATAATATAATTGACATTAATTTTTTCATCAACGGTATATTTTTTTTAGCACATACATCCAACTAATTTATGCTAAATAGATATTTATTGAGGTATTTTAAAAATCATCCAAAAATGAGTATATATGTTAAAGTGATTTAATTGAATATACGGGGACAAATTAAATCTATATTATTATAATTAAAAAGTTAATATATTAGTGAGAGAGAGTTATATTATACATACCGTAGGGGCATCCTTGCAAGGCTGCAAAAGAGAAAAACATAAAAAAAATAAAAAAATTAGCACTTGAATAAGATTTATGTTAAGTAAATGGATATATATTAATTATAATAACAAATTTGTCTTGTTATATCTTACGAGTTTTTTGTTCGTTTTGCATGAGTTCTGCCACCAAATATTTCCATTTCCATCAATGGTTCCACCACCTTTAAAAGATAGCTTCTGAACACTATCAAACATAAGCCAATGTGTGGGGTCTTGTTTGTAATCAGATGGGTTATCTGATGCTACAAGGCTTCCAGAGATCTGAACTGCGATACTCTTGGATTTGCAAGGGCCAGAGAATGTGATTGGCTTAACAAGATAATTCTTTTGAGCCACCACAACAACTGATCCCTTAGAAGAACATGCTACTTGCCAAACCTTCTTGAATGCCTGAAAGAGTAAAAATATTGTCATTTTTTTAAAATTATTTATTAAGCTTAAAAAAATAATTTGTCAAACACAAAATTGATATAGACCACATTGGCAAAAGAATAAGATTTTATTTTTTAAAAAATATGGTAATAATAATAAAGTCTACTGCTAGAATTTTTTTTTATTATCGATGAATATTTGAGATAAATTTAAAATAAAAATGGTTCCCAATTTTAACATCTCAAACATTTAGTGATAGAATTAAAGACAAATTTCATGTTTTTCTTTCTTTCATTTTTCAAAATTCAATTATTTTCAACTAGTATAACGTTAGAACTTGTTTGGTTTGACTTATTAATTTGATATTATCTATAATTATAATTACTTGTCATATTGTTTGAGAAGTTTATGGAAACAACTTATTACATTTCTATAAACGGTTTTTAGATTTCTACAAGTTCTCCAAAATAGGTTATAAAAACAACTTATAAGAAAATGGTTTCACTTTACTTTATCTAAATAAGTTTTAAAAAATAGTTTATACATAAAGAGTTGCCATAAAATGGTGGTACAAAGTTCATTTTTCTATCGAAATTGACCTTATTCGAGTTTGTTAAAATAAATATATATATATATATATATATATATATATATATATATATATACATACATACATACCTGTGTGTCATCAGTTTTACCATCTCCTTGAGCTCCATACTCATCAACATTAAAGGTTTTAATCGATGAAGGAGAAGTGTCACCCAACTTGCTCTTTAAGCTCAAAACATGATCTGTACTTTGCATGAGATAATCCTTGAATGTTCCACCATCATATATATAAGGCGAATTCTCAACAATTGAACTAAGTGGGTCCTCTTGCAAGTTAGTACTATAACAAGCAACAAAATAAATCATGATCATAAGGAATGAGAGATATCTTTGGAGGGCCATTGTCATGGACTTAATTTGTCCAATAGCGAGATGAATGTTTTTTGAATAACGGTGGTTTGTATGAGAATGAATATAGCTAGGTAGCTTGGTATTAATTGATGAGGAATGTTGTGGGGGAGATTGTGTGTATTTATAGACAAAGAAATGAAAAAGATGTTGGCTTTTGTTCTTCATAAATATGGGAATATTACGGTATGGAAGGATCGATAAGAGAGACTTAGACGACAAGATCTCTCAGGTACGATCTGACTTTCGTTCCATACACCCTTAATCACTAATGTGCCATCATTTTTTATTGAAAAAAAAAACTAATGTGTCATCAAGGTACAATGGTCTTAAATTTTTATAGTAATGATTGAATGAGGATTAAATGAGGCCTATGGCTTTTTCTTCTTCTTGTTTTACTTATAAAAAAAATGGGCCTATATGAACATGGACAGATCCAAAAAAAATAAATTCTTTGATGAAGTAAATCATTAATCTTGTTTCGCTTGAGGAACCATTGACATAATTGTCTTCAGTTTGGTATTAATTTTGTTTGCTCTAACATTTACTGTGAAGGAAATTGTTGTGCGGATAAATTAACCACTCATAGTCATAGCATCCCTAGAGTATCTTGGTTCAACACTTTGCCGCAATTGTTGTTAGAGAATTTCTAGCTGGATATGAATGGTTTGCCTAATTACCGTGTTCCTTAGATTGTTTTCCTTTTTTCACCGTTTCTTTTGCTTTTTGAGGGTTTTGGCCTAGTCCCCTTTCTTGTATTTATATTTTCCTTTTTTAATAATTTATATTGAGTAGGCGGTAGAGGATGGAAGTTTCACACCTAGTTGGGATGTTTTTGATTCTTTTTGATGCCTAACCTATCTCTTGGTTTATTGAAAAAAAAATGAAGTTAATCATATTAAAAATAACAAATAATGTATGTATTAGTTGTAACAACTAATTTTTCAAAGAAAATAGATTGTCATTCATTTGTTGAAAATGAATTAAAATAACAATACTAATTGTTCCAAGAACATTTCATTTTATAAAAGTTACAAGACGATCATTTAACCACCGATGAATATAGTCATTGTACCAGAAAAGTATATCATGGGGCACATGAATTAGAGTCTTCTAGTATGAATTTATATGATCCATGATGTAAAAGCCTTGTGAATTCAGGATATTCTCTTTACTATGAACTGAAGCCTTAATTTATTGTATATAGGAGAATTATTTTGTAATATTAATTGACTAATTTAGAGAAAGAAGCATCAATTTTGATCGAAAAAAGAAGGAAGTATTAGTTAGACATAAACTATGTGTGTGATCCGGTTGGACCTGAAAAGATGGTTGGTCTGCTGAGATCCGATGTGAAGAGGGGTCGAGCTTTGATCTATCTGCCGCGAGCCAGGTTCTGTTGTGCCGTCTGTTGGTGCTCCTTCTCCACCGAGGGGGTGGTGTACCCGCACATGCTCCGACCCCCAAGTCAGTACGGGGTACATGAGTTACGCGGCTATAATGTGGGTATAAATAGTGTCCTAGTAGGGCTTGGTTGTCCGTCCTTATCCTGACAATTGTACCTTCAGGTACGATGTGGACAACTCTCGGTTCAAATGGTGAACAACTCTCGGCCTTTATAGGCGTGAGTTGTAACACCCCAAAATTCTATTTAATTACTTTTATGATGTTAAATATGTAGAGTCTTGATTATCATTGTAGTGATGACGCATTTTCGATTGAGTATTATATTATTTTATTGAAAATAGAGTTTTGACGATTAATGATGTGATATGAGGATTAATGTGACGAGGGGAAGAATTAAAATAATATAGAGGTGGGAGGGGTATAATAGAAGTAATAAATAAGTGGGGGAGGGGGGGAGTAAAAATAATAGTAAGTGGAGGATAAAAAAATAATAATAAGTGAATGACCCAAGTCTATATAGAAAGTTAGGAATCAGAATTGACACTTTTTGTTGAATGTAGAAACGGGAGAAGAGGAGATAAGAGAAGGAGAAAACCCTAGTTGCGAAGAAGAGAGACAAAAGCTGTATTTCTGGATATTCGAGGTAAGGGGGAGAATCCTTTACTCTTAGGGTCTCTTGAATGTAATGGGGGGTTGTTTAATCTTAAGAAGCTAATTGTTGTTATGATGATGAAAGGATGTAAGGAGAGATAATATTGTTGTAGAAAGATTAGAATTAAGGGAA
Organism: Medicago ruthenica; assembly: GCA_018208015.1. NCBI lineage: Eukaryota > Viridiplantae > Streptophyta > Magnoliopsida > Fabales > Fabaceae > Medicago > Medicago ruthenica. The sequence goes on from CM031371.1 coordinate 73,413,268, forward strand.
TATAGATTAGGGTTTTTGAATTGAGGATTTGACCATGAAAAGAGTATGCAATTCGGTAGGATAATGGAAATTTGGTGTTAGAATGATAGGGTAACCTTAGGGTGATGATTATGGTTGAGTTTGGTGAGTTTAGGGTTGAAAACAGAGTCGGAGAAGGTCCCCTGATGCGAAATCGCAGAAAAAAGTGTGATTTCCCACACCCTGTGAAAAACGCACAACCGTGCGCTTGGGAGACCCGTGAAGGTGAGAAAAACACAAGAAGGGGGGTTTGAATTATGTTGGCTTTTTCCTGGTTTCTTATTTTGTGTGTTTAAAAGCTGTTCAGAATCTGTGGTATGCAGATTCTGACACAGAGTCTGATTGCAGCAGATATAGTACAGAACACAAAGATAAAGATATATATATATATATATATATATATATATAGAGAGAGAGAGAGAGAGAGAGAGAGAGAAAGAAAGCAGACACAAGGCAATTTTGTACTGGTTCCTCCTACAACCCAGAAGTAGTCTAGTCTCGTTGCACTTCCAAGGGATTTCACTATAATCACTTAGGATTACAAATTTCTCAAGGAGAACTCCAAGAGACTTCCCTATGCTCAAGCACACAGCTCAAGACTTTCTGCTCTAGGAGTACTCTTCCCAAAGACTTCTTTGCTTAAACACACAGCTTAAGACTTCCTGCTCTAGGACACTCCTATAGACTTCCTTGCTCAAGGACAACTCCAAGAGACTTAAAAGTGCTTAAGCACGCAGGTAAGAGACTTCCAATGCTATAATGACACACATAAGAGACTTCTAGTGCTCATGGTTTCACCAAGAGGCTTATACGCTTTAGCTTCACAAGCTAAAGACTTCTAGTTTGTTCTACACTAGATTTAACAATGTTTAGTGTATCTGAACAAATGAACAGACTCTCTACAACTCTAGGATTTCTAAGATACAAAGTTTGGTAAGAAATATCCTAAGTGTTTTGCGCAATTTGATTTGACAGAGCAATGGCACAGTTGAATAACAAGGTCTTGTTAATCTTCTTCATGGTCTTCAACTCTTTTTATAGGCAGGGATTTGAGAGACGTTGGAAAAGAGTTCCAACGAAAATAGATTCGTTGAGAAGCTTTGATCAAGAACGTTGGTCCTTTGCCTGATATGGATAATCCCGTTGAATGATCTTTGAATTTTCCTTTGTTGAAATAAGAATTATATGTTGCATTGCTTTGTTCTTGATGTCCTTTGCCTGATTGTGCATGTAGACAGAAGAAGACAAAAGAAATGCACCTATCAGAACCTTGATAGGAACAGTTCACAAAATAGGACAAAACCTATGTGGATTTTAGGTCCCTCATAACTTACTCAAGTCTGAGGGTGATCGAAGTCTGTAGTGTCTGCTTCTGAGTCTCATGACCATCACAGAGTCTATTGAGTTACCTCTTCAGAATCTGTGTGGTATCCGTCTTCTTTGGATGTTGATTTATGGTTGACCTTCCTTTGGTCTTCTACCATAGTCTACTTAGCTTCTCTTGTTCCTTATGATGCTTTTTATATGTTCATCCTTAATGATAGATCTGTCTTTGATTCTGCACACTTGAACTTATGTTAGTATTTCAATTATTCTTCAATACTTTGTTATCATCAAAACCTTAAAAGAATTGTCTAAGACACATCTTTTTCCAACAATCTTCCCCTTTTTAATGATGACAAACACAAATATTTTGAACAATTGTTGTTAATCTAATTAATAGTTAGACTTTAGGGTATGAGGTTTGCAAGCTCCCCTAAGTCTGACAGTCTCAGGTTGAGGTTTGCAAGCTCCCCTTGAGATTGTGAGAGTTCCATTAAGGTGAGGTTCACAAGCTCCCCCTAAGTCATATTCCCAATTAATTGAATTCATTCTTAGTCACTCTTAAGCACATCAGAACAAATAAACAATAAGGCATATCAGAACATCAACGAGATATCAGATTGATCACAAAGAGTTTTGTAAGCTCCGATTAAGTCCAATCTGATACCCATCAAGACATCATACTTTGATCACACAGAGGTTTGCAAGCTCCAATTAAGACCAGTCTAATATCCCATCAGTTCTGATAAGATTAACATTTAAGCACAATATTTTTTTCATTTTCAGTTTTACAACATAAAAACTTTACCGAAAATAAAAAGGTTTCCTTAGCTTCTGTTTTGGCTCAGTGTTCAAATACTTTCTTTCTATTCTACTCCCCCTTTTGTCATCAACAAAAACTATTTATGGAAGTTTTAAACCATGAATGCAAAAGGTAAAAAAAATGAACGACAAAAGAAACATCTGAAATAAATTATAAGAATAGATTAACATTATTCAGGTCAGCTTACAATATATTTTAGACAAAACAGATACTAAAACATGCTAAGACATAAAAAAACTAAATCTTATGTTCTGAACTCATCATCTTATCTAACATTTAATCCTAAGCTATATTGTCATGTTTTATTGTTGTAAAGTATTCTGCATCTTCAGATTCTTCAAACACACCCAGAAGCCTTCACAACCTTGAGTCTGGAGATGTCACTCAACAGGATCTTTTCTTCCAAATCCAGCGATCAAAACTTCATCTACATCCTTGATGTAGTTTAAGCAACCATCTTATAGTGCTAAGGGTTTCCTCCCATTTATGAGTTGAACCCTAGCACATTTTCGAATGGCTGAGTTGGGTTGACTAAACTGATCCTCTGTTCTGGATGACCTCATCTCTGGTTCTTGATGATTTTCATTCCATATATCGTCTAGAGCTTGAAGGATGTTCATCCATTTTTGCATTTCAAAATGATTTTCTATATCATGCTTATTCACAGCAGATATCATTCTAGGGATGTTCTTAACACTAATCATAGCTTCTCTTTTGGTTGAACAGACACTTAAGAGTTTAGGTTTTAGGATTTTGGGTTTCCTTATGATCCAACGGAATATAAAAGGATTTTCCATGAATGCTTCTAGAAAACTTAATGAAGTGAGTGGAAATGAAGAGTGTGACTATAAATAGAGTGTCACAACTTTTCATCTTCAGGAATTTTTTTATTTTTTATTTTGAAAATAGAGAACAAGGCAAAAAAAAGGCTTATTTGATCATTTGGTCCCCTAACTTATTTCTTGTTTTCATCTTGGTCTCATAACTCTAAAACTTTTCTTTTCGGTCCCTTATCTATGTTTCCGTCAGTCAAATTGATCATCTCCGTTAGTTTTTTAATGCATAATATTTCAGATATGATTTCAGCCATTAGATTGCAGATCCATTGTATGTAACGGTGAACCACCAACACCAAATTTTTTTGTTTTTCTTCATCTTATCCCCTCATGTTCTTCTTCATCTTCTCATGAAAATTAAAAACCCAGAAGATAAAAAATTAACAACTTTAATGGCTTTTTTTCGAATTTGGGTCTCAAAAACTCAAACTTTTTTCTCAGATTCAACAAAAAAATATATCACCATCCAAAATCCAATGGAACCCCTTTGTTATCTTGAGATTTTCATGTTTGAAAGCAAAAACCCAGAAGCCAGAAAGCACACCATCGAACAACAAAAACCTGATATCAAACAACTTAAACCCAGAGTCAAAAACGAATTTGAAGACAAAATCGACTGCAAAGATGAAAACGAGCGAAATCAAAACTCCAGAACTTGTAATCAAACTTCCTTTCTAAAATTGAAATCGACTGAAGCAGAACCAGAAATCGAAACAAATCCAGAAACCGAAATCGTAGTTGTATTGTGTTGTTGATTGATGGAAACAAGAACAATTACGCGTTGAGGAATCAAATAGATGGAATAATATGGAGAGATGTGTTTGAAGGTGAGAAAAACACAAGAAGGAGGGGTTGAATTGTGTTGGCTTTTTCTTTTCTTTCCCAAAAACTTAATGATAGTTCAGAATCTATTATTGATCAGATTCTGATGCTCTGTTTCAGAGTGTTGTGCAGCGGATATAAAGTAAATGAGAGAGAGAGAGAGACAAGCAGTTTATCCTGGTTCCTTCCACAACCCGGAAGTAGTCCAGTCCCCTTGTTACTAACAAGAGATTTTTCACTATAATCACAAAGATTACAATTGCTCAAGCACACAGCTATGAGACTTCCTTGCTCGGACACACAGTCTAAGACTTCCTTGCTCAAACACATAATATGAGACTTCCTTGCTCAGACACACAGTCTAAGACTTCCTTGCTCAAACACACAGTATGAGACTTCCTTGCTCAAACACACAATTTGAGACTTCCTTGCTCAAACACAAAGTATGAGACTTCTAGTTGCTCAAGCACACAAGCAAGAGACTTTTAATCAAACAGAATTACAAAGAAATTTGTTTGAGTTGAACACTTGATATACTATCAGTGGTGTTCACAAAATACAACACAGATTAAGACTCTTTCTAATTTGGCAGTTACGTTTTCAGAAAACAGAGTAACAGAGTCTTAAACAGTGGTGTTCTGACTGTACAGTGCTTTACTGTTGACAGTTGCAATTGTTGACTTCTGCTTTTCCTTAAAACTCAGATGTAGTTCTTCAGAAGCTGGTCTTTCAGACACTGTTCATTAGACGCACTTCTTTAGAAGCTGACTTCAGACGCACTGTTCATTAGACACACCTTCAGAAGCTGGTCTTCAGACGCACCTTTAGAAGCACTGTTCATCAGACGCACTCTTCAGAAGCACTGTTCATCAGACGCGGCCTTCAGAAGCTGGTCTTCAGAAGCTGCGTTCAGACGCTGCCTTCAGAAGCTGCCTTCAGATGCTGCCTTCAGAAGCTGCCTTCAGACGCTGCCTTCAGAAGCTGCGTTCAGACGCTGCCTTTGCAACACAAACTTCAATATTTTCCTTTTGCTCTTAACTTGATCTTTCAGAACTACCATTAGGATCAGCATCATCAAGGAACATTATCAGAATCAGAAACACACAATGAAATCCAGGACATCAGTCAAAAAACTTGACAGTCTTCAAACTCAGCAACAGATACTGCTTAGTCTTCATTAGACACAGAGATTCTGCAAAGTCTTCAAAAAAGACAAAAACCCATTTGACCCCTCAAATCTTCAAATTTCTTGGCATTTAAGGCTTTTGTAACTATATCAGCACCATCTTCATCACCCTCAGCACACTGAACATAGGGCATGATGTTTTGAACATCTTGCTCAACATGATCCTCAGACTTACTAGGATCCACTTCCTTTCTTATTAGTGCCTTCTTCTTTGGGACAGGGATCACTACCTTGCTCCAAACTTTAGATGGTCCAGCAACAGAACTCTTCTTTGCAACAGGAGTGGGCCTGCTGTCAGTAGCAACAACCTTTCCTTTCCTATTTTTCAGACTCTGGGCAACACTTGCACATTTTGGTCTCCATTCCTTCTTGACCTTGATTTTGTTTACAACTGGTTCCACTTTTCTTTGTTGAAAATGCTTGGGGTATCCATGCAGCTTGTAACAGAATGGCTTTATGGGCCCCTTTTTACCACAGTGATGACATACCCAAGGATGAGATGTCTTCTTGCTCTTAGATCCCTGAGGTTGGTTCTGGTGTTCCAACTTAGGTTTATTCATCATTGGATCATATGGTTTAACAGCAGCACTGAACCGTTTAGCTGGATTTTGTTGTTTGTTGTTCAAGGTCCTATCATCAAATCCTATACCAATTGGTTTCCCTTGGTTCTGACTCTCCAATATTTCGTTAAGCATATCAGTACCAGTATTCAACATTCTGACTTACTTTTTCATGTGTTCAAGTTGAGAGTTCAGATGGGTTACCTCATCTTTGAGATCAAAGATTTGCCCTAAGTGCTCACTTCTTTCAGCATGCAGTTGACTGATAGCCTTCTTCTGATTTTCCAGCTGCTTGCAAACTTCTTCATAAGTAGCCAATTCTTCACAAGACAGTTCTCCATCACTTGACTCAGTATCAGATGATGTTTCAGAACCTGATGGTGCTTCTGAAACCTTGATTTTATCACCAGACATGCATCTACCAGTTAAAGCAAGATCATGCTTGGCTGATTCATTCCCCACTTCTCCTTCTGAGTCATAATCTGACCAAGTAGCTGTTAAACTCCTCTTCTATTTCTTGAGGTATGTTGCACATTCTGTCCTAATGTGACCATATCCTTCACACTCATTACACTGAACGCCTTTGGATTGATCAGTTCTTGTCTTCTGCTTCAGAATCTTTTTAAATTGTTTACTCAGCAACACAAGATCCTCTAATAAGCTTTCATCATTTGCTACAAAAGCAATACCTTTCCCCTTCTTATCAGTTCTGGCTATTTCAACATTCTTAAGAGATCCTATCGTTTCCTCAACCTTCATGTTGGAGATGTCTTGTGCTTCCTCAATTGCAGTCACTTTCATGTCAAATCTCTTGGGTAAGGATCTGAGGATTTTCCTCACAATTTTCTCATCAGATATTCTTTCTCCAAGAGAGTCAAATGAGTTGGCCATGTCCAGAACGTTCATATAGAAGTCTTGAATATTTTCATCCTCCAACATTCTGAGATTTTCAAACTTTGTGGTGAGAAGTTGTAGTCAGGACAATTTTACCTTGGAAGTGCCTTCATGAGTAGTTTTAAGAATCTCCTAAGCATCCTTAGCCACAGTACACTACTTGATCAGTCTGAACATATTCTTGTCCACTCCATTGAATATACCATTCAAAGCTTTGTAATTTCCAAGAGCTAATTCATCTTCTACATTGGACCAATCTTCCTCTGGTTTCAGTTCAGCTGTCTTCTTACCATCTTTGTCAAGCACAACAGGATGTTCCTAACCTTTTAGAACTGCTTTCTAGGTTTTGCTGTCTATAGATTTAAGGAAAGCACTCATGCGTGATTTCCAATAATCATAGTTGGAACCATCCAACAGAGGTGGTCTGTTCACAAATCCTCCTTCTTTCTCCATAACGCCAGAAAATACCTTCCCTGGAGCTCACCCTAAAACAGGCAGGGTGCCTGCTCTGATACCAATTGAAATTCCTGGCAGGACTGGTTCTGAACCGTAAAACAGAGTAGAACAGAGTACACTAGTTCAGAAGCAGAATAACAGAAATAAAGGGCAGAAAGTAAAATGCACAGATGATTTGTTAACCCAGTTTGGTGACAACCACACCTACATCTGGAGGCTACCAAGCCAGGAAGGAAATTCACTAAATAATATCAATTCAAAGACCTATGACAATAGCCCATGTTTCACAGTCTTCTCACTTAATCACTACCCGTATAGATTTCAACCTAGGAACTCCTAAACTTGAGACCCCTCTCACTTCCCTCAGTCAATCACTGCCCCAGTGATTATCAGACTCTAACAAATCAAACAAAGTTGAAGACACTCTTCAAAACATAAACGTCACTTTTGCTTAAAAGCTTCAAGTGATTACAACTCAATAAAAACAACCAACTCTAAACACTTGAGTGGTGTACAAAAACAAAGCACAAAGCTTACAGACTCAAAACCTAAGACTTAATCTCTCAATGATAACTTTGGTTGAGTTGAATTCCTTCAATAACAGCGTCCTCTATTTATAACTTCAGCAGCAACATAATTCTTGAAACAAATCTTCTTCAAAGATATATTTCCAGAATTCTTTTAGAAGCAAATAGAAGCAATTATATTTCTGAAATATATTATCCAAAGATTTCTTTGAAAATATATTCACAAATAAAACAATCCAATCTTCAGAATATATCTTGCAAAATTATTCTTTCTTCTGGAAACATCAGCTTGGAGAATTCTATAATTAAATCTTCAAAAGATTATGTGAGAAAAAATAACAGCTCCAAGACACAAGAAAGAACGCAGCTTCTGAACGCAGAAAACCAGTTTCTGAACGTGCTTCTGAAATGCAGCTTCTGATGAACAGTGCTTCTGAAGACCCAGCTTCTGAAGTTCTGCTTCCAGCTTCTGAAGACACATTTCAGCTTCTAATGATGCACTGAAGAAACATTTCAGCTTCTGAAGACGCACATTGCTTGTATATTTGATTTTAGCAAAACATGAAGCCAACAACCAAATATCCAATAGGACACACAGTCTAAGACTTCCTTGCTCAAACACACAGTATGAGACTTCCTTTCTCAGACACACAGTCTAAGACTTCCTTGCTCAAACACACAGTATGAGACTTCCTTGCTCAAACACACAGTTTGAGACTTCCTTGCTCAAACACAAAGTATGAGACTTCTAGTTGCTCAAGCACACAAGCAAGAGACTTTTAATCAAACAGAATTACAAAGAAATTTGTTTGAGTTGAACACTTGATATACTATCAGTGGTGTTCACAAAATACAACATAGATTAAGACTCTTTCTAATTTGGCAGTTACGTTTTCAGAAAACAGAGTTACAGAGTCTTAAGCTTCCTCTTCAAAACTTCAATCCTTTATAGAGGAATTAAGAGCTGTTGAGAAGTTGCCATGTCAGCAATTAGAGCCGTTGCAATTGAAGCTTTAGCCACATTAATTCCTTCTGTTCTGGTGTGCGCACAGAAAACAGAGGAACACGTTTTGAATGTTTCCTTAAAAACTGGCTGCGTGTTTCATCTAAGGAGGCAAAGGTTGCAGAGAGCTGTTCTGACTGTACAATACTTTACTGTTGACAGTTGAAATTGTTGACTTCTGCTTTTCCTTAAAACTTAGATGCAGTTCTTCAGAAGTTGGTCTTTAAGACACTGTACATCAGACGCACTTCTTTAAAAGCTGACTTCAGACGCACTGTTCATCAGACGCACCTTCAGAAGCTGGTCTTCAGACGCACCTTCAGAGGCACTGTTCATCAGACACACTCTTCAGAAGCACTGTTCATCAGACGCTGCCTTCATAAGATGGTCTTCAGAAGCTGCCTTCAGAAGCTACGTTCAGACGCTGCCTTCAGAAGCTGCCTTCAGACGCTGCCTTCAGAAGCTGGGTTCAGACGCTGTCTTTGCAACACAAGCTTCAATATTTTCCTTTTGCTCTTAATTTGATCTTTCAGAACCACCATTAGATACAACAATTAATTATATGGTCCTGCACACTTAGAATCAAGTATTAGCATATCCAATTTTCTTTTTATCACTTTGTTATCATCAAAACTCAAAAGAGAGTTGTTCATACATTTTGTTCCAACAGTGTTGGGATTCTATTTTATGATGGAACCGGTAGTAGTTAAATTTGGAGAAGAATAAAATATGGATGGAATTTGGGGATTAGTTTGATGGAAAGAAGAATGTGAGGGAGAAGAAGCTAAAGAAGAATTAAAAAAAAATCTGGAAGAGTTGTGGGTCATCTTTGATTTTTCTTAATTTTGATTTTGAAAAGTTTAAATTTTTTTAGATCCAATGCAATTTTAATGCATAATGTTTTTTTCCTTATCCTGATTAAAAAAATGAGCATAGAATTTGATCCATTTTTTTTATCTCTTTTTATCGAAAAAAAAATTATGGGTTTATTTGAACTTTTTGATGAATGTATGAAGATGGTGATGAAGATGAGGAGGGAAGAAGATGAAGAAATGTTAAAAAAATTAGATGTTGGTGATGCACCATTAGATGCAACAGACCTTCATAATCTAGATGTCTCCTTTTGGAAAAAAAAAAGAGCAATGGGATGAAATTAAAAAATTAATAAGGTCTACGGTGGACCATCTACAATGTTAGTCCACCTAATACGTTTGGGGTTAAAGTTAACTGACATGGATCAAACTGACTGACGGAAACATATTTGAGGGAGCGAAAAGAAAAAATTTAAAGTTATGGGACCAAAATGAAAATAACAAATAAATTAGGGGACCAAAGGATCAATTAAGCCAAAAAAATGCAACAGTGACAAAACGGGGTGCGAGAAAATAGTATTTAGAGAATAAACATCATTGCCTACTGTCATACCCCATTTTTTGACTCATATTTTTCTTTGTTTTATATTTTATTATTTCATCATTTATTACTTTTCATCATTTCATTGGATTTTATTTGCATTTCCCTCACCATAAGCATTACTACCTTTATTAACATTATCATTATTAATACCATTACTCTTGTATTTTATTATTATTCTCTTTTTTATTATTATTAATGTTTTATTATTATTATTTATTATCTTTATTTTTATTTGTTTACTATTATTATTAACTTTTTCATTTTTATTATTATCTTTATTATTATTGCCATTATTACTTTTACCTTATCACTTTCATTATTACACTTGCCATTATCCTTATTTATATTCATTTTTATTATTATTTTATTCTTATTCTTATTTTGTTTTATTTTAAGCAAATACAACAAATCAAAAAAAGGGGAGTTCGCAGTGCGAAGTGACCTTCGCACTGCGACCTCTGCGATTTTTCTGCAGAATTTTATTTCTTGATTTATTTGTTTTGTTTTCATTTACAGTTGTTATTATTAGTATTATTATCTTTGTTATTGCTATTTGTGGCTGAAATGATGCAGCAAAGCAAGAGTTAATGTGTGACATTAAAGGTAAAAGGTAAGAAGGATTTTCATCCAACCTAACATGTGCTCAATCAAATTGGCTGCCCTTGGTCAGCTCTTGTCTCTCCCAATTGACCTATCCTCCAACCTGAGCTTGCCAGCCAGCTACTTGATCCCTTTCCTTCCTTCTTTCTCCACCAAAACCAGTCAAACACAAGTGGTTTTGCTTGCAAAAAAGCTGTTTGTGCTGCCCTGTTTTGAGCTGGATTTCTCCTCCCACACACTAGCCCACATGCTCATTTTGCTTGCCCCAATCCCTCTGTACATGGCAGTACACGTTTTCATTGCTTGGCCTTCCAAGATTGCAAGGATTGATCCCAAGAATCACACCATTTCAAGCTGCCCTGTTTTTCAGTTTTTTCCATCATTACCTTCTAGAATCAGCTGGATTTTGTGGCTGAAATCAGTCAAGGCCTTGACCCTTGGCACAAGGCAAGTAACTTCTATCCTTTAGCATTTAATGCAAAGCCATTTAGCCTGGATTTAGCCCACAAACCAGCTAGGATCTAGAGATTTGCCATCATTGCATTGGATTGCATTTTTTGCCTATAAAAGGAATGGGAAGGCATAAGGATTAGAAACCAATTGAACCACTGAAACATCACACACTGAAACAGCATTAGCACACTAGAAAAACAGCCACAACACACACAAAATTCACACCAAAAATCCCACACATTGCAGCATTAAAAGGGAAGCAAAGCAAGTTAGAGTTCATTGTCCATAACCTCTAACCCATCAAGCAAGCCACTTCCAGCCTCTTGCACAAGCATTGCCAGGAGTTCTGTAAGTCTTCTATAGCCTTTATCTTTCATTTTGATTGCTGCTTGCATCATTTATCTTGTTCAATTTTGTTTTGTGCACAAAAACCCCTTTTGAAACTCAAAAGGGATCTCAAAGGGGCCAAGCCATAAAACTGAGTTTTTACACTCGCTTTTTCCAATTTTAGCAAAGCTTTTTAACCCCCTTTAGGTTCTGAAGCTTGCTTAGAAGCAGTTTCTGAACTTCTGTTCAGAAACAGCTTCTGAGTTCAAAATTTCGCATACTTCGCAGAGCAAAGTATGTTCGCAGTGCGACCACATCAGAACCTGACTTCGCAGAGCCAAGTTCTGGTTGCTCTGCGAAGTATGTGAAATTCAGAACATGAATCAGGCATCCAAATGCCAAATTTTTGGGGTCCCAGCCCTTGATTCAGAACCTAAAGAGTGTTAAAATACATTTTTGTTCAAAACACATCAAGAATCATGCACAACTTTGGAGATTTTACAAGTTCGTGCGATAAATTTTGAGTAACTTGCACAACAAGTTATGTTCTTCAATTTCCAAAACCAAACTTGAGCAATAAGCTAAGTTTGTTTATTTTCAAAACCAAACTTGAACAATAATATTGTTCATGATTTTCAATCCAAACGCGAACTTAAGCCGAGCTTGCTCACTCTTTTTAAACCAAGCTCGAATTGAGCCGAACTTGTGAACTTTCCAAATTTGTGTATGTTTTATGATTTTGTTCATCGTTCAAACTTGAACTACGCTTGTTCTTGAGTTTCAATAGCTTAAGCAACAAGTAATGTTCATGATTTTAATAAACTCGAACAACAAATTTGTTCGTGATTTCCTTTTTACAACTTTCCTTTTAAAATGTTTTGGTTCCCATTGAGATCTTCTCCGAGTTTCAACGAAACCAACTTGAATGAAACGGGAATGGCTTGACGTATCTCTCCCCAAACCTCGGTTGCACGAATGCGTGACGTATGTCTCGTCGCTCGGGCAATCGTCATCCCACCTTTGACGCGTCTAGCACGCTCAACCTTCCCTTGGTCCCCTTGTGGCCATTTTTAACCTTTTCTTGGCCCACGTGGTCAATCCGAACCTTTCGCGCCTTTGCGCGTTTATCTTCAAACTTTTTACGCCTCCGTGCGTCTGTCGTTTATTTTTAAACTTTTTACGCCTCCGTGCGTCTGTCGTTTATTTTTAAACTTTTTACGCCTCTGTGCGTCTGTCTTTTTATTTTTAAAACATTTACGCCTTGCGCGAGTTTATCGCCTCCGCGCGTTTGTCCTTATCATTTAATGATTTTACGCCTCTGTGCGTCGTCAAATCTTTTTTAATTAAAACGAACCAACATACAAACTTTTTCTACCAAAGAACTACGTACGCTTTGAATTCTCCGACTACCGGGAGATACGTAGGAGCATGTAACACCCATACTAAATTATCTAGAATATTTAGCATGTGTATTATTCTGATATCGGATACATTAAAATTTTCAATAATTAATATATACAAACTACTGAATGAGTACAATTTGCTCGTTTACATAAATATCCAAACATCATAAAATACACTTTCATATACATATATATAATATGTCAACCTCCTGAGCTTGCTATGACGAGCATCTGCACTCCATCCAGCGTCTTCCTGAAGATCTTCATGAACATCTCTTGCTAACCTATGAACCTGCACCAGAAGGATTGGGGTGAGACATAATGTCTCAGTGAGCTCCAGCCCAACCTACTTTTGGCAACCACGGGGGAAACCTAGGGTCGCCGTGCCTACCCTTAGCGATCTTGGGGATACCTACGATCTCCATTTTTCTCTACATAGTTCGCGATCAAGGGGAAACCTAGGATCGCTACATGTCTTTATCTTTCTTATCATATTCTAACTTTAAAATTTAACTCATACTTAGTGATCTGGGGACATCATGTGATCACTTTCTTTCTCTGCTGACTAATCGTCATATTCTCATAATAATTTCATAATTATTAATATACATCATTCTGAATTATAAAGTTAGTAAGTCAGCGTTGAACAAACAATATTATCTTGGTTCATTTTACGGAGTGCATCCGGGTGGAGTAACCCCGAAGTACATCTCCCATCATACCGGTGAAACTCCTATCATATCAGGCTAACACCGGACTCCTCTTATCTTTGTGTAGGCAACCCTCTCGGTGAAGCCCCATCCGGCATAATCCGGAGCCTGCTGGACACATCTTAACTTTACATGTGGACAACCCTCTCGGTGAAGTCCCATCCGGCGAATCCCGGAGCCTGATGGACATGCTTAAATCTTTTAACATACGTGTGGACAATCCTCTCGGAGAAGTCCCATCCGGCGTATCCCGGAGCCTGATGGACACGTTTATCATAGTCTTATAACTTACGTGTGGATAGCCCTTTCGGAGAAATCCCATCCGGCATAATCCGGAGTCTGATGAACACGTATAATCTTTAACATTAAATTCTTAACTTTCGTTCATAAACATATCTATTACGTTTCATATTTCTTGTGCATATCTAATGCATTCCTTAGATATTCATTCATGAGTACTTAACCTATAGAAGGTTCTAAACTTGACTAATGTATCATTCTTGAACTTATATATACTTAGTCGAATACATAACATTGCTTAGTAAGGGTTAAACCCTAAACTAGCTCCTTAACATCTCTATGATAACTTGTGGATTAAGGCATCCATTCTCTCACTATTGTGCCTATCCTCAATCTATAATAATGATCTAAACATTCTCAAGGATAGGTCTTTAAATGCTTATTAGCAATGCTTAACCATTACATGTTGTTCCTTGAGTCTGAAGCAGTATTGGATAGCCAGAATGGTGCAAGATTTGACGAAAAACAACATTGCCCTGCCCACTGTGAAATCGTGACACGATTTGGGAATCGTGTCACGATTTTCTACCCAGAAAACGTGTTATTTCCTGCCTATAAAATCGTGACACGATGGTAAAATCGTGACACGATTTTACCTGCAGTTGGACAGCATAGGCAAGTTCAAAACATGTATTTTTCACCATTCTTGCTCATCCAATCCTACCCATACATTATAACAACTTAAAGGATAATTTCTAAGGCATATTACCAGCTTACAACATGTAATGATCAAGAAATTACTCACACATAGAATTAGGGTACTAAAATTCATAACTTTGATCATAATACTAATAATACTCAAACTTACTCATAGTGGGTTCTAAAACCCTAGGGAGCTCACCTTAAGCCTCAATTGGTGCTTGCTATAAACTGAATTCCAAAGCCTTAGCTCCATCTACTCTTCTCTTAATTCTTCCTTGTTTCTTCTTTCCTTTATTTTGCTCTAACTTCCAATACAAGCTTGTTTGCAAGGGCTTTCTCACAAAAGTTGGATGAAGTTTGGATGGGTGATGAAGAGATGATGAGGGCGTGTGAGCTAGAGGGGGAGGAAGGGAAGAATGCTGATTTGGGAGAGTGGAAGGAAGAAGGGAAAATAACAAGAAAAATATCTTGTTCCCCTTCTTAAATTCATTCTTCTCCTTTCAAATATTTACATGTTTGCCATCGCCACTTAATTACAAAATCGCCATGCTTGTTTCATAAGTTTCTAACACTGTTAACCGTTACATCTAAGCGGGATATTACACTTGCCATATAAATAAACCCATTAACTGACAATTTACTAAATTGTCCTTTGCTTAAAACATTTCTGATACATCGTCTCAATATTAATAAATATTCGAGTCTTAGGCGGGATATTACAATCTACCCCCCTTAAAGAAATTTCGTCCTCGAAATTTAGAATCCACTATCATATATGAATTAATCTCCCATACTACTTCCTTCATTAGCCAAGACTCCAGTTCGTCTTACTTATCGGAATCCTTAGATTTTCAACTCTATAAGTCGAATGTATTCGACAATCTTTTCGTTATCTGAAGCGCTTGATGTGCATTACACTTTTCTTGCGTAGTAGAATATGAGGTTATCCGAACCATCGCATCCAACTTGCTGACTATATCCTTGTTTATACACTTCTTGCAAACCCAAACTAGAGTTATCCAATCCTAATACTTGTGCTGAATCTTATAATCTCGTCATAGTCCGCGTAATCTTACTTTGACGACATTGGACGTTCTTATTATCCTCGACGATTCCATTGAATTCTTATATTCGATCTTTGCCTTATACAACGACATCCTACATATATGGTTTTACCATAAATATACCATTCTTTAATGAGAGTAAAACTACCGCACTACCTCCATTATACAAATACAAGGAGGAGGCATCCTGGTGTGTTACTTTCCATAATCTTAATCATTGCTTCCACTACGGAATTCCTCAAGGGCTCGCGAAATCTTACTGATTACCCGCGTTCTGCTTCGATTGATCTACGACGTTACTTATCTTAATAACTTAGAAATCATTCTTCATACTAGGAGTTTGCTAATCTCCCATCGTTCTTGTCACAACTTATTCTCGTTTTCTTGTCGTAGCATAAATGTTTTCTACACCGTTAATCCCAAACTCATAGGAGTTTAGTCCAAGTGATGAGTGGCTTAAGTCGTCTCACATGTCATTATATAATATATTTCATAGCATATAACTTACATACATAAGCGAGCACGTGTACACTATACATTACCTCATCTTTGTCCGACTAACGGGACATCATTATTAATCTTAACATATTTGAGACACTACCACATCAATTGGGAATCTTTTCTTACTCTTAACTCATTTCGTAACATCCGGGATTTGCATTTCAACTGGCTTGCCAGGTTTGCCCCGCCAATGTTACTCATGTTTATTCTTAAGTATACAACAACCTATAATGTAAATTTATGGTTATAATTCACCGGTATCACAAACTTATTTCTCGTTCTGGACGTCGAATTCAAGCTTCTTATTTTCAACGGAAAACTCTACTCGATTGCTACCCAATAGCACACTCAGTCTTTAATCCTTTAGTCATAACCTGAAATTACGTAGCCCTTTACCGTGGACTACGAATAACTTTTAATCTACGTAAAAGTTCTCCTTCCTTTACTGGTGAACATTAAGTTCAAGACTTCTGAAATCTTCGGCTAATATAGGTTAACATGACATGGTTACAACATGGAATTAAACTCACTCGCCACTGCATTGTTGTTTCTGGTCAAGGCCTCTATTCAAATATTTCGTTCCTCATGGATTTCAAGGTTTAAAGTATCTATCAACTTAACTTCCATAACTTTCCATTAGAACTCATGATATGTTCAAGTCGCTTATACTTACTACTATTCCGTATAATAAGAATTAAGCACTTAACATCTTCTCATACTCTAAGCCTCAGCTTAGCGTTGTTCATTATATCATTCTTGGATTACCACTCCGCTGCGCCACTCTGATTTTAACACTCGAGTTAGCATCGGAGGAAGACTTCACTATTGTCACATAAAATTCCATCGATCAATCCTTTTACTCTATCACTTTGTAATCACTGTAACAAATTTGTCTGACGTTATCATTTCTCTTGTAGGTTAAACCATCTGCTTAACTTACGGATTGGTCATCTCCTAACTTGGGTTTCCTTTCGGACTTAAACCATATACTTACTTTCACAATTATGCGCCAGAACCTGTAAACGGTTTTCAGCAATCGTTACGAGTCCAACGATGCTCTTGTCAAAATAGCTTATACCCTGGTTCTAACTTTACTCTCCATGTTCTGAATTTGTGTAACCAGCTCTTGGTCAGCACATCATTTATAGTCATTAAACATTGCGGAAATCCGAGTGTAACATGCTTAAGGCAACTCAAATTCACACACATTCACTTGTGGCAAATTCCAAAACATTCTATGACTCCTGGGGATTCTCATCTTCCGTACACTAAATCCACTGAGGGTTTGAGTCCCTTACTAATCATTCTATCTTTATCCATAAGGATGTCATATCCGTAATCTTTCAGAGACAACCTCGGTCTCCATAACTCTATCATGTCCCTTAAGTTACCCCTTCGAGTTTCTACGGAACAATCCGTCCTGAAAAGTTCCAAACTCTTACCGGTTCTCTAGAACACCCAACATAGGTTGCGTTTCTTCGAGCACCCGAATAATCGATCTTAAACTTTCGTACATCATCAATATCTATTGGATTCCTCCAATAACTTGCTATTATAATCACAACTCAAATCTATACCTTATTACTGCCCTTGGAACTTCCGACACAGGGTGATCTCTCTTAGCTTCTATAATATTAGTGGAAGGAAAACTCTTCGGTTGAGAACATATAACTCTTTAACATTATCCTCAATCCTAACCATTCATATTCAAGACGACCCTCCGTATATTAAAATCTCAACATAATTTCTCGGCTGAAAATTCGATCATCCTTCAACACGGGTCCACTATAACTTTGTATTATCTTAAACTTCCCTTCTTTAACCAATCGAGGAAATTCAATATTGTTCGTCCAATCAAGGGTGTTCAACTTAATTCGTCCATCAGCGTACTAAATTCCAGCAACTTATTATTTATGATACAACCTTCATTAAGTAAAATTCCAATCTAGCTTAACTTACTTCTAATCTTCTTACTATTAGGACACATCCGAATGTCTGATTCACGCTTGGACATGCAACGAGTCTTATTATTACCACTTATTCATCCTTCTTAGTTCTTAGACTGCATATCGTCCCCTTTTCTTATTTCGCAAAATCTGGTTCAGGAGACGTAGCTGATCTAACGGGGTTAAACTTAATTGTGATTCATACTCAATGACCACACTTGAGTGGTTAGTTTCATCTATCCAAATAACTCACTTAATCCATAATTAATTCTCTTAACTGTCCAGTAATTCCTCATTTCATTTCTCTAGGTTTGGTACTGCTATTCTTCAACTCTGTACTCAAAATTGTTACTTAGTCCACACTTCACTTTAACTTCTCAAACTGCGGGTCCCGTCAAGGTTCCACGTCATTCCTAGAGCATTTCATGATTCCTTAATCCTTATGTCTTCCACATACAAGGCATCGTCCAACGATGCGTCCGACTGGGTTGAGGCGCTTCACCTCACTGTTAAATATCCCTTATGTCTCTAAGACCTTGCCACTATCAGGCTTCGTCACTTTACAGTTTGATGGCCACCATTGGCATGATTACTTCTTCGCCAATTCCGTCTTAAAATTCTGTCACCTTAATCTTCGCCCTTCATACACTTCATTCCTCCTTGGTCACATTCAGCTCTCAGACATTTATCCTAACTGTCATATACTAGATTGAGTTGATCAGGCTCAACTAGATGTGACCTTTAGAACAATATCCGGAACCCAATGGTCCCACTACTTTTATTGAAACTTTAATGACCCAAGGCACGGTCTGAATCGACCTGCTCTGATACCAATTGTAACACCCATACTAAATTATCTAGAATATTTAGCATGTGTATAATTCTGATATCGGATACATTAAAATTTTCAATAATTAATATATACAAACTACTGAATGAGTACAATTTGATCGTTTACATAAATATCCAAACATCATAAAATACACTTTCATATACATATATATAATCTGTCAACCTCCTGAGCTTGCTATGACGAGCATCTGCACTCCATCCAGCGTCTTCCTGAAGATCTTCATGAACATCTCTTGCTAACCTATGAACCTGCACCAGAAGGATTGGGGTGAGACATAATGTCTCAGTGAGCTCCAGCCCAACCTACTGTTGGCAACCACGGGGGAAACCTAGGGTCGCCGTGCCTACCCTTAGCGATCTTGGGGATACCTACGATCTCCATTTTTCTCTACATAGTTCGCGATCAAGGGGAAACCTAGGATCGCTACATGTCTTTATCTTTCTTATCATATTCTAACTTTAAACTTTAACTCATACTTAGTGATCTGGGGACATCCTCTGATCACTTTCTTTCTCTGCTGACTAATGGTCATATTCTCATAATAATTTCATAATTATTAATATACATCATTCTGAATTATAAAGTTAGTAAGTCAGCGTTGAACAAACAATATTATCTTGGTTCATTTTACGGAGTGCATCCGGGTGGAGTAACCCCGAAGTACATCTCCCATCATACCGGTGAAACTCCTATCATATCAGGCTAACACCGGACTCCTCTTATCTTTGTGTAGGCAACCCTCTCGGTGAAGCCCCATCCGGCATAATCCGGAGCCTGCTGGACACATCTTAACTTTACATGTGGACAACCCTCTCGGTGAAGTCCCATCCGGCGAATCCCGGAGCCTGATGGACATGCTTAAATCTTTTAACATACGTGTGGACAATCCTCTCGGAGAAGTCCCATCCGGCGTATCCCGGAGCCTGATGGACACGTTTATCATAGTCTTATAACTTACGTGTGGATAGCCCTTTCGGAGAAATCCCATCCGGCATAATCCGGAGTCTGATGAACACGTATAATCTTTAACATTAAATTCTTAACTTTCGTTCATAAACATATCTATTACGTTTCATATTTCTTGTGCATATCTAATGCATTCCTTAGATATTCATTCATGAGTACTTAACCTATAGAAGGTTCTAAACTTGACTAATGTATCATTCTTGAACTTATATATACTTAGTCGAATACATAACATTGCTTAGTAAGGGTTAAACCCTAAACTAGCTCCTTAACATCTCTATGATAACTTGTGGATTAAGGCATCCATTCTCTCACTATTGTGCCTATCCTCAATCTATAATAATGATCTAAACATTCTCAAGGATAGGTCTTTAAATGCTTATTAGCAATGCTTAACCATTACATGTTGTTCCTTGAGTCTGAAGCAGTATTGGATAGCCAGAATGGTGCAAGATTTGACGAAAAACAACATTGCCCTGCCCACTGTGAAATCGTGACACGATTTGGGAATCGTGTCACGATTTTCTACCCAGAAAACGTGTTATTTCCTGCCTATAAAATCGTGACACGATGGTAAAATCGTGACACGATTTTACCTGCAGTTGGACAGCATAGGCAAGTTCAAAACATGTATTTTTCACCATTCTTGCTCATCCAATCCTACCCATACATTATAACAACTTAAAGGATAATTTCTAAGGCATATTACCAGCTTACAACATGTAATGATCAAGAAATTACTCACACATAGAATTAGGGTACTAAAATTCATAACTTTGATCATAATACTAATAATACTCAAACTTACTCATAGTGGGTTCTAAAACCCTAGGGAGCTCACCTTAAGCCTCAATTGGTGCTTGCTATAACTGAATTCCAAAGCCTTAGCTCCATCTACTCTTCTCTTAATTCTTCCTTGTTTCTTCTTTCCTTTATTTTGCTCTAACTTCCAATACAAGCTTGTTTGCAAGGGCTTTCTCACAAAAGTTGGATGAAGTTTGGATGGGTGATGAAGAGATGATGAGGGCGTGTGAGCTAGAGGGGGAGGAAGGGAAGAATGCTGATTTGGGAGAGTGGAAGGAAGAAGGGAAAATAACAAGAAAAATATCTTGTTCCCCTTCTTAAATTCATTCTTCTCCTTTCAAATATTTACATGTTTGCCATCGCCACTTAATTACAAAATCGCCATGCTTGTTTCATAAGTTTCTAACACTGTTAACCGTTACATCTAAGCGGGATATTACACTTGCCATATAAATAAACCCATTAACTGACAATTTACTAAATTGTCCTTTGCTTAAAACATTTCTGATACATCGTCTCAATATTAATAAATATTCGAGTCTTAGGCGGGATAACAGAGCAAGATCGACATCTTGTCAAGCCCATTAAAAAAACTTTCTTTTTTTTCCCTTTCGTTTGTTTTTATATCTTTTTTCCCTTTATATTATATTTTCTTTTATATGTTCAAACACGCAAGTAAAACTTTGAAACATTTTAAGCCTAAGCCGACTAAGAGGTTCCCGTTGAGTACAACAGATGTGAGGGGTGCTAATACCTTCCCCTCGCATAATCGACTTTCGAACCTAAAATCTTTTTTCATGGTAATTTCGAACTTTTTTCCTTTTCTCCCCGAAAAATTAAAAGTTCAGTCGTGATTTAAAATTAGTGATTCAACGCTTCCCAATAGCTTGATATCCGAAATTCGACGCGACACCTACAGTTTATTATCCAACATTCATAAGCCACGTTAGATACATACTCAGAGACATGATTCGTAGGTGGACATATGTATGAAAAGACAAATGAGACTTTTCCACTTATGTGTATTGCCAGAGTGTAGATTATCCAATTTCAATGTCACTCCTGAATCTGTTGAGTACTCAGATCCAACTACCAGTCATAAATGCTCATAGATACTTTAACTTAGGTAGCTTCTGAACTCTTTTTCAGATTCTGTGTTATCACTTAAAAGCAGATGCTATTCTAAGACAAAGTGCATGTTCAGATTCTTTTTAATAAGGCTTAATTGAACACCCGGTCCCTTAACTTAATTCTTTTTTTTTCAAATTGGTCCTACAACTATTAAAATCTTCAATTCGGTCCTTTATCTTTGTTTTCGTGGGTTAGATTGGTCCTAATTCGTTAATTTTTAATCCCCTCAAAAAGGAGATCGTTGGATAAATGAGGTATATCAGATCTTACAGTGCCTCACTAACACCTAAATTATTTTACTTTCTTCTTATTCCCTCATGTTCATCTTCATAGTACCTTCTCCTCTCCTCTCCTCTCCTTTCCTCTCCTCTCCTCAAACCCTAGCACCATCACCCCATGTCCGACCGCCGCAACCTCCAATCGAGAAATAAAAACCCTTTTTGTGCTCCTCATTACACTAATTTTCATATGAACCAAAAAAAAAATTGATTGAAGCAACTTCTCCAGTCGTCCTTTCCGGCACCCACTGTGGCGTTTCCGGCTATCCTTTGCCAAACCAAACACATATTATTCATGATTTCTTCATTCTCTATCTCCTCATCAAATTTATTATTAGATCGGAGACATTTTTAAGTATCAAAATCGCCACCTTCACTATTAGATCTTGACCACCACAGAAGATTTTTCAACAAACCATCACCGTATAAGTACTCTCGTTCATATCTCCTACAAAAACCATATAAAAAATCACGATTGGATGACCTTGCTTTGGCGACCACCACGCCGGAAAGCATCACCACCGCGTCGGGAAATGATAATTGATTGTTTTTTGTTTCTGATCTTTTCCTTTCACTTCTTATGTCTGTTGTTGTATTTTGAGATGTAATACTCTGTTGTTATTTTTCTCCTCCTTCTAAATCTCTTTACACCACAATGGTTCCGACAGCCTACGGGGCCACGCCGCCATCACTGTAGCTGCTGCCACCTTCATCTCTTTGGTGGGTTTTCCACAATTTGGCTTGTCTTTGAAAACTCTACTCTAAAAACCATTATAAAAGTCATTACTTTTATTTCTAAATAAAATTAAGTCTTTTATTGTTATTTTGTTTTAAATTATAAATTGGTTGTTGATTTTGAAAAAAGAACTATCAAGCTAACATTTTAGGTCATCAATTATAGTTTTGATTTTGAGATAGATGATGGTGGCAATGTTCATTCAAGATTCAAGGGTTTTTGTTGAAGTTGAAATGATGAATTTTTAAATAGAAAAAAATTTGTGTTTTTTATTTTATGACGATGATGAAGGTTGAATGAAGATGAAGATGAGGGAAGAAGAAGTTAGTAAAAAAATTAGGTGCTGGCGATACACTGTAAGATTTGATGTATCTTCTTTATCCAACGATCTCCTTTTTGAGGAGATTAAAATTAAGGAATTAAGACCAAACTGACCCACGAAAACAAAGATATAGGACCGAATTGAAGATTTTAATAGTTTTGGGACCAATTTGAAAAAAATAATTAAGTTAAAGGACCGGATATTCAATTAAGCCTTTTAATAAACTCAAATCTTCCAACAGTCATGGCTTTCTAAAAATAACAGCCCATTGGTGACCTGTATCAATGAATTGAATGTCTATAATGCCTTTCTAAACATAATATCTTTTAAAGTGATGTTTTATCTCAATATGCTTTCCTCTTGAGTGAAGAATTAGGTTCTTAGACAGACAAATAGCAACAGTATTATCACCGTAAACTGGGATACTACTCTCACTGATCTGATAGTCTTCTAACTGATGTTTCATCCAGAGAAGTTGTGTGCAGCAACTTGCAGCTGATATGTATCCTGCTTCTGTTGTGGACAATGCAATAGTGCTTTGTCTCTTACTAGCCTAGGAGATTAGGTTTTCACCAAGGAATTCACAATTTCTACTAGTGGATTTTCTTTCAATTATATCCCCGGCAAAGTCAACATCACAGAATCCACCTAGATTATAATCTTGAGATTTCTTATACAAAATTCCATGATTAGTTGTTCGTTTCAGATACCTGAAGATTCTCTTAACAAGTGTTATGTGATATTCTCTAGGATCTGACTGAAATCTCGCACACTGACAGACACTGAATAAAATTTCAGGCCTAGATTCTGTTAGATAAAGTAAGGAACCTATCATACCTCTATACAACTTTTGATCCACCTTGCTGCTTGATTGTTCTTTGCTCATGTTGCAGCTAGGATGCATTGAAGTAGCCATTAGTTTACAATCTTCAAGGTTGAACTTCTTCAGAAGTTCCTTTGCATATTTAGATTGATGAACATAGACTCCATCCTTGCACTGGTTGATTTGAATACCAGGAAAGAACTTTAGTTCTCCCATCATACTCATTTCAAACTCAGCCTGCTTGGTCTTGGAAAACTCATTACAAAGAGCAGCATTAGTGGAGCACGGAATGATATCATCAACATATATCTGAACAATTAAGATATCTTTCTTTAATGTCTTTCTGAGGAGAGAGGTATCAACCTGTCCTCTTTGAAAACCTTTTTCAAGCAAGAAATTACTTAGTCTATCATCGCATGCTCTTGGAGCTTGTTTTAGACAATTTAGTAATTTTTTAAGTTTGGAAACATGATCTGGATGTCTCACATCCTCAAATCCAGGAGGTTGTTTAACATAGACTTCTTCAGAATTGACACCATTAAGAAATACACTTTTAACATCCATATGATATAGGATGATACCATGATTGACAGCATAAGACAGAAGTAATCTTATTATTTCCAGTCTAGCAACAAGTGCAAATGTTTATGTGTAATCAATTCCTTCTTGTTCACTGTAGCCTTGTGCTACCAATCTAACTTTGTTTCTGATTACTTCTCCTTGCCCGTTGAGTTTGTTCCTGAAGACCCACTTTGTTCCAATGATGTTCTTCTAGGAAGGTCTACAACTAGATCTCAAACATCATTTCTTTGAAACTAATTCAGTTCTTCATGCATGGCCACATTCCACCAATCATCTGCAAGAGCTTCATCTACTGAGGTAGGCTCAACTAGAGAAATCAGTCCCAACATGGATTCATTCCTGAATGCTGATCTTGTTCTTAGAGAACTGTCTTTGCTTCCAATTAGGAGCTCCTCTGGATGAGCTGACTTGTATTTGAAAGTTCTTCTGGATTGGGGTGCTTCTTCTGAATCATCATGGGCTTCTTGTTCAGACTCATCAACTTCTAGATTTTCTTCAGGTATTGCATCAGTTTCTGGTGTTTGAATTGATAGAATCTGGGACAATTATGGCAGGTTCAGAGACTTGTATAGATTCTAGAGAGTCTTCTGATACCTGTATTTCTGCAAAACTTTCAACCAGCTCTGACATTTCATTATCAAGCTCTTTGTTGTCAAATCTGATGTGTATTGATTCCTCTAACACATTGGTTTCAGAATTATAAACTTTGTATGTTTTTGACCTTTCAGAGTATCCTAGAAAGATACACTTCTGAGCCTTGACATCAAAATTATTTAGAATATAACATTTACATCCAAATTGGTGAAAGTAAGCAATACTTGGTTTTCTCCCCTTGAATAATTCATATGTTATTTTGTTCAGAATATGTCTTATGTAGGTCATGTTCTGTACATAACATGTTGTGTTTACAGCTTCTGCCCCAAAGTACTTAGCCATGTTAGTTTCATGGAGCATTATTCTAACCATTTCTTGTAAGGATCTGCTCTTTCTTTCTACAACCCCATTTTTTGTGGAGTCCTAGGAGAAGAGAACTCATGGAAAATTCCATGTTTTTCACATAATTTTTCAAATGGCTCATTCTCAAACTCTCCTCCATGATCACTTCTGACTTTAAGAATTTTTAGTTCTTTCTCAGCTTGTACTTGAGTGCAGAAGATGTTGAACACATAATATGCTTCATTCTTGGTTCTAAGAAATTTCACCCAAGTCCACCTGCTATAATCATCAACTATGACTAATCCATATCTCTTCCCACTAATTGATGTTGTCCCAATTGGTCTAGATAAATCAATGTAAAGTAGTTCCAAAGGTCTGGAAGTAGAGACAATGTTTTTAGATTTAAAAATTGTTTTGACAATCTTTCCTTTTTGGCATGCTCCGCAAAGTGCATCTGAGTGATAGTGTAGCTTTGGCAGTCCATTGACCAGATTCAACTTTCTAAGCTTAGAGATTAATCTCCAGTTAGCATGTCCTAATCTTTTATGCTAGAGCCACTTCTCATCATTCACTGACAAAAGGCAAACTACCTTCTGATCAACCAATTCAGAAAATGGGGTTTTCTTTGACCTATGAACAATGTGGATTGATTAGATTCATTGATGACTGTACAAGAGTTTTTGTCAAATACTGCTCTACAACCATTATCACAAAATTGGCTAATACTAAGAAGGTTGGGTCTGAGTCCATTAACATACTAGACGTTATTGATAGAAATAGAGGAGTTACCAATGGTACTGGTTCCAACAATTTTTCCTTGTTGGTTTCCTCCAAATCCTACAATACATCCTTCTTTCATGACCAGGTCTTTCACCATATGTCTTTCTTTTGTTGTCGCGGTGATTTTCGGAGATCAAGCTATTGATTACTGTTGACTCACTAATTTTATTTCACGACTGAACTTTTAATTTTTCAAAAGAAAAGGGGAAAAAGTTCTAAATTACCACATTTTTTAAAGATTTAGGGTTCGGGGGTTAGTTACGTTTAGGGAAGGTGTTAGCACCCTAAACGTTCGTAGTACTCTACGAGAACCTCTTGATTTTATTTTTTTATTTTGGCTATAACTTGCTTATATTTTTTTAAGAGAAAGAATTTAGAGAAGTGAGGAAAAAAATTGTTTTTTATTTTTTATGATTTGGAAGGACAAGGTCCTTTGCCTACGTACCCGTGAGGGATCAAAACCTCGTAGTTTGGGGTAAAAATGCCGATTGATTTGTTTTTGTGTTTTTTAGTTTTTGAAAAAGGTTTTAAAGATAAAATAAGGCCAAGTGGCAAAAATGAGATTGGTTTGTATTTTTTATTTTTTATTTTGAAAAATGATTTAAATGTTAATAAAATGAATTAATGGTTATTTAAGAAAATAAAAGAGAAAAAAGGGCACTTGATTGAAAATCAAGGTTTGTTTAAGAAATAATTTTTTTGTGAATTTTTTGATTATTTGCATGTTTTTTTTTTTTGACATAAAGCGGAATAAATAAATGTGAGTGTCAGTGCGATATTCTCATTTATATTTACATTGTTCCTAAGTACATTCTAATGAAATGACAAAATAATGAATAAAAATAAAATTGCAAATACACTAAAATAAATATGCTAAAAAGAAACAAAAATAAATAAAAATCCATGAAATGTAAAACAATAAATAAATATGTTGCATAAAATAAATAAAGAAAAATAAAAAAAATGCATGAAATGCAAGACATAAAATAAATATGTTGCAGAATATAAATAAAGAAAATATAAGTGCATGAAATGCAAGACATAAAATAAATATGTTGCAGAATATAAATAAAGAAAATAAAAGTGCATGAAATGCAAGACATAAAATAAATATGTTGCATAAAATAAATAAAGAAAATAAAAATGCATGATGTGCTGAAAATTAAAGGCAATAAAATAAAATGCATGAAAATAAATAAATAACAAAAAGTCTAAAAATAAAATGCATGAAAAGAAATTAAAAAAAGAATAAAAAGAAGAAAAATAGAAAAGAAAGGAAGGTGCAGACAAAAAAAAAACGATTTAAATTGCAAAACAGTAGAGGGAAAGGAAAAGATACTTGGGCTTGAGAAAGAACCATTGGGCTCAACTGATCAAATCTGGATCGTCTGATCAAACAGAGCATCCAGATCTGATCATAGGGAGACAAAGCCTCAACCACTTGATCAAAATCAAGGGTCACAGAGAGTGGAGGAACACAGAAGAGCCAAGGGGGACACGTATTCAATCATAACAGGGGACAAACACAGGCCATTAGATCTAGGATCTAACGGTCCAACCCTGATGGTCCATAGGAACAAAAAAGAAACGCGTGTACTGGAACCAAGGCTATGGCAGTAATATAAATAGGAAATTAACACAAAAGAAAAATCATAATTTCCTCTCCTTTCTCTCTCTAAGTTTCAGAAAAACAAAAGCTCTCTCTTCTCTCTAACCGGTTCGACCAAGGTGAAATCCGGCGCGGTGGCCGGCCGGCCCAGGGGGCGGCGCCACCGTGCCGGAGTAACAAACTCTTCTTTTTTCAAATTTTTTTTTTACTTTTTAGAGTTCCTTTTTCTCCTTCTCCTCAAATTCGAGGTTTGTTTTATCAAAAACGTTTGCAAGAAAACTAGATCTAGGTTTTTCCTTTTAAAAAAAACACACGAAATCTACCTTGGTTTGGCTTCGGCTTTGAGTTCTTGTTTTCGCTTGTGGGTTCGGACTTGTGATGGGTTTGTGTATGGTTTGTTGGTTCTAATGGTTCGGATTCGAATCAGAAAGGTTTTGTGTTTATGGGTTTCAATTTGTTTTGGTATTGATTCGGTTGGTGTAAGGTTCGATTTGTGTTTGTGAGATTATGATTCGGTTTTAGGTTCGGTTTATGAGATGGTGGCCGATTTGGATTTTGGTGATTGTGGTTGTATTTTGATTTTGATTTTCGGTTCTGTTTTGGACTAATGGTTTTGGATTTGAACTCATTTTGTTATAGTTGTGTGGGATTTGGCTTGGCCGAGTTTTGAATTTGTTGTGGTTTTTTGGTTTGGTGATGATGGCCGTGGTTTTTTGGGTTAGTCGTGTAATTTGTGTGGATTTGTGGTGGTTGATGGTGGTTCTTGTGGTGGTTGTTGGTGGTTTATGGCTGACTGATTTTTGACTCAGACTCAGACTTTGATTATTAGTACTTTGGGTTGATGATTGAATTGCTTTTTGATTTTCTTTCTCGGCCCGTGATGATTGCCCCTTTGATGCACCTTTGCTAGTGTACTAAATACACTAAATTGCCATCACTGACCATAAAGGTCAATGAATGGCAGTTTAAATGCCAAATTAAAACAAATTAAAAAGTCTCCTCTACAACAGATCAGGTCAGATGCTGTAAAGATAAAAAAAAGGTAACTAAAAAAAATAAAAATGGTAAATAAAATAATAATTAAAACATTTAAAAGAATAAAGATAAAAATAATAATAAACAAAAAGACGGACCCGAACGAAACCAAAAAAAAGAGGTATTTTAAAATACCTCTCTGCCGAAATTTCGTCTGAGAAGACGAAAAATTCCGAACTAAAAGACGAGTAAAAAAGAAATTTTAGGTCAAAAATTGGGGTATGACATCTGTCATGTGTCGAGAGCAGCCACTGTCTAGATACCAAGATTGATGCTTTGGCTTTCCTACGAGGTATACCTGAAACATAAAAGATGTTATTCCTGGGTCCCCATGTCTGAATGAGTCCTTTGGAATTAGTTCTGAAGGCCTTTTGTTTCCTTAGAACCTTAGACTTTAGGCTTTGCTGATTAGATTTCTTCAAGACTTTTGATTTTGAAAGATTTGGTCTTGAATACTTCTTGGCAGTAGATTCTGAATCCCATTTAGCCATGAATCTAATAATTCTTGGTTTTGATTTGTTCAGAATTTTAGCCTTCTCAGCCTTTGGGTCCAAGTTGCAAAGCAGACCCTTTTGAATGCGTTCAGAACAAGATGATTTCTTTGTCTTTACAGAGTTTTGTTCCTTCTTAACAGTGGTTTCTGTGAAGTCAATTTCTTTTCCTTTGTTCTTACTAGCATCACCTCTTATGGAAATCAGTATACTTTTGTCAATGTTACCGGTGTTATGTTCTTCAAACGAGCTGTTGAATTTAGTCAAGGATTTGTCAGTTTTGTTAAGATCTGAAAATTGCCTTTCCTTCAGAAATTCATTTTTCAGTTTAAGATCTTTGTTGTGTGCTGACGATCTTTGATTTTAGTAACTTAAAAGCTTTGACTCTTCTGATAACAAATCAGATTGTTCTTGTAATTCTTTTAGAAGTCTTGATTTGCTCAGATAGAGTTTCATAAGCTCATTGACAGTAGTCACATACTTATTGCAGGATAGTTTAGAGATTACCTCATCATCTTCATCAGAATCTGAACTTGGTCCAGCTTCAGAAGCAGCAGTGACTACTAGACCCATATTGGCTTCCTCCTTGTTGTCTTTAGAGTCTGTTCCTTCATCAAGCATCTCCCAGGTTGCCATAAAGCTCTCCTTGAGTTTTCTTATGTAAGCATCCTTCCTGGAGCTTTCCCTTCTTTTTGGTGCTTCAAAGCATTCAACTATGAAGTGATTTGTCTTTCCACAGTTGAAGCATCCTTTCCGAGTAGCTTTCTTGTCTTTAGAGCAGGATGACTTAGGTCCACTGATTCTACTAGAGAATCTCCTTTTCTTAGTCAGGTATTGGAACCTCTTGGTTAAGTAAGCCATCTCCTTAAGATCCGCATCATCACCAGATTCATAATCTGAATTTTCATATTCTGGTTTAGCAAATTTAAGAGATTTGACTGACTTTTCTTTAGAGGTCAAAGCAATAGACGTAGACTTCTTAGCTGGTTCATCTCCTTCAAGTTCAATCTCATGACTTTTGAGAAAACTTATCAGATTCTCCAGACTTAGCTTGTCTAGGTCCTTTGCCTCTTGTATGGCAGTGACTTTTGGTCTGAACCTTGCAGGAAGACTCATAAGAATCTTCTTTACATGGTCTGGTAAATCATAGCTTTTCTTCAGAACCTGAAGGCCAGATACAAGTGTTTGAAACCTAGAATACATGGTTTCAATGTCTTCATCTTCCTTCATCTTGAATAGCTCACACTGGTGTACCAGTTGGTTTGCCTTAGTTTCCTTTACCTGCTGATTCCCTTCATAAGTAGAGCACAATGATTCAAAGATGGCTTTTGCAGTTGATCTATCTATAATCTTCATGTACTCAGCATAAGGTAAAGCATCCACTAGAATCCCTCTTACTATGTGGTGCTTTTTGTAGATCTTTTTCTAAATGGTTGTCAGCTTCTTTCTATCTGCCACCATTCCTTCTTCATCAACTTCAAAACTTATCCCATCTTCAATAATATCCTATAGTTCATCATCAACTCCTATGATGTTGTTGTACATTTTGTTCTTCCACCATGAAAAGAGTGTAGCATTTTCATTGAAGGATGAAGGTTTGACTGAGTAAGTATTTTTATCATTGGTGGAGGTATTAATTGTTGACATCAGGAGTAGCGATTTCACTAGTGGAAGACATGTTTTTTTTCTCTGGATCTTTTTATGTGGCATGGTCAAGTGACAAAGCACAGACCGTGCTCAAATACCAACTGAAGGTGAGAATAACACAAGAAGAGGGGTTCAACTGTGTTTGCTTTTTCCTGGTTTCTTTTTCTATGTGTTTAAAAGTTGTTCAAGAAAAACACAGATTCTGACAGAGTCTGATTGCAACAGATATAGTACATAACACAAAGATAAAGAGATGGAGAGAGAGAGAGAGATAGATAGAGAGAGAGAGAGAGAGAAAGCAGACACAATGCAATTTTATACTGGTTCGTCTTACAACCCAGGAGTAGTCCAGCCCCCTTGCACTTCCAAGGGATTTCACTATAATCACTCAGGATTACAAATTTCTCAATGACAACTCCAAGATACTTCCATATGCTCAAGCATACAGCTCAAGACTTCCTGCTATAGGACTCTTCCTATCTTAAGCACACAACTTAAGACTTTCTGCTCTAGGACACTCGTAAAGACTTCCTTGCTCAAGGAAAACTCCAAGAGACTTACAAGTGCTCAAGCACGCATGCAAGATACTTCCAATTCTCTAAGGACACACCTAAGAGACTTCTAGTGCTCAAGGTTTCACCAAGAGGCTTATACGCTTTAGCTTCACAAGCTAAAGACTTCTAATTTATTCTACACCAGATTTAACAATGTTTAGTGTATATGAACAAATGAACAGACTCTCTACAACTCTAGGATTTCTAAGATACAAAGTTTGGGAAGAAATATCCTAAGTGTTTTGCGCTATTTGATTTGACAGAGTAATGACACAGTTGAATAGCAGAGTCTTGTTAATCTTCTTCATGATCTTCAGCTCTTTTATAGGCAGGGATTTGAGAGACGTTGTAGAAGAGTGCCGGTGCAAATAGAGTCGTTGAGAAGCTTTGATCAAGAAAGTTGGTCTTTTCCTGATATGGATAATCCCGTTGAATGATCTTTGATTTTTCCTTTGCTGAAAGAAGAATTAGCCGTTGCATTGCTTTATTCTTGATGTCCTTTGTCTGATTGTGCACGTAGACAGAAGAAGACAAAAGAACTGCACCTATCAGAACCTTGATAGTGACAGTTCATAGAATAGGACAAAACCTACGTGGATTATGGGTCCATCATAACTTACTCAAGTTTGTGGGTGATCCAAGTCTCTAGTGTGTACTTCTGAGTCTGATGACCATCACAGATTCTGTTGAGTTATCTCTTCAGAATCTGTGTTGTACCCATCTTCTTAGGATGTTGACTTTTGGTTGACCTTCCTTTGGTCTTCTACCATAATCTTCTTAGCTTCTCTTGTTCATTCTGATGCTCTTCATATGTTCATCTGTGATGATATATCTTTCTTTGATTCTGCACACTTGAACATATGTTAGTATTCCAATTGTTCTTCAATACTTTGTTATCATCAAAACCTTAAAGGAATTGTCCAAGACACTTCTTGTTCCAACAACACGTACCATGCATTTTGTTATGTTGCCTCCCCACTAGTGCGTTGAAAAATGCACGACCGTGCACTTGAAGTGCTTGATTGTGTACTTTTCCCAGACTTAGAAAACATCATTTTTATTCCCCAAATGAGTTCCTAAAGTAAAGGTAAGGGTCCCTAACTATTATACATAGATGATGAAGTGTGTTTAGGTATAATTAAAAGTGGTTATCTCAAAGTACTAGCGAGTCTAAAACTTGAACCAATGAAAAGTGTATAAGTGAAGTAAAGGGGATTGTTTAGGGATAGTTCATAAAAAAATGATGAAGCTAATTGTAGTACCTTAGAATAAAGGTTAAGTCTAATACTACAAGCTAAATTGAAGAGTATAAAACTTGAGTAAACCATGAATAATGTGTTAGCGGTTTAAGGTAATAGACGATAATAACGACGAATTAATATATGAAGATAGGGTCTTAAAACTTAATAAATCCTAGTTGTATAGATGGAAGACATTATAAGGAATGACAATGGAGAGGTAAAAATCTTAAACTAAGAATGATGGATAAGGTATGCTACTAGGATAAAAGACATAGTAAATGGAGAGAAACTAATGATGAGTGTGGGTTCTAAACGAGATGTTGATTTAACGAAGACATGAAATATATCTATATACACACATATGATGTTAAATGATGATGAGATGTTATTGTTATATGATGACGATTTATAATGAGATTAAGATTGTTGTATGACGATGATAAATGATGTAACGAACGATGCTTGTGAATGACGAATAATGATGAATAACGTGCTTGTTTTATGATGATAAGTAAAATGACAAAATGATTTATGTTGTAAGGATGATCTGTTGTTGATGTATTACTATGTGGTGTTTAATGAGTCTTCATGCATCATATCATAATTTAGGAAAAATGACGAATGGCGAATGTATGTTCAGTAATACAACTCTGACATGCATTAAAATGACGATAGAAACCAGTACCGGCAAGCATATAGATGATAGGAATGAAGTGCATTGCATAAGTGATGATAGGTGAATTGATGTATGTGCTAATAATGTGTAATTGATGTATGTACTAATGATGTATATCTTGATGAAGTAGTGTGAGTGTATTTGTGAATGATGACCAACGATGTTATGATTATTTATTTAATTATTCATGTATCACAATTAAATGTTATGTGAAGGGATTGAAAGAGGGGTTTTTCAAAAAAAAAATTAATCCTCTTAGCGGAACAAATCTCGTTGAAACGGATCTTGATTAAATCATTAATCACAAATCAAACACATATACTTAAACACTTTAAGGATTCATGTGTTTACCTCTTGAAGCGCAGAACCTTTGTAGCAGAATTGTTTCTGATCACTAGCAAAGCAACGTAGCGATGCCTATATTCAGTCCACACGAACAGAACTTCTCCGATGACCGGTGCTAGCCAATTCCAACGGAGATTCAGAGAGAATAGGGTTTAGAGAGCAGCGGCTAGGGTTTCACAACTTTTGTGAATTAGGTTAAGCGTTTCAAAAAGTCTGTAATACTTTACCACAAGAGTTCTATTTATAGAACCTCTTGTGTGATCAACAAGCCAAGCACTTAAATACACCGTATCTTACGGTGGACCATATTTCACTTAAACACACCGTACCTTACGGTGGACCGCGTTTCTCTATTTTTCATAAATTAAATAAATCATACTTAATTATTTAATTACTAATAAGTCCTACTTATTATTTTATAAATAAGTCTTACTTATTTATTTCTCTCATCTATCTGTCCTTTGTGTGTGACCCCTATAGGTTCCCGTAACGTTGGCAATAATATTAAATCACCTATTTAATATTATAAACAGTGAGCGGTATCTAGCAACACATCACTGCTACCCAAGTGACGATAATGTCATGTGATCTGACGAAACCTTTCCGTGATAATGATCATGTGTATAATTACCCCTTTGCCCTCATGTCTATATTGAACACAAGGCATAGACCGTGTCATCCTTGTCTAGTTCAATATTGGGCCCATAGACATTTCTCCTGTTATGTAGGAGGGGCAAATTCCATCTAGGTCACTCATGTCCCTCAGCATGATTCATGGAGTACCCATCAACCAACTTTATAGTCATCCTATTACAGACAACGTTTGAATGGTGATAAAGCACTCGACTCCTACATCTAGGGTACATAGTGGTTTCAGGTCAAAGGGTGGAATACACCACTATCACTATGAGAATATCTTATGACACTTTTCATAACTTTTACTATGTAGTATTCTCATGGCGGGTCAATCCAGTATAAATATTACTCCTAATATTTATACCTATGTGAAGACTTGATAACTCTTTATCTATGATCTGTGAGATGTGATCATCAGTCTACCCACATAATAGTCTCTATGCTTTAATGTTATCACATTTCACAATAAAGCTTGACTACGGATACTTTAAGAATAATGTCATCTCGTTTAATGGATCTCACGATTAAGTCACACTTAATGCTCCATTAAACAGACTAATTATTCTAGGGAATTTATTATTTTGAAACTGAACAAAAGAATAAATAAATGCCTTATATATATATATATATATATATATATATATATATATATATATATATATGTCATGATACAAAGCCAAATCCAATCAAAATAGATTGGCTATTAGGGCTTACTCCAACATTATGATGTGTATTCTCACCCCTTTGTTGTTGTTGTATTTATGGTGTATGTTGAAATTCCTGGCAGGACCTGATTCTGAACCGTAAAACAGAGTATGCAAAACAGCAATTCAGAATCAGGTCCTGCCAGGAATTTCAATTGGTATCAGAGCATACAGCTCACAACTAACAGACTCAAAACCTAAGACTCTTTCAATGATAGCTCTGGTTGAGATAATTTTCTTCAATGACAGCGTCCTCTATTTATAGCTTCAACAACAACATAAACTTGAGCCAAATCCTTCAAAGATATATTTCCAAAATACTTTAGAAACATATAGAAGCAATTTATTTTCCAGAAATATATTTTCCAAAGATTTCTTTGAAAATATATTCACAAATAATTAAATCCAATCTTCAGAAAATATCTTGCGAAATTCTTCTTCCTTCTAGAAATGCAGCATGGAGAATTCTTCAATGAAATCTTCAAGAAATCACATGAGAAAATAAACACTCCAAGGCGCGAACACAGGAACACAGAAAACCAGCTTCTGAAGGTATTTTTGAAGAAGTGCTTCTGAAGGTCTGCTTCTGAACATACAGCTTCTGAAGTACTATTCAGTGTCTGAACATCAGCTTCTGAAGGTTCAGCGTCTGAAGCACTGTTCAGCTTCTGACCCAGCTTCTTAAGACGTACATATGAGATTTCAGCTTCTGAAGACGCACAACTGCTTGTATATTTGATTTTAGCAAACATGAAGCCAACAACCAAATATCCAACAATCTTCCCCTTTGGCAAATTTTTGGCTAAAATCAATTAGAGAACAGAGAGACACAACAAGCAAGTTCTTCACTCATCAAAATTACGCAACCATGAAGAACAACACAAACGTAGCAACAGATTTAGCAGCAGATACACTACGTTACACACAAATACTCCCCCTGAACACATCATTCAGCATCAACAGCTTTTTAAATAGATCAGCTTCTAGTTCTGAGCACATAAATCAACATTTGATAGGACACAGGAACAGGACACATTCCCCCTAAAACATGACATTCAGGAACCAACAGAGACTCCTACTCCCCCTGAACTACTGAAACAGATACACAGGAACAACTCCCCCTAAACACAGAGACTCCCCCTGAACTACTGAACTGCTTCTGAAACAACTATACTTTTCTCCCCCTTTTTAGCCAAACAATTTTGACAAAAACAATCATGCAATCACCAGGAGGTTACAAACACCATCACAGCACCATACACATCAGTAACATCAGTGACACTTCTCAGACCAGCAGAATCACACAAACAGTACCCACACACAGGCTTTACAGAAGAACAAAAACAAGAGAACACAACTGCAGAGTAGTACAAAATGCAGATCAGAAGCACAAAATCCAGGACATAGTCAAAAAATTGACAGTCTTCAGACTCAGCATCAGAAGTTGCTTAGTCTTCATTAGACACAACATCAGATGCTGCTTAGTTAATGTGTGCTTCAGGCACATTCAGAGGAATCTTCTTCCCAGCAATCTGCTTCTGAAGTATAGCAATCCTCTTCTGAACATAGGGCATGATGTCTTGCTCAACATCATCCTCAGACTCACTAGGATCCACTTCCTTTCCTTTTAGTGCCTTCTTGTTTGGGACAGGGACCACTACCTTGCTCCAGACTTTAGATGGTCCAACACCTGCACTCTTCTTAGCAACAGGAGTAGGCCTGCTGTCAGCAGCAACAACCTTTCCTTTCCTATTCTTCAGCCTCTTGTCAACATTTTCACATTTTGGTCTCCATACCTTCTTGACATTGACTACAACAGGTTCAGATTTTCTTTGTTGAAAGTGCTTGGAGTATCCATGCAGTTTGAAACAGAAAGTCTTTATGTGCCCCTTTTTACCACAGTAATGACATATCCAAGGATGAGATGCCCTCTTGCTATTAGATCCCTGAGGTTGGTTATGGTGTTCTAACTTATTTTTGCTCATCATTGGATAACATGTTTTAACAGCAGCAATGAACCTTTTAGCTGGATTTTGCTGTTTGTTGTTCAAGGTCCTATCATCAAATCCTATACCATTTGGTTTCCCTTGGTTCTGACTCTCCAATATTTTATCTAACATATCAGAACCAGTGTTCAATATTCTGACTTGTTTCTTTACATGTTCAAGTTGAGAGTTCAGTTGGGTTACCTCATCTTTGAGATCAGAGATTTGCCCTAAGTGCTCACTTCTTTCAGCATGCAGCTGACTGATAGTTCTTTTCTGTTCTTCCAGCTGCTTGCAAACTTCTTCATAAGTAGCCAGTTCTTCACAAGACAGTTCTCCATCACTTGACTCAGTATCAGATGATGTTTCAGAACCTAATGATGCTTCAGAATCTAATGGTGCTTCTGAAACCTTAACTTTATCATCAGACATGCATCTACCAGTTAAAGCAAGAACATGCTTCTTCCAGTTCAGAATCAGGTCCTGCCAGGAATTTCAATTGGTATCAGAGCATACAGCTCACAACTAACAGACTCAAAACCTAAGACTCTTTCAATGATAGCTTTGGTTGAGATAATTTTCTTCAATGACAGCGTCCTCTATTTATAGCTTCAGCAGCAACATAAACTTGAGCCAAATCCTTCAAAGATATATTTCCAAAATACTTTAGAAACATATAGAAGCAATTTATTTTCCAGAAATATATTTTCCAAAGATTTCTTTGAAAATATATTCAAAAATAATTGAATCCAATCTTCAGAAAATATCTTGCGAAATTCTTCTTCCTTCTAGAAACGCAGCTTGGAGAATTTCAATTAAATCTTCAACAAATCACATGAGAAAATAAACACTCCAAGGCGCGAACACAGGAACGCAGAAAACCAGCTTCTGAAGGTACTTCTGAAGAAGTGCTTCTGAAGGTCTGCTTCTGAACATACAGCTTCTGAAGGTTGCTTCTGAAGATCAGCTTCTGAAGTACTGTTCAATGTCTGAACATCAGCTTCTGAAGGTTCAGCGTCTGAAGTACTGTTCAGCGTCTGAACATCAGCTTCTGAAGGTTCAGCGTCTAAAGCACTGTTCAGCTTCTGAAGACCCAGCTTCTGAAGACGTACATATGAGATTTCAGCTTCTGAAGACGCACAACTGCTTGTATATTTGAGTTTAGCAAACATGAAGCCAACAACCAAATATCCAACATATGTACTCGTGTGGTGCAGATACTCGGGACGAGAAGCTCTAGTTGTGGGACGCTTAGAAGGTGGCGACGGGAAATTACTTCCGTTGTTATTTTATCTCGTGATTTTACGTAGTCGAAGAGCATGTGCTTTGATCTGTAACACTAGGGTTGGGGTTAAACGTTGTATTTTATTTTCTATGGAGTTTAAGTTTTGTGAAACTTTTTGTTATTTTATTAATTAATGTTGAAGACCAAATTCTTTTATTTCCGAGATATGTTGAATTATTTTTCACTGTTGAATTATGACTTATTATTGTTTTATTAAAGGATAAATGATGAGTATGTGTAACACCATTTATATAAGTATATTCTTATTATTTAATAAATCCAAGTCGGGGTTTAGGGTGTTACATGAGCAACCCCAGACCCATGAGCAACTCTCGGCCAGTAGTGCGATGTGCTGTATTTAGGATGTGTCCTTCGTGTGACATCGCCTATTAAGTGGATTCGGGTCTGACTCGAGCGGAGTCGGATTGGGGCTTGAGCCAGTCCGGGACAGTTGCCCCCCAAATTGTAGGCTGATGAAATAGTAGCTTCTTTGGGTGTCATCCTTATTGGTCAGGGACATTGTGTAAAAACCCACTTATTTAATTGAGTTATATTGATTAATGATCAGTTTTGAGGAGAAATTTTAATTGTAAGGACAAGAGAGTCTTTTGCCATGACAAGTATATAAGACAAGTTTTCACATTTCCCTTCATTTCTCCCTTTTCCTTCAACACTTGAACAAACATTTCCTCTCTATTCTCTCCCTCTTGGCTTCGGCTTACTTCCTCCTCCACTCCAATCCAACAAATTCTCAACCATTCCTAGCTAAAATCAACATGCAATCATACATTTATGATCCTTGGAGCGATTGAAGCCTGATGCAATCTTGATTCACCTTCCTCTCCCTCACTTGGCCGAAAATCTTTCCTTTCCTTAAACTCGTACAATTATATCAGTTGTGTTTATGGTAACAAAAAACATACTAGTTGTTTTTATGAGTTGATTTTACCTAAGCAAAATGAGTTGAGCTAAAAACTCGAGGCTAACAACCTAACATAGAACACTCTCTACACCCCTTTTCACACACTCAACCAATTTTGATGATTCTTTTGATGTTTCTTATTTCTTTCTCTTTTCATTTTTCTTCTTTTTCACTTCGACTATCATGTCATTTATTAAGATAACTCGTGTTAGGTTCATAGTATAGTATATATAGGAACCACTTTTTTTTATTATATATATATAAGATTGAATAACTTCTTTTATATATGAACACTACCCCTACGACTTTTGCATGCACGTTGATGAGCATCATAAAATATATATACGCATGCAGGGATATAGCTAGCTCCACATCACATATTGCGTATTGGACGTCAAAACTAAACTAGTTACTTTGTATGGACGTATTTAAATAGTCAAGCCTTATTTCCACTAAAGTGTTTCGTGAGGGTATGCATTATTTATTTTGAAGCACTGACATTGTCACACACTGCATTCAATTAATTACTTTGCACGTTCTCTTTTCAGGTTTTCACAACAACAAAATTTATGACTTTTGGTTAACATATGAGAGCCAAGATCATAAAATATGGTGTGTAAATGAATTATGAGTTTATATGTGTGTCTAATTTTTAACACGAAAGGAGTCTATTAAGAGTCTCATTGATAATATATGATCTAAAAATGAGTTTTTAAGTTGGAATGCATCTCTCACCTTATTAACAGATTTATTAGGGTTTGAATTAGGTCCAATATTCAAAAGATATATTGACAAGTATATATTTGTTTGTCATTAAAAAAAAGTATATATTTGTTTGGTTATGCGGTTACGAAAATACATTATTATGAATTGATTTTGTAAATTAAAGTGATTTGATTAAAAGTAAGCTAAATACAAATCATATAAAATTAAGCCCAATAAACTTGAAGTTAAAAAATTGGAGATAAGAGCTCAACGTTTTTTAGCTTCAAGTTAGAACAGGATTAGTCTGGATTAAAAATTAATTGTATATATACTTAAAGATACTCCTGTTTCAAAACAAAAAAAAAAACTTGATAACTCAAATATATCTTCCGGAAATAACACAATTCATTTTTGTAAAAAAAACTACCTTTTTGTTCAAATGGTCTAACATGTAAAACTGATTCAACATATAAAAACTTGAACATACACTTGTTATATAATATACTCTCACTTTCCTAAAATGTTAGCAAAAATGGGTCTACATAAATTGATGTATTTAATATAAATTTTGAACTAAATACATTAACTTTTGTTTACCAATTTTTGTTTATATTTTGGGACGGATGAAGTATTTGATAAGAACTTAGTTATATAATATGTAAGGAGGCTACCATTCGGCCATGCATTTTATATAATAATTTGTTTACCCTATGAGAAATTAGTTACATTGACTGCAAGCCATATATATTTGTCACTTTGAAACTTATATTATCTACATTTTGGTGGTCCTCCCAAAGTTCCCTAAACTTTTAGCACTACTGAAATTAATACGATGTCACAATAAAAATGGTAGACCTCCATGCAGCTCTCTTGAAGGTTCATCTATATATCCACGTGAACAAAATACATGCATTTGTAAATTTGTATTATGACAAAATTTTGATCTACAATATTTATGGAATGGTTTGGTAAGGGAGTAGAACAAGCAAACAAGCTTATGAAATATAATCTATCATGGAAATAAGGCTTCCCACCACGTAAATAAGAAAGTTGTGCATGTGATCATAGTGATGAGGAGAGATGAAAGTGAAGGCAGTCAAAATTTTGGACTGTTGTATATAATCAAGGTATGGAGGAAAAAGTGGATAGATTATATACACAGCCACCTTAGAAATGTTAAGCAAAGAGAGTTTTTGTTGAAATTTGATTAATAAGTTATTGTCAATTTGGTGGCGTAGGTGAGTCTATTAATTTTCTCATAATGGGAAAATCAATTTCACAGGCAATAGTAAACAAGGTTGTCAAAATCAAGATTTTGTTTCAGGACAAAAGAGAATAGCAAAATCGTAAAATCGCAATCAAAATCAAAGGATTTTATTCAACTATTTTTGTAGAATCGAAATAGGATAGCAAAATTGAAAAATTGTAAAATCACAATCAAAATTGATGAATTCTACCAAAACAAAAATAATGTTAAATAAATGTTATAAATTGCATATAGTCATAAATGACTCAAAATTTAAAGTCCACAAAATACTTATACATAAATGACTCAAAGCCTAGATGCCAAATATTATTTAGTAGTCATAATAATGATAAATCGCCAATTTTATGGATTATCCATATCTTATAACACTTTCATCTTCATCAATCTCATCATTTCCTCCATGAAACGATGATGGATTGAAGGAAAGGATAATGGATTGAAGGGAAGAGACAATCTAGTTAGGTATAGTTCATTTAGAACTGGATGTACGGTGAAGAGACAATGTGGTGTGAAAGAATGGAAAAACTTAGGTCAATTGACAAACCGTGTCAAAATGGACCCATATAAAAAAAAAGACAGAATCTTTTAAAATCCTGCGATTTTCAATAAATTTCACGATTTTGTGCGATTTTGATGCGATTTTACTAGAATTTTGTCTGTAATTGGATTTTGATTTGGATTTGAATCGTTGAAGATGAACAAAGTTAAAAAATCATAAAATTTGGAATTTAAGTCGTGATTTTAACAACAATGATAATAAAAAGTAGAAACAATTCTGCTACAAAGGTTATGCTCTTCAAGAGGTAAACACATAATCCTTAAAGTGTTTAAGTATGTGTTCTGTATGATTTGTGATTAATGATTTAATCAAGATCCGTTTCAATGGGATTTGTTCCGCTAAGAGGATTAAAATTTTGAAAAACCCCTCTTAAATCCCTTCACTTCGGGGTTACTCCACCCGGATGCACTCCGTAAAATGAACTCAGATAATTATTGTTTGCTCAACGCTAACTTCTAACTTATATTATGAAAAGAAGAATATGTATATATATTATATACTAAGAGATAAGGAAAAGTAGTCACAGTGAACAGAAAGTGATCGTAGGATGTCCCCAGATCACTAAGTATGAGATTGGACATAAGTACAACATAAGATAAAGACATATAGTGATCCTAGTTTTCCCCTTGATCGCGAAATATGTAGAGAATGACGGCGATCGTAGGTTCCCCGAGATTGCCAAGAGTAGGCACGGCGACCCTAGGTTCCCCGTGGTTGCCAACAATAAGTTGGGTGGAGCTCACTGAGACATTATGTCTCATCCCAATCCTTCTGGTGCAGGTGTACAGGTTAGCAAGAGGTTCATGAAGATGTTCTATAGGGAGGCGCTGGATGGAGTGCAGTTGCTCGTCTTGTACAAGCTCAGAAGTTTATCAGCATATGTTTAAGTATTTGTAAATGGTATTTGGATAATTGTATAAACGAGCCAATATGTACTCATTCAGTTGTATTATTTGTATTTTTTATTATTGAAAATTTTAATGTATCCGGTATCAGATTAATACACATGCTAAATATTCTAGACAATTTAGTATGGGTGTTACAATTGGTATCAGAGCAGGTCGATTCAGACCGTGCCTTGGGTCATTAAAAAATTCAATAAAGTAGTGGGACCATTGGGTTCCGGATATTGTTCTAAAGGTCACATCTAGTTGAGCCTGATCAACTCAATCTAGTATATGACAGTTAGGATAAATGTCCGAGAGCTGAATGTGACCAAGGAGGAATGAAGTTTATGAAGAGCGAAGATTAAGGTGACAGAATTTTAAGACGGAATTGACGAAGAAGTATTCAATGCTAAATGATGGCCATCAACCATGAGGTAGCTAAGTCTGTTAATCACGAAGTTTCAGGAACATAAGAGATACTTAAGAGTAAGGTGAAGCACCTCAACCCAGTTGGACGCGTCGCTGGACGATGCCTCGTCTGCGGAAGACATAAGGATTAAGGAATCATGGGATACTCTAAGGAATGACTTGGAACCTTGACGAGAACCGCAATTTGAGAAGTTAAAGTGAGGTGTGGACTAAGTAACAATTCTGAGTACGGAGTTAAGGAATTGCAGTACCAAACCTAGAGACTCGAAATGAGGAATTATCGATCGGTTTTGAAAACCTCTAGACTCCCAGCAAAGATAGAGTGTCGAAGAATCGAACTCGAATCGGATGAGATTTTAATGTCCAAACGGTTAAGTGAATTAATTATGGATTAAGCGAATTATTTTGACAGATGAAATTAACCACTCAAATGTGGTCATTGATTGTGAATCGCGAGTAAGTTTAACCCCATCAGATCAGCCGCATCTCCCGAACCATAAATGCCAGATTTGCGAATTAAGAAGAGAAGATGGTATGCAACCTAAGAACTAAGATGGATGAATAAGTGGTAATAATAAGACCTGTTGCATATAGAAGCGTGAATCAGAT
The DNA here is from genome assembly GCA_018208015.1 of Medicago ruthenica. Classification (NCBI taxonomy): domain Eukaryota; kingdom Viridiplantae; phylum Streptophyta; class Magnoliopsida; order Fabales; family Fabaceae; genus Medicago; species Medicago ruthenica. The sequence continues at coordinate 73,456,875 of CM031371.1, forward strand.
ATTCTGATGTGTCCTATTAGTAAGAAGATTGGAAACAAGCTAAGCTTAACTGGAATTTTACCCAATGAAAGGTGGATATTGAATAATAAGTTATTGGAATTTAGTGAACTGATGGACGAACAAAGTCGAATTTCCTTGATTGAATGAAGAAGACGAGTTTAAGATAACACATGATTATAGTAGACCAGTGTTGAAGGATGATCGGAGTTTCAGCCGGGAAATTATGTTGAGATTTTATTATTTAGGAGATCATCTTAAATACGAAAGGTTAAGGTTGTGGTTAATGTTAAGGAGTTATATGTTTTCAACCGAAGAGTTTCCTTCCACAAATATTCTAGAAGCTGAAAGAGATCACCTCATGTGGATAAGTTTCCGAGGACGATAATAAGGTATAGATTCCGGATTGTTCAACTATATGCAGAATTACTCAGATGTTAAGATCAAGATTTGAATTGTGAGTACAGTAAAAAGTTACTGGAGGAATCCGATAGATAATGATAAGTGCTGAAGTTTAAGATCGACTAATCGGGTGCTCGAAGAGACGTAACCTATTTTGGGCGTACAAGAGAGCCGGTAAAGGTTTGAATTTATTCCAAGGCGGATTATGTCCGGAGAAACTCAATGGTAACCTAAGGGACATGATGGATTTTATGGAGACCGAAGTCGTCTCGAAAAAGAGTATAAATATGGAATCCTACAGATAAGAATAAAAAGGGAAAGTAAACGAGACTCAAACTATGAGTGGGTTCAATATATAAAGATGTGAATCTGGAAGGGTACTCGAGAAAATTAATTTGCAAAACAAGTATATTGTTTACGTCTAAAAGAAAACACAAGTCAGAAGATAACTAGTCAATAAGGTAAGTAGTTTTGAAGTGATGCATGATATGAAGTTGACCCTTGTTATTAGTATGAGGACTTCGACGAAGGATTACCACACTTGAATAAGCAGGTAGTCTAAGTCGCAAGTGAAGCAGCGAGCTGTAAAATGGTTCTCCTATGGTATCTACAAAGTTATAAATGAGTAAGATTGGTCAAGGAAATTTTATTTGGCAATAGTGGTGTATTGCTCCAATTTTAACTCGAATTGTTAAGAATCAGAGTTGCGCAGCGGAGTAGTAATCCAAGAATGAATTAATGAACAATGCTAAGCTGAAGCTTAGGGAACGAGAAGGTGTTAAGTGCTTAATTCTTATAATACGGAATAGCAGTAAGTATTTACGACTTGAACATATCACAAGTTTTAACGGAAAATTTCAGAAGTTAAGTTGAGGAATACTTCAAACCTTGAAACCCATGAGAAATGGAATATTGAAATAGTTTAAGAATATATGGTAAGGAATAAGAAGGATGTGATTCTAGCACATTAAGTCTGAATCAATGGAAGTTATCGCTAAAACGGTAGTTAGCTATTTTAGCTCAGTAACATCAAGTATACTTGAAGGGTAAGTTTAGTTTAAAAGATTGCACTTGCAAGATGAAATTTGTGAATTTGAAGCATTGATCAGAAACGACGATGCAGTGGCATGTAAGTTTATTCCACCTTGTACCCACGTTATGATAACATGCCGCATGCACCAGGTTGTGATTAGTAATGTATACTTATCGGGCAGTGTTTATGCTACTCAGACAGTAGTGTAGCACAATCTTTTCAGTTATGTGACATGCATAAGTAACTAAGGTACGCAGCTAGTAATGTTTAAGTGAGAAAATGCTAAGCAGAACAGGTTTGTGATACCGAACGCGTCTTAGTTAAGAATATTCAAGGATTTTGAACTCGACGTCCAGAATGAGAAATAAGTTTGTCATGCCGATAGAATGTAACCATAATTTAAAGTTATGGGTTGTTGTATACTCAAGAAATAAACATGAGTAACATTGGCGGGGCAAACCTGGCAAGCCAGTTGAAAGGCAAATCCCGGATGTTACAAAATGAGTTAAGAGTAAGAAAAGATTCCCAATTGATGTGGTAGTGTCTCAAATATGTTAAGATCAAGAATGATGTCCTGTTAGTTGGACAAAGATGATACGACGTGCAGTGTACCCATTAGTAGTGTACACGTAATCGATCATGTATGTAAATTATGTGTTATGAATTATACTATATGATGATATGTGAGACGGCTTATACCACTCATCACTTGGACTAAACTCTTATAAATTTTGGATATATCAGTATAGAAAATATTTATGCTACGACAAGAATTCGAGAATAAGTGGTGACAGGAATGATAGAAGAACATCAAACTACCGGTATGAAGAATGATTTCTAAGTTATTAAGATAAGTGATGTCGTAGACCAATTGGAGCGGAACAGGAGTGATCTGTAAAATTCCGCGAGCTCTTGAGAATTCCGTAGTGGAAGTAATGATCAGGATTGTGATAAGTAGCACGTCGAGATGTCGAAAAGAAAGGAGCAGGTGCTAGAGGTGAAACCTCCTGCTTATACTAGGGATAACAGATGAAGTTGGAATAATCCTTGCATTTGCAAGTGCGTACACAATATCAGATGTTTACGGTGTAAGGATGATTATATATGGAAATGTATGACATAGGTCTATAAGTAAGATGTCGTCGTATGAGACGAAAGATAAAGATAATAATTCATTGGAATTAGATGCAGTACAATAAACCCATTGAAGAGTGGGAATATTTGAGGAGGATGAGATTACCCAGTAAAAGTATCCGAGGTTTGGTAACCTCGAATTGAATTTGCAAGAAGCGTATGAACAAGAGGCATAGTCAAGTGAGTCGGGTAGATTGGTTCAGACAACCGCTCACCCTACTATGTAAGAATGAGTAATGTGCACCAGGCCTTTCAGTCGCGTAAGGGATTGTCAAATATTTTGACTTACAGAGATGGGACAGTTCTAACCATCCAAGTTAATCTAGGTTCATGAGTAATCCATATGTCAGACCCTAGAATAGCCATGGAGTCCGATAAGCAAGTTGAGTGGAGAATTGGCTAGTAGAGAAAGAAGTATGAAGGATCCATTCAAATGTGATCTCAAGAGGATTCTAAATTTCGAGGACGAAATTTCTTTAAGGGGGGTAGAGTGTAACATCCCGCTAAAACGTAACTTTTATCAGTATCAGAGGAATTACGAGTAAGTAAGGGTAAAATTGTAATTTCCAGATGGCAAGGCTTTATATAGGAACCAAGATATTATTCATTTCCTTTTCCTATCCTCTCTCTCTACAAAATCAGATTTTTGCTCCTCCCTCTCTCTAAGCTTGTGCCCTCCTCCCTTTAGCCACCATCCATCAATTTCCTTCCTTCCAAGCTTCTTGGATCATAAGCAAACTCAATTCTTGAAAGAAGAGAACAAGAGGAAGTTAAGAAGGATCAAGAACAGATTAAGAACCAAGTTAGGGTTTGGATCAAAGGCTTAGCAAGGCACCTATTGAGGATTAAGGTGAGCTCCCTAGGGTTTTAGAACCCACTTTGAGTAAGTTTGAGTGTAATTTATAATTTGAGCAAAACTTAGAAAGTGTGCCCTAATCTCTGTTATTTGCTAAATTCCTTGCTTATACATGCTTTAAACTATCCATTTGTATTAGAAAATCATTCCTAACATCATTGGGATGCTTGGGTAAGTTGGATTGAGCTAAAAATGGTGAAAAATATGTTTTTGAACAATTTCTGAACTGTCATGGTCGCTACAGCGAGCTGGAGCTTGCTGCAGCGAGCAAACCACTTTCAATTCTGGTCCTGGTCGCTATAGCCACGGATCCGTCGCTATAGCACGCTCATCAGAAACAGCACTTTTTGCTGAGCTATTTCGGGTGTTCTGACGCGCTTATGCGAGGTTTTTCGCTACCGTTTTCTCTAAAAACTTAAAGGAACCAAAGATCACCATTTTAACTCGTCCAAGAAGCTCCCAAATGGATGTAATTATAAAGAACAAGGATTATGCAATAACTTAGAATTGTTTAGAATTGTGAGGGCAAAGTTTAGACGGGTATGGGAATGATTCCAACAACAAAGTAGTGGCTTTATGAAAACGATAAGCCTATGACCCTATACTCATATGTTAAGTATTGGGAGATTGATCCCCTTAAGGAATCCATTAGACATGCAAAAGCTTATAGAAAAGTATTAGATGTACCACAAGTACTTAAGATAAGAATTATGCTAAAGTTTATACGTGTTCAGCAGACTCCGGATTATGCCGGATGGGATTTCTCCGAAAGGGATATCCACACGTAAGTTTACAAGTTATATATATATATATATATAAAGAAGAATAAGAACAAGTTAATTAAATGACTAGATGTGTCTCCTGTAGTCTCGTTACTTAGAATACAGGGGGTTCCAGACTAAGCTGGAACGGTGAAGTTACCGTCCGTGAGGGCAGCTACACATCAATGTCAAAAAGTTAAATGTGTCTCCTGTAGTCTCGTTAGTTAGAATACAAGGGGTTCCGGTGAAGTTACCGTCCGAAAGGACAGCTGGAACGGTGAAGTTACCGTCCGCGAGGACAGCCACACAAAAGTAAGAGGAGTCCGGTGTTAGCCTGATATGATAGGAATTTCACCGGTATGATGGAGATGTGCTTCGGGGTTACTCCACCCGGATGCACTCCGTAAAATGAACTCAGATAATTATTGTTTGTTCAACGCTAATTTCTAACTTATATTATGAAAAGAAGAATATGTATATATATTATATACTAAGAGATAAGGCAAAGTAGTCACATTGAACAGAAAGTAATCGTAGGATGTCCCCAGATCACTAAGTATGAGATTGGACATAAGTACAACATAAGATAAAGACATATAGCGATCCTAGTTTTCCCCTTGATCGCAAAATATGTAGAGAATGACGGCGATCGTAGGTTCCCCGAGATTGCCAAGAGTAGGCACGGCGACCCTAGGTTCCCCGTGGTTGCCAACAATAAGTTGGATGAAGCTCACTGAGACATTATGTCTCATCCCAATCCTTCTGGTGCAGGTGTACAGGTTAGCAAGAGGTTCATGAAGATGTTCTACAGGGAGGCGCTGGATGGAGTGCAGTTGCTCGTCTTGTACAAGCTCAGAAGTTTATCAGCATATGTTTAAGTATTTGTAAATGGTATTTGAATAATTGTATAAACGAGCCAATATGTACTCATTCAGTTGTATTATTTGTATTTTTTATTATTGAAAATTTTAATGTATCCGGTATCAGATTAATACACATGCTAAATATTCTAGACAATTTAGTATGTGTGTTACAAAATAAATGTCAAAAGATTGATATTATTCAATGTCAAAATCTTTGTTATTTTAATCCATAACAAATGGTTATTAATCGCTAGGTGAGTTTTGTGTATTGTTTCACGGATTTTCCATTTCAGCAGTCCATTTTTTATATTTTATTACTGATGTGTTATCCTTGTGATTAAGAAAAAGAAAAAGTGTCCTCGTGAGCTTAGCTTGATTGACAGTGACAATGCATAATATATGTAGGCTCTAGAGTTCGAACTCCGGACACCTAACTTCTTTACAGTTAAAATATATGAACTCCAGCTACTAGATTGTTTGAAAAAAAAAAGTAAGAAAGAAGGAAGAGGGTGTGTGAGGGAAGGGAAAATTTGATCCATTGATTTTCCCTCCAGTTCCAAAATTTAGGTATAGTTTCCCTCCCTTAATATTCTATTCTATTCGCATTCTCAATTGCAATTAATTAATTTGTTCATTATTTCCTTCCTTCACATCTCACACAGATTCCAACTCAACTTACCCACTCGACCTGTCTTAACTCGGAAGGAAGGTTAAAAGAGGCTCTCCATCTTCCAAAAGGTTCGCTTCTATACTCTTTTTTGTCACATTTTCGCACTGTTCTTTTTAGGGTTTCTCGTTAGTAACCAACTTTCTTCCTGCATTTTAGATGTTCGATCAAATTACTCTTCCAATATCTCTTAATGTCTTTCTCATTATAAAACATGAAATTGTTGTTAACTTCGTCTCTGCGTATATTTTAGCATTGTTGATGAAATTACTTTGATGTTTGTTGTAGCACCAATCAAAGGCATGTCTGGTGTCCTACACCGACACGGCAATTAAAATCTTAAACGGCCCAGATTAATAGTTTGCATTATGAGCATTTTTTATGAATAATAAAATAATGAACAATTCAGATGAAACTTTGTGAAGGAGTTCTATCGCCAGCACGTCTCTCCTTGTGTCTCGGCACCCCACCATCTCACCGCCTCGCTGCGACGCCATTTCATTTACCTTTTCCCAGTTTTAGGATTGAAATTACTACTACTATCCAATTTATAATTATCCTCTTGTTGCTGCTTGTTGTTTTGTTGAACAATGGTGGTGATTTAAAGTTTGAGTGGGCTGTATTTCTTCTAGCTTCAAGGTGGAATTGGCGTTTCAGGTGGAGGGTATTATGTCAGTAATGGAGGACTTGTAATAGTGGGGACGGAGTTGCTAAGTTTCGTGGCGGCACTGTGGCGGAGTGGATCAACATGGTGCCGATGAAACACTGTTTCAGATTGACGATTAAACGTGTTTTCAGTATTTTTATTTAATAAAAAAAGGGTGATTTCCAAACTTTTAATCTGGACTGTTTAAGAATTTAATCTCCACGTGTTGGACTTCTGTGAGACAAACTGGATAACTGGATAAAGACACCAACATGTATGCTTACATTCAATTATACAATTTTCTCAAATTATTACTTGTGTTGACGTGTTTGCACTGTGTTGTGTCTCTGTGTCGGTGCTTCATAATTTGAGCTCCACGATGTGAAAAACTATTATGAGCAGTCTATATGATTACTAACAATTTGAGGTGATGGTGTATGAAATTCGATAGTGATTGGATGAGTTTTGAGCCATCAACTGATATGCTAAAGTTGCATGCTTGTTGTTTTAATTACTGTGAGAACTGTTTTTATTTGAAATTTTATGCACTATACTGTGAGCAATTAAATCAAAGTTTAAAGTACGGATTTGGTGTCTAATGTATTAGAAATCTGTGTCTATTTTTGTATCGATGTTTTCATGAAGGTTTGAGTGCCAAAAGTGGTGAACATGTTCATGCTGAACATTTTGGTAAAGATCATAGACCGTTTGATGATGGTTTCTGATGAAATAAAACTATGGTGATGATTCACTATGTGTTGCTGGTTTGCCATTTTTTTAATGGTTTTTAGATTTAAATTTTTGGCCTAACCCATATGGGCTGGGGCAAGTAGGTTGGACTTCATCATACTGATGGCTCTAAATGTTTAAAGCCAACACTTTGTTGAGGAGTTTCATAGAGTATCACCGTTGCAGTTTGGAAAGCCTAAATGTTTATCTAAATCCATTTTTATGTTTGATTTGAATTTTTGAAAAATAGCCTGCCAGTTTGAAATCTTCCTTTGTTAGTTATTAGGCCTTTCTTGCATTTGGCCTCACTTTTGCAATTACAGCTCGCGCATCCATTTTTCCATTGTACTAGTTTTTAGCACTATCTGCTCTGTGTAGTTCTCATCTCATCTTCGTAATCTTAGGGGAAATTTATAATCGAGTGTATAGTCCAATTAAGATACTCAGCATGTTTGGGAGAAAAGCTTGCCAACTTGTGAAAGAATTTGCAACTGGAGAAAAGGGTCAGCTCACACCATTTAATGTAAGTCCAGATCTTCATTTTTCAGTTAGACACTCATTATTATATTTTAATTGTTGGTTTATGTTAGAACTTGTTTGTGTTGAGGAAAATGATTTGCATGATTGATTTGATTGTAAACCTTATGCTTACATTTAAATTTTTTTTTTTTAATGTTTTAGGAAAGCTTGCTACTTTTGTGTAAAACCAATTTAATATGTTCCCACACTATACCATTGGTATCTTGGTATCGTTAATTATTTATGATATTGCTACGTGTTATCTCGTGTCACTTTTGATATTTATCTACCGCGGACCTTTTTCCCTTATTCTCGTAGAAACTCATTAACCAATCTTTATGTTGTTGTGAATATGTGGTTGCTTTTATTTGATACTTTTTCCAATGATCTTGTAGAAAGACTTGTTTGAGCAAGTAGTTGGAGAATGCAGCCAACATCACCTTGACCTTCAGTCCTTGATAAGGTAATGGTTAAGATAATGTCCTTATTCTCTTTTTCCTGGCATGTCCCTTTTTTCTTTTTCTGTTGGAGTATGATATCTCACATGGGCATGAGTTTGTTGAGTATGCGCCTGTGTTGGTCAAGCCATATTGCAAAGTTAAATTAAAGGCATTGCAGTGTTTTGCATATTTTACTCAGAAATCCCTTTCAATTGTTATATGCTTTTCCATATAGGCATGAGTTTCGTGTTGTGTAAACAGGAAAATGCAGGAAGAAGGTTTGGATGTCCAAACTGCTAGAAATGCTGACCACTACGGAGCCCTCATCCACCTATTTTCTGTAGTCCGAAATAAACGTTGTCTAATGGCCTATGTGTAAGTATCGCTTTCAAGTTTCAAATGCCACCTTCCTGCGTAGTTCCTATGTTTTTGTTCTTTGACTCTGAACATATATCCATACAGGTATAATCGAGCAGAAACTATACGGAACTTGTTATGGAAGATAGGGCCTGTGATTCCTAAAGAAATTGAAGAGAAGCTTGATCATAGGGAGGAAGAGTATTTCAAGAAGCATTCTTCAGCATTGAAATCTTATATGTCAAAAGTGTTTGTTGATCTGACTGTGGTAACCTCTCCCTCCCTCGTCTCCTTTACTTCTCTCTCACACATATGCATGTGTACCTTCACATCAGAGAAAGGTATTGCTTTATGTTACAAATGCATGTATCAATTTATGTCTTCATGATCTTTTATCTGAAATCAAACCTAGCCTGGTAAATTTTAGGGGTGGCAAAATGGATGGATTGGATGGATATGGATTTGGATCCTAATGGATGGATAAAAAAAAATCCATTAGAATCCACTAAATATTTTTTTTAAAAATCCATCCAATCCAATCCATTAAATATAAAATTCATCTGATCCATCCATTATTAGATTATTAACGGATGGATGTCCATCCGATCCATTAATTAAAATGTATTTTTCATTTGAAGGGGTGTATTATATATTAAAGTGTGTTTTTTTAATGAATTCATTTCAAATATACAAAGGCCCAACACAGTTTTTTTCTCAAGCCCAATAATGTTTTTGACAAAAACACTTAATAGTTCAGAAATATTAAATAAATAGTTTAAAATATTATGGTGGTGAGTGGTGGCTCCCCGGTGGCGGCACGGCGGCGCACAACAGCGATCGGTGATTTTCCGGCGACTAATGGCGGAGCTCCGGCGTTGACTGGTAGTCTCCGACGTTGACCACCACCTTTAATAAAATATAATTAAATATTTTAATAATATATTAAATTAATAATATTTAATAATTAAAAAATAATAATAATTAAAAAAAATGTTTTTTTTCTGTCAGTTTTTTTATTAATTTTTTTTTATTTTATCAAATAAATATGTATTGTAATTATTTGAATAAAAGAAATTAATATTTTTTAAAGTTATTCATTGGACTTTTTTTATTTATTTTAAAGATGTGATCCATTGGATATTTAAATAAAATGGATGGATCCAATCCATCCATGTTTTTAAATGGATGAATCCAAACCAATCCATTAACAAATTTTTTTGGTTGATGGATGGATTGGATGGATTTTGTAGTGGATGAATTTGATGGATATGAATTTGGTAGATCATATTGCCACCCCTAGTAAATTTAGCTTTGGCTGCTTATAATTTTTAAAGGAACCACGCAGTTGCATCTCAACCTTGTGTTCTACGTAGTTGAATAATTCGATTGATGTTGATTCAACTAAAGAATGTTAAGCATCCGTGTCAGAAACTTTTATGATTCCAGTTATACAAATAGGACCATCATGTAGATTTTTATGTTGGTACCACTTCAGTTGTTACTGGACAGTTTAATTCACATCAATTAATAAAGAGATCCATCAACAACATGAGAAGCATGTATCTTATCATGTTAAAACTACTAGGCTTGGTTGTTTGAGGTCCTGGATGTGTGTTTCTTTTAGGTTTCACAGTTCCTTGTTGCGGAATGAAGTTGTTGCAAGTTAACAATAAACTAATGAATTGTTATTCCCGAAATATGCTTTTGATAGGATATGGTACCACCAAAAGATCCATACATCCAAGTAAGGGTCCTTGAAGACATAAGAGAAGGCATTGTGCTTAGTGATGATAAGAATCCTAATTTTGCCCGCCATTCAATGCATTTTCTGAAACGAACTGATGCAGAGAAATATATCTCAAGGGTAATTATCTTGTAGCTTATAACTTGTATTCCAAAATAGTCTAAGATGCCACTTAACTATTTTATTTTCTCCCTGCAGGGCTTAATGGAGGAGCTCACTGGTTGACCTGTTAGTCCTTTACTTGGGAAAAATGTAGATTTTTTTTTTGACAGATGGGAAAAATGTAGATGAAAAGACTAATTTTGAACTTGATATGTTGGATTAATTATTGTATTTAATACTTTCTCTAGTCCTAATTATGTTTTGTGAAAAATTAGAGTTTTGAAAAAGTGTCAGAAATTTATTTCCTCGATGTATATATGAACTTATAATGAGTAGATCTACTATTTTTACCAATTAGTTTTTGAAAAAAAAAATAAAATTGGTGGGGGTTTTGTGCTGGCCAGAACTGTCAGGTAATTATAGTCCTTTTTGCGATTTGTAATGTTGAAATGAATTGTCCATTTATTCCGTTTCGTCGAAACAATTGAAATGGACATATGATTCGTGAAATTCAGATACCAATTCAATGAGTTATTTTTTTTTTTTTTTGCAAAACAAAACGTTTACGTCGATTTCGTATTATGGTTTTTAGAAATTTTCGCTATCATGCTTTGGGTGATTTTTGCTAAGCGTAAATATTTCCAAACATAAATATGAGTGTTTCAAAAAGTCCCTGAAATTTATTTTATTGCATGAATGATCTAATATTTAGCCGATCTATCGTTCTATCGAAAAATATATTTGGAAAAAATGGTTGAAGAAAATTTTAGTTGCTAGCTGAATTTTAAAAGGGTATTAAGGTAATTTTCATGTGTTATCTTGTTGAACTAATATGACCATTGGATTCTCCTCGTCGAGACGTTTGAATTGGACCTATGGTTCACGGTGTTTGCACGAGGGATCAATTTAATATGAATTTTTGAAAATTGTCTAAATCAATGTCGTTTTTGTGATTAATGATATTGCTAGTGAATTGTTTTTTGTATGTCTGAGGTACGAGTTTCCGTAGAGTAATTTTGTCGACTTTAAGGTCATTAGAGGACTTAAAGTGTTTTGAAATATTTTTAAGATGAAAAACGTTTTTGGAAAATATTTTACCTGATTCCTAATTTTGATCATACTTTTGTTGATTTTCACCTAGAATGAGTAGAGAGCTTAAAGGCCGATGTTTACCTAAGTTACTAGTAGGTTAGTCTTGCTTAACTGGTAAGATAAATTCCATAAGTAAACTATTGTACGGTGATTTATGTTATATCCTTCAATAAAGAGGGAATTAGTAGGGGAAAGTTTAGGGTGGCAAAAAAATCCGCACCCATGGATATTCGAGGATAAAATCCGCCACGGACACGGAGCGGATACCTTAATGGATATCCTTGGATAAAATAAACGGATATTTTAACTACCCACTAATTAAAGGATACAGATGCAGATTTAATGGTATCCGCACCTGCAGATGTCTATACCCGCTATTAAATCGAATAAATTACAGAAATAACCTTAATACCTTTCAACTTCCTAAGCAAAAAAGCTCGGTACTATGAGTGTTATTAGTTATTACACGACTGTTTAAATTTCTATTATGCTCCTTTAAAAGGAAGTGAAAGTGGTCCGGGTTGTTGAAGCAAGAAGCTTTGTTTTTGTTGAATATGATGAGCTTTATTTATGCTTTTGTTAAATCAAAGAACTTTATTTTTATTAAATGTAAGGAACTTTATTTATGTTTTTGTTGAGTCAATGATCTTTATTGTTATTATAGGACCCCGATCCCCGAGACTACTATTTAAACGATAAATCATGTACTTCAACATAATCGGGATATTACAAATCATCAATAACCTCATATTAATTTCTCATAATAAAAATTTCATCAACAATATTCATAGCACAACGGAAAATAATCATCTTGGGTCTCATCATAAAAAATTCACAAAATAAATGACATCAACATAAGCATTCAACATAAGGATTAATGAACGCATGTAAGTTTCAGGCAAAACATAAGCATTCAACATTATTCATTCATCATTATTAACAACTTAAATGACATCAACACTTCAAAGCATGATTCATAAATCATAGTATATTCTCATCAATGTATAATTGTCAACTTTAATATACATCATCAACAAACAATCATCATCTCAACTATAAATCATCATCCACACAATTATGAGTCATTCATAATTTCCACACATCAACAATTAGACATTTACCACATAAATGCACAAGTTCACACCAAAACATTGTCAAACACGACTCGTGTGCATGCAATGTGTCTAACACGACTCTACATGCATGTGGTACCATAGTGATCTTAAATCACTCAACTATAAATAGTGATCTTAAATCACCCAACTATAAATAGCGATCTTAAATCAACCAACTATAAATCTTGATCTTAAATCAAGCAACTATAAATCTTGATCTTAAATCAAGCAACTTTCGATTGACCATGAATGCATGGATGTTCACGTAGGAACTTAACAATGCACACAACTATAAATCATGATCTTAAATCATGCAACTTTCACAACTATCATTTGCATTATCAAATCAATACATCCACACAATTCATGTTATCACCACATCATCATTTAATCACAACTATAATGCATTCAGCTACAACTATCATCATCACCTCATATTAATGCATTCAACAAGTTTAATCATTGTCATATCATAAACAACATGCTTACGCTCTTCAACATTCACATAGTTCGCATATCATGATTAATTCAATCTTATACACCATAATTAAATACTCATTGATCAAGTTTAGGGGTTGGAGACCCAACACATGTCTTAGGAACCTTTAAAAATACAAAAAATGAGGTTTCAGGACAAAACAGGGGGCGCACGGTCGTGCTCCTGGCACGCACGGTCGTGCTGACCAATGTCGAGAGTCACGCACGGTCCGTGCGGTTAGGGTGCACGGTCTTGTGTCCTTCCCAGGACAGCAAAAGTTGATTCTTCGGTAGGTTCGAGGCGTTCTTGTTGAAATTCCTCTCTTGGATCTAGGTCAATGACGTTCACTTGGTGCGCTTTGGTGTTGCTGGCTCCTTTCTTTTCCTTGATGATTGGATTTAATACCCTTTGTCGAAAATACAGGCTAACACACGCATTCATGCTTTCTGGATATCAGTTTCCGTTTGATTGAGATCAGATTGAAGTTCTGTATTTTAAATTATCACTATAGCATAGCAGAATTGGAACAAACCGCTATTGCTATTGATCTGTGATACACTATTTAGTACAAAGTGTTGTAAAATAATGCCTTGTAGCATAGTGGAATTTGAACAAACCCTTATTTTATGCGATCCGTAATTGACAACATTGGGAAAAACTAAACTAAACAAAAACGATAAGGTTATGAGAAAAATTGAAATTTTGATAAAATTGAGATGGAAAGGCTAATTTTATTCAACTTATATGACAAACTATTGTTTAAAATACTTAAATATTATAAGAATCTTTAATATTTCTTTTTCTTTAAGTACTTATGGGGAAGTTTACTGAAATTAGTTCTATTTGGAAATTTTTACGTAAAACCTTTTTGTCAATCATTACACCAATTTTAACATGTTTTCTTTTCTCTTCTAATGATCTCAGAACACTTAATTTCATGTTTTATATACTGGTCTTGGGTGGGAAATCAGCAATGAAGGACACATCCAATTTAGCTAATCTACACTCTTTTTTCTGCACACACATATTTATTCCTACATAATATTTTACACTCTTTTTTCGTGTATGCATAATACGTCTTGATCAGATTTTTTGTTTTCATCTCTCCTTCCTTTTGTTAAATGGGATTGCGAGTAATAAATTTATAGTCTTGTTTCAATATCTAATTTACGGCTTTTCTTAAAGCTATGTAGAATTATTTTCTTTCCAGACCAACAAGATATCAGGGTTTTATGCATTAGAACAATCGGTATCTTCACTATATGCTGTGGGAAATATCTCAGGGAGCACTCTTGAAATTGGGCATGGAAAAAAAGGTATCCACATCTGTTGAAAATTGAAATTAGTTAAATCAAGTGATTTTTCTTGCAATACACACACACATGTTTTTGATCTTGTTTTCAGACAGCCAATTAATGATGTTCCAGTAAATACTTTTGAAGTAAATAACAGGCTGAATTTTGTTCCTCTTGTATGAACATGTTCTTGGCCCATGTAACTGGTTATTTTGTACATCATATAATCTTTTTAGTTTTATAAATATATATTGCATTTGTGATTGAGGGTGCTGTTCACCACATCTCCTCAAGAAGATTCGAGTTTGGTGGTATTGATCTAACGAATTTTCTGGATCAAGAACTTGGCAAATCCAATCCACTAGTAAATACCAGCATGTAGACATTTCTGTCATACGGTTCGTGTAACTTTTGTTGCAGAGCCTATGGCGCCCATGTCTGGTCACTACTAGAAAATTGTTGTTTAGTGACCGTATTAGAGACCGAAATAAATCCGTCACTATAGAGACCGATTTAGAGACTGATCCTTTGAGATTAAAAGTTAACGATGTATTGGTCACTAAATCAGTCGCAAAATTATTCAGTGACCGATATAGAAACCAAAATATTGGTCTCAATAAAGTTACGTTTTAAAATTGATTGTTCGTATAATCTTTTTTTTTATCTTCCCTCATTTAGTTTCACTCTCTCATTTTAGGTTTTATTTTCTCCCACCTTAATAAGAAACATAGCCACCTCCTATGTCCTTTCACCACCGTCAAACAGCTTTCCAAGCCAGATCTGAACACAATGCGACGAGATCGGACAAAAGGAGACATTTTTTGTGCTCCCCATCACGAGTTCTATCATCCAGTCCGATTTGTTTTTCGAGAGGAGTAAGTTTATCGTCCTTCTCCTCCTCCTCTACTCCTTCATGCTAAGACCATCGTAGGTCACCTATTGCATGTTTATTATTCCTCTTTCATCCGTGTTTTGAATAAGTTTTGTATCTTTAATTTGATTTATGTTAGATTCAGAATTATTTTGATGGAAACCATCGTGCTGGAACTCAATTGCTGTCGTTAAACCACCGTGGCATTATCTCCTTCTAAGGTTAGGCTTCTATTGTTATTTTCCCTGTTTATTGTTCGAAAGAAAAAAGCCCCAATTTTTATTTAAAACCCTAACTTCCTCTGTTTTTATTCAAAAGTTACTCTTTCTAAGAGAGCTATGTTTAATAAATTTTTATCTCTTCAATCTATGTTCATTGACTTTGTGTTGTTGAATCATGACCCTTAGATGAGTCTTAGATTCTCATAATTCATTGGTTTGTGACATGATAATGAAGATAAAACGACATGGTTATGTAGCTATAAAATATAAATACAAGGTTGGAGATATGAGCTAAGTGGAAAATAGATAAATTTGACTAAACTAGATTTCCAAAGACTAAAAGCTACATAGAACAATTGCATTAGTAACACTTTTGCCTTATGTTCCTGCGTATACAAATTGTATCAGCTCTAATTATCTTCCTTAAATTTTAGTATTTAACAACCTATGCTAACTGATTAATATATTGAATACTATTTTAAGTGTATTTCTCTAGTGTATATGTGTTGGTTAATCAACACCTTTTTTGTTAGTTTTCACTTCCTGGCTATGGTCACGATTTTTTTACAGTAAATGGTTTAGTGTCTTTAGAAGCATTTGTTTTAATTTGTCTTTTTTATGAATGGTGGAGGAATCCTAAGGATTGTTTGAATATGTGACTTTTGGGTGCTTTTTTGGTTTCAGTTGTGGGAAGTGTCGTGGAGGTGCTGTATCAGAGGTTTATAGGTTTGTTTTGGAGTTCTCTTGGAGGTTTGGTTTGATTTAGGTGTTTGGGAATGTGGCTGGTCTTGAGTAGGGTTGTTGTGGTCTGGTTTTTCTGATCCCAAGCAGGGCCTGTGTGCCGTCTTTGTGGCTACTTTTATGTTGCTTTTCTTTTGTGGTGTGTGTTTTGGCGCTGGCTTCTCCTTCTGCTATTTTTAGTTCTAGTTTTACCCTCTCGCTGCTGCTGTTTTCATTCTTCGAGTTTAGGCAGCTTTTGTGACTTTAGGGGTTGTATTTGGGGATTGGCCTTATAGTTGTTTTGGTTTATTTTGCCTTGTTGGCTTTGTGTGGCCAGTTTTAAGGGTGTTAGTGCTTTTGAGCTAGCTTTATACTTGTTGTACCTTGTTGTTCTTTACATGTCTTGTTGTGTGGAATGCCTTGTATGTGCAATCAAGCTCTGTTAATAAAATTTGTTGATTAAAAAAATAAGCTTTGTTTTAACATGACAAAATGTATGTATTGTATTGTAACCTTACCATGCCACTGTTCCCTTTGCTCTACAAGAAGTATAAATGAGATGTTGGCATGTTTGGCTTACTTAAACAAGTGTAGAATGTAGTGAAGATGAATGAGATGTACGCAATTGATGTTTTCTTGTTGTTTTTTTGAAGGATGATGTTTTCTAGTTTTTCACTCTTCTTTCAAATTTCTTTTCTGGGTTTCAGGGGCATCCCTTTGAAAATCAAGTTAGCTCTTAAAAAAACAGAGATCCACTACTGCACAGATGACATTTTGCAACATTCAGTGCAGTTCATGGTTTGCATAATGGTAATTTTCGTTCTACTTTATGATATACATACATCTTGAATTATATGTGATATAGTGTTTTGGACCTTTGGTAGCTAACGGTTTTATTTTGACCTTGTTATAAGTTATTATGAGTTTATAACTTACTTTGACATCGTACACATGAATTATTATGAGTTTATAAGTTACTTCAACACTAAAAGCTTTTGAGTATACACTAAAAGTTTATGCAAAATTCATCTTTCTAAGTTTTTGCATTTTGTTCCCCTTGTTGATTTTATTTGTTATGCTCCTAGTAGTTTATGGACTTTTTCTGGTTTATGTTATTTGATCATGCTGTTGGGATAAAAAAATGTGTTAGACGTTTAGGGATTGTAGGTAAAACTATTTTAGTATCATGTTACTTTTTTTATCTCTTTGTTGAAGAAAGTTTTTATTCCTCATGGGTTTTAATTGCACATTTATGGTGCACTTTTTGTGTGGAAGGTGTGATAGTCTCTTTTGTACGGTGAATTCAGTATAAGATTTTTATGTAGAACTGTTTGTCTCTTTTGTGGACACTTTCTTACTGTTATGTTTCAATTTTCTATGGTCACATTACATGGTGCCATGAAAGAGCAGTAATGTAATATATGGCAAGGTGTAAAACTGGTATATATGTAGTATAATCCAGCTTCAGTTTTATGAGTTATGTGATTGGTATATGTAGTATACTAATAAATTCTCATTCTTGATTTCTAGATGGAAAAGGTAGTGCATTTGAACACTCAAGCATCAGGGTGCTACAGTTTCTTCAGTTGGATGCTTGTACCAAATTGTGTAAGTACTTTACTGAACTCTTGTGTCGTTCCCCTAATCTAAAATAGTTTTTTTTTCATTAAAGTAATGTATGGAGAAAGTGAGTGTATGTCCTGTAACCAAGCAAAAAAAGTGAGTGTATGTCCAAGTTATTTTCTTAATCAAGAATTCATTGGTTTTGCTGGATTATGGTGAAGATAAAACTATGTGGTTACTTAGCTTCTTTACTAGCTCCTTTTTTTGGATCAACTCATTGATTAGATTGACATGTTTCTTAAATAGTTGTAGATATACCAGATGTAAAATAGTGAAGATGATGGGTACTAAGTGGAGTGAAAATATGTAGGAGGCAACTAATTTATAAATTTAATACTATTTTCAGTGCACTGCTCCAGTTTATTTGTGTTGGTTAACCAGCACCTTTTTTTTTGTTAATTTTCATTGAACATGTGTATGTGTGATTTATTTATTTATTTGTTTTGGGCTTAAGATACATAGTAATAGCTAATTATTTCTTACATGTTTCCAATGTTTTCTATGTCTACCTGGTTGTGTTCACATGTTTTTTTCTTCAGTAAATGATTCGGTGTCTATATTTAAAATGTATGTATTGTATCCTTACCATGCAAATGTTTTTACTCATTGGTCTGTTGGTGGTGCTTGTCTCGCCTTAAAGCCTTCATTTCTATGTTTATTTAATAAAATTTGTTTTCCTTTTCCAAACAAGAAAATGATATTGAGTTGCAAAAAGGAGTAATATTAGTGAGACTTGGTTTGTAGGGGGAATCATAAATTCCTAGTTGTGAAAGGACTCCCGTTGTGAAAGGTCATACTAAACAGATGTTTGCTGATCGTGACTATGAAAGGACTCCAATTCTCAAGCTTACCTCTGATACCACTATAGTGACTGTCCAGAATTGGGCAGAAAGGGGTTATTCAGTTGTGAATGCTCACTGTAAGGATCGAATCAAACTGTTATTTGATGTTGTAGGCAATTTGACAAACATGGAGTATGTTGTGCAGTATATATGTGCTTAGTTTATATTCTATATTTTATTGATATTCAAATCATGAATTATTTCAGGAGTTTTATATAAGACACAAGGATGGCAGTGCAATCAGTTCAGAACAAGAGCGGCAACATGTAATTTAGTGTTTAAAAGCTTATGTGGAGAGAAGGGCAATTGAGGTATATGCTTGATAAATCAGTTGTGTATTATGAGGTCTTCTTATAAGACTGATTAATGGCTGATTGCTTATGGAGTGTTAAAGACTGATTAATTGTTAATCGTTATAGGGACTTCTAGCAGAAATGATGAGAACCTTCCGAGAGGGGAATTATAATATTAGTGAGACTTGCTTTGAAGGGGGAATCAGTAATTCCTAGCCTTGTATTTCTTCCAGTCATGAAATCTTGTATAACATTCAATATAGCCTTTTTGTAAAGCTATGGTGGTGGTCTAATTCTATCTCTTCAAACTTATTGCATTTGTGTTTTTGCTATCTTATGCTTAAAAAAAAATATGTATTGAATTTATTGTGTGACTGTAATTTTGTGTAAAATATGATTTATATTTTTTTTAGTATGAAATATGATTTAGAGACCGAATTAGTGACCAAGTTGTTTTAACTACTTCTTAAAATCAGTCACCAAATGAGTCTCAAAAGTCGGTCACCAAATCAGTTTCTACAAATCGGTCGTTAAATACGTCTCTAAATTCAGTCGTTAACTCGGTCTCTACATGATTAGTCACTGAATCAGTCGCTACACATTAGCGACCAGCGTTTTAGTGACCTATTTTAGTTGGTCTCCAAAACAGTCGCTAATTCAGTTAGTGACCGATTTTCTTCATTTAGTGACCAATTTTTCGGTCTCTAAAACCAGTTTTTCTTGTAGTGGGTGTAGAGAGGAAGAAGTATTTGGAGGAGCTGAAGGCTAAAAAAGCTTCTGGGGGACACGTCGCCAGCGACCCTTCTGGCGTCATCCTGAGGAAAACCAAAAGGAAAGCTGACTCGACATCAAACCCGGATGGTGGCGGCGAAGTCGCCAAAGAAAGCGAAGCTTGTGAAGGCGGCGTCGAACCAGGATGCCGGCGGTGGTGATACGGGCGAGTTATTCTGGGACCGCGGCTTCGATTTTGAAGCGTATGTGAAGACCAAGATGAGCTTATACCCGGCGGACGTGGAGGTTGGGCGACAAGGTACTTTTCCTCTGATGATGAGGGATGTGGGCGTGCACTGTCTGCGCTCTGTTGTTATGTTGGATGCAATGGGGGAGAAGTATAAGTTGGAGATGGTGCCACTATAGGATAGAGTGACAAAGCTGGAGGAGGAACTGAGGGCGGCGGAGCAGGCTAAAGATGGCGCCGTTAAGGAGGCGACGGATTCCCTGAAGTCTGCCTAGGAGGGGAAGATTGACGGGTTGAAGTCGGAACTGGAGAAACTTGATAAGGAAGTAAAGCGCCTGCAGGCAAACGTAGAGGAGGATTTGCAGAGGGTCGCCCAACTGGAGGGCAATGTGGAGGAGGCCAAGCTTGAGG
The DNA here is from genome assembly GCA_018208015.1 of Medicago ruthenica. NCBI lineage: Eukaryota > Viridiplantae > Streptophyta > Magnoliopsida > Fabales > Fabaceae > Medicago > Medicago ruthenica. The sequence goes on from CM031371.1 coordinate 73,477,044, forward strand.
CGGCCGAGAACTTTGATCGAGGCTTCGAGCGTGCCAAAGAGCAAATGGCTCTGCTCTTTCCTGACATAGATTTAGGCGGCCTTGATCCTTTTAAGATAGCTCCGGATGGTGCCCTGGTAGATGAGCCTTAGGCCGCTTTTATTTAAACTTATCTGTATTTGTTCCTTTTGTTGTAACGGTCGTTTGTAACAGTTGACAATGTTGCTACACAATTTTAATTTAACATTATGCTCTTTTTTCTTACATGATTGTTACTTTATTGTCCTCAACTGAATGTTGCCTTTTTCTTTATTTTCCTTATTTGATTGTGGTTGGTGATGAGGTGATTCTATCATGGCGCGTTACAATTTATTTTGGAGGCGACCTAAAGCCCTTTGGGGCGCTTTAATGCGTGGCCTGTAGGTGACCTGGGGTCTTTGTAGGATTCAAATGTATGCGACCTAGAGCCCCTGTGGGGTTAGGGTTTTAATTGTAGGCGACCTAGAGCCCCTGTGGGGTTAGGATTTTACTTGTAGACGACCTAGAGCCCATGTGGGGTTAGGGTTTTAATTGTAGGCGACCTAGAGCCCCTATGGGGTTAGGATTTTCATTGTAGATGACCTAGAGCCCCTGTGGGGTTAGGATTTTAATTGTAGACGACCTAGAGCCCCTGTGGGGTTAGAATTTTAATTGTAGACGACCTAGAGCCCCTGTGGGGTTAGGATTTTTATTGTAGACGACCTAGAGCCCCTGTGGGGTTAGTATTTTATTGTAGACGACCTAGAGCCCCTGTGGGGTTAGGATTTTAATGGTGAGCAGACATGATTTGTGAACTGTGGAAGAGTCGACAAGATTTATGAAGAGAATAGGGTGCCTCGTTAAAAACCCTGCCCTTGCAGGGGAAAAGAGTGCCCCTATCCCTTTTTTATTGAAATGTAGATAAAATGTCAATGATAGTTGGTGGCGGCCTTATGTGAGAGCTCGCCCCTATTTGAGAAAAAGGAAAAAACTAAAAGGAAATAATGAATATTAGTGAAACAAAAAGTGTAAATACCCTCTTCAGAAAAGTTGTCTCGGCGCCAAGTTAGCGTGTCGATTTCCACCGGGAGCATGGCGTCGGCTCCGTAGACCATGGTGAATGGCGCCTCTTTCGTCGTTGAATGTGGCGTTGTGTGATAGGACCAGAGGACCTCGTGTAGTTGCTCGGCCCAAAGGCCTTTGGCTGCTTCGAGTTTTTTTTTCTTAATTCCGTTCAGTATGACTTTGTTGGCGGACTCTGCTTGTCCGTTGGCGAGTTCTTCCTCTGGGTCTAAGGAAGCGCCGATCGTGGTTGTCTGGTGGGGTTGTGGTCCTATTTGAGCTTCCTTCAGGTCTCCCGTGGGCTCGAGATGTTCTTGCTGATATTCTTCACACGGGACCAGGTCGATAATGTTGACAAGGTGTGGTTTATTTGTCGCGCTTCTTCTCTTAAATCTCTGCAGCCTAAGGCTGTTATGGTAGCATTCTCGGGAGACCCTTTGGGGGTACTTCATGGCGAGGCACTTTGTTGAGAGGAAGGCGCCCAAGAGGTTGAAGGCGGGGCGACCAATGATGATATTATACGACCATGGGGCGTTGACTACCAAATATCTGATTTTGATAGCCTTTGCGTCTCTTCCTGTACCGAAGGTGGTCTTCAGAGAGATGTAGCCTCGAACGTGTACTTGTTCTCCTGTGAAGCCTGCTAAAGTCTCCTTAAAGGGTTGTAGCTGTTCGGGGTCCAAACCCATTTTTTCGAAGGCGGTGTAGTAAAGTATGTCTGTCGAGCTTCCCGGGTCAATGAGGATCCGCTTGATGTCCTAGTTGAATACCTGGGCGGTGATAACCATGGGGTCGTCGTCGTGGCTAACGGCCTTCGTAGTTTTTGGAGGTGATCTGGTTCTGCTTTGTCGGTCGTGCTCGTAATGTCGTCCAGCAGGAGGACTTGCCTGACATATTTCTTTCTTGAGTTGCTGGACTCGCCCCCACCGGCGAATCATCCAGAGATCGTGTTGAGAGTGTGCCTGTCTTCGTCTTTGTTGTTCTCTATGCTCTTGCGAGGCTCTTCCGAGTGTCTACGCTCCTCATCGTGCCTGTTCTTCACATATCCTCGTAGTCTCCCGTTCTGAATCAGCTTTTTGATTTCATGCTTCAAGTGTATGCAGTCGTCTGTATCGTGACCCTTAATCCTGTAATATTTGCACCAGGCGATGCTGTTTCGTCCCATTCGGTTGCTGGTAGGCTCCGGAGGATCTGGGATCAACCTTGAGTGATAAACATCATTCCAGATTTGTTCTCGGCGGGCGTTGAGTTGTATGAATACCTCAAATGGTCGTTCCTGGCAATGCCTATCCGTGCCGTGGCGTTTGAAAGTTCCCTTCTCCCTGGAAGCTGATGGATAGTAGTTGCGGCGGGAGTCAGAGTTCGCCACGCCACGCTCCTTCGTGTCGCGCGCTTTTTTATCGGTGCTGCTTTATTCGCCCTTGATGTAGCATTCGGCTCGTGACATGATTTCCTCCATGGAGTCTGTTGGCTTCTGTGCGAGTGATTCATTGAATTTCCCGGCCCTCAAACCATTCTGGAAGGCTCCGACGAACAGCTCCTGGTTAGGGTTGATGACTTTGATGGTGGCGTCGTTGTAGCGGGCGAGGTATTCTCTGAGCGACTCGTTTGGACCATGTCGGACGTTGAACAAACTGGTAAAGGATACCTTCCAGTGGCGACTGGCGGAGAATTGGTGGATGAGTTTTCTTGTCATGTCTTGATATCCTATGATTGAGAAGCGTGGGAGATTCATGTACCACCGGAGGGCGGCATCTTTGAGGGTACCCGCCAATAGCTTGCACTTCAAAGAATCGACGGCGCCAATCACCGCCATTTGGGTGTTGAAAGCAGTGATATGCTCTACAGGATCAATCTTGCCATCGAAAGAAGCGAGCGAGGGTGGTTTGAAGTTTTCTGGTATGGGGGCGTTCCAAATTTCGGTCGAGAGGGGCTGCGGGTCTGGATCGTCTAAATCGCCATGCTGCGACTCGTCGCGATCGTTTTGCTGCTGCTGAATGGTCTCCATGGAAGCCTGAAGGGCCTCGTTGCGATCGATAAGCTGTTGAATCTGGTTTTGCATGGCTTCCATGACGTCGTGGTCCGTCATCGTAGGGATGATAAGGGTTGGCGGCTTTGAATATGAAGTAGGGTTGAGAGAGGTGGTGAGGCTTCCGAGACGTAGCAGCGGCTGTTGACTCAGAAGAAGTCTTTAAACTGTCGTGTGGAAACGATTTAGATGTGCGGCTAGGTTAGTTTTACCGTAGCCCCACGGTGGGCGCCAACTGTACTTGCAGAGAGTACAATCTAGAAAACTAGGGTTTAGTCTATGAGTCAGATGCCTTGAGAATGCCTCTCAAGTGGGTATTTATAGCCCTGTATGGGCTAGGTTTCTCATAGCTTTGGCCCCGAGTAGCTTGGACCCAAAGCCACGCCTAAAGCGTTCTAGAGACTTCTAGAAGCCCTCTGAGGCGGTGCTCCTTGCGGGCTCGCCTAAGGCCTAGCTGGTCTTTATGGAGGGCGTCTGGCCCTTGCTTGAGGACGCCAAACCCTTCTGGAGGGCTTTGTGCCCTAGATGATAAGATTGATAGTCCATTCACTCTTGTTTTAATATCAAATGGAATGCCAAATCTAGGTGGTGGCTTACATCAATTCATATTTGGATCTTGTATGAGGATTGATGAATTGAAAACTTGACATTCATCACTCTGTATTTGTTTGCATCATATGTTGTCCATGAGACCATGACAGTGATTATAATAATTATGCTTTGTTGTTCTTTTTGAAGGCTCATTCTATGCATGCTGGTAACTTAATCCAGACATTGATATTGACTAGTCAGGATGAAGAAAGATGAAGTTTGTCGAGGCTTTACGGAGAAACTGCACAACGTCTCTGAATCATTTTTACGAAATACAAAAGCAAATATTTGTCCGGTCATATATGGAGAAACTGCATTTGCAAATTGATCCATCTTTTGCTGCTTTTCTTGCTGCTGAAGGTTCACGTTGCTCTACTGACAAAAATGGGCATATTTTGTGCAAATTAGTTCATGTGATTCCTTGTAGTTAAAATGTTATGTTGGTATATACTGGATCCAATCCTTAAATGTTATGTTGGTATCTATTGTCATATTTAGTTACTTTAAGCAAATATTGATGAATATTCTACTGGATCTAATCCTTCTATTTTAATGTCATTTTTTCTCAAGAGTTTTTTATTTTTCTTGACAAGCTTAATAGTTTGTTAATTCATCGACTCCTGTCTTATTTTTAAAATTTGTTTGCACAGTCATTCTTATAAAATTTTAAAGAGTATTATAACTGCAAGTTTCTTACCTTAATCTATTGATTTCTCTCTCAATTTACATTTATTTTATCAAATTGTTGTTGTTCGTATCAAGTGCATTATATCCTTTATTTTCCGTCTTCAAATATTTACCCTTTTGTTTGGTAGATAAACGGATTGACTTGGTCACTAAAAAATTCACACACATAGGTGAAGGATCCCAGATTCAAACTAGGTTCACATGGTTCAATCTAACGATTTCGGTAATTTATAGGTTAAACTAGGATTTATGGACATGTTAACTCTTTTCTTCAACTTTCATTTCTATAATTTTGACACTTTTTCCATCAAACTATTCGATGTCGAAACAATATGTCAATTAAGCGCACATAATTCGTTGAACTTCACAGTTAAACATCTATTATTAGCAGCCATTTAACAACTTCTGAAAAAAGCAAAAAGCTCTTGGTGGTAAAAACACAAGTCTTGAATCTCAAGGTTCCGAGTTTCAACCTCGTTAGCCTCTTTGGAGGAAGGTAAATAAAAATTTGTTAGGAAGTGTTCTTTGAATCGATGATCTTCAATACCTTTAGTAAACTATTCTTTGAATCTAAGATCTTATTTACCTTAGATTGGGGTGGGAAACTTATTTACCTTATTGTTCAAAAGAAACAAGCATCATTTACATCCCTCGGAAAAAGAACTTATGACAACAAAAACCACATATAGCCCAACAATTCACATGATGTAACTTCTAAGAATGGTATTCAACAAACTCAAAATTGTATCTCTATTGGCCATTTGTACATGTCCTCAACTGGAACCGGAATGTAGAAAGTTAACAACCCAGTCTCCGACTCATAGTTGAAGTCAGTTTCATTGTCTCCCACGACACACTTCACTGGCTTCTGAGAGGAGTAAACCCCAAACCTTCCACTTCCCCTAACTCTAAGGCTGGCAGATGCTGTTGCTCCTTTTCCAGAACTGCTAGAACTGAACCCTTCATCTAGCATTTCACATGCTTTATGGATTTCAAAATGTTCTACAGCTCCTCCGGTGTTGAACATGTCCAATAGTCCTATTGGTGCAAATGAAATACCTTGCGCGATTTCCTGCAAAGCATTAATTCACTCAGCATATCATATATACATCAAACCAAAAATCAATAATGAAAATATCAACTTGATCAATAATCTAATACTTGAGACCAAGGTTTGTCCACAAAAAAATACTTGAGATCAAAGTTTTAAACAAGTAATAAATGCAACCATTTGAGTTGTAACATCATAAATTTTGATGTCTTGGAAACCACAATGCAACTACAGTTTTAGGCCGCATTAACCATATTTAATCTTATTTTTCTTCTATTTTATGTATCACAATTACAACCGTTACCTTGATTAAAACTATCTTAAGCCTTACCTTGATTGGATAGAAATGAAGAAGCTCATACTCTAAAACTTTAAGAGTCACCGGCAATGAAGCACCTTTTGTTAGCCGAGTTATGTCACCTAAAATGTGGATGCTAGTCAGTTTTAATAAAATTGAACCGAGTCATTTAATAAAGACATGGCGAACTTCAACAACTGATACAGTAACATCACTATTGAAAGTCTGAAGTTTTATGCTCAATTAAATTACCAGACCTGTAGAACCAAAAAAACAAAAAGAAATACCTGATCTGTAAACGTAGACAATAGCATCCCCGTTCCAATCAGCACCAGCAACTTGAGCAATGAGGTCTACATCAGAGGTACAAACACAGCCACTAAGTGTCCCAGGGGTTTCACAATGAATACGGTTTTTCTTCTCTATCTTGCACCACCCAGCACCTTGGCAGTTAAATACACCAACCACTCCACAACATTTGTTCAAATTCCATATCTTAAGCAAGCTGCGAAGTGAGACATTCATTATAAATTAAAGTAAAATTCATTGTAACTTTACAACTTTTTCCGAGAGGAGTTGAACTCCGTCTCTTAGATCATACGGTCAAACTTTTACCAATGAATTAACACCTCATGGACAACTAAGAACTACTCAGAAGCATGGTCTGATAGAAAAACACAAGATTTAACAAACCTAGTTCCATCTCTTGCTGGATCAACAAAGAGAGAGTCAAGAGTGGGCCGGGCTGGTAACTGAGCACGGAGAACTGAGCCATCAGGAAGAACCAATTTCTTTAGAAGATCGAAATTGTGCATCCCTGGTTTATCACTATAAAAACAAGAAAAACCATACCATCATGATATTAATAATACGTACTATTATGTATGACAAACTGTAGAAAAATAACTGTTGAATGTCACTATACCTGACATAAATAGGACCGCCACTGATTGCACGAGCTGCAGCATGATACTCGGCCGCTGGATGTAAACTCTGAAATTACAAATATTCTTCTGTTAACAAGAATATCACTAATAATCGTCAGTAGTCAACTAGTGCATCAAGTTATATACTCATATTTTCAATAGCATGGAATGTTTCAAATTGCGTTCCTGGTAACAGTTCTATTGTGATTATTTTATATTATGGAGAATTACAATAAAATGTGAATGACCTCAATATCGGTCATGCTGTAGTTGCAGAGACAACAAAATTTTTGATGTCACGTACAAGACCTCAGTCACACGACATTCATTTAAAACCACGTTAACTGGTGTTCAAAATAAAAAAATAAAAAATAAATGCATGAAATTTGATTGTTTAGTCACACTATAAAAATGGAACTTTCAAAAGAAAATCTAAACTGACCACAAAATATATTTCTGAAAATATCTAATTGTCAAATTTGTCAAATAGGAAAATGCAGATTCACTGACAAGGTATTATTCTCAATTCTACTTACATGAAACATGTCCCAGTCAGTTTGCATGAATTCTCCAAGGAAAATTGAGTTATATGCAACTGACGAAACATGAATAGTGTGAGAAGCAGGATCATGTGGGTAAAAGTCATCAGAGGCTCTCACAACAGCAGTCTGCTTGGCACTATAAAGGCCGTCAGTATTGTGACACATGCAGGCAATACATCCATTGTCGTGAAAATTTCGAGCAATAGAGGCCTCAAGTGCTTGATGATAGCTACGTGTGATTGAGACTCTTCCACCATGTCCTGAACCAAGAGTCTCGATGATATTTTGCACATCAACCTTCACTCCATCTACTCCACACGAAGCTATGTAAGCATGGAGCTCGTTGTAGAAATCAAAAACCTTCTTCGGATGAACCAGACCTAAGCCATGGACAGTCAAGCTGTCCATGACAACGTCTGGTTGGTTTCCTAGGACGCCCGAAGAATGGATCGGGTATGCCAAGGAAGTATCATAATGTTCCATTCCAATTGCTGCCGGCTTCACTCCACCCCAATAACCAGCTAGAGCATGCCAAACATAAACATATCTGCCCACCAGAAAATCAGAGTTCAGTACATATAATATACAATAATGCATTTGATAATTCTTCTGTCACATAAAATTATATATGTTCCAACAAGTCAAGAACAAAAGATATGAATCATGTCGAGATTTATAGGATTTCAGGATCCTAGACCATACTTCACATTGTGAAGTTGCTTTGTTTGGTCCACAACATGCTTCAGACCATTGCTCTCTCCATCTTTTTGAAATTTAGTGTTCTCTTTAATACCAGTCAACCTAGTAGCAAACCTGCAGTCAACAGATTATCTAATAGATCAGTTACACATTCAAACTGAACTAAGATTGTGATTATGAAATGATCATGAAAAACGTAAGCTAAATATCATTATCAGTTTCTTCGATACATGCGTGTCATATATATCTCGATTCAAATAAAAAAATAAATCCATCCAATCTCATCTTGAGTTCCAATATACTATGATAAATTCAAATTCATTCTAATAAATAACAGCTTAAACTTAGTGTAGTTGGCCACTTTTTTGTCAAATTTGTACAGGAAAGAATCTCATCTTGAGTTCCAATATCCTATGATAAATTCAAATTCATTCTAATAAATAACAGCTTAAACTTAGTGTAGTCGGCCACTTTTTTGTCAAATTATGACTCGAACCTTGAATTGTTTTGAGGTTAGTCGATGATATATTAGTTTATAATTTTTCTATCTCACTTGTTTTTTACTTCAAAATGTCATTTTTGTATTGATAAACATATCTTACAATTCATAATAAGATTCAAGTCGCGATTCGGAAAGCATGGCTTCCGATTCACAATTTAAATCTCAATTAGATAACCATGATAAATATATGACTGAGAAAATCTTACTGTCCTCCTTCTTGTACAGCACAGTCAGCGTCTTTTGGTTTACTCTCAATCTGTTGCCAGCCATCATCTATGATGAGGAACCGTGGAGATGCGCCTCCCTCTGATAAGCTGAAGAAGAAAAACATGAAACAAAACACAGAACTTCAGTAATTAGCCAATATCTAAATATCATCAAGAATCTCAAATTTCCTTCACAAATTAATCACCTTTTCAAGCCTTCCTCAATACCCTCAGCTGTGACATCAGTATAGAAAGCATCCCACGTGCACCAGCCAAACCAGTCAAGAAAAGACGGCAACTGCATAAACCAACCGATAAAAAGTTAAAAGATTCATTACATAATGAATAATTGGATCTATTGACGATATTGCTAGGTGAAGATTCTTACTCTTTTTCTTTCACGATGAAGGAAAGTTTGCATATGTTTTTCAACAGCCCTTAATGACAAGCAAAAAAGGAGTCAGTAACACAACATTTGTCAGTAACCAAATGTGAGAAAAATTCTAGCTAATGTATATAATACTGGAAAAAGTTGAGAACTAAAACTGATAGTAAGAAATGTAAAATCATAAAATTCATCTGTAGTTTTCTTCCTGAGTTTTAGAGACTCTAAAATTGAAGTTGAATTCGCTATAGAAAAGTAGATACAGAAAATATGAAATTTGCCTCTCTAATTCTGTCTCTGAGCGTCAGAGACACAAATCAGAAACCAATTCTTTTTCCGTCTCAAACTTCTACCGAAATTCAAATTTTTCTTGTTGTACATTTCAAAAAGCATTGGTGACCACATAGATAAAAGATCACATCGACAAAAAGAGAAAGACGCCTCACTTGACAGCTTGGTTGATGACTTCAAAGGGGTCGGTCCCAGCATGCATGTAGACCATGTGACGACCTTGATTGGTCTCAACAGCAGGATCTCCTGCAAAACCAAACCACACACCAAAAACAAAAAATCGTTTCGGTCCATTGGAACCCCTCCCTAGTCCCTACACAGATATTTTCTCCAAAGCTATAAGCTCCATTTGTTTTATTTAACAAATTGACAGTCATCAAGACATTTCTCCATACAAACAGTATTTCCATTAATAATAGTTTCATCTCAGCATCCCTTCAAATTCTGAACATACTTATGTAGGCAACACCTAATCAATTTTCATGGCCAAAGAGCATTACTCACCACTTTCAAGGCAAATTTCTATCTCATTTTTGTCATTTCCTTGTAGGACCGCACGGAATTGACCTTCCAGTAGAGGAAGTAAGACAGTGTAAATGACTGGAGAATTTTTACTTTCTTTGATCTCTATAAGCATGAATTGGGTCTCCAAAGGGATATCCCTCCCACAAGTTCCCACTCTATGAGTCATCCACCATAACTTGAACCGAAAACAACACAAGAATCGGAGATCCCTGTTCATAAATTGAAGCAGGATTCACCATAAACAACTATATGATAAACCAAACCAACCAGTCTTATTTGGTATACATTGAAGTTATCTCAAATTGGATAGGTTCACATGTATTTCCATTTTCTAGAATTCAAACTCGACACTTTGTATGGATAAACAAGTAATTAAGACAATCCAAACATATCATAAATCATCAAGTCTACTCTAGCATTTCAAGTGAAAATAGGAATGCTAGCAATTAAATTGCAAATGGTAAACGAACTTACTGTAAAACACCGATAGGAACGACATGGAGACTTTTGGTGTTGGAAGCAGTTGCACCAATAAAAGCACCAGTCGCAACGCCCTTTCCAGTTCCTGGAGTTAGAACAATGTTGTCTGGAACTCCACTCAGTATTGCCTTCCCATGAACCACCAAATTCCCATCGTCAACCGAAATTTTATGTGTCACTGTCATGTTTGAAGTTGAACACTTCACTACTGTAACAACCAAACAGACATATGTATCAAAAAGTGCAAGCACAAAACTAAATTTTGAAGCAAACTCAAATGTGTCACAAACAAGACACATGCATCTACTAACGATATAGACCTAGAGACTTATGATGGTGATGATGGATACTAAAGGTTATGTGGGAATTAGAGTGATTCCGATGTGATGAATATGATGGAGGAATCCTTATCCACCTTGTGGAGTATTGTTCTGAAGCTACTAATGTTGTTGTCTTCACCATACCATAACATACCATAAAAATAAAGAAACCAAATGAAAAAAAGGAGAGATCTTAACCCTCTTGATTACTGCTATCTAAAACAAGGAAGAAGAACAAACGTGTTTCTAGACTCAACCATGTCTTGTTTAACACAATCAGTCGGTGCTTCCTGTCACCGAACCAAACCGGTAAACACACAAAAGAGATAACAAGTACACGTCGACTATCAAGTAAGTATGGATTCCGACCAGAACACATGATAGACACTACTAATGATAAAAAAAACATAGACACTCGTCGTATAACGAGTGTAGTTAACAAATGCCCTAAGAGTACTTTCTCAAAAAAAAAAAAAATGTCTTAAGGGTACTTGTTATGGATTCAAAACAAGAAATAATTGATGAATTTCATGTTGAAAAAATTACTTTTTGTTGTTTCAATGTATTGAACGTACAATTTTTAAGGTAAAATTTATATTTTAAACTTCTTAAGAAATGTCTTAAGACCACTCCTTAACAATTCCCTTTATTTATTTATTTATTTATTAGTATAACTAAATAAAATAAGTGAAAAATATTATAGTTAAATTTAACGTTTTTAACTCCTAATTGATCCTACAATCAAAAGAAAAAACTCTTCATTGAATATCGATGTTTCAACACTTATCAACTTTACGGAAATGTGAGATATGCTCAAACTAAGTATAAGATCAAAGAAGATAAAACAAAATCCAAATCCGAGATAGCTTTGAGACCATCTCTAATGAAAGATGTTTAACTCATTAAACATTTAAATCCAATAGGTACATTCATTGACGAGAAAATTTTTTGATCAATTTTTTTTTTTATCAATCATTGAAGAGAAAATTGACTTGTGTGTGTGGAATAAGAGTGCGTCCTCTAAGAATCTCACGTCATTTTAATATTAAAATATTAAAATGTGATCATATAGATTAATTAATAGATGATATAAAATTATTGATGACACCAATTCATAAAAAAAAATTAGAGTTGATTGGTTGGAAATTTGGAATGATTTAATGCGTATTAGATATTATTACTAAAAAAATATGAAAATGTTAAGGCTACATATTAAAAACTCAATATGTAAATTGTCTTGAAAACGATGCTAATTTATTTCTCAAAAATTGTTGAAAATTAATTTTTCACAATATATTGTATTAATAAAATTCTTAACATGTGTTCTTAGAAAACATATTAACATGATCTTAAAAAATAATTATAAATAAATAATGTATACTAATAAGATTCACTTAAATAAATAAAAAATAGCTCTACCGTATATGCTATGAGTTTCCCAAAGCAACACAAAAAACGCGTGCAACAAATAATATAATTATTGCATTTTATTTCATGAAAACGTTATCAGCGGAGCTTGCGCAAAGGCTGGTCTCAACGATATGGAGCATTTGGAAGCACCGTAATCTCAAAATTTTGGAAAATATTATAGAAACGAGTGCTACGGTTTTGGAGCGTGCTCGAAACTTGGTGGCTGATTGGCAAGCAGCTAATTCTGCCATTACAGTTGTTCCCCCCCTCCACCAACCTGCGACTTTAATCACAGGTAACTCTACGACTTCTGTTCCTATCACTGGTTGGCAGCATCCTTTGCCCGGGAGATTTAAGTGTAACATTGATGCTGCTTTTTCCTCCCAATTTAACAGTACGGACATTGGTATTTGTGTTCGTGACTCTGAGGGTACCTTTGTGCTTGCAAAGGTCGTCAGCTACCCTTGTATTTACCCTGTTGATGTCGGCGAAGCTTTGGGTTTACATTCAGCGATGCAATGGTTGAGTGATATGAGTTTTGATAATATTGATTTTGAAACAAACTTAAAGATTACTACTGATGCCTTCCACGCTACCAAAAACGACACGTCTGAGTTTGGTTGTATCAGCAATTCTTATCGTTCTCTTTTCAGCTCTTTTTTCACTAACTCTAGGGTGGAGTTTGTTAGGCGACAAGCCAACGGGGTTGCTCGTGCTCTTGTCAGAGAAGTCACATTATTAGCTAGTTCAGTTGTTTATTTTGATATACCCGCTTGTATTGAAACTCATATTATTAATGAAATGCTATAAGCATATTTCTCTAAAAAAAATAAATCTACCTACATATACGATCGACTTCAAAATCACACCACCGCCAACAACAATAATATCTTTTTGGTTACATTCACAACAATAATATCAATAACAATAAAACAACAATATTATTATTATAGTAGTTCTCACCCTGAAGTGCAATGTACTCCAGGAAAATTGGTAAATCATATTGTCTAGGAAATGACATTATAAAGAAAAAACTAGATTGTTGCTCGTTGCCAGTGCGTTGCGCGGGGTAGTGTTGGATTGAGATGAAAATGTTTATTAAATGAGATAAGATAAGATACTAAGATTTTTTTAGGAAAATAGTCTCGTATAAAATATGATAGTTCTAATGAAAGATGAGTTAGCTTTATGGATAGTTCTTTTTACTTCAACAATTAACTCTTAAACACATTCAACCAATCTATATATTCATTTACAAATTCATGCATTATGAAGGAATATCATATAAGTTCAATTATTGAATATAAAGGTGCAAGATCTTTTAAGATAGTTGTCTTATACTTGCCCCCCTTTCTCTATTTTTATGGAAATACATGCAAAAGTATAACAAAATAATTCAATTTCAGTTATGTCTACCTTCATCAAAATCAATATACAAAATAGTTGTCACTTGTAAAATTTTTTAGGAAATTGCTTAATAGTTAGTTAATACACCCAATTACTCCATCACGAAGGCATAGCAAACAACTTTCATTGGCCACTGCACCCATGTTTTTCGCAAAAGTTGACTGTCATCTTTATTTACTCACTCCGTTCCTTTATACAATAGCATATACAAATTTCTAGATGCAATGATTACTCTTTTGCCAAATATATCTCTTATTAATACTATCAATTTGTCTTGGTATATGAAAAGTTAACATTAAATATATATTTAATTAAGGTAATCTAGTAATAGTCACACACATTTGAGACAATTTTATTACTCCAACAACTTTTCTTAATACCCGTGATTTTTGTAAACTACTCCTATAAAAAGGGACGGAGGGAGTAATTGTTTTGAAACAATGACACATGCTTTCAAGAAATTTTCATGAGTCTTTTTTCTTTTTTTGCAGGACTCAAAAATTATTTGTACTCCTGAACATTAAGAGCATTAAGATAGAAGCTTCGGTAACAAACTTTGAAAGAAAAATCAATAACAATGAGACAATGTTCAATTAGGTCTCGGTAGTTGTTACTAATCAATAACAACTAACTTGTTAAAAAAAATATCAATAACAACTAATGATTCATCTACAATAAAAGAAAATTATGGCCAACATTTAGCAATTCACAAATTAATGATTCATTTACTATGAGAAAATGTAAGGTGATCAAATTAGTAGCATTCTAATCATATTTCCTAGATTGTTGGTCTTGTATGTTGATCATGAACTTTTCACTATATTGCAGTTTGTCCCACTACAAATCTCTAACAATTGTAAATGATATGTCTGGTGAGGAACTGATGGAGGCAACGGTGACGGAAAATGTTCCGGTACGGTGGCGATGAGTCTTCGCGGTGGAACGAAAGGTGCCTGCAGGCACGTTAGCACTCCGACGATCAAGTCAGTATTGGAACTGAGAAAGAGTGCGTGAAAAGTATAAGGACCCGATCCCCGAGACTACTAAACAACGATAAATGAACAACTAGCATGCAATCGGAACCTTACATTTCTTCATAAAACTCATATTAAACATATAATATAAAAATCTCATCAATAAAAATAAACAAATCGCAACGGAATATCTCAACATACATATAATCATCTCGGGTCATCTCAAAACATCTAAAAATAAATACATAAGTATCTGGATCATAAAGATCACTCAAAATAAATCCAACAGAGTACGAAAAATAAAATCCCAGAAATCAGAGCATCCTAACTCTAGACGTCTCCAAGCAAAGCAAAAAACATGAGTTAGGCGTCAAGCCACAACCCATCACGACTCACCGGAAGCAAGCGCTCATTCCTGCAAATCTACATCCACAAGGGATGAGGCGACAACAAAGCCACTTGAGGGTAAGATATACATTCATTAATAAGAAATAATAAACAAGTGTAGTTCAGACAACATTCATATCATCACATTATTCAAACATAATAGATTGGATTATCCAAAATTTAAGAACATGTAACTCATAATCATATTCTCATACAAGTCTAACTACACCATCATATCACTCATCATTTACAATCATCCAATTCATGCCATCATTGATAAACAATTAACAAGTTAATTATAACAATTCATCACATCACATCTTCAATGCACAATTACCACTTAGATGCACAAATTATCATCAACACATTGATACATAAGACTCAACTTATGCAATGCTGCTAGACGACTCTATATGTTTTACGGTACCGCCACCGATGAACTCCCCGAGATCTAAAACCCCGCAATGAATTCACCATACAATCTCTGATGAAATACTCGAGGCTTAAACCCCGCCATGAAATCACCATACCATCTCCGGACTGACTTATGAATGCATGGACCCACATAGAGACTCGACAATGCTCACCAATATACTCATCATTTGTTATACGATTCTCTCCGTCATATAATGTATCATCACCAAAACTCCACTTAACGCATTATCAAATCACTAAGGCCACACATCAAGTCAATTATTCAAACATCGTCACTTAATACACAACATGTATCATCATTATTTACTCGAACATCATCAATAGCATCATTAATAACATCATAAACATCATCATCAACATCATCATCAATATCAATTTAATATCATCATCAGTACATACTCATTTATTAGCTCTAAAAGCCCCCCTTAGATTCATTATTAATTATAAGGATGATTCATGGTTCATTGGAAAAGTATGCTGAAGTTTTCACGAAAAATGCGTCATGACCTATGTGTTATAAATCACTCATAATTCAAGTTTTAGAAATCTAAATGAAGTCAAACCAATGTCATATGAAAGCTAACATCCATATCTACAACTTTCATGTTTACACCAAAACCCAGTTCACAACAGAAAATGGTAAAAAGACCAAATGAAAGCAGAATTTGGGTTTCTTACCTGGCCCATATCGTGGCACGATGGCATCCCCTCGTGGCACGATATTTCCAGTGCAGAACACCAAATTCTGGTCCTCATCGTGGCACGATGGTCCTCCATCGTGGCACGATATTCCCAACACCTGAACCCAAATTCTGGGCTCAATATCGTGGCACGATAATAGTAGAGTCAGCCACCAGAAATCAGTTTTTAAAACACGTTTTTCACCCCAAAATCACTTTTAAATCACTTAATTCAATCCCAACACACCCAAAACATTTTATAAGCTATACCCATGATCATTATACTCAAATTGAACAATGGGTACTTAAGGAAACATCAATTCCAAAGATTTTTCGATAAATTTTCAAAGTTCGTCTCAAAACTCGATTTTCACTCAAGTTCAACAAACAAACACACCCAGCTTAAATAACTTCATCCTAACATGTTTAACATCACCACACACACCAACTATAACCATTCCAACAGAAACTTTCTCAGTTTATCAACAACTTATTCATTTTTCACTTAATTAAGCTATTTTCTAAAACACCAACAACAACAACAACTTATTTCACAACAACTCACACAATAAACATAGTTTCTTGTTCACAATCATAATCTTAACAGTAACACATAGTAACAGCAGCAAATTAAGCAGATTCAGTCAAATAAGCACTTTTCACAAAATCACTTAATTCACAACTTATCCCACATTACTTCATGATTTCTCAAACAAATTACATACCCATACTCATAATCAATTACAGAATCACCAAACAGCACTTGATCATCATATTAATCATCACAAACATTAAAATTCACCAAAGTATCAAATTGACATAATGAAAAATGAAGTTTAAGATGAAGAAAGCATGAAATTATCAAGTTTTGACATGCTTAATATAATCAAATAAGATGAGCACGAAAATCACAACAATTCAACAACAATTAATCATAAGCTACAATTCCCAAGCATACCTGTAACACCCATACTAATTTTATCTAGAATATTAGCATGTGCATTAAAACTGATACTGGATACATCAAGGTTTTCAATAATAATAATACAACACAACTGAATGAACACAAATTTGCTCGTTTATACAACCAATCAAGTACCATAAAAATACTTATACAAAAGTCCGATAAGCTCCTGAGCTGGTACATGACGAGCAACTGCACTCCATCCAGCATCTCCGTGATGATCCTCAACACGAACCTCGTGCTAACCTGAAAACCTACACCAGAAGGAATGGGATGAGACATAATGTCTTAGTGAGCTCCACCCAACCTACTATTGGCAACCTCGGGGAACCTAGGGTCGCCATGCCTACTTTTGGCAATCTCGGGGATTCCTATGATCGCCAAGCTTTAACCTTTCCCATATAGGATATACCTGCATGTTCCTGCTATCCTGTGTAGTCATAATAACTAAACTACATCTTGCTAAACTAGTGATCGAGGGGAATCCTAGGATCACTGCCTGAGTCTGATAACTGAATAGTCATGAAATCTAGACTATAACCTGATAACTTGGTGATCGAGGGGACTCCTAAGATCACCACCTGATACCTGCCTGATAGGTAAATCTGCCTGATAACATAATAAAGTATACTGATATTATTATGTTAGCTGTTAGCGTTGAACAAACATTATTATCTGAGTTCATTTTATGGAATGCCCCCGAGTGGAGTAACCCCGAAGCACATTCCCCTGATAACCGGTGAAAATTCCTATCTGAGGCTAATCACCGGACTCCTCTTGCCTGTATTGTGTGGGTTATCCTCGCGGAAAGTTCCTCCCGTTCCAGCTATAACTGGAACCCCCTGTGCTCTCTAACTGTGAGATCATAGAAGTCACAATAATCTTAAATAAACTTATGTGTGGGTTATCCTCACGGAAAGTTCCTCCCATTCCAGCAATACTGGAACCCCCTGTGCTCTCTAACTGCGTGATCACAGAAGTCACATAAATTTAGCCTGATAATTAATTATTCCTGTTATATAAAATATACAATAACCTGATAATTTCCTGAACATATATATATATATATATATATATATATATGTCATACCCCATTTTTTGACTCATATTTTTCTTTGTTTTATATTTTTTATTACTTATTATTATTTCATTCTTGTTATTGTATTTTACTTACATTTTTTTACCATTAGCATTACTATCATTTTGTTTAAATATTATCATTGTCACCATTGTTATTAATATTATTATTATATTATTTTCATTTAATAATATCATTATTATCTTTTTATTATTAATGTTTTATTATCATTATTTTTTAATTACAAGTATTATTAGCCTTTTTCACCATTTTAATTATTTCTACTATTATCATTTCATGTTATTTGCATTATTTCATCATTACCATTTGTTTTTATTATTTATCCATTTTTATCTTTTATCTTTTATTTTTAAGAAGTATAAAAATTCAAAAAAGGGGAGTTCGCACTGCGAAGTTGCCTTCGCACTGCGAACTCTGCGAAATTTCTGCAGATTTTGTATTTTTTGATTTTTCTTGCTTTTGTTTTCATTTTAGTTATTGTTATTATTATTTATTATTGTTATGATCATCAATTGTGGCAAATTGACTGCACAAAGCAAGAATCAAGGTGTGACATTAAAGGTAAAGGTAAGAAGGATTTTCATCCAACCTAACATGTGCTCAATCAAATTGGCTGCCCTTGGTCAGCTCTTGTCCCTCCCAATTGACCTATCATCCAACCTGAGCTTGCCAGTCAGCTACTTGATCCCTTTCCTTCCTTATTTCTCCACCAAAACCAGTCAAACTCAAGTGGTTTTTGCTTGCAAAAAGCTGTTTGTGCTGCCCTGTTTTCAGCTGGATTTCTCCTCCCACACACCAGCCCACATGCTCATTTTGCTTGCCCCAATCCCTCTGTACATGGCAGTACACGTTTTCATTGCTTGGCCTTCCAAGATTGCAAGGATTGATCCCAAGAATCACATAATTTCAAGCTGCCCTGTTTTTCAGTTTTTTCCATCATTGCCTTCTAGAATCAGCTGTATTTTGTGGCTGAAATCAGTCAAGGTCTTGACCCTTGGCACAAAGCAAGCAACTTCTATCCTTTAGCATTAAATGCAAAGTGATTTAGCCTGGATTTAGCCCTCAAACCAGCTAGGTTCTAGGATTTTGTTCATCATTACATAGATTTGCTTTTTAGCCTATAAAAGGAATGCCAAGGCACAAGGATTTCACACATTGAAACACACTGAATTCACACATTTACACACCAGAAAAACAGCCACAATACACACGAAATTCACACCAAAATCCATCACATTGCAGCATCAAAACAGTTCATATACAAACCAAAGCAAATTAGAGTTCATTGTCCATAACCTCTAACCAATCAAGCAAGCCACTACCAACATCTTGCACAAGCATTGCCAGGAGTTCTGTAAGTCTCCTATAATCTTTGTCTTTCATTTTGCTTGCTGTTTGCATCTCTTGCTTTGTTCAATTTAATTTTGTGCACAAAAACCCCTTTTGAAACTCAAAAGGAATCTCAAAGTGACCAAGCACTAAAACTGAGTTTTTACACTCCCTTTTTCCCAATTTTGCAAAGCTTTTTTAACCCCCTTTAGGTTCTGAAGCTTGCTTAGAAGCAGTTTCTGAACTTCTGTTCAGAAACAGCTTCTGAGTTCAAAATTTCGCATACTTCGCAGAGCAAAGTATGTTCGCAGAGCGACCACATCAGAACCTGACTTCGCAGAGCCAAGTTCTGGTTGCTCTGCGAAGTATGTGAAATTCAGAACATGAATCAGGTTTCCAAATGCCAAATTTTTGGGGTTCCAACCGTTGATTCAGAACCTAAAGAGTGTTAAAATGCATTTTTGTTCAAGCACATCAAGAATCATGCACAACTTTGGAAATTTTTACAAGTTCGTGCATTTAATTTTGAGTAACTTGTGAAACAAGTTATGTTCCTAAATTTTCAACATCAAGTTTGAGCAATAAGCTAAGTTCTCTATTTTCAAAACTAAACTTGAACAACCATGTTGTTCATGATTTTCAATCAAAGCATGAACTTAAGCCGAGCTTGCTCATTCTTTTAAACCAAACTCAAATCAAGCCGAACTTGTGCATTTTTCAAATTTATGCATGTTTCCATGATTTATTCATCTTTCAAACTTGAACAAACACTTGTTCTTGAGTTTCAATAACTTAAGCAACAAGTAATGTTCATGTTTTTTTTAATAAACTCGAACAACAAATTTGTTCGTGTTTTCTTTTCTTTAAGTTTCCTAACCAAGTGCTTTGGTTCTCTTTGAGATTTCTCCGAGTAACGAAACCAAACTTGAATGAAACGGGAATGGCTTGACGTATGTCTCCCCAAACCTCGGTTGCACGAATGCGTGACGTATGTCTCGTCGCTCGGGCAATCGTCATTCCACCCTTGACGCGTCTAGCACGCTCAACCTTCCTTTGGTCCCTTGTGGCCATTTTTAACCTTTCTTGGCCCGCGTGGTCAATCCGAACCTTTCGCGCCTTTGCGCGTTTATTTTCAACATTTTACGCCTCCGTGCGTCTGTCCGTTTATTTTCAACATTTTACGCCTCCGTGCGTCTGTCTGTTTATTTTCAACATTTTACGCCTCTGTGCGTCCGTCGTTTATTTTCAACTTTTTACGCCTCTGTGCGTCTGTCTTTTTATTTTAAAACATTTACGCCTTGCGCGAGTTTATCGCCTTAGCGTTCGTCATCTTTATCATTTAAACATTTTACGCCTCTGTGCGTCGTCAAATCTTTTTTTTATTAAAATGAACCAACATACAAATTTTTTCTACCAAAGAACTACGTACGCTTTGAATTCTCCGACTACCGGGAGATACGTAGGAGCAAGATCGACATCTTGTCAAGCCCATTAATAAAACTTTGGCCAAATACATCCCTGGGTCCTTTAAGTTTCACGTTTTTACCGGATCAATCCTTTAAGTTTGTAAAGTTTCATATTGGTCCTTTAAGTTATCAAAAGCTTACGCCGTTACCCTTTCAGTCAACTTCCGTTACAAAAAAGCTGATCTGTCCGTTATGTGGGTGATGTGTCCGTTAGAAAATGAGGAAGGCTACATTTTGAGACCATTACTGCCTAGTTTTCAAAGAATGTACATGTGTCTTGATGGTTGCAGACAAAGTTTCACCAAATGTAGGCCATTTATTGGACTAGATGGTTGCTTTTTAAAGGGGTATTATGGGGGTATGATACTTGCAGCAGTTGGAAGGGATCCAAATGAGCAGATGATGCCAATTGCTATTGCACTTGTTGAAGGTGAAACGAGAGATCAGCTTTTTTGTAACGGAAGTTGACTGAAAGGGTAACGGCGTAAGCTTTTGATAACTTAAAGGACCAATCTGAAACTTTACAAACTTAAAGGACTGATCTGGTAAAAACGTGAAACTTAAAGGACCCAGGGATGTATTTGGCCTAAAACTTTCTTTTTTCCCTTCGTTTGTTTTTATCTCTTTTTTATATATCATATTTCCTTTTCCCTTTTTTATATATGTGCAAACACGCAAGTAAAACTTTCGAAACATTTTAAGCCTAAGCCGACTAAGAGGTTCCCGTTGAGTACAACGGATGTGAGGGGTGCTAATACCTTCCCCTCGCATAATCGACTTTCGAACCTAAAATCTTTTTCAAAGGTAATTTCGAACTTCTTTCCTTTTCTCCCCGAAAAATTAAAAGTTCAGTCGTGATTTAACATTAGTGATTCAACGCTTCCCAATAGCTTGATATCCGAAATTCGACGCGACAAAAATGGCGACTTCACTGGGGACTGTGCACAAAACACTTTGTTTTTGCATAACGAGTCAAGCCTATCTTAGACGGCTTTTAGGCTAAAATGTTTCATTTTACTTGCGTGTTTATATCTTCTTATCATTATTTGTTTTTATTCTTTTGCTCTATATTTACATATATCATTTTGCTTCATATCCATGTATATCAATTGTGGGGTTACTTGAGCGATGTTACTCCACATTGTTCGGGTTAATGCCAGACGTGTGAGGCTCTCTACCCGAGCTCGAGAGAAAACTAAGTTAGAATGGTGGTTGTGAGCGGAAGCCCGCGTTGACGTATGTCCGTGAGGTAGGATGCCAAACACCGCTTAGAGGAGATTTTCACGTGGAATGAATTGAAGTCACGTGACGTATGTCCGTCGACAACCTTAATTCCATGTGAGATCTTTGACTCTAGGGACCTCTTCTTAGGAAATCTTACCTTTAGAGCCTACACGTGAGGATGGGGGGAATTTTGAACATACATATCACACCCATGCATATCATACATTTACATTCATGGAAAATAATTTTCGCATACCAACTTTGCTTTATAGGAAATTAAAAAGAGCAACCAAATATTAGCAAAAAGAATATGGCCTCCAAAAATAGAAATACGCTCGCTTTCAAGATCGAGGCTCCTAAAGTGGAGGAAGAGCTCAAGGCTAAAATTCGAGAGTTAGAATTAAAACACCTTCAAGCTTTAGGGGAAATCACTAGGACGAAGAGAGATCTGGATGAAGCGACGAATTCTCTCCTAGTGTGCCAAAAGCGGCTAAAGATCTCCGAGGGGAAGAGAGATTGGATTGGAGGCGGCTTGGTTAGTGCGGATGCCAACCTTGTAGCCAAGGACGAGGAATTGGAAAGAATCTTGCATTCCAACCAAGAACTCAAGAAGTTCGGCGAGCTAGCTATCGAAGCTCAAAAGAAATGGAGGTTGAAGTTTCAAGAGAAAAATCAACAACTCCAAGGAGTCATGAAGGACCACAAGGAGCAGCTCCAAGCCGAACGTGTCCAACGGCAAAGATATGAGGGTCTTTCTCATCAAGGGAAGCTACATTGCAATCGTCTCGAGGCGGACGTCAAGAAATTCGAAGAATACTTCGATAAGATTGCAAGAGAACATGGAAACCACATTGCACGACTCCTTGATGAGATTAGAAGTGCAAATATCCAGCTAGCCCAACGCAAGGAAGTGATTGAGTTTGTATGGCAAGATGCCACCCGACTAAGTGAGGACTTCACTAGATTGGTCGCGTTCTCAAACTTGGTCATTGCCGAGCTTCCGAAGAAACTAGCAAAGGCCGAGATGGTCATGCCTTACTTTGTCATCCCTACGGAGATCCAGAAATTTATGAAGTTCTGCAAGGACACAGTAGATTTCTATAGGGAGGAAATAGACAAGGCCGAAAAGCGAGCGGCTATTTGATTTGTATTAGCATTAATTACACTTTGTAATCTCAATGTTATTCAATCAAATAAATATATTTTGGACAATGTTAATTTCCCGGCCTTTAATACTCCTAAATTGCTAATATTAATCGCACACTTTTTAATTTCCTTATAAAGCAAAATAAAAAAAAATTCATGCATTTACATACATCATTCATTATCATGCATACGGTCATCTTCGAGTCCAAAACTCATTTCCTTTTTCTTATCCTCAGGATTTCTTATAATCCGAATCGAGTCTTCAGTGTTCGCATTTTCTCCGCAACACTACGTGTCTTCCCGTAAGGAAAAATGGCTCATCGTCCCGAGGCAACCCACACCTACAATACCCGAGCAACCATAAAGAGAAAGATGGAGAATTTAGAACAAGAGAATCAGGAGCTTCGTGAAGAGTTGACATCTATGCGAACGGAGATGGAAAAATTAGCAGAGTTAGTGAAGTTACTAGCAGCCGCACAAATCCCAACACCTCCTCCTCCCTCTAGCTCTCAAGCCCAAGCGTCAGCTTCTACTTCAACTCCAACCGTACATGCCGGTACTCAGCACTACACTAGACTCCCCGGTTGTACATGGGGCATGCCATTTGATTTTGGTGAAGAGTTCATCCCTATCCCCACTACTCTTCAAGAAACCCCGGTCTCTCAACCCGAGGTTACCTTCACCCAGGCTATTGCGGCCTTCTCTGCACTAGTGGTTCATACCACTCCGTTTGATCACGGGCCTATCTTTCATGCCGAAAGTTTAGGTGCCCAAGATAGGATGGCTGATTTCCTAGAAAAATTTGATGAGATGCAAAAGGAAATTAAAGCCCTTCGAGGGAAAGATTTATTCGGGAAAGACGCCCATGACCTCGTCCTTGTACCCAATGTTAAGATCCCTCCTAAATTTAAGGTCCCGGATTTTGAAAAGTATAAGGGGAACACTTGCCCGCAAAGTCACTTGGTAATGTACGCAAGGAAAATGTCGACACAAACCGACAACCATCAATTGCTCATCCATTACTTCTAGGATAGTTTAACCGGTGCCGCTTTGAAGTGGTACATGGGTTTGGATAGTACCAAAATCCAAACCTTCAACGACTTGGGAGAGGCATTTGTCCGCCAGTATAAATACAATTTGGACATGGCCCCGGACCGGGAGCAACTCCGGGCCATGGCCCAAAAGGACAAAGAGACCTTTAAGGAGTACGCACAAAGATGGAGAGAGATAGCGGCTCAGATTAGCCCGCCTCTAGAAGAAAAGGAAATGACCAAGATCTTTTTGAATACTCTTGGTTCCTTTTACTATGAGCGAATGGTTGCCAGTGCGCCAAGTGACTTCACAGAAATGGTAAGCATGGGCGTACGTTTGGAGGATGCGGTCCGAGAAGGACGCTTAGTAAAGGAAAGTGCACCATCTAGCAGCACGAAGAGATTCGGAGGTAGCTACCCGAGGAAGAAAGAGCAAGATATTGGCATGATTGGCCACGGAGGACCTCATCAAGGGTACTCGACATATCCACATGTCTCTGCCATTTCACCTTCCATCTATACACCTCCAAACTACCAAATTCAGGTCCCGCAAAGGCCTCCCCCTCTTCATCAACAATCATATCAACAACAACACCCACAAAATCCACAACAACATTATCAACAGCCACGCCCACAAGGTCAGCAACAATTCCGACCTCAAGCACCTCAACTACCTTTTAATCATCAGAATCGCCCAAGAGCGGCATTCGATCCGATACCCATGAAGTACGCGGACTTGCTCCCGGCTTTACTTGCGAGAAATCTCGTACAAACAAGAGCACCACCTCCCGTACAAAGTGTATTACCTCCATGGCATCGCCCTGACCTTACTTGTGCATACCATCAAGGGGCACCAGGCCATGACATTGAACGTTGCCTTGCTCTAAAAAAGAGGTCCAAAGGCTAGTCCGTACCAAAGTTCTGACCTTCAAGGACTCAAACCCAAATGTCCAAACTAACCCGCTGCCGAACCATGGCTCCTCAATCAACATGGTTCAAGAATATCAAGGAGCCAGTCCTATTTTGAAGGCCCAAAACATCAGGACGCCTTGTTGGAACAAAATGTGTTAAACAACTCTCATCTTAATTAAGGGGGAGATTGTTGAAACATTTATGTGTAAACATATCTCTCTTTATGGTTTTGATGATAACAAAGTATTAAAGAGAAATTTGGTTATTTGCTAATGCTTTGTTCAAGTGTTTCAGAACCACATGCTTAATAAGTATTGATTGATAATGGTTATGAAGAACAAGCTAAAGAGCAAGAAGGAAAGCCAAGAAGCAAGGTTGCAAAGCTAAAAAGAAACTGGTCCTGAAGAAATGCTTCTGGAGAAGTGCTCCTGAAGTAAGTACTACTGAAGTGAAGCCTCTGAAGTACTCCTGAAGTGCAGCTTCTGAAGACTGGGTGCTTCTGAAGAAGTCAACGCAAGTCAACGTGTGAAGCCAGCTTCTGATCCGTACAACTAAGCCAGCTTCTGATCCGTACAAAGGGAGCTTCTGATCACTGTTCACTGAGAAGCTTCTGAAGCTGATATGGCATGGATTTTGACCAGTACTGTGCGCATTTAATGCCTGGAGGTGTCAGAACAACTCAATGGAACAGTTGTCTCCCTGACCCAAACATTCTCCAGTTTTTAAGGTGGGCCAATTCAAAAATGGCACCTGCCCTGTTCTGACAGATAAAGTGCAGCACACAATTGCAGCAACCTAGTCCAATTGCAACGGCTAATTTCCTGATTTCCAGCAAATCTTCAACAGCTCTATTTTTATCTATAAAAGGAGGAAGATTTGAAGAAGAAAAGGGTGAAGACTCTTTGAAACGTATTGCTGAAACTCTGCTCTGTTTTCTGTGTTAAAACTGTCAAAGTTCAAATCTCTTAGAAATTCTTTAGTCTTGTAACTTAGAATTTCTTAAGGTTAAGAGTCTTAACCTGTGTTGTATTAAGAGAACACCTCTGATATTTGATCAAGTGTTCATCCCAAACTATTTCATTTGTAAACCAGTTTGGTCCCTCAAAGTCTTAGTCTGTATACTAAGCAATTGTAACCTCATTCCTTTGTGGTCTGAGTCAGATGTCTCTTGTCTTTGTGACTTGAGCATTGGGAAGTCTCTTGTCTTAGTGACTTGAGCATTGGAAGCCTCTTCCTTGGTGGTTGAGCATAGAAGTCTCTTTCTTTGTGATTGAGCAGCTGGAAGTCTCTTTCTTAGTGATTGAGCAATTGTAATCAGAACTGATTATAGTGAAACTCTCTTGTTGGATACAAGGGGACAGGACTACTTCTCACATTGAGAAGGAACCTGTATAATTTCTATGTGTCTCTCTATTCCCTTACTCCTTAACTTGTTTAAATCCGCTGCATTTAACTTCTGATATTTGTTCAGAACTGATCATATCAGCTTCTGAACTGAACCTTAAGTTTTGAAAAGAAAAAGAATAAGTTTTTAGAGTCACACAATTCAACCCCCCCCCTTCTTGTGTGTTTGTTTTTCTCACCTTCAGTTGGTATCAGAGCCTGGTTCTGATATTAACACTTAACAGTGTGTCAGTAGGATCTTGAGAAAAACATGGCCTCAACTAGTGATTCACCTCCACCCTCTCCCAGAAATCCACCATCTCCCAGAAATCAAAGAAATGTTCAATATGACTATAGTACTGAAGAAAAGAAGTCTAGGTCACACAATAAACCTCCTATGTTTACTGGTGACCCAGAAAAATTCTCTTGGTGGAAGAGTAAAATGTGTAGTCACATTATTGGGGTTGATGATTCACTATGGGACATCATAGAAGATGGAATCACCATTCCAGTTGATGAAGAAGGTGTTGCTGTCAACAGAAGATCTCTGAGTGATGCAGAAAGAAAGATCTATAGGAAGCATCATCATGTCAGAGGTATCATTGTGGACTCATTGCCTCACACTGAGTATCAGAAGCTGAGTGACAAGTCCACTGCAAAGGCCATATTCACATCCCTCTGCTCTAACTATGAAGGTAATCAGAAAGTTAGAGAAGCTAAGGCAAACATACTTGTTCAGCAATATGAACTGTTCAGAATGAAAGAGGATGAAAATATTGAGACTATGTTCTCAAGATTTCAGACTCTGGTTTCTGGACTTCAGATTCTGAAGAAGAGTTATACCACAGCAGACCATGTGAATAAAATCCTCAGAAGTCTGCCATCCAAATGGAGACCTAAAGTGACTGCCATTGAGGAAGCTAAGGATCTAAATACTTTAAGTATTGAAGATCTTATAAGCTCACTCAAAGTGCATGAACTGGGACTCAATGAGGATGAGTCTGTTAGAGAACCAAAAACATTGGCTCTGAAGTCTAAAAGAAAACCTGCTAAAGCTTTGAAAGCTATTGAATCTGAAGAAGAGTTTCCTGAGGGAAATTCTGATGAAGATTCAGATGCTGATGAGCTTGCAATGATTTCTAAAAGACTTCAGTATCTGATGAACAGAAAGAAAAAGTTCTCTAACAGAAGCAGCAACTTTAGAGGATCTAGTTCTGGCTCAAAGAGGGATATCCAGAAGGAAAGCTGCTACAATTGCAAAAAGCCTGGACACTTCATTGCTGATTGTCCTGATCTTCAGAAGGAAAAATCGAAGGAAAAAGCAAAGAAGTCCAGCTCAAAGTCCAGCAGTTTCAGAAATAAGCTTAAGAAGAGTCTCATGGCTACATGGGATGATCTGGACAATGAGTCAGAATCTGATGAGGAAGAAGCAAACCTGGCCCTGATGGCAATTGCATCTTCTGATGCAGAATCTTGTTCAGAGTTTGATGAAGAAGATGAGGTATACTCAGAACTCTCTAGATCTGATTTAATTGAAACAGTTAATGATCTTATGAGTCATCTTAAAAGCAAGTTAAAAGAAATTAAGTCTTTGAAAAATCAAAACAACTTGCTATTTGAGGAAAACCTTAAACTTCATAATCAAATTTTTGAATATAATGAGGAAGTTGAGGAACTCAGAAAAGAGGCTCATAAGAAATCTGAAGAGATTCCTAATGATCAGGAAATAGCTCTTCAGGATTTCATGTTAACTGGATTCAATAGAACAAAAATTGCCTCCATGATATATAATATGATCAGAAACAAAGGTGAGGGCATTGGCTATGATTTATTCAAACCTTCAAATGATTTAAACTCACCTTCATGTTCTGAAAATATTTTAAAAGGCAATGGTATTTGCTTTGTGCCTGCTTCTGATAATTCTGAGAAATTGAAAGTATCAGAATCTGAGACTAAGTCAGAAGTTCTGAACAACTCAGACTCTGAAGCTTCTGAGCCTAAGGGTAAGATGAAGGCAACTGTTAAAACCTTGCCTAAATCTAAGCCAAAAGGTCTTAAGCCTAAGAGTAAGAGGAGATCAGACTCTGAACTTAAACCTGTTCAGAATCTGAAGTGTTCAGAACCTGGAACTAGTAAGTCTCAGAATCTGAATAAATCTGATTCAAATTTTTCTAAGACTGGGTTCATTAAAACTTCAAAATCTGTTAAACCAGTCAATGTAAAACATTTTCAATCTCAGAATGTTAGGCAAAGCAAGCCAAAGCAAATCAATCAGTTTTCTGCTTCAAACTGTTTTAAGAAAGGCAAAACTGAAGCTTGCCTTGTGCCTGAAGTAAACAAGGTTAGAATTCTGAGGAGATCAGAATCAAAGTACTCAAAAGGTCAGACTCTGAACAAATCAGAACCAAAGACCTTCAAGTCTCAGGGTCTGAAGAAGTCTGAGTCCAAACCTTTGAGAACTCAGGTTCTGAAGCACTCAGGTTCTGAAAGTCAGACTTATTCAAGATATAAGGATTCATATCCTAAGTATCAGAACAAGTCTGAACATCATGACTTCAGACACAAGAAGCCAAAACCTTTCAGGACTAACCCCAAAGGACCCATGAAAATCTGGGTACCTAAGTCAGAGATTATTTCTATTGCAGATATGCTTGTCATCCAAAGAAAAGGAAAGGTCCTGGTACCTGGACAGTGGATGCTCGCATCATATGACAGGGGACAAGTCTATGTTCCAAACCCTGACTCTGAAAGAGGGAGGAACTGTGGGGTTTGGAGGAAGTCAGAAAGGAAAGATCATTGGTACTGGTAAGATAGGTAATTCTTCCCTGTACATTGATAATGTTTGGCTGGTAGATGGACTTAGACATAATTTACTTAGCATAAGTCAATTATGTGATAGTAATTATGAAGTCCTGTTTAATAAGAACACTTGCACTGTAATCAGTAGCAAAGACAAGTCTGTAGTGTTCAGAGGCAGCAGGAAAAACAATGTTTATAAAATTAATTTTTCTGAATTGGTTCAGCAGAAGGTAGTTTGCCTTCTGTCTGTGAGTGATGAGAAATGGGTGTGGCACAAAAGGCTGGGACATGCTAACTGGAGACTTATCTCTAAGCTTAGCAAGTTACAGCTGGTCAGAGGCTTACCCCAGATTGATTATCACTCAGATGCACTATGCAGTGCATGCCAAATTGGAAAGTTTTCTAAAACTTCTTTTAAACCAAAGAACATTGTTTCCACCTCTAAACCTCTAGAACTCCTTCACATTGATTTGTTTGGTCCTGTTGGAACAGCTTCAATCAATGGGAAGAAGTATGGACTTGTGATTGTTGATGATTATAGTAGGTGGACTTGGGTTAAATTCCTCAGAACCAAGAATGAAACATATGATGTGTTTTTCAAATTCTGCAAACAAGTACAAACAGAAACTGATTTGAAAATTTTTAAAATCAGAAGTGATCATGGTGGTGAATTTGAAAATGAACCTTTTGAAAACTTTTGTGAAGACCATGGAATTTTCCATGAGTTCTCATCTCCTAGAACTCCACAACAAAATGGAGTTGTAGAGAGAAAGAACAGGTCTTTACAAGAAATGGCCAGAACCATGATCCATGAATCAAAAATTGCTAAGTACTTCTGGGCAGAAGCTGTAAACACAGCATGTTATATTCAGAACAAGATCTATATCAGACCAATTCTGAATAAAACTTCATATGAATTATTTAAAGGAAGAAAACCTAGTATTTCTTATTTTCATCAGTTTGGTTGTACATGTTACATACTAAACAATAAGGTCTACCTAAAGAAATTTGATGCCAAGGCTCAAAAGGGTACCTTTTTAGGATACTCAGAGAGGTCTAAGGCATACAGAGTGTATAATTCTGAAACACATGTTGTTGAAGAAGCTATACACATTAGGTTTGATGATAAGAAGCCTGGTAGTGAAATACCAAGAGCTGGTTGAGAGTTTTGCAGATGTCAGAATCTCAGAAGAACCTTCAGAAGCTGAACTCAGTTCAGGTTCTGATGAAGGTTCAGAAGCTGAAAACAATGAAGAATCTGAGAAACTCTCCAGCAATGACACTACTCCTGATGCTAATCAAGATCAGCATGGTTCTGAACAAACCCCTCATGGCCCTTCAGAAGCTAATCCACCCAGAACCTCATTCAAGTACAAGTCTTCACATCCTGAGGAGCTGATCATTGGAAACAAGAACAGTCCAAGGAAGACAAGATCTGCATTCACTCAGAATGAGTCCATGCTTGGCCTGTTATCCATGATTGAGCCTACAACTGCTGATGAAGCACTTGCTGATGATGGTTGGATTGTAGCAATGCAAGAAGAGCTGAACCAGTTTCAGAGGAATGATGTATGGGATCTTGTGGCAAGACCTGATCAGAAGAACATCATTGGAACAAAATGGGTGTTCAGGAACAAGCTCAATGAACAAGGAGAAGTGATCAGAAACAAGGCTAGATTAGTAGCTCAAGGGTACAGCCAGCAAGAAGGAATTGACTACACTGAGACATTTGCTCCAGTTGCAAGACTGGAAGCAATCAGGTTACTTCTTTCTTATGCTGTTAATCATGATATCATTTTATATCAAATGGATGTTAAGAGTGCTTTCTTGAATGGTGTGATTTCTGAAGAAGTGTATGTCAAACAACCTCCTAGTTTTGAAGATGTTAAATATCCAAATCATGTGTTTAAACTTAAGAAGTCTCTGTATGGTCTGAAACAAACTCCCAGAGCTTGGTATGAAAGGCTGAGCAACTTCTTAATTAAAAATGATTTTGTAAGAGGTCAAGTTGACAATACACTCTTTAGAAAAACTGTTAAGAAAGAAATCTTAATTGTACAAATCTATGTTGATGATATCATATTTGGTTCTACTAATGCCTCCCTTTGCAAGGAATTTTCTAAGTTAATGCAGGATGAATTTGAAATGAGCATGATGGGTGAGCTGAAATTCTTCTTGGGAATTCAAATCAACCAATGCAAAGAAGGTGTTTATGTTCATCAGTCAAAATACACCAAGGAGCTTCTGAAGAAGTTCCAATTGGATGATTGCAAGCTGATGACAACTCCAATGCATCCCACCTGCACCTTAAGCAAAGAGGACAATGGCACTAAGGTAGATCAGAAGCTGTACAGAGGTATGATAGGTTCTCTCCTATACTTAACTGCTTCTAGACCAGATATTTTATTTAGTGTATGTCTGTGTGCTAGATTCCAATCAGATCCTAGAGAATCTCATATGACTGCTGTCAAGAGAATCTTCAGGTATCTGAAAGGGACAACTAATTTGGGACTTCTGTATAAGAAATCTCTAAAGTATAAGCTAGTTGGATTCTGTGATGCTGACTATGCTGGGGACAGGATTGAAAGAAAATCCACCAGTGGAAACTGTCAGTTTCTTGGTGAGAATCTGATATCCTGGGCCAGCAAGAGACAAGCAACCATTGCTTTGTCAACAGCAGAAGCAGAATACATCTCAGCTGCAAGTTGTAGCACACAACTGCTCTGGATGAAACATCAATTAGAGGATTATCAGATTCATGCAGATAATATTCCAATTTATTGTGATAATACTGCTGCTATATGTCTGTCTAAAAATCCAATTCTGCATTCTAGAGCCAAGCACATAGAAATAAAACATCATTTTATAAGAGATTATGTTCAGAAGGGTGTTTTAGATATTCAGTTCATTGATACTGATCATCAATGGGCTGACATATTCACAGAACCCCTAACAGAAGAAAGATTCAATTTTATTAAAAAGAATCTGAACATGCATTTTATCTCTTGAAAATGTGCTTGAATCTGAATGAATTCCTTGATTCTGAGTTTATCATAAGCTAAGACTTATCAAACACTCACCTTCT
This sequence comes from Medicago ruthenica, assembly GCA_018208015.1. Lineage (NCBI taxonomy): Eukaryota > Viridiplantae > Streptophyta > Magnoliopsida > Fabales > Fabaceae > Medicago > Medicago ruthenica. The sequence goes on from CM031371.1 coordinate 73,509,366, forward strand.
GAGAGTTTGAATAAAGTTAAGCCTGAAAGACCTCAGAGTCTGAAGGATCAGAACCTGGATTTTCTGACCTCTGAATCTGATAAAAATCTGATGTTGGTCAGAATCTGATAAGTATAGCTATGGGCAATGATGATTAAAGCTTTGAAAGTTTATACTCTAATCCTCCCAAAGTCATCAAGTAAAAATGTGATTTTATGCTCTGATACTCAGTGATTAAACTTGCTTGACAAACAATTTTCATTTGGTATCAGTTTGTTTTCAAAATGTTTAGCACAGACACATTTTAAAAGCCCAAAGTGTATCAGACAATGTTCAGTCTTTAGAAATGCTTTTATTTGGTATCAGACTCTGAATTAAAACTTTTAGCTGGTATCAGACTCTGAGATAAATCCTCAATTGGTATCAGATTCTGATATATTTCTTTAAAGCAAACTCAGAATTGCTCTGATACTAAACACTTCTTGAGAAGTTTTTGCTCTGATACTGAACACAACTGGTTGTTTTGCTTTGATGCTGAACCAGTTTGTACTGAACAAGTAATGTCTGAACACAGAATGACCTGATCAGAAGCACCAAATTTTTTTTTTTTGCTTCTGAACAGCATTCTAATTTTTCTGCAAGTCATATACTAATTGAAAATCAAGTAGGCTCTGATGATTATCCTTGCTACTTGGTTATCCATATGATTGCACAAATATCTCACAATCTTGGTTGGTTCAACCCCCCAAATTCTGAATCCTTTTGAAATCTTGTCTAACTTGGTGTTAGAACTGCTTTCAAACTCTTTTAAAAAGGGGGAAACTGAACTGCCTTGATATATGCTTTCAAACTCTTTCACAATTCTTTTCTGCTCTGATACAGATATTTTCAAACTCTCTTGAAAAAGGGGGAGAGATTTTCTGTATTGAGGGGAGAAAGTAAGACTTTTTGTTGATGACAAAAGGGGGAGAAAGTAAAACAAGTATTAAAGCACCTGAGTTCAAAAATAAGTTAAAATGTCAAAATTGTCAGAAGATAAGCTTATTGATAAGCCTATTAAAGCTCTGATACAATTTGTTAGGGTTAAGCTCTGATACAATTGTTAAGCTAGCTCTGATACTGATCAGTCAAGCTCTAATACAATTCTGACTATGTTTAACTTATGAGAACTGAAGTGAATTTCTGGCTCTGATATATGTCTGTGAGATACATTACTCTTAGTGAGTAATTTGAATTTAAAATAACTTGGATAAGACTCAGGGAGCTTACAAAACTCATCCTGTGGATTATCAGACTTAGGGGGAGAGCTTACAAATCTCAGATCCTGAAGTCAACAAGTCATTTTGAATTCTGAGTGTAAATTTCACCATATTGTTTTAAGTTAAGATTAATTAACATGGATAAGAATCAAGGGGAGCTTACAAACCTAACCTTGAGGATTGTCAGACCTAGGGGGAGCTTACAAACCTCTCCTGAAGTCAGATTGTTAATTAAACTTAACAACAATTCTGAAATTTTCACATTTGTGTTTTTAACTGAACTTAATTAACTTGGATCAGACTGAGGGGGAGCTTACAAACCTCACACCCTGCAGTTAACTTGTTAATAAAGTTAACAACAATTTTCTGTCTTAATACTTATGTTTGTCATCATCAAAAAGGGGGAGATTGTTGGAACAAAATGTGTTAAACAACTCTCATCTTAATTAAGGGGGAGATTGTTGAAACATTTATGTGTAAACATATCTCTCTTTATGGTTTTGATGATAACAAAGTATTAAAGAGAAAATTGGTTATTTGCTAATGCTTTGTTCAAGTGTTTCAGAACCACATGCTTAATAAGTATTGATTGATAATGGTTATGAAGAACAAGCTAAAGAGCAAGAAGGAAAGCCAAGAAGCAAGGTTGCAAAGCTAAAAAGAAACTGGTCCTGAAGAAATGCTTCTGGAGAAGTGCTCCTGAAGTAAGTACTACTGAAGTGAAGCCTCTGAAGTACTCCTGAAGTGCAGCTTCTGAAGACTGGGTGCTTCTGAAGAAGTCAACGCAAGTCAACGTGTGAAGCCAGCTTCTGATCCGTACAACTAAGCCAGCTTCTGATCCGTACAAAGGGAGCTTCTGATCACTGTTCACTGAGAAGCTTCTGAAGCTGATATGGCATGGATTTTGACCAGTACTGTGCGCATTTAATGCCTGGAGGTGTCAGAACAACTCAATGGAACAGTTGTCTCCCTGACCCAAACATTCTCCAGTTTTTAAGGTGGGCCAATTCAAAAATGGCACCTGCCCTGTTCTGACAGATAAAGTGCAGCACACAATTGCAGCAATCTAGTCCAATTGCAACGGCTAATTTCCTGATTTCCAGCAAATCTTCAACAGCTCTATTTTTATCTATAAAAGGAGGAAGATTTGAAGAAGAAAAGGGTGAAGACTCTTTGAAACGTATTGCTGAAACTCTGCTCTGTTTTCTGTGTTAAAACTGTCAAAGTTCAAATCTCTTAGAAATTCTTTAGTCTTGTAACTTAGAATTTCTTAAGGTTAAGAGTCTTAACCTGTGTTGTATTAAGAGAACACCTCTAATATTTGATCAAGTGTTCATCCCAAACTATTTCATTTGTAAACCAGTTTGGTCCCTCAAAGTCTTAGTCTGTATACTAAGCAATTGTAACCTCATTCCTTTGTGGTCTGAGTCAGAAGTCTCTTGTCTTTGTGACTTGAGCATTGGGAAGTCTCTTGTCTTAGTGACTTGAGCATTGGAAGCCTCTTCCTTGGTGATTGAGCATAGAAGTCTCTTTCTTTGTGATTGAGCAGCTGGAAGTCTCTTTCTTAGTGATTGAGCAATTGTAATCAGAACTGATTATAGTGAAACTCTCTTGTTGGATACAAGGGGACAGGACTACTTCTCACATTGAGAAGGAACCTGTATAATTTCTGTGTGTCTCTCTATTCCCTTACTCCTTAACTTGTTTAAATCCGCTGCATTTAACTTCTGATATTTGTTCAGAACTGATCATATCAGCTTCTGAACTGAACCTTAAGTTTTGAAAAGAAAAAGAACAAGTTTTTAGAGTCACACAATTCAACCCCCCCTTCTTGTGTGTTTGTTTTTCTCACCTTCACGCCTTTGGTTCCACTACACATCAAGATGTGTAAGGCAGCTATGTTCGAGCACGATCATGCTAGTTGCGAAGAGTGCTCGGTAAGTCCTCAAGGATGTATGCAAATCCAAAATGACATACAAGGACTAATGGACAAGAAGGAGCTTGTTGTCACCAAAAAGGACGAAAGTGTATGTGTCATAATTCCGGAGTTTGATATCCCGGAACACTTGGAGTTAGCCTTCAGCAGCCAGGAGCCTGCTGATACTCCACTCGTAATATGTTTACCGGGGCCTGCCCCATACACTTCCAACAAAGCAGTTCCTTACAAGTACCTTGCAACCGTGTTAAACAACGGGCAAAAAGTACCTATTCCCCCTTTAGCCCCTGTCGGTAATATCACGGACAGCAGCAAAGTGCTAAGGAGTGGACGTGTTCTTCCCACAACAGTCCAAGAGAAGGTCAGTACCCCGGTATATAAACCGAAGCCAACCCAAGACCCCTGCACAAGCAAAGATGTAGGTCAATCCAGTGGGGCTAATGCTGATTCGGATCTCGATGAGGTGTTAAAGTTAATCAAGAAGAGCGAATACAAGGTCGTGGACCAGCTGTTGCAAACGCCTTCCAAAATCTCTATGTTGTCCTTATTGTTAAACTCCAACGCTCATAGAGAATCATTGATGAGGGTCTTGGACCAAGCCTTCGTGGAGCACGACATAACCCTCGGCTAATTCGGAGGCATTGTCGGAAACATCACTGTCTGCAATAGCTTAAGCTTCAGTGATGAGGAGCTCCCCGAGCAAGGAAGGCACCATAATTTGGCATTACATATATCGGTAAACTGCAAGTCGGATGCTTTATCAAACGTACTTGTAGACACCGGCTCCTCATTGAACGTAAAGGCCAAGACAACCCTTGACCAGCTCTCCTACCAGGGGACCCCCATGAGGCAAAGTGGGGTAGTTGTTAAAGCCTTCGACGGCTCGAAAAAATCAGTGATCGGGGAGGTGGATTTACCTATTACAATCGGGCCATCTGTCTTCCAAATAACCTTCCAAATAATGGATATACAAGCAGCGTACAGTTGTTTGTTAGGCCGACCGTGGATCCACGAGGCCGGAGCAGTGACATCCACACTGCATCAAAAGCTGAAATTTGTGAAGAATGGGAAGCTAGTCACTGTGGGAGGAGAGGAAGCTCTGTTAATCAGCCATCTGGCAGCTTTCTCTTTCATCGGTGCCGATGTTGTTGAGGGAACATCGTTCCAAGGTCTTTCCTTGGAGGATGAGAGCGCCACAAAGAATGGAGCGTCCATATCTTCTTTCAAGAGTGCACAAAGAGCGGTGCAAGATGACTTACTCCCGGATTGGGGAAAGACAATAAGTCTAAGGGAGTGTAAGCATAGAGAAGGGTTAGGTTTCACTCCAACTACAAGAGTTACCGAACCAAGCACTAGCATTGAACCGCTCGAGAACATCTTTCGTAGTGCCAGTTTCATTCACTCCACAAAGGAAACCAACGCCATCACTGAAGATGGGCCGGAAGAAACGGCACATGTCCATGTAACGCCCGGAGGAGCTTGCCGCAATTGGGTTGCTGTCGATGTTCCTTCTGTTATTCAGTCTTCAAAGTAATGTGTTTGTTTATTTATCTTTTTCAAAAAAAAAAAAAAAACCTTCGTCTCGCCCGAAGCAAAGGGAGACTCATGTAGGGCTTGTTTAATATACTATCATCAATTAATAAAAATCGTTTGTTTCTATCACAACCTCTACGTATTTATACGTTGTCCTTTTCTTTTTATTTTCAAAAAAATGGTAATACAAAAAAACCAAATTTTTTTTTTTCTATTTTCAATTCCAAAGAGTCTGCATTTTTTTCATCTTTTACTAAAATCAATCATCCATCATATGCAGACTAAGCACCCATAAACCCATTGAACACCTTAACCCTAGGCTCCCTCCCAACTTTGAATTCCCTGTTTACGAAGCGAAAGAGGAAGAGGATGAAGAAATCCCGGATGAGATCAAGCGCCTACTAGAGCAAGAGAGGAAGACCATTCAGCCTCACGAGGAAGCAGTAGAGGTTATCAACTTGGGTTCTGAAAAGGAAAAGAGGGAAATTAAGATTGGAGCGTTATTGGATGCGCCCGTCAAAGAGAAAATAGTCAAGCTTCTTGAAGAGTATGTGGATATCTTTGCATGGTCATACCAAGATATGCCAGGATTGGATCCTGAGATTGTGGAGCACCACTTACCTCTAAAACCTGAATGTTCGCCAGTCAAGCAGAAGTTGAGAAGAACTCGCCCTGACATGGCTCTTAAGATCAAAGAGGAAGTGCAAAAGCAAATTAATGTTGGATTCCTCGTTACCTCAGAATATCCTCAATGGTTGGCCAACATAGTGCCAGTTCCCAAGAAGGATGGTAAAGTCAGGATGTGCGTCGACTACCGAGATTTAAACAAGGCTAGTCCAAAGGACGACTTCCCTTTAGCTCACATTGACATATTGGTCGACAATACTGCCAAATCCAAGGTTTTCTCCTTCATGGATGGCTTTTCGGGATACAATCAGATTAAAATGGCTGTTGAGGATAGAGAAAAAACGTCTTTCATTACGCCTTGGGGCACCTTCTGCTATCAAGTGATTCCTTTTGGCTTAACAAATGCGGGTGCTACCTACCAAAGGGGCATAACTACTCTCTTCCACGACATCATACACAAAGAAATTGAAGTATATGTCGACGACATGATTGTCAAATCAGGAACTGAAGAAGAGCATGTCGAGTATTTGTTAAAGATGTTCCAACGCCTGAGAAAATATCGACTTCGCCTAAACCCCAACAAATGTACATTCGGCGTGAGATCGGGAAAACTCCTAGGTTTCATTGTCAGTCAAAAGGGTATCGAGGTAGATCCCGATAAGGTCAAAGCTATCAGAGAAATGCCTGCTCCTCAAACTGAGAAGAAAGTAAGGGGATTTCTAGGACGTTTAAATTACATCTCTAGATTCATATCCCACATGACAGCCACTTGTGGACCCATTTTCAAGCTGCTCCGCAAAAATCAAGAAGTGGTATGGACAGAGGATTGCCAAAAAGCTTTTGACAGCATCAAGGAGTGCCTGTTAGAACCTCCAATACTTATTCCTCCAGTCGAAGGAAGACCTTTAATCATGTACCTAACCGTATTGGAGGACTCCATGGGTTGTGTGCTCGGACAACAAGACGAGACCGGTAGAAAAGAGCACGCTGTCTACTACCTAAGCAAGAAGTTTACGGACTGCGAGTCCCGATACTCTCTACTCGAAAAGACTTGTTGTGCATTAACCTGGGCTGCTAGGCGTCTTCGTCACTACATGCTCAATCATACTACTTGGTTGATATCCAAAATGGATCCAATCAAGTACATCTTTGAAAAACCCGCCTTAGCCGGAAGGATCGCCCGCTGGCAGATGTTGTTATCAGAATACGACATCGAATACCACACTCAGAAAGCTATCAAAGCCAGCATTCTTGCCGACCACTTGGCTCATCAACCAATTGAGGATTATCAACCAATCAAGTTTGACTTCCCCGATGAAGAAATCATGTATCTAAAGATGAAGGATTGTGACGAACCACTACCCAGCGAAGGTCCAGATCCCGAATCTAGATGGAAGTTAATCTTTGATGGAGCAGTAAATGTCTATGGCAATGGAATTGGGGCAGTCATCGTTACCCCTGAGGGCAAACATCTCCCTTTTGTTGCAAGACTATCATTCGACTGTACAAACAATATGGCAGAGTATGAAGCTTGTATCTTAGGAATTGAGGAAGCCATTGATCTAAGGATCAAGAACCTTGACATTTACGGAGACTCAGCTCTTGTAATTAATCAAATCAATGGAAATTGGGAAACTCGCCACACCGGCTTGATCCCTTACAAAGATTACGCAAGACGTTTGCTAACCTTTTTCAACAAAGTCAAGCTGCATCACATTCCTCGAGACGAGAATCAAATGGCAGATGCTTTGGCAACCTTGTCTTCTATGTATGAGGTCAGTCGCCGGAATGAAATTCCAACAATCAAGGTTCAACACCTAGAAAGACCTGCGCATGTATTTGCAGCCGAAGCAGTCATAGATGACCAGCCATGGTTCGACGACATCAAACGTTTCCTCCAAAAGCAAGAGTACCCGCATGGGGCATCCAACAAGGATAAGAAAACTCTGCGAAGATTAGCTGGCAACTTCTTTCTAAACGGAGAAGTTTTATACAAGAGGAATTTAGATATGGTGCTGCTCAGATGTGTTGATGAGCAAGAAGAAGATCTCATAATGCATGAGATACATGAAGGTTCCTTCGGAACTCATTCCAGTGGACACACAATGGCTAGGAAGATCTTAAGAGCCGGATATTACTGGATGACCTTGGAAAGCGATTGCTACAAGCATGCCAGGAAATGCCATAAATGTCAAATCTATGCGGACAAGATCCACATGCCACCAACGGCTCTGAATGTCCTCTCTTCACCATGGCCTTTCTCCATGTGGGGTATTGACATGATTGGTAGGATTGAACCCAAAGCTTCAAATGGACATCGCTTCATCCTAGTAGCGATCGACTACTTCACCAAATGGGTCGAAGCTGCATCATATGCCAACGTCACTGGACCGTAGATCTCACTATCTAGGACTTGAGACCCCAAAGCCAAGGGTGTGAACCCTTGGAATAAGGCTGGACGTCCTCCAAGAGGGCAGAGGGCCCACTTGACAATCACAAATAGCCCCTTTGGGGGCGCCCTCAGCAGCTGACGAGGGCGCCCAAGTCATGGTTTTGGCCCTTTTACGATTTAGGCCCAAAACCATGACCGGGTAGGCCCAAGAAAGGCTACAAATAGTAACCTTGGGACCATTCCCGAGGCATGACCTAAACACAGCACAGAAACCCTAGTTTCTAGAAGTATTGTACTCACTGCCAGTACAGTTGGCGCCCACCGTGGGGCTACGGTAAAACTGACCTAGCCACCGTCTCCAAGAGAAAAACGATCGATCCACGGCCCCTGAGAGTCATCAGAGCGCCGTGTATCCACCATATCTCCCAGAAGCAACCTCAAAACCTTCGAATCCGCCGTGATTCAACCCTAGACCTACCCCTAACTCTAATCAAACATTCAACCCATTTCTTGTTCAAAACATCAATTAATCCCTCCAAAATTCGCGATCCCGACTGGGAACCTTCAGTCGCAATTTTCTAACCTTGATAACCGACCCGAAAACGGCCATCGTCGCCGTCGTTGTTCATGGACCCAGAGGCGGCGAAAGCAGCACAGCAACAGATCCAACAACTTCGCAACCACAGCAAAGCGTTGCAAGTTAACGTCATCGACTTAGATCCAAGGGAAGAATTCCAGAACGAGCGTCTTGAACCCACGGAGGATCTGAAGGAAGTCACAATAGGCCCGCAGCCACATCAAACAACCAAGGTGGGGACTTCTTTGGATCCCGCCGAAGAGCAAAGTCTAGTGGATCTCCTGAGAAGAAACTTAGACCTGTTCGCCTGGCAACCATCAGATATGCCCGGCATCGACCCTACCATCGTATGCCACCACCTCGCCCTACGCCCAGGAGTGAAGCCGGTGGCTCAGCGCAAAAGGAAATTAGGCGAAGAAAGGAGGAAAGCAGTAGATGAAGAGGTGGCCAAGTTAAGAAACGCCCGCTTCATAAGTGAAATCAAGTATCCTACATGGCTGGCAAATGTCGTCCTCGTAAAGAAAGCTAACGGAAAATGGCGCATGTGCGTCGACTACACCGATCTGAACACCGCCTGCCCAAAAGATCCATATCCCCTCCCAAACATTGACCACCTTATCGACAACGCGTCAGGGTACCAAACCCTGAGTTTCATGGACGCGTACTCCGGCTACAACCAAATAAAGATGGATCCTCTCGACGCCCCAAAGACGGCCTTCATGACTAATCATCACAACTACCATTACGAAGTTATGCCTTTCGGCTTAAAGAACGCCGGCGCCACCTTTCAAAGGTTGATGGACACCGCCTTTGCAGAACAAATCGGAAAGAATTTGGAGGTCTATATCGACGATCTGGTAGTAAAAACAAAACATGACGAAAGCCATGCAAAGGATCTGGAAGAAATCTTCGATCAAGTTCGCGCATACAACATGCGTCTCAACCTGGCCAAATGTTCTTTTGGGGTTCACGCAGGAAAATTCCTAGGCTTCATGCTGACCCGGCGCGGTATCGAGGCAAACCCTGACAAATGTCAGGCGATAATCAACATGAGAAGCCCCTCTAGCATTAAGGAGGTGCAGCAGTTGACGGGTAGGCTCGCAGCGCTCTCGAGGTTTTTATCATGTGCCGGTGATAAAGCTTTCTCTTTCTTTGCCTCAATAAAGAAGAAGGAACTTTTCCAATGGACTGAAGAGTGCGAAGATGCGTTCGCAAAGATTAAGACGTTCCTTTCCAGCCCGCCAGTTCTGCATCGTCCAGATACAGGCGCCGTCCTTTTCCTCTACCTATCTATATCGGAAAATGCTATGAGTTCCGTCCTCGTGCAAGATTCGGACGAAGGTGAAAAACCAGTGTATTTTGTGAGCAAGGTATTCAAGGGAGCCGAACTGAGATACCAGAAAATAGAACGCCTGGCTCTAGCAGTGGTAGCAACAGCGAGGAAACTACGACCATATTTTCAAGGACATAGAGTTGTTGTCAAATCCAACTACCCCATCAAGCAAGTGTTGGGGAAACCAGACCTGGCGGGAAGAATGGTATCCTGGGCAGTGGAATTGTCCGAGTATGACATTCAATATCTTCCTAGAGGCAGCATAAAGTCACAGGTCCTGGCCGACTTCCTAGTAGAATTTTCATCCCCGGTAGAAGAAGTCGCCCCTTTTGTATGGTTGTTATCGGTCGACGGATCATCAAACCTCAAAGGTAGTGGAGCCGGCATAGTGTTGGAGGGTCCAGGGGGCCTAATCATAGAGCAGTCGCTGAGGTTTGAGTTCAAGGTGAGCAACAACCAGGCAGAGTATGAAGCCCTGGTAGCGGGCATGAAGCTGGCACAAGAGATGGGAACGGAAAACTTGAGAGCGAAGAGCGACTCCCAGTTGGTAACGAGTCAAATTACCGGGGAATACCAAGCGAAGGACAGTCAACTTATCAAATATTTAGCAAAGGTCAACAGTTTAGCCTCCGCCTTCAAGTTCTTCGAGGCAATCTACGTTCCAAGAGAGCAAAATTCAAGGGCCGACCTTTTGTCTAAACTGGCCAGCACTAAACGCCCGGGGAACAACAGAACGGTCATCCAGGAGGTGCTGGCGGCCCCCAGCACAGAGATCATGGAAGTAGGCGCCGTGGAGAATGAGGAGGAGGGATGGATGACGCCTCTCATCAAATACCTCACGGGAGCGTTTGACCCCAAAAGTGAGGAGGAAGAGCTGCAAATACGAAAGAAGGCTTCGAAGTACTGCATGGTCGCTGGCAAATTGTACAAGAGGGGCAAGGCATCGCCTCTGCTTAGGTGCTTAGGTGAAAACGAGACCCACCTCGTCCTCTTAGAAGTACACGAAGGCGTATGCGGGAGCCACATCGGCGGGCGGTCCCTGGCCGCGAAGCTGTTAAGAGCAGGCTACTACTGGCCAACAATGATCCAAGAGAGCGCAGACTTTGTACGAAAGTGTGACAAGTGTCAAAGGTTTTCTGATAAGAAGCACGCCCCTGCTTGTGAACTCACCTCAGTCTTTTCCCCATGGCCTTTTCATAAGTGGGCAGTGGATATTGTAGGCCCATTCCCGTTGGCACCCGGACAACTGAAATTTCTCATAGTCGGAGTGGATTACTTCACGAAGTGGGTCAAAGCCGAAGCGGTCGCCAAAATCACGGCGGACAGAGTAATACGCTTTTACTGGAAGAAAATAATATGCAGATTTGGGCTACCCAAAGTTATAGTATCTGACAACGGGACCCAGTTCGCCAGTTCCAAGGTGGTAGAATTCTGCAATCAACTCGGAATCCAGACGAAGTTTGTCTCAGTCATCCACCCCCAAGCAAACGGGCAAGCCGAATCTGCAAACAAGGTGATCTTGAACGGCATAAAAAAGAAGCTGGACGACGCCAAAGGACTTTGGGCTGACCAATTGCATGAAGTGCTCTGGTCATATCACACGACACCTCATTCCACAACCAAGGAAACCCCGTTCACCATGGTATACGGCGCCGACGCGATGCTGCCTGTAGAAATCGACACACCAACATGGCGCCAGGAGAACTTCTCAGAAGAGGCTAATGAGGCGAGCTTACTATGCGGAATAGACATGATTGACGAGGTACGGGAGGCCGCCCATATTCGGGAATTCACCGCTAAACAAAGAGCAGCCCGCCGGTACAATTCAAAAGTAATCCCAAGAGACATGAAAGAAGGAGATTTGGTCTTAAGACAGGTCGTCGCGCCCACCCGAATTGGAAAGTTACTTCCCAACTGGGAAGGACCATACCGAGTCAGGGAAAAGCTAGCACACGGAGCATACAAGCTGGAGGAGCTGAATGGAGACACGATACCACGAACCTGGAATGCCGCCAACCTACGCCATTACTACAGCTGAGTACTTCACCAGTCCTACAAACAAGCCAAACAAGGTCGAACTGCTGTAAAGTCTTGCTTGCATTTTCTTTTGAATTGTTTGTATTTTGATGTCAATTAACGAAGAGGAATAAGGGAGCACTCTTTTCCCCGCGAAAGCTGGGTTTTTAATGAGGCACCAATTTCCGTTTACTCTTATCTCTGTTTGACTCCAGTATCACAGATATCGCCGAAACGAGCTAGGTAGCATCAACTCACAAAGGGCGCGCCTAACCCCAAAGGGGTTGCCACCTAATTCCTTAACCCTAAAAGACAGGGCTCTAAGACGTCGTGTGCTTAAAATAAAAATGCCACCTAATTCCTTAACCCTAAAAGACAGGGCTCTAAGACGTCGTGTGCTTAAAATAAAAATGCCACCTAATTCCTTAACCCTAAAAGACAGGGCTCTAAGACGTCGTGAGCTTAAAATAAAATCGCCGCCTAATTCCTTAACCCTAAAAGACAGGGCTCTAAGACGTCGCGAGACGAAAATAAGATCGCCGCCTAATTCCTTAACCCCCAAGAGGGCTCTAAGACGTCGCGAGCCGAAAGACAAATCGCCACCTAATTCCTTAACCCTAAAAAGGGCTCTAAGGCGTCGTAAGCAGAAAATGAAAACGTTGCAAAAATAGAAGAATTCATGCAGAAGATGCCTCAATAAAGCGATAACATCGAAAAGCTCAACGGTTTGCCAATCTTAAACAAATCGAGAAAACAGACAAGTATTAACTACCGCCCAAGAAGCGTGATCATCACCGTCACTAAATAAGAAACCAACGAAACATAGTACAAATAATGCATCGTTACAAATTCGAGAAAGTTCAAGATCAAAATAAATTAAAGTTACAACAAAGACTATTGTTCGTCCACAAGGGCGCCATCTACAATTATCTTGAAAGAATCCATAGACGAAAGATCAGCGTCAGGATGGAGAAAGGCGGCCTGCTCCTTCGCACGATCAAACCCAGTCTCAAAAGACAGCGCCAGTTCTCCTTTGGCTTCCGCAACCTCAGCCTTTAACGCCACTTCCCTCTCAACCCCCGAGGCGACCTCTTTCCTCAAACGCATGATCACCGCGTCCTTCCCAGCTAAGTCGGCGTCATGACCAACCTTCAAGTCACTGATTTGTTCATCGAACTCGGCCCTCATCGCCTCTGCCGCCTCTTTGACCTCCTTCTCCTTACTCTCCCGAACCTCTTGTAATTCCTTCTCCAGCAACTCCACCCTTTTCCAGCAGCGTTTCTCCATTACGAACCGATTCCGTATATTTGCAATCAACGGCCATCAAAAGCATAATGGACCGCAAACAGTTGACGCCGATATCCCTTGTAGCAAAAGGAACAGGATTCTGCGTCCCGGCTATCATATCATCAGGATTGCAAACCATCTTCTCTTTCACGTAAGCCTCGTAATCAAAATCCTTGTCCCAAAAGGACCGCACATCCCGGCTGGGACCAGTAAGCTCAGTGGCAGGACGAGAATGCGCCCGTTTAGACCTCCTCTCCTTCATCACCCCCTCTTCCCCATCTGACGCCTTCCTTTTCTTCTCCTCTCGATTCTTCTCCTGCGCCACGTCCACAGCACACTCAGGTTGAGCGTCGAGAACAATCTCGGCTTTCTTTTTAGACTTACGGAGGATGAGCCCAGAGGAATCGCTAGTGTCAGCCACCCCGCCCGACCTTTTGGCCTTCAACTCGGCCAGATACTGCTTCCTCTCCGCAGCTGTTAGTGGCGCCATAGATTCTGCAAGTCAAAAAACCAGAGCCAATACACAAATAATTAATAAAGAGAAAGGCAAAAAGCTAGACAAGCAGAGTTATGAAATCAACTCACGCAAATAGGTCTCTAAGCTATCGACATCTCCCTCTCTGTTCAGCAACTCCCGGATATCCATGGGCAGCATTTTGTCCAGGAAGGAAATGACACCTTGTTCATACGCACTCAACTGTTCATAAGCAAACCCAGTAATGGAAGCTGGGGAACTCGTCCAGCAGATGGGAAATTTTAATTCATTATGTACGCGCCCTCCTCCCCTCACCCTAAGGAATGTCCGTCTCCAGTTCTTGTAATGAGAGGCATAAGGTGGAAACAACCGTTTCCCAGGGTGCGCGCCAACGGAGACCCAAGACGATTTGTCCACCCCCCGAGTACCGTAGAAGCTAAAGAAGCACCCGACGGAGGGCTCAAAGCCTAATCCCTCGCAAGCTATCTCAAAGGCCCAGATGAACGCCCAACTGTTGGGCTGAAGCTGCGAGGGCGCCACATTCAACCACCTCAGGACAGTTACTCCGAAGGGCGTGAATGGATACTTCACGCCCAAATCTTCAAAGACCGCCGCATACATATAGAAGAACTCGTGGGCCCTACTCCTTGGCATCCGTAAGTAAACTTTCTCACCAGGACGGCAGGGCTCCAGGATCACATCATCTTCGCATCCTGTCGAAGAAACATTAACCTTGCTTCGGAACAGCGCCACTCGTTCAGGATCCATAAACACGGACTCCAAGCGCATCATTTCGCTAGTAGAACCCCCTAGTCCCAAATCACTAGCGGACGCCATACCGTGATTTTCTCTCGTATAGGAGGGACCTGGACGAACAGAAAGAATAACACAATCAGATGAGTTCCCGCTATCGTCTTTATCCTCGCTATCACTCGAGTCGCTCGAAAACTCCCCTAAAAGGGAATGGCCATAGTAGGCATTTTCAAAGGCAACCCAATCGGTGGTCCCGTCCGATCGTTTCGCAAGCCTAACCGCCTCTCTCAATAACGCATCCCTTTCCTCCGAGTTAGCCGGAGATAGTACGTTTCCCTTCCCATCACACTCCCTGATAACTACCATGTCCTAGTTTGAATTACAAAAAACGAAGCGCTAACGTTCAGAGGATGAATTCTAAAAAAGGGATTACCTGTTTCGAATGAAGAAAAGCTGGACGAAGAAAGGGACTGATTTGATTCTGGAGGAGAGCGTTGATTCTAAGAACTGTTTGCAATTGGCGAAGGACGTGCGTTTCGGACAAAGAAAGGAGAAGGAAAGTGAAAAGACAAAGAAAGGGACTGATTAGATCCGCGTTCAGTTTAAAGTGAAAAGCCTGGGAAAACGCGCAGATGACGTCACTTAAGTTGGCACGATTTCCGAGAACCACTAAGATTACGACACGTCAGCGAGAGCGAACGGTCGCCTCACGCCAGCCGTCGGATCCCAATAAAATGCGTCCTCAACACGTAGTCCAAAGGACGCGGCGAGCTGTACGCAGTTTAATCACTTCGCCTTGTACCAAGACTTGTGCTTGTTGGGCTAGCATAAATATTCCTGTTGGGCTGGCGCCCACACTCTCGTAGGGCTAGTGCCGCCCACTAAGGTACTCAAAACAAAACATGGAGCTAGTGCCCATGTTGGGCTAGTATCCGTGTTGGGCTAGTGCCCACGCAGGGTTTAAACACCCACGTTGGGCTAGTACTCATAAAATTTTTTCACATGGCTTCATGGCTAGTAAGCCCCATTTGCTGGGCCAAAGGTCGTAGTCAAATCCCCTGTAAACAGTTTAATCACTTCGCCTTGTACCAAGACTCGTGCTTGTTGGGCTGTGGACCGTAGATCTCACTATCTAGGACTTGAGACCCCAAAGCCAAGGGTGTGAACCCTTGGAATAAGGCTGGACGTCCTCCAAGAGGGCAGAGGGCCCACTTGACAATCACAAATAGCCCTTTGGGGGCGCCCTCAGCAGCTGACGAGGGCGCCCAAGTCATGGTTTTGGCCCTTTTACGATTTAGGCCCAAAACCATGACCGGGTAGGCCCAAGAAAGGCTACAAATAGTAACCTTGGGACCATTCCCGAGGCATGACCTAAACACAGCACAGAAACCCTAGTTTCTAGAAGTATTGTACTCACTGCCAGTACAGTCACCAAACAAGTGGTGGTCCGATTTATTAAGAATCATATCATCTGCCGATATGGTATTCCCAACAAGATCATCACGGACAATGGGACCAATCTGAATAACAAAATGATGAAGGAGCTATGCAAAGAGTTCAAGATCGAGCATCATAACTCTTCTCCTTATAGACCTCAAATGAATGGCGCGGTTGAAGCTGCAAACAAAAACATCAAGAAAATAGTGCAAAAGATGGTAGTCACATACAAGGATTGGCATGAGATGCTACCATATGCCTTACACGGGTATCGTACTTCAGTACGTACATCGACAGGGGCAACCCCTTTCTCTTTAGTATACGGCATGGAAGCAGTGCTCCCCGTAGAAGTCGAAATCCCGTCATTGAGAATCTTAATGGAAGCTAAGTTGTCAGAAGCTGAATGGTGTCAAAACAGATATGATCAGTTGAACTAAATTGAGGAAAAACGCATGACTGCCTTGTGTCATGGACAACTGTATCAACAGAGGATGAAACAAGCTTTTGACAAGAAAGTTCGTCCTCGTGAAATCCATGAAGGAGACCTCGTGCTCAAAAGGATCCTATCTTTTCAACCCGACTCTAGGGGCAAATGGACGCCTAACTACGAAGGCCCGTATGTCGTCAAAAGAGTTTTCTCCGGAGGAGCCTTGATTCTCACAACAATGGATGGCGAGGATTTTCCGCGTCCTGTGAATTCCGATGTAGTCAAGAAATATTTTGTCTAAAAACAAAAAGAACAGCTCGGTAAGTCGAAAACCTGAAAGGGCGGCTTAAGCAAAAATGAGCGTCTCGGTGGACTGAAAACCTGAAAGGGCGGTCCAGGCAAAAATTAGAGACATAAACAGAAATAATCATCCTGATAGGTCAAACATCTAAAAGGACGACCTATGCAAAAATTAAGGATCAAAAGACAAAGTAACTACATCGGATTGGTCGTAATCCGTTCGGGACACATCAATTGTCTAAAGACTCCAAATCGGAAGCATCCAAATAAGGGATTCAAAGTTGTTAGGGATACTAGTGGCCATCGTGTTCAATGTACCCTCCCCTTTTTTATATATATTTACCTTTCTTTTTCAAACTTTGTAAGACCCATGGAGCCACGCCTTTGGCAGGCTACCACCCCATTAATAAACTTTTCTTCCCAACATTACTTTACCTTTTATCAAATTACCATTTTTTATTTTATTCATGCATTTTTATTCTTGATGATAGTACATTTAAAACAAAAACTTTTTCGAAATTTATTTTGTGAGTCATTTATCTTTTATCAATAACAAACACATTCCTTTCGAACTCATGAATATTTGGAATATACATCGATGTCTGTCCTAAAAACGGATGAAGTTTCGCAGGCCGAGCATGGTCAATTGCAAAAAGGGATTCTCCAACAAAATGCTCAGCGAATCATAAGGGAATATCCCCAATGAATCGAGAACCCGAAAGGACAATTCAGGCAAAGACTTGCCAACCAAAGCATAAGCATTCCCGGCAGAATCATCAGTTCTTCTCCCCATCGGATTAGCACAATACCCAGTGGATTAACAAACTCCCCAGGAAGTCAATCTTTGTCCAAACAATCGAAAGCCCAATTGTCATTGGCGACTACTCACAAAAGCCCAACCACCATTGGCATCTAAGGCTGGATATCCATCATGCTTCCAAAATGATCCTTATATCCCCAGCGAAGTCACAAACAAAGCCCAATTTTATTGGCATCCCCCAGTGGAGTCTCAACCCCAAAAGCCCAATCATCATTGGCACAACCACAACCAAAGCCCGACTTTGCTCGGCATCCAAATCATAACCCCCAGCGTCCAACATGACGTCTGTTATCCCACATGTCAGCATAATTCATGCATCATATCAAACTCATTCATTAACATGCATCTCATATTCACATCATGCATCCCCCACAATTTTATTTTCCCCCAGCAACAGTCGAGTATCTACCCCAGTCTATCCGGTCTAGGGATGTCAATCTCCTTTTCGCCAAGCGGTAGTTCTTTAACGAACAGCTTGTGCGCCTCTCATTGTATTCTTATATCAAGGGGCAATTCCTTAACAAACATTTTGGGTATCCCCAGTACAAGTCAATCTTTCACATGGCATTCCCCAGTGAGAGTCATGCATTCATACATTCATACATTTATACATTTGTACATTCGTACATTCATTCATACATTCATACATTCATGCATATACAGATTCATGCATACGTACATGCATACTACAATATCATTTACGGTTGCCCTAACCACCTTGGGTCTCACCAATCAATCATGAACAATTTGTGAACTCCTTTTTCCCCAAGTGTCATCCCCAGTCTGTCTGGTCCAGAGATGTCACCTTTTATGCCAAGTGGCAGTTCAAACGAACAGCTTGCGCATCTTTTTATCGTGTCTTTATGCCAAGTGGCAGTTCTTTAATGAACAGCTTGTGCGTATTCCCCAGTATGGTGCCAAGTGGCCAGTTCTTTAATGAATAGCTTGTGCATCCCTTCTCCCCAATTGAAGGGGCAGTTCTGTAAGGAACGGCTTGTCAGCCGTATCCCCAGTGTCGTCAATGGCAAGTTCGGCAACAACCCGAACAGTTGACATCCTTTTTATTTCCTGTCGTCAATGGCAAGTTCGGCAACAACCCGAACAGTTGACATCCTTTTTATTTCCTGTCGTCAATGGCAAGTTCGGCAACAACCCGAACAGTTGACATTTCCTTTTATTTCCTGTTGTCAATGGCAAGTTCGGCAACAACCCGAACAGTTGACATTCTTTTGATTTCCTGTCGTCAATGGCAAGTTCGGCAACAACCCAAACAGTTGACATTCTTTTCATTTCCTGTCGTCAATGGCAAGTTCGGCAACAACCCGAACAGTTGACATTTCCTTTTATTTCCTGTCGTCAATGGCAAGTTCGGCAACAACCCGAACAGTTGACATTTCAATTTTATTTCATGTCGTCAGTGGCAGTTCGGCATTAACCCGAACAGCTGACATTTATCCCCAGTGGAACCATGTTCCCCCAATAATAAAGTCGGATCCCGTTTCTTCAACGAACCCGGGTGTCCCTTTGTCTCTTTTATCCCCAGTGTGGTCATTTTTTATCGTCTCTGCATTCATATTTACAATACATGCATTCGTAACATTCGAATACATGCATTCATAACATTTTCAATTCGAGAAAAATATTTAGTCAAAAAAATGGTGTACTCTATATTTAAGTCTCTTCGACCCGTCAATTTCAAAATTTCACTTTCAATCTCCGGGGCGAAGAAACTTAAATAGGGGCATCTGTCATACCCCATTTTTTGACTCATATTTTTCTTTGTTTTATATTTTTTATTACTTATTCTTATTTCATTCTTGTTATTGTATTTTACTTACATTTTTTTACCATTAGCATTACTATCATTTTGTTTAAATATTATCATTGTCACCATTGTTATTAATATTATTATTATATTATTTTTCATTTAATAATATCATTATTATCTTTTTATTATTAATGTTTTATTATCATTATTTTTTAATTACTAGTATTATTAGCCTTTTTCACCATTTTAATTATTTCTACTATTATCATTTCATGTTATGTGCATTATTTCATCATTACCATTTGTTTTTATTATTTATCCATTTTTATCTTTTATCTTTTATTTTTAAGAAGTATAAAAATTCAAAAAAGGGGAGTTCGCACTGCGAAGTTGCCTTCGCACTGCGAACTCTGCGAAATTTCTGCAGATTTTGTATTTTTTGATTTTTCTTGCTTTTGTTTTCATTTTAGTTATTGTTATTATTATCTATTATTGTTATGATCATCAATTGTGGCAAATTGACTGCACAAAGCAAGAATCAAGGTGTGACATTAAAGGTAAAGGTAAGAAGGATTTTCATCCAACCTAACATGTGCTCAATCAAATTGGCTGCCCTTGGTCAGCTCTTGTCCCTCCCAATTGACCTATCATCCAACCTGAGCTTGCCAGCAAGCTACTTGATCCCTTTCCTTCCTTATTTCTCCACCAAAACCAGTCAAACTCAAGTGGTTTTTGCTTGCAAAAAGCTGTTTGTGCTGCCCTGTTTTCAGCTGGATTTCTCCTCCCACACACCAGCCCACATGCTCATTTTGCTTCCGCCAATCCCTCTGTACATGGCAGTACACGTTTTCATTGCTTGGCCTTCCAAGATTGCAAGGATTGATCCCAAGAATCACATAATTTCAAGCTGCCCTGTTTTTCAGTTTTTTCCATCATTGCCTTCTAGAATCAGCTGTATTTTGTGGCTGAAATCAGTCAAGGTCTTGACCCTTGGCACAAAGCAAGCAACTTCTATCCTTTAGCATTAAATGCAAAGTGATTTAGCCTGGATTTAGCCCTCAAACCAGCTAGGTTCTAGGATTTTGTTCATCATTACATAGATTTGCAGTTTAGCCTATAAAAGGAATGCCAAGGCACAAGGATTTCACACATTGAAACACACTGAATTCACACATTTACACACCAGAAAAACAGCCACAATACACACAAAATTCACACCAAAATCCATCACATTGCAGCATCAAAACAGTTCATATACAAACCAAAGCAAATTAGAGTTCATTGTCCATAACCTCTAACCAATCAAGCAAGCCACTACCAACCTCTTGCACAAGCATTGCCAGGAGTTCTATAAGTCTCCTATAATCTTTGTCTTTCATTTTGCTTGCTGTTTGCATCTCTTGCTTTGTTCAATTTAATTTTGTGCACAAAAACCCCTTTTGAAACTCAAAAGGAATCTCAAAGTGACCAAGCACTAAAACTGAGTTTTTACACTCCCTTTTTCCCAATTTTGCAAAGCTTTTTAACCCCCTTTAGGTTCTGAAGCTTGCTTAGAAGCAGTTTCTGAACTTCTGTTCAGAAACAGCTTCTGAGTTCAAAATTTCGCATACTTCGCAGAGCAAAGTATGTTCGCAGAGCGACCACATCAGAACCTGACTCCGCAGAGCCAAGTTCTGGTTGCTCTGCGAAGTATGTGAAATTCAGAACATGAATCAGGCTTCCAAATGCCAAATTTTTGGGGTTCCAACCCTTGATTCAGAACCTAAAGAGTGTTAAAATGCATTTTTGTTCAAGCACATCAAGAATCATGCACAACTTTGGAAATTTTTACAAGTTCGTGCATTTAATTTTGAGTAACTTGTGAAACAAGTTATGTTCCTAAATTTTCAACATCAAGTTTGAGCAATAAGCTAAGTTCTCTATTTTCAAAACTAAACTTGAACAACCATGTTGTTCATGATTTTCAATCAAAGCATGAACTTAAGCCGAGCTTGCTCATTCTTTTAAACCAAACTCAAATCAAGCCGAACTTGTGCATTTTTCAAATTTATGCATGTTTCCATGATTTATTCATCTTTCAAACTTGAACAAACACTTGTTCTTGAGTTTCAATAACTTAAGCAACAAGTAATGTTCATGTTTTTTTTTAATAAACTCGAACAACAAATTTGTTCGTGTTTTCTTTTCTTTAAGTTTCCTAACCAAGTGCTTTGGTTCTCTTTGAGATTTCTCCGAGTAACGAAACCAAACTTGAATGAAACGGGAATGGCTTGACGTATGTCTCCCCAAACCTCGGTTGCACGAATGCGTGACGTATGTCTCGTCGCTCGGGCAATCGTCATTCCACCCTTGACGCGTCTAGCACGCTCAACCTTCCTTTGGTCCCTTGTGGCCATTTTTAACCTTTCTTGGCCCGCGTGGTCAATCCGAACCTTTCGCGCCTTTGCGCGTTTATTTTCAACATTTTACGCCTCCGTGCGTCTGTCCGTTTATTTTCAACATTTTACGCCTCCGTGCGTCTGTCTGTTTATTTTCAACATTTTACGCCTCTGTGCGTCCGTCGTTTATTTTCAACTTTTTACGCCTCTGTGCGTCTGTCTTTTTATTTTAAAACATTTACGCCTTGCGCGAGTTTATCGCCTTAGTGTTCGTCGTCTTTATCATTTAAACATTTTACGCCTCTGTGCGTCGTCAAATCTTTTTTTATTAAAATGAACCAACATACAAATTTTTTCTACCAAAGAACTACGTACGCTTTGAATTCTCCGACTACCTGGAGATACGTAGGAGCAAGATCGACATCTTGTCAAGCCCATTAATAAAACTTTCTTTTTTCCCTTCGTTTGTTTTTATCTCTTTTTTATATATCATATTTCCTTTTCCCTTTTTTATATATGTGCAAACACGCAAGTAAAACTTTCGAAACATTTTAAGCCTAAGCCGACTAAGAGGTTCCCGTTGAGTACAACGGATGTGAGGGGTGCTAATACCTTCCCCTCGCATAATCGACTTTCGAACCTAAAATCTTTTACAAAGGTAATTTCGAACTTTTTTCCTTTTCTCCCCGAAAAATTAAAAGTTCAGTCGTGATTTAACATTAGTGATTCAACGCTTCCCAATAGCTTGATATCCGAAATTCGACGCGACAATATATATATATATATATATAAGAGTGGTCATGAAGGCTCCCTAACGGGCTGGCCTATCCAGAATAAATCTGAAGCGTACCTGTGCCACGACTTGTCAACATATATATACATGTTTATACATAATCTGTATAAATCCTGATAAATATCCTTGTACCACTAACTAGGGTACATCCTATCTTGAACTGATACGTGTACCCTTGGTGTCACTCAGACGTGAACAACTGAGGCACGTCCTGATGTACATATAAATGCACCTGCCTAGTTAAGGGTATCCTGAAAACTAACCCCTAACATACCTGATACTATTCTCGTAAGAATCCTTGAATGTTAAGAAACATTCCTAGTTCTCATGTACTTCCAACTGAATACCTCTCAGTTCCTGTTAACCTATTAAAGGTTCTAGACATATCGTTATCATATGTCATACCTATGGGCTTACTATCCCATCTATAATAATTTCCTGAAATCATGTGGGTAAACTACCCATCACTCTGTATGACACATATCTTTATCATAGGTTAATCCTGGAAAGTCTATAAGTATCTCCACCCCAAAGCATATCAAAGATCATTGGCATGGTACAGCTGTTTGTTAATAAAAAGAGTTTATGGGCCATTTCGCTCTGCGACCCCTGACTTTACTCTGCTATCCTGCGTCTGATCCTTCAGACTCTGAACTTTCAGAGTCTGAACCTTCAGAACCTGGTAATCCTGAGTCTGAAGCTTCGCAGAGCGTCTGAAAGCTTCGCTCTACGAACCCAGCTTTTGATTACTTTGCAGAGCAAGGTCTAGGCGAAGATAGGCAGTAGCAAAACTCTGCTACTTCGCATAGCAAACTCTTGGTCACTCTGCGACTGTAGCAGAACATGTAATTTTCTGAAAAATGTGGTTCAATCTTAAAAACCTTTATACCCAGTTGTCCAATGATCAATGAAAACATGCCAGAGACTCATTTTGAACTATAAAAACGTACTGTATCCAAGGATAACTGGAATCAAGCATATGTATCAAAAAGGGGAAAACTATCCTTTATTTCTAAACTTAGCAGTTAAGTTGTGATCTCACACAATAATGACCCAAAAGGGTTAAGCTACTCTATGGAACTCACCATGTAGTTGCTGGTTCTGTCAAGCTGCCTTCTACCAAAACCCTAGCTTGGTCATGATCTTTGCTTAAGCTTCCACTTACTCAAACTTTCCCAAAACTTGCTTTCAGCCCAAGAAATCAGGGAAGGAACTGATGCATCAAAGCTGCTGCTGATGATGATGCCTGAAACTAGAGAGAGGGAGAGAAATCTGAACTTAGTGAGAGAAGGAAATGAGGATAATGAAGAAATATTCAATCTTATCCCTATTTAAACCCCTTCCTCTCAAAATTACCATTTTGTCCCTACTCACTCGTAATTCCTCTGATACTGATAAAAGTCACGTTTAAGTGGGATGTTACACTCTACCCCCCTTAAAGAAATTTCGTCCTCGAAATTTAGAATCCTCCTGAGATCATGAATTAACAAGCAAAAACTCGATTCAAAAACTCCAATTCAATGCTTATCAGGATTTCATGGCTACTTTATGGCCTGACATGAAGATTATCCATGCTTCTCAATTAAACCTGAATGGTTAAAGCTGTTCCCTAGCCATGGTTTCCATCTCTGTAAGTCAAAATATTTGACAATCTCTTCCTTAACTGAAGGACTTGAGGTACATACACAATTCTTACATAGTAGGATGTATGGTTGTCTGAACCAATACCCGACTCACCTGTCTACAACTCTTGTTCTCACACTTAGTGCGAATCCAACTTAAGATTATTGAGCATTGGATACTCGGACTGAATTCATAAGTTTCCTTCATTGACCACTTGGTCTTACCTTGACGACAACGGGTCAATTTTATTCTCCTCAATCGATTCCACTGCATCCTTATCTTTGACTTTCGCCTCGTAAGACGGCAACTCACAGTCATAATTATACCAGTCTTTATATAGAATTATCCTTACACTGAAAAACACCTGATGTTGAGTATTCTCAACTGGAAGTAAAGACTGGTATAACCACTTCCACCATTCATATTCTAGTTCTTGCCCCTTTCTTTTGACATCCTGGAGTAACACGCATCTCAACTGTAAGCATTACTTCCGTTCCCATTGCGGAAATCCTTAAGGCTCGAGAAATCTTATAGGCTACTCATGCCCGACTTAACTATTTGATGACAACGCGTAACTCTGTGATTTAGGAATTTTCCTCCTTACTAGGATTCTGACAATCTTGCATCATTCAAGATATACCTTGGTCGTAACGGGGCGAGTAAAACTGGTCTCATGAAACCCGTCTACAACTTAACTCATGTCATTCAAGACACTCCTTGTTTTCGAAAAGAAAACTCTACTCTGATTGCTACAAAATAACACACTTAAACTCTTAATCATTTAATCATAACCTGAACTTACGTAGCCCTTTACTGTAGACCACGAGTGACTTTTAATCTGCATAGAAAGTTCTTCTTCCTTTATTGGTGAACATTAAGTTCAAGAATTTCCGAACTCTTTAGCTAAGATATGTTTGATAACAACAAACTTGTTCTGGTCAAAACCTTCCTACTTAAACATTCCTGACTGCGTACCACGGTTACCAATACATGTCACATAACTGAAAATCCGTTACACTACTATCTAAGTAGTATAAACTCTCCCTGATAAGTATACACAATACTAAACATAACCTGATACATGCAACATGTTATCATAACGTGGGTACAATGTGGATTAAACTCACATGCCACTGCATTGTCGTTTCTGATCAATGCTTCAAATTCAAAATTATCATCTTGCAAGTGCAACCTTTACTAATGTTGCCTTATGCTTAATCCTTTTTGACTAAACTTACTCTTCAAGTCCACTTGAAGTTACTGAGCTAAAATAGCTAAATTACCATATTAGCGGTGACTTCCCTTACTCTATACTTATGGTGCTAGAAACACATCCTTCTTATTCTTACCACATAATCTTAAACTGCTTCGATTTCCATTCCTCATGAATTTCGAAGTTCATAGTATTCCGCAACTTAACTTTTAAAAACTTCATGTGGTTCATCTGACAGGGATTTCACAGGTATCCTTGTTCCCTAAGCTTCAGCTTAGAATTGCTCATTAACCCATCCTTGATTACTTCTCCGCTGCGCAACTCTGATTTTTAACAATTCACCTTAGAATAGGAGTAATACACCACTATTACCAGATCAAATCTCCTGGCCAAACTCGTTCCTTAATGACTTGCAGCTATCATAGCGGAACCATCTTACGTTTGCTGATTCTCTTGTGGCTTAAACCACCTGTTAACCTACTGATTGGTCATCACCTGACTGGTGTTTCCTTTCGAACAAAAACCATATACTTACTTTCGTGAAAATACGCCAAAACCCATAAGCAGTTTTCCACAACTGTTACGAGCCCAACAATGCTCCTGTCAAAACAGCTTATACACTGGTTTTAACTTTACTCTCCATATACTGAATTCTGTAACCATCTCTTGGCCAGCTCCACATGAATAATCATTAAAACATTGCAGAAACCCTACTGAAAGCATACCTGAATCAACTCAAGTTCATACATTAAACACTTGGGGCAACTTCTAAAAACATTCTATGACTTCTGGAAAATTCACATCTTTCATATACTGAATTCGTTGATGGATCGAGTCTCGTTCTATAATTATCCGTAAGGATTTCATATCCATAACCTTCTCCAAGACAACTTAGGTCCACATAACTTTACCATCTTTGAAAATATACCAACATAGGTGATCTCTGCCGGCTTTCCTGAATACTTGTGCAAGGAACCCATCAAATGAAAACATAGAACTCCTTAATAATAACCACAACCTTAACTATAACTTGTATGTTAGCGACGATCTTCCTGATGCTAGAGCCTCACAATAATTCTTGGCTAATTCCTGATTATTCCTCAGAACCGGTCTACTATAATCCGACAACATACGATTCAATCTTTACTTCATGCCCTTACCCGAGGTTTCCTTCACTTATCGCTAAGCTTGCGTTTCTCTTACAAAGCATCTTGATGACTCATAATAAAGGAAGGTAATATGTTTCATCTGTCCAATAATTCTCTTAATCGATAAATAAGTCTATTAACTGCTAGATATTAAATTCTCATCCGGTTCGAGTGCGCGAGTCCTCCGATCCCTACACACTCTATCCTTGCTAGCAGTCTAGAGGTTCCAGTAATCGACTGATAATTCTCATTCCGAGACAACTTCGGTCTCTAAAGTCTCACCATAATTTCCTTACTTCTTATGTCTCCTCAGACGAGACATTTCTCAATGACGCGTCCATCTGTTTTAAGGTACTTCACCTTATTCTTAAATATCTTTAATACTCCTGAAACTCGGCCATTAACAGGCTCCGTTACTTTACGGTTTGACAACCACCACTTGGCATTGAATACCTCTTCGTCAATTCCTGTCTTAAAATATGACATCTTAAGCAACGCTCTTCATGCGCTACATTCCTCCGCGGTCACATTCAGCTCTCAGATATTTGTCCTAACTATCATATACTAGATTGAGTTGATCAGGCTCAACTAGATGTGACCCTCAGAACAATATCCGGAACCCAATGGTCCCACTACTTTTATTGAATCTTTAATGACCCAAGGCACGATCTGAATCGACCTGCACTGATACCAATTGTAACACCCATACTAATTTTATCTAGAATATTAGCATGTGCATTAAAACTGATACTGGATACATCAAGGTTTTCAATAATAATAATACAACACAACTGAATGAATACAAATTTGCTCGTTTATACAACCAATCAAGTACCATAAAAATACTTAT
Source organism: Medicago ruthenica (assembly GCA_018208015.1). Taxonomy (NCBI): domain Eukaryota; kingdom Viridiplantae; phylum Streptophyta; class Magnoliopsida; order Fabales; family Fabaceae; genus Medicago; species Medicago ruthenica. The sequence goes on from CM031371.1 coordinate 73,536,290, forward strand.
AGAAAAGTCCGATAAGCTCCTGAGCTGGTACATGACGAGCAACTGCACTCCATCTAGCATCTCCCTGATGATCCTCAACACGAACCTCGTGCTAACCTGAAAACCTGCACTAGAAGGAATGGAATGAGACATAATGTCTCAGTGAGCTCCACCCAACCTACTCTTGGCAACCTCGGGGAACCTAGGGTCGCCATGCCTACTTTTGGCAATCTCGGGGATTCCTATGATCGTCAAGCTTTAACCTTTCCCATATAGGATATACCTGCATGTTCTTGCTATCCTGTGTAGTCATAATAACTAAACTACATCCTGCTAAACTAGTGATCGAGGGGAATCCTAGGATCACTTCCTGAGTCTGATAACTGAATAGTCATGAAATCTAGACTATAACCTGATAACTTGGTGATCGAGGGGACTCCTAAGATCACCACCTGATACCTGCCTGATAGGTAAATCTGCCTGATAACATAATAAAGTATACTGATATTATTATGTTAGCTGTTAGCGTTGAACAAACATTATTATCTGAGTTCATTTTATGGAATGCCCCCGAGTGGAGTAACCCCGAAGCACATTCCCCTGATAACCGGTGAAAATTCCTATCTGAGGCTAATCACCGGACTCCTCTTGCCTGTATTGTGTGGGTTATCCTCGCGGAAAGTTCCTCCCGTTCCAGCTATAACTGGAACCTCCTGTGCTCTCTTACTGCGAGATCACAGAAGTCACAATAATCTTAAATAAACTTATGTGTGGGTTATCCTCACGGAACGTTCCTCCCATTCCAGCAATACTGGAACCCCCTGTGCTCTCTAACTGCGAGATCACAGAAGTCACATAAATTTAGCCTGATAATTAATTATTCCTGGTATATAAAATATACAATAACCTGATAATTTCCTGAACATATATATATATATATATATATATATATATATATATATAAGAGTCGTCATGTAGAATATATATACATGTTTATACATAATCTGTATAAATCCTGATAAATATCCTTGTACCACTAACTAGGGTACATCCTATCCTGAACTGATATGTGTACCCTCAATGTCACTCTGACGTGAACAACTGAGGCACGTCCTGATGTACATATAAATGCACCTGCCTGGTTAAGGGTATCCTGAAAACTAACCCCTAACATACCTGATACTATTCTCGTAAGAATCCTTGAATGTTAAGAAACATTCCTAGTTCTCATGTACTTCCAACTGAATACCTCTCAGTTCCTGTTAACCTATTAAAGGTTCTAGACATATCGTTATCATATGTCATACCTATGGGCTTACTATCCCATCTATAATAATTTCCTGAAATCCTGTGGGTAAACTACCCATCACTCTATATGACACATATCTTTTTCCTAGGTTAATCCTGGAAAGTCTATGAGTATCTCCACCCCAAAGCATATCAAAGATCATTGGCATGGTATAGTTGTTTGTTAATAAAAAAAGGTTATGGGCCATTTCATTCTGCGACCCCTGACTTCGCTCTGCGATCCTGCGTCTGATCCTTCAGACTCTGAACTTTCAGAATCTGAACCTTCAGAACCTGGTAATCCTGAGTCTGAAGCTTCGTAGAGCGTCTGAAAGCTTCGCTCTGCGAACCCATCTTCTGATTACTTTGCAGAGCGAGGTCTAGGCGATGGCTAGGCGAAGATAGGCAGTAGCAAAACTCTGCTACTTCGCAGAGCGTTGGTCGCTCTACGACTGTAGCAGAACATGTAATTTTCTGAAAAACATGGTTCAATCTTAAAAACCTTTATACCCAGTTGTCCAATGATAAATGAAAACATGCCAGGGACTCATTTTGAACTATAAAAACGTACTGTATCCAAGGATTAACTGGAATCAAGCATATGTATCAAAAAGGGGAAAACTATCCTTTATTTCTAAACCTTAGCAATTAAGTTGTGATCTCACACAATATGACCCAAAAGGGTTAAGCTACTCTATGGAACTCACCATGTAGTTGTTGGTTCTGTCAAGCTGCCTTCTAGCAAAACCCTAGCTTGGTCTTGCTCTTTGCTTAAGCTTCCACTTACTCAAACTTTCCCAAAAGTTGCTTTCAGCCCAAGAAATCAGGGAAGGAACTGATGCATCAAAGCTGCTGCTGATGATGATGCCCGAAACTAGAGAGAGAGAGGGAGAGAAATCTGAACGTAGTGAGCGAAGGAAATGAGGATAATGACGAAATATTCAATCTTATCCCTATTTAAACCCCTTCCTCTCAAAATTACCATTTTGTCCCTACTCACTCGTAATTCCTCTGATACTAATAAAAGTTACATTTAAGTGGGATGTTACAATACCCCAAGCTTATTAAAACTAATTAATGAAGATAATATTCCCTCTTACCATAGTTTCTTCACTTCTTTTGCTAACCCACTTGAAATCAACAATCTCCCTTTAGTTCTTCTAGATTCCTCTTCTTCCTCTTCTCCAAGTTTCTCTCTTGTTTTCTCTCTCTACCTCTCTCTAGTTTTGTGTTAATTGTGAAGACCTAATGAAAATAACACTACACAATTTTCTTAAATATTAATGGGCTAAGTTAACTCACCTTAATGGGTTTAGTCAATTCTCATGACACTAAAAATAACAGCACACTTTTACTAAGCTCACACCAATTACCATTATGTCACTCGCCCAAAATTACTAAAATACCCTTCAACCCCCAAAATTCAATAAATCACCAAAATAAACAATTAAGCACACATAAAATAATTAAATAAATAAAATACGAAAAATCGGGCTGTTACAACTCTACCGCCCTAAAAGAATTTCCGTCCACGAAAATTACCTGAAGGACACAACTCCGAACACGACTCCTTCATCTTAGTCTCCAACGCCCAAGTGATATTCTCACCAGCAGGACCTCCCCATACAACCTTCACTAAAGCGACTCATTACCACGCAAACGCTTCACCTCTCGTCCTTCGATATTCAACGGCCTCGTCTCAATGGTCAAATTCTCCAATACTTCCAAATCATCTACTTGAATTACATGAGACACATGAAACACATCATGAAGATTCGACAACAACGGCGGTAACGCAATCCGATACGCTACAACTCCAACTCTCTCCACAATCTGATAAGGTCCAACAAAACGCGGCGTCAACTTCTTCGACTTCAAAGCTCTCCCGACACCCGTAATTGGATTCACTCTCAAAAACACATGATCTCCGGCTTGAAACTCAATATCCTTCCTCCTCTTATCATGATAACTCTTCTGCCTACTCTAAGATGCCTTCATCTTCTCCTGAATCATCTTAACTTTCTCTGTAGTCTGCTGAACTACCTCCGGTCCAATCAAAGCACTCTCACCCGACTCAAACCAACACAACGACGTCCTACATCTCCTACCGTACAACGCTTCAAAAGGTGTCATACCAATACTCGAATGAAAACTGTTGCTGTAAGTAAACTCAATCAACGGTAAACATTCACCCCAACTTACACCTTGCTCCAAAACACAAGCTCTCAACAAATCCTCGAAAGACAGAATAGTCATCTCCGACTGACCATCAGTTTGAGGATGAAGCAGAACTCAACCTCAACTTAGTTCCCAAAGCCTCTTGCAAACTCTGTCAAAACTTAGATGTGAATCTCATATCTCTATCTGACACAATGCTAGAAGGAATAGCAAGCAACTTCACAATCTGCTCAATGTAGATCTCCGCCAACTTATCCAAAGACATAGTAACCTTGACAAGAATAAAATGCGCTGATTTCGTCAATCGGTCCACGATCACCCAAATCGAATCATAACCCTTCGCAGTCTTCGGCAAACCACTCACAAAATCCATAGAAATGTTATCCCACTTCCACTGCGGCACAAACAACGGTTGCATCACTCCAGACAACTTCTGATGTTCCACCTTAGACTTCTGACAAACCAAACAAGCGTAAACAAACTCAGCAATATCCTTCTTCATTCCTGGCCACCAAAACAACTTCTTCAGATCTTGATATATCTTCGTCGCTCCAGGATGAATACTCAAACTACTCCGATGACCTTCTTCCAAAATCTTGCTCTTCAGCTCAGATACATCCGGCACACAAACTCGACCACAAAATCTCAGAACTCCACTCTCATCCATGTTGGAACAAAATGTGTATGAACAACTCTCTTTTGGGTTTTGATGATAACAAAGTGTTAAAAAGAAAATTGGTATTGCTAATGCTTTGTTCTAAGTGTGCAGAACCATGTCCTTAATGTTTGGTATTTAATATTGGTTATGGAAGAACAAGCTAAGAGCAAGAAGGAAAGCTTAGAAGCCTTTGTTGCAAGTCTGAAGCAAAAATGGGTCTGAAGCAGCTTCTGAAGACTGAGTCTGAAGGGTGCTTCTGAAGGCAGAGTCTGAAGACTGCGTCTGAAGGGTGCTTCTGAAGGCTGAGTCTGAAGGTCGACGTTGGTCAACGTCTGAAGGCTGAGTCTGAAGGTCAACAGAAGTCAATGTCTGAAGGCTGAGTCTGAAGGTCAACAAAAGTCAACGTCTGAAGAAGTGCGTCTGATGAACAGTGCTTCTGAAGGGTGAGTCTGAAGACCTGCTTCTGAAGTACTGTTCCTGAAGAAGCTTCTGAAGTCTGGAAAAGCAACTGTCCTGTCAGCATTAAATGCCTGCATGTCAGAACAGCTCAGTTGTCTCCTTGGCCAAAACATTCCCCAGCTTTTAAGGAATGAATTCAAACTTTGTGTGCTCTGTTTTCTGCTCAGTTTCGCACACAAACTCAGCTGACCTAGCCTCTAGCTTTGCAATGGCTCTTTGCTGAAAATCTGGGCAATCTCAACAGCTCTTTTATTATCTATAAAAGGGTGAAGTTTTGAAGAAGAATTGCCAAGACTCTGTACAGAAATACACAACTGCAAAAACCAAAAAGCTTACTCTGTTTTTACGTATCTGTCACAAAACTCTTAGGAATTCTTTCAAACTTGTTTATCTTAGAATTCTTAAGTGTTAGAGTCTTATTTGAGTTGTATTTTGTGAACACCTCTGATATTTGATCAAGTGTTCAACACAAACTTATTTTCTGTTGTAAAATCAGTTTGAAACCCAAAGTCTTAGCCTGCGTGCTGAGCATCCTGTAGTCTCTTAGCTTTGTGCTTTGAGCAGGGAAGTCTCTTGACTTTGTGTCTTGAGCATTGGAAGTCTCTTGACTTTGTGTCTTGAGCAGGGAAGTCTCATTACTTTGTGTTATGAGCAATTAGAAGTCCCTTAGCTTTGTGCTTTGAACAGGGAAGTCTCTTGACTTAGTGTCTTGAGCATTAGAAGTCTCTTACTAGGTGTTTGAGCATTGAAGTCTCTTAACTTTGTGTTTTGAGCAATTGTAATCAGTTTGATTATAGTTAAATCTCTTGTAAGTGACAGGGGGACTAGACTACTTCCAACTTGTGGAAGGAAGTAGTATAAAAATATTGTGTGTCTTTCTTCCCTTCTCTCTTTACTTATTATTCCGCTGCTAATAACTCTGAAAAAGGTTCAGAACTGATCTATATCAGATTCTGAACTTAACATAAGTTTTGAGAAAGGAAAAAGTGTCCTCACACAATTCAACCCCCCTTCTTGTGTGTTTTTCTCACCTTTAGTTGGGATTAGAGCCCCTGGTTCTGATATTCAATCACTTAACAGTGAGTCAGTATTGATCCTGAGAAAAACATGGCTTCTGGTAATTATGGTGAATCTACATCCAGAAGTGGTGGTGGTGGGTATGGTACAGATAACAAGAAATCTCACTCACACAATAAACCCCCTATGTTTACTGGTGATGCTGAGAAGTTCTCATGGTGGAAAAGCAAGATGTACATCCACATTATTGGAATTGATGATTCATTATGGGATATAATAGAAGATGGAATCTCTATTCCAGTTGATGAAGAAGGAGTGGCCATTAACAGAAGAGGTCTGACTGATGCTGAGAGGAAGATCTACAGGAAGCATCACAATGTTAGAAGAATCATTGTGGACTCTTTACCCCATAATGAGTATCTCAAACTGAGTGATAAATCAACAGCAAAAGCAATCTTCACCTCTCTATGCTCCAACTATGAAGGAAATAAAAAGGTCAGAGAAGCTAAGGCAAACCTTCTAGTTCAGCAGTATGAGCTGTTCAGAATGCAGGAGGATGAAAATATTGAGGCTATGTTCTCAAGATTTCAGACTCTAGTTTCAGGACTTCAGATTCTGAAGAAAAGCTACACTACTGCTGATCATGTGAACAAGATCCTCAGAAGTCTGCCATCTCAATGGAGACCTAAGGTGACTGCTATTGAGGAAGCTAAAGATTTAAATACTCTAAGTATTGGAGATCTTATAAGCTCCCTCAAGGTGCATGAACTGGGACTCATTGAAGATAAATCTGTTAGACAGTTTGAGTCTGTAGCACTTAAATCTAAAGGGAAGCTTTCAAAAGCTCTAAAAGCTTCAGAATCTGATGAAGAATTTTCTGAGGAAAGTTCTGAAGAGGATTCAGAAGCTGAGGAGCTAAAAATGCTTTCCAAAAGAGTTAAGTTCTTGCTACAAAGACAAAGGAAAGTTTCTAACAAGAGCAGCAACTTCAAAGGATCTAGTTCCAAGAAGGAAGAACAGAAAGGCTGCTACAAATCCAGAAAGAGCAGTTCAAAATCAAGCAACTTCAAGGACAGATTCAGAAAAAGTCTTTTGGCTACTTGGAGTACTCTTGACCAAGATTCTGAAAATAAAGATGAAGATGAAGAAGAAGCTAATCTGGGTTTGATAGCTATAGTATCATCTTATGAGGAATCTGGATCAGAATCTGACAAGGAAAATGAAGCTAAATCCAATTTGAATTTGGTTGCAAATGTATCTTCTGATACAGAAGCAGATTCAGACTCAGATGATGAAAATGAGGTATTTTCTGAACTCACTAGATCTGATCTTATTGATACAGTTAAGGAACTTATGAACAACCTCAGAAGCAAGTTAAATCAATTTAAAACTTTGAAAAAGAAAAATAACTTGCTGGCTGATGAGAATCTTCAACTTCAGAATCATATCAATGATATTGATGAAGAAGTTAAATAGCTCAGAGAAATGGTTCATAAGAAACCTGATGAAGTTCCTAGTGAACATGAAACTGCTCTTCAAGATTTTATTTTGGCTGGAATCAACAGAAGCAAAGTTGCTTCTATGATTTATAATATCAGCAGAAACAAAGGAGAAGGAATTGGTTTCAAAAATGATTCATTTAATTTTTCAAATGAAACAAACCTTCAATCCTGCTCTAAAGATATTATGAAAGGCTCTAAAATATGCTTTGTGCCTACTTCTGACAGTTCTAAGATAAAGAAGTTAACAGAAACTGAGACTGCTAAGTCTGAGGTTCTGAACTGCTCAGAATCTGAAGCTTCTGAACCTAAGGGAAAGATGAAGGCAAAATTTAAAACCTTGCCAAAGTCTAAACCAAAAGGTCCTAAGCCTAAGACTATGAGAAAATCAGACTCTAAACCTGAAAATGTTCAGAGTCTGAAGAGTTCAGAACCTGAAACAAGTAAGTATCAGAATCTGATAAATTCAGAATCTAATTTTAAAAAGGCTGTGATTATGAAACCTTCTAGGAATAATAAACCAGCTTATTCAAAACCTTATAAATCTCAGAATGTCAGGCAAAGCAAACAAAAGAAAGCCAATTTGTCATCTGTTTCTGTTTGCATTAAGAAAGGTCAAACTGAAGTTTGCCCTGTGTCAGGAACTAACAATACTGGAGTTCTTAACAAATCAGAACCAAAGTGTTCAATGGTTCAGACTCTAAAGAAATCAGAACCAAAGACCTTCAAGTCTGAGGTTCTGAAGAAATCTGGGTCAAGACCATTGAAAACTCAGGTTCTGAAGAACTCAGTGTCTGATACTAAGACTTATTCAAAATTAAAGGATTCACATCCAAGGTTTCTGAACAAGTCTGAGTATTATAACTCCAGATATAAGGTGCAAAAGACTAAACCTTTCAGGACTAACCCAAGAGGACCCATAAAGATATGGGTACCTAGGTCTGAAATTGTTTCTGTTGCAGATATGCTGAACAGCCAAAGAAAAGGTGAAGTCCTGGTGCCTGGACAGTGGCTGCTGGCATTGCATAACAGAAAACAAGTCTATGTTCCAAACCCTGATCATGAAAGAGGGAGGAACTGTGGGATCTGTAGGAAACCACAAAGATTGGATCACTGGTACTGAGATTCAGCTCTCAGAGGACACTTCAGAACCTGAACCAGAACCTGAACCAGAACTTAGGTCTAAAGTTATCCAAAGCTGAAAAGCCTCTCAGAAGCTGATACTTCTCTTAAAGCCTATCAAGAACATTGTTGGAACAAAAATGGGTGTTCAACAACAAATGAACAAGGAGAGGTAGATCAGAAGCTCTAACAGAGGTATGTTTTGTTCTTTGTTATACTTAATAGATTCTACATGAGTTGGGAAACTATCAGATTTATGAAAATAGCATAATCTTCTTTGTGATAACATTGCTATAATCTGTATGTCTAAAAATTCCAATTCTATATTCAAGAACCAAGCATTTTTGAACTTAAACTTCATTTTATTAAGAGATTTTGTTCAGAAAATAGATTTAAACTTATTAAAAAGAATCTGAACAATGCATTTCATCTCTTGGAAAAATTTGCTTGACTCTGAATAAGAAACTAAGAATCTGAGTTCATCAGAAGCTAATACTTAACAGACACTTTCTTTGAGAGTCTGCAGAAAGTTCAGCTTCTGAAGACATCAGAGTCTAAGTTTCAGAATCAGAATTTTTGATTTCTGATTAACTCATTATAAGTGGACATTTTTCACATGATCCACTAATGAGAATGAATCTGAACTGTTATTCAACACTTGGTCAGAATCTGATAAGTAATAACAGATGGGCAATGATGAATTAAAGCTTTGAAAGTTATACTTTGTCCCTCCCAAAGTCATCAATATGCAAATGTGTTTTCTTCTGTTTTTGGTATCAGTTCTGAAATGTTTTAACTAAAACACAGACACATTTTTTCATCATAACTGCTCAAATTGATATCAGACATGTTCAGTTTTTCAAAACATATTTAAAAAAAAAAAACTCTGAACAGTTCTGTCTGATAGTCTCTCTTTGGTATCAGACATGTTCAGCTTTTCAAACACATTTAAAAATCCTGAACAGTTATGTCTGAAAGAGTTCAGAAGCACTGAGCTAAATGCTATTTTTTTTCAGCCTTCTGCAAAGAAGTTCCGTTGTGCTAATATCTTTAGTTGGTATATGATCTGAACAATTTTGTCTAAAATAGTTCAGTGATACGGAACTGAATGTACTGAACAAATGCTCTGAACAAAATGATCTGTTTTCAGTTTTCTAAAACCAGTTCAGTGGTACTGAACAATTCTGAACAAATTGTGTCTGATCAGAATGCTCTGAACAATCTTTTATGTTCTGAACAGCATTCTCTGATTTTCAAATGCAATGTTATATACATCATGTATGATCAAGCTTGCTCTGAGGCTTATCCTTGCTGCTTGATTACCTATATGATTGCATTTTTAATCTCACATGTTTTCAAACTCTCTTAAAAATTCTGAAAATTTTCTTTTTGTTGATGACAAAAGGGGGAGAAAATGTAAACAAGTATTAAGGCTCCTGAGCTCAGAAATAAGTGAAATTCTGTCAGTTAATTAACTTATGAGGTGGAGTAAAAGGTATTGCTCCTGAGCTCTGAACATAAGTTAATTTCTGATTAAAATTAACTTATGAGAACAATTTATATCTGTTATGTCTCTGCTTTAATTTTTGTGAGATAAATTACTCTTTAAATGAGTTGAAATGAATTTAAATAACTTGGATAAGACTCAGGGAGCTTACAAAACTCATCCTGTGGATTATCAGACTTAGGGGGAGAGCTTACAAACATCATAACTTGAAGTCAGCTTGTTATTTATAATTCTGAGTGAAAATTTCACCTTATTGTTTTAAGTTAAATTTAATTAACATGGATAAGAATCAAGGGGAGCTTGCAAACCTCACCTTGAGGATTATCAGACTAAGGGGGAGCTTGCAAACCTCATCCTGAAGTCAGCTTGTTAATTAAACTTAACAACAATTCTGAAATTATCACCTGTTTTGATCTAAACTGAATTTGATTAACCTGGATCAGACTCAGGGGGAGCTTGCAAACCTCACACCCTGTAGTTAACTTGTTAATTAAATTAACAACAATTTTCTATTAATACTTATGTTTGTCATCATCAAAAAGGGGGAGATTGTTGGAACAAAATGTGTATGAACAACTCTCTTTTGGGTTTTGATGATAACAAAGTGTTAAAAATAAAATTGGTATTGCTAATGCTTTGTTCTAAGTGTGCAGAACCATGTCTTTAATGTTTAGTATTTAATATTGGTTATGGAAGAACAAGCTAAGAGCAAGAAGGAAAGCTTAGAAGCCTTTGTTGCAAGTCTGAAGCAAAACTGGGTCTGAAGCAGCTTCTGAAGACTGAGTCTGAAGACTGCGTCTGAAGGGTGCTTCTGAAGGCAGAGTCTGAAGACTGCGTCTGAAGGGTGCTTTTGAAGGTTGAGTATGAAGGTCAACGTTGGTCAACGTCTGAAGGCTGAGTCTGAAGGTCAACAGAAGTCAACGTCTGAAGGCTGAGTCTGAAGGTCAACAAAAGTCAACGTCTGAAGAAGTGCGTCTGATGAACAGTGCTTCTGAAGGGTGAGTCTGAAGACCTGCTTCTGAAGTACTGTTCCTGAAGAAGCTTCTAAAGTCTGGAAAAGCAACTGTCCTGTCAGCATTAAATGCCTGCATGTCAGAACAGCTCAGTTGTCTCCTTGGCCAAAGCATTCCCCAGCTTTTAAGGAATGAATTCAAACTTTGTGTGCTCTGTTTTCTGCTCAGTTTCGCACACAAACTCAGCTGACCTAGCCTCTAGCTTTGCAACGGCTCTTTGCTGAAAATCTGGGCAATCTCAACAGCTCTTTTATTATCTATAAAAGGGTGAATTTTTGAAGAAGAATTGCCAAGACTCTGTACAGAAATACACAACTGCAAAAACCAAAAAGCTTACTCTGTTTTTACGTATCTGTCACAAAACTCTTAGGAATTCTTTCAAACTTGTTTATCTTAGAATTCTTAAGTGTTAGAGTCTTATTTGAGTTGTATTTTGTGAACACCTCTGATATTTGATCAAGTGTTCAACACAAACTTATTTTCTGTTGTAAAATCAGTTTGAAACCCAAAGTCTTAGCCTGCGTGCTGAGCATCCTGTATTCTCTTAGCTTTGTGCTTTGAGCAGGGAAATCTCTTGACTTTGTGTCTTGAGCATTGGAAATCTCTTGACTCTGTGTCTTGAGCAGGGAAGTCTCATTACTTTGTGTTCTGAGCAATTAGAAGTCTCTTAGCTTTGTGCTTTGAGCAGGGAAGTCTCTTGACTTAGTGTCTTGAGCATTAGAAGTCTCTTACTAGGTGTTTGAGCATTGAAGTCTCTTAACTTTGTGTTTTGAGCAATTGTAATCAGTTTGATTATAGTTAAATCTCCTGTAAGTGACAGGGGGACTAGACTACTTCCAACTTGTGGAATGAACTAGTATAAAAATATTGTGTGTCTTTCTTCCCTTCTCTCTTTACTTATTAATCCGCTGCTAACAACTCTGAAAAAGGTTCAGAACTGATCTATATCAAATTCTGAACTTAACATAAGTTTTGAGAAAGGAAAAACTGTCCTCACACAATTCAACCCCCCACCCTTCTTGTGTGTTTTTCTCACCTTTAATCCAATCCAAAGTCTACCTCCTTGCCTTGGCTAACCAACACCAAACGATCTACCAGATTCAAATCCACCTTCTGACCCTCCTTGATCTCTTTATGAATACTACTCGTCAGCCTCAAGATCCCTAACTTCACACCATTCGGAGTAAGCTCACTCACCAAACTCAGATTTCGAAACTGCTCAATCAACTCCAACTCTTTCACCATATGCGCCGACATGTGTAACGGCTTCCTACTCAAAGCATCTGCTACCACATTCGCCTTACCGGGATGGTAACTCAACTCAAAATCATAATCCTTCAAGAATTCCATCCAACGACTCTGCCTCATTTTCAACTCCTTCTGACTGAACAAATACTTCAAACTCTTATGATCGCTAAACACTTCAAACTTCGAACCAAAGAGATAATGCCTCCAAATCTTGAGCGCAAACACCACTGCCGCTAACTCCAAATTTGCCTCGATGCATACGCCACCACTTGACCATTCTGCATAAGCACACCGCCTAAACCCATCTTCGAAGCATCACAATACACAACAAAAGGATCCTTCGCACTCGGCAAAACCAAAACAAGCGCAGTCGTCAATCTCTTCTTCAACTCTTGGAAACTCTCTTCACACTTCGAATCCCACACAAAAGTTTGGCCCTTACGAGTCAACTGCGTCAACGGCAAAGCCAACTTCCAAAATCCTTCAATAAACCTCCTATAATAACCGGCCAAACCCAAGAAGCTTCTAATATCAAAAACAGACTTCGGAGTCTCCCACTGCAACACCGCATCAACCTTCGACTGATCAACTGCTATTCCACCTCTAGAAATGACATGACCAAGAAAACTCACTTCACGCAGCCAAAACTCACACTTCAACAACTTGGCATACAACTTCTTCTCTCTCAAAGTTTGCAACATGATCCTCAAATGCTCTGCATGCTCCTTTTCATACTTCGAATATACCAAGATATCGTCTATAAAGAGCACCACAAACTGATCCAAATAAGGATGGAAAATTCTATTCATGTATTCCATGAAGACAACGGGCGCATTAGTTACACCAAAAGGCATCACAGAATAGTCATAGTGTCCATACCTCGTTCGAAACGTAGTCTTAGGCACATCCTCTGACTTCACTCGTATCTGGTGATATCCGGATCTCAAATCAATCTTACTAAACACTTCAGCACCAACCAACTGATCCATCAAATCATCTATCCTTGGAAGAGGATACTTGTTCTTAATCGTCACCTTATTCAACTGCCGATAATCCACACACAGTCTCATACTACCATCCTTCTTCTTGACCAACAACACTGGCGCTCCCCACTGCGAAACACTAGGCCTGATGAACTTCTTCTCTAACAACTCCTCCAACTGTTTCTTCGATTCACCCAACTCAAAAGCAGGCAGCCGATACGGCGACGCCAATATAGGACTAGTTCCAGGTACAACATAAATCATAAACTTTACTTCCCTCTCCGGTGGTAAGTTGGTAATGTCATTTGGAAAAAACATCCGCAAACTCATTCACTACCGTCAAATCACCAACTTGAACTTCATTCTCAACCTTCAACGAAGCCAACATCACAAACACTTCAGACTCTCCGCTCAACGACGCTCCTACTTGCCTCGCAGACAAAAGCCCTTCTACCTCCCGCTCCTCCAGCTTAGGAAAAGTCACACTCTTGGTTAAACAGTTAATGTTAACACCAAAAGTTAGCAACCAATCCATTTCAAAAATCACATCCATAAGCTCCAAAGGCAAACAAACCAGATTTAGCTTAAAATACACATCGCCAAAATTAACAGGACAACCAACACAAACCAAGGAAGTAGTCACCGAGCGATTAGCTGGGGTATCGATGACCATTCCTCTCGACACATGAGACAAAACTAAATTCAACCACTTTGCACAATCAAGCGAAATGAACGAATGAGTCGCACTAGTATCAATAATAGCAAGCAAAGAAGTGTTGTTAATAAAACATATACCTCTAATCAAATTATCTGGCTCAGCTCCTTCCTCCACACTCAATGCAAAAACCTTCCCGCTTGCCTTCTCTTTCTTCGGCTTAGTACACTTGGTACTAATGTGACCAACTTCACCACAATTGTAGCATACCACCTCTTTGCCCTTGCACTCGAAAGCTCTATGCCCCACCTTCCCACACTTGAAGTAAGTTATTGCAACACTAGTGCACTCCGCAGCACAATGTCCCATACTACCACATTTGTAGCACTTCAAACCACCTCCACTCTGAGTAGCTCCACCCCTAGCATTCTTCTTCCCTTTGTCTCCACCATAAGGCTTCCAACGATCACTTTCTTTCCCCTTCTTCTCATTCAAGCTTTTGTAATAACTTGACTTAGCTTTGCTATCCACGTCAAGTATACAACACTTGTTCACCAAAGTGGAAAACACCTGAATCTCTTGGTAACCGATAAGCATCTTAATCTCCGGACGAAGACCACTTTAAAACTTAATCCATTTAGATGCCTCCGCTCCAAACGCATTGTAATGCGGGAAAAAACGAGATAGGCTCTCAAATTTTGCTGCATAATCTGCCACTGACAAATTCCCTTGCTTCAGCTCTAGAAATTCAATTTCCTTCTTACTTCGAACATCCTCCGGAAAATACTTCCCAAGAAACTCTACCTTGAAGGCTCCCCATGAAATCTCAACCCCACTAGCCTTCATCCTCTGCTGAGTGTTCAACCACCAGAAATCAGCTTCCTCCGCAAGCATATGCGTAGCCAACCGCACCTTCTGAGCATCATCAATGACCATCGCCCTAAAAATCCTCTCGATCTCCATCATTCAAGACTGAGCTCCCTCAGGGTCGTGCCTCTCCTTGAACTTCGGCGGCTGGTTCCTCAAGAAACGGTCTAAACGCAACTCATCAGATCCTCCCTGCTGATTGTGATGAACGTGAGCAGCTGCATTAGCTTGAGCTAGTGCATGTGCCATCACGGTCATCGCCTCGGCAATCGCAGCATCGTTCCTACCGGCCATCTCTCCTCTACACAACAACAAGCTTCACCCAGTTAGACAAGAAAAACATCGACAGTATATACACATACATGTCGCATACAACAGGATAATCACCAAGTGTTAGCCCGGACTAGACCGACCTGCTCTGATACCAAATTATAAGGACCCGATCCTCGAGACTACTAAACAACAATAAATGAACAACTAGCATGCAATCGGAACCTTACATTTCTTCATAAAACTTATATTAAACATATAATCTGAAAATCTCATCAATATAAATAAACATATTGCAACGGAATAACTCAACATACATATAATCATCTCGGGTCATCTCAAAACATCTCAAAATAAATACATAAGTATCTGGATCATAAAGATCGCTCAAAATAAATTCAACAGAGTACGAAAAATAAAATCCCAGACGACATCCTAATCAGAGCATCCTAACTCTAGACGTCTCCAAGCAAAGCATAAAACATGAGTTAGGCGTCAAGCCACAACCCATCACGACTCACCGGAAGCAAGCGCTCAATCTTGCAAATCTACATCCACAAGGGATGAGGTGACAACAAAGCCATTGGAGGGTAAGATATACGTTCATTAATAAGAAATAATAAACAAGTGTAGTTTAGACAACATTCATATCATTACATTATTCAAACATAACAGATTGGTTATCCAAAATTTAAGAACATGTAACTCAAAATCATATTCTCATACAAGTCTAACTACACCATCATATCACTCATCATTTACAATCATCCAATTCATGCCATCATTGATAAACAAATTAACAAGTTAATTATAACAATTCATCACATCACATCTTCAATGCACAATTACCATTTAGATGCACAAATTCTCATCAACACATTGATACATAAGACTCAACTTATGCAATGCTTCTAGACGACTCTATATGTTTTATGGTACCGCCACCGATGAACTCCCCGAGATCTAAAACCCCACAACGAATTCACCAAACAATCTCCGATGAAATCCTCGAGGCTTAAACCCCACCATGAAATCACCATACCATCTCCGAACTGACTTATGAATGCAAGGACCCACATAGAGACTCAACAATGCTCACCAATATACTCATCATTTGTTATACGATTCTCTCCGTCATATAACGTATCATCACCAAAACTCCACTTAATGCATTATCAAATCACTAAGGTCACACATCAAGTCAAGTATTCAAACATTGTCACTTAATACACAACATGTATCATCATCATTTACTCGAACATCATCAATAGCATCATTAATAACATCATAAAAATCATCATCAACATCATCATCAATATCAATTTAATATCACCATCAAAACATACTCATTTATTAGCTCTAAAAGCCCCCCTTAGATTCATTATTAATTATAAGGATGCTTCATGGTTCATTGGAAAAGTATGCGGAAGTTTTCACGAAAAATGCGTCATGACCTATGTGTAGTATATATCTCATAACTCAAGTTCTAGAAATCTAAATGAAGTCAAACCAATGTCATATGAAAGCTAACATCCATGTCTACAACTTTCATGTTTACGCAAAAACCCAATTCACAACAGAAAATGGCAAAAAGACCAAATGAAAGCAGAATTTGGGATTCTGACCTGGCCCATATCGTTGCACGATGGCATCCCCTCATGGCACAATATTTCCAGTGCAGTACACCAAATTCTGGTCCTCATCGTGGCACGATATTCCCAGCACCTGAACCCAAATTCTGGGCTCAATATCGTGGCACGATAGACCCTCATCGTGGCACGATAATAGCAGAGTCAGCCACCAGAAATCAGTTTTAAAACACGTTTTTCACCCCAAAATCACTTTTAAATCACTTAATTCAATCCCAACACACCCAAAATATTTTATAAGCTATAGCGATGATCATTATATTCAAATTGTACAATGGGTACTTAAGGAAACATCAATTCCAAAGATTTTCTGATAAATTTTGGATTGGATAAGAATGGAATTCTGAGATTTCATGATCGAGTTTGTGTGCCGAATGTACCTGAGCTGAAGACCAAGAGTTTGGAAGAAGGTCATCGGAGGGGTATGAGTATTCTTCCTAGAGCGATGAAGATGTATCAGGATTTGAAGAAATTGTTTTGGTGGCTAGGAATGAAGAAGGATATCGCGGAGTTTGTTTATGATTGTTTGGTTTATCAGAAGTCCAAGGTTGAACATCAGAAGCCGTCTGGAGTAATGCAACTGTTGTTAGTGACGGAGTGGAAGTGGGATAGCATTTCTATGAATTTTGTGAGTGGTTTGCCGAAGACTGCGAAGGGTTGTGATTCGATTTGGGTGATCGTTGATCGGTTGACAAAATTAGCGCATTTTATTTCTGTCAAGGTTACTATGTCTTTGGATAAGTTGGCGGAGATCTACATTGAGCAGATTGTTAGATTGCATTGTATTCCTTCTAGCTTGTGTCAAATAGAGATCCGAGGTTCACATCGAAGTTTTGGGGGAGTTTGCAAGAAGCTTTGGGAACTAAGTTGAGATTGAGTTCTGCTTATCATCCTCAAACTGATGGTCAGTCGGAGAGGACTATTCCGTCTTTGGAAGATTTGTTGAGAGCATGTGTTTTGGAGCAAGGTGTATGTAGTACCCTAATTTTGTCCATGGCAATTTCTTAAAAAAAATATAATAATGCTAAAACAAGTGATAATTTTAATTTTTTTTTATCATCTTTGTTAATTTTTATCATAACATCCAAAAATCATAAAATATGTCAAATTGCATTTATCAAACTCATTAAGTGAGTCCATTTAGTTGTAACCTTTTTTTACATTTTAATCCAATTGTGTATTTTTTATATTACAACAAAATATGAAAATATAAACAAAAAGCAAAAAGGCATAAAACAAAAAAAAAGCAAAAAAAGAACAGATCACTGTTCACAATAGGGGCGCTCCCCTTTTTTTTTGTTCTTGTTCCCTCCAACCTTCAGCCAGGCCACTGTTCACAGACAGGGGCGCCCCTTTTTTTCCCCTTTTTCCTCCAGCCTTCAGACCTGCTAGTACCCTAAGCCTGCATCGCCCCCTTCTTCCCCTTTTTTCTTGCATTTTGTCTTCAAAAACCAACTCCCCAAGAAGCTACAGGCCTGCAGCGCCCCTCTCTTGGCTTCCTTTCATCATTTCCCATTCTGAATCAGCCACTTAAAATCTTCAAGATGGAGCACAAATCACTTCCTCAATTAATGCAATCCAAGTTTTTGCCACACAAAAACCAGCTCCATTGGCCTATAAAAAGGATGAGAATCAGAGGCAGAAGGGGAGGTTGGTTCCAGCAAGAAATTGTAGTTCAAAAAGAATCAAAATCCAAACACACTCCTCACATAAACACACTCTTCACATAAACACATCACAGAAAAATCTCATCAAAACAAAACAACCACAATAACTAAAATCACTACAATACAAAACCACACCATACCACCACCATAAAAACCACCACACCACACCACCACCACTGAAACCACCATTGAACAGGCTCTCTCCCTCTCTTAACTTTCTCTCTCCCATTTCCCATAAGGTATATCTCTTAGTTCTCTCTCTCTTTCTCTTTTCGTCTCCCTATCTCTTCCCACTATCTCGCCGGCGAAGCTGCCGGCGGCGGCGGCGCCGCCCCCTTCCTCTTCTCCCCTCTTCCCCTTCCCTCTTTCTTCCTTCTTCTTCCCTTTCCTCTTTCCCCCTTCTCCTTTTCCTTTCTTTTCCTTTCTCTTCTTCTGTTTTTTTCCCTTCTTCTTTCTGGTTCACGTGTTTGAAAAGAAGAAAGTTGGGCCACTTGGGCCCACTTGGCAATAATAGCCAATGGGAGCCATCCAAGTGGCCCTTCCCCTTTTTACTATTTTTTTTATCTGTTTTTATTATTTATTTATTTATTTATCTGTTTTATTTATTTATTTATTTATTTTGGGTCAGATTTGAAATATGTGAGTTGAGTCAAAACTGTCTAATAATACTAACCTATCTTTTGCTGTTGTACCTCCATCTAGACAATATTCATCATGTTTAAATTTTAAACCCTATTTTTGTTGCACTTTAGTAAAAATAATTCAAAACCAAAGACACTAAAATGTTTAAAGTTCTAAAGTAGCAAACCTTTTAAAATCTTCGCAACAAAAACAAATTTTTTTTTATGAGAATAATTTGATGGTAAAAATATCTCAAACACTTAAAAATAAATATTAAGAGTTTAATCGACCGAAAAAGGGAAAATTTGGGTAGACATCCGATGCTTCCCCGAATGCGGAACGCGAGATCCCCATCTCGATCACGTTCAAAGTATTCGTCTTTCAATTAAATTCTTAATAAAACAAAAATAATAAAAACAATTTTTTTTATTCTTTTTTCGTGCGAGTGAAAAAGGAAAACTTGGGTAGACACCCGACGCTTCCCCGAATATTCGGAAACGAGGTAGACACTTCGCTTTCGGTCGGATATTCGTCCTCCGTTTAAAATCAATCTCAACCAACCAAACTTTATTTTATCCACGCCCATGTGCGTCTATTTTTTTTTTTTCCTCAAATGGATACCGTCGCCCGAGTGCGAGTCCGTTTTTTTTAAGCAAACTTTTTCGCCCAAGCGCAACCAAATCATTTTCATAAATAAAATCAATCAACACACAAACATTTTCTACAAAGAACTACGTAGCTTTGAATTCTCCTTCGCACCGGGAGATATGTAGGAGCAAGATCAAACTCTTGTCAAGCACACTAATAAAAAAACTCATTTTTGGTCTTTAAATCATTTTTTTTCTTTCTCTTTTATTCTTTACAAACACTTTTCATAATAATAAGGCAATAAGCATGAAACTAACACATATCTGAAAGCTAACTAATTAATGGTTCCCGTTGAGTACAACGGATGTGAGGGATGCTAATACCTTCCCCTCGCATAACCGATTCCCGAACCCGAATTTGGTTGCGATGACCTTGTTCTCATTCTCGAAGGGGTTTATCGACGTTCCCCTTTTCAAAAATAAAACTTCGGTGGCGACTTTACTGTCTAGCGAGCGTTTTTCGCCCGCACATTTTTTTCCCGCCGCTTCAGCTGGTGACTTCACTGGGGATTTTTAGAGAATCAAACCTAGTTAGTTAGTTTAGCTGTTAGTGTTAGTTTCTTTTCTTCATGTTTGTTTATCTTTGGTCTTATTTGCTTTATTTTATTTCCGCTTTATTTTTCGCTTTACTATTATTGTGCTATAGTATCGGGGTTGTGCTGTTCAAAAACACTTTTGAGTGGAGCTCTGCACCCGAGCTTGAAAAAACCAAGGTTTAGGATGGTGGTTGCGTAGTATTGGCTTTCGAGATAGACATCTCGTTTAGTCAATATGAAGACCCCGCTTAGAGATGGTCATCTTCGTTGAAAGGTCGTCCGTATAATGGTTAACCCGTTACTATGGCGAAATTCCGAATTGGACCCCTAACTCTAAGGACTTTCTTCTTAGAACCTCTTCAAATCTTGGTGTTTGTATTGACTTTCGAGGTAGACATCTCGTTTTGGTTAGTGCAAACCCCACCTAGAGGAGACGCACTCGTGAAAGGTTGTCGTATAATGGTTAACCCGTTATTATGGCAAAATTCCGAGATGCTTCCATGACTCTAGATACTCCTTAAAAAACAACAAAAACTTTAGAGCTACCCTCGGTGAGAACCTTGATATAGAAATCACATAGAACTAAGCCCTCCTAGGGAGCCTTCCCTTTAAGTTTTATTTTCCAATTATCCATATCCACACAAAGCATACATGCATTGCATCCACATGCATAAAATCATTTTCTTAATATACAAGATTGTTTCAGAGAATTGCAAAGGCTAAATTGGTGTTGCAAGTGTCTAACAAATTGAACATGGGCTCCGAGAAAAGAAGAACTCTGTCATTAAAAGTCGAGCTCTCGGATTTGGAAAGTCTTAGAGATTTGAGTACCGAGTTAACAGCAATTCCAAAGAGTGCTTTTGTCTTCAAGTATGGTGACATCCTTGATCTTTTGTTCACCAATGTTCGGGCAGACGCCATCACAGCATTAGCACAGTTCTACGACCCCCCGATGAGAAGTTTCCTATTCCAAGACTTCCAATTAGCGCCTACACTTGAAGAGTTCGAAAGGATTATGGGCATTCCTCCAAAAGGCAAAGGTCCATATGTGGAAATCGGCCAATCTCCAAAGGTTGAAAAATTGGCTGAAGCTCTAAACATAGAAGTGTCCGGGTTTGCAAGCAATGTGAAGACTAGAGGGAAAGCTCCCGGTTTCCTCCGAAGTTATCTAGAGAAAAAAGCTCGTGAGTTTGCCGCGTCCCGAGATATGAAGTCATTCAACAATGTGCTAGCCCTCCTCATTTATGGTTTGGTACTGTTCCCCTCAACCGAGAATTTTGTTGATTTTGCCGCAATCAGTGTCTTTTGGGTTGTCCTTACAAAAGACAAAGATCCAGTTCCTGCGCTTTTGGCCAATGTGTACTACACTCTTCACATGCGTCATGAGAAGCAAGGTGGCAATATTGTCTGTTGTTTCCCTTTACTTTATCGTTGGTTCATATCTCACATGTGCGAGGACCAGTCACGGATGAACAAGATGGATAAGAATGAATGGTCTCAATTTTTGGCATCCCTTACCGAAAATGTGATCCGATGGTATCCAAGGAAGCTTGACATCAAAGAAATTGTCATCAGCTATGGGGAATTCCCAAATGTACCACTCATAGGGTCCAAATCATGCATAAACTACAATCCAATTTTGGCTCTAAGGCAGTTGGGACGTCCTATGTAGGCTGTGATGTTGCAAAAGGTCATTCGAGCATGGGAAAATGTTAACAAGAAGGGTAGTGATTGGAAACGCAAGGTTGGCGCTACCAAAGAGACTTACCGACAATGGGTCACAGAAAGAGTCCAAAAGGTGAAACTACCATTCATTGTCAAAGCCCCTATTCCACCCAGGTCTCCAGAGCCTATTCCTGTCTCCATAGAGGAAGCAGACAAGCTTAAAGCAACCATTGCCCGACTCAACAAAGAAAAAGAGGAATTGCAAGCTGCTCTACTCAAAGCTACTCAAGATAATTGCGAGCAGAAAAGGGAAGGAGCCCGAAAGGACGAAATCATTGAGAGTAGCAACAAAAGGCTAAAGCTTGAGGAGGATGAGAAGCGCAAGGTGCAAGGATGCTTGGGAGGAGCAAATTCTCAACTCAAACATAAGAACCAGGAGCGGGATGAACTCTTAAGCAGGGCCCATGAGCTGAGAGAGCTATGGAAAAGATCTCAAGTTGAGAGGAAGAAGCTAAAAGAAGAGCTTGAAGGTGCAAAACAACAGCTCAACAACATGGCAAATGAGTATGAGAGATATGTGTTGAGTGAGAGGCTACAAAGGGAAACGGTGGAAAGAGCGCTTGTGAGGAGTCAACTTGAGCTGAAGAAGGAACAAGAGAATTTGGAACAATTCAAGAAGTTCAGTGACCGTCAAGAAGAGGCGTATGAAGACCTCAAAAGGGAAAATGAAAGGTGGGAGCAGCGCTACATGAATTTGGTCAACTCGGTTGAAAACGGAACTCTTTTCCGAATACTCTGTGACGAGGGTGTGCATTGGAAGAATATGTTCGCAAGACTAGCAAAGTTGGCCAACGATGTGATTGAGACCATCCCTACAAAGTTGGAAGCAGCTGACGCCTCAATGCATCCTTTGAACACTTCTTCTGAAGTCATTGTTTTTGTTGAAATCTGTAAGACTATGATAAGGGACTTTAGGGAGAAGATTGAGGCAATCTAAAAATGTTGTAATCAGCCTATTTGTATGAATCCTTGATTATTAATGGAAAAATCCTCATTGCTTTTGATTACCTCTGTCTCTCTTTATCGCAATGCCTTTACAATTGAAAGATACTTGCGGGAGCACCAAAATCCTTGCAATTCCTTAAAATTAATCATAAAGAAAAAAAAAACTTTTTCATACACTTGCATTAACATCATCCATAACATGCATACATTCGTTTTCATACCCAAAACTCATTTCCCTTTTATTACCAGGAATCCCTACAACCCAAACTGATTCGTCGGCACTCGCATTACACCCGGAATAACGCACAAAGAATCATGGAGGAGATCAAACAAAACCAAGAAGTCATGAGACAAGACATCAATCAATTGAATGGGAAGTTGGACCGCTTGATGGACACTCTTCAGGAACTAGCAAATAGGGAGCAGAACCCGCAACCTCGAGTAGTGGAAAATGTTACCCCCTAGCCACAACCAGCCTCTGCAGCAGCTGTCGTTTGGCCTCCATATGGTCTTCCTCAAGGTTATACACCTCCGCAATTGGAGAACCATAATGAAAGTGGTCCGTCTCAGCCTCGCCCTGCTCAAGCATCAGTGCCTCGTCCCAATGAAACTCCTGTGATGCAAGAGAACGCCGATGTTGCCACAGGATTTCCAATGCCTCAAGGTACGGCAGAAAACCCATTGTTGGTGTACCATTCTCCCAACCTGTCAGGCCCTCATAAGGAGCATGTTGAACCTTCGGTAGGTGAGAACGAAGAGGCTAAAGGAAAGATTCTTGCTTTGGAAGAACGGGTCAAGGCTATGGAAGGGAGTAGTGAATTTGGGTTGGATGCACTTGATATGTGCCTGGTCTCAAATGTGGTGATTCCTCCCAAATTCAAAACTCCAGACTTCGAGAAATATAAATGATTGACTTGTCCTCACAATCATTTGATCATGTATTGCAGAAAGATGGGTGTAGCTGCACAAGATGATAAACTCCTCATCCATTTCTTTCAAGACAATCTCAGTGGAGCTTCCTTGAACTGGTATATGCATCTTGAAAAAAGTCGGATCCGAACTTGGAAGGATTTAGCCGAAGCTTTTGTCAAGCAGTACAAGTACAACATGGGCATGGCCCCAGATAGAATGCAACTACAAGATTTAACCAAGAAAGGAACGGAAACGTTCAAAGAATACGCGCAACGATGGAGGGAATTAGCATCACAAGTTGAACCTCCCTTGTCAGAAAGAGAAATGACGAGAATTTTCATAGGCACCCTACAAGCTCCATATTATGAGAGGGTGATTGGAAGCGCCTCGTCCGCTTTCGCCGACTTGGTCATCATTGGAGAAATGGTGGAAGTGGGTTTGAAAAATGGAAAAATCCAAAACGCTCAAAGTGGTCAAGTGGCTGCAAAGAAATTTCCGACCTCTTTCCCTAAAAAGAAGGAGGGAGAAACCAATGCGGTAATGACC
The DNA here is from genome assembly GCA_018208015.1 of Medicago ruthenica. Taxonomy (NCBI): domain Eukaryota; kingdom Viridiplantae; phylum Streptophyta; class Magnoliopsida; order Fabales; family Fabaceae; genus Medicago; species Medicago ruthenica. Next base: position 73,560,280 of record CM031371.1, read on the forward strand.
GGTTTTCCAAATTCCTACCGTCCACCTATGAATGCTTATCATCCCCCCATCCTTCAAGTACCATATCAAGATCAGCATTATGTTGCCGCCGCAGTACCCAGGCAGTACCAGCAACCCACACATCAAAAGCCTCACTATCAACCTGTTCGTTCAAATCATTGGGGTCAAACCTCAAGTCAGAATCAGTATCGACCTCCCAGCAATCAGCGACCAAGGCAGATTGACCCGATCCCCATCCCATACAGTCAACTTTGGCCACTTTTGATAAAGAATTCTTTAGTGGTACCTAGAAATGTCAGACCTTTGGAGCCACCATATCCGCATTGGTATAACCCAAATGCCAAATGCGAGTTTCATTCCGGGGCCATCGGTCACTCCATTGAAGGCTGTAGAGCACTTAAAGAGACAGTGCAAGAGCTAGTCAACAATAAAAGCCTTTCCTTCAAAGAGAAGGGGCCCGACGTGAAGAACAACCCTTTGCCGGGTTATAACGGCCCAAATGTCAGTGCTGTGGAAGAGGATGCGGACTTCGACGAGATCAAGAGAGTTGAGGAAATAAGTACTCCTTTGTTGATGCTCCATACAAAGCTAGCCAAATGTGGTTTGATTAACGAAACCCACAACAATTGCGAAGAATGCGCTTTAAGTTCCAATGGCTATCAGTTTGTTAAAGAACAAGTGGAAGAAATGATAAATCAAGGTGTTTTGCAAGTGGGTCGAGCAAGGAAGATGGGAGATGTCTCAGTCATCGAGCCACACTTAGAAAGCAAGAAAGAAGTCCCCAAATCGGTTGAGATCCTCTATCAAAAAAAGAGATGCTCAACCGCCGGTGAACCATAGGAAGCCTGTTGTCATATGTGTTCCTTCACCGTTTCCTTACAAAAGTTCCAAAACAGTGCCTTGGAATTACGATGCGAGAGCCGTTGCTTATGAACCAGAAGGGAGGTTGGAAAGAGAACCTACAAAGGTGATGGGTGGTGTTACCCATATTTCTGAAGCCAGTGGAATGACCCGAAGTGGTCGGATCCTTGCTCCCAAACAGCTTAGAGGAGAAGGCAATGAGGTAGCCGAAGAAGTCCAAAAAAGGAAAGAAATGCCCAGTCAAGACAAGGGGCAAGAATGCGGTGATCATCTAGCATCAAAGGAGGATGATGAGTTCTTAAAAATCATCAAAAGGAGTGAATGCAAAATAGTGGACCAATTGAATCAAACTCCTTCCAAGATATTTATCCTCTCATTGTTGCTGAACTCCGAGGCACATAGAAAGGCATTGTTGAAAGTGCTGAATCAGGCGCATGTAACCCAGGGTGTTACAGTAGACAACTTTGGCGAAATAATCGCCAATATCACCGCCAGTAGCTGCCTGAGCTTTAATGATGAGGACCTACCTGTGGAAGGGAAAGCTCACAATAAGGCATTACACATATCCACAATGTGTCACGACACTGTCCTTGCAAGAGTGTTGGTTGATACTGGTTCATCATTGAATGTGCTGCCGAAGTCCACTCTCAACAACATGTCCATTGACGGAGTCTGCTTGAGGCCCAGCTCTTTAATCGTGAAAGCTTTTGATGGGTCTAGGAGGTCCGTCATTGGAGAGGTATGCCTGCCAATCCAAATAGGTCCACACACCTTCGATATCACTTTCCAAGTGATGGATATCAACCCAGCCTATAGCTGCTTATTGGGACGCCCATGGATCCATGCGGCTGGAGCTGTGACATCTACCTTGCACCAAAAACTAAAATTTGTGGCGAATGACAAACTGATCACCGTTGCTGGGGAAGAGGATATCTTCGTAAGCCACCTGTCCTCATTCCAATATGTGGAAGCAGGTGAAGGGTCTTTGGAAACTGCTTTCCAAGCTCTAGAGGTTGCCAACGCTGTGGCAGTATGTAAGAAGACTTGTGCCGAGAAAGCTAAAGTCCCCGCTACCTTTTGGAAGGATGATAAGCTGTTGGCTAAGGGAGGAGACCCCAAAGTTTGTGAGCACTTGTAGGATATGCCTATGAAAAGAGATAGGTATGGATTGGGCTACAAACCATCCATGGGAAAGAGTGATGCTGCAAAGATACCCATTGGTAACATTCATGACACTTTCCATAGTGCGGGTTTTGCTAGTGAAGATCAAGTAGCTGTCATTGACGATGTTCCAGATGATGGGGAGACACTTTGTTTGGTCTACCGTTGCTCTCCGAATGCAAGCCTCAACAACTGGACTGCCGTTGAAATCCCAGAGATATTTTCTTTTTCAAAGTAATTTTTATCATGTTTTTCAAGTCCTTTCGCTCTGCCTAAGGCTTAAGGATAACTTTGTAGGGCACCCTTTATTTCAGATGTTGAATCATCAGTAAAAAGCGTTTTGTTTTCCACTACTCTTTATTCTTCCATTTCTGTATTTATTTTTCTTAAAAAAAACGATAATCCTTTCTGTTCCTTTGTTCATTTTTGTTTTGTTCATCCTTTTGAAATAAAATCATCATAAAAACACATGCGGATCCCTGAACAAACCCATTGAATGTGATACTGCTACAATCCCGCATAACCTTGAACTTCCCATTAACCATGCTGAAAGGGATGGTGAAAGTGATTGTGAACTTCCCGAAGAGTTGGCAAGACTGCTAGAGCATGAGTCTAGAGCAATACAACCGAATCAGGAGCCTGTGGAGATAATCAATTTGGGAACTGAGCGTGATATAAAAGAGGTCAAGATCGGTTTGTCTTTAAAGGCAAAAGAGCGCGAGAAGTTGGTCGAACTTTTGAGGGAATATGTAGATGTGTTTGCATGGTCATACCAAGACATGCCAGGGTTGGATACCGAGATAGTTGAGCACAAGCTACCACTCCGGCCAGAATGCCCGCCGATAAAGCAGAAGTTGAGAAGGAAAAGACCGGACATGTCACTTAAGATCAGGGAAGAGGTCAAAAGACAATTTGATGTAGGATTCCTAGCCGTGGCAAAATATCCACAATGGGTTGCTAACATAGTACCAGTACCGAAGAAAGATGGTAAAGTGCGAATGTGTGTCGATTACCGAGATCTGAACAAGGCGAGTCCCAAGGATGATTTTCCATTACCTCACATTGATGTGTTGGTAGATAATACAACCCGGTTCGCGGTGTTCTCATTCATGGATGGATTATCCGGTTATAATCAAATCAAGATGGCTCCGGAAGACATGGAGAAAACCACCTTCATCACCCCATGGGGAACATATTGCTACAAGGTAATGCCTTTCGGCTTGAAGAACGCTGGGGCAACCTATCAAAGAGCAATGATGGCTCTCTTCCACGACATGATGCACAAAGAAATAGAGGTCTATATGGATGACATGATTGCCAAATCCGAAACTGAAGAAGACCATGTCCTTCACTTGCAAAAGCTATGCATACGTTTAAGGAAATACAAACTGCGACTCAATCCAGCTAAGTGCACCTTTGGTGTCAGGTCCGGAAAGCTACTTGGTTTCATCGTTAGTCAACGAGGGATTGAGGTCGACCCTGACAAGGTACGTGAGATCCAAGATATGCCAACTCCTCGCACTGAAAAAGAAGTTCGTGGTTTTCTAGGGAGATTGAACTACATCTCTAGGTTCATTTCTCATCTCACCGCTACTTGTGAGCCAATCTTCAAATTTCTACGTAAGGATCAGGCCGTCATATGGAATGAGAATTGCCAAGGGGCATTTGAAAAGATCAAACAATACTTGCAAGAACCACCTATCTTGATACCGCCCGTTCTAGGAAGACTTCTCATTATGTACTTAACAGTATTGGAGGAATCCATGGGATGTGTGTTGGGGCAACATGATGAAACCGGTAGGAAGAAGCACGCCATTTACTTCTTGAGCAAGAAGTTCACTGATGTCGAAACCAGATACACCCTGCTAGAAAGAACTTGTTGTGCTCTGGCTTGGGCTGCCCGCCGATTGAGACAGTACATGATCTGTCACACAACATGGCTGGTATCAAAGATGGATCCAATCAAATACATCTTCGAGAAACCTGCTTTGACTGGAAGAATTACCCGTTGGCAAATGCTGTTATCCGAGTATGACATCCTGCATGTGACTCAAAAAGCTACCAAAGGAAGTGTGCTAGCAGACCACTTGGCTCATCAACCGGTAGAAGACTATCAGCCCATACCATTTGATTTCCCAGATGAAGATATTATGGCTTTGAAGGAAGATGAGGTCATAGGAAATGATGAAGGACCGGAACCAGGGGCTCGATGGAAGCTTGCATTCGATGGTGCATCTAATGCCATGGGGCACGGGATTGGAGCCGTTCTAATCTCTCCACAGGGTGGTTATACCCCCTTCACAGCAAGACTATGTTTTGACTACACGAATAATGTGGCGGAATATGAGGCATGCATCTTGGGCCTTGAGGCTGCCATCGATCTAAGAATCAAGATTTTGGAAGTGTATGGAGATTCGGCCCTAGTCATTTACCAAGTAAAAGGAGAATGGGAAACCCGTCATCCAAAGCTGATCCTGTACCATGCTCATGTCTTGAAGCTAATAGAGTTCTTTGATGAAATCACCTTCCATCATATTCCCAGAGAAGAAAATCAAGTAGCAGATGCTTTGGCTACGTTATCCTCAATGTACAAAGTGAAGTTTCACAATGAAGCGCCGCTTATAAAGGTGGAGCGCCGAGACGAGCCGGCATTCTGTCTATCAATTGAAGAGGTGTCTGATGGCAAGCCATGGTACCATGACATCAAAGTCTACCTCAGAAATCAAGAATATCCTGCAAACATCTCAAGTAGAGATAAAAAGACTCTGAGACGACTATCAGCTAAATTCTTCCTGAATGGTGATGTGCTCTACAAAAGAAACCATGATCTGGTTCTTCTCAGATGTGTAGACAAACATGAGGCAGACTTGCTCATCAAAGAAATCCATGAAGGGTCCTTCGGTACCCATGCCAATGGACATACAATGGCTAGAAAAATCCTAAGGGCAGGTTACTATTGGCTGACCATGGAATCTGATTGTTTCAGCTACGTTAGGAAGTGCCACAAGTGCCAAATATACGTGGATAAGGTGCACGTGCCTCCAGTCCCTTTGAACGTAATGGCGTCACCTTGGCCGTTCTCCATGTGGGGCATCGACATGATCAGACCCATTGAACCTCGAGCTTCAAATGGACACCGGTTCATCCTAGTCGCCATCGACTACTTCACTAAATGGGTTGAAGCTACTTCATATGCCAACGTAACAAAGCAAGTGGTGGTTCGATTCATCAAAAAGGAGATAATATGTCGCTACGGACTCCCCAACAAAATCATCATTGACAATGGCACCAACTTGAACAACAAAATGATGAAAGATTTGTGTGAAAGTTTCAAAATCGAACACCATAACTCTTCGCCATATCGGCCAAAGATGAATGGAGCCTGTCGCGTCGAATTTCGGAGATCAAGCTATGGATAAGCATTGACTCACTAATTTTAAATCATGACTGAACTTTTAATTTTCCGGGGAAAAAGGGAAAAAGTTCTAAATTACCACAATGTTAAAGATTTTGGGTTCGGGAGTCGATTATGCGAGGGGAAGGTATTAGCACTCCTCACATCCGTTGTACTCAACGGGAACCTCCTAGTTAGTTAAGGCTAAAAGTGTTTTTAAAGTTTGCTTGCATGCTTAAATATATAAAAGGGAAAAAGGAAAAATATATAAAGGGGAAAAAGAAAGTTTTTTATTATTGTGCTTGACAAGATGTGAATGTTGCTCCTACGTATCTCCCGGTGCGATGGAGAAATCAAAGCTACGTAGTTCTTTGTAGCAAAAGTTTGTGTGTTGGTTGATTTTAATTATGAAAGATGATTTGATCGCGCTCGGGCGAAAAAGTTTGATAAAAAGGGGAACGTGGTCTACTATCGTTGTATGGATAGCTTAATGAAGACCGATAAAAAGTTTTTACCTACTACCGTTATGAGGGTAGCTTAAGAAAGGTAAAAAGGATTTGATTAAAAAAAGGGGACGGACTCGCACTCGGGCAATGGTATCCGCGCATGGGCGTAAAAAGTTTGAATTGACCACGAGGGCTAAGAAAAGTTTAAATTGACCACGAGGGATCAAAGAAAGGTTGGATTGGTCACGGGGGACAAATAAAAGGTTTAAGTGCGTTGGACGCGTTGAAATTAGAATGACGATTGCCCGAACAACGAGACATACGTCAAGCATTCGTGCAATCGGGGAATGGAGAGACATACGTCAAACCACTCCTTTTTCATTCAAGTTTTTGTTGAAACTTTAAGAAATCTCAAAGAGAGCAAAGCACTTGGTTAAAAAACCTAAGAAAAGTTTGTTGCTCAAATTAGTTGTTGCAACTTATGAACAAGTGTTGTTCAAGTTTGACTTTGAATTTTAATGAACATAACTTGTTGCTCAAGTTACTCAAAATTATTGCTCAAACTTGTGAAATTTCCAACAACATGCAAAAAACCTTGTTATGCTTCTGGACCAAAATGAATTTTAATCCTCTTAGGTTCTGAATCTTTAGGTTAGAACCTCAAAAATTGGTTTTTAAAAGTCTGAACTCAGAATCTGAGTTCTGTCATGGTCGCTGAGCGACCTGAATGTGGCTCTGCGAACCTGAATTTTATCATGGTCGCAGAGCGACCATAATTTCGCTCTGCGAACTCTGTGAAAATTTGAACTCAGAAGCTGCTTCTGAACTTCTGTTCAGAAGCTGCTTCTGAACAAGCTTCAGAACCTTAAGGGGATTGAAAAACTTTTGAAATTAGCAAGAAAAGGAGTAAAACAACTCAGTTTAGTGTTTTGCAAATTTGTGATTTCTTTGAAGTTTCAAAAGTTGTTTTAGTACAAAATGAGTTTTTAACAAACACTAGTGATGCAAGCAGCACTACAAAATGAAAGGTAAAGGATTCAAAAATGCTTAGAAAACTCCTAGCCAATGCTTGTGTTGCAAGGAAAATTGAAGAGGCTTGGATGATTGTGATTTTGCAAAGTTGGGATGTTGATGAATAAGAACAAAGATGTTGTGCTATTGCTCCTCTCTCTTTTCAATGCCTATTCACTCTCAATTCACTATGAAATTAACTGTCTAAGAACTGGTTTTTACTCTCAAATATTTTGTGTTTCAATTGTAAAATCTGTGTATTGAATTGTTCAATTGTGCTGGAACCTTATGCAATGCATTGCTTAAATAGGCAAAAATGAGATCAAATGCAATGATGGAAAATCCCTAGAGTAGGCTGTTTGGGTGGTCTAAAATCAGGCTATTTGCTTTGCATTTAATGCAAAAGGGAAGAGGTGACATTGCCTTGTGAAAATGGTCAAGATCTTGGCCAAATTTCAGAGCACATGGTGCTGATTTTGACAGAAGAAATGATGAAAAAGTGGGAAAACAGGGCTGCTTGCAATTTGAGCCACCCTTTGGGTTTGATCCTTGCAATTTTGAGAGGACAAGCAAGGAAAACGTGCACTGCAATGTGCAGAGGTTGGGAGAAACAAAAGGAACATGTGGGCTGGTCTGAGAAAGAAAGAAGGACTGCTGAAACAGGGCAGCACTGTGTTCTTTGGGCAAGCAAAAATGCAGCTATGTTTGACTGATTTTGGTGGAGAAGGAAGGAAGATAAAGAGCAAGCTGCTTGCTGGAAAGCTCAGGGTCAGATTGCAGGCAATTGGGAGGGATGAGAGCTGCCCAAGGGCAGCCAACTTGCTTGGCACATGCTTGGTTGGCACAAAAACCTTCTTTCCTTGATTTTCAAATGGCACATGCTTAAATCTTTCTTTGATGAATTCAAAAGCCAAAATTGATAATAACAATAATAATAATAACAATAGATGATAATAATAATAATCATAACAAACACAAAAGAAAGATAAATCAGAAAAATCAAAATCTGCAGAAAAAATCGTAGATTTCGCTCTGCGATGGCAGCATCGCTCTGCGAAATCCCCTTCTTTTCCTTTTTTATTTTCTTTAAAATAAAACAATAAAACAAATAATAATAATAATAGTAATGATAATGGAAACAAAAATAATAATGATAATAATAATAAAGATGATAATAATAATGATGATGAAAATGATAATAATAATAATAATAACATTGATGAAAAGGTAATAATAATAGTATTAATGAAAAAAGATAATAATAATAATATTAATAATAATAATAGTGATAATAGTAATGATAATATTAATAATAATAATAGTAATGATAATGATAATAAATAAAAACCTAAAAATAAAGATGAAATAATAAAGGTAATAAAAGGTAAAAGGAAGAAATTAAACATTATAATAAAATAATAAATATTAAAAAGATAATAAACAAAGAAAAATATGAGTCAAAAAATGGGGTATGACAGATGCCCCTATTTAAGTTTCTTCGCCACGGAGATTAAAAGTGAAATTTTAAATTCGACGGGTCGAAGAGACTTAAATACAGAGTACATCATTTTTTGACCAATTTTTGAGTTGGAAATGCTATGGATGTATGCATACAATGCTGTGAATGCTCGTGATGCAAGTATGAATGCAAAGACGGCAAAGATGACCTGACTGGGGATAAAATGAAACAAAGGGATACCCGGGTTCGTTAAAGAAACGGTATCCGACTCTACTGGGGATAACATGGTTCCACTAGGGAAAGGATTGTCTACTACCATATTGATTCAGAATGATAGCTTAATAAAGACAACAGACCAAAGTTACCTTGGTGGCTTCACCGGGGATTTTATGTTGTTCTTATTGCTACTATTGTGTAAATGATAGCTTAAATAAGGTAAAAGAAAAAGACACTGTCTACTATCGGTGTACGGATAGCTTAATGAAGACAGATGACATCACTGGGGAATATGACATGTAAGTATGTGGTTGACAGCTTAAAAGGTAACATAAAAGAAAACTTCGCCTACTATCGGTGTGTGGATAGCTTAATGAAGGCGGAAATAAAATTGAAGAGACAGAGTTTACTATTCACTGGGGAAATTATTTTACCTACTACCGTTGTGATGGTAGTTTAAAGAAGGTAAAAATGTAAGAAGAAAAGACAAGGTCTGTGACATTACTGGGGATATAAAGATCCTTTTGAAAATTGATCGATATCCAGCCTCAGCCTCACTGGGGAATTTCGTCTGAAAACATTTTACCTACTACCGTTGTAATGGTAGCTTAAAGAAGGTAAAAATGTGAATGTAAATATAAAGATAAGGTCTACTATCATTGTGTAGATAGCTTAATGAAGACCGTCACTTGGGGATTTTACCTACTACCGTTGTGATGACAGCTTAATGAAGGTAAACTATAAGAAAAAAGCAAGGTCTACTATCATTGTATAGATAGCTTAATGAAGACTAATAAAATCTCACTGAGGAGTAAGTACTTCAATGGGGAGCAAACACTTTACTGGGGAAAAGACAAGGTCTACTATCGTTGTGATGATAGCTTAAAGAAGACCATTAAAATATTTTACCTACTACCGTTGTGATGGTAGCTTAATGAAGGTAAAATGTAAAGGAAAGGCATGGTCCCTCCACTGGGGACAAATGTTAGCTGTTCGGGTTATTGCCGAACTAACCACAGGAAACAAAGATAAATGCCAGCTGTTCGGGTTATTGCCGAACTATCACTGGGGAAAGTGGACAACTAACCACAAGAAACAAAAATAAGCGTCAGCTGTTCGGGTTACTGCCGAACTAGCCACTGACTATAAGAGACAAAGATGAATGTCAGTTGTTCGGGATATTGCCGAACTAGCTACTGAACTTCTTTGGGGATGTTGCTGACAAGCTGTTCATTACAGAACTGCCACTTCAACTGGGAAGAAAAGATGCACAAGCTGTTCGTTAAAGAACTTGCCACTTGGCACAAAGACGAAATAAAGATACGCTCAAGCTGTTCATTTGTTGAACTTGCCACTTGGCGATAACGCTGGGGAGTATGCACAAGCTGTTCGTTAAAGAACTGCCACTTGGCAACAACGCTGGGGGATATGCACAAGCTGTTCGTTAAAGAACTGCCACTTGGCATAACAAGATAAAAATGCACAAGCAGTTCGTTAAAGAACTGCCACCTGGCAACAACGATGAAAATAAAAGATATGCGCAAGCTGTTCGTTTGTAGAACCTGCCACTTGGCAAAAAAAAAAGGGTGACATCTCTGGACCAGACACACTGGGGATGACACTTGGGGAAAGGAAGGTTACAAATTGTTTATGATTGATTGGTGTGACTCATGGTGGTTAATGCAGCCATGTATGAATGATATTGTTGTATGTTGTATGCATGGATGTGTATATGCATGAATGTATGTATGTATGAATGCATGAATGTATGAATGATAATACGACTCGTATGACTTGCATGACTTTCACTGGGAATGTTGTATGAATATATGAAGGATTAACTTGCACTGGGGATACACAAGCTGTTCGCTAAAGAACTGCCACTTGGTATAAGGATATGATGAAAGATGCACAAGCTGTTCGTTAAAGAACCGCCACTTGGCATAAAGGAGGTGACATCTCTGGACCAGACACACTGGGGATGACACTTGAGGAAAGGACTAATTTGATTGATTGTATAACTGATAAATTTGATGAAATAAGATTTGACAGGTGAGATGGAAAGTGGACTGACGTCGCATTACAAACACTCGGTAATCTTCATTCGGGATGAGGCCACAGGGGTCGTATCCAAAATGTTGACGGGGTAAAGCCGCAACAACTGATGAGGAATAAACACTTCATGGGGAGATCGTTAATCCACTGGGGGGAATCTTGCTAATCCACTGGAGAGGAGAATCGGTGACTCCGCTGGGGATGTTTATATTTTGGTTTGCAACTCTTTGTCTGAATCGTCCTTTCGGGTTTTCGATTCACTAGGGATATTCCCTTTTGATTCACTGATGACTTTGCTGGGGAAATCATTTTAGCAATTGACCATATTTGTCCTGCGAAGTTTATCCGTTCTTAGGATAGTTGTTGACGCACACTTCACTTATTCATGAGTTCAGAGAGAATGTGTTTGTTGCTTATGTTTTCCAAAAATATAAAAGATTTATGATTTTTTTCTGAAAAAGTTTTTCTTCAAATACTACCATCAAAAAATAGAAGAAATGAGTAAACAGGATAAATGGGAGTTTCAGATAAAAGGTAAAAGACTTCACTGGGAAGAAAATTTATTAATGGGGTGGTGGCCTGCCAAAGGCGTGGCTCCACGGATTTTACAAAGTTTGAAAAAATGGTAAATATAAAGGGAGGGTATATTGAACACAATAACCGCTATTATCCCTAACAACTTTGAATCCCCTGTTTGGATGCTTCAGATTCGGAGTCTCTAGACAATTAATGTGCCCCAAACGAATCATGGTCAACCCGATGCAGTTACTTTGTCTTTTGATTCTTAATTTTTGCATAGGTCACCCCTTCGGGTTTTTCGACCTATCAGGATGATTATCTTCTGTTTGATGTCTCTAATCTTTGCCTGGACCGCCCTTTCGGGTTTTCAGTCCACCGAGACGCTCATTTTTGCCTAAGCCGCCCTTTCGGGTTTTCGACTTACCGAGCTGTTCTTTTGTTTTTAGACAAAGTATTTCTTGACTACATCGGAATTCACAGGACGCAGAAAGTCCTCGTCGTCCATTGTTGTGAGAATCAAGGCTCCTCCGGAGAAAACTCTCTTGACGACATACGGGCCTTTGTAGTTAGGCGTCCACTTGCCCCTAGAATCGGGTTGAAAGGACAATATCCTTTTGAGCACGAGGTCTCCTTCTTTGACTTCACGGGGACGAACTTTCTTATCAAAAGCTTGTTTCATCCTTTTTTGATACAGTTGTCCATGACACAAAGCGATCATGTGTTTCTCTTCAATTAAGTTCAACTGATGGTATCTGTTTTGACACCATTCAGCCTCAGATAACTTAGCTTCCATCAGAATTCTCAATGACGGGATTTCGACCTCTACGGGGAGCACTGCTTCCATGCCGTATACTAAAGAGAAAGGGGTTGCCCCTGTTGATGTATGCACTGAAGTACGATACCCATGCAAGGCATATGGTAACATCTCATGCCAGTCTTTGTAGGAGACCACCATCTTTTGCACTATTTTCTTGATGTTTTTGTTTGCAGCTTCAACTGCGCCATTCATCTGAGGCCTATAAGGAGAAGAGTTATGATGCTCAATCTTGAACTCTTCGCAAAGCTCCTTCATCATTTTGTTATTCAGATTGGTCCCATTGTCTGTGATGATCTTACTGGGAATAACATATCGACAGATGATATGATTCTTAATAAATCGGACCACCACTTGCTTAGTGACATTGGCATATGATGCAGCTTCGACCCATTTGGTGAAGTAATCAATTGCCACTAGGATGAAACGATGCCCATTTGAAGCTTTGGGTTCAATCCTTCCAATCATATCGATGCCCCACATAGAGAAAGGCCAAGGGGAAGAAAGGACATTCAGAGCCGTTGGTGGCATATGGATTTTGTCAGCATAAATCTGGCATTTATGGCATTTCCTGGCATGCTTGTAGCAATCGCTTTCTAAAGTCATCCAGTAATATCCGGCCCTCAAGATCTTCCTAGCCATTGTATGTCCACTGGAATGAGTTCCGAAGGAACCTTCATGTATCTCATGCATTATCAGATCTGCTTCTTGCTCATCCACACATCTGAGTAGTACCATATCAAAATTCCTCTTGTATAAAACCTCTCCATTCAGAAAGAAGTTGCCAGCCAATCTTCGCAAAGTCTTCTTATCTTTGTTGGATGTCCCATGTGGGTACTCTTGCTTTTGGAGGAAACATTTGATGTCATGGAACCATGGTATATTATCTATGACTGCTTCGGCTGCAAACACATGTACGGGCCTTTCTAGGTGTTGAACCTTGATTGTTGGAATCTCATTCCGGCGGCTGACCTCGTACATAGAAGATAAGGTTGCCAAAGCATCTGCCATTTGATTCTCGTCTCGGGGAATGTGATGCAACTTGACTTTGTTGAAGAAGGTTAGCAAACGTCTTGCATAATCTTTGTAAGGAATCAAGCCGGTGTGGCGAGTTTCCCAATCTCCATTGATTTGATTAATCACAAGCGCTGAGTCCCCATAGATGTCGAGGTTCTTGATCCTTAGATCAATGAGTTCCTCAATTCCCAGAATGCATGCTTTATATTCTGCCATGTTGTTTGTACAGTCGAATGAATGTCTTGCAGCAAAAGGGAGATGTTTGCCCTCAGGAGTAACGATGACTGCCCCAATTCCATTACCGTAGACATTGACAGCCCCGTCAAAGATTAACTTCCATCTAGACTCGGGATCTGGACCTTCGCCAAGTAGTGGCTCGTCACAATCCTTCATCTTCAGATACATGATTTCTTCCTCAGGGAAGTCAAACTTGATTGGTTGATGATCCTCAATTGGTTGATGAGCCAAATGATCGGCAAGAATACTGGCTTTTATGGCCTTCTGAGTGTGGTACTCAATGTCATATTCTGATAACAACATCTGCAAACGAGCGATCCTTCTTGTTAAAGAAGGCTTTTCAAAGATGTACTTGATTGGATCCATTTTGGATATCAGCCAAGTAGTATGATTGAGCATGTAATGACGAAGACGCTTAGCAGCCCAGGCTAGTGCACAACATGTCTTCTCAAGTAAAGAGTATCGGGACTCACAGTCCGTAAACTTCTTGCTTAGGTAGTAGACGGCATGTTCCTTCCTACCGGTCTCGTCTTGTTGTCCGAGTACACAACCCATGGAATCCTCCAATACGGTCAAGTATATGATCAAAGGTCTTCCTTCAACTGGAGGAATAAGTATTGGAGGTTCTAACAAGTACTCCTTGATGCTGTCAAAGGCTTTCTGGCAGTCTTCTGTCCACACTACTTCTTGATTCTTGCGAAGCAACTTGAAAATAGGCCCGCATGTGGCTGTCATATGGGATATGAATCTAGAAATGTAGTTCAAGCGTCCTAGAAATCCTCTTACTTGCTTCTCAGTTTGAGGAGCAGGCATTTCTCTAATAGATTTGACCTTGTCGGGATCTACTTCGATACCCTTTTGACTGACAATGAAACCTAGGAGTTTTCCAGATCTCACGCCAAATGTACATTTGTTGGGGTTCAGGCGAAGCCGATACTTTCTCAGACGTTGGAACATCTTTAGTAAATACTCGACATGCTCTTCCTCGGTACCTGATTTGACGATCATATCATCGACGTAGACCTCAATTTCCTTGTGTATCATGTCGTGGAAGAGAGTGGTCATGCCTCTTTGGTAGGTAGCACCTGCATTCGTTAAGCCAAAAGGCATCACTTGATAGCAAAAAGTGCCCCAAGGTGTAATGAAAGATGTCTTTTCTCTATCTTCGACGACCATTTTAATCTGATTGTATCCAGAGAAGCCATCCATGAAGGAGAATACTTTGGATTTGGCAGTATTGTCGACCAATACATCAATGTGAGGTAAAGGGAAGTCGTCTTTTGGACTAGCTTTGTTCACATCTCGGTAGTCAACGCACATCCTAACTTTACCATCTTTCTTGGGAACAGGCACTATGTTGGCCAACCATTGAGGATACTCTGATGTAATGAGAAATCCTGCATTAATCTGCTTTTGCACTTCTTCTTTGATCTTGAGAGCCATGTCAGGGCGAGTCCTTCTCAACTTTTGCTTGACTGGAGGACATTCAATTTTCAAAGGTAAATGATGCTTCACAATCTCAGGATCCAATCCTAGCATATCCTGATACGACCATGCAAAGATGTCTATGTATTCTTCGAGAAGCTTGATTATTCTTTCTTTGACAGACGCATCCAACAATGCCCCAATCTTGATTTCTTTCTTGTCCTCTTCAGAACCCAAGTTGATAACCTCTAATGCTTCTTCGTGAGGTTGAATGGTCTTCCTCTCTTGTTCTAATAGGCGTTCGATCTCGTCAGGAATTTCTTCATCCTCTTCCTCTTCAGCTTCGTAAACAGTAAACTCAAAGTTGGGAGGGAGCCTAGGGTTATGGTGTTCAACGGGTTTATTGATGTTTAGTTTGCATATGATGGATGATTGATTTTAGTGAAATGAGTGAAAAATGCAGATTTTTTTGAAATTGAAAAAGAAAATATATTTGTTATTATTTTTATGGGTTTTTTGTGTTACCATTTTTTCGGAAAAACGATAATAAAGAAAAACAACGTAGAAATAACGTAAAGGTCGTGATAAAAACGACGATTTTCATTGATTGATGATAGTACATTAAAACAAAGCCCTACATGAGTCCCCCTTCGTTTCGGGCAAGACGAAGGGATTTTTTTTGAAAAAGGATAAACAAAACAAACACATTACTTAGAGGAATGAATAACAGAAGGAACGTCGACAACGACCCAATTGCGGCAAACTCCTCCGGGCGTTACAAGAACATGTGTTGTTTCTTCATGCTCATCTTCAGTGATGGCATTAGCTTCTGTCGGGGAATGACCGACCCTGGCACTGTGGAAAACGTTCTCGAGTGGTTCAATGCTAGTGTTTGGCTCGATAACTCTTGCAGACGGAGTAAAACCCAACCCTTCTCTATGCTGGTGTTCCGGCATACTTATCAACTTTCCCCAATCCGGGAGTAAGTCATTTTGCACTGCTATTTGTGCACTTTTGAAGGAAGACATGGATGCCCCATTCTTCGTAGTATTCTCATCCTCTATGGACAGGCCTTGGAACGGTGTCCCATCGACATTATCAGCACCGATGAAAGAGAAAGCCGACAAGTGGCTTACCAACAAAGCTTCCTCTCCTCCCACAGTTATTAACTTCCCATTCTTCACAAACTTTAACTTTTGGTGTTGTTGGAACAAAATATGTTAAACAACTCTCTTCTGAATTAAGGGGGAGATTGTTGAAACATTATGTTTAAACATATCTCTCTTTGTGGTTTTGATGATAACAAAAGTGTTAAATAGAAAATTGGTTATTTGCTAATGCTTTGTTCAAGTGATTTCAGAACCACGTGTTTAATGATTGGTAATTGATAATGGTTATGAAAGAACAAGCTTAGAGCAAGAAAGGAAAGCTTAGAAGCAAGGTTGCAAAGCTGGAAGAAAACTGGGTCTGAAGAGTGCTCCTGAAGTGGTGCTCCTGAAGTGAGAGTCTGAAGCCTGCATCTGAAGACTGCTTCTGAAGTCTGAGTCTGAAGGAAGTCAACGAAAGTCAACATCTGAAGACTGCTTCTGAAGTCTGAGTCTGAAGATGTGCTTCAGAAGTACTGTTCACGGAGAAGCTTCTGAAGTCTGATGTGGCAAGAAAAGCAACTGCTACTGTGCGCATTTAATGCCTGGATGTGTCAGAACAACCCAATGGAACAGTTGTCTCCCTGACTCAAACATTTCCCAGCTTTTAAGGAAAGCAAATTCAAAAATGGCTGCTGCTCTGTTTTTCTGGAAAAGTTCAGCACACAATTTCAGCTATCCTAGCTCTCAACTTGCAACGGCTCTTTTCCTAAAACCTGCAAATCTTCAACAGCTCTAATTTCCTCTATAAAAGGAAGAAGAATTGAAGAAGAATTTTGCTAAGACTCTTGGATAAAATCTGTCTGAAACTTGCTCTGTTTTGCTGTCAAAACTCAAAGTTCACAAACCTCTTAGAAATTCTTTTATCTGTTGTAACTTAGAATTTCTTAAGGTTAAGAGTCTTAACCTGTGTTGTATTAAGAGAACACCTCTGATATTTTATCAAGTGTTCAACCCAAACTTACCTTCTTTGTAAATCAGTTTGGTCTAAGTCTTAGTCTGCGTACTAAGCATTGTAAGCCTCATTACTTAGTGTTTTGAGCAAGCTGTAACCTCATTCCTTTGTGGTCTGAGCAGGAAGTCTCAGTACTTTGTGTCTGAGCATTGGGAAGCCTCTTAACTTAGTGTCTTGAGCATTAGAAGGCTCTTCCTTTGTGGTTGAGCAATTGGAAGCCTCTTCCTTGGTGGTTGAGCAACTGGAAGTCTCTTCCTTAGTGGTAGAGCAATTGTAATTAGCTGATTATAGTGGAAATCTCTTGTTGGAAAACAAGGGGACTGGACTACTTCCAACATTTGGAAGGAACTAGTATAAATCTTTGTGTGTCTCTCTTTCCCTCTCTCTTTTCATTTTGAATCCGCTGCAATACACTTTGATAATAGTTCAGAACTGATTCATATCAGCTTCTGAACTTAACTTAAGTTTTTGAAAAGAAAGAAACCTAGTTTTTGACTCACACAATTCAACCCCCCCTTCTTGTGTGTGTTTTTCTCACCTTCAGTTGGTATCAGAGCTCCGGTTCTGATATTAACAATTAACAGTGTGTTAGTAGGATCCTGAGAAAAACATGTCATCTGGTGGTAGACATACTTCTGTTCAATATGACTATGGTACTGATGATAGAAAATCCAGGTCACACAATAAACCTCCAATGTTCACTGGTGATCCTGAAAAGTTCTCTTGGTGGAAGAGTAAAATGTACAATCATATAATTGGTATTGATGACTCACTTTGGGATATCATTGAAGATGGAATCTCAATACCAGTTGATGAAGAAGGTGTTGCTGTCAACAGAAGAGCTTTAAGTGATGCAGAAAGAAAGATTTATAGGAAGCATCACAATGTCAGAGGTATCATTGTGGATTCATTACCTCACAATGAATATCAGAAGCTGAGTGACAAGTCAACAACCAAAGCAATATCCACATCCCTCTGCTCTAACTATGAAGGTAACAAAAAGGTTAGAGAAGCTAAGGCAAACATTCTTGTTCAGCAATATGAATTGTTCAGAATGAAAGAGGATGAAAATATTGAGACAATGTTCTCAAGATTTCAGACTCTGGTTTCTGGACTTCAGATTCTGAAGAAGAGTTATACCACAGCTGATCATGTGAACAAACTCTTGAGAAGTCTGCCATCTAAATGGAGACCTAAAGTGACTGCTATTGAGGAAGCTAAGGATCTGAATACTTTAAGTATTGAGGATCTTATAAGCTCCCTCAATGTGCATGAACTGGGACTCAATGAGGATGAGTCTGTTAGAGAACCAAAATCATTAGCTCTGAAGTCTAAAAGAAAGCCTGCTAAAGCTTTGAAAGCTATTGAATCTGAAGAAGAGTTTCCTGAGGGAAATTCTGATGAAGATTCAGATGCTGATGAGCTTGCAATGCTTTCTAAAAGAATTCAGTATCTAATGAATAGAAAGAAAAAATTCTCTAACAGAAGCAGTAACTTTAGAGGATCTGGTTCAAAGAGGGAAAACCAGAAGGAATGCTGTTACAACTGCAAGAAGCCTGGGCATTTTATTGCTGACTGTCCTGATCTTCAAGAGGAAAAGTCTAAAGAGAAAGCAAAGAAGTCCAGCTCAAAGTCCAGCAGTTTCAGAAACAAGCTTAAAAAGAGTCTCATGGCAACATGGGATGATCTGGACAATGAGTCTGAATCTGATGAAGAAGAAGCAAACCTGGCCTTGATGGCAACTGCATTTTCTGATGCAGAATCCTGATCAGATCCAGATGAAGAAGATGAGGTATATTCTGAACTTACTAGATCTGAATTAATTGAAACAGTTAATGATCTTATGAGTCATCTAAAAAGCAAGTTAGGAGAAATAAAATCTTTGAAAAATAGAACTAACTTGCTGTCTGAGGAAAATCTTAATCTTCAGAATCAAATAACTAAGTTTGATGAAGAAGTTAAAGAACTCAGAGATGAGGCTCATAAGAAATCTGAAGAGATTCCTAATGAACATGAAATAGCTCTTCATGATTTCATTTTAACTGGAATCAATAGAACTAAAATTGCCTCTATACTTTATAATATGGTCAGAAACAAAGGTGAAGGCATTGGCTATGATTCATTCAAACCTTCAAATGAATCAAACTCACCTTCCTGTTCTGGAAATATTTTAAAAGGCAATGGTATATGCTTTGTGCCTGCTTCTGATAACTCTGAGAAATTGAAAAGGTAAGAAACTGAGACTAGGTCTGAAGTTCTGAACAGCTCAGACTCTAAAGCTTCTGAACCTAAGGGTAAGATGAAGGCAGATGTTAAAACCTTGCCTAAATCTAAGCCAAAAGGTCCTAAGCCTAAGAGTAAGAGAAAATCAGACTCTAAACCTGAAAATGTTCAGAGTCTGAAGAGTTCAGAACCTGGAACTAGTAAGTCTCTGAATCTGAATAAGTCAAATTCAAATTTTTCAAAGACTGGGTTTATTAAAACTTCAAAATCTATTAAACCAGTCAATACAAAACATTTTCAATCTCAGAATGTTAAGCAAAGCAAGCAAAAACAAACCAATCAGTTTTCTGCTTCTAATTATTTTAAGAAAGGCAAAACTGAAGCTTGCCTTCTGCCTGAAGCTAACAAAGTTAGAATTCTGAGGAAATCAGAACCAAAGCACTCAAAGGGTCAGACTTTAAACAACTCAGAACCAAAGACCTTCAAGTCTCAGGTTCTGAAGAAATCTGAGTCCAAACCTTTGAGAACTCAGGTTCTGAAGAACTCAGGTTCTGAAACTCAGACTTATTCAAGATACAAGGATTCATACCATAACTTCAGACACTAGATGAAAAAGCCAAAACCTTTCAGGACTAACCCCAAAGGACCCATGAAAATCTGGGTACCTAAGTCTGAGATCATTTCAATTGCAGATATACTTGTCATCCAGAGAAAAGGAAAGGTCCTGGTACCTGGACAGTGGATGCTCGCATCATATGACAGGGGACAAGTCTATGTTCCAAACCCTGACTCTGAAAGAGGGAGGAACTATGGGGTTTGGAGGAAGTCAGAAAGGAAAGATCATTGGTACTGGTAAGATAGGTAATTCTTCCCTGTACATTGATAATGTTTGGCTAGTAGATGGACTTAGACATAATTTACTTAGCATAAGTCAATTATGTGATAGTAATTATGAAGTCTTGTTTAATAAGAACACTTGCACCGTAATCAACAATGAAAATAAGTCTGTAGTGTTCAAAGGTAGTAGGAAAAACAATGTTTATAAAATAAACTTTTCTGAATTGGTTCAGCAGAAGGTTGTTTGCCTTCTGTCTGTGAGTGATGAGAAGTGGGTGTGGCACAAAAGGCTGGGACATGCTAACTGGAGACTCATCTCTAAGCTTAGCAAGTTACAGTTGGTTAGAGGCCTGCCTAACATTGATTATCACTCAGATGCTCTATGCTCAGCATGCCAAATTGGAAAATTTTCTAAAACTTCTTTTAAATCTAAGAACATTGTTTCCACCTCAAAACCTTTAGAACTCCTTCACATTGATTTGTTTGGTCCTGTTGGAACAGCTTCAATTAATGGGAAGAAGTATGGACTTGTAATTGTTGATGATTACGGTAGGTGGACTTGGGTTAAGTTCCTTAGAACCAAAAATGAAACATATGATGTGTTTTACAAATTCTGCAAACAAGTACAAAATGAAACTGATTTGAAAATTTTAAAAATCAGAAGTGATCATGGTGGGGAATTTGAAAATGAACCATTTGAAAATTTTTGTGAAAATCATGGAATTCTCCATGAGTTCTCATCTCCTAGAACTCCACAACAAAATGGAGTTGTAGAGAGAAAGAACAGGTCTTTACAGGAAATGGCCAGAACCATGATCCATGAATCCAAAATTGCTAAGTACTTTTGGGCAGAAGCTGTAAACACAGCATGTTATATTCAGAACAGGATCTATATCAGACCTATTCTGAATAAAACAGCATATGAACTGTTTAAAGGAAGAAAACCAAGTATTTCTTATTTTCATTAGTTTGGTTGTACATGTTACATACTAAACAATAAGATCTACCTAAATAAATTTGATGCTAAGGCTCAAAAGGGTACCTTTTTAGGATACTCAGAGAGATCTAAGGCATACAGGGTGTATAATTCTGAAACACATGTTGTTGAAGAAGCTATACACATTAGGTTTGATGATAAGAAGCCTGGTAATGAAATACCAGAGCTGGTTGAAAGTTTTGCAGATGTCAGAATCTCAGAAGAACCTTCAGAAGCTGAACCCAGTTCAGAGTCAGAAGAATGTTCAGAAGCTAAAAACAATGAAGAATCTGAGAAACTCTCTGATAATGACACTACTCCTGAAGCAAATCAAGACCAGCATGGTTCTGAACAAATCCCTGATGGTTCTTCAGAAGCTAATCCACCCAGAACCTCATTCAAATACAAGTCTTCACATCCTGAGGAATTGATCATTGGAAACAAGAGCAGTCCAATAAAGACTAAATCAGCATTCACTCAGAATGAATCTATGCTTGGCCTGCTATCCATGATTGAGCCCACAACTGCTGATGAAGCACTTGCTGATGATGGTTGGATTGTAGCAATGCAGGAAGAGCTGAACCAGTTTCAAAGGAATGATGTCTGGGATCTAGTTGCAAGACCTGATCATAAGAACATCATTGGAACAAAATGGGTGTTCAGAAACAAGCTCAATGAACAAGGAGAAGTGATCAGAAACAAGGCTAGACTAGTAGCTCAAGGGTACAGCCAGCAAGAAGGAATTGATTACACAGAGACTTTTGCTCCAGTTGCAAGACTGGAAGTAATCAGGTTACTTCTTTCTTATGCTGTTAATCATGATATCATCTTGTATCAAATGGATGTTAAGAGTGCTTTCTTAAATGGTGTAATTTCTGAAGAAGAGTATGTAAAACAACCTCCTGGTTTTGAAGATGTTAAAAATCCAGATTATGTTTTTAAACTTAAGAAGTCCTTGTATGGTCTGAAACAAGCTCCTAGAGCTTGGTATGAAAGACTAAGCAACTTCTTGATTAAAAATGATTTTGTAAGAGGTCAGGTTGACAATACACTTTTTAGAAAAACTGTTAAGAAAGAAATCTTAATTGTACAAATATATGTTGATGATATCATATTTGGTTCTACTAATGCCTCCCTTTGCAAAGAGTTTTCGAAGTTAATGCAGGATGAATTTGAAATGAGCATGATGGGTGAGCTGAAATTCTTTTTGGGAATTCAAATCAACCAATGCAAAGATGGTGTCTATGTTCATCAGTCCAAATACACTAAGGAGCTTCTGAAGAAGTTCCAGCTGGATGATTGCAAGCTGATGACAACACCAATGCATCCCACCTGCACCTTAAGCAAAGAGGACAATGGCTCTAAAGTAGATCAGAAGCTGTACAGAGGTATGATAGGTTCTCTTTTATACTTAACTGCTTCTAGGCCAGATATTTTATTTAGTGTATGTCTGTGTGCTAGATTCCAGTCAGATCCTAGAGAATCTCATATGACTGCTGTCAAGAGAATCTTTAGGTATCTGAAAGGAACAACTAATTTGGGACTTCTGTATAAGAAATCCTTGAATTATAAGCTAGTTGGATTCTGTGATGCTGACTATGCTGGGGACAGGATTGAAAGAAAGTCCACCAGTGGAAACTGTCAGTTTCTTGGTGAGAATCTGATATCCTGGGCCAGCAAGAGACAAGCAACCATTGCTTTGTCAACAGCAGAAGCAGAATACATCTCAGCTGCAAGTTGTAGCACACAACTTCTCTGGATGAAACATCAATTAGAGGATTATCATATTCATGCAGATAACATTCCAATTTATTGTGATAACACTGCTGCAATATGTCTGTCTAAAAATCCAATTCTGCATTCTAGAGCCAAGCACATAGAAATAAAACATCATTTTATAAGAGATTATGTTCAGAAGGGTGTCTTAGATATTCAGTTCATTGATACTGATCATCAATGGGCTGACATATTCACAAAACCCCTAACAGAAGAAAGATTCAATTTTATTAAAAAGAATCTGAACATGCACTTTATCTCTTGAAAATGTGCTTGAATCTGAATGAAATCCTTGATTCTGAGTTTATCATAAGCTAAGACTTATCAGACACTCATTTTCTGAGAGTCTGAAGAAAGTTAAGCCTGAAAAACTTCAGAGTCTGAAGGATCAGAACCTGGATTTTCTGACTTCTGAATCTGATAGGAATCTAATGTTTGGTCAGAATCTGATAAGTATAACCCTGGGCAATGATGATTAAAGCTTTGAAAGTTTATACTCTTTCCCTCCCAAAGTCATCAATATAAAAATGTGTTTTTTTTTTGCTTTGATATCTAATGCTAAAATTGCTTAACAAACAATTTCAGTTGGTATCAGTTTGTTTTTAAACTGTTTTATCACAGACACATTTTTCAAATGCTCAAGTTGTCTCAGACATGTTCAGTTTTTAGAACTTATTTTAAAATTGGTATCAGTTGGTCTGAAAGATTTCGGCAGCACTTGAACTTTTAAGTTCACACTGAACCAAATGCAAGATATCAGCACTGAACCATATTTTGGTATCAGGTTCTGATATAAGTTGAGCAATATTAAAACCTTCAGTTGATATCAGTAGATATATGATCTGAACCATTTTTGTTTAAAATAGCTCAGACTTGCTCTGATACTGAACAACTATGTCTGAACACAGAATGCTCTGATCAGAAGCTCTAAACTATCTTTTTCTGCTTCTGAACAACATTCTATTTTCAATGCAATGTCATATACTCATTGAAAATCAAGTATGCTCTGATGCTCATCTTTGCTGCCTGATTATCTATATGATTGCATAATTATCTCACATGTTTTTCTAACTCTCTCAAAATTCTGAAACTTTTTGAAAGAGGGAGAAATGTTTTCAAACTCTTTTAAAAAGGGGGAGAGATGTCATATACACTTGTTTTCAAACTCTGTTAAAACTTTTTGTTGATGACAAAAGGGGGAGAAATGTAAAACAAGTATTAAAGCTCCTGAGCTCAAATATAAGTTAAATATTCTGTCAATAATTAACTTATGAAAGGGGAGTAAAAGGTATTAAGACCTGAGGCTCTGAACATAAGTTAAGGTCTGACTGAATTTAACTTATGAGAACTGTTTTTAACTCTTAGCCTCTGAATTGAAATTTTGTGAGATACATAACTCTTAGTGAGTTAAAATGAATTTAAAATAACTTGGATAAGACTCAGGGAGCTTACAAAACTCATCCTGTGGATTATCAGACTTAGGGGGAGAGTTTACAAACCTCAGAACCTGAAGTCAGCAAGTTATTTACAATTCTGAGTGTTAATTTCACTTGATCGTTTAAAGTTGAGTTTAATTAACTTAGATAAGAATCAAGGGGAGCTTACAAACCTAACCTTGAGGATTGTCAGATCTAGGGGGAGCTTACAAACCTCTCCTGAAGTCAGATTGTTAATTAAACTTAACAACAATTCTGAAATTTTCACATTTGTGATTTAAACTGAACTTAATTAACTTGGATCAAACTCAGGGGGAGCTTACAAACCTCACACCCTGCAGTTAACTTGTTAATTAAGTTAACAACAATTTTCTGATTAATACTTATGTTTGTCATCATCAAAAAGGGGGAGATTGTTGGAACAAAATATGTTAAATAACTCTCTTCTGAATTAAGGGGGAGATTGTAGAAACATTATGTTTAAACATATCTCTCTTTGTGGTTTTGATGATAACAAAAGTGTTAAATAGAAAATTGGTTATTTGCTAATGCTTTGTTCAAGTGATTTCAGAACCACGTGTTTAATGATTGGTAATTGATAATGGTTATGAAAGAACAAGCTTAGAGCAAGAAAGGAAAGCTTAGAAGCAAGGTTGCAAAGCTGGAAGAAAACTGGGTCTGAAGAGTGCTCCTGAAGTGGTGCTCCTGAAGTGAGAGTCTGAAGCCTGCGTCTGAAGACTGCTTCTGAAGTCTGAGTCTGAAGGAAGTCAACGAAAGTCAACATCTGAACACTGCTTCTGAAGTCTGAGTCTGAAGAAGTGCTTCTGAAGTACTGTTCACGCAGAAGCTTCTGAAGTCTGATGTGGCAAGAAAAGCAACTGCTACTGTGCGCATTTAATGCCTGGATGTGTCAGAACAACCCAATGGAACAGTTGTCTCCCTGACTCAAACATTTCCCAGCTTTTAAGGAAAGCAAATTCAAAAATGGCTGCTGCTCTGTTTTTCTGGAAAAGTTCAGCACACAATTTCAGCTATCCTAGCTCTCAACTTGCAACGGCTCTTTTCCTAAAACCTGCAAATCTTCAACAGCTCTAATTTCCTCTATAAAAGGAAGAAGAATTGAAGAAGAATTTTGCTAAGACTCTTGGATAAAATCTGTCTGAAACTTGCTCTGTTTTGCTGTCAAAACTCAAAGTTCACAAACCTCTTAGAAATTCTTTTATCTGTTGTAACTTAGAATTTCTTAAGGTTAAGAGTCTTAACCTGTGTTGTATTAAGAGAACACCTCTGATATTTTATCAAGTGTTCAACCCAAACTTACCTTCTTTGTAAATCAGTTTGGTCTAAGTCTTAGTCTGCGTACTAAGCATTGTAAGCCTCATTACTTAGTGTTTTGAGCAAGCTGTAACCTCATTCCTTTGTGGTCTGAGCAGGAAGTCTCAGTACTTTGTGTCTGAGCATTGGGAAGCCTCTTGACTTAGTGTCTTGAGCATTAGAAGCATCTTCCTTTGTGGTTGAGCAATTGGAAGCCTCTTCCTTGGTGGTTGAGCAACTGGAAGTCTCTTCCTTAGTGGTTGAGCAATTGTAATCAGCTGATTATAGTGGAAATCTCTTGTTGGAAAACAAGGGGACTGGACTACTTCCAACATTTGGAAGGAACCAGTATAAATCTTTGTGTGTCTCTCTTTCCCTCTCTCTTTTCATTTTGAATCCGCTGCAATACACTTTGATAATAGTTCAGAACTGATTCATATCAGCTTCTGAACTTAACTTAAGTTTTTGAAAAGAAAGAAACCTAGTTTTTGACTCACACAATTCAACCCCCCCTTCTTGTGTGTGTTTTTCTCACCTTCAGGTGCAACGTAGATGTTACTGCCCCGGCCTCATGGATCCATGGTCGGCCCAACAAACAGCTGTATGCTGCTTGTATGTCCAATACTTGGAAGGTAATCTGGAAAACAGATGGTCCGATTGTAATAGGCAAGTCTACTTCCCCAATCACGGATTTCCTTGAGCCATCGAAGGCTTTAACAACTACCCCACTTTGTCTCATGGGGGTCCCTTGGTAGGAGAGCTGGTCAAGGGTTGTCTTGGCCATTACATTCAAAGAGGAACCGGTGTCCACAAGTACGTTTGATAGAGCATCGGACTTGCAATTCACCGATATGTGTAATGCCAGATTGTGGTGCCTTGCTTGTTCGGGGAGTTCCTCATCACTGAAGCTCAGGTTGTTGCAAACAGTGATGTTTCCAACTATGCCTCCGAATTAGCCAAGGGTTATGTCGTGCTCCACGAAAGCTTGGTCCAAAACTCTCATTAATGCTTCCCTACGAGCGTCGGAATTTAGCAATAAAGACAGCATAGAGATTTTTGAAGGGGTTTGTATTAGCTGGTCCACCACCTTGTACTCACTTTTCTTGATTAGCTTTAAC
This sequence comes from Medicago ruthenica, assembly GCA_018208015.1. Taxonomy (NCBI): domain Eukaryota; kingdom Viridiplantae; phylum Streptophyta; class Magnoliopsida; order Fabales; family Fabaceae; genus Medicago; species Medicago ruthenica. Next base: position 73,586,675 of record CM031371.1, read on the forward strand.
ACCTCATCAAAATCAGAATCGGCATTAGTCCCGCTGTGTTGACCCGCATCTTTGCTTGTGCTGGGGTCTTGTATTTGCTTTTGTTTAAACACCGGGGTACTGACCTTCTCTTGAACTGTCGTTGGAAGCACACGTCCATTTCTTAGCACTTTGCTACTGTCCGTAATATTACCGACAGGGGCTAAGGGGGGAATAGGTACCTCTTGACCGTTGCTCAACATGGTTGCAATATACTTGTAAGGAACTGCTTTGTTTGAAGTGTATGGGGTAGGTCCTGGTAAACATATCACTAATAGAGTGGCAACAGGCTTCTGGCTGCTGAAAGTTAACTCCAAGTGCTCTGGGATATTGAATTCCGGGGTTATAACACATACACTTTTGTCTTTTCTTGTGACAATAAGCTCCTTTATGTTCATCAATCCTTGTATGTCGTTTTGAATTTGTAGACATCCTTGAGGATTTTCAGAACATATTTTGCAACTAGCATGGTCATGTTTGAACATAGCTGCTTTACACATCTTGATGTGCATTGGAATCAGAGGTGTCCTAATATCTCGGGCCTTGGAGATAGGACTGGCTTCTTGATGCTCTTGAACCATGTTGACGGAGGACCCATGGTTTGGTAGAGGGTTGGTTTGGACATTGGGACCGGAGTCCTTGAAGGTTAGAACCTTAGTACGGATTAGCTTCTGAACCTCATTTTTGAGAGCATAGCAATGCTCAATATCATGACCCGGTGCTCCTTGATGGAAAGCACAGGTGAGGTCAGGTCGATACCATACAGGTAATATATTTGGTACGGGAGGAGGTGCTCATGTTTGAACAAGATTTCTTGCAATTAAGGCAGGGAGCAGGTCCGCGTACTTCATCGGTATTGGGTCGAATGCCGTTTTTTGGCGATTCTGCTGATTGAAGGGTTGTTGGGAAGTTTGAGGTCGATGTTGTTGTTGACCTTGTGGATGAGGTTGTTGACGATGTTGTTGTGGGTTTTGTGGGTAATGTTGTTGATATGGTGGTGGATAATGGGATGGAGTCTTTGCGGAACTTGAATTTGATAGTTTTGAGGTGTAGGGATGGATGGTGAGATGTTGGCAACGTGTGGGTAAGCTGAGTACCCTTGGTGAGGCCTCCCATGGCCAATCATACCAATGTCCTGCTCCTTCTTTCTTAGGTAGCTGCTCCCAAACCTTTTCGTGCTGCTGGATGGAGCACTTTCCTTTATCAATCGTCCTTCCCGGACCGCATCCTCTAAGCGTACGCCCATACTCACCATTTCCGTGAAGTCACTAGGCGCGCTTGCAATCATTCGCTTATAGTAAAATGAACCAAGAGTGTTCCAAAAGATCTTGGTCATTTCCTTCTCTTCTAGAGGTGGGCTAATCTGAGCAGCCACCTATCTCCACCTTTGGGCATATTCTTTAAAGGTTTCTTTGTCCTTTTGGGCCATGGCTCGGAGCTGGTCTCGGTCCGGGGCCATATCCAAGTTGTATTTATATTGGCGGACAAAGGCCTCTCCCAAGTCGTTGAAAGTTTGGATCTTGGTACTATCCAAACCCATGTACCATTTTAAAGCGGCACCGGTTAAACTGTCTTGGAAGTAGTGGATGAGCAATTGATGATTGTCGGTTTGAGTAGACATTTTCCTAGCGTACATCACTAGGTGACTTTGCGGACAGGTGTTTCCCTTGTATTTTTCAAATTCCGGGACCTTAAACTTAGGTGGGATTTTGACGTTGGGCACAAGACAGAGGTCATGGGCGATCTTCCCAAATAAGTCCTTCCCGCGGAGGGCTTTGATTTCCCTTTGCATTTCGTCAAATTTCTCTTGGAAATTATCCATCCGATCTTGTGCACCTATACTTTCGGCGTGAAAGATAGGTCCATGGTCATACGGAGCGGTATGAACCACTGGTGCTGAAAAGGCCGCAGTAGCCTGGGGGAAGGTAACCTCGGATTGAGGAACCGGAAACTCTTGATGTGTAGCGGGAATAGGGATGAATTCCTCACCAAAGTTGAAAGGCATGCCCCAAGTACAACCGGGGGGCCTAGTGTGTTGTTGAGCATCGGCGTTCATCACTGGAGCCGATGTATTAGAAGTTTGAGCTACCTGAGCTTGAGAGCTGGATGGAGGAGGAGGTGTTGGCGGAATTTGTGCGGTCGCTAGTAATTTTACTAACTCCGTTAATTTCTCCATCTCGGTCCGCATAGATGTTAACTCTCCTCGGAGTTCCTGGTTCTCTTGTTCTAAGTGTTCCATCTTCTTCCTTGTAGTTGCTCGAGTGTTATATGGGTAGGTTGCTTTGGGACGTCGAGCCACTTTCCTTGATGGGATGACGCGTAGTGTTGCGAATGAAATGCGAACACCGATGACTCAATTCGGATTGTAAGAAATCCTGATGATAAGAAGGGAATGAGTTTTGGACTCGAAAACAAACGTATGCATGTTATGGATGATGTTAATGCATGTATGCGATGTATATGAAAAAAACATGTGTTTTTTTTTGTTTATGCAAAAAAAAAATTATGAATGCAAATGTTTATGGTATGCATGGTATGGTATATGAATGTACAAAACTTCCCCCCCATTCTCACATGTAGGCTCTAGAGATGAGATTTTCTAAAAGGTCCCTAGAGTCATGGATCCCACAGGGAAATATGGTCGTCAATTGCAAATTACTCGCAAGACTTCAATAAATTCCAAGTGAAATCTACTCTAGGCGGGGTCTTCGCATCATCCTCACGGACATACGTCAACGCGGGCCTCCGCTACGCAACCACCATCCTATCTTAATTTTCTCTCAAAGCTCGGGTATAGAGCCTCACACGTTCGGCATTAACCCGAACAATGTGGAGTAACATCACTCATGTGACAACCCCGCAGTTGATATATGAACATAACATAATGAAGCATATAAATATAAAGCAAGAGAAAAACAGATAAAGACAAATAAAGCAAAATCATGCAAGTAAAAATTTGAAAACACTTAGCCTAGAAGCTAACTAGGATAGGCTTGACTCGCCATTGTGGATTACCTGTCATATTTCCCCAGTGAAGTCACCATTTTTGTCACGTCGAATTTCGGAGATCAAGCTATGGATAAGCATTGACTCACTAATTTTAAATCACGACTGAACTTTTAATTTTCCGGGGAAAAAGGGAAAAAGTTCTAAATTACCACAATGTTAAAGATTTTGGGTTCGGGAGTCGATTATGCGAGGGGAAGGTATTAGCATCCCTCACATCCGTTGTACTCAACGGGAACCTCCTAGTTAGTTAAGGCTAAAAGTGTTTTTAAAGTTTGCTTGCATGCTTAAATATATAAAAGGGAAAAAGAAAAATATATAAAGGGGAAAAAGAAAGTTTTTTATTATTGTGCTTGACAAGATGTGAATCTTGCTCCTACGTATCTCCCGGTGCGATGGAGAAATCAAAGCTACGTAGTTCTTTGTAGCAAAAGTTTGTGTGTTGGTTGATTTTAATTATGAAAGATGATTTGATCGCGCTCGGGCGAAAAAGTTTGATAAAAAGGGAAACGTGGTCTACTATCGTTGTATGGATAGCTTAATGAAGACCGATAAAAAGTTTTTACCCACTACCGTTATGAGGGTAGCTTAAGAAAGGTAAAAAGGATTTGATTAAAAATAGGGGACGGACTCGCACTCGGGCGATGGTATCCGCGCATGGGCGTAAAAAGTTTGAATTGACCACGGGGGCCAAGAAAAGTTTAAATTGACCACGAGGGATCAAAGAAAGGTTGGATTGGTCACGGGGGACCAATAAAAGGTTTAAGTGCGTTGGACGCGTTGAAAATAGAATGACGATTGCCCGAACAACGAGACATACGTCAAGCATTCGTGCAATCGGGGAATGGAGAGACATACGTCAAACCACTCCTTTTTCATTCAAGTTTTTGTTGAAACTTAAAGAAATCTCAAAGAGAGCAAAGCACTTGGTTAAAAAACCTAAGAAAAGTTTGTTGCTCAAATTAGTTGTTGCAACTTATGAACAAGTGTTGTTCAAGTTTGACTTTGAATTTTAATGAACATAACTTGTTGCTCAAGTTACTCAAAATTATTGCTCAAACTTGTGAAATTTCCAACAACATGCAAAAAACCTTGTTATGCTTCTGGACCAAAATGAATTTTAATCCTCTTAGGTTCTGAATCTTTAGGTTAGAACCTCAAAAATTGGTTTTTAAAAGTCTGAACTCAGAATCTGAGTTCTGTCATGGTCGCTGAGCGACCTGAATGTGGCTCTGCGAACCTGAATTCTATCATGGTCGCAGAGCGACCATAATTTCGCTCTGCGAACTCTGCGAAAATTTGAACTCAGAAGCTGCTTCTGAACTTCTGTTCAGAAGCTGCTTCTGAATAAGCTTCAGAACCTTAAGGGGATTGAAAAGCTTTTGAAATTAGCAAGAAAAGGAGTAAAACAACTCAGTTTAGTGTTTTGCAAATTTGTGATTTCTTTGAAGTTTCAAAAGTTGTTTTAGTGCAAAATGAGTTTTTAACAAACACTAGTGATGCAAGCAGCAATACAAAATGAAAGGTAAAGGATTCAAAAATGCTTACAAAACTCCTAGCCAATGCTTGTGTTGCAAGGAAAATGGAAGAGGCTTGGATGATTGTGATTTTGCAAAGTTGGGATGTTGATGAATAAGAACAAAGATGTTGTGCTATTGCTCCTCTCTCTTTTCAATCCCTATTCACTCTCAATTCACTATGAAATTAACTGTCTAAGAACTGGTTTTTTCTCTCAAAAATTCTGTGTTTCAACTGTAAAATCTGTGTATTGAATTGTTCAATTGTGCTGGAACCTTATGCAATGCATTGCTTAAATAGGCAAAAATGAGATCAAATGCAATGATGGAAAATCCCTAGAGCAGGCTGTTTAGACAACTTATACTTTGTTAGACAACTAATAGTTGTCCAAATAAATTGAATTTTACAAGCTTGGTTGAATTCTTACTAACAGATATAGATCATTGGTGATTTCGAATTTTATTTATGACATGTGCCGGACCATATAAATATTTTTTTGATACTATTATTATATTAAATTTTATACTTTGTTATAAATCATAAATTTTCTAATATTTATGTAATTTAAATAGTGTGACTTAGTGACTGTTTGGTTGGGTGTGAGACCAAAATTATCATGTCCCAATGACCATTTTTCGTTATTTTTCCACATAGTGGCTTTAGTCAAATGTGTGATTAGGTGTTATTCCACTGCGAAAACAAATAGACCATTATATAAATTTGACATTTAAATGTTTTACTATAAAGCTAAATTTAAATGTCAAATTTATGTAATTGTCTATTTGTTTTCGCCTACAACTTATAGGGGTAGAGTTAGTGAGATCCACAACGTTACTTAGTTCCTTGCCTAAAACTTCAGGGGTAGATATATTGAGATCCACAACGTTAGAAACTACTCTATTTGTCCCCATATATAAACCTTCTTTGTATTTTTTACATTTCTTAAGAAAAGTTGTTAGGACATTTAACGTGTCTATTTTGTATGTGAATATTACTAAATTGTCATTTGTTTGTATATATATATATTAAATTAGATTTTTCATATTTCAAATACATCTAGTAATTTGTACAAGAGCTTATATTTAAGGACAATTTTCTTTTAACATATAAAAGAATTCAACAATCTCTCAATCACATGCACTCCAATAAGGCCCCGGATATGGCATCTCTCCCAACCATCATTGGTACAAACATTGATCTTTCTTGAGAAGGAAAACTCCACTCCCATGAGATACTTGAAACTAATATTGTTGTGCAACGAGTCTATCTTTCATGAACAATCCACCACGAAGTATAAAAATAAAGGCAAAGTCAGAGAAGATGCATTAATTAAAGATGTAAAACACATATGATCAAGTTGAAAATGGATGAATATGTGTTTGAAAATAGTCAAGTATTCTGGTATGATGAATGGTGAAGGTGCTAGCCCATTGAATTAGAGTAAAGGGACCTTCACCTTTTTCAACAACTATAGTTTGGCCTCAAGCTTTCTCTACCATTAAACACTCATGAAAAAAATCACGAACATGTCAAGAGTGAAGTGAACAAATTCACCATCTCTTGACATCCACACTTAAGATACAACTAAGACACTCAATATTTTAGTTGAAGTGCCTTGATCTATTGTAAACATCTCATCTCCCAACAATACTTTATCCTTCTTGTGTATTTATTTTATCAAAACTAGCTGAGTTAGATTTGAGTGAAAGGGTTGCAAGCTGTGAGAAGTCTGTAAATTAAGGACCAAGGTATCCTCATGTTGTGTAGATAAGTTTGTCAAAAGCATGAAGGACTAAAGGTTTGTCTCTGTTAAAGTTATATGAATAACTGGCTCACTTAGCATCCATGAAAATGAACTTATGGATGAACTAGGAAAATCTCAAAAAAGGGAGTCTCATTTTCCACATTGTTTTACTCATTGACAGAAATCACAACTCTTAGTGTTGTTGATAACTACAATTGAATACTAAAGAATGTAATAGCTTTGTTACGAAAGCTGATACAATACCTAAGTTATTATCACTGACCAATATCTTACACAAGTTTTTCATTAGTAAATAAATGCAGTACAATATGTATTTTAAAAGTCATGTAATTTGTTATTTCAATATCACATGGCTAAAAATATAAATGACCAATACATGTTAGACATCAAACACATCTTCAATCTAAAGTGTGTCGGCGTTACATGGATATAATCATTTCAAGAGACATACATACAATTTTTTTTTTTAAAGTTGGAAAGCAGTATCAAATTAAAAACAATATACTAACTATCTATTAAATATATACCAAGCAAATTACCTATTTTGTCCTCCGGAGGGGCATTTTTGTAATCCAACAAATCTTAAAATGAAGGGAGAGTTCCACATCATGTGCTGAATTTGGGGGCAAAATACAACTTTTTGAAATTCAAATTCTCCTTTTATCTCTCATCCCAATCCAGTTTTTTCCATATTTCTCTCTCTTCCTTCTTTCTAATCTCTCCAACTTATTCCTCTCCAATTATCATGTCCTTCTCTCATTTTTTCCTTGAACATATATCTTTATATATGTGTTCTTCCATTCAAATCAACAGTCTACAGCTTTTACCACTATTCAACGAAATCGGTCCACAATAATCCAAATTGATATAAGTTTCAATTTACCTCTTAGTTTTGTGTTTCTGTCTATTTATTTCATATACAATTTAAGTAAAAATTGCAGGTTCGAAAATAGATTCAATAAAACTCACGTGATTTAAGTTGAAAGCATGCTACTGCATATTTTTCCTTCTCTTCAAAAGGTATGAAATCAAATATATCTTTCACTATAGTTGATTTCAGATTTTCAGTTTGATGAATTTAGTAATTATTTATATGATTTTTGTTCAGATTTTCAATGATTTAACTCCTTCGACGAAATCGATCTACAATAATCTAAATTGATGTAAGCTTCAATTTACCTCTTAATTTTGTTTCTGTCTATTTATTTCATATACAATTCAAGTAAAAATTGCATGTTCGAAAATAGATTCAACAAAACTTGTGTGATTTAAGCTGAAAGCATGCTACTGCATATTTTTTCCTTCTCTTCAAAAGGTATGAAATCAAATATGTCTTTCACTATTGTGGATTTCAGATTTTCAGTTTGATGAATTTAGTAATTATTTAGATGATTTTTGTTTGGATTATGTACTTTTATTTTAATTTTAAATTCCTTTTTCATTTTAGGCATTTTGTTTGCATTGTGTGCTTATGGACAAGTTTTTTATTTTGTTTCTTTGTTGCAACAAATAATGCATGTCAAGTGTTTGATTTTATTCCCAACTAAAACAAATAGGAGTACAATAGGTTATGATTCTAAGATGATTTTGGGGTTTGATTTGTCGAAAAGCAAATTAAATTTATATTTACAATAGGTTATGATTCTAATTTTATTTTTCTGCTTGAGATGCTTAAAGGATCTTGAGGTTTGAAACTTTTTATGCTAAAAAAGTATTGATTCTTGCATGTCTTTTTTTCTTTTTGTGTGTGAATCTTACTTTTTCATAATTTATTTTGGGACTTTTGCATACAGCGGGGTAGAAAATTCAGTATTATGTTGTTTCACATAGGCATGGAAAAGGAGTAAATGAAATTAAAATAGGTATGATACAACTTTCTCTCTATTTTTTCTTTTACGATAGATTATTATTAAATCATTATATTTCGTTATTTCTATCCATTATTTGAAATGCACTACTAAGTAAATTGATCATCTTTTTAACAACTTCTCATTTTTCATCTCTTTGCATGACCTTTAGATACTCAATATGATAATGGTACAACTTTAAATACTAAAATAAAAACATTTGAGGCAAGTACATCATCTCACACTTTTTTCTTTCATTTCAAAACACGGGAGATGGAAGTTTATGTCATATTTTGTTAATTGTTATGCCAGTAGGTTTATGGCCTTTACTTTTCCTTTTACACACAGATGTATCAAAGAAAGACTAATGAGATATCACTAACAATTGTGATGGTTTTGATGATATCAGTGAAGGTAAGTTTGTTTGTATGTGTTGTTGAATTTCCATTAGTTGTGTCTTACCAAAGGATGCTATCTTTATATATATATATAATACTTATTGGCACTGTTGATTTAGGAAAATTTGGTAACTATTTTTCATGAAATGTAACCTACTAAGAAAACCCTTGCACATTGCCGATAATGATTTTGAAGTATATTTTTAAGTCGTCGGTTTCATAAAGTTTTTCCTAACATTGCTTTTTAATTCTTGATGAATTTAATTTCTTATCACAAATTTAAGTTTTGAGCTAGACCACTATGTCATACATTGGCAACTTATGATTTATACGAGCTTTGTTGTATTTATCTATTACGTGCTTTTCTAGAATTTGGTGTTATGTATCACAACATTTCTTAAGATGTGAATTTACTAATGACAGTGTTTGTTAGTATAGAATGCATGTACAAGTGGATGATTCTAGAAGGAAGATGCAAAAGAAAAAAATTAACTATCGCTGACGAGGCTTACTTATATGTTTCTTATTATCATAGATAAAAATGCAATTGACGAACCTAATTTTTGCCATCTTGAAGTGTTAACTATAATGTAACGGTGTGGATCCTTAAAACTTCCTCTAGATATTTTCTCCTACATCTTTTATCTTAGTTTTGAACCAAACAATAATATTTTGCTATGTGTTTTGATGTAATTATTACCAATGTTGGTACAACAAACTAGGATAAACCAAAAGACTTGCATGAAAAAATGTGTTTGAAACTAGATGATGTCTCACTATTTCTGATATGCAACAATTAAGATTTGTCTATATGTGACTGCCTTGCAGGTTCTATCCCAATATGAAATTGGGCCGAATAATTGTGTCAATTGAAGTCAAGGTGGATCCCTTTAATAGGAAATTTGTGATTGTCAACGTGGGAGATGGAAAACATGGGAGAATCGTGTGTCAAATGGTGAACAAAGTCTAATCAAATATTGATGAATTGCAAGGTGAGTACGAAAAAAAAAAGTTATTTATTTTCCTATGTAATCAAATATTTGTCTTTTTTACCATGTTTCTTCAGAATTTCATTTGTTTTCAAGATATACATCTTTATCACTTTGGTTTCCTTGCATATGTGTTGCTTTCTTCCTTCTTTTCTTTCCTTACTACTATGGTTTTTTTTTCAAAACCTGATTATCGTCATTCTCTATGTATTTTTTGTGAAGTCCGCACTGTTTAGAATCATGCGTCAAATTGTGAGTTAAGTATGATCAAATATTAATGATGGTTCCCTCTATGTAATTTACGATGTCTGTAATTGTTGTCTATTGTCAAATTAAAGTGATATTTCAATGGTTGATATAATATATAAATTTTTATTTTTACTACTATGTTGTATTTTTAGGGACTAATTGTAAAATTTGTGTGTTGAGATTTTCGTTCAGAAGCATGAAAAACAAATGGAAGAAGCCAACATGAGAAATGAAAAACATGGGAGAATTGTGTGTCAAATGGTGAACAAAGTCTAATCAAATAATGACGAGATGTAAGGTAAGATTGGAAATAAATCTTATTTCTTTTCCTATCAACCCAAATATTTCTCCCTCTTTTCTTTTCATACAACTATGGTTTCTTTTTAAGAGCTAATTGTGAAGTCTGCACTGTTTAGATTCTCGCTTACAAGCACGAAAAATTGAAAGACGAAAATAGAACACAGTAAGGAAAGAAGTAAGGAAAGAACGGGAGAATCGTGCGTCAAATTGTGAGGTAAGTATGATCAAATACTAATGAGTTGTAACTTGAAATTGAGAATAAATTTCCTATTTATTTCTAATGGTTTCTTAAATTGTTGAATATAAAAGTAAGGACTCATAAACCGTTAGTGAATATGTAACAGTTATTACAAATATGTCGCTTTGATTATTTTTTTTTTAACATTTTAAAGCAAAGCAAATCTACCCATACATGGCAACTTATCGTAGGGTTCTTAAGAGGAATGTTTTGGATAGCTTTGAAATAGTTCATGTTTCAGGAGAGGTAAATACCCTAGCTCATGTTTTTTCTACACTTTGTTGTTGGAAAAACAATTCAATACTCTTGCATGATGTCATCATACCATAGCATATGTGTGAAAATTGGTCGAACTTTGTACTTTCACGTTGCTTTAGGAGAACTAGAGATGTCTCTAAGATCAGAATTGGTTGAGTGTTCAAAATCTCTATTCTCATATTATATGTGTATCAATCTTACTTACACATTTTGACAAAGGAATTTGATGATTTCCTATGGGACAATGATTTCGATTACTTGGTTCTTTGTGGCAAGAGAGGTGTGAAAGCTTTTTCTGATATTCATTACCATGATTATCAATTGGTAACTGCAACACTTGATGGATGGGAGTACTTCTGCAATGAAAATGGATTTGAGATTGGAGACATAATCCGTTTCAAGTTCTTTGAGGATGTTCTCAGCCACATGGTTTTTGTTTATAAGATTAATGCCTAACTTAGTTTATGTTTGTATGCCTAATGTTATGTTGTAGTTTGCTTTGAAGTTCAGTGTTTCCCTTTCTGTTAAGATGATGATTAAACAATGTACTTTAATCCTTATTATCTATGACTGAAATCATGTTTGTTGTTGTTCTATTTAATAAATCATTTTGAAGTTTTATAAGCATATGTATTTTGAACTTGGTTGCCAAAATCATGAACAACACTGAAGTTTAATATTACTATGAAAACTGTAAGTGTTATGATATGATCTAACAAAAATATGTAGATAGAAAAGTACATATCAGAATAACTCAACTTCCACAACAGAAAATGTCAGTTTCAATTCTTTTGATTCGTTAGTTTTTAATTCCTTCCATATATTAAAAACTGAATTAACTTTTATAGGAAGTTATTAATTGTCAATTTTATTACACATTATTAGTTACACAAGTTTTTTGAGTATAAATACAACTGACATGTTGTTCCATTTCTTTTCTTATTAACTATTAAATATATCTACCATATATTATATACAAAGTTGCATATATACCATTCTTATTGGGAAAAAACCAAAGTAACTATGTTGCATAAGGTCTGACCAATCAGATATATGTCCATAGAAAAGTTTGCATGATTATTCCATAAAGATTGTTTAAAAGAATAGAAACTTGAGTTCCAATAGTGATAAGTTCTGCACTATACAGACTTTAACAAAATAATTATTTCACAAACTTAGAATTAAACCAATTCATTGGTCAGGTAAACTTCATAGGCATAAGTAAATAATTGAATGAAACTGACAAAAGATGTTTTTATAAGGCAGTTATATAACACATAATCGATTATTCATCTGTAATGATTATAATTATAAAGTATCATATAGTACATTCCATTACATCTTAGGTTTATATACAAACTTGCTTACATTTTGATATAAGAACTTCAAACTTAATCATTTTACGACATTTGAACCTATGCAAACATATAACAATTTATTTAGATTTCTAAGTATTCACGGGTTTTTAACTAGTTAATAGTAAAAGAAGTACAATTTGATGTCATGAAAATGTATATCACAAGAAACGGCCTTTCATTTGAATTAAGAAGCAAAATTATTATGAATGATGATAACATTTTCTAAATTCTAAACCTTGTTGCCAACTTAACATTAAGAACATCAATAATTCCATCAAAACTATGAAACTTGGAACTCACCACATCAACCTCTACTCCCGGTCTCTCAGCCCCAGCAGCCGTGACAGGCCCGTGGGCCGCCACAACCAACCCGGGACACTTCCTCCGCAAGTCTCCAAAGCCCATCCCAAATTCATTCAAGCTCTTAATTAAACAGCCCCTCCACTTCAGCACTACTGGTGAACACTACAGCATCCAATCCTTCCTCCTCAACTGCCTTCACAATCCACTCCTGGAGAAAACTAGGAACCACAGGTGGCTCCTCCAGGCCAACAACAAGCGGGACCGGACAGGACACATTACCCTCCTTCCATTGCCCTGCCCAAGCTCCGTCGCTAAGCTACTTGGAGTAGCCACCGGTGGCACCAGAACCTTAACCCGGTCAGAACCAGCGCAGATTCTAAAGAGAAATTCTTCATGGAGAAGCTCAGTCTTTGTGGCGTCGTGAATGCTACGCTGGGAGCCGTTCAACATGGTGGTTAGCGCCATTTTCAACTGCCTATTTTGGAAATGCGTTTTTCTTTTCTTGCTAAAATTAAAATAATATTTTGTAATTTCGATACACTAAACAACTATTGTTGGATGGAAATTACTATTTACCCAACATTCAATTAAAAATATAAAGATTCGTCTAAAAGTGTCAAGTGATTAGTCATTGTATTTGTAGCTCTGAATATTTGAAATATTTATAACACCACAAGTTGATCACAATTTCAATTCTTCATCAATTTCAGACTTATAAGACCAGTAATCCACTCTCATGAATATTGTCTCTATGCTTTTCACCAATATGTGTCGGCCTTCATCGTTGCAACAATTCCTCATAACTCATTCTTCCATAATCGATTCAAAGATCCAGAATGATTTTGTAAGTCTAAATTTGTCTTTCAGATAAAAAAAATGGGAAATACAATGAAGATGTTGAGTATAAGAATTCATCATCCTAATGCATACAAAACAAAACAGGGTCTCTCTAACAAGTTTGCTAAGGTACATGTTACGGAACTAAATATAGGAATATTGTCTTGAAAATAACATTTTTTTAAAAATTTCAAACAATTTAATACACCACTTTCAAGATAATATTTCTATTATTTGATTCTTTAACATGTCCCCTTATAGAATTTGACAGCATTTGCAAACAAATTATATGGAGGAATCCCAGTGGCAAAGAGAAAGGGTACAAGAAGTTGGAGAAAGTTCTAGTCAAGCTACTCAACCGAAACAATGCTTTCAGATGGAGACCCTATTGGTTTCTCAATTTCAATGTGTTCCAACACAAAAAACAGTGGTAGTTTGGTACATATATAACAAATCTTAATTCTTCTCTATCAAGCAACTTTAGTTACAACTGAGAAACTCAATATTTTAGTTGAGGTGTCTTCTAATGTAGGAAGTTGTAAACATCTCCAAACAATCCTTTATCATTCTTGTGTATTTCATCGAAACTAGTTGAGAAAGTTTTGAGTGAAAAGGTTGCAAGTTGTGAGAAGTATGTTGAGGCTGAAAGAAAGCATGCAGGTTGTATAGGACCAATGGGTCCTCATGCTGTGTAGGCAAGAGAGTCAGAGTATTACTCGTATTGTAACTAACTCCTAGATAAGTTTGTCAAAAGCCTGAAGGATAGATATTCAAGAAATCAAAGCTTTGTCTCTGTGAAAATTATATGAATAAATTGGCTCACTTAACATCCATGAAAAAGAACTCGTGGATGAAGGCCGTTCAACAAAGAGAAAAGAGATCATGAATGAACTAGGAAAATCTCAAAAAAGGGAGTCTCATTTTCCACATTGTTTTACTCATTGACAGAAAACACAACTGTTAGTGTTGTTGATAGCTATAATTGAATACTAAAGAATGTAACAGCTTTGTTTTACTCACTGACCAATATCTTACATAAGTTTTTTATTAATGAAGTACAATATGTATTCCAAAAGTCGTATAATTTGTTTTTTTCAATATCACATGGCTAAAAATGACATCCCTATCTACAGGTGCATTTTACACAACAAAAATATAAAGATTCGGCTAAAAGTGCCAAGTGATTAGTCATTGTAGCTGTGAATATTTCAAATATATACAGCAGCACAATTTGATGAGAATTCCAATCCTTCCATCCTCGTCATTTCTTGAACGATGCCCTCAACAGACATCACTACTCAGTTAACACCAAAAGGATGTGTATCGTGGCTTATGTGCAACAGACTGAGTTTGGAGCTTCCAACAGTAACAACCAAAACATGCACTCAGACCTATATCCTATTTCACACCAGACAATGGGGGGAAGGGGTCTCCAATGCATATAAGAAAAATTAGAAGAAAAGAATTACAATGAAGGAAAAAGAAAAATGACGATGACTTCTTTATCATATTTGCCTTTCATGGAGTAAAATTAGGCTTTTTCTGAAGTCACCTACCCTCATTGTTCAATTCTAATGATCCCTCCTTCATCAGTTTAATACTGAGACTGGTAAACCTCTCTCGCGAATACTGCCTTGATGCTTTTCTCCAATCTGTGCCAGCCTTCATCATTGTAGCAAATTCCTCATAACTTATTTTTCCATCCTACAATTTAATGGAGAAAAAGATCAACGAGTCGTTCCAAATATTGACAAATTAAACATCTACATACAAGAATTTTTGTTTGAAAATTATAATACTAATCAGGAATAATTCATAAAGATCCATCACGGGATTGTCCACAAAACAACAGTAGATATATAGATCTATCCATCACGGGATTCTCCATAAAACAACAGCAAAAAGGAACTATATAGGTGTTTCAAAGATGCAGATTGTTCCCAAGTGGGCAATAAAGCATAAACAAACATTAATTGAAAATTTTGACAAAACGAGATAAATATACTGACCTTATCTGTGTCCACATCATGCATAATTGCATTAATGACTTCTTCACTGTTTGTGTCAACCTCATCAGCTAAGGCATTACGTAACTCGTCAAGTTCAATAAACCCAGATTCGTTTTTATCAAAAAATTGGAATGCTCTTTGGAGGTGTTCGTCATGGGATATCTTTCTCAGATGAATAGAAATGGCTACAAACTCTCCATAATCTAGGAAACCATCTTTGTCGACATCACCCTGTAAAAGCAAACCCCAAAGATTAGAAATTGAAGAGACACCTTTTAAAGGGCATATAGTACCTTCATACAGTAAACTCTCCAATCTCGAGTATAAGCAACAAAAATAGAATTAAAAGGTACAATATAGTTTGTTTTTTTTTTTTGCTTATGTTCAAGATCGAAGGGAGAACTTTCTATTAAAGATCAAATAGCACCAAGAAAATTAAAAAATCACTTATGTTAATAATTAGTTTGACAAACTACTAAGTTCTAGATCCATCAATTGTGGGACAAATTGAAAAAATCCCAGATAATGGGAATATACTCACAGCTTCCATCAGTATTTGAACATCTCCATCAGGAATTTGGTGACCTAGCTTATGCAATCCTACTCGTAGTTCGTCAAGGTTGATTTTGCCTTTATTTTCTGTATCCATCACCTGGAATCCCTCTTTTATTCCAGCAACTTCTTCTACAGACAAATGCTCTGCAATAACCTGCTCACGTGAAAGCACAATATAACATCATAAAAAACTTAGTAAATCAAAGGGTCATATATGGATAAACATTTTGGAAATCTTTTGTCATGAGAAATTCAAGTATTACTGAAACATTACCCTCAATGCTGTTTTCTTAAGTTTGTTCATTACAGAAAATTGCATGAGCCTTGCTCTGACTGCTTCTCCCAATGAAACATTAGGAGCTGTCTTTGCATTCTGCAACCATGGATGATCTGCATTTAGTTAACAAGCAATGTTAACATTCCCACATTTCAATTTTACAACATTTTTGTATAAAAACACTATTTATCTGCTATGCAGAAAATATTCCACACAATTCTATGATTTACTTCATCTACCTAACACTTCCTGTGCAGTAAGCCGGCGCTTTGGGTCAGGATCAAGCATCTTCTTAATAATGTCTTTTGCATTATCAGAAACCTTTGGCCATGGCTCCTTTTTAAAGTCAATAACAGATCGTATAATTGCTTGAGCAATTCCCTGCTCAGTTTCTACATTTTAAGAAAGAAGATTTAGAAAATCAAATTTATTACACAAAAGAACGAAAGAAATAAACATGTAATAAATATTGCATTGGTGTAATGAAAAGTAAATAAAAATTATTGACAATATCATCATCTTATATTACACACAAATGTATATACAAGGTAAAAATATATCACTTAAACACAGAAACGCCATATTCGTCAATATTAGAAAGATTGTAAATGATTTTATGACAAGACCCCTTCGAAATAGGTTATAATAACTAAAATACATAATACCCACAAAGAAAAATGTGTAGAAAGTATTTAAAAATCTGTTTGTCAAAGCGGATTTTTGGGCTATTTAAGATTTCTGACTGGCAAAAGCCAAATACCACAAGATAAAAACCAACCTGCCCAAAAGGGAGGGATACCGCAAAGTAAGATGTAAAGAATTACTCCGGCACTCCAGATATCTATTTCAGGGCCATAATTTCTCTTTAATACTTCAGGGGCCATGTAATATGGACTCCCAACTATCTCGTTAAATCTATCACCTGCAGAGAATGGCAAACTTCAGATACCTGTACATGGATGGCAGGATCGAAATGATGAAGATCAAGAATCAGATAACTAGTAAAAAGCATTACCTGGTTTAAAGAAAATTGACAAACCAAAGTCAATAGCTTTCAAAGGTGATGTTTCCTTCTTGTTTGCAAACAAAAAGTTCTCGGGTTTGAGATCCCGATGTATCACACCATGTTCGTGGCACATCTAAAACATAACAAAATAATCAACACTAAATCCCAAATTTATCATAACCCAACAGAGGGAATAATTCTCACAAGCACATCAGTGTAATGAAAGCAAAGAATCCTCATACAAATCGAGAAACAAATTATATATTTTATTAGCAAAAACTTTGATAAGTGAGATCTTCAAAGCAGCTCTTTCAACAACAGGAAAAAAGAAGTAAATGACATTTATAAGACATACTCCATAACATGGTGCCTTAACCATCTACACAAAACGGAAAAATGATATAAAAAGGAAGCAAAACATGACACAAGAAAATATGGTGTTCTTCAACTCTTTATATGCACCCTTTCCACATAGGTGACCAAGGGCTAAGCTTACTAAATATACTTGTCCCTGAACCAAAGGTTATATGTTAGGATGTAGAATCGCTTTTGCAATTTTCATTCCTTTCATTACTTAATATTGTTCTGTTAAGGGAATTCTTTATTACTCAAAGAAAGGATCCAAACATAATCTAACTTCATTAAACACAAAATTTTACAAACCAATCTTGGATTAACTTCTGTTAAAATATGTATTTAGTCTCTATAAATCGTCATGAATTAATAGGTGATTATGGAGAAGCTGCTAAATAAAAAATTCTGAAAAGTTGAAATGTGGATGTTAATTTCAACCTAAAAGAGAAGTTATTAGTTAGAATATCCATTACTATTACAAGTTCATTCCAACTATTTCTTTTGTAAAAGTGTTTATGGTAAATTAACCGAAACAAAAACCACCTAAAATACTATTACTATCATCTTAATTCTTTTATATGTTGTGGCAATAACACTGTAAAAGTATCAGGTAATAGTTATCAATTAGCTCAAATAACGGTCATTTATAAGTTGAAGTTTTGTTCCAAATTACTCAATTATCTCAAAATTCAAAATAATTACAGCTTCATGTTTCCCAAAAGGACTAAAAAAGTCTTAAAATATTTTCAATTCCACTTAACAGAAATAAAAAACAACAATATATCTAAAAAAAAAAAGTTATGCCAATTATTTTAAAACAGTGTTTCACTGTTCTAACTTCCAAAATAGCTGAAAATCTTTGTCTTAACTCAGTTTCAACTTTGACTTAATTTCATTATAATCACTTTGGTCGAAAAAAGAGATAAGAATGATGATTATAAATAACCTGAACAACTTGAACGATGGTCTTAACCACCGTGGCGGCGGCGCGTTCAGTATAATGTCCTTTAGCAACAATCCGATCAAAAAGCTCACCACCTTCACAAAGCTCCATAACAAGATGAACATTATCATCATCTTCATAAGTATCCTTCAACGAAACAATATTCGGATGTTTAGGTAAATGCCTCATAATTTCAACCTCTCTTCTAACATCTTCAATATCAATCGCTGTTCTTAGCTTATCCTTTGAAATCGATTTACACGCTAATTCCTCTCCAGTATTTCTATCTTTGCATAAATACGTTATTCCGAATTCTCCTCTACCTAATTCCCTCCCTAATTCGTATTGTTGTAATATCTCTCGGCCCGTGGGCTTTTTCAACACCACCAAGCTGTTTTTGTTTTTGTTTTTGTTCTTTGCAGGCCCGTGGTCTTTTCTGGGCTTTTCCTTTCGTTTTAGTTTACTAATTGGATTTGTGCAGCAATTTCCCATTTTGAAGATCTATGAATTAGGTTAAATGAATGAAGAGTTTTAATTAAGGGAGGGTTTAGGGAGAGAAAGAAAAGGAAATGAAGAATGTGAAAGGAAGGAAGGAGATGGTCAAAGATTGATGACGGCCAGACGCGTCCGTGGTCTCCTTCCTTCCTTCTCTTTGATTCTCTCTCTTTGGATTTTTTTTTTCTCTCTCTCTCTAGAACTAGAAGAAGAAAAAAATATTGGTTAACTCAAGGACCTGGTTGATTAGTTTGCTAAATTTGTTTTAATTGACCTCTTTGATTTGATTAATACAGTAGTATATCCCAGGTTTTAAATGTTTATTTCCGTCAAAAAAAAAAAAAGGTTTTAGATATTTATTGATTTTTTTCTGATTTCATTTATTTATTGTTTTAGGTTAATAGGATGCACTTTGATAAAAACAAAAAAGAAAATTGTCAATGGGATGGGATGTACACTAATTAATCACCTTACCTTTACCTTTCAGTGAGATAATTGTATTTTGTGATTAATGGGATGGGAAGCTTCCGTTCACAGCCATCTTTTTCTTTCGTAAATTTCGCAATGCCATTCTAGAAGACCATCCCTTTTTACTTTACACCCCAGTATTATAAGGTCTATGATTCAGGATTAAATACAAAGTAGTTTTTAAATGTGCATTTCTGTTATTAGTTTAGTCTCTGCGTTAAAAACTTTTGTTAACTGATATGGTGTCAAATGTTTTGTACTGACAAGGTGCATGAGGTGTCACAGGGACTAAAGTGAAAGTAGAAAATTGTCATTTTGGTCCCTGAATTGAAAATCAATATCCCAAAATTGAATCTTAAATCTCTAAATCTCGAATTTAATCCCCGAATCCCTAAACATCTAAACCTCAAATCCTTAAATCTCATCTAATTCCCTCTTTTCAAAATCAAATATTCCATTAAACACCAAAATCGAATCACATTATGATGAGTGTTGGTGCAAACTCGTCTCAACGAAGTGTTGCTCATTCGTCAAGAATTGGGTCATCTTCCTCAATGAAGTTGTCATGAGCATATAGAATAAACAAACAGAAAACATTAAAACAGTAATTAAGGTCTCTGACTGTGCATACTTACTATCAGTTAGGTCTCTGACAGTAAACATTTACTGTCACTAAGGTCTGTGATAAACCATGTGTATTAATGTTGAAGAGAATGTTGCTGAAAATGATTTACCTAATGACAATTACCATTCTGAAGAACTAAAGAGCTCTATAAGTACCGATCATGAAGGTAATGGAAATGGAAGACAAGTTTTCCCTCAGTTTAATTCAGATACAAAGTTTATCAGGTTCACTTGGAGTTAGGAATGAAATTTGAAACTTTGGATATATTCAAAGAAATTCTGAGGAATTACACTGTATATCATAGAAGAGATATAAAGTGGTTGAAAAATTACAAACAAAAGTGCAGAGTTATATGCAACGATGAAGAATGCAAATCAATGATACAAAGGATACGTACTTTTTATAGTAGTGATTATAATGACATGTCAGCGCTTACATTGACAAATTCATTATACATGTAGTTACTGATTTCTTTAATTCAACAATAAACATTTTAAAACTAAGAAAATAATTCCCTGAAAGCTTCATTATCTTCAAAAAATCAAAATCCTCAAATTCTAAATATAAGTTTACTTTGAATAAACCTAAAACAAATTTACCCAAAATTCTCAAATCATCACATTTAACCCAAAAAATTAAACACTGATTGTACCTGATCAGAAGGTGACTGCCGGTGCAGTTTTGAGACGGTGGGTGATTGCCTTTGTGTTGACTAGATCGACAGGGGGGGTGTGTACCTGCAGACACTCTGACGCTTAAGTCAAAAAGAGATCAGAATGGGTGTTTAGAGAGTGAAGGGATTCTAACCTTGGGGACTGCTGAGAGTCCCCTTTATATAGAGAGTGGAGGAATACATGAGTCGTTGTATGGCACACGTAGGGCTCGCGCGGTTACAGATTCGTGAGAATCGTAACCATCGAGTGAGTTTCGCGGGCACAAGGGGGAGACGTTACTGTTCAGTTTGAACGAGTCTTTGTTGATCCGAGCACCCCCCTCGCGGGGAGGAGGTGTGTTGCGAGTAATTTACCTAAATACTGAATTTAGGTTATTTGGTATTGGGCCTATGTAAATGGGCCTACTGAGTTTGCTCGGTCCAGAACAGAAGCCCCCCAAGTCGTTGCTCTTGACAAAGAGTGATGACTTTAAAAGTGCAAAGACCTTGTTCGTGGAAAGCTTCAGAGGTGATAACCCCTAATGTTTGAAGTGGACATGTCTGCGAGGAACTTGTTCGCCCAATGAGTTTGTGTTCGTATTGTGGCGGCTGACCTGTTTGGGAACGGTGTTGTTCATAAGGGTATGCCTCACAAGTTCTACCATGGTTGTATCGATCGTATTTCCCATGGTCGAACTAGACGTGTCTGGAATGTCATCAAACGTGCTATTGGTGATCACATTGGTCGTGTCTGGAATGTCACCAAACGTGTTATTGGCGATCACATTTATCGTTTCTGGAATGTCACCAAACGTGCTATCGAGCCGAAGTCAGTCGATCCCCTTGTCGTAGGAGACTCTTGCTCGTTGGGAGCAACGGGATGTTCTACTGGCTATGAATAAGGCGAGCTTGATAGTACGTGAGGGACATGTTTGGTTGTATGTTTGTCTACCGACCAGTGCAATGATGTGATCAAAAGATTCCCTCGTCAGAGAGTTGATCGCATGTCCTTCTGCATTTAATGCCCACGTCTTGAGGACGGGAATATGGGGACATGACCTTTAGGCTTTGGCTACCACGTGTAAAGCAAATAATGCACTTGATTACATAGGCCCTTGAGTGTGCTTTGAAATCTGTTCTCGAGGTTTCATCATCACCGTTGATTTGATCCTGACGTTTGGGAACCCAACAGGTTTGATCAGGGTCGTTAGATGCATGAAGAGATGTGATCAGAACTGTTGCTTTGTTTAGTTTTCAAAGGGTTGCAGGTGAAGGGTTGCACCGGATCGAACTCGCTGTTTTCTGAAAGGATGCGAAGGAAGTATAAATAGCTTCAACTGTTATTTGGAAATACTTTTGCCATTTTCGTCCTTGCAAGCTTTGATTTTTCCAGAATCCCTTTCGAGTTTTCAGAGAGTTCTTGGTGCATTTTGGTCCCACACACCTTCAAGTTTAAGTTCACGTAGTCTTCTTTGTCTAAACAAGTATGTCATCTTTACCATTCTCATTTTCTTTTTTCCTGTTATCAGTTGCTCTGGTTTGATGATCCTGTAGAATGGAGGTTTCTGGGTATAAAACTGGTGGATTCCACCGCAAATAGTGGTGCTTTTTGCCGTAGGTAGGCGTTTTAGGATTTAGAATCCCTGTCCTTTTGTATACGAGCCACCGGTGGCAGGTTTTTAACCTGTTAGAGGTTTAACTTGTTGCCGCCGTGAGTGGCGTAGCACCGCCGTAGATGGTGGTTTCCTCCCTGCCTTTTAGTTTTCCCTCCAACTTGTTTATTTTTGAAGTTTTATTCCCAATTTGTTTCGTTCGCAAGGACGTTAGAGCCCTTCCTCGCCATGGTCGGACTGAAGGTTGAGGAAGGTGGATTTTGAATGCGAAATTCACTTTTTTCCTTCCTAATCTTTTCAAGTCAGGCATGGCAGGAAACCCTAATAGAAACGAGGTTGAAGTGTATGACCCGTCCTGGATAGGAGATGAACCGCTGGGTGCAGTGTCAGTTTTTGCGCCAGATGTGTGTGTGTGTGTGTGTGTGTGTGTGTGAATAAAAGGGTTATCCCTTATAGAGACATCAATGCAACTCATTGTTACCTTTTAAAATAAAATAAGGTTTGTTACGATTAACTCACAATATTTTTCTCTACACTTTTACTTCACTTAAACCCCCCTATTACTTATACACCACTATTTTCAAATACTCAAATTCTAAACTTCTAACATATTTCAAATATGCCACTAACTCTCAAATTACTAAAATACCCTTCAACTCCCAAAATTCAATAAATCACCAAAATAAACAATTAAACACACAAAAACAATTAAATAAATAAATCCTAAAAATCGGGTTGTTACAACTCTACCCCCTAAAAGAATTTCCGTCCTCGGAAATTACCTGAAGGAAACAACTCCAGATACGACTCTTTCATCTAACTCTCCAACTCCCAAGTTATGCTCTCTCCCAAAGGACCTCCCCAAATCACCTTTACCAAAACGATCTCTTTTCCACGCAATTGCTTAACCTCTCGTCCTTCGATACTCAACGACATAGTCTCAACGGTCAAATTCTCTCTTACTTCCAAATCATCCACTTGAATCATATGAGACGGATCATACACATACTTCCTCAACTGAGACACATGAAACACATCATGAAGATTCGACAATGACAGCGGTAACACAATCCGATACGCTACAACAAAACGCGGCGTCAACTTCCTCGACTTCAAAGCTCTCCCGACACCCGTAATTGGATTCACTCTCAAAAACACATGATCTCCGGCTTGAAACTCAATACCCTTCCTCCTCATATCATGATCACTCTTCTGCCTACTCTAAGATGCCTTCATCTTCTCTTGGATATCTTAACTTTCTCCGTAGTCTGCTGAACTACTTTCGGTCCAATCAAAGCACCCTCGCCTGAATCAAACCAACATAACGGCGTTCTACATCTCCTACCGTACAATGTTGTTGGTGTAAGCCCTAGAGGCCAATAGTTTATGTTAAACTTTTCATATGTATCATGACTTTTATTATTAAATAAAATATGGCGTTCTTTATTACACTTGATATGAGATTAATAAAGTCCCTAGAATAGTTGGTTCATGTGATGGAATATTAAGTGTGACTTAATCATGAGATTACATCAACAGAAAGAACACTATTCTTAAAAGTATCCGTAGTCAAGCTTTAATATGAATTGGGATAATAATAAAGCATGGAGACTATTATGTATGTAGACTGATGACCATATCTCATGGGTCATGAATATGAGATATTAAGTCTATACATAGGTATGAGTATTAGGAGTAATATTTATACTGGATTGACCCATCGTGAGAGTACTACATAGTATGTTATGAAATCGTCATAAGTTATTATCATAATGATAATAGTGTATATCACTCTTAGACCTGAAACCACTGTGATCCCTAGATGTGGACTCAAGTGTTTTATTGCCATTCAAACGTTATTTGTAACAAGATAACTATAACGTTGGTTAATGGGCACTCGACGAATCATGCTGAGGGACATGAGTGTCCTAGATGGGATTTGTCCCTCCTTCATAACAGGAGATATATCTTTAGGCCTCTTGATGAAATATGACTGGAAAAATGCATGGCCATGCCGAATTAAGTCAATATGAGATATTGGACTTGTTCGTTATTCAGTATATTTCAGGATCAAGAAATACAAATATTGAGCTAAACAAGGGTGATGTAATATATGCCTTGTGTTCAATAAAGATATTAGGACAAAGGAGTAATCGTACACATAGACATTATCGTGGAAAAGGTTTCGTCAGATCACTTGACATTCTTGTCACTTGGGTAGCAGTGATGTGTTGCTAGATACCGCTCACTGTTTGTAATGTTAAATATAAGATTTAATATTATTGCCAACGTTACAAGAACCTATAGGGTCACACATAATAGAACGGTCAAAAGGAGAAATATAAATAATACTTATATGATGGGGTGCGTTTAACGGTTGACGCTAATTAGTTAGCGGAACCTGATGGGTTAATGGGCTTATGGAAGCTCAACAATGATGGCTGATTTCGTGTAGCAATGAGCTCTATAAATAGAGCTCTGATGCTGAAATCAGAAGTGCTAATTTTCGTGTAACCGTAAAGGCAAAACTGAAACCCTACTTCTCTCCCTAACCTCTGATCACTTGGCTAGCACCGGGAACCAGAGGAAACCGTTCATGTGGATGAGTAGAGGCTTTGCTTGCTTGCTTAGCTGTGATCGAAGAAACCGTTTCTGCACTACAAGAGGTAACAATTCCATCAGTGATTCATGTGATATTCGTAATGATCCAAGGAAAGAAAAATGGAAAATTTTTAAACTTCCGCTGCCTTTTGTATGTCGATTTTCCTTCAGTGGTATCAGAGCCAATTACGAAACCATGAATCGGATTGTTTTGTTTACTACTTTATGTTTTAATCGGATTAAACATAATCGAATACAATTAAATAATAAAGACGAATTAAAATTGGCAAGGCATCACGTTTCTGTGCATGAATTTTTGGTTTGTTTGAAGCTTCAGAACCGTATCTGGTGAAGCATCAATATATCGATTATCCATATTGACGGAAACGTGTTGCTCGATCACATATGCACATAATAAAATCATATCACTTTTCTGTGCATGGCTTTTCGTTTTGTTTGAGGCTTTAGAACCGTTTTTCTGGTGAAGCATCAATATATCGATTATCCATATCGACAGAAATATGATTGATAAATTTTGTGTAACAAAAGTATATATGATATACTCGTGATGATCGTTCACTAATTAAGTCAGATGATATTTGTTTATTGAATGATTGTAAACTGGAGCTTCGGAACCGTATCAGGTGAAGCATTCTAAGTTCGATCTTCATATTGGATAAACAATCAGAGTACTTTGATTCGTGTGATCATATTGTTACAACAGGATTCATAACGCCGCAAGTGTTGTGCCGTCATGATTAGGGTTATGATCAAAGGTTGAAACGTAAAACGCCGCAAGGTAAAACGCCGCAAGCAATTAGAGTTACGGTCAAGTAATTAGGGTTACGCCGCAAGTGTTAAAACGTATCAAATGTTGATGCGAAACACGGCGTTAATTCAAAGTGAATCATTTATATTGAATTAGCTTCCGGAACCCCCGTTCGCTGACCGGGCAGCGGAACCACCGACTAATCTGCGTAGTGTGATCAATTGCCAAATTTTAATTTAATTTATTTAATTATGAGGTGTTAATAATAATAAAAGGTGTTTTATTGTTGTTTTGTGAATGATTATGGCCTTAGTCTCATTATTTCTTTTATTTTGGATTTTTAAAATACGGCCTGCGTGTCGTGCCTCTCTCTTGAATTCTATATGTACATTCTCTTCTCATCCAATCCCTCGTATGTAAAACGAGTTTCTTTATATGTAATGTAATTAGAATACAAGGAGGTAATAGGACTATTGACGTTGGATTAGCCCTAGAAGTCTAGCTTGGAGAAGCAAGGTCATTTCTAGGATTGGTGTGATCATATTGTTATGCATGCTTGAATGATTGGAGTGCGAATATATATGATATATAAGCCGTGGTGAGGTGAGATCAAACTAAATAAAATCCTTCAAAGTAATATATTAAGTTTAATGCTTTCCAAAAGAATAACACCCTTCAAGACTAATATCGAATGTGTGGGTTTGCCTTAGCAAAGCACATGTTCTATGTTTGTAAGTCGCGGTGCGGTAATATCATTTACTCGATTGTTATTCTATTGGGTTTAACTTAACTAAATTAATTTTAATATGATTAGAATAAATTTAGAAGCAAGAATTGGGAAATATCTATATGATAGATTAGAGTAAGAGTTACTCGCCCAATTGATTTGAAAGTTGTATGAGATACAATTGGAAATGTTCCTACCTAAATAGCTGAGTTTTGGGTGATCAGCCCTAGCTGACTCAAAACAAGGTGAAATAAGGATTTCAACCCGCTAGAAAATCTTCCAACGGGATTTTCCGAATTAAATGTTTGAAGGTCATTTGATTTGAATAAAATAGTGGGAGTGTATTTAATTAAAGGCCAAATTAAATATGTTATTTTCATGATACTTATTTTGTATATTTTAAATTGTAGATGGCAACTAACACTTCAAACAACATTTTGCGATCAATCCTTGATAAGGATAAGCTGAATGAAACAAATTTTTTAGACTGGCACCGTAACTTGAGGATTGTCCTCACACATGAGAAAAAGCTGTATGTGCTTGATGAACCTATTCCAGAAGAGGCACCAGCTGCAAATGCTCCCAGGGCTGAGAGAGATACTTATAGTAAGCATGTCAATGATGTCGTGGAAGTCGCTTGCATCATGCTTGCAACCACGACCTCTGAGCTTCAGAAGCAACACGAGAACATGGCTGCGTACGATATGATCGAACACCTTAAGACTCTTTATGAAGAGCAGGCTAGGCATGAAAGGTATAATGTCTCCAAGGCCCTTTTTGGAAATAAGCTGTCAGAAGGAAGTCCTGTAGGACCTCATGTACTCAAGATGATTGGGTACGTTGAGAACCTCGCGCGATTGGGTTTACCCCTTGAGCAGGAACTTGCTATTGATCTTATCTTGCAATCGTTGCCAGAAAGCTTTAGCCATTTTGTCATGAATTTCCTCATGAATGACATGGACAAAACTCTTCCACAGCTTGCAGCTATGTTAAGAACTGCTGAAAAGAACATGAAGGGAAAGGGAAAGACCATCATGATGGTTAACAATGGAAAGGTCAAAAAGCATAACAAGAAGCCTAAAAAGTCTAAGGGAAATGGCAAAGGCAAAGTAGTTGCTAAGCCATCAACCAAAGCTTTGAAGCCTACTGGAGGTGTGGCTAAGAGGGCAAGTGCTTCTACTGCGGTAAAACCGGGCACTGGAAGCGCAACTGCCCAAAATATCTGGAAGACAAAAAGAATGGAACGGTTGCTTCCACTTCTTCAGGTATTTTTGTTATAGAAATTAATATGTCTACTTCTACATCATGGGTATTAGATACTGGATGTGGTTCTCATATTTGTACTGATGTGCAGGGGCTGAGAACGAGTAGAACATTGGCAAAAGGGGAGGTCGATCTACGAGTTGGCAATGGCGCAAAGGTTGCTGCTTTAGCTGTTGGAACTTATGAATTGACTTTACCTAGTGGTCTTTTAATACAGTTAGAGAACTGTTATTTTGTACCTGCAATTAGCAGGAATATTATTTTCGTTTCTTGTTTGGACAAGTCTGGTTTTTCGTTTACAATAAAAGACAAATGTTGTTCTATTTATTTGGATAATATTCACTATGCTAATGCCATTATGAGTAATGGACTTTATATTCTTGATCTCGATATGCCAATCTATAACATAAATACGAAAAGGATGAAACCTAATGAGTTGAATCCAACTTATCTTTGGCATTGTCGTTTAGGCCATATAAACGAAAATCGCATTTCCAACTCCATAAAGATGGAATTTTGGAATCTTTTGATTTAGAATCATATGAGACATGTCGATCTTGTTTATTGGGAAAGATGACAAAGACCCCATTCACCGGAACAGGTGAAAGGTCTAGTGATCTTTTGGGACTCATACATACTGATGTATGTGGACCACTAAACACACCTGCTAGAGGAGGTTTTTATTACTTCATTACATTCACTGATGACTTTAGTAGATTTGGATATGTGTATCTAATGAAACATAAATCTGAATCATTTACTTTCTTCAAGGAATTTCAAAATGAAGTAGAAAACCAACTTGGCAAGAAAATCAAACTGCTTCGATCTGATCGAGGTGGCGAATATTTGAGCCAAGAGTTTGACGATCATCTAAAAGAGTGTGGGATCTTATCCCAACTCACACCTCCTGGAACACCACAATGGAATGGTGTTTCCGAAAGGAGAAATCGAACCTTGTTAGACATGGTCCGATCTATGATGAGTCATGCTGATCTTCCAAACTCCTTTTGGGGACACGCCTTATTAACTGCAGCTTATACACTTAACCAAGTTCCATCCAAAGCGATAGAAAAGACACCATATGAGATATGCAGTGGTCGAAAACCCAATGTGAAACATTTAAAGATTTGGGGTTGTGAAGTTTATGTGAAACGACTAATGTCCACTAAACTTGAACAAAGATCTGACAAATGTTTCTTTGTGGGATATCCTAAAGAAACTAAAGGATACTACTTTTACAAACCATCTGAGGGCAAAGTGTTTGTCGCTAGAAATCGAGTATTCCTTGAAAAGGAATTTGTTTCCAAATAAATTAGTGGGAAAAAGGTAGATCTTGAAGAAGTTCAAGACCCACAAAGTAGTAGTACGCCAATGGAGGAACAAGAGCAGGATACACAAACTGTTGTGACAGAAAATCCTACTCCAATAACACAAGAACCACGTAGGTCAAATAGGATACGTCAAGAACCTGAGAGATATGGGTATCTCATATCAGAAGAATGTGACGTATTGCTCATGGATCAAGATGAGCCTATGACTTATCAAGAGGCCATTACTGGTCCTGAATCTGAGAAGTGGCTTGAAGCCATGAAATCTGAAATGGATTCCATGTACACAAATCAAGTTTGGAACTTGGTTGAAGCACCTAAAGGAATTAAGCCTATAGGATGCAAGTGGGTTTTCAAAAGGTAAACACCTACAAAGCGCGATTGGTTGCTAAAGGCTTCAAACAAATTCATGGTGTAGACTATGATGAAACCTTTTCACTAGTCGCAATGATTAAATCCATTCAGATCTTACTTGCTATCGCTGCATACCATGATTATGAAATATGGCAGATGGATGTCAAGACTGCTTTCCTTAATGGAAATCTCCTTGAGGATGTGTACATGACACAACCTGAAGGATTTGGCATTCCTAATAACATCCAAAAGGTATGCAAATTGCAGCGATCAATCTATGGATTGAAGCAAGCTTCCAGAAGTTGGAATCTTCGTTTTGATGAAACTGTACAACAGTATGGATTCATTAAAAATGAAGATGAACCTTGTGTTTACAAGAAGGTTAGTGGGAGCATAGTCTCATTCCTGGTATTATATGTGGATGACATATTGCTTATCAGAAATGACATCCCTACACTACAAGAAATTAAATCTTGGTTAGGGAAATGCTTTTCTATGAAAGACTTAGGTGAAGCCTCCTACATATTAGGAGTCAGGATATATAGAGACAGATCACAAAGATTGCTTGTCCTAAGTCAGGGTACATACATAGACAAATTCTTGAGACGTTTCAATATGTATGAGTCCAAGAAAGGACTCATACCTATGTCATCAGGTATAAGTTTGTCACAGGCACAATCCCCTTCAACTGATGAAGAAAGGGATCGAATGATCAATGTTCCATATGCATCTGCAATTGGATCTATCATGTATGCTATGTTATGTACTCGATCAGATGTCTCGTATGCTTTAAGTGCTACAAGCAGATACCAGTCTAATCCAGGCAACAATCATTGGGTTGCTGTCAAGGACATCCTTAAGTACTTGAGAAGAACTAAGGATACTTTCTTGATCTATGGAGGTCAAGAAGAGCTCTCTGTAATTTGTTACACAAATGCTAGTTTTCAGACAGATCATGATGATTTCAAATCGCAATCTGGATATGTGTTTTGCTTAAATGGCGGTGCTGTGAGCTGGAAAAGTTCAAAGCAGGAAACAGTCGCTGATTCTACAACTGAGGCCGAGTATATTGCTGCATCTAATGCCGCAAAAGAGGCTGTTTGGATCAAGAAATTCATCTCTGATCTTGGTATAGTTCCAAGCATTGTGGATCCCATTGAATGATTATGTGATAACAATGGAGCAATCGCACAAGCTAAAGAACCTAGATCTCACCAAAGATCCAAACACATACTTAGGTGCTATCATCTCATTCGAGAAATCATTGATAGAGGAGATGTGAAAATATGCAGAGTACCAACATCAGACAATGTTGCTGATCCACTGCCTAAAGCTCTGACTCAGCAGAAGCATGATGGTCATACTAGATCTATGGGTATTAGGTCTGTGCCTGATTGGCTCTAGTGCTAGTGGGAGATTGTTGGTGTAAGCCCTAGAGGCCAATAATTTATGTTAAACTTTTCATATGTATCATTGTTATCAAATATGGCGTTCTTTATTAACAGGAGATTGATAAAAGTATGTATCATTGTTTGGTAAAATATGTATCATTTTTTCTTTTTTTTTTTTGATAAAAAAAATAAAATAAAATATGGCGTTCTTTATTACACTTGATATGAGATTAATAAAGTCCCTAGAATAGTTGGTTCATGTGATGGAATATTAAGTGTGACTTAATCATGAGATTACATCAACAGAAAGAACATTATTCTTAAAAGTATCCGTAGTCAAGCTTTAATATGAATTGGGATAATAATAAAGCATGGAGACTATTATGTATGTAGACTGATGACCATATCTCATGGGTCATGAATATGAGATATTAAGTCTATACATAGGTATGAGTATTAGGAGTAATATTTATACTGGATTGACCCATCGTGAGAATACTACATAGTATGTTATGAAATCGTCATAAGTTATTCTCATAATGATAATAGTGTATATCACTCTTAGACCCGAAACCACTGTGATCCCTAGATATGGACTCAAGTGTTTTATTGCCATTCAAACATTATCTGTAACAAGATAACTATAACGTTGGTTAATGGGCACTCGACGAATCATGCTGAGGGACATGAGTGTCCTAGATGGGATTTGTCCCTCCTTCATAACAGGAGATATATCTTTAGGCCTCTTGATGAAATATGACTGGAAAAATGAATGGCCATGCCGAATTAAGTCAATATGAGATATTGTACTTGTTCGTTATTCAGTATATTTCGGGATCAAGAAATATAAATATTGAGCTAAACAAGGGTGACATAATCTATGCCTTGTGTTCAATAAAGATATTAGGACAAAGGAGTAATCGTACACATAGACATTATCGTTGAAAAGGTTTCGTCAGATCACTTGACATTCTTGTCACTTGGGTAGCAGTGATGTGTTGCTAGATACCGCTCACTGTTTGTAATGTTAAATATAAGATTTAATATTATTGCCAACGTTACAAGAACCTATAAGGTCACACACAATAGAACGGTCAAAAGTAGAAATATAAGTAATACTTATATGATGGGGTGCGTTTAACAATTGACGCTAATTAGTTAGCGGAACCTGATGGGTTAATGGGCTTATGGAAGCTCAACAATGATGGCTGATTTCGTGTAGCAATGAGCTCTATAAATAAAGCTCTGATGCTGAAATCAGAAGTGCTAATTTTCATGTAACCCTAAAGGTAAAACCGAAACCCTACTTCTCTCCCTAACCTCTGATCGCTTGGCTAGCACCGGGAACCAGAGGAAATCGTTTGTGTGGACGAGTAGAGTCTTTGCTTGCTTGCTTAGCGGTGATCGAAGAAACCGTTTCTGCACTACAAGAGGTAACAATTCCATCACTGATTCATGTGATATTCGTAATGATCCAAGGAAAGAAAAATCGAAAATTTTTAAACTTCCGCTGCCTTTTGTATGTCGATTTTCCTTCAAATGCTTCAAAAGGTGCCATACCAATACTCGAATGAAAACTGTTGTTGTAGGTAAACTCAATCAACGGTAAACATTCACTCCAACTTACACCTTGCTCCAAAACACAAGCTCTCAACAAATCTTCCAAAGACTGAATAGTCCTCTCCGATTGACCATCAGTTTGAGGATGATAAGCAGAACTCAATCTCAACTTAGTCCCCAAAGCTTCTTGCAAACTCTGCCAAAACTTCAACGTGAACCTCGGATCTCTATCTGACAGAATGCTAGACGAAATACCATGCAAATTCACAATCTGCTCAATCTAGATCTCGACCAAATTCTCCAAAGACATTCTAACCGTGATCGGAATAAAATGTGCTGATTTCGTCAACCGATCGACAATCACCCAAATCGAATCGCAACCCTTCGCAGTCTTCGGCAAACCACTCACAAAATCCATAGAAATGCTATCCCACTTCCACTCCGGCACAAACAACAGTTGCATCATTCCAGACGGCTTCTGATGTTCAACCTTAGACTTATGACAAACCAAACAAGGATAAACAAACTCAGCAATATCCTTCTGCTTTCCTGGCCACCAAAACAACTTCCTCAGATCTTGATACATCTTCGTTGCTCCAGGATGAATACTCAAACTACTCCGATGACCTTCTTCCAAAATCTTACGCTTCAGCTCGGGTACATCCGGCACACAAACTCGACCACGAAATCCCAGAACTCCACTCTCATCCAATCCAAAGTCTACCTCCTTGCCTTGGTTAACTAACACCAAACGATCCACAAGCTACAAATCCACTTTCCGACCCTCTTTGATCTCTTCAAGAATGTTACTCATCAGCTTCAACATCCCTAACTTTCACACCATTCGGAGTCAGATCACTCACCAAACTCAGATCTCGGAACTACTCAATCAACTCCAACTCTTTCACCATAAGCACCGACATGTGCAACGACTTCTTATTAAAAGCATCCGCTACTACATTCGCCTTACCGGGATGATAACTCAACTTAAAATCATAGTCCTTCAAGAATTCCATCCAACGCCTCTGCCTCATATTCAACTCCTTTTGATCAAACAGGTACTTCAAACTCTTATGATCACTAAACACCTCAAACTTCGAACCAAAGAGATAATGCCTCCAAATCTTAAGTGCAAACACTACTGCCGCTAATTCCAAATTGTGGGTCGGATAATTCCTCTCATGAACTTTCAACTGCCTCGATGGGTACGCCACTACTTGACCACTTTGCATAAGCACACCACGTAAACCCATCTTGGATGCGTCACAATACACCACAAAAGAATCCTTCGCATTCGGCAAAATCAAAACAGGCGCAGTCGTCAACCTCTTCTTCAACTCTTGGAAACTCTCTTCACACTTCGAATCCCACACAAAAGCTTGTCCCTTACGAGTCAACTGCGTCAACGGCAAAGCCAACTTTGAAAATCCTTCAATAAACCTGCGATAATAACCGACCAAACCCAAAAAGCTCCTAATATCAAAAACAGACTTCGGAGTCTCCCACTACAACACCGCATCAACCTTCGACGGATCAACTGCTATTATACCTCTAGAAATAACATGACCGAGAAAACTCACTTCTCGCAGCCAAAACTCACTTCGAAAACTTGGCATACAACTTCTTCTCTCTCAAAATATGTAACACGGCCCTCAAATGCTCTGTATGCTCCTCTTCTGACTTCGAATATACCAAGATATCGTCTATAAACACCACCACAAACTGATCCAAATAAGGATGAAAAATCCTATTCATGTATTCCATGAAGACACTGGGCGCATTAGTCACACCAAATGGCATCATAGAATACTCATAGTGTCCATACCTCGTTCGAAACGCAGTCTTAGGCACATCCTCTGACTTTACTCGTATCTGGTGTTATCCGGATCTCAAATCGATCTTACTAAACACCTGAGCACCAACCAACTGAGCTATCAGATCATCTATCCTTTAAAGAGTCAAACTAACTTGTTAAAATTGATATCAAGAAAAATCGAATTTGAAATCTTGAAATGAGTATAGTATAAAGTCACCAACCAACACAAAAAAATAAAACACTTTTTAATTAAGTACTAGTATGATCAATTTGAGAAATGTTATTTGAAATTCTGGCAGAACATGTTACTGAACCGTAAAATAGAGTAGAACAGAGTACAATAAACAGTAGTTCAGAAGCAGAATAAAACAAACAGAAAGTAACAGATTGAAAGTAAAAGGCACAAGTGATTTGTTAACCCAGTTCGGTGACAAACACATCTACATCTGGAGGCTACCAAGCCAGGAAGGAAATCCACTATGATAGTCCTAGTTCTAAGTTCTCAGCAAACTCCCAGTTTACAACTTATCACCTAGCTACTACCCGTATTGATTTCAACCTAGGAACTCCTAGACCTGAGATCCCATCTCACTTCCCTCAGTCAATCACTGCCCAAGTGATTATCAGACTCTAATAACAATCAACGTAGGAGACACACTCCAAATACATAAACAGTCACTCTTGCTTAAAAGCTTCAAGTGATTACAACTCAATAAAACAAACCAACTCTAAACAATTGAGTGGTGTACAGAAACAGAGCACAAAGCTCACAATGAACAGACTCAAAACCTAATAAAACTCTATCAATACTTGCTTTGGTTTTGGTTGAATTTCTTCAAAGGTAACGCCTTCTTTATATAACCTTCAGCAGCAACAAATAATTGAACCAAATAATCTTTAAAGATATATTTCCAAAATTCTTAGAAATATATAGAAGCAATTATTCTTCAGAAATATATGTTCCAAAGATTTCTTTGAAAATATATTCACAAATAAAAATGTCCATTCTTCAGAATATATCTTACAAAAATATTCTTCATTCTAGAAACGCAGTTTGGAGAATTCTTCAATTAAATCTACAAAAGATTATGTGAGAAAATTAACAGCTCCAAGGCACAAAAACAGAACGCAGAAAACCAGCTTTTGAAGGTACTTCTGAAGGTCTGCGTCTGAAGTTCTGCGTCTGAACATTTCAGCTTCTGAAGGTTGCTTCTGAAGGTCAGCGTCTGAAGTATTGTTCAGCGTCTAAACATCAGCTTCTGAAGGTTCAGCGTCTGAAGTACTGTTCAGTTTCTGAAGACCCAGATTCTGAAGTACTGTTCAGCTTCTGAAGTTCTGCTTCCAGCTTCTGAAGACGCACAGCTTTTTGTATATTTGATTTTAGCAAACATGAAGCCAACAACCAAATATCCAACAATCTCCCCCTTTGGCAAATTTTTGGCTAAAATCAAACTGAGATACACAAGGAAAATTCTGAACACATCAAGAAGAACATAAACGTAGTAACACAATAGCAACTGAGTCAGCAGCGGATAAAACACTACGTTTCACACATATACTCCCCCTGAACACATCAGCTTCTGACAAGAAACACATAAACTACCCCTGAAACATATCATTCAGCAGCAGCTTTTGAAACACAGACTCCCCCTAAAACACACAGCTCATGAAACAGATCAGCTTCCAATTCTGAACTTAATCAGGAAGCACTTCCAGAACAGGAAACACATATACTCCCCCTGAAACAGAGACTCCTTCTGAAACAAATCAGTAGCAGCTTCTAACACACTTATTTCTCCCCCTTTTTAGCCAAACAATTTTGACAAAAAAAACCATGCAATCACCAGGAGTATAAACACAGAGAAACAACAGAGGTTACAAAGGGAACACACCCAGAAATCTATTCAGAGATTATAAACATCCATCACAGCACCACACATAAAACCCACATCAGAACCATCATCAGTACCATCATCAAAACCATCACAGGATCAGAATCACAAAAACATGGTACCCACACACAAAGTCTTCACAGAAGAACAAAAATAAAAGAACACAACTGCAGAGTATAGCACAAAATTGAAGACCAGAAGCACAAAATGAAATTCAGAACATAGTCCAAAAAATTGACAGTCTTCAGACTCAGCATCAGATGCTGTTTCATCATCAAACACACATTCAGATGCTGCTTAGTCAATGTGTGCTTCAGGCACATTCAGAATCTTCTTCCCAGCAATCTGCTTCTAAAGTATAGCAATCCTCTTCTGAACATAGGGCATGATGTCTTGCTCAACATCATCCTCAGACTCACTAGAATCCACTTCCTTTCCTTTTAGTGCTTTCTTGTTTGGGACATGGACCACTACCTTGCTCCAGACTTTAGATGGTCCAACACCTGCACTCTACTTAGCAACAGGAGTAGGCCTGTTGGCAGCAGCAACAACCTCTCCTTTCCTACTCTTCAGCCTCTTGTCAAAATTTTCACATTTTGGTCTCCAGACCTTTTTGACATTGACTACAACAGATTCATATTTTCTTTGTTGAAAGTGCTTGGGGTATCCATGCAGTTTGAAACAGAAAGGCTTTATGTGCCCCTTTTTACCACAGTAATGACATATCCAAGGATGAGATGCCCTCTTGTTCTTAGATCCCTGAGGTTGATTCTGGTGTTCCAACTTATTTTTGCTCATCATTGGATCACATGTTTTAACAGCAGCAATGAACCTTTAGCTAGATTTTGCTGTTTGTTGTTCAAGGTCCTATCATCAAATCCAATACCACTTGGTTTCCCTTGGGTCTGACTCTCCAATATCTCTTCAAACACATCAGTACCAGTGTTCAACATTCTGACTTGTTTCTTCACATGTTCAAGTTGAGAGTTCAGATGGGTTACCTCATCTTTGAGATCAGAAATTTGTGCTAGATGATCACTTCTTTCAGCATGCAATTGATTGATAGTCTTCTTCTGATTTTCCAGCTGCTTGCAAACTTCTTCATAAGTAGCCAGTTCTTCACAAGACAGTTCTCCATCACTTGACTCAGTATCATATGATGTTTCAGAACCTGATGGTGCTTCTGAAACCTTGACTCCATCATCAGACATGCATCTAACAGTTAAAGCAGTGACATGCTTAGAACACTCATGCTCCACTTCTCCTTCTGAGTCATCATCAGACCAAGTAGCTGCCAAACTCTTCTTCTGTTTCTTGAGGTATGTTGCACATTCTGTCCTAATGTGGCCATATCCTTCGCACTCATGACACTGAACACCTTTGGATTGATTGTCTTTCTCATCAGTTCTTGTCTTCTGCTTCAGAATCTTCTTAAATTGTTTACTCAGCATCACAAGATCCTCTGATATGCTTTCATCATTTGCTACAAAAGCAATACCTTTCCCCTTCTTATCAGTTCTGGCTATTTCAAAATTATGAAGAGATCCTATCAATTCCTCAACCTTCATACTGGAGATGTCCTGTGCTTCCTCAATGGCAGTCACCTTCATGTCAAATCTCTTAGGTAGAGACCTGAGTATTTTTCTCACAATTTTCTCATCAGACATTTTCTCTCCAAGAGAATCAAATGAGTTAGCCATATCCAGAACATTTATGTAAAAATCTTGTATGTTCTCATCCTCCAACATTTTGAGATTTTCAAACTTGGTGGTGAGAAGTTGAAGTCTAGACAATTTAACCTTTGATGTGCCTTCATGAGTAGTCTTTAGAATCTCCCAGGCATCTTTAGCTATTGTGCACTGCTTGATCAGTCTGAATATATTCTTGTCCACTCCATTGAATATAGCATTCAAGGCTTTGGAGTTTCCAAGAGCTAATTCATCTTCTTCCTTGGACCACACTTCTTCTGGTTTCAGATCAGCAGTCTTATTTCCATCTTTGTCAAGCACAATAAGATGACCCGTATTGATTTAACCTAGGAACTCCTAGACCTGAGATCCCATCTCACTTCCCTTAGTCAATCACTGCCCCAGTGATTATCAGACTCTAATAACAATCAACGTAGGAGACACACTCCAAATACATAAACAGTCACTCTTGCTTAAAAGCTTCAAGTGATTAAAACTCAATAAAACAAACCAACTCTAAACAATTGAGTGGTGCAGAAACAGAGCACAAAGCTCACAATGAACAAACTCAAAACCTAATAAAACTCTATCAATACTTGCTTTGGTTTTGGTTGAATTTTTTCAAAGGTAGCGCCTTCTTTATATAGCCTTCAGCCGCAACAAATAATTGAACCAAATAATCTTCAAAGATATATTTCCAAAATTCTTTAGAAACATATAGAAGCAATTATTCTTCAGAAATATATTTTCCAAAGATTTCTTTGAAAATATATTCACAAATAAAAATGTCCAATCTTTAGAATATATCTTACAAAAATATTCTTCCTTCTAGAAACGCAGCTTGGAGAATTCTTCAATTAAATCTATAAAAGATTATGTGGGAAAATTAACAGCTCCAAGGCACAAAAATAGAACGCAGAAAATCAGCTTCTGAAGGTACTTCTGAAGTTCTGCGTCTGAACATTTCAGCTTCTGAAGGTTGCTTCTGAAGGTTAGCGTCTGAAGTATTTTTCAGCGTCTGAACATCAGCTTCTGAAGGTTCAGCGTCTGAAGTACTGTTCAGCTTCTGAAGTTCTGCTTCCAGCTTCTGAAGACGCATAGCTTCTTGTATATTTGATTTTTAGCAAACATGAAGCCAACAACCAAATATCCAACATTATTGTTGCCACTACAATAAAACTTGACAACCTACTCTCTCATGTCATTATCATAAACAAAACAAAAATCACCTTTTAGAATTATTAAATAAATGATGTATTTGGTCAAAAAACCATTATTATAGAGATAGATATATCATTTATTTAATGAATCTAAAATATAATTTTTTATTTATAATAATGACTAGAGGAAGTATTTGACAATTGTATAAAAATACACCATTTATAGTTATGTAAAAAATACATTATTTATAACTATTGATTTGATTTGAAGAGAGAAAAAAAACTAGTAAAAAATGAAATCGTATCTATAGATTATATTTCTCTTAGAAATCGTGGTTGGACCTAACACAACCCCACAAAACCGGCTTGTGAGGTGAGGATTGTCCTCACTTATAAACACATTGTCAGACCATTTCATAACCAATGTGGGACTCTTAACAATTTAAAAAAAAAAGTAAATAGTTGTCCAAATAACATTTCTCTATAGATTTATTGTAGTGGCAACAATAACATGTACTACCTCCATTCCTTTTTAATTGTCACTTTTTGACATTTTACACAAACCAAGACTTAATAAATGTCACTACTTTTGATAGTATATTTTATACTTTTACTACAATAACCTTATTCATTTAGTATATCATCTCATATATTTTTCTCTCCGTGATAAATAACTAAGGATATTATTGGTAAAACAATATTTAAGATTGCATTGAACTTTAAAAGTGACAGTTAAAAAGGAACAAAAAATTTCTTCAAAAGAGACACTTAAAAAGGAACGACAGGAGTATGTGAAAAAAACCAATGCCATACATAACCGTCAAAAAATATTTTGTCAAAAAAATATGAGTCCCATAATATTAATTAGGGTTTTTTTACCACGTGCAAATTTACACATGTTAAGAAGCAATTTAGGGACTCAAACGAACTTTTTATTACTTATGGGATCAAAGCGATACCAAAAAAATAATTAAGGGACCAAATGAGCAATTTAGCCTATAAATATGTAGTTTTTCAATAAATAATTGTTGTTTATCAATAAAAAGTTACTATTTTAAACTTTTTAACATGTGAAAATGTACATATGATAGAAGAATTTGTCTAACATGTAAAATATTTAACATCTACAATATCAATTAGTTATTGTGAAAATGTCACGAGAGAAAACTCTAAATTGGCAATGATACGCAATGCTTTTGAATGGAGGGACTTTTGTCTTATCACAATATTTTGTACATAAGATTTGGAAAATTCAAACAAATAGAAATAGTAGAAAGAAAAAACATTTAAATTAAATGTATTTTTTAAATGATTAAATGTATTTTTATATGTGTGTCCAAATTTAATATAAAAGTTCTCTTTTAAAATTGGTATTTCTTATGTGTGACTTCCCCTTCCTTATATTGCATTAAAATATCTTCTCTAATCTCTACATGTCTCACCTCCAATAATTCAATTCCACACAAACTTCTGAGAATGTTCCTAGAAACATTAATATCACTTTTATTTGCCATATCCCGAATATTAAAATATCTGAAGGATCCCCGACTTCTCTTTATGAAATGTTATCCTAAACATTATCACTAAGACTATTTCCAATATATTGAGTCTTATCTTCTTATGATTGTTAATCAATACCCAAGTGCATTTAAATCGAATAGATTAATCACTTATAATGTGTTACTTGCTTTTGATTCTTTCCATGCT
Organism: Medicago ruthenica; assembly: GCA_018208015.1. Lineage (NCBI taxonomy): Eukaryota > Viridiplantae > Streptophyta > Magnoliopsida > Fabales > Fabaceae > Medicago > Medicago ruthenica. Next base: position 73,627,012 of record CM031371.1, read on the forward strand.
CTTAATAGGATTAAAAAGGATAATAAGAGTTATGTAGAGTGTGTTTACACCTAAAAATAATTATCAAGTTAGACGAACTCAGCAAATAAGCAATTAAACTATTAGGCGAGGAAACCTTTCACCTAAGTGAGGGACATATGATTAAACTATTAGGACATTGTTAATGCTCGTTAATAAACACAATGGGAGAACAATTGAATCTTCACAAACCGTTCAAACTACTTACTAATTTCTTAAATGTTAGGAATACGAAATATGCACACGTCAATAGATGAGTTAGTTAATTAAGTTCGTAAGCCGAATATGTGATGATTTAACGGCAAAATCCTATAGTCTTGCATTGTGAGGTTCATACATAAGTTATCTGGTTTGTTGTTTGAGAAGGCAGCCAAGAGCCAACATTCCAGTGTCCCTCGTACACAGAATTACAGCCCCAGTTAACATGTCAAAATAGCATCAATAATATTCAAAAATTTGCTAGGTTATTAAACATCAGAGAATGCATTAATCTTTGTTGGAAAACTTGTTGGACACACAAGATGTGTCCTTCCATCCGTGTTTTTTTCATAAACAATAGCAAGCGATGGGACATCTGACCATTTGCTTAAGGCGCCTGGATCCATTACCACTCGGACCAACCACATATTGGTATTTTCCAACAAATTTAACTTAAGATATATGTGTAGCTTTGCTATTCAATCAATAATCATACCATGAACAATTGGTATTTTGATGTTCCATGCAGTTAATAAATGACTTTACAAAACATGTGATCAAAATTCAGTATAACTTTCTCCTCCAAAATCAACGTGAACAATTGCTATGATGAATAGGGCCTTTTGCCAACTCCTATATTATTCTGCAGTTTCAGCAAAAATATATGCGACATTGCATCAAATGTAGTGAAGTTATGCAGTTTCAGCAGAGTTGCGTTATAAAACATCTGCAAGTTTCTGCTTCACAGAATCACAGTGGAAGTTTACTTTCCTTTCTTTGCAAATTTTGGATTCTTGCACATTCTTATACTTTGGGGGGTGACCTCTACTAGTTCATCTTCTTGGATGTATTCAATGCAGTCATCCAAACTATAATCCAACGGTGTATCAAGAATCACTGCACAAGGAAGCAAGGTAAATTAAAATTTATCAAATATTAGCTTGCTACTATATATGAGTGAATGTAAAGTTTTCAGGGTAGCTTTACTGAAAAAATTTGTTATTAGATTGAAGATGATACATGTCAGCTTCCCCCATAGAAGCAGCATACACATTTTATAACAGAAATTCAAAAAAATGTAAATGGTGCCAGATTATTTGAAACGTAAAGGACCTATGTGGGACAAAAAACAAAACTTAAAATGACCTATCTAGTACAAACACACAGCTTAAAGGACGGCATGTGCAATTTTGCCTAATAAATATTGGACTAGCAAAATATCGAACCAAGATTCAGGCTTATATAATAATATCAACCTGGGATTCAGAACAAATCATCATCCGAAAAGGCCATTCAACAACTTTGTATATATCCGCAACAATAATTATGTTGTGGACCTTAAAATGAATTACCAAGTATCTTAAACTTGCAGTTGATAAACAGATAATTTGCTAGAACTTCATCGTTAAGCTATTATGTGATAATAAATTGGAAGAATTGAAAACAAAATAGCTTGCGATGAAATAATGATTAAAAGCAAATATTTACTTAATTAAAACATTATATTATTTGAAGTAAACTTTAACTGTTTTTTTTTGGGCTAACTTAAAACTGCTTTGAAGAACCAGAAATTGCATCAAACCACCTAAATTGAATTTATGTATCCACATAACATGTTAATTGCAATGGAGCTGCTTCTCACCTGATTGTTCCTTGTTGGAACGTATGTTCGTTGCAGCTTTTTTCTTGCAAACATTCAAGGACAAGTCCCCAGGGCGTTGATGGATGCCAATAATTTGACCTTTATAAACTTCCGCTCCTGGACCAATAAACATATGCCCCCTCTCCTGTGAACTCGCAATTGCATAAGAAGTAACTGTTCCAGTTTCGAAAGCAACCTAGAATTCCAAAACGTATCATTAATGAATGAAGGAAACATTGGCAAACATAAGTGTTGGATATCAAAGCAAGGTCCCAAGTATTACGATCAGAAATGCAGACATTACCAGCGAGCCTAAATCCCGAGTACTCATGTCACCAGCCCAAGGCCCATAGGAATCGAAGATAGTGTTGAGAATAGCTGTCCCTCGAGAAGCAGTTAAAATTGCATTCCGCAATCCAAGTAGGCCACGAGTTGGGATCTTATATTTGAGTAGGTTAGTTCCCTCCGATCTGCAAGAAATAAACATTGAAGTCATCAGACCAAATGCTATATTAATCTGACGGTTAAAGATCTTTTAAACTGTAGGATAGACTTAATTTAGAGAGTCAATTTGATAATCATTGAAATAATGATATTTAAAATCAAGATCTTAAGTTTTGACAAAATACAAGCACACAAATTACAAACAATGAATCTGTGAGAAGTTAACCTATCGTCATGGCACACAGACGTAAGTACGGGAAATGAAAATGACATCGGATCGAGATGAGAATTGGGAATGCAGCCTTTCTTAAGAGATTAGAATATAGGTAAATCAATATCAACATAAAATAAAGGACCACAACATGCAAAACTATCATAAGACTGAGACATCCTAACAATAATAAGAAAAAGTGTGGACTTGGGACATTCATGAGAGAGTCTTAAAATTTGAGCTAAGGGCTAACTCACCTTCACATAACCAGCTTGTGTGGCGAGATATCTCCAAAAGTTTGAATCAATGTGGATATTTTGTACATGATTATACTAATGTAAGGGATATATCACCAAAATACGTCTTTTGCAATAATATAGTTACTACAAAAGAAGAAAGATATAACTCCAAATTTCTAAGAAAATTTGCTTTATTTCAATGCTATGTTGCTATAAAGGTATAACTTTGGCGGTAAAGTATATCACAATAAAAGTAGTAGCAAAGAAATTTACATACCCAACTCCTTGCATGTCGAACATTTGCCCTCGTCTCTGGCCAAGAAGTTCAACAACAGATCCCATGTGCTCTTCCGGTACCTCCACAGTTGCAATCTGCAACCAACCCACAAATTACAACATGGATGAAATGTGTGAAGGGATTCAAACTTTTTCAGAGAGTACGCAGTATACCATAACTAAAAGCCTTTAAATGACACAACTTTAACTAGCAATTTCTATTTCTAAGTTAATAGAAAAGGAAAGAACAAGTTCCTGTATTTAACTGTAACATCCTAGTTCAAGCCATAAAACATGGGTATATGGGTCATCTATCTTATATGTAGAAAAAGGGCAACCTGCATAAAGTTACTCTCAAAGTAAAATGTGTTGGGGAGACCGGGGGAGCCAGAAGCAACAACGAGCTAATGATCCAGAACCACCAAGAGATCAGAACCCACATCTCCACCCTAAACCTTAAGACATTGGGTATATGGGTCATCTCTCTTATATATCCAACTTTTTGCACATTCATACTCGATGTCGGACTAAAAAAACTCATACTTGAACCCAATAAAATGTAATTAAAGCTAATGTTTGGGAAAGTGATTATTGGGTGTTGGACATAATGTAAATGCCATCACAAAGATTCTTCATGTGCTTTTAACAACACAAAAGGATGGGACTTTGACACATGTAATTACACAATAGATTAGGATAGGAATACTTATAGTTTCCAACTGACCTTCATGTAACAGACACAGTAAAAATCAAAGCAGTTAATCATGTCAATTAGGCTAGATTTTGTCCTAAAGCGAAGCATGTTAGTTCTACAAGAAAATAACAAGGACTCAGCATCTGTCAAATGACTGAGTCATGTTTAGTTATTTTTATATTAAATGACACGAAATTTTCTATTAAAGGTTTACCTCATACGGCTCCAACACTTTGTCATCAACCTTCTTGTTGATAACTTTGGGAGGCCCAACCATGAATTCATATCCTTCCCTTCGCCTGAAGATTGCAATATTTTTGAAGAAATTGGATTATTAATGAGAAATAGAATAATCACACACATACAGACTTACATATTTTCAATGAGTATAGTGATATGCAGAGTTCCACGCCCACTGATAATGAATGTATCGGCTGTTTCACCATCTTCGACCTTCATAGCCAGATTACGCTCAAGTTCACGATAAAGCCTGTCCCTTAAATTCCTACTGGTAACATACTTTCCCTGGAAAGTACAAAATAAGTTTTAGCCGGGTATCTTATCACAGCTGTGAAACAACTTGAGAAATTACCAAGAAAGCGTAACCTAATAGCAATTATTGTGCCAAACAGACAGCATCAGATATCAACAAAGTAAAAGGTACAAATAGAAGATTTTTTTTGGCATACATAAAATATTAATCTATAGACATACCTCACGACCAACAAAAGGCGAAGTGTTTATGGAGAAAGACATTTTCACTGTCGGTTCTTCCACTTTGATGGAAGGTAATGCCTTTCCAGTCAATTTATCCGCAATTGTCTCCCCAATCTGAGTTTTAATGGCAATGTTAAGGATACTAACATACAAGATTATACACTTCACCTAAAACCCTCAATATTTACCTGAACATCAGAAATTCCACATACTGCACATATATCCCCAGCCTCCACCCTTTCAGCAGGGACCCGAAAGAATTTTTCATACACGTAAAGCTCACTAACTCTTGCATATCTACATGAATCTTCTGAGGTACAAACCTGGACAAAATCATCATATAAGTGGTAAGGAGTGCAAATTTAATATCCTCTATTTCTTGCAGTGAACTTTGAACAAAAATGGTAATGCAAAATTGAAATTAAGGCCTCAATAATCTCTGCTTCAGCTTCTTCGAAGATTGAAACGGAAAATACAACATATGAGAATAGTGAGCTAGTGGAAGTGAATCCGAGACTAAAAATTTATTTGTTATTAAGCGAACTTCACTTATTATGCCCAAATATTCATCACATGGTCCAATTAGCAAAGTAGGAATTCAGAAATTGAACAAGAAATTGAACAATAAAAATAAAGGAAAAGGAATACACACCTTGACTTCCATGCCTTTTTCTAAAACTCCAGCTTCCAAGCGCCCAATTGCTATACGTCCTTTATGTCCCTCGTACTCGGTACTTGTAACCTAGTTAATGAATGAGTGTATGATAAGACTACAGATTAGATGTTGTATATACACTTCACAAAATTTGTTCAATATAATGAAGTTTAAAAATGAAAAATGAGAGTTTATTGGTAATTTGAAATATTTTATGGTTTACCAAAACCTATAATTTTGGACTAAATAGCATATCCTACAAACTTGATAAATGATCATGTCTATAAGGAAATGGCATCATCCAAGTTAAGTAGAACTTAGAGAGGATTGTAATGCATATATTCCCTCAACTGAATCAACTGGTAAAGATCTTCAACTGCTTCTTTTATTTATGTTTCCCTTGTCAGTAAATTGGTAGGAGTACATACTTACTATTATTTATAGAAAATGAAATCAATAGAACAATGGAACAAAAAAGACCGAGAAGCAGTATGATAAACAACTACTAACAAGCATTTGGAGAGAGCCATCTTTATCAATACGCGGTCCAGGGATACATCTCATGATTGATTCAAATAATGGCCCAAGGTCGTCTGCCAGATCTTCAGGAGACAACCCTGCTTTCCCTTTTATACCACTTGCATATATTACCTGAAAGTCACACTGCAAAAAGTAGAATTTTTTTCAAATACTGAATCACAATCCTTTAAAATTGAAATGATATGTTTTACCAGCAAACAACATTTGAAATCTTAACGATTTGAACTAACTACCGACAAACTTGCAAGTTCCAACTTGACTTTCAAAGCACACAGAAAACTAACTATTTGAGTTATATCACAAGCATATACCTGTTCATCTGTTGCATTTAGTTCAATGAAGAGTTCAAAAGTAGAATTGACGACAAAATCAGGGCGAGCAGAAGACCTGTCTATTTTATTCACAACCACAACAACCGCATGGCCAAACTCTAAAGCCTTCTTTAAGACAAATCTTGTCTGTGGCATTGGCCCTTCAACAGAATCTACCTACAAAAACAAAGAGAAGCTTGATAAATCATATATATAATAATATATTACAAGAAGCCACATTTTTAAGTTTCAATAAGGCATTTATATTAAGAGAGAAAGTTTAACACATTTTGTTGCAAAGGAGAGAAAAACTGTTTCTTATAAACAAAATACCCCCCAAAGAATAAGGATATATTATTACAGTCCAAGTAGTTGCGAATAAAAAATAGCAAGTTTAAAAATTCCTTGCATTCAGAAAATTCAAACCAATATTGATAAATATATTAGGTGTGAAGACATGAAAGAAAGGCATAAAATTAACCATTTATAACAAAAGATAGATTAAATTCTTCTTTAAACACAGCATTTTCTAGCACTTGAAACTAGTTTGTATGAAAGACCTAAGTATTGAACCAACCTAGTAGAAACTACCACTCCTTCACACACCCTCACCTCAACAAACAACAAATGAAAAGAATATGGCAAAGTGCATGAGTATTGCATCAGTGAAAACAACTGTCAGAAAAAGATACACGATTTTCAGTGAATCAGAAAAAAAGTTGAAATAAGTACCACTAGAAGAATTCCTTCGACCATATTCAAGATGCGCTCTACTTCACCCCCGAAATCAGAGTGACCTGGAGTATCAATTATATTAATCTTGGCATCTTTATAAGTCACAGATGTATTTTTACTCAGTATAGTGATTCCTCTTTCACGCTCCAAATCATTAGAGTCCATTATCCTTTCTTGTACAGTTTGATTATCGCGAAACACCTGTACAAAAGCCCATAAATATATCACATCATCAACACAATCATCTACTCTCTCATACCTTTCTCTCCCAAATAAATAAACTGTTAGAACAACAACAAGTAACATAAGATTAAAGAACAGCAAATCGTAAACAATGGAAGACGGTCCTTTTGTTTACGCAGTTTGGCCAACTGTACCTACCTCTGAGACTATAGAGTAGCTATAGTTCCGTAAATTAATTGAGTAAATTAAGGTTTATATAAGTGTTACAAGCCAGCCATATATATATAGTATACTACATTCAAATTACAATAATACCCCTGAACCCCGACAACAACAGTTTGGCCTAACACACGTTTGGGCGAAATGCAAGGACGGGGGTGGAGGGAGCTTTGCAACACTCTGCTAGCTCAGCTCCAATGCCCCTTGCCCTTCTTCTGTGTCTATATATGAGCCATACTCAACATAAATATCAAATAGGGAATTGCGGGTTCAAACCCGTGACCCACATATCAAAAATGTCTCTGCAGCCATTTACCATTTGAGTAGTACTTACGGGACCATATAAAAATTGACTTTATAAACAAATTGTAATTATGATGAATTTATGATATTGATTGATACCTTGGTTTGTTTGAGCATAGCATCAACGAGAGTTGTTTTACCATGATCAACATGAGCAACAATTGCAATATTTCTAATATCTGCTCTTCTCATCAATTTCTTCTTCTCTGAAGAACCAACAAATTCAATCAAAACCCAGAAAATATAAACACAAGAAAGAATAAAGAGTGTGAAAAATTACCAATTTTAGGCTCTGTGACTTCTGAAATTGAACATTTAATTGCCCTATTGTTCCTTGAAGCAATTCGAAGAGTTGGTTTGGAAGAAGATAAGGGAAGTCCAAAGAGCTTGTTACGTTTATTGAAGAAAAGTGGAGAAGAAGAGTTTTTCTTTGGAAGTGTTGTGGATGAGAATAATAAAGAGTTTTGAACAGTAAGTGCCATTTTCTCCATTTCCCTTAACTCACTCACTCTCTGTGTAAAGTGTTGTTACACAGAAAAGAGAGAGAGAAAGATGAAGGATATTGGAGAAATGAATATGTGAGGCTATGGATTGATATTCTTGTATATATCGTTGAGTTTGTTTCAAGTGAAATGAAATACTAGTGGTACACGAATGGATACGATGCTGTACTTTGTGTTGTGTGGGAGTTAATAAATCAACTAGGTTTTGATATACGGCTTAGTTTCTTCCACATCATCTTAGGTTTCTTACCACTACTATGATCTTAACCATCATTGTTAAGGGTTTATGTGACGGCTAATCTTATCTTCAATAATCATTTTATTTGTATCCTTAGTTAGATTAGATTACATGTGATTTAGTTATCATGTGGTTAAATTTATTGGTAGACTATTTTCATTTTATTGTAGTTATTAATAAGTTTTTTTTTTTGAGGTAGGTTATAAATAAGTTGTTGGGATGGTATTGCCTTTTTCAAAATTGCGGCTAGAAATCGCGTTAATGTGGAAGCTTGGTTTCCAAACTTCTTATTTGCACGACATGTTTGGCTAGAAACGTAAGTTTGGTTGTTCCACCGCTGAACTGAAGAGGTACTTAGTTTCATACTGGATTTGAATAAGTACATGTTTGGAACCACGACATGGTGTTTTGGATGGACGCAAGTTATTAGATGATGCGAAGGTGTTCAGTTTTGGAAGAGAAGCAGTTTTGCTATCCAAAAGAAATTCTACCTTTTTTTATGAACTAAGAGTGTGGTTAAACATCAAAGTGAAACTTAGATATCTGAACTTTGTTGACACCCCCGATAAATTTCTTTCCTCGACTACCCGGGGGGTAGGGATACTTGGAGATCGAATTTTGCAAGGCTTGATTTTGCTCGTGTGTTAATTTCTACGAAAAGCTGATGGTTGATGATAAATTATGCAAAATCGAGGTTGTGGAGGAAGGAGAGATTGGATTAGCGGAAGATGCTTGTTTAGATGAAGAAGATATAGAGAATGAATTGGTGTTTTTCGAACATTCGTGTGCGCAAGAAAATGAGGCATTGATTCATTCGCTTGTTCAAAATTGGTTGATCCTTCATGATAAAAAGGAGGGGGCCATTAATGATGTTGAGAACATTGGTAAGACTATTGGTTTGAGCTTTGAGGGAGACAAAGCAAATAGGTTTAGTGTTCTAACTAGGGGTCAAAGCAGTAAAGTTTTGGGGGGGAAGAGGCTCAACTCCTTTTTTTATGAAGGTGATGAAGAAAAAAGGTAAGGATAGAGATGTTCGGCATGGCGAGGGAGAAAAAAAAAGTAAGGTTACTGGTGTTTGGAATGGTGGGGGAGAAAAAAGTAAGGATAATGGTGTTTAGAAGAGCGAGAGAGAAAAAAGTAAGGATTTTAGGGTTCCACATGGTGAGGGAGAAAAAAAAAGGAAGGATATTGGTATTCAGTGTGGTGAGGGGAAAAAGTAAGGTTAGTGGTGTTCAGACACGTGGGGGAGGAAAACGTATGGATTTTGTTGTTCATAAAAAATTCTAATTTGGTTTCGTTTTATTGTGGGGTGTGTAGTACCCTCATTTTGTCCAAGTCTTTTCTTCAAAAAAAAAATCATCATCATGCAAAAAAAAATCGAAAAAATCAATTTTCATTTTTTTTAAATAATAAGAAAAAGTTTTATTATTATTTATTTATCTTTCTTATTATTATTATTATTATTATTATTATTATTATTATTATTATTATTATTATTATTATTATTATTATTATTATTATTATTATTACTACTTTTATTATTATTATTATTATGTTTGTTTGTCTCAAAAAAAAAAAAGAAACATGTGCAAAGAAGGAAACAAGGTCAAACTAAGCTGCTGCCCCTGTTTTTTCAGCACCTCCTCCTTGCCATTTGCTTCCTTTCTTCTTTATCAAACAAGTCAAAATAAGCTGCAAGCTGCTGCCCTGTTCCAGCACACCCTTCGTTTTCTTTCCTTTCTTCTTTATCAAGAAAGTCCAAATAAGCTGCAAGCTGCTGCCCCTGTTTCCAGCATCCCTCTCCTTGCCATTTGTTCCCATTTCCTTTGTCAAAACAAGTCAAGGAAGGCTGCAAGCTTCTCCCCTGTGTGCAGCGCCCCTTCTCCCTGTTTTCTCCCTACCTCTGTCAGGGCAGCACCCCTCTTTTCCTGTTTTTCTTCCCCAAAATCTTCAAGAATCAACCCAAAAGCATCACAAGTTGCAGGCAGCACCCTGTTTTTCCATTTTTCCTTACCCTCTGTCAGAACTCAGCCCCTACTTGTCCAGAACTAGCCACAAAGTCTTCACCAAAATCACAAGGCAAGGTCACTTCCTTCCCTTTTCAATAAATGTTAACCAAAGTCTTTGCCATAGCACACAAAAAGACCCAGCTTTCAAGGGATTTTCATGATTACAAATGATCACAAAATTGCCTATATAAGAGGCACGAAAATGAATGAAGGGAGAGGAATTTTTAGAGCAAAAACAGAACCAAAAAACAGCAAGAATTCATAACAAACTTCCAAAGAGAAAAACTCTGTTTTTCTGTTTTTTTCTTTACAAACCACCACAACAAATCAAACAGAATCAAAATAGAAACTAAATCACAAGAAACATCACACAAAGAGAGGATAATAGTAGCAAAACACCATTTTGTTATTGTTCATCTTCTCCATCACTTCCATCATCAAGAAACTACAACCATCCAAAAGCCCCTTTCATTTTCTTGTGTATCTAAAGCTTTAGCTAGGAATTTGTAAGTATCTTGAACCTTCTTATCTTTTTTTTTTTGCATTCTGTTTAAGTGTTCGTAGCCTTTTTCATAAAAAATGCATTTTTTGTCATAAGTTCATGGGCATGACTTGAAGCCAAAATATATTAGGTTCTAGGACATCTTTTGGTAGATCTAAAACCACTAAGATGTAGTATTCATGGCAAACTTTACAATGGTATTTTCATTTTTGTATTTGGTTCAGTTTTGAGTGAGAAATTTAACTGAGAAGTTGAGAAAAAGTCACAGAACTCTGTTCTGCTGTTCCTGCTGTCCCTGCATTATTTTTCTGCATTTTTTTAACTCATTTTTGCACTAAAAACATCATTCAAAAACCCCAAAAAATCACAAAGATTACAAATCACCAAAACAGAAGTGGATTGCTTCTTTTTCTTACTGTTTTCAAACATTTTTTTACCCCCAAAGGTTCTGAAATCAGAATCAGAAGCAGCTTCTGAATAGTACTTCAGAAGCAGCTTCTGAAGAGTACTTCAGAAGCAGCTTCTGAACAGTACTTCAGAAGCAGCTTCTAAAGAGTACTTCAGAAGCAGCTTCTGAACAGTACTTCAGAAGCAGCTTCTGAACAGTGCTTCTGAACCCAGAGTCTGAACAGTGCTTCTGAACAGTGCTTCTGAAGCATCTTCTGAACAGTGCTTCTGAAGCAGCTTCTGAAGGCAGCTTCTGAACAGTGCTTCTGAAGGCAGCTTCTGAACAGTGCTTCTGAAGCAGCTTCTGAACAGTGCTTCTGAAGCAGCTTCTGAACAGTGCTTCTGAAGCAGCTTCTGAACAGTGCTTCTGAAAGGCAGCTTCTGAAGGTGCTTCTGAAGCTGTACATTTTGCATTCTGAAGTCAGTTCCTGCTTCTGAAGGTTCAGAACTTGGGCTGAAACTCATTTTATCTGAAACTCATTTTTATTCAAAGAGGAAAATACAACAAGTGTTAATGCTTTCAATTTTGGTTTATACATCTATTTTCAATAATAAACTTGAATGAAAAAGGAGTGGTTTGACGTATGTCTTCCCATTCCCCGGTTGCACGAGCACTTGACGTACGTCCCGAAATTTGGTCGCAATGACCTTGTTCTTGTTCTCAAAGGGGTTTATCGACGTTCCCTTTTTCAAAAACAAAACTTCGGTGGCGACTTTACTGTTTAGCGAGCGCTTTCCGCCCGCACATTTTTCCCGCCGCTTCAGCTGGCGACTTCACTGGGGAGAGTTAGAGAATCAACCCTAGTTAGTTGGTTTAGCTTTTAGTGTTAGTTTTTTGCCTTAAATGTTTGTTTATTTTTGGTCTTATTTGCTTTATTTTATTTCCGCTTTATTTTTCGCCTTTTATGATTTTGTGCTTTTGTATCGGGGTTGTGATGTTCAAAACACTTTTGAGTGGAGCTCTGCACCCGAGTTTGAAAAAAACCTAGGTTTAGGATGGTGGTTGCGTAGTATTGGCTTTCGAGATAAACATCTCGTTTAGTCAATATGAAGACCCCGCTTAGAGATGGTCCTCTACGTTGAAAGGTCGTCCGTATAATGGTTAATCCGTTATCATGGCGAAATTCCGAATTGGACCCCTAACTCTAAGAACCTTCTTCTTAGAACCTCTTCAAAATTTGGTGTCTGTATTGACTTTCGAGGTAGACATCTCGTTTTGGTTAGTACAAACCCCACCTAGAGGAGACACACTCGTGAAAGGTTGTCATATAATGGTTAACCCGTTATTATGGCAAAATTCCGAGATGCCTCCATGACTCTAGGTACTCCTAACTCAAAAACCTTAGAACTACCCTTGGTGAGAACCCTGATATAGAAAGCACATAGAACTAAGCCCTCGTAAGGAGCCATCCCTTTAAGTTTTATTTCCCAATTATCCATACCCACACAAAGCATACATGCATTGCATCCACATGCATAAAATCATTTTCTTAATGCACAAGTTTGTTTCAGGGAATTGCAAAGGCTAAGATTGTGTTGCAAATGTCTAACAAATTAAACATGGGCTCCGAGAAAAGAAGAACTCTGTCATTGAAAGTCAAGCTCCCTATGATAAGAGACTTTAGGGAGGAGATTGAGGCAATCTAATTTTTTTTTTGTAACCTGCCTATTTGTATAACTCTTTGATTATTAATGAAAAATCCTTATTGCTTTTTGGTTACTTCTGTTTCTCTTTATCTCAATGCCTTTACAATTGGAAGATATTTGCAGGAGCACCAAAAGCCTTGCAGTTCCCTAAAAATTAATCATGACAAAAAAGAACTTTTTCATGCATTTGCATTAACGTCATCCATAACATGCATACATTCGTTTTCATACCCAAAACTCATTCCCCTTCTTATTACCAGAAATTCCAACAACCCAAACTGATTCACCGGTATTCGCATTACACTCGAAACAACGCACGAAGGATCATGGAAGAGATTGAACAAAACCAAGAAGTCATGAGACAAGACATCAACCAACTGAATGGGAAGTTGGATCGACTGATGGACACTCTCCAAGAACTAGCAAACAGGGAGCAGATCCCGCAGCCTCGAGTGGTGGAAAATGTTATCCCCGAGCCACAACCAGCCTCTGCGGCAGCTGTCGTTTGGCCGCCGTTTGGTCTTCCTCTAGGCTACACACCTCCATTTGAGAGCCATAATGAAGGTGTTCCGTCTCAGTCTCGTCCTACTCAAGCATCAGTACCTCGTCCCAATGAAATTACTGTGATACAAGAGAATGCTGATGTTACTGCAGGATCTCTAATACCTCAAGGTGCAGTGGAAAATCCATTGTTGGTGTACCATTCTCCCAACCAGTCAGACCCTCCTAAGCAGCATACTGAACCTTCGTTAGATGGACGACTACATACGGGGGGTGAGAACGAAGGAGCTAAAGGAAAAATTCTTGCTTTGGAAGAACGAGTCAAAGCAATGGAAGGGAATAGTGAATTCGGGTTGGACGCGCTTGATATGTGTTTGGTCTCAAATGTGGTGATTCCTCCAAAATTCAAAACTCCGGATTTTGAAAAATACAAAGGATTGACTTGTCCTCGCAATCACTTGATCATGTATTGCAGGAAGATGGGTATAGCTGCTCAAGATGATAAGCTCCTCATCCATTTTTTCCAAGACAGTCTCAGCGGAGCTTCTTTGAATTAGTATATGCATCTCAAAAAGAGTCGGATCCGGACTTGGAAGGATTTAGCAGAAGCCTTTGTCAAACAATACAAATACAACATGGGCATGGCTCCCGATAGGATGCAATTACAAGATTTAACCAAGAAGGGAACGGAAACGTTCAAAGAATATGCACAACGATGGAGAGAATTGGCGTCACAAGTTGAACCACCTTTGTCAGAAAGAGAAATGACAAGAATTTTCATAGGCACCCTACAAGCTCCATATTATGAGAGGGTGATAGGAAGCGCCTCGTCCGGTTTCTCCGACTTGGTCATCATTGGGGAAATGGTGGAAGTGGGTCTGAAAAATGGAAAGATCCAAAATGCTCAAAGTGGTCAAGTTGTTGCAAAGAAATTTCCGGCCTCTTTCCCTAAAAAAAGGAAGGAGAAACCAATGCTGTAATGACTGGTCTTCAAAATTCTTATCGTCCGCCTATAAATGCTTATCATCCCTCCACCCTTCAAGTACCATAGCAAGATCAGCATTATGTTGCCACCGCAGCACCTATGCAATATCAGCAACCAGCACCTCAAAGACCTCAATATCAACCGGCTCGTCCAAATCATTGGGGTCAAACCTCGAGTCAGAATCAATATCAACCTCCTTACAATCAGCGACCAAGGCAGATCGACCCGATCCCCATCCCGTACAGTCAACTTTGGCCGCTCTTGATAAAGAATTCTTTAGTGGTACCTAGAAATGTCAGACCTTTGGAGCTGCCATATCCGCATTGGTATAATCCAAATGCCAAATGCGAGTTTCATTCTGGTCACTCCATTGAAGAATGTAGAGCACTTAAAGAGACGGTGCAAGAGCTAGTCAACAACAAGAGCTTATCCTTCAAAGAGAAGGGGCCCGATGTGAAGAACAATCCTCTGCCGGGTTATAATGGCCCAAACGTCAGTATTGTGGAAGAAGATACAAACTTTGACGAGATCAAGAGAGTGGAAGAAATAAGGACTCCTTTGTTGATGCTCCATGCCAAGCTAGCCAAATGCGGTTTGATCCAAGGAACCCATAACAATTGTGAAGAATGCGCCTTAAGTCTCGAAGGCTGTCAGTTGGTCAAAGAACAAGGGCAAGAATTGATAAATCAAGGCATATTGCAAGTCGGTCGAGCAAAGAGGATGACATATGTCTCAATTATTGAACCACACGTTGAAAGCAACCAAGAAATACCAAAACCTGTCGAGATCCTTTATCAAAAAAGAGACGCCCAACCATTGATGAACCATAGGCAGCCTGTTGTCATATGTGTTCCTTCGCCATTTCCTTACAAAAGTTCTAAAGCAGTACCTTGGGATTATGATGCAAACATCGTTGTCTATGAACCAGAAGGGAGAACGGAAAGAGAACCTAGAAAGGTGATGGATGGTGTTACCCATATTTCTGAAGCCAGTGGAATGACCCGAAGTGGTCAGATCTTTGCTCCCAAACAGTTTAGAAGAGAAGATAATGAGGTAGCAGAAGAAGCCCAGAAAAGAAAAGAAATGCCCAGTCAAGACAAGGGGCAGGAATACGGTGATCGTCCAGCATCAAAGGAAGATGATGAGTTCTTGAAAATCATCAAGAGGAGTGAATACAAAATAGTTGACCAATTGAATCAAAATCCTTCCAAGATATCTATCCTTTCACTACTACTGAACTCCGAGGCGCATAGGAAGGCATTACTAAAAGTGTTAAATCAGGCGCATGTAACCCATGATGTTACAATAGAAAACTTCGGCGGATTAGTTGCCAATATCACTGCTAGTAGATGCCTAAGCTTTAATGATGAAGACTTACCTGTGGAGGGGAAATCTCACAATAAAGCATTACACATATCCACAATGTGTCACGACACTGTCCTTGCAAGAGTGTTGGTTGATACTAGTTCGTCATCGAACGTGCTGCCAAAGTCCACTCTCAACAAGATGTCTATTGACGGAGTCTGCTTGATGCCCAGCTCTTTAATCGTGAAAGCTTTTGATGGGTCTAGGAGATCTGTCATCAGAGAGGTATGCCTACCAGTCCAAATAGGTCCACACACTTTTGATATCACTTTCCAAGTGATGGATATCAACCCAGCTTATAGCTGCCTATTGGGACATTCTTGGATCCATGCGGTTGGAGCTGTGACATCTACCTTGCACCAAAAGCTAAAATTTGTGGTGGATGATAAATTGATCACCGTTGCTGGCGAAGAAGATATCTTTGTAAGCCATCTGTCTTCCTTCCAGTATGTGGAAGCAGGTGAAGGATCTTTTGAAACTGCTTTCCAAGCTTTAGAGGTCGCCAATGTTGTGGCAGGGTTTAAGAAAACTCGTGTTAAGGAAGCTAAAGTCCCCGCTACCTTTTGGAAGAATGATACACTATTGGCTAAAGGAGGAGGCTCCAAAGGTTGTGAGCAGTTGTGGTATATGCCTATGAAAAGAGATAGGTATGGATTGGGTTATCAACCATCCATGGGAAAGAATGATGCTGCAAGGGTACCCATTGTTAACATTCAAGAAACATTCAGCAGTGCGGGTTTTGCTAGTGAAGATCTAGTAGCTGTCATTGAAGATGTTCCAGATGATGAGGAGACACCTTGTTTGGTCTACCATTGCTCTCCGAATGCAAGCCTCAACAACTAGACTGCCGTTGAAATCCAAAGATATTTTCTTTTTCAAAGTAATTTTTATCATGTTTTTCAAATCCTTTTGCTCTGCCCAAGGCTTAAGGATAACTTTGTAGGGCACCCTTTTATTTCATATGTTGAATCATCGTCAATAAAAAGCATTTTGTTTTCCACTACTCTTTATTTCTTTCATTTCTGCACTTATTTTTTTTAGAAAATGGTAATCTTTTCCTCTCTTTTGTTTATTTTTGTTTTGTTCATCCTTCTAAAATAAAAATCATCATAAAACACATGCAGATCCCTAAATAAACCCATTGAATATGATACCGCTACAATCCCGCATAACCTTGAGCTCCCCATTAACCAAGCTGAAGAGGATGGTGAAAGCGATTGTGAGCTTCCCGAGGAGTTGGCAAGACTGCTAGAGCATGAGTCTAAAGAGATACAGCCGAATCAAGAGCCTGTGGAGGTAATCAACTTGGGAACTGAACACGAAAGAAGAGAGGTCAAGATCGGTTTGTCTTTAAAGGCAAAAGAGCGCGAGAAGTTAGTCTAACTCTTGAGGGAATATATAGATGTGTTTGCATGGCCGTACCAAGACATGCCAGGATTGGATACCAAGATAGTTTAGCACAAGCTGCCACTCCGGCCAGAATGCCCGCCGATAAAACAGATGTTGAGAAGGAAAAGACCGGACATGTCGCTCAAGATCAGGGAAGAGGTCAAAAGACAGTTTGATGCATGATTCCTAGCCATGGCAAAGTATCCACAATGGGTTGCCAACATAGTACCAGTGTCGAAGAAAGATGGTAAAGTGCGAATGTGTGTCGACTACCGAGATCTGAACAAAGCAAGTCCCAAGGATGACTTCCCATTACCTCACATTGACATGTTGGTAGACAATACAGCCTGGTTCGCGGTTTTCTCATTTATGGATGGATTCTCCGGCTATAATCAAATCAAGATGGCTCCAGAAGACATGGAGAAAACTACCTTCATCACCCCATGGGGAACATATTGCTACAAGGTAATGCCTTTCGGCTTGAAGAATGCTGGAACAACCTATCAAAGGGCAATGATGGCTCTTTTCCATGACATGATGCACAAAGAAATAGAGGTCTATGTAGATGACATGATCGCCAAGTCCGAAACTGAAGAAGACCATATCCTTCACTTGCAAAAGTTATTCATACGTTTAAGGAAATACAAACTGCGACTCAATCCAGCTAAGTGTACCTTTGGTGTCAGGTCCGGAAAGTTACTTGGTTTCATCGTTAGTCAACGAGGGATTGAAGTTGACCCTGACAAGGTACGTGCAATCCAAGAAATGCCAGCTCCTCGTACTGAAAAAGAAGTTCATGGTTTTCTAGGGAGATTGAACTACATCTCTAGGTTCATTTCTCATCTCACCGTTACTTGCGAGCCAATCTTCAAATTGCTATGTAAGGATCAGGCCATCATATGGAATGAGAATTGCCAAGGGGCATTTGAAAAGATCAAACAATACTTGCAAGAACCACCCATCTTGATACCGCCCGTTCCTGGAAGACCTCTCATTATGTATTTAACAGTATTGGAGGAATCCATGGGATGTGCGCTGGGGCAACATGATGAAACTGGTAGGAAGGAGCATGCCATCTATTTCTTAAGCAAGAAGTTTACCGATGTCGAAACCAGATACACCCTGCTAGAAAGAACTTGTTGTGCTTTGGCATGGGCTGCCCACCGATTGAGACAGTACATGATTTGTCACACAACATGGTTGATATCAAAGATGGATCCAATCAAGTATATCTTTGAGAAACCCGCTCTGACTGGAAGGATTGCCCGTTGGCAAATGCTGTTATCCGAGTATGACATCCTGCACGTAACTCAGAAAGCCATTAAAGGAAGTGTGCTAGCAGATCACTTGGCTCATCAACCAGTGGAAGACTATCAGCCCATACCGTTTGATTTCCCATATGAAGATATTATGGCTTTAAAAGAAGATGAGGTCATAGGAGACGATGAGGGACCCGAACCGGGAGCTCGATGGAAGCTTGCTTTCGATGGTGCAGCTAATGCCATGGGGCATGGGATTGGAGCTGTTCTAATTGTTGGAAAATTTAGGTCTAAATAAAAACAGAATTCATAACACATGTTCAACAATTATGAATCAACAACGGAAGCAAACAAAACATTGAACATGATTACGATCGGATCTACAACATGTTTGATTTATCAAGGATATCAATAATTAGGTATTAGGAATACCTGGATGAAGCTTTGATGGCTGCCTTCACAACAACGATAACATAGAGAGAGGAGGTGATCTGAAACAAACAGGGTTAGCGGCGGCTGATTTGGTTCTTCCTCAACCGGTACCTTTATGCCTCAAGTTCTCTTCCGATGGGGAGAAGAGATAGTTTGCCGTGTACGGTGTATTGGGGACCATAGCCTCTTTTATATTGGATGACCATTAGGGTTTCCCATTATTCCGTTAATGGGCCATCCGGACATCCACCCATATTGAGTCCATATCAATTAATTAATTATCTAAATAGAAATCTAATTAGCCTTATTACTTAAATTGATCACTAATCAATTAAGGCTCTAAATTGATAAATAGCTAATATAATTATTATTACGATATTTGCCCAATAATGATATCGGAATATAATTAAATAATAAAATATTCCAACACTAATATCTCCAAAGGGTGGTTATACCCCCTTCACAGCAAGACTATGTTTTGTCTGCACAAATAATGTGGCGGAATATGAAGCATGCATCTTGGGCCTTGATGCTGCCATCGACTTAAGAGTCAAGATTTTGGAGGTGTGTGGAGATTCAGCCCTAGTCATTTACCAAGTAAAAGGAGAATGGGAAACCTGTCATCCCAAGCTGACCCCGTACCGCGCTCATGTCTTGAAGCTAATAAAGTTCTTCGATGAAATCACCTTCCATCATATCCCTAGAGAAGAAAATCAAGTAGCAGATGCTTTGGCTACGTTATCGTCAATGTATAAAGTGAAATTTCACAATGAAGCGCCACTTATAAAGGTAGAGCGCCGAGACGAGCCGACATTCTGTCTATCCATCGAAGAGGCATCTGATGGCAAGCCATGGTACCATGACATCAAGGTCTAACTCAGAGATCAAGAATATCCTGCAAACATTTCAAATAGGGATAAAAAGACTCTAAGACGACTATCAGCTAAATTCTTCCTGAATGGTGATGTGCTCTACAAAAGAAATCACGACCTGGTTCTTCTCAGGTGTGTGGACAAACATGAGGCAGACTTGCTCATAAAAGAAATCCATGAAGGGTCCTTCGGTACTCATGCCAATGGACATGCAATGGCTAGAAAAATCCTAAGGGCTGGTTACTATTGGCTGACCATGGAATCTGATTGTTTCAGCTACGCTAGGAAATGCCACAAGTGCCAAATCTAAGCTGATAAAGTGCACGTGCCTCCAACTCCTTTGAATGTGATGGCATCACCTGTTGTAATAAGCCCTAATAGCCAATCTATTTTGATTGGATTTGGCCTTGTATCATGACTTTGATATATATTTATGAATATATATATATATATATATATATATATATATATATATATATATATATATATATATATATAAAGCATTTTATTTATTCTTTTGTTTAGTTTCAAAATAATAAATTCCCTAGAATAATTAGTCCATTTAATGGAGCATTAAGTGTGACTTAATCGTGAGACCCATTAAACGAAAGGACATTATTCTTAAAGTATCCGTAGTCAAGCTTTATTGTGAAATGGGATAACATTAAAGCATAGAGACTATTAAGTGGGTAGACTGATGATCACATCTCACGAATCATAGATAAAGAGTTATCAAGTCTTCACATAGGTATAAATATTAGGAGTAATATTTATACTGGATTGACCCACCATGAGAATACTACATAGTAAAAGTTATGAAAAGTGTCATAAGATATTCTCATAGTGATAGTGGTGTATTCCACCCTTTGACCTGAAACCACTATGTACCCTAGATGTAGGAGTCGAGTGCTTTATCACCATTCAAACGTTGTCTGTAATAGGATGGCTATAAAGTTGGTTGATGGGTACTCAATGAATCATGCTGAGGGACATGAGTGACCTAGATGGAATTTGCCCCTCCTACATAACAGGAGAAATGTTTATGGGCCCAATATTGAACTAGACAAGGATGACATGGTCTATGCCTTGTGTTCAATATAGACATGAGGGCAAAAGGGTAATTATACACATGATCATTATCACAGAAAGGTTTCGTCAGATCACATGACATTCTCGTCACTTGGGTAGCAGTGATGTGTTGCTAGATACCGCTCACTGTTTATAATATTAAATGTGTTTTAATATTATTTCCAACGTTATGGGAACCTATAGGGGTCACACACAAAGGACAGATAGATGAGAGAAATAAATAAGTAAGACTTATTTATAAAATAATAAGTAAGACTTATTAGTAATTAAATAATTAAGTATGACTTATTATTTAATTTATAAAAAATAGAGAAACGCGGTCCACCGTAAGGTACAGTGTGTTTAAGTGAAATATGGTCCACCGTAAGATACGGTGTATTTAAGTGCTTGGCTTGTTGACCACACAAGTGGTTCTATAAATAGAACCCTTGTGTTGAAGCATCACAGACTTTTGTTGAACGCTTAACCTAATTCACAAAAGTTGTGAAACCCTAGCCGCCACTCTCTAAACGCTGTTCTCTCTGAATCTCCGTTGGAATTGGCTAGCACCGGTCATCGGAGAAGTTCTGTTCGTGTGGACTGAATAGAGGCATCGCTACGTTGCTTTGCTAGTGATCAGAAACAATTCTGCTACAAAGGTTCTGCGCTTCAAGAGGTAAACACATGAATCCTTAAAGTGTTTAAGTATATGTGTTTGATTTGTGATTAATGATTTAATCAAGATCCATTTCAACGGGATTTGTTCCGCTAAGAGGATTAAATTTTTGAAAAACCCTCTTGAAATCCCTTCATCACCTTGGCCATTCTCTATGTGGGGCATCGACATGATCGGACCCATTGAACCTCAAGCTTCAAATGGACACCGGTTCATCCTAGTTGCCATCGACTACTTCACCAAATGGGTTGAAGCTGCTTCATATGCCAATGTAACTAAGCAAGTGGTGGTTCGATTCATCAAAAAGGAGATAATATGTCGCTACGGACTCCCCAACAAAGTCATCACTGACAATGGCACTAACCTGAACAACAAACTGATGGAAGAGTTGTGTGAAAATTTCAAAATCGAACACCACAACTCTTCACCATACCGGCCAAAGATGAATGGAGCCGTAGAAGCAGCAAACAAAAACATTAAGAAAATCCTTCAAAAGATGGTGAAAACTTACAAAGATTGGCACAAAATGCTTCCCTTCGCCTTACATGGCTATAGGACCTCGGTTCGCACCTCAACAGGGGCAACCCCGTTCTCCCTGGTATATGGCATGGAGGCAGTCCTCCCCATTGAGGTGGAAATTCACTCAATGAGAGTCCTGATGGAGGCCAAATTAGAAGAAGCAGAATGGATCCAAGCAAGGTTTGACCAGTTAAACTTAATCGATGAGAAGCGGATGATAGCCTTATGTCATGGTCAGTTATATCAAAGCAGGCTCAAGAAGGCGTTCGACAAGAAGATCCGTCCTCGAGAGTTCCAAGAAGGCGACCTAGTGCTCAAAAGGATTTTACCTATACACAAAGATTCGCGTGGAAAGTGGACCCCAAACTATGAAGGCCCTTATGTAGTGAAGAAAGCCTTCTCTGGAGGAGCCTTGATTCTCACAACAATGGACGGTGAGGACTTTCCACGTCCTGTGAATTCCGATGTAGTCAAGAAATACTATGCCTGATCACAAAAGAACGCCCGTTAAGTTGAAAACCTAAAAGGGCAACTTAGGCAAAAAGGGGCATCCCGGTGGACTGAAAACTCAAAAGGGCGGTCCAGGCAAAAATTAGGGATACAAAAAAACAAAAGAAAACCCGCTAAGTCGAAAACCTAAAAAGACAACTTAGGCAAAAGTTGGGAAAAGAAAAAAGGTAGGTAACTACATCAAGACAGTTCGCTCCTAACATCAACTGAAGAACCAATTTCTTTGCCATCCCCAGAAGCAAGGTGTTGTGGACTTAGGGTTATTAAGAAAGCAGTGGTCGTCATGACTCAATGGGAACTTCCAGTGTTTTCCCTATTCCCATCTTCATTTCTCTTATTCATCTTTGTGGAGTTACACCTTTAGTGTGCTGCCATTCCATGTACTAAATCGTGTTTCACTACTAATAAAGTGCATCCTCCTATTTTACCTTTGTCATTTTTTTTCCATTCCCAATAAATGCTATTTATTTTGATGATACAATTTTGAAATAAAAAGTAATAACATAAAATCTGTTGAAATCATGGTCACTTTGATTTAAAAATATCTAAAGGAAATCAACGGTCCCAGTGAGATGTTTGTATCTCTCAAAATTCTCAGAGCAATCACAAATGATTCCCCTTTTGTAGCAGAATCAGTAACTACATAACACACGAAGTGCCCGTGCAAGAACGAGATGTCGAAAGCTCCGTCAGCAGCCATTAATATGAAACTTCAAAAGCAATGGGTATTGCGAATGCCGAAGGATCGAAAACCCCAAATATCGTACCTTGACCATTTTATTCCACAAAATCCCCAAAAGCCCGACCATGCTCGGCACCCAACCATAGCTGAAGCCCAACATGTCCTTGGTTTACCCCAAGACTCAGCATGCTACACGCATCATATCACACACATTCATTAACCTGCATCTCATATTCATATCATACTCTCCCTCACAATTCCTCATGCTCCCCCAAGAAGCACTCCCCAGTGAGTATCCCATGTTCTTACACTCCTCAGCGAGTCATCCCAGTGTTCCCTAGTGAACCTCATTCAAGAACTTCCCCAGTAAGTTTTTCTAAAAAAAAAATCCCCCCAGCGGATTTCTTCCCAAACTGTCCCATTCCCGAGTGGACCTGCTCGCGGCCACTAAAGTTCCCCAGTTAAAACTCCCCCAGCGTGTTTACCTGATCATATCATATCATTATCACTCCCCCAGCGAGTCTGCACAATCATATCATATCATTATCATTTCACCAAGACCCGCTTGGCGGTAATCAGTCAAACATCATATTTCCGAGTGAATTGACTTTCAGCATAAACGGCTGAATAAGATCACTCCATCCTTAGGATCTACCTCTAGCATCAGCGGCTAGATAAGATAACCTTTCCCAGTGAATTGACTTTCAGCATAAACGGCTGAATAAGATCACTCCATCCTTAGGACCTACCTCTAGCATAAACGGCTAGATAAGATAACCTTTATCCCCATTGGATTGACCTTCAACATATGCGGCTGAATAAGATCACCTTTGTCCTTAGGAATCTACCTCCAGTGTAGGCGGCTGGATAAGATAACCTTTATCCCCAGTGGATCGACCTTCAGCATAAGCGACTGAATAAGATCACCTTTGTCCTTAGGAATCTACCTCCAGCGTAGGCGGCTGGATATGATCACCTTTATTCCCAGCGGATCGACCTTCAGCATAAGCGGCTGAATAAGTTCACCTTTGTCCTTAGGGATCTGCCTCCAGCGTAAGCGGCTGGATATGATCAACCTTCCCCCGGTGGAGGCATGTTGTCTGTATCGTTTCACCAGGATCTGCTTGGCGACGATCATTTTCAATCGTATCAGTCTAAGTACCAGCCATGACTTGAGATGACTGTTGAGTATTTTGAAGTTGGCTGCATGTTTTGGTAAATTCAATGTGTTCAAGCAAAGCATCTCCATGTGTTAGAGAAGTCTTCAGAAGCAAGAAAGTGGATTTGAAGTGGTTCAGAAGCTGTTTTGGCCTTCAGACGCACTTTGGACCTTCAGACGCACTACAGTGCTTCAGACGCACTGTTCACCAGTTGACCAGCGTTGACTTCTTCAGAAGCTGGGTTTTTATGTGTTCTTTCTGTGTGAATCTTTGTGAGATTTATTAAGGATTTATTATGGCTGAAGGTTTCTAGAATGTTGATTGATTTGTTGAAGATCTTATGAAGATTGGCCTCGTGTTTATGCTTAATTATATTTACTGAAGCAATCTTTGCAAGATACAATGCAGAATTATTTGTTTCCTTATTGAGCCATTCATATTTCAGAAACATATCAAATTTAGAAGATTGGCTACAGATTTAAGAGAGCTGCTGAAGTCTATAAAAGGAGATGTGCTGCTATTGTTGAAGACTTACGAGTGTTAATTCAGAAATCAGAGAAATAGAGTCTTTGTGTTTTTGAAACTTAGGTTTATTTGCACACCACTCATCTGAGTTGGTTTAGAGTTTTATTGAGTTGTAATTCATTCTAAGCCTTTAGGTACGAATGAAGTCTTTGATGTATTGAAGTGTTTCTTCAAAACTGGGTTGTGTTTTCAGAAGTTGTTTAGTAACTAGGCTGTTACTTGGATAAGAAGTAAGAAGGGGGTTTCTTATACTCAAGGTGTTGGGTAGAAATCAGAACTATAGGAGATTAAGTCAGAAGACTAGAAACAGGGGGTCTGTGTATTGAGTCTTAGGATTAATTCCAATAGTGGATTTCGTTCCTGGATTGGTATCCTCCAGACGTAGGTGGCATTTGCACCGAACTGGGTTAACAAATATATGTGCCTTTTTACCTTTCTGCACTGTTTTATTGCTGCTTCTGATACTTTTCTTTGTGCTCTGTTTTGCAATCCATTGTGCCCTGTTTTTCGTATTTGTTAAGTTCCGGCCAGAATTTCAATTGGCATCAGAGCAGGCACCCTGCCTCTGATTGGGTGAGCTCCAGGGAAGAGTTTTCTGGCAAGCATGGACAGAGAGGGAGTTTATGTCAACAGACCACCATTGCTGGATGGCACGAATTATGAATACTGGAAGTCTAGAATGTGTACTTTTCTAAAATCCTTTGACAGCAGAACTTGGAAAGCTGTGCTAAAAGGTTGGGATCATCCAGTTGTTTTAGACAAAGATGGGAACAAGACTGAGGTGCTGAAACCAGAAGAAGAGTGGACTAAAGCTGAAGATGATCTGGCTCTTGGAAACTCCAAAGCCTTGAATGCCCTATTCAATGGTGTGGATATGAACATGTTCAGACTCATCAAGCAGTGTACTGTTGCAAAGGATGCTTGGGAAATACTGAAAACCACTCATGAAGGAACCTTTAAGGTCAAGATGTCCAGACTCCAGCTACTCACCACTAAGTTTGAGAATTTGAAGATAATGGAGGATGAAAATATTCAGGATTTCTACATGAATGTGCTGGATATGGCAAATTCTTTTGAGTCTCTTGGGGAGAAGATATCAGATGAGAAGATAGTGAGAAAAATTCTCAGGTCTCTTCCCAAAAGGTTTGACATGAAGGTGACTGCTATAGAGGAAGCTCATGACATCACCACTATGAAGGTTGAGGAGCTGATTGGGTCTCTACTGAATTTTGAGACTGCTTTTTGTAAACAGCCTGAGAAGAAAGGGAAATGAGTAGCTTTTGCAGTCAATTCTGAAACTGATGATCAACAAGAGTCTGATGAGGATGATGGTAATTTATCAGAAGCTCTAGTGTTGCTGGGAAGACAGTTCAATAAGATCCTGAAGCATGTTGACAGGAAATCTAAAACCAAAGGTCAGAACTTCAGATTCAACAACAAGAAGCAACAAACTAATGTGAAGAAAACCAAGTCTGAGGAGAAGAATAATCAAGCTAAAGGTGTGCAGTGCTTTGAGTGTGAGGGTTATGGACATATCAAATCAGAATGTCCTACTTTTCTTAAGAAGCAGACGAAGAGCCTAGCTGTTTCATGGTCTGATGATGATTCTGAAGAAGATGTTGCAAGTGAATCTGCTAAGTGTGATACAAGTCTGATGGTAAGGTTAGGAGCTATTTTAAAAACTGACACAGTTTTAGAGTCTGAGACATTTTCAGAGTCTGACTCAGAGTCTGAAGCTTCATCTGTGTCTGAAGTCAGAGTTGCAAAATCCTCATATGATGAACTGGCTGACAATTACAGAAAGCTATACAACAGAAGTGCAGAAGTTTGCAAGCAAGTTCTGGATCAGAAGGAGACAATATGTCAACTGGAGGCTGAGAAAGGTGAACTTTTGGTGCAAAATTCAGAACTGAAAGAAGAAGTTAGCCAACTAAATTCCCAACTTGAGAACATGAAAAAGCAGGTCATGATGATGAATACTGCTACTGATGTGTTGGAGGGAATTTTAGAGAATCAGAAACAAGGAAAACAAACTGGTTTAGGATTTGTTGATCAGACTCAGAACCTTGAAAAATTTGTTCCAGTTAAAAAGTTTGTTCCTGCCACTAAAACTTATGATTCTATGATTGGGACATCCAAGATGAGACCTCAGAAGCAAGCTCAGAAGCAACCCCAGAAGTTTAACAGAAACAAGAGAAGAAATCATCCCTGGATCTGTCATCATTGTGGAAAGAAGGGGCATATTAAACCTTTTTGCTTTAAGTTATATGGCTATCCTGAACATTTTCAGTATAGAAGAGTGGAACCAGCTGCTATCAGAAACAATGTTCAGAAGGTGTGGAAACCCAAAGTCAAGAATGTTGGCCTTATAACTCATACCTCTTTGAGAGCCACCTCTAAAGAAGACTGGTACTTTGATAGTGGTTGTTCAAGACACATGACTGGTGTGAAGAAGTTGCTGAGTAATGTAAAACCTTATTCCATAAGCTATGTGACATTTGGTGATGGAGCAAAAGGTGAGATTCTGGGTATTGGTGATTTAATCAGTGAAGGTTTACCTAGATTTAATGACGTGCTATTGGTGAAAGGATTAACTTCTAATCTGATCAGTATTAGCCAACTTTGTGATCAAGACTTGAAGGTAAATTTCAACAAAGAAGAATGTTTAGTAATTGATCAAGAAAGTAAGGTTCTGATGAGGGGCTGCAGATCTAAAGATAACTGTTATTTATGGGTGTCTGAAGAAGAAAGAAGCCTGACTTCTTGTCTCATGAGTTCAGAAGATGAAGTCAGACTCTGGCACCAGAAACTAGGTCATCTGCATCTGAAAGGCATGAAGAAAATCCTAAGTACTGAAGCTGTCAGAGGTTTACCTAATATAAAGATCAATGAGGACAGTGTTTGTGGTGATTGTCAAATTGGAAAACAAACAAGAAAGTCTCATCCCAGATTAGTACACCAGGTAACTACTAAAGTACTAGAACTGTTACATATGGATTTAATGGGGCCTATGCAAGTTGAGAGTATTGGAGGGAAGAGATATGCATTTGTAATGGTTGATGATTTTTCAAGATTTACTTGGGTCAACTTTGTTAGAGAGAAGTCAGATACTTTTGAAGTGTTTAAAGAGTTGTGCATTCAGTTACAAAGAGAGAAGGACTGTGGTATTATCAGAATCAGAAGTGATCATGGCAAGGAATTTGAAAACAAGAGATTTTCTGAGTTCTGCGCATCTGAAGGAATAAAGTATGAGTTTTCTGCACCTATAACACCTCAGCAAAATGGTGTAGTTGAGAGGAAGAATAGGACATTAGCGGAATCTGCAAGAGTCATGTTGCATGCTAAGAAGCTACCATACATGTTATGGGCTGAAGCTATTAACACAGCCTGCTACATACACAATAGAGTGACTTTGAAAAAGGGAACATCATCTACTTTATATGAACTATGGAAAGGAAGGAAGCCTACAGTCAAATACTTTCATGTGTGTTGGCAACAGATGTTACATTTTGGCTGATAGAGAAAATAGAAGAAAGCTGGATCCTAAGTCTGATGAAGGTATATTTCTGGGTTATTTAGTGAACAGCAGAGCTTATAGGGTGTTTAATTCCAAAACCAAGGTTGTGATGGAGTCCATTAATGTTGTGATTGATGATCTGTCTGCTGAGAAAGAAAGAGATGAGTCTGAAGTAGTTCCAGAGTCTGAAGCATCAGAAGAACAACTGTCAGAAGCAGAAAATCAACCAGAGTCCGAAGAAGCAGAAATTCAACCAGATCATGTTCCTACTGGTAAAGGACCATCAATTAGAGTTCAGAAGGATCATCCTAGAGATTTAATTATTGGAAGCCTAGATCAAGGGGTCAGAACCAGAAGTTCAGAAGCTGTTGCTACTGATTCATGTTTTGTGTCAAAATTTGAACCCAAAAATGTGAAAGAAGCCCTAACTGATGAATTTTGGATTGAAGCCATGCAAGATGAGTTGAATCAATTCAAAAGAAGTGAAGTGTGGGATCTTGTTCCAAGACCCGAAGGGTTAAATGTCATTGGTACTAAGTGGATTTACAAGAACAAAACAGATGAACATGGTACTATGGTCAGAAACAAGGCAAGGTTAGTTGCTCAAGGTTATACTCAAGTAGAGGGACTTGATTTTGATGAAACCTTTGCACCTGTGGCCAGACTAGAGTCCATAAGATTACTGTTGGGAGTATCATGCATTCTCAAGTTCAAACTGTTCCAGATGGATGTGAAGAGTGCTTTTCTGAATGGATATCTACAAGAAGAAGTCTATGTTGAACAACCTAAAGGGTTTGTGGATCCTAAGTTTCCAGATCATGTTTACAAGTTAAAGAAGGCTTTGTATGGATTTAAGCAAGCACCTAGAGCATGGTATGAAAGGCTTACTCAATTTCTTGTGACTCAAGGATACAGAAAACGAGGTACTGATAAGACCTTGTTTGTAAAAGATGAAGATGGAAGTCTGATGATTGCTCAGATTTATGTTGATGACATAGTGTTTGGTGGGATGTCAAAGAAAATGGTTCAGTTGTTTGTCCAGCAGATGCAGTCAGAGTTTGAAATGAGTCTAGTTGGTGAACTTACATATTTTCTTGGACTGCAAGTCAAGCAAATGGAAGATACAATTTTCATTTCTCAGAGTAAATATGCCAAGAATATTGTGAAGAAATTTGGAATGGAAACTGCTAGTCATAAGAGGACACCTGCTGCTACTCATCTGAAATTAACTAAAGATGAACATGGAGTTTCAGTTGATCAAAGCCAGTACAGAAGTATGATTGGGAGTTTACTGTACTTAACTGCAAGCAGACCTGATATTACTTTTGCTGTTGGAGTGTGTGCAAGATATCAAGCTGATCCTAAGATGAGTCATTTAACACAAGTTAAGAGGATCTTGAAGTATGTCAACAGTACAAGTGATTATGGAATCATGTACTCACACAGTTCAAGTTCTGAATTGATGGGATATTGTGATGCTGACTGGGCTGGAAGTGCAGATGACAGGAAGAGCACTTCTGGAGGATGTTTCTTTTTGGGGAACAACTTGATTTCTTGGTTTAGTAAGAAGCAGAACTGTGTCTCTTTGTCTACAGCTGAAGCTGAATATATAGCAGCTGGTAGTAGTTATTCACAATTGGTTTGGATGAAGCAAATGCTGAAGGAATACAACATAGAACAAGGTGTTATGACACTATTTTGTGATAATTTGAGTGCTATAAACATTTCTAAGAACCCCATACAGCACAGCAGAACTAAACACATTGATATCAGACATCATTTTATCAGAAATCTTGTGGAGGAAAAGATTGTTCAGCTTGAACATGTGGATACTGAGAACCAAATTGCTGATATTTTCACAAAAGCTTTGGATGCCAAACAGTTTGAGAATCTGAGAAGCAAGTTGGGTGTTTGTTTGCATGAGGACTTATAGCAATTACAGCAAGCTGGATGTGAGGAAGATAGAGTACCTGCCAGTTTTGCAAATGCTAAGTGTGAACCTGAATCTGAGTATGATACTGGGACTAATTTTGAAGATTTTTGTGCAGTTTTTGTTCTCTATATGATGATGGTTTGTCATAATTTTGTGGCTAAAAAGGGGGAGAAAAACTTATGTTTAAGTTCAAACTGGAGCTGTTTAGAGTGTGTTTCCTCAGAATGTATTGTGTTTCAGAAGCTGACTAGATTTGTTCAGAAGTTAATTGTTTTGTTCAGAGTTCAGAACCAATGCAACAAGAGCTGTGCAGATGTAATTAAGGGGGAGTTTGTGTCTCAGGGGAGTGCATGAGTGATAAAATCCTGAGTTGTGAGTTGTTTGTCTTAGTATTCCTGAAGTTTTCAGTTTCAGAAGTTCTATGTCTCAGAAGTTTCTGCAGTTCAGAATTAGGAGAGTATTGTATGTGTGCTGAGTTGCAGGGGGAGAGTAGTGTGTATGTTGCTGGTTGGTATGTGTTTGTGAAGCTTCAGGGGGAGTATAATGTGAAGATCAGAAGCTGAGTTTGTTAGTCTGTGTACTTCAGATCATCAGAAGTTGATTTGTGTGCTTCAGGTTGTTCAGAGCTGAAGCTGGTTAGTTTTTCATGCAAACATAGCATTTGTCCGCTGCTTATCTCTTTGTTATGTTTGATTTTGTGGAGTTCTTCATTGCTGAGATTGTTTAGGTTGATTTGTAGAACTTGTTATTTGTGAAACATTGATTTTAGCCAAAAATTTGCCAAAGGGGGAGATTGTTGAATATTTTGAAGTTGGCTGCATGTTTTGGTAAATTCAATGTGTTCAAGCAAAGCATCTCCATGTGTTAGAGAAGTCTTCAGAAGCAAGAAAGTGGATTTGAAGTGGTTCAGAAGCTGTTTTGGCCTTCAGACGCACTTTGGACCTTCAGACGCACTACAGTGCTTCAGACGCTGAAAGTCCTTCAGAAACACTACAGTGCTTCAGACGCACTGTTCACCAGTTGACCAGCGTTGACTTCTTCAGAAGCTGGGTTTTTATGTGTTCTTTTTGTGCGAATCTTTGTGAGATTTATTAAGGATTTATTATGGCTGAAGGTTTCTAGAATGCTGATTGATTTGTTGAAGATCTTATGAAGATTGGCCTCGTTTTTATGCTTAATTATATTTACTGAAGCAATCTTTGCAAGATACAATGCAGAATTATTTGTTTCCTTATTGAGCCATTCATATTTCGGAAACATATCAAATTCAGAAGATTGGCTACAGATTTAAGAGAGCTGCTGAAGTCTATAAAAGGAGATGTGCTGCTATTGTTGAAGACTTACGAGTGTTAATTCAGAAATCAGAGAAATAGAGTCTTTGTGTTTTTGAAACTTAGGTTTATTTGTACATCACTCATCTGAGTTGGTTTAGAGTTTTATTGAGTTGTAATTCATTCTAAGCCTTTAGGTACGAATGAAGTCTTTGATGTATTGAAGTGTTTCTTCAAAACTGGGTTGTGTTTTCAGAAGTTGTTTAGTAACTAGGCTGTTACTTGGATAAGAAGTAAGAAGGGGGTTTCTTATACTCAAGGTGTTGGGTAGAAATCAGAACTATAGGAGATTAAGTCAGAAGACTAGGAACAGGGGGTCTGTGTCTTGAGTCTTAGGATTAATTCCAATAGTGGATTTCTTTCCTGGATTGGTATCCTCCAGACGTAGGTGGCATTTACACCGAACTGGGTTAACAAATATCTGTGCCTTTTTACCTTTCTGTACTGTTTTATTGCTGCTTCTGATACTTTTCTTTGTGCTCTGTTTTGCAATCCATTGTGCCCTATTTTTTGTATTTGTTAAGTTCAAGCCAGAATTTCAATGACCATTTACATTTTCGCATCATCAATTTACTGTCTTTTCACACACTTTTCTATCTTGAAGGACAGAATTCGGGTCCTTATATTTACTTATCTTTTACAATGATAATATGAAAACCATCAGTATTCATATTTTCTAGTAAAATATAATAAAATAGGGGCAGCTATAGTACCCTCATTTTGTCCAAGTCTTTTCTTAAAAAAAAAATCATCATCATGCAAAAAAAATCGAAAAAATCAATTTTCATTTCTTTTTTTTTAAATAATAAGAATTTTTTTTATTATTATTTATTTATCTTTCTTTTTATTATTATTATTATTATTATTATTATTATTATTAATATTATTATTATTATTATTATTATTATTATTGTTATTATTACTACTTTTATTATTATTATTATGTTTGTTTGTCTAAAAAAAAAAAAGAAACATGTGCAAAGAAGGAAACAAGGTCAAACTAAGCTGCTGCCCTTGTTTTTTCAGCACCTCCTCCTTGCCATTTGCTTCCTTTCTTCTTTATCAAACAAGTCAAAATAAGCTGCAAGCTGCTGCCCTGTTCCAGCACACCCTTCCTTTCCGTTTTCTTTCCTTTCTTCTTTGTCAAGAAAGTCCAAATAAGCTGCAAGCTGCTGCCCCTATTTCCAGCATCCCTCTGCTTGCCATTTCACTACAAGAAAAAAGGCATTTTGCGACTTCTGAAATCATGGATTGCGACTGTTAGAAGGGTCGCAGATATCCCTTTGCGACTGTTCCCTAACAGACACAGAAATTGGGGTCGCAAAGGGTATTTTGCGACTGTTCAACCAACAGTCGCACCAACAGTCGCAAAGGCTATTGCGACTGTTAGGAACAGTCGCAAAGGAAGAGCATTCACATGGTTTTGAAGGGACTTGCGACCCCTCATAACAGTCGCAAATGTTTAGTTTTTTTTAAAAAAAAATTGGTTGGAGCAATTTTTATTGACAATTTAAATAAATATATTAATAAATACTTAAAATACAGAAATATATAACTAAAAATATCTAAATCTCATTCATTTTTATAAACATCGTATAATAAGTATAAAAAATATACTTATACATTATCAAAAAGAACAAACTAAAAAAATTCTAATTTTAAATGATTCTAAAGGTAACAAGATGGAGACCAATAAATTTCCCTTCCGTTTGGATCCACATAGTCCATACCTGAAAGACAAAAACTTAAATAAGAACAAATATAGCTTAAACCTTCAACATTTCAATACAAGACAAGGTATCCTATACAATTCCTAAAGAAGTTTAAAATGAAAAGCCCACACAATATCATGAGCACGACTGATGAAAGAAGCAAACCAATTAACCATATGGCTAAACCAGAAATAAGAAAAGAAAACGAAGTAATCAATTTATCTAGTAACCTTCTGCAAGCATGAAAATATTTGAAACTAACCTCGGATAGTCCAACAATTACATCAGTTTGCAAAGGAGTATAAACATCTTGGACATCAGGAACAATGAGCATCAGTGGCTACAAATTTTAAATTTCAAAATCAGCATGAGGCTTGTTTACCTAAAACTGTAGATTGCAAAGTGCTAGTTATCTAAACTATTAGTTAATTGGCACCGTGTTTGACAAGTCGCAAAGGAATATTGTGTTCTAAATTTCACAATACAGTCTCAAGTTAAAAGCATCAAAGAAAACACATAATAACAGAAAACCGCTGTTTTCACTGCTGAGACAGAAAAAACAGACTCAAACGACGGCAATATGACCAGTAAGTTTGCTGGGCACCAATTAAATATATAGTATACAAATCCTAAATTTCATTCACCCTCTACAAGCAGAAACATTGAAACTAATGCCTGCGGCAATATTCGGCCCTTGTAGCTAATATTTTTCCACCTTCAAATTCACCTAAATATTATATATCCTTAAAATTTTGGAACTAATTTAAACTGAATTAAAATATGGGTTTAACAGTAAATATGCCATAACAAACAAACAAAAATTGGTAAACTCGGTATGTTTAGTTGGGTATTTATGTGCTACCTGCTGCAATGCACGTTTCAAGTTGTAGAAATGAATTGTCGAGTCAAACGTTGCAACTCCCACCTTTGTATTAGGGCCTTCCTGTAGTAATAAGAAGAAAAAACCAAGTCATAACTCAATGTCAAACAAAATAAGATATTTGTCAGAATATGTGGTCGCACCACACCACTCAAATTTCAAATAAATAAAAGAGTTCTGGTAGAAATTGAGTTAGATAAGTAGCCACAAAAAATAAACACAGGACTAGCAAAAGTAGTGAAAAAATAACAATAACAGGCTATAAATATTACGTCGAATATAAAAAAATTACTTAAGTTTCAATATTTTGGCTCTCCAAATTCTATGAGTAATTTCATGTATATGCATACACTTCTCGCATTTCTAGTCTCCCCACTATCTCACTGAGTTTGGTCCTAACAATAAGAACTTAATTTTAATATCTATAGTCTACATCATTGTGGAAAATGTTTAGCATATGATGAATGTGATCGTAACTATAAATATTGAATCACGCCGTTCTCATGTCCTACTCATATCAAACATTGGAATCCTCAATCCATTGAATGGAGGCAAGAAAGTTGTTATAATTCATTGTGGAAAATGTGGCCAATTGTGCTCTTTGGAGTTTAACTGACTAGAATTTTAAACAGATTTGTAAATGGTCATACAAGCTTAGCATTGATCGTGTTTTGTGACATCTTAATCAAAGATGTGCCTCACAAATTAACGTAATATAGGACCAAAAGACCAACAACCTCACACAAGACAATGCATAGTCAATACATTACAGAAATGATAGTCAAGCTATTATACAGTGTAAGGGACCAACTTGGTGGGAATCTGATTTTTCATATAACCCTGTTCAATTTAAACAATTCGTTCAGTTTATTTTGTTTTTGATGCAGGAGCAGAAAGGGGGAAGAATCTTAAAGGTTTTGTCTTGTGATAGTAAAGCACCAATATAAATGGAATAAGGTTCAAACAATCAAACAAAAGAAAAATTGAAAAACATTAAGCTTCACAAAGATTATCATGAATAAATGGTTGGTAAGTTGTCGACAGTTAGAACTCACAGGAAGGTCTGTAATAACTTGACTTATGGCACTGCAAGCTGCAGCTGTTGCACCAGTTTGAACAGCATTCATTGATACATCAATTAGAAAGAAGTACACAGCAGGCATTGGCTCACGGACCTACACAAAACAGTGAATTGGACACCATTCATTATTGGACACTTAAGGATGAAAGAAATAAATTTAAAAAAAAAACTATGTATTCCATACAAAAGCCTAAACTGCTTACTTTGTATATCATCTTAGAACCGTAACATAAATTTAGGCCAACGTATAATTAACTATACTTTATCAATCCAGTATACAAAAAGACCAAATAAACATGACTCTATGAACAAACAGCCATTTATAACAGCCGTCAATTACATCAAGATGAATAGGCTTGAAGGCAAATTGCCTCAACACTTGATTTAGTGTATATTACGAAAACAAATTTACCCAATAATTATTAGTGGACCGTAGTTCTCACTATCTAGGAATTAAGACCCCAAAGCCAAGGGTGTGAACCCCTAAAATAGGGCTGGACGTCCTCCAAGAGGGCATAGGGCCCACTTGACAATCACACATAACCCTTTGGAGGCGCCCTCAGCAGCTGACGAGGGCGCCCAAGTCATGGTTTTGGCCCTTTTACGATTTAGGCCCAAAACCATGACCGGGTAGGCCCAAGAAAGGCTACAAATAGTAACCTCGGGACCATTCCCGAGGCATGACCTAAACACAGCACAGAAACCCTAGTTTCTAGAGCATTGTACTGACTGCCAGTACAGTTGGCGCCCACCGTGGGGCTACGGTAAAACTGACCTAGCCACCATCTCCCAGAGAAAAACGTTCGATCCACGGCCCCTGAGAGCCATCAGAGCGCCGTTTACCCACCATATCTTCCCGAAGCAACTTCAAAACCTTCAATCCGCCGCGATTCAACCCTAGACCTACCCCTAACTCCATCAAACGACTGACCCACATCTGTTCGGAAAACCCTGATCTAAACCTAGGATTCGAGGTTTAGAGTGCGAATCTCTGACCACCAGTCATAAACTCAACATACAAACCCAAACTACCGTCGTCGCCGGCGCGATGGCAGACCCTGCGGCCTTAGAGGCTCTACAACAACAGATCCAGCAGCTTCGCGACCATAATGAAGCATTGCAAGCAACCATGGAAACCATCCAACAGCAGCAACACGCCGAAGGAAATGGGTCCCAGCAAGATGAATCGGCCGACCCCGACCCTCAACCACTGTCCGCCGAAGTTTGGAACGCGCCGGTGCCAGAGAATTTCAAGCCGCCATCTCTGTCCTCCTTCGATGGAAAAAGCGACCCAGTGGAGCATGTGACCGCCTTCAACACTCAAATGGCCGTCATCGGTGCGGCCGATTCTCTCAAGTGCAAACTGTTAGCAGGGACCCTGAAAGACGCCGCCCTGAGGTGGTATATGAACCTGCCTCGATTTTCCGTAGTCAGCTACCAGGATATGACGCGCAAGTTAACGCACCAGTTCTCAGCAAGCCGCCACCGCAAAGTCTCGTCTACCAGCCTTTTCAACGTCCGTCAAGGACCCAACGAGACTCTCCGCGAGTATCTTGCACGCTACAATGACGCCACCATCAAGGTCATTAACCCTAACCAAGAGTTGTTTGTGGGAGCCTTCCAGAACGGTCTCCGCGCTGGCCAGTTCAACGAGTCATTGGCACAAAAACCAGCAGACTCCATGGAAGAAATCATGTCTAGAGCAGAGTGTTATATAAAGGGAGAAGAAAGTAACGCCGAGAAGAAGGCAAGAGATTCCAGGGAGCGTGCTCCCTACGGATATGATCATCGACGCAATTATTACCCGTCCAGTAGCAGAGACCGAGCGCCATACAAACGCCAGGGTCATGATAGGCGCCCACCCCCTCCAGAATCCTTCACGGCCCTCAACACCCGCCGTGAACAAATCTGGAGAGAAGTTTGCCACTCCAGAATCATCCCTGAGCCTCAGCCACCGAGAGGAACAATCATGGGGAACGATAAGGATGCCTGGTGCAAATATCACCGCATCAAGGGACACACTACAGACGATTGTATACATCTGAAAAGGGAAATAGAGAAGCTGATTCAGAACGGCAGATTGAGGGGTTACGTGAAGGAAGGTAGAGGAGAGGACAGGCGCCCCCACGAAGACCCCCAGAGAGAGAAAGAAGTGGCGAAAGAAGGAGAGCGCCACACTTTGAACACCATATCTGGCGGTTTTGCAGGAGGCGGGGAGTCCAGCACCTCCCGGAAGAAGTACGTCAGACAAATAATGCTGCTTGATGACCACACCAGGAAGGAATCAGAGCGTCAGGTGGATATCACTTTCTCAAGTGAAGACCGTAGGGGGGTAATCCCTCACGATGACGATCCCATGGTAGTCACCGTCCAAATATTCAACTGGGACGTCAAGAGGGTGTTGATTGATCCAGGCAGTTCTGCAGACATCCTCTATTATTCCGCTTTTGAGAAGATGGGTCTAGACGAGGAACAGTTGCAGCCTTTTAAAGGAATACTGGCCGGCTTTACAGGGGAACAGGTGCACGTCCGGGGATACGTCACGCTGAAAACAACATTCGGTACAGGTAGTAATGCTAAGACCATCAGGATTAGATACTTGGTAGTCAACTCGCCCTGTTCCTACAATGTCATCGTAGGCCGCCCAGCCTTTAACGCCCTCGACGCCTACCTTTCCACCAAATTCCTCGTCATGAAATACCCGCTGGATGATGGGCGGTTTGGTACCATTAGAGCAGACCAGCGAGCAGCCCGAGAGTGTTACCACAATAGCTTGAAGATTCAGAAGGAGAAGAAAGGAAGCAGTAACCTAAAAGTGCACCGAGTGAACCTCATTGTATCCAGCCTAGAAGAAGAAATTCATGTCCAGGAAATCAAGAAAGTCGAGGAAGAAAATAGTAATGTTGAAGAAGAAGATACGGAGCCCGAGGAGATCGAGAGGGTCGAGGAAGAAAGTACTCCCTTCTCGATACCCCACTTGAAGCCAGACAATTCGAGAGCCAATGCAGATGAAGAAAATGCAGAACACGGAGAGGTCAGGAAGGTTGAGGAAACTAGTACTCCTTTCCTGACGCTTCGCCCAAAGCCGGCCAATCCCATTTTCAGGACCAGGAAGGAAGAAGTAGAATGTGACGAAATCAAGAAGGAGCTGACATTATGGACAGAACCAGCTAACCGCAGGGTGATGAAAAAGATTGAGGGCAGCGCAGGACAGAACTCGCCATGACAACTCAAGGGCGAGCTGGAGGGAAGACAAAGCTTCTTTAGTTCTTACCGTTTTTTATCTTATGAATTCGCTTTCTTTTTGTACAGTTAATTAGTAAGACAGTAAGGGGCACTCTTTTCCCCCCGCAGTAATGGGGGTTTTTAATGAGGCCCCGGTTTTTTATTAATGTCATATATATATATTGCTTGTCCGTCTTACTCTCATTGCATTTAGCAGATCGCCATTGCCGAATCTCAAATGAGCTCGCCGTATGATATGTTAACCACAAAGAAAGAGCCACCTAACTCCTTAACCCTAAAGACAGGGCTCTAAGACGTCGTGTGCTTAAAATGAAAATGCCACCTAATTCCTTAACCCTAAAGACAGGGCTCTAAGACGTCGTGAGCTTAAAATAAGAGCGCCGCCTAATTCCTTAACCCCCAAGTGGGCTCTAAGACGTCGCGAGCCGAAAATAAGATCGCCGCCTAATTCCTTAACCCCCAAGTGGGCTCTAAGACGTCGCGAGCCGAAAATAAGATCGCCGCCTAATTCCTTAACCCCCAAGTGGGCTCTAAGACGTCGCGAGCCGAAAATAAGATCGCCGCCTAATTCCTTAACCCCCAAGAGGGCTCTAAGACGTCGCGAGCCGAAAATAAGATCGCCGCCTAATTCCTTAACCCCCAAGAGGGCTCTAAGACGTCGCGAGCCGAAAATAAGATCGCCGCCTAATTCCTTAACCCCCAAGAGGGCTCTAAGACGTCGCGAGCCGAAAATAAGATCGCCGCCTAATTCCTTAACCCCCAAGAGGGCTCTAAGACGTCGCGAGCCGAAAATAAGATCGCCGCCTAATTCCTTAACCCCCAAGAGGGCTCTAAGACGTCGCGAGCACGAAACAAGATCGTCGGGAAAACTTTATAAAGGAACCCTGTAGCATCGAGCGATAAAAGAAAACACGCCTACAACGATCGACGCCGCTACGAAATAAATAGAATCACCGCCCAGGAGAGACCTTCCGAAATGCTTAAGTTTGCAGGAAAATAAAAAGTTTAAAAGCAAAGATAATACGTCACGAACACAAATTCAAAGCAGAGTAATGAATTTAAAAATAAGTCAAGGAGTTAAAATTACAATAAACAAATTAGGGTTCGTCCACTAGGACGCCATCTACAATGATTTTAAAAGGATCAAAAGCGGAAGTATCAACGCCAGGATGGAGGAGGGCAAATTGTGCTTTGGCCCTTTCAAAGCCAGCATCAAAGTTCAGAGCCAGCTCGCCCTTCGCTTCAGAAACTTCGGCCTTGAGTTGAGCCTCCTTTTCCGCTCCAGCCGCGACATCGTTTTGTAGCTTGGCAATGACACCGTCCTTTCCGGCGAGATCTGCCGCATAACCAATCTTCAAATCGGAGATGCGTTTCTCAAACTCAAGCGTCACCGCCTCCCTAGCCTCCCGTACTTCTTTCTCCCTAGCATTCCCGGCCTCCTCCAACTCTTTCTCCAACGCCCTCACCGTAGCTTGAAGGGCCTCCTCATTCTGCACCACCTCCTCATACTTGCGATCAACCGAGTCGATAAGCAGCATAGTCCGCAGACAATGGATCCCCATATCCTTCATCATAAAAGGCACAGCACCCTGACTTCCCGACTCTGCATCCTCAGGATTGAATACCAGCCTCTCCCTCACGTAAGCACCATAGTCAAAACCTTTGTCCCAGAAAGAGGGCACCGAGCTACTGGTTTTGACGGCGCCAATCAAGGAAGGAGAGGGCGTCTTCTTCCCTTTCTTCTCTGATACTGCCTTCCCTTTATTATCTTTTCCGGGCGACCTCCTATCGCGCGGAGCCGCCGGAATGCTCTCAACTGGGACTTCGATCGGATGATCAGCCTTCCTCTTTGGTTTGCGGGTAATAAGCCCCGCGGGATCAGTAGTCGCCGTCCCCTCAGCAGCCTTCTTTGCTTTCATCTCTTCAAGATATCTTTTCCTCTCTGCCGCAGTCATGGGCGCCATATCCTCTACAAAAAATAAAGCGAAAGATC
Source organism: Medicago ruthenica (assembly GCA_018208015.1). Classification (NCBI taxonomy): domain Eukaryota; kingdom Viridiplantae; phylum Streptophyta; class Magnoliopsida; order Fabales; family Fabaceae; genus Medicago; species Medicago ruthenica. Next base: position 73,667,379 of record CM031371.1, read on the forward strand.
AAGAACAAGACAATATAAATACAAAACATAGGCTTGAGCAAATAAATGTGACTCACGTAAATACTCGTCTAGGCCATCTACGTCACCTTCCCTGTTCAATAATTCCCGGATGTTCATAGGCAACATCTTGTCCAAAAAACAGACGACGCCCTGGTCGTACGCGTCCAACTTCTCATAGTCAAAACCCATGATGGACGCCGGAGCACTCGTCCAACATGTGGGAAACTTCAGCTTACCGTCCACCCATACTGCGGCCGCCTCACAACCTTTTCGCCCCTTAACCCGAAGGAATGTTTGTCTCCAATTTTTGTAATGAGAGGCGTAGGGCGGAAATAGCCTCTTACCAGGGTGCGCACTGACAGACACCCAAGACTGTTTATCCACCCCCTTCGTGCCATAGAAAGTAAAAAAGGACCCAACCGAGGGCTGGAAGCCCAATCCCTCACAAAGTATCTCAAAGGCGCGGATAAAAGCCCAGCTATTCGGCTGTAGCTGAGAAGGCGCGACATTGAGACTGTTGAGCATGTCAACCTCAAAGGGCGTGAAGGGATACTTCACGCCCAGATCCTCAAAAACAGCGGTGTACATATGAAACATCTCACTCTTCAGACTTTTCGGCCTCTGTGCGCATACCCTCTCGCCCGGACGGCAAGGTTCCAAAACCACGTCCTCCTCAAATCCCGTAGAAGACACGTGCAGCTTACTCCGGAAAAACGCCACCCGTTTCGAGTCCAAGTATACAGACTCAGAACGAAGCACCTCGTCGGCAAAACTCTCTTGTTCTGAATCACTAGAAGACGCCATGTAACAAATTCCCTTCCTACAGAACGGACCTGGGCGAACAGAACGAACAATAACGTCAGATGAATCTCCACTAATACTTCCCGCTTCACCCCTGTCCAAACCAATCGAAGACTCCATCTCAAGGGAGTGGCCATAGTAGGCCTTATCGAACACCACCCAATCCATGGTTCCATCAGAGCGTCTCGCATGCCTAACGCTCTCCCCCCACAACCTACACCTTTCCTCCGAATTAGCAGGGGATAACTCCCTACCCGCCGCATCGCACTCTCTAATTCTCACCATACTACGAATGTTAAAGCAAAAAGAGCGAGATCAAGTAAGGTACCTGGATCTAGACAAATGGAGGGCTTGAGAAGCGAACGAGTACTCCGGACGATCTGTAATACAGTAAGCTGCAATTTTCTCCACGAACACCGCAACCGCTTGAACGAGAAAAAGAGAACGAATAGGAAGGAAAGGACGGAGACAAAGGAAGAAAAAGAGATAAGGAGAATCTGAAAGTACAAAGTAAAGTAAATCTGTTTCAGTTAAAAGCGAAAAAGCCTGGGGAAACGCGCAGATGACGTCACTTAAGTTGGCACGATTTCCGAGAACCGCTACGATTCGGACACGTCAGCAAGAGCGAACGGTCGCCTCACGCCAGCCGTCAGATCCCAATAAGAGGCGTGTTCAACACGCGGTCCAAAGGGCGCGGCGAGCTACACACAGTTTAATCACTTCGCCTTGTACCAAGACTTGTGCTTGTTGGGCTAGCATAAATATTCCTGTTGGGCTGGCGCCCAACACTCTCGTAGGGCTAGTGCCGCCCACTTAGGTACTCAAAACAAAACATGGAGCTAATACCCACGTTGGGCTAGTATCCATGTTGGGCTAGTACCCATGCAGGGTTTAAACACCCATGTTGGGCTGGTATTCATAAAATTTTTTCACATGGCTTCGTAGCTACTAAGTCCCACTTGCTGGGCAAAAAGTCATAGACATACCCCCTGTAAACAGTTTAATCACTTCGCCTTGTACCAAGACTCGTGCTTGTTGGGCTGTGGACCGTAGTTCTCACTATCTAGGAATTAAGACCCCAAAGCCAAGGGTGTGAACCCCTAAAATAGGGCTGGACGTCCTCCAAGAGGGCATAGGGCCCACTTGACAATCACACATAACCCTTTGGAGGCGCCCTCAGCAGCTGACGAGGGCGCCCAAGTCATGGTTTTGGCCCTTTTACGATTTAGGCCCAAAACCATGACCGGGTAGGCCCAAGAAAGGCTACAAATAGTAACCTCGGGACCATTCCCGAGGCATGACCTAAACACAGCACAGAAACCCTAGTTTCTAGAGCATTGTACTGACTGCCAGTACAATTAGGTTTGGTAAAGAGCTAACTAATAAATTCATGATTTTAGTCTACAAGTATTTATTATAAATAAACTAACCATGAATTCTTTAGTAGCAACAAACTCAACCGTTCCTCTACATAGCTCAGGCTTCTCATCAGCATCTCTACGTCGACCATCTGGACCCAAGTTGCAGTGGTAGTCCCGTGGAGTTTCGTCACTAAATCCTGTAAAACAGATGTACAGTCACATTTAAATAGTACCGATGTCGCAAAAGGCAAAATATTGAATAGACCCATCCTCTTATACTTCTTGCCTTTTTCTCTTTTATACCAAACAATAAATCAAATCCACTCAATCTCTCACTCCTTTGTCTCTTCCACACACACTCTAGTAATTTTTTTCACACAACAAAACATAGCCTCAAAGATAACAAACAAATAACAAAATCCAAATACGAATATCAATACATCCCTCTAAATCATTAGCGACAATGGCTAACACATGATTATTCATAAATCACAAATAAAAAACCACTAAATCTAAAAAGGGTTTCAGAAAAGCAGCGTCATACAAACAATGATTTCAGGTTTAGGCAAAGTTTTCTTAGTTCTTACCCAAAGATACTCTTCTCCTTGATAGCTTCCGAGATAACGTACAACATTAGGATGATTACATTGTTGTAACATATCAATCTCACCACGAATTTCCTCATATCCCTCCTCCTAATAAACAACAACAATCATAATAGTTCATACTTCATTCAAAATAGTTCATACACAATCCAATCCAATTAACTAAAGTACAAAAAGAAACAAAAACTCACCCCTTCAGATAATGATATTACTTTGATAGCAACCATTTCAGAGGTTCTATAATCCCTAGCTTTATAAACAGCACCATATGAACCCTTCCCTGCAACAATTCCAAACACAAAACCATTACAAATTCATACAAACCAAAACAAAAATCAGCGAATACATAACGAAAAAGCTCGAATTGATCATTTTAGCACTTACCAAGTTCATTGAGCAATTCATACTTAGTAGTTGGATCCTCTCTAATAACACTATCAGGAATCGAACTCGTCGAAACCTTGGTTGTTATAGCTTCATTCTGTGAAGATCCACTTCCTTTCCTCTGCTTCCCAAACTCTCCCACACCTTGCATACTCGCAATCGCTCTCTCCATCGTCGAACCACCACCTCCACCGCCTTCATTTCCTCCCGTCCGTCGCACCATCGTTCCACTCACGGACTCTCTCTCGCTATTCCTCACCGTCGACCGCATCACAAAAGTCGAAAATCCACCTCCGTGTTCATTGTGCCGTGTTCATTGCTGCAACTTAGAAGAACTAGCCAAGGCCTAATAGATATCTTTGCCAAAGTAAATATACCACCTCCCTGGAAAGAACATGATGAAAAAAATGAAAAGAAAACATCACCTAAAATTAAAAATACAAAAGATAGTCATGTGTAAAGTGAATCAGTTAGCAACAACTCAAAAAACAACCTTCAAAATATCATAATAATAGATTCAAGTCTTGTGCTCCAATTTTTTACCGCATTTTCTATTGTTTGAGTCCAAAACTCATAACTGATTCTACAACCTCTTACAACTCATCTTTAATTATCAAAAGGGTCAACATTCCTACAAAATAGTAGGGCAATTTTTAAAATAAACTAAAGCATTATATAGCAGTCTCTCTCTCACACACACACACCACAGCAAAAAAAATTATGTGCATTACGGCGCTAAATAACAAAATGCAATTATCAGAGAGACAAAACAGAGAAATTTGATACCGTTATCAGAGAGATCGCGAGCTCCGGATCTCGCCGGTGAGAAGGAATCGAAAGCGTCGTGGTTGGAGAGCTCTGAATCTCGCCAGTGAGAAGAGGAATCAAAATCAAGGGTTCATGTCGAGGATCACGTAGGGTTCATGTGTTCATGATTGAGAATCTGAGAGAAAACGAGTATGTATCAGAGAAAGAGCGAGATTGGTTTTGTATTTCTGTGAAAAATGTGTGGTGAGTTCGACGGTGGCGGGTTGAAAACAGAGAGAGAGAGAGAGAGAGAGAGAGGGTTTGGAGAGTGGTGGGTGGGTTTGGTGATTTCGACGGTGGGTAACAGTTCCACGGTGGGTGGGTTTGGAGAGTGGTGGGTGGGTGGGTATGGAGAGAAAGAGAAGAGTATTTAGGTGAGATGTGTGCCAAAATGAAAATTTTGGGCGCCTTTTTTTTTATTCATCTTTTTGAGCGCAAAAAGCCAAAAAACCTGCGACTGTTGAGCCTAACAGTCGCAAAAAGCCAAAAAAATCTGCGACTGTTGAGCCTACCAGTCGCAAAAAGCCAAAAAACCTGCGACTGTTGAGCCTAACAGTCGCAGTAACTGTTGCAAAAGTGTACTTTGCGACGGTTTTGAGACAAGGGTCGCAAAGCAGGTGTCGCAAAATGACTTTTTTCTTGTAGTGTTTGTTCCCATTTCCTTTGTCAAAACAAGTCAAGGAAGGCTGCAAGCTTCTCCCCTGTGTGCAGCGCCCCTTCTCCCTGTTTTCTCCCAACCTCTGTCAGGGCAGCACCCCTCTTTTCCTGTTTTTCTTCCCCAAAATCTTCAAGAATCAACCCAAAAGCACCACAAGTTGCAGACATCACCCTATTTTTCCATTTTTCCTTACCCTCTGTCAGAACTCAGCCCCTACTAGTCCAGAACTAGCCACAAAGTCTTCACCAAAATCACAAGGCAAGGTCACTTCCTTCCCTTTTCAATAAATGTTAACCAAAGTCTTTGCCATAGCACACAAAAAGGCCCAGCTTTCAAGGGATTTTCATGATTACAAATGATCACAAAATTGCCTATATAAGAGGCACGAAAATGAATGAAGGGAGAGGAATTTTTAGAGCAAAAACAGAACCAAAAAACAGCAAGAATTCATAACAAACTTCCAAGGAGAAAAGCTCTGTTTTTATGTTTTTTTCTTTACAAACCACCACAACAAATCAAACAGAATCAAAATAGAAACTAAATCACAAGAAACATCACACAAAGAGAGGAGAATAGTAGCAAAACATCACACACAAACAAACAGCCTTACACACACGAAATTCACACCAAGATCCCTTGCATTGCAGCACCAAATCAGTTCATACACAAAGCAAAAACCAATTAGAACATTGTTCATAACCTCTAACCAAGCAAGCAAACCACTTCCAATCTTAATGATTTGACAAAAGTTTTACTTGCGTGTTTATATTTTCTTGTCATTTGTTTGTTCATTATTTTGCTCTACATTTATATATATATATATCATTTTGCTTCATATCTTTATATATATCAATTGTGGGGGTTACTTGAGCGATGTTACTCCACATTGTTCGGGTTAATGCCGGACGTGTGAGGCTCTCTACCCGAGCTCGAGAGAAAACTAAGTTAGAATGGTGGTTGTGAGCGGAAGCCCGCGTTGACGTATGTCCGTGAGGTAGGATGCCCAGCCCCGCTTAGAGGAGATTTTCATGTGGAATTAATTGAAGTCATGTCGACGTATGTCCATAGACAATCTTAATTCCATGTGAGATCTATGACTCTAGGGACCTCTTCTTAGGAAATCTCACCTTTAGAGCCTACACGTGAGGATGGGGGGAAATTTTGAACATTCATATACCATTCATATGTATACCATACATTCGCATTCATAAAAATAATTTTTGCATATCATTTTTACTTTATAGGGAATTGCAAAGGCAGTTTTGCAATTGTCTAAAAATTTGAGCGTGTGCTCCAAAAAAAAAAACTTTTCATACATTCACATTTTCATCATTCATATCATGCATACATTTGTCTTTGAGTCCAAAAACTCGTTTCCCTTCTTACCATGAGGATTTTTTACAATCCGAATTGAGTCATCAGTGTTTGCATTTCATTCGCAACACTACGTGTCTTCCCGTCAAGAAAAGTGGATCGTCGTCCCAGAGCAACCCACACATATAACAATAGGCCCCCGGTTGTACATGGGGCATGCCATTCAACTTTGGTGAGGAATTCATCCCTATTCCCACTACTCTTCAAGAGATTCCGGTACCTCAACCCAAGGTTACCTTCCCCCAGGCTGCTGCGGCCTTTTCCCCAATTAACAAAAGCCCAATTTTCATTGGCGTTACCATATCCAATTCATAACCAAAGCCCGACCTTGCTCGGCATTCAATCAAACAAAGCCCAATTCTCATTGGCACCACGTGTACTTAATACATAAGTTATATCATACAGTTTGTGTTTTTGATGTGTTTATTCTGTGAACCATTTAGAACCAGCCAAAATGTGAGGAATCCTCAAAATCATCATTATACATATGCATGGAGACCGGCATTTTTTGTCTAACTCGATTTTGTTATGTTAAATCTGAACGTTGTTTTAGATTGTATGAAAGCATTGATAGGATCAAGGCATTTTTGAAAACGAGTGAAAACACTTGACCACAAATAGCCCGCCCTGTGAGCAGTGAGTATTTGTTAAACCCCTTTGAGCCTAATGAATCATAATCATTAACTATGAACTGCCAACTTTCATAAGCTCAATTGCTTATTGAAACTGCCGAAGTTTGTAAAAAATTCAGTTCAATAGTTAAATCATTTTGAATTCTGATATTTTTCTTCCATTTTGAACCCTTAGCCTTCATGATTATTGTCCCTTGCCAAAAGAGGAAGGAACATTCAATTAGGGTATCATCTTGAATTAAGTTGAAAAAGGGAGGTTGTGTGTATCAAGCAATTGGTGAATTTCTTATTTGATCTTGACAAAAAAAAAAAAGAGAAAAAAAGAAAGAAAAACAAATCAAGAAATCTCAAAAGAGAAAAAAAAAAAGAGAAAAAGTCAGTAAATCAAAAGGTTGTCAAGATCAAACAAAAGTATTTGCAAATCGCCAAAAGTTGTGTGTGAAATAAGAAGAAGGTGTAAATTAGAAAGAATGTTCCTTGCTTGGCCTTTTGAATTCAATTTACCCACATATGACATTTCTTTTGTAACCCAGCCAAATTACAACCCTCAAAGACCTTGTGATCAATGCTTTCGTGCTTTTAGAAACGATGATTAGATGGACACATAACTCGATCGGAATGTTAGCAAACTTGCAGGATGAGTGTTCAATACCCCCCACAATTAATATTCAATTTATTCATTTACTTAACAAATGTGTGTTAGGTATGGTTCATTGATAAACATGTTTTTAACTTGAGCTGTATGATATAAATTTTGTGTTTAGTGCAATCTTGGATTAATAGGAATATCAAACTGCCTGTACAAACAAAAAGCCCGACCTCGCTCGGCAACCAATCATCAAAGCCCGACCTTGCTCGGCAACCAATCATACAAAGCCCGACCTTGTTCGGCAACCAATAATCAAAGCCCGACCTCGCTCGGCATCCCAAACACAATTTCCCACAAAAAACCCAAAGCCCAATATTCATTGGCAAACCCAAGCCCAATAATCATTGGCAAACCCAAGCCCAATAATCATTGGCAAACCAAGGCCCAATATTCATTGGCATTTCCCCAGTGAAGTCGCCATCTTTGTCGCGTCGAATTTCGGATGTCAAGCTATTGGGAAGCTTTGAATCACTAAATGTTAAACCACGACTAAACTTTTAATTTTCCGGGCAAAAAAGGAAAAAAGTTCGAAATTACCTTGAAAAAAAGATTTTAGGTTCGAAAGTCGATTATGCGAGGGGAAGGTATTAGCACCCCTCACATCCGTTGTACTCAACGGGAACCTCTTAGTCGGCTTAGGCTTAAAATGTTTCGATGTTTTACTTGCGTGTTTAAACATATATAAAAGAAAATATAAAAACATAATGCGAAATGAAGAAAGAGATAAAAACGAACGAAAGGGAAAAAAGGTTTTTTATTAATGGGCTTGACAAGATGTCGATCTTGCTCCTACGTATCTCCCGGTAGTCGGAGAATTCAAAGCGTACGTAGTTCTTTGGGTAAAGAACATTTGTATGTTGGTTCGTTTTAGTTAAAAAAGATTTGATCGCGTCCGAGCGAAAAAAGTTTAAAAAAGAGAAAGTAATGAAAGTAAATGTCAACTGTTCGGGTTGTTGCCGAACTGGCCATTGACGACAATGCATAAAAGATAAATGATTTGATAAAAGGATTTGCACTCGGACTTGAACAAAGGTTTTGAAACGCACGAAGGCGTACAAAGTTTTAAGTGGTGAAAGATGGACGCTAAGGCGATAAACTCGCGCAAGGCGTAAATGTTTTGAAAATAAAAAGACAGACGCACAGGGGCGTAAAAAGGTTTGAAAATAAACGACAAACGCGAGGAGGCGATAACTTCGCGCAAGGCGTAAATGGTTAAAATAAACGTGCAAAGGCGCGAAAGGTTCGGATTGACCACGAGGGCCAAGAAAAGGGTAAAAATGGCCACAAGGGGGCCAAGGGAAGTTTGAGCGTGCGAGACGCATCAAGGGTGGAATGACGGTTGCCCGAGCGACGAGACATACGTCACGCATTCGTGCAACCGAGGTTTGGGGAGACATACGTCAAGCCATTCCCGTTTCATTCAAGTTTGGTTTGGTCGGGACTCTAAGGAATCTCAAAGGGAACCAAAAATGCCTTAAAAAGAAAAGTAAAAAAGAAGAGGATCACGAACAAGTTTGTTGTTCGAGTTTATTAAAATCATGAACATTGCTTGTTGCTCAAGCTATCGAAACTCAAGAACGAGCGTAGTTCAAGTTTGAATGATGAACAAAATCAATAAAACATACACAAATTTGGAAAGTTCACAAGTTCGGCTCAATTTTGAGCTTGGTTTAAAAAGGATGAGCAAGTTCGGCTTAAGTTCGTGTTTGGGTTGAAAATCATGAACAACCTGGTTGTTCAAGTTTGTTTTGAAAATAGATGAACTTTGGCTTATTGCTCAAACTTGGTTTTGAAGATTGAAGAACATAACTTGTTTCACAAGTTACTCAAAATTTATCGCACGAACTTGTGAAATTTTCAAAGTTGTGCATGATTATGAATAGGGTTTGGACAAAAATGGTTTTAAACCTCTTTAGGTTCTGAATCAAAGGCTGGAACCCCAAAAATTTGACATTTGGATGCCTGATTCATGTTCTGAGTTTCACATACTTCGCAGAGCAACCAGAACTTGGCTCTGCGAAGTCAGGTTCTGGTGTGTTCGCAGTGCGAGCAATACTTTGCTCTGCGAAGTATGCGAAATTTTAAACTCAGAAGCTGTTTCTGAACAAAAGTTCAGAAACTGCTTCTAAGCAAGCTTCAAAACCAAAAGGGGGTTAAAAAGCTTTACAAAATGGAAGAAAAAGGAGGGTAAAAACTCAGTTTTAAGGCTTGGCCCCTTTGAGGTCCCTTTTGAGTTTCAAAAGGGGTTTTTGTGCACAAAGCAAAATTGAACAAAGCAAAGGATGAAAACAGCAAACACAATGCAAAATAAAGATTAAAGGAGACTTACAGAACTCCTAGCAATGCTTGAGCAATAGATTGGAAGTGGTTTGCTTGCTTGGTTAGAGGTTATGAACAATGTTCTAATTGGTTTTTGCCTTGTGTATGAACTGACTTGGTGCTGCAATGCAAGGGATCTTGGTGTGAATTTCGTGTGTGTAAGGCTGTTTGTTTGTGTGTGCAACTGGCTTTTTCAAATGTGTCTGCAACTGGCTTTTTCAATGTGTGTCAATCTCTTTTTCCTTATGCCTTGCCATTCCTTTTATAGGCAAAAAATGCAATCTTTGCAATGATGAACCATATCCTAGAACACTAGCTGATTTGGGCTAAGTTCAGGCTAGAACACTTTGCATTTAATGCTAATGGATAGAAGTTGCTTTGCCTTGTGCCAAGGGGCAAGATCTTGACTGATCTCAGCCACAAATCCAGCTGATTCTAGAAGGTAATGATGAGAAAAACTGAAAAACAGGGCAGCTGCAAAAGGGGTGATTCTTGGGATCAATCCTTGCAATCTTGGAAGGTCAAGCAATGAAAACGTGTACTGCCATGTACAGGGAGATTGGGGGAAGCAAAATGAGCATGTGGGCTGGTGTGTGGGAGGAGAAATCCAGCTCAAAACAGGGCAGCACAAACAGCTTTTTGCAAGTAAAAACCACTTGTGTTTGGCTGGTTTTGGCAGAGAAAAAGGGAAGGAAAGGGATCAAGTAGCTGGCTGGCAAGCTCAGGTTGGGTGATGGGTCAATTTGGAGGGACAAGAGCTGACCAAGGGCAGCCAATTTGATTGAGCACATGATAGGTTGGAAGAAAATCCTTCTTTCCTTTTACCTTTAATGTCACACATTAATTCTTGCTTTGCTGCACTAAATCAGTCCAAAATAGCAATAAGAATAATAATAATAATACTTGGACCGTAGATCTTACCATCTAGGACTTGAGATCCTAAAGACAAGGGTGTGAACCCTTGGAATAAGGCTGGACGTCATAAATAACACCAGGTGACCTTCCTAAAGGGCACCCTCTAGGGGCGCCCTCAGCAGCTTACGAGGGCGCCCTAGTCATGGTTTTGGCCCTTTACGATTTGGGCCCAAAACCATGACCGGGTAGGCCCAAGAAAGGCTACAAATAGTAACCTTGGGATCATTCCCAAGGCATGACCAAAACACAGCACAGAAACCCTAGTTTCTAGAAAGATGGTACTCACTGACAGTACAATACTAATAATAACAATTGCAAATGAAAACAAAAAGGATAACTCAAAAAATAAAATTCTGCAGAAAAATTTGCAGAGGTCGCAGTGCGAAGGTAACTTCGCACTGCGAACTTCCCTTTTTTTGGATTTTTTGTATTTAAAATAAAAAGGTGGAAAATGAATAATAAATAATAATAATAATGATAATGAAAAGGGTAATGCAAAATGCAAATAAAATAAAAAGTAATGAGAATGAAAATGATGATAATAATAATGATGAAAAGCTTAATACTATTAATAAAATCTTAATAATAATAATAGATAATAATGATATTATTAAAGAAATAAAATAACAATAATATTAATAATGATGATGATAATAGTAATGCTAATAATGATAATGATAAAATGCAAATAAAATACTATGATAAGAATGAAACAATAAAAGGTAAAAATAAGTAATGAAATAATAAAAGATAAAACAAATAAAAATATAAGTCAAAAAATGGGGTATGACAGTTATTGTTCATCTTCTCCATCACTTCCATCTTCAAGAAACCACAACCATCCAAAAGCCCCTTTCATTTTCTTGTGCATCTAAAGCTTTAGCTAGGAATTTGTAAGTATCTTGAACCTTCTTATCTTTTTTTTTTTTTGCATTCTGTTTAAGTGTTTGTAGCCTTTTTCATAAAAAATGCATTTTTTGTCATAAGTTCATAGGCATGACTTTAAGCCAAAATGTATTAGGTTCTAGGACATCTTTTGGAAGATCTAAAACCACTAAGATGTAGTATTCATGGCAAACTTTACAATGTTATTTTCATTTTTGTATCTGGTTCAGCTTTGAGTGAGAAATTTAACTCAGAAGTTGAGAAAAAGTCACAGAACTCTGTTCTGCTGTTCCTGCTGTCCCTGCATTATTTTTCTGCATTTTTTGTAATCTTTAACTCATTTTTGCACTAAAAACATCATTCAAAAACCCCAAAAAAATCACAAAGATTACAAATCACCAAAACAGAAGTGGATTGCTTATTTTTCTTACTGTTTTCAAACATTTTTTTACCCCCTGAGGTTCTGAAATCAGAATCAGAAGCATCTTCTGAACAGTACTTCAGAAGCAGCTTCTGAACAGTACTTCAGAAGCAGCTTCTGAACAGTACTTCAGAAGCAGCTTCTGAACAGTGCTTCTGAACCCAGAGTCTGAACAGTGCTTCTGAATAGTGCTTCTGAAGCAGCTTCTGAACAGTGCTTCTGAAGGCAGCTTCGGAACAGTGCTTCTGAAGCAGCTTCTGAACAGTGCTTCTGAAGCAGCTTCTGAACAGTGCTTCTGAAGCAGCTTCTGAACAGTGCTTCTGAAGCATCTTCTGAACAGTGCTTCTGAAGCAGCTTCTGAACAATGCTTCTGAAGCAGCTTCTGAACAGTGCTCCTGAAAGGCAACTTCTGAAGCCGTACATTTTGCATTCTGAAGTCAGTTCCTGCTTCTGAAGGTTCAGAACCTGGGCCGAAACTCATTTTATAGTTGAAACTCATTTTTATTCAAAGAGGAAAATACAACAAGTGTTAATGCTTTCAATTTTGGTTTATACATCTATTTTCAATAATAAACTTGAATGAAAAAGGAGTGGTTTGACGTATGTCTTCCCATTCCCCGGTTGCACGAGCACTTGACGTACGTTTCATTGTTCGGGCAATTGTCATTCTATTTTCAACATACCAAAACACAAAAAAACAATTTTCTTTGTTGTGTACGATTGAAAAAGGAAAACTTGGGTAGACACCCGACGCTTCCCCGAATATTCGGAAACGAGGTAGACACTTCGCTTTCGGTTGAATATTCGTCCTCCGTTTAAAATCAATCTCAACCCACCTAACTTTATTTTATTCACGCCCATGCGCGTTTTCAAACGGATACCATCGCCCAAGTGCGAGTTCGTCTTTTTTTTTAAAGCAAACTTTTTCGCCTAAGCGCGATCAAATTATTTTTCATAAATAAAATCAATCAACACACAAACATTTTCTACCAAAGAACTACGTAGCTTTGAATTCTCCATCGCACCAGGAGATACGCAGGAGCAAGATCAAGCTCTTGTCACGCACACTAACAAAAAAACTCATTTTTGTTTATTAAATTTTTTTTTCTCTTTTTTTTTATTATTTCTTTACAAACATTTTTCATGAAACTAACACAATTGAACGCTAAACTAATTAACGGTTCCCGTTGGGTACAACGGATGTGAGGGGTGCTTATACCTTCCCCTCGCATAACCGATTCCCAAACCCGAAATTTGGTCGCAATGACCTTGTTTTCGTTCTCAAAGGGGTTTATCGACGTTCTCCTTTTCAAAAACAAAACTTCGGTGGCGACTTTACTGTTTAGCGAGCACTTTCCGCCCGCACATTTTTCTCGCCGCTTCAGGGTGTAAATAGTTTTAATGAAGATTATTTCTTATAATTTTAGAGGGTTGGGAGAAGAGAGGTGATATTTTGAAGTTGGTTAAACAACAACATCCTTTGGTGTTTTGCATTCAAGAGACTAACTTGGAGTCTATACATGAAGGGTTTTGGCTATTCCTTTAGACCATCTGTTGGAGCTTGTGGAGGTATCTCGACTTTATGGGATATCTCGAAAGTTGAGGTTTGGGTCACTATTAGTTTGACTAATTTTTTGATTATCAAAGATAGATTTGTGAAAAATGGTGGCGAACTCATTATTGCTAACGTTTACGTTCCATGTGAACTGGGTGGTAGAAAAGACTTGTAGATCTGATTGGGTGTTGTGATTATAAATAACAGTGAGGCTAATTGGTGTGTATGTGATGATTTTAATGCTATCCAATCAGTTGATCAACACATTAGTTGAGCGACATTTTTAAAGGCATGATGATTATTCTTATTTCAACCAGTTCATTGACAACAACGTTTTACTTGATCTAACTCTTTGTGATAGATGCTTGGTGTCTCCTAGAATACTCAAAAGTATTTCTAGGGTTTCGACTAGGTGCAAGTAATTTCCAAGTTATAGTATAAAAAGATATCGATCTCATAGGGACTGAGAAGCTATAGCTTTCTAGTAGTAATTTTGTTTGCAAGAAAATAAAATAAATCCTAAGTGTCATGATGGACGAAATTGGCAAGAGCAGCAAATCGTAACTGAAATTATGGCACTCGCTGGACAAATGTCCTACGTGATGTCCAGGACACCAAAAATGTCTTACGGAATGTCATGGACACTAGATATAACAACGTACCATGTAACGCCCCGGATTTACTTGGAATAATTTTCAGTTATTTTAATTGATGATGCGACGTATGTGTGATGTCTTGTTGTGTTTGTGATGTTCTTGGTGTTTTGGTGCCTTGTTAGAGGGTAGTGACCTTAGATTATAAGGAATATGAGTTTGAGCGAATTAGATCCTTAGAAGGCATAACCCAAATGTGAGAAATATTGATATTTATTAGTATATTGGTGGTTGGGTTTATTTAATTGAATAAAGAAAAATTATAGTATTTAATTAAATAATAGTGTTAATAATTTAATTGGATTATTAGTAAATTAAACTAATTAATTAGAATTAGAAAATAAGAAAGGGCATTTGTGGCATTTAGGATTTAGGGGTATGTTATGATGAGAAGAGGAATAAAAACATAACAGATCGTGAAAACAAAATTGGGAGAAAACCTAAGAGCGAAGAACGAAGCTGAGGCAAGAGAGACCGGAAGGGATTCTACGGGAAGCGATCAATAGAGTTTAGAACCGGAAAACCTAAGGTAAGGGTGGGGTTCTTACATTCTAAGGGATTGCATAATGATGGGGTATGGTAGACTCTAGGTATATGTGATTGTATGGATTTTGATCCCTTTTGTTCAATTCATGAGGTCTGCGATTTTGATGATGAAATTGGCATGATACATGCTGTTGTTGTGCATTATAATTGTGGTTATTGATGATTGTTGTTGTTAATGTCATATTATGAATTGGGTATGAATTATGTTGAGTTGTTGTTGTTGATTATGATGATTTTGAATGAATGAGAAGTTTGAATAATATAAGTTGCTTTTCCTGAGTTTTCTTATCTCTGCCCCGAATTTTGAAATAAAAACTGGTATTGATCGGTACAGAATTGGTCTTAGGTGTAAACACAAAAGTTGTAGGTATGGATGTTAGTTTTCTAATGCCGTTGGTCTGACGTCAAAACGATTTATAGAACTTGAGTTATGGTCAAATTACTGCACGTAGGTCACAGTGAATTTTTATGGACTTTCTGCACAACTTTTCCGAATTTGAAACGAAAACTGGTATTGATCGGTACAGAATTGGCCTTGGGTGTGAACATGAAGGTTTTAGATAATTTTGTTAGCTTTCCAGTGGCTTTGGTTTGACGTGAAAATGACTTTTAGTTTTTGAGTTATGATGAAAATACTCCAAGGAGGTCTTAGTGAAATTGTACGGTGACAGCATTCTCTGTTTCATGTGTTTGCGTCTTTTTCACACGTCTCAGTTTTAAATTGGTCTTTGGTATAAACATGAAAGTTGTTGATAATTGTGATATCTTTCTAGTATCCTTGGTTTGACATGGAAATATGTTATGTATAATTTGTTATGGTTTTACAAAATTGTATGATGAATTGTTGATGTTTGAATACGATGTTATATGACGTTGTTTATGTATGATGCTTGCATGTGTTTTGTTGTTTCATTCTAGAAGTCTCATTCATTGTATCTTGTGACGATGGCCCGAAATTATGGTAAAGCGACGTAGCCTTGTTTGGCAAAGTGACGTGGGGCTCCGGCCTGACATGCCCTATTTGGCATTATTTTGCGACGTTTGGTACCACATGCATATAGGTGAAGTCGGGTCTCATTGCATTATGTGTCGATGATAAATTGTTATAACCGTGACGTGTGGCGATGTTCATGATGTGCTTGATGTGATGATGTTTGAATATTGGTGATGATGATTGTTTATGAAAATGATGTGTGAGCATGAATAAAATGATTGGTGAGATAATGAAGTATGATCCTGTGCTTATGTTTTTACTTGCTCATTATTATGCTTTCGTTTAGACTGTTTGATATCTCACCCTTTTGTTTTTGTTGGTCCATTGTCTTTATATTGACAATGTGCAGATAACTCGAAGTAGCTTGCTGTGACGCTTAGACGAGGAGTACCTAGTGGTATATAGAATTGGGGTCGTGATGCTCTGATATTATGTAACACTGGGAATGCGTTTGTCTTATGTTTTTGGGAGTTAACTTTATAAACTCCAATGCTGATTTTTATTAAAGTATTCACTTTATGTTGAGTTTTGAATTATGACGAATGTTTCGGCTTTTATGCCATAGTGCTGATTATGAGTTGATATTATAATTATTTTCCGCTGCTAATAAAGAGATTTTCAGACATGATGTTGTTATCTTGAGGAGCCTGTTTGTTAATAAGTATGTTTTATGTTTTCATGATTTTGTGACATCCCGTTATTTGTTAAATACTCTGATATATTATGTGCTTATTCGCGCGGGGAAATCGGGGTGTTACATACCACAATAAACAATAATAAAATAAAGTGCAGGGAAGGAAGAACACAAGAGATTTGGTAACCCAGTTTGGTGCAACGTCACCTACGTTTGAAGGCATCCATGCCAAGAAAGGAAATGCACTATAATAGTTTTGGTTTGTAGTCTTATGTGAACAAACCTTGTTCACTGCCTTGACACATAAACACTACCCACAAATTTCTATCTAAGACTCCCCCAAGATATGAGACCCCATCTCACTTTCTCTTAATCACACAACCCGTGATTTAACTCAATTACAATCAAATAGGAGAGACACTCCAATAAACACTGTTGGAACAAAATGTATGAACAAGTCCCTTTTGAGTTTTGATGATAACAAAATGCTAAAAAGAAAATTGGATATGCTAATGCATGCTCTAAGTGTGCAGGACCATACGCTGAAAGTTATGTATCTAATAGTGGTTCTGAAAGAACAAGTTAAGAGCAAAGGAAAATATCGAAGCTTGTGTTGCAAGTCTGAAGACAATCAGCGTCTGAAGACCAGCGTCTGAAGGTCAGCGTCTGAAGACCAGCGTCTGAAGGTCAGCATCTGAAGGTCAGCGTCTGATGAACAGTGTCTGAAGACCAGCTTCTGAAGAACTGCGTTTGAAGAACAACGTCTGATGAACAGTGTCTGAAGACCAGCTTCTGAAGAACAGTGTCTGAAGACTGAGAGTCTGGAGTCTGAAGTCTGAAGTCTGTAGGAAACTCAGAAGTCAACAGCTGTCACTGTCAACAGTACAGTACGACAGAAATCTCAGAGTCAGAACCGCTCTCTACAACTTTGTCTCCTTGGACGAAACACTCAACCATGTTTTAAGGAAACAATTCAAAACGTTATTCCTCTGTTCCTCTGTTCATATACCATATCAGGAAGGAACTAACGTTGGCTGAAGTTTCAATACCAACGACTCTAATTGATGACCTGTCATCTTCTCAATGGCTCTTTGTTCCTCTATAAAGGACTGGTGATTTGAAGAAGAAAATAAGACTCTGTTTTCTGGAAACGCCATACTCTGCCAAATTCGAAAGTCATCAAATAACTTAGAAATTCTTACAAACTTTCTTATCTTAGAATTTCTTAAGTATAGAGTATGAATCCGTGTTGTATTTTGTGAACACCACTAATAGTATATCAAGTGTTCAACTCAAACATATTCTTTTGTAAATATGTTTGATTCAAAGTCTCTCGCCTGTGTGCTTGAGCAATCAAAAGTTTCTTACTTTGTGTTTGAGCATAGAAAGTCTCTTACTTTGTGTTTGAGCATAGAAAGTCTCTTACTTTGTGTTTGAGCATAGAAAGTCTCTTACTTTGTGTTTGAGCAAGGAAGTCTCTTACTTAGTGTTTGAGCAAGGAAGTCTCTTACTTAGTGTTTGAGCAAGGAAGTCTCTTACATTGTGTTTGAGCATAGGAAGTCTCTTACTTTGTGTTTGAGCATTGGAAGTCTCTTGCTTTGTGCTTGAGCAATTGTAATCTTTGTGATTATAGTGAAAAATCTCTTTTAAGTGACAAGGGGACTAGACTACTTTCGGGTTGTGGAAGGAACCAGGATAATTGCTTGTGTCCCTCTCTCTTTCTCTCATTTACTTTATATCCGCTGCAAAACAACTCTGAAAATAGCTTCAGAATCTGATCAATATCAGACTCTAAACTAACATAAGTTTTTGAGAAAGAAAAAGGCCAACACAATTCAACCCCCCTTCTTGTGTTTTTCTCACCTTCAATTGGTATCAGAGCTCCGGTTCTGATACTCAAAGTGCATGAACTGGGACTAAATGAAGATGAACCTGTTAGAAAGTCTATAGCACTTAAATCTAAAGGAAAATCATTAAAAGCTCTAAAAGCTATAGAATCTGATGATGAATCTCCTGAGGGAAGTTCTGAAGAAGATTCAGAAGCTGAGGAGCTGTAAATGCTTTCTAAAAGGTTTCAGTACTTGATGAAGAGACAAAAGAAATCTTCTAACAGGAGCAGTAACTTCGAAGGATCTGGTTCCAAGAAGGAAGAACAGAAGGGTTGCTTCAACTGCAAGCCTTGAGTAACAAGAAACTGTGTCAGTCTCTCATACCATGCTCTAGGTGCTTGTTTCAATCCATACAAAGCCTTCTTCAATTTGTAAACATGATCTGGAAAATTATGATCCACAAACCCTTTAGGCTGTTCAACATACACTTCTTCTTGTAAATAACCATTCAGAAAAGCACTCTTCACATCCATCTGAAACAGTTTGAACTTCAAAATGCATGCTACTCCCAACAATAATCTTATGGACTCTAATCTGGCCACAGGTGCAAAGGTTTCATCAAAGTCCAGTCCCTCCACTTGAGTGTAACCTTGAGCAACTAACCTTGCCTTGTTTCTGACCACAGTACCATGTTCATCTGTTTTGTTCTTGTAAATCCACTTAGTGCCAATGACATTCAAACCTTCAGGTCTTGGAACAAGATCCCACACTTCACTTCTTTTGAATTGATTCAACTCATCTTGCATAGCTTCAATCCAAAATTCATCAGTAAGTGCTTCTTTAATATTTTTGGGTTCAAACTTTGACACAAAACAAGAATCAGTAGCAACTGAGTCTGATCTTCTGGTTCTGACTCCTTGATCTAGACTCCCAATGATTAATTCTTTGGGGTGATCCTTCTGAACTCTAATAGAGGGTCCTTTACCAGTAGGAACATGATCTAGATGAATTTCTTCTGCTTCAGACTCTACTTGATTTTCTGGTTTTGGAGCTTCTGACAGTTGTTCTTCTGATGCTTCAGTATCTGGAACCACTTCAGACTCATCTCTTTCTTTTTCAGCAGACAGATCATCAATCACAACATTAATAGATTCCATAACAACCTTGGTTCTGGAATTAAACACTCTATAAGCTCTGCTGTTGACTGAGTATCCCATAAAAATTCCTTCATCAGACTTAGGATCCAGCTTTCTTCTGTTTTCTCTATCAGCCAAAATATAACATTTGCTCCCAAAGACATGAAAATATTTTACTGTAGGCTTTCTTCCCTTCCACAGTTCATACAAAGTAGATGTAGTACCCTTCTTCAGAGTCACCCTATTGTGAATGTAACAAGCTGTATTTATAGCTTCTGCCCAGAACATATAAGGTAGCTTCTTAGCATGTAACATAACTCTAGCTGATTCTACTAAGGTTCTGTTCTTCCTCTCAACTATACCATTTTGCTGAGGTGTTATAGGTGCAGAAAACTCATGCTTAATCCCTTCAGATGCACAGAACTCAGAAAACTTCTTGTTCTCAAACTCCTTCCCATTATCACTTCTGATTCTGATAATAACACAATCCTTCTCTCTTTGTAACTGAGTGCACAAATCTCTAAATACTTCAAAAGTATCTGATTTCTCTCTAACAAAGCTAACCCAAGTGAATCTTGAATAGTCATCAACCACCACAAATGCATACCTCTTTCCTCCAATGCTCTCAACTTGCATAAGTCCCATTAAATCCATATGTAACAGTTCAAGAACTTTAGTTGTTACCTGGTGTCCTAATCTGGGATGAGACTTTCTTGTTTGTTTTCCAATTTGACAATCACGACAAACACTGTCCTCATTAATCTTCAGATTAGGTAGACCTCTGATAGCTTCAGAATTCATCACTTTCTTCATACCTTTCAGATGCAGATGATCCAGTTTCTGGTGCCAGAGTCTGACTTCCTCTTCTGAGCTTATGAGACAGGTAGACATACTTCTTTCTTCTTCAGACACCCACAAAT
This sequence comes from Medicago ruthenica, assembly GCA_018208015.1. Taxonomy (NCBI): domain Eukaryota; kingdom Viridiplantae; phylum Streptophyta; class Magnoliopsida; order Fabales; family Fabaceae; genus Medicago; species Medicago ruthenica. Next base: position 73,687,457 of record CM031371.1, read on the forward strand.
AGCAATTATCTTTTGATCTGCAGCCTCTCATCAGAACCTCACCTTCTTGACCAGTTACCAAGCATTCTTCCTTGTTGAAATTCACCTTTAAGTCTTGACCACAAAGCTGGATTATACTGATCAGATTTGAAGTTAATCCTTTCACCAATAGCACATCATTAAGTCTTGGTAATCCATCACTGATTAAATCTTCTATTCCAAGAATCTCACCTTTTGCTCCATCACCAAATGTTACATAACTTCTGGAATATGGTTTTAAATTACTCAGAAGCTTCTTCACACCAGTCATGTGTCTGGAACAACCACTATCAAAATACCAACCTTCTTTAGAGGTGGCTCTCAAAGATGTATGAGCTATGAGGCCAACAGTATTAACTTTGGGTTTCCACACCTTCTGAACATTGATTCTGGTTGCAGCAGGTTCCACTCTTCTATACTAAAAATGCTCAGGATAACCATACAGTTTGAAACAAAATGGTTTAATATGCCCCTTCTTTCCACAATGATGACAAACCCATGTATGATTTCTTCTCTTTCCCTTGAACTTCTGAGGTTGCTTCTATGGTTTCATCTTAGATGTTCCTTCCATAGGATCATAAGTTTTAGTAGTAGGAACAAACCTTTTAGCAGGATTCTTCTTTTTGAGGTTCAGACTCTCATCCACAAATCCTAAGCCAGTTTGTTTTCCTTGTTTTTGATTCTCCAATATCTCCTCCAGCACATCAGTAGCAGTATTCATCATTCTGACCTGCTTTTTCATATTCTCAAGCTGGGAATTCAGTTGGCTCACTTCTTCTTTGAGATCAGAATTTTGCACTAACAGTTTATCCTTCTCAGCTTCAAGTTGATATATGGTCTTCTTCTGATCCACTACTTGCTTGCAAACCTCTACACTTCTGATGTATAGGTTCTTGTAATTGTCAGCCAGTTCATCATATGAGGATTTTTCAACTCTGGCTTCAGACACTGATGAAACTTTAGACTCTGAGTCAGACTCTGATAATGTCTCAGACTCTAAAACTGCTTCAGTCTTTGAAAGAGCTTCTGAGGACTTAACCTTAACATCAGACTTGTCTCTTTCAGTTAGGGCAAAAACTACCTTAGCAGATTCACTCTCTACTTCTTCTTCTGAATCTTCATCAGACCATGAAACAACCAAGCTCTTCTTCTGCTTCTTAAGAAAAGTAGGACATTCTCACTTGATATGTCCATAACCTTCACACTCAAAGCACTGAACACCTTTTGCTTGATTGCTCTTCTCCTCAGTCTTGGTCTTCTTCACATCAGTTTGTTGCTTACTCTTGTTGAATTTGAAGTTCTGACCTTTGGTTTTGGATTTTCTGTCAACATGCTTCAGAATTTTGTTGAACTGTCTCCCCAGCAGCACAAGTGCTTCTGATAAGTCTCCATCATCCTCATCACACTCTTGTTGATCCTCATCTTCAGTATTAACTGCAAAAGCAATTCCTTTCCCTTTCTTCTCAGTCTGTTTGCAGAAAGCTGTTTCAAAATTCAGCAAGGATCCAATCAGCTCCTCAACCTTCATAGTGGAGATGTCATGAGCTTCTTCTATAGCAGTCACCTTCATGTCAAATCTTCTAGGGAGTGACCTGAGTATTTTTCTGACTATCTTCTCATCTGACATCTTCTCTCCAAGAGACTCAAAAGAATTTGCCATATCCAGGACATTCATATAGAAATCTTGAATACTCTCATCCTCCAACATCTTCAAGTTTTCTAATTTTGTTGTGAGTAATTGAAGTCTGGATAGTTTGACCTTTGAAGTACCTTCATGAGTGGTCTTGAGTATCTCCCAGACATCCTTTGCAATGGTACACTGCTTGATCAATCTGAACATGTTCTTGTCCACACCATTGAATAGGGCATTCAAAGCTTTGTCCATTATTCTTCTGGTTTCAGTACCTCAGTCTTATTCCCATCTTTGTCTAACACAACTGGATGATCCCAACCTTTTAACACAGCTTTCCAAGTTCTGATTTCTATGGATTTCAAAAAAGCACACATTCTAGACTTCCAATATTCATAGTTTGTGCCATCCAGCAGAGGTGGTCTGTTGACATATCCTCCCTCCTTGTCCATGTTTGCCAGAAAAGTCTTCCCTGGAGCTCACCCAAATACAGGCAGGGTGCCTGCTCTGATGCCAATTGAAATTCTGGCAGTTAATGATCAGGAATATAAAACAGAGCACAAAACACGTAAAACAGAGCACAATGATGCAGGTTCAGAAGCAGCTAAAATCAAGTGCATAAAGTAAATAACACAAGTATTTGTTAACCCATTTCGGTGTAAACACCACCTACATCTGGAAGATACCAATCCAGGAAGGAAATCCACTATGAGGAATTAACTCAAAGACTCAGACACAAACCCCCTGTTCCCAACCTAAGCAATCAATCTCCACTAGTTAAGACTTCTACTCAGGAGCACCACCTAAGTATTAGAACACTACTAACTTCCCAATTACTTAATCACAACACAATGATCAACAACTTCTGAATAAACAACCCAGCTCTAAAGACACACTTCAATAAAACAAAAACATCATTCGTACTTAAAAGCTTAGAATGATTTATAACTCAACACTTCGAAACCAACTCAGATGAGTGGTGTACAATCAAAGCCTAAGCTTACAAAACTCAAAAACTCTTAAAAACTCTAAGACTCAATTTTCTAGTTTTTGATTAACACTTCAATAAGCAGCACGTCTTCCTTTATATAGACTTCAGCAAGCAGCACAATTCTGAACACAATCTTCAATTGATATGATTCTGAAATTCTTCAAAAGCTCAATAAGGAAACAAATATTTCTAAATACTATCTTGCAAAGATTCTTCAGCAAATATATTCAAATATAAATACGAAGCCAATCTTTCACCAAGATCTTCAACAAATTAATCAGCCTTCTAGAAAACAAATGCCTGAATAAATCTTCAATAAATCTCCAACAGATACGCACAGAATTAATCACAAAGAAAGCAAAAATCCAGCTTTCTGAAAACAACTTCTGAAGTTCAGCTTCTGAAGGTCAACGCTGGTCAATGTCTGAACAGTGCGTCTGAAGACCCTTCCTGCGTCTGAAGGCACTTTCTGCGTCTGAAGGTTCATCCTGCGCCTGAAGGTCCATTCTGCGTCTGATGAACAATAAACCAGGATTTCAGCTTCTGATGCAGTTTTCAGCTTCTGAACCTCTTCTAATCCAAATTCTTCCTTCTGAAGACTCCTTTAACATCTGGAGACGCATTGCTTGAGCACTTTGATTTTACCAAACAATGTAGCCAACACTTAAATAACCAACATATTACAAAGATCCTGCTGAGTTTTGCAAGAAGTTGCAATGTCAATTTGAAGAAGTGTGCAAGCAGATGGAAGAACAGAAGAAAACTATCACTCATCTTTAGATTGAAAGGGGTGAACACTTAGAGAAAATTTATGTTCTCAATAATGAGGTAACTCAACTGAATTCCCAACTTGATCAGATGAAAAAGCAAGTTAGAATGATGAACTCTGCTACTGATCTGCTGGAAGAGATTCTGGAGAATCAGAATCAAGGAAAACCAAATGGCATTGGATTTGTTGATAAGAATCTGAGCATCAAACAACAAAATCCTGCTAAGACGCTCATACCTGCTGCTACTCATGTTCCACTGATGAGGAAACCTAAGAACAAACCTCAGGATTCTAAAGACAAGAAAGCTTCTCATCCTTGGGTATGTCATCATTGTGGTAAAAAGGGACACATTAAACCTTTTTGTTACAAGCTGCATGGATATCCCAAGCATTTTCACCACCAAAAAGTGGAACCAGCTGTGAACAAAAGCAAGATCAAGAAAGAATGGAGACCAAAGTGTGTAAGTGTTGCTCAGAGGCTGAACAAAGGGAAATGAAAGGTTGTTGCTGCTGACATCAAGCCCATTCCTGTAGCACAGAAGAGTTCTGGTGCTGGACCATCTAGAGTCTGGAGCAAAGTGTTGGTTCCTGCTCCTGTTCAGAAGGCACTGGTTTCTTGTGAGTCTGAAGATGTTGTTAAGCATGATACCATGCCCTGTGTTCAGAAGAGAATTGCTGATCTTGAGAAGCAGATTGCTGGGAAAAAGGTTCTGAATGTGCCTGAGGCACACATCTGTTGGTTATCTATATGTTGGCTACATGTTTTGGTAAAATCAAAGTGTGCAAGCATGCGTCCTCAGATGTTATTTTGGTCCTTCAGAAGCTGGAAAAAGGATTTGAGAAGTTTCAGAAGCTGGAATGGCCTTCAGACGCAGAAAGTGCCTTCGGACGCAGGAACTGTTCATCAGACACATGGAGGGGCTTCAGACGCACTGTTCAGACGTTGACCAGCGTTGGCCTTCAGAAGGTGAACTTCAGAAGCTGATTTCAAAAGCTGGATTTCTGCATTCTTTGTGATTATCTCTGTGCGTATCTTTGGTAGATTTACTGATGTTTTATCCAGGCATTTGGTTTCTAGAAGGCTGATTATTTTGGTGAAGATCTTGGTGAAGATTGGCTTCGTATTTATGAATGAATATATTTCAAAGGGATCTTTGCATTATATGATTCAGAAATATATGTTTCCTTTTTGAGCCTTTGAAGAATTTCAGAATTGTATTTTGAAGAAGATATGGTTCAGAATTATGAGAGCTGCTGAAGCCTTTATAAAGGAGAGGATGTGCTGCTTTGAAGACGGGGGAGTTAATCAAAAACCAGAAAATTGAGTCTTAGAGTTTTAAGAGTTTTTGAGTTTGTAAGCTTAGGCTTTGATTGTACACCACTCATCTGAGTTGGTTTAGTTGTTTTGAGTTGTAAATCATTCTAAGCTTTTAAGTACGAATGATGTCATTGATGTATTGAAGTGTGTCTTCAGAATTGGGTTGTTTTTTTAAGTGTTGTTGATCACTGGGTTGTGGTTAAGTAATTGGGAAGTAAGTAGTGTCTTATACTTAGGTGGTGCTCCTGAGTAGAAGTCTTAACTAGTGGAGATTGATTGCTAAGGCTGGGAACAGGGGGTCTGTGTCTGAGTCTTTGAGTTAATTCCTCATAGTGGATTTCCTTCCTGGATTGGTATCCTCCAGACGTAGGTGTTGTTTATCACCGAACTGGGTTAACAAATACTTGTGTTCTTTATATTTCTGTCCTTTATTACTGCTTCTGAACCTGTTTTTAAAGTGCTCTGTTTTACGTATTTGATACTCTGTTACAAGTTCAGAACCGTACCTGCCAGAATTTCAACATCAATTGAGCAGCATCTGATGATTGTGTCTAATGAAGACTAAGCAACTTCTGATGCTGAGTCTGAAGACTGGCTAGTTGGTGACTGATGTTCTGGATTTCCTTTGTGTTTCTGGTTTGCAAGTGTGTTGTACTGAGTTCTGTGCTTCTAGTGTTGATGCTGATTTTTGATTGCTATTCTGTGTTATGTTTCTCTGCTCCTGGTGATTGCTGGTGTTTTGTCAAACTTGTTTGGCTAAAAAGGGGGAGAAATATGTGTGCTGATCTATTCAGGAGCTGAGCTGAGCTGTTCAGGGGGAGTTCCTGAGTGATGTGTTTCAGGGGGAGTAGCTGTACCTTCAGAAACTGCTGTTGTATGTTGCAGGGGGAGTGTTTTGTGTTGTGGTATTAGTGGTACTTCAGAAGTTGAAGTTGTAATCAACTACTTAGATTTTAATCCGCTGCTGACTCTGCTACACGTGTGTAGTTCTTCATGGTTGAGTACATGTGTTGAATGAAGAACTTGTTCTTTGTGAAGAATTTGATTTTAGCCAAAAATTTGCCAAAGGGGGAGATTGTTGGATATCTGAATGTTGGCTACATGTTTGGTAAAATCAAAATGTGCAAGCAATGCGTCTCCAGAAGCTATTTATTTCTTCAGAAGCTAAAAACTGGATTTACTGTTCATCAGAAGCAAATCTGGCCTTCAGACGCTGGAACTGTTCATCAGACGCAGAACTGTTCATCAGACGCTGAACTGGTCATCAGACGCACTGTTCAGGCGTTGACTTCTGTTGACCTTCAGAAGCTGCCTTCAGACGTTGACTTTTGTTGACCTTCAGAAGCTGAATTTCTGCGTATCTTTTGAAGATTTGTTGAAGATTTATCAAGGCTGATGTTTCCAGAAGGCTGATTATTTAGTGGGAAGATCTTTCTTGCAGATTTGTTTATTTTATTGATGAATATATTTTCAAAGGAATCTTTGCAAAATATATCTCAGAAGTATATTTGCTTCTATGAGCTTCTAAAGTATTTCAGAACTATATCAGTTGAAGATTATTGTGTTCAGAATTATGTTGCAGCTGAAGACTATTTAAAGAGGACATTGCTATTGCAGAAATTATGAATCAAAAACCAGAAATTAGAGTTTTAGAGTTTTAGTGTTTTTGAGTCTGTTAAGCTTAGTGCTTTGTTTTTGTGTACCACTCATTTGTTAGAGTTGGTTGTTTTGTTTAGAGTTGTTAATCAGTTAAAGCTTTTAAGCACAAGTGAATGTTTTTTTGTTTTTGAAGAGTGTCTTCAATTTGTTGTTTTTGTTGAGTCTGATAATCACTGGGTTGTGATTAATTGGTTAGGAAGTAAGTGGGTTCTTATACCTAGATGTTCCTGGGTAGAAGTCTAGACGAGTGGAGATTAAGTGATAAGACTGGGAACAGGGGCTGTTGAGTCTTAGAATTAATTCTACTTAGTGGATTTCCTTCCTGGATTGGTATCCTCCAGATGTAGGTGAAGTTTGCACCGAACTGGGTTAACAAATTCATTGTGTTCTTTATCTTTCTGCACTTTATTTTCTACTTCTGAACTGTTGTTTTCCATACTCTGTTTTTCGGGTTCAGAACCAGGTCCTGCCAGAATTTTCAGCCACCTTTTCAGTAGGTAAGTCATCTATCACAACATTGATAGATTCCATTACTACCTTGGTTCTGGAGTTAAAAACTCTGTATGCTCTACTGTTTGTTGAGTAACCAAGAAAGATCCCTTCATCACTCTTTGGATCCAATTTCCTCCTGTTTTCTCTATTTGCCAGAATGTAGCACTTGCTTCCAAATACATGAAAGTACTTGACAATAGGCTTTCTTCCTTTCCATAACTCATACAGAGTAGATGTAGTGCCTGTCTTCAGAGTCACCCTATTGTGAACATAGCATGCTGTATTCATTGCTTCTGCCCAAAAATAATGAGGTAAGTGTTTTGCATGCATCATAACTCTGAAAGATTCTTGCAAGGTTCTGTTCTTCCTTTCAACAACACCATTTTGCTGAGGTGTTATGGGAGCTGAAAATTCATGCTTGATTCCTTCAGAGGAACAGAATTCAGAGAAATTACTATTTTTAAATTCTTTCCCTTGGTCACTTTTGATCCTGACAATGACACTATCCTTTTCTCTTTGTAATTAAGTGCACAGATCTTTAAACACATCAAAAGTGTCTGATTTTTCTCTAATGAAGCTTACCCAAGTGAATCTTGAAAAATCATCAACAACCACAAAAACATACTTCTTTCCTCCAATGCTCTCAACTTGCATAGGTCCCATTAAGTCCATATGTAACAATTCAAGAACTTTAGTTGTTACCTGGTGCTCCAACCTTGGATTAGACTTTCTTGTTTGTTTACCAATCTGACATTCACCACAAATGCTATCTTCATTGATCTTCAGTTTGGGTAGACCTCTGATGGCTTCTACTGACATGACTTTCTTCATACCCCTCAGATTTAAGTGCCCATGTTTCTGGTGCCAGAGTCTGACTTCTTCTTCTGAGCTTATGAGACATGTGGATAAGCTTGTTTCTTCTTGAGGCATCCATAAGTAACAATTGTCCTTTGATCTACTACCCCTCATCAACATTTCACCTTCTTTACCTGTTACCAGACATTCCTGTTTGTTAAAGTTCACTTTCAACTCTTGATCACACAGCTGGCTTATGCTGATCGGATTTGAAGTTAGTCCTTTTACTAATAGCACATTGTCTAGCCTTGGTAATCCATCACTGATCAAGTCTTCAATTCCAAGAATTTCTCCTTTAGCTCCATCACCAAATGTTACATAGCTACTGGAGTAAGGTTTTAAATTGCTTAAATACTTCTTGACACCAGTAATGTGTCTGGAGCATCCACTATCAAAATACCAATCTTCCCTAGAGGAGGCTCTCAAAGATGTATGAGCTAGGAGGCCAACATTATTACCTTTGGGTTTCTATACCTTCTTGACATTGATTCTATTTGCAGCAGGTTCCACTTTTCTGTGCTGAAAGTGCTTGGGATAACCATATAGCTTGAAACAGAATGGCTTTTTGTGCCCTTTCTTACCACAGTGATGACATACCCATGGATGAGTTCTCCTCTTTCTCTTAGATTTCTGAGGTTCCTTGTGATGTTCCCTCTTAGATGTGCCTATCATTGCATCATAAGTTCCAACAGCAGGAATGACCCTTTTAGCTTGATTTTGTTGTTTGATGCTCAAAGTCCCATCAACAAAACCTGTGCCTTTTGGTTTCCCTTGGTTCTGACACTCCAAAATCTCCTCCAGCACATGAGTACCAGTATTTAACATTCTAACTTGCTTCTTCATATGATCAAGTTGAGAATTCAGTTGGCTTACCTTGTCTTTGAGATCAGAAATATGTGCTAAATGGTTACTTCTTTCATCATGCAGCTGACTGATAGTCTTCTTCTGATCCACTAGTTGCTTGCAAACTTCTACACTTCTGATGTATAGATCTTTGTAAGAGTTAGCTAGTTCTTCATAAGAGGATTTTTCAACACTGGCTTCAGACTCTGATAGTGTTTCAGACTCTGAGAGTGCTTCTGAGGCCTTAACTTTAACATCTGACTTGTATCTTCCAGTTAGGGCAACAACATGTTTAGCAGATTCACTCTCTACTTCTCCTTCTGAGTCATCTTCATCAGACCAGGAAACAACCAAGCTTTTCTTCTGTTTCTTGATATATGTGCCACATTCTATCCTAATATGACCATATCCTTCACACTCATAGCACTGAACTCCCTTTGATTGATTGCTCTTCTCATCAGTCTTTGTGTTCTTCAAATCATTTTGTTGCTTACTGATGTTGAATCTGTTGTTCTGACCATTTGATTTGAATCTCCTGTCAACATGTTTCAGAATCTTGTTAAACTGTCTCCCTAGCAACACAAGAGCCTCTGATAAGCCTTCATCATCCTCATTAATCCCTTGTTGATCCTCAGCATCAGTATTTATTGCAAAAGCAACTCATTTCCCTTTCTTATCAGTACGGTTACTGAAGGCTGTCTCAAAATTCAGCAAAGACCCTATTAACTCCTCAACCTTCATACTGGAGATGTCATATGCTTCCTCAATGGCAGTCACCTTCATGTCAAATCTCTTAGGTAGAGACCTGAGTATTTTTCTTACAATTTTCTCATAAGACATTTTCTCTCCAAGAGAATCAAATGAGTTAGCCATATCCAGAACATTCATGTAAAAATCTTGTATGCTCTCATCCTCCAACATTCTGAGATTCTCAAACTTGGTGGTGAGAAGTTGAAGTCTGGACAACTTTACCTTTGAAGTGCCTTCATGAGTAGTCTTGAGAATCTCCCAGGCATCCTTGGCTATAGTGCACTGCTTGATCAGTCTGAACATGTTCTTGTCCACTCCATTGAATAGAGCATTCAAAGCTTTGGAGTTTCCAAGAGCCAATTCATCTTCATCCTTGGACCATTCTTCCTCTGGTTTCAACACAGTAGTCTTCTCTCCATCTTTGTCCAGCACAACAGGATGTTCCCAACCCTTCAAAACAGCTTTCCAGGTCTTACTGTCTATAGATTTCAGGAAAGCACTCATACGAGATATCCAATACTCATAGTTGGAACCATCCAACAGAGGTGGTCTGTTAACAAATCCTCCTTCCTTGTCCATTATGCCAGAAAAACCTTCCCTGGAGCTCACCCTAAAACAGGCAGGGTGCCTGCTCTGATGCCAATTGAAATTCTGGCAAGACTGAGTCTGAACCGTAAAACAGAGTACAAAAACGCAGAACAGAGTATACAGTTCAGAAGCAAAATAACAGACAGAAAGTAAAGAACACAGGTGATTTGTTAACCCAGTTCGGTGACAAACACACCTATGTCTGGAGGCTACCAAGCCAGGAAGGAAATCCACTAAATAGTATCAATTCAAAGACCTATGACAACAACCCCTGTTTCTCAGTCTTCTCACTTAATCACTACCCATATAGATTTCTACATAGGAACTCCTAGATATAAGAACCCCTCTTACTTCCTACTCAAGCAATCACTGCCCCAGTGATTGTAAACTCTAAACAAATCAACTAAGATGAAGACACACTTCAAAACATCAAAGTCACTTTTGCTTAAAAGCTTTAAGTGAATTACAACTCAATAAACCTAAACCAACTCTAACAGATGAGTGGCATACAGAAAATACAGCACAAAGCTTACAGACTCAAAAACTAAGAATCTCTCTATAATAACTTCTGTTTTTGATGTCCCTTCTTCAATAGCAGCGTCCTCTTTATATAGTCTTCAGCAGCACATAATTCTCGAACCAAATCCTTCAAAGATATGTTTCTAGAATTCTTTTAGAAGCAAATAGAAGCAATTATATTTCTGAAATATATTTTGCAAAGATTCCTTTGAAAATATATTCATAAATAAAAGAATCCAATCTTCAATAAAGATCTTCACGCAAAACAATCTTCCTTCTAGAAACAAAGCTTGGATAATTCTTCAATTAAATCTTCTCATAAAAGATCATGTTCTGAAAATACACATCTCCAAGGCGCACAAAATAGAACGCAGAAAACCAGCTTCTGAAGGAACTTCTGAAGTCTGCGTCTGAACATTTCAGCTTCTGAAGGTTGCTTCTGAACAGTGCGTCTGAAGGTCAGCTTCTGAACAGTGTGTCTGAAGGTCAGCTTCTGAACAGTGCGTCTGAAGGTCAGCTTCTGAACAGTGCGTCTGAAGGTCAGCTTCTGAAGTACTGTTCAGCTTCTGAAGGTCCAGCTTCTGAAGTACTGTTCAACTTCTGAAGACCCAGCTTCTGAACCAGCTTTTGAAAATGCACACACTGAGTTTTCAGCTTCTAAAGACGTGCTGCTTGTATATTTGATTTTAGCAAAACATGTAGCCAACAACCAAATATCCAACAGAAATCGTAACCTAATTCCTTAACCCCAAAGAGGGCTCTAAGGCGTCGCGAAAGTAAGAACGTCCACACAAAAAAGATGCCTCAACAAAACAATAACAATGAGAATAAAAACGGTTGTTCACCTGAAAGGACTGGATACTAAATTGCAGTTAATATCTGCCTTTGCTGTAGATCATGTGAAAGGATTTATATACGTTGAAGCAGAAAGTAAAAATGATATAAATCAGGTAATGGGGTTTTATTGGTTTATAGTTAGATATCAATTATTACTAGAGAAGTGTTTCTGCCGCTGGCTAAATATGTTTTCATTTGTTACCAATGTGTAATTTCAGGCATGCTACGAGATTACTGGTATCTATGCTACTCGAGTGCAACCTGTTCTGAGAAATGAAGTTTTTCATCTGTTCTCTGTTAAAATTAAAAAACCTGAAATTTCTGAAGGCATGTGGGTTCGCGTAAAAGGTGGTAATTACAAGGGGGATTTAGCACAGGTATTGCATGAGTAAAGATGTTGAGTTTTTATTTGCTATTTAACTTGTGAAATACTTATTCCCTTTATCTATTTTTATATTGCCAGGTTGTGGCAGTGAATAATACGCACAAAAAAGTTACCGTGAAGCTTGTTCCAAGAATCGATCTATTTGCTCTGGCTGCCAAATTTGTAATCTACGTTCCCATGATTTTCTCTGCTTATTCCTTTCTACTGAAGTTCAACTGTTAGCTTTGATTATGCCTGTTTTCATTCAGTTGTTATTTGGACAAATAGATGCTAAAGAACTAAAGTGTATTCACATTTTTTTGTTTACATTCTTGGAAAATAAGAATAGAGACTATTACAATTTTTTGAATTTAGCAACGATAAAAAATTATACCTGCATCCTGCAGTTGGTAGATCATGATGTTTTGTGTCAAAATATACATTTACTCAAGAGTTTTGCAACTCGTACCTTTTTCCAACCCTTTGAATATTTATTTATACTTTGACCTTTCAATCTGATATGTCATTGAAACTTTTGTACATATTGAAGTAGATTGAGGACAATTAGGTTTGGACTTGTAACTAGACTTGATGGAAAATGTATTCTTTTGTTTTCACTTTATTTACATAAGATCATAAGACCTGGGAGGGAATCTAAATATTGTAAGGTAACCTTACCATGTCTCCATGAAATTGAGGCAGACTTGTATTACTGGTTTTGTCTCAGAGTGATGTGAATTCCTATTTCTACAGACTGCTCTTTTTACTTCACCATTCTTGTCCTATTGTTGTGTACTGTACATGTAGACAAAAAATCATTGATGCATTTTTTTCTCACTGTTGCAGGGTGGAGGATGTCGCCAAAAAGCTGCGGTACCAGCACCGAGATTAATTAGCTCCATTGAACTTGAGTAATATTGCATATTCTCCTATTTTCCTTTTTTTTTAACTTAGTTTTTGGATAGTTTGTCTGATGGGATTGTTTTTCAACGATTCTGCAGGGAGTTCCGACCTCTGATCCAAATAAAACATGACCGGGAAACTGGCAAGGTTTTTCAGGTTCTTGATGGCATGCTGCTCAAGGATGGATTTCTTTATAAGAAAGTATCTCTAGATTCATTAAGTTTTTGGGGTGTTGTTCCCACTGAAGAGGAGCTATTGAAGTTTGGGTCTTCCGAGTGGCTTTCTAATATTTATGGTGACACAAAGAAAAAACGGGTTATTATAGCTGACAAGGGCGATGGCAAAGGAGAGGGCTCATCAGCTTCAGGCGCAGGAAATGATTTTGAATTATATGCTCTTGTGCGTTTTCGGTAAGTTTTTTGTTAAACATAGCATTCATTATATAATACAAATTTGCTCCTCTCTCTCTCACACACACACGAACATGCAGATGTGCACACATGCACATCCTGCAGATCGATGATTTTCATATCTGACAGAGCTTTTCCATTGCAGCAAAAAGGACTTTGGTGTAATAATAAGCACAGATAAAGATGGTACTTACCAGGTACGATATTTAGCTTAGGCATTGTCCTTTGTATAATCCTTTGATTTTGAGTGTCTAGTGCATTTTTATAGTTATATTATAGTTTTCTTGTATGTTGTAGATTCTAAAAGAGAGTTCAGAAGGACCTGTTGCTGTAACTGTTCAACGAAACGAAATAAAAAGTGCGCTGTGCGATCTGAAACTTAGTGCCCAGGACCTGCACCGTAAGACTATAGTTGTTAATGACAATGTTAAGGTTCTGGAGGGTCCATCTCAGGTCCGATGCTTATTTCTGAATGGATTTTTGTCTGTATGTTTGAATCTCTTCTCATCCTTGATATTTTTAAAAATATTGTGTATATTTGCAGGGTAAACAAGGCATTGTTAGACATATCTATCAAGGGATTGTCTTTCTATATGATGGTAATGAGGAAGAAAATGGTGGTTACGTCACAGCTAAAGCTATTATGTGTGAGAAAGTCAAGAGAGCTACATGAGAGAGTTACAAGTTACGAAGGCGTGTAATATAATTACTTCACCATATAGGTACTTTGATCTATACAAGTTGCATTGTGGCATGATGTATTATAATTACGTTGTTTTTGTTTTCCTCTTTTTCTTTGTGTATCTATCATGTAGAGACAAATGTGACAAGTTTTCTTGGCTTAGGGTGTGATGCTATGTATTGTGTTCATTCTCACATCTACATATTAGCTACTTTCACTTGTTTGTGACAACTGTAGTACCCCAATTTTGTCCTAAGCCTTTTCAAAACAAAAATAAAAAACAAAAGAAGAGAAAAAGTCAAAGTCAACAAAAGTCAACCAAAAAAGTCAACATTTCAAAAATGATGATTTCGCAGTGCGAAGTCTGCGAATTTTTTGCAGATTTTTGGTTTCTTTGATTTTAATTCCATTTTTTGTTACATTTGATTTTTATATTTGTTTTATCATTATTCATGGCCTTTTTGGCTCAGCAAAGCCAGAATTGAAGGACTTGCCATTAATGCCAAGGAAAGAAGCTTTTTCTTCCAACCTAGCATGTGGCAAGCAAGTTGGCTTGCCCTTGGGCAGCTCTTGTCCCTCCCAAGTGACCTGCTACTGACCCTAAGGTTGCCAGCCACCAGCTTGTGGACTTTCTTCCTGCTTTCTCCCCCAAAACCAGTCAAACCCAGCTGGTTTTCACTTGCAAAAAACCATGATTGCTGCCCTGTTTTTCAACAGCTTTTCTTCCTCCTCACACCAGCCCACATGTTGCCTTTTGTTTCCCCCAACCTCTGCACATCACAGTGCACGTTTTTATTGCTTAACCATTAAGATTGCAAGGATCAATCCCCAAGCACAACCAATTGCAAACCAGCCCTGTTTTATCATCATTTCTATCCAAAAAACCATTGAATTAGTGGCTGGATTTGGCTAAGTCTTGACCCTTGGCACAAGGCAAGGTTACCTCTTCACTTTTGCATTAAATGCAAAGTGATTTAGCCTGATCCTAGCCCACAAATCAGCTGGATTTTGGGGATTTCTAATGATGAAAATTGATTTGGTTTTGGCCTATAAATAGGAAGCAATGCCCAAGGTTACAAAAAACAACTACTAATTCATTATTCTAACTTACAAACACTTACAAACAACCAGAAAAACCAGCACTAAACACTAGCAAAAATCAGTCCCAATACAAAGCCTTACACAAAGTTCATTGCTCATTTCCAATATTCTAAACCTTGCAAGAACCTCCAACCAATCCAAGTTCATTTCATTTCTTTGCAGCAGGAGCTTTGCTAAGGATCTCTGTAAGTGTTCTAGGTCCTTACCTTGCATTTATAATTGTGCTGGCATCCTAATTTTCTCAAAACCTTTTTGCTCTAAAAAACCCCTTTTGAATTTCAAAAGAAATCCCAAGGTTTGCAAAACACTCAAACTGGTTTGTCCAGCTCTTTTCATTGCAAAACTCAAAGCTTTTCACTCTTCTAAAAGGTTCTGAGATTGTTCAGAAGTTGTTTCTGAACAACAGTTCAGAAACAGCTTCTGAACTCAAAAATTCGCATTGTTCGCAGTGCGAAGTCATGGTGGCAGTGCGACCATGACAGAACTCAGAATCTGAGTTTAGGCTCCCTAATGGCCAATTTTTGAGGTTCTAGCCCAAGAGCACAGAACCTAGGAGGATGTAAACTCATTTTATCCAAACCTTATCAAGGATTTTGCATAATTTTGGAAAATTCGCAAGTTCGAGCCACTTTGTTTGGATAACTTGCAAAACAAGTTATGTCCACAAACTTTCAAATAAACTTGAACAAATAAGCTATGTTCACCATTTTTAAAACCAAACATGAACAAGAGCCTTGTTCATGATTTTCAAATCAAACGTGGACTTAAGCCGAATTTGTTCGCTTTTCAAAACCGTTTGCAAAATGAGCCGAACTTGTACGTTTTCTTCACAAGATTGTTAAAACCCCTTCATTTTGGGTCTCAAACCAAGTGTTTTGATAAACTTTGGGATTTCTAAGAAATTCAACCAAAAACTTGAATGAAAAAGGGATGGCTTGACGTATGTCTCTCCATTGCCCCGATTGTACGAATGCGTGACATATGTCTCGTCGTTCGGACAATCGTCATTCCATTTTCAACGCATCCGACCACACCAAACCAATTCTTGGCCCCTTGTGGTCAATTCAAACCTTTTCGACTCGTTTGAGTCACTTTGGTCAATGTTCGACTCGTTCGAGTCCATTGTACCCGTTCTTGATCCCGTTGGATCAATCGAACCTTCCCCCGACTCGTTTGAGTCACTCCGGTCAATGATCGACTCGATTGAGTCCATTGCACCCCTTTTGGTCCCATAGCGACCAATTCGAACCCTCTTACCCAACGGACATGTTTTACCTATTCTAAGCGCGATTCGTAAACAAACGCTTAAGCCTCCCATGCGCGAGCATACAAGCTATACGCTTAAGTCTCCCATCCGCGAGCATACAAGCTACGTTTAATCGCAAGAATACGGTCAAAACATCGTTCATTTAAAAATAACCAACATATGTACGTTTTTCTACCAAAGAACTACGTACGCTTTGAATTCTCCGACTACCGGGAGATACGTAGGAGCAAGATCGCCATCTTGTCAAGCACAATAATAAAAAACTAACTTTTTCCCTTTTTATCATATTTTCTCTTTCCCTTTGATATAGACAAGCATGCACGCAAAACATTTAAAAACATTTTAAGCTTTAGCCAAATAGGAGGTTCCCGTTGAGTACAACGGACGTGAGGGGTGCTAATACCTTCCCCTTGCGTAATCGACTCCCGAACCCGACAATGGTTGCGATGACCAGTCCTTTTCCTCATCGTCAAAGGGTTTTATTATCGTTTCCCTTCAAAACAAAAAACTTAAGGGTTTATCAACGTTCCCTTTAAACAAAAACTTTGGTGGCGACTTCACACAACTTTTCGAGCGTTCGCATACGCTCAGAAGTTTGCGTTTTTTAACGAGAGCGCACAACAACAAGTAGAAATAATGATCTAGAGTCCTCTAGAAACTGGTCTGCAGTCAAAGTTGGTTTGGATAGTTCTAATTTATAAATGATTATTGATATCTAGTTGATTTATAATTTGTTTAAAGTTTAAATTGGAGTATGAGAGTTTCATGAGATTTTTCGACAACCTCCTGGAAATTCACTCATGATTGGCCATCATTGTTTTTTAATTAATATGTAAGCAATTCTTTAGGTAAGGTTAGTCATTCCCTGTTGCGACTAAAGCTCTTGATTCCAAATTTTGCCTTCCCATAGGAAAAACCTAGGTACTTATTTATCTACATTATGGGCTTGTTTATAGATCATTCATTTACGGTTGTGATTTTGAATTGTGTTCGGAAAGGATGAACTATTATGGGCTGGTTCATTTATAGTTTATGGTTGTGTATGAATTACATCACAAATAACCAAGGATATTAGTAACAAATGTGAGTTATCAATCTCTTAAGTTTGCTAGTCATGTTGGACAGGAATTACTTGAATTATGTTGTATCTTTGCTTGTTGGGACCAGTGATGTTACTATGACTGTTTCCCATCTGGCTCTGTATCTACTATGTACTAATGAATAATAATGTATGAGAACTGTCACTTGAGCTGTAAGCAGTTATACTTTTAAATGAATTTTTTGTTTGATGGGTTGAAAAGAAAGGCATAAATGAGGGGAAGTGATGTGGTTGCAGTTGTTTTTTGTTTGAAGCTTTACCCTTTTATCCCCCTCTGTTTTAGCATGAAATTTATACAGTTTTCATTGAAGTAGATGATCTGGACACACCACTGTTTTATCCCCCTCTGTTTTTGCATTCCATGGTATGTGTTACTTTCCCTTAAGTAAAAAAAAAATAATGCTTCCATGTTGATTGTTGTATATCCTTATTCTTTTTTGTGTGTGTGTGTGTGTGTGTGTTTTAATGTATTTGGTTGGATAAGTAAGTTGGTGAAAAATACTCGGTGATTCACAACTTAGTGTTTGGTTGGATAAGGACTAAAATTGTGACTAATTAATGCTAGTGGTCCCTGTAATATTGGAGCCTAATTTCATGCCTGTTTAATATTCATTCACTAATCTCATTAATGATTAGCATTTAGTGTCAGATTCACTAATCTCATACAGTAAAAATTAGCAAATAAAAACAAAAATCTAGCGTCGGCCAAACCGACTCTAATATTTAGTTGACTTGTTTGACTGTAGAGTGGGTTGGCCAACTCTAAAAGATTTAGTTGACTGGTTTGAAGTTGACTTTAGCGTTAGTTCAGCCGACTCTAAATTTTATAGTTAGTGTCGGTCTGGCACACTCTAAATTTTTTGTTGACTTTTTTGATTTTGAATTTAATAGCCTCGGCTGCGCGAAGAGTCAGTTTTAGAGTCGGCTTAACCGACGCTATGTTAGCCTCGGAGGGCAGATAGCCGACTCTATCCAGTAGCTTCAAATTTTTTAGCCTGCCCCCGACCCCGACGCTAATCCGACGCTAAATCTGTGTTAGCGTCGATTTTAGCCCTGTTAGAGTGGGTTTTTGGCCGACGCTAAATCGCAGTTTTCTTGTAGTGTGTGTTCAACAACTTCTGCAAGCAAGTACAAACTGAAAATGAATTGAAAATTTTAAAAGTTAGAAATGATCATGGTGGCGAATTTGAAAATGAATCTTTTTAAACTTTTTGTGAAGAACATGGAATCCTCCATGAGTTCTCTTCTCCTAGAACACCACAACAAAATGGAGTTGTAGAGAGAAAGAACATATTTTTGCAAGAAGTGGCCAGAACCATGATTCATGAATCCAACATTGCAAAGTACTTCTGGGCAGAAGCTATAAACACAACATGTTATATTCAAAATAAAATCTATATTAGACCTATTTTAAATAAAGCAACATATGAATTATTCAAAGGAAGAAAACCAAGTATTTCTTATTTTCATCAGTTTGGATGTACACGTTATATTCTGAACAACAAGTCTATCTAAAGAAATTTGATGCTAAGGCTCACAAGGGTATCTTTTTAGGATACTCTGCGAGATCTAAAGCATACAGAGTGTATAATTTAGAAACACATGTTGAAGAATCAATGCACATCAGATTTGATGACAAGAATCGTGATAATAAAATATCAGAGCCTGCACATCAGTACAAATATGAGAACCACATCCAGTATATGTTGGAGTAAGCCCTAGAGGCCAATAGTTTATGTTAAACTTATCATATGTATCATGACTTTTATTATTAAATAAAATAAGGCATTCTTTATTACACTTGTTATGAGATTAATAAAGTCCCTAGGATAGTTGGTTCATGTGATAGAATATTAAGTGTGACTTAATAATGAGATTACATCAACAGAAAGAACACTATTCTTAAAAGTATCTGTTGGATATTTAAATGTTGGCTACATGTTTGGTAAAATCAAAATGTGCAAGCAATGCGTCTTCAGAAGCTAATTTGTGTCTTCAGAAGCTGGTACTGTTCATCAGAAGCTGAACTGGTCTTCAGACGCTGGTACTGTTCATCAGAAGCTGAACTGGTCTTCAGACGCTGGTACTGTTCATCAGACGCACTGTTCAGACGCTGACTTTTGTTGACCTTCAGAAGCTGCTGTTTAGACGCTGACTTTTGTTGACCTTCAGAAGCTGCTTTTCAGAAGCTGTATTTCTGCGTTCTTTCTGTTATTTCTTTCACAGTATCTTTCGAAGATTTGTTTGAAGATTTATCCAGGCTGATGTTTCTAGAAGGCTGATTAATTTGCGTGAAGATCTTTATTGAAGATTGGTTTCTTTTATTTATGAATATATTTTCAAAGGAATCTTTGCAGAATATATTTCAGAAATATATTTCCTTCTATGAGCTTCTAAAGAATTTCAGAACTATATCCTTGAAGATTGGTTCAGAATTATGTGCTGCTGAAGCTATTTAAGGAGGACGCTGCTATTGAAGACTTTACCAAAAAAACCAGAAGTTATAATTAAAAAGAGTCTTAGTGTTTTTGAGTCTGTGAGCTGTTGCTCTGTTTTTTTGCACCACTCATCTGTTAGAGTTGGTTGTTTTTGTTTTGAGTTGTAATTCACTTAAAGCTTTTAAGCACAAGTGACTTTGATGTTTTGAAGAGTGTCTTCGTATCTGATTTGTTTAAGAGTCTGATAATCACTGGGCTGTGATTACTTGAGTAGGAAGTAAGTGGGATCTTATATCTAGGAGTTCCTAGGTAGAAGTCTATACGGGTAGAAATTAAGTGATAAGGCTGGGAACAGGGGCTGTGTCTTGAGTCTTTGAATTGATTCTACTTAGTGGATTTCCTTCCTGGATTGGTATCCTCCAGACGTAGGTGTTGTTTATCACCGAACTGGGTTAACAAATCAGTTGTATTCTTTTACTTTATGTCATTATTTTGTTGTTTCTGAACTATTGCTTTCATACTCTGTTTTACGGGTTCAGACTCAGACTTGCCAGAATTTCAATTGGCATCAGAGCAGGCACCCTACCTGTTATTGGGTGAGCTCCAGGGAAAGTTTTTTCTGGCATTATGGACAAGGAAGGAGGATTTGTTAACAGACCACCTCTGTTGGATGAGACCAACTATGAATATTGGAAATCTCGTATGAGTGCTTTCCTGAAATCTATTGATAGCAGGACCTGGAAAGCTGTGCTAAAGGGTTGGGAACATCCAGTTGTGTTGGACAAAGATGGAAAGAAGACTGATGTGTTGAAACCAGAGGAAGAATGGTCAAAGGATGAAGATGATCTGGCTCTTGGAAACTCCAAAGCTTTGAATGCTCTATTCAATGGAGTGGACAAGAACATGTTCAGACTGATCAAGTAGTGCACTATAGCCAAGGATGCCTGGGAGATTCTCAAGACCACTCATGAAGGCACTTCAAAGGTAAAGCTATCCAGACTTCAACTTCTCACCACAAAATTTGAAAATTTGAAGATGTTGGAGGATGAGAACATACAGGACTTTTATATGAATGTTCTGGACATGGCTAATTCTTTTGGTTCTCTTGGAGAGAAAATGTCTGATGAGAAGATTGTTAGAAAAATACTCAGGTCTCTACCTAAGAGATTTGACATGAAGGTGACTGCTATTGAGGAAGCTAATGACATCTCCAATATGAAGGTTGAGGAGTTAATAGGATCCTTGCTGAATTTTGAGACAGCTTTCTGTAACCGTACTGAGAAGAAAGGGAAAGGAGTTGCTTTTGCAGTTAATACTGAAGTTGAGGATCAACAAGGGTTTAATGAGGATGATGAAGACTTATCAGAAGCACTTGTGTTGCTAGGGAGACATCTCAACAAAATTCTGAAACATGTTGATAGAAAATCCAAAACAAAAGGACAAAAAAGCAGATTCAACTTCAGCAAGCAACAAAGTGATTTGAAGAAGACAAAGACTGATGAGAAGAGCAATCAGTCAAAGGGTGTTCAGTGCTATGAGTGTGAAGGATATGGTCATATCAAGTCAGAATGCCCTACTTATCTCAAGAAGCAAAAGAAGAGCTTGGTTGTTTCCTGGTCTGATGAAGATGATTCAGAAGGAGAAGTAGAGAGTGAATCTGCTAAGCATGTTGTTGCCCTAACTGGAAGGTACAAGTCTGATATTAAAGCTAAAGCCTCAGAAGCACTTTCAGAGTCTGAAGCATTATCAGAGTTGTAGTACCCTAATTTTGTCCTAAGCATTTTAAAATAAAAATCAAAAAAATCAAAGAGGGGAAAAAGTCAAAAGTCAACAAAAGTCAACAGAAAAGTCAACATTTTAAAAATGCTAACTTCGCACTGCGAAGCTCACTTCGCACTGCGAAGTCTGCGATTTTTTCTGCAGATTTTTGGTTTCTTTGATTTAATTCCAGAATTTGTTGCATATCATTTCCATAATTATTTTAAGTAGCATTCATGGCTAATTGGGCCAAGCAAAACCAGAATTAAAGGACTTGCCATTAATGCCAAGGTTGGAAGCTTTTTCTTCCAACCTAGCATGTGACAAGCAAGTGGGCTTGCCCTTGGGCAGCTCTAGTCCCTCCCATGTGACCTGCTAACCACCACAAGGTTGCCAGCCACCTGCTTGAGGACTTTCCTCCTGCTTGCTTCCCCAAAAACCAGTCAAACCAGCTGGATTTTCTCACTTGAAAAGCCATGAGTGCCTACCCTGTTTTTGCAGCAGCTTTTCACCCCTCACACCAGCCATAAGTAGCCTTTTTCATCCCTCAATCTCTGCACATCACAGTGCACGTTTTTATTGACTAACCATTGAGATTGCAAGGATTGATCCCCAAGCATTAGCCAATTGCAATTCAGCTTTGTTCTTCATCATTACCTTCTAGAATTGGTTGAATTTGTGGCTGAAATCAGGCTGAATCTTGCCCCTTGGTACAAGGCAAGGTTGCCTCTATCCATTAGCATTTAATGCAAAGGGATTCAGCTTGATCTTAGCCACAAATCAGCTGAATTTTAGGATTTTGTAATGATGAAAAAGATTTGGTTTTGGCCTATAAATAGAAGGCAATGCCCAAGGTTTCAAACACAACTAAGAACAGCATTTCAAGAGCAGAAACTCTACTCATTTTAGCCTACAAACCCTCACAAACAACCAGAAAAAACAAATCCAACACAAAGCTTTACCAAAGTTCAAGTTCATCACCACTATCAAAAACCATTGTGAAAGCCTTCAACCAATTCAAATCCATTGCAGCTGGAGCTTTGCTGAGGAGTTCTGTAAGTTTTTAAGCACTCATCTTGCATTTACAATTGTGTTTGCATAGCTATTTTGGCTCAAAACCATTTGATTCTAAAAAACCCCTTTTGAATTTCAAAGAAATCCCAAGGTTTTCAAAACATCAAAACTGGTTTGTCCAGCCTTTTTCATCCCAAAAACTCAAAGTTTTTCACCCACCTAAAAGGTCCTGAGTGTGTTCAGAAGTTGTTTCTGAACAAAAGTTCAGAAACAGCTTCTGAACTCAAAATTTCGCATGCTTCGCAGTGCGAAGTCATGGTCGCAGTGCGACCATGACAGAACTCAGAATCTGAGTTTTTGTGTCAAAATGACCAATTTTTGAGGTTCTAGCCCCAGAGCTCAGAACCTAAGAGTTTTTAAACCCATGTCTTTCAAACTATAACAAGGATTTTGCAAAATCTTGACAAAATCACAAGTTCGTATGGCATTATGTGGATAACTTGCAAAACAAGTTATGTTCCCAAACTTTCAAACAAGCATGAACAAACAAGCTATGTTCATCATTTCAATCTAAACTTGAACAATAAATATTGTTCATGATTTTCAAAACTCAAACATGAACATACACCAAATTTGTTCGCTTTTCAAAACCGTTCGCAAAATGAGCCGAACTTGTGCGTTTTCTAGCAAAATTGCTAAACCTTCCCATTTTGGGTTTTCAAGCCAAATGTTTTGATATACCTTGGGATTTCTAAAGGATTCAACCCAAAAACATGAATGAAAAAGGGATGGTGTGACGTATGTCTCTCCATCGCCCCGATTGTACGAATGCGTGACGTATGTCTCGTCGCTCGGACAATCGTCATTCCCATTTTCAATATGTACAACCCTAACCAAACCAAAAACTTGGCCCCTTGTGGTCAATCCAAACCTTTTGGTCCCCCGTGGCCATTAGATTCAACCCCTCGACTCGTTTGAGTCCACTCGGTCAATGATTGACTTGTATGAGTCCATTGCACCTCTCTTGGTCCCATAGCGACCAATTAACCAACCCTTTACCCTAACGGACGTACCTTTTAACAATTCTAATGCGATTCACGAACAAACGCTTAATAAGTCTCCCAAGCGCGAGCATACAAGCTATACGCTTAATAAGTCTCCCAAGCGCGAGCATACAAGCTACGTTTTAATCGCAAGAATTCGGTTAAAACATCGTCCATTTAAAATTAACCAACATATGTACGTTTTTCTACCAAAGAACTACGTACGCTTTGAATTCTCCGACTACCGGGAGATACGTAGGAGCAAGATCGACATCTTGTCAAGCGCAATAATAAAAAACTTTTTTCTTTCTTTTCTTTCGTTTGTTTTTATCTCTTTCCCCCCTTTATTGTATTTTTGACATAAATGAACATGCGCGCAAAGTATTTAAAAAAACAATTCAAGCTTTAACCAAATAGAAGGTTCCCGTTGAGTACAACGGACGTGAGGGGTGCTAATACCTTCCCCTTGCGTAACCGACTCCCGAACCCGACAATGGTTGCGATGACCAATCCTTATCCTCATCGTCAAAGGGTTTTATTATCGTTTCCCTTTAAACAAAAAAAACTTAAGGGTTTATCAACGTTCCCTTTACACAAAAACTTTGGTGGCGGCTTCACAAAGGCCCTCCGAGCGTTTACGAACGGCCTCGGAGGATTTGCGCGTCTTTTTCCCAAGGAAAAAAACGAGGTGCGCACAGCTGGCGACTTCACTGGGGACCCTTTTCCCACTAGTGAGTCAAGCCTAACCTATTTGGTTTAAAGCCAATTGTTTTATTTTCTTTGCGTGCCATGTTTATTTATTTTATTCATACATGTTATATTTATGCTTTATGTTTATATTTGCTTTATCTGCTTTATATTCATATCATATATATCAAATGCGGGGGTTACTTGAGTGATGTTACTCCACATTGTTCGGGTTAATTCCGGACGTGTGAGGCTCTCTACCCGAGCTTGAGAAAAAAACTAAGTTAGAAGGAGGTTGTGTGCGGAAGCCCGCGTTGACGTATGTCCGTGAGGTAGGATGTCCAACCCCGCTTAGATGAGATTTTCACGTGGAATTAATTGAAGTCATGTCGACGTATGTCCATAGACAACCCTAATTCCATGTGAGGTCTATGACTCTAAGGACCTCTTCTTAGGAGATTTCACAATTTAGAGCCTACATGTGAGGATGGGGCGAAGTTCCGAACCTTCATAAACCATACCCTTGCATATCATTTGCATTCATGAAAGTAATTTTCGCATCATTTTGCTTTATAGGAGTTTAAAAAGAACAAACAAATATTAGCAAAAAAAAAATATGGATTCCGGGAACAAGAATACGCTCGCCTTCAAAATTAAAGCTCCTAGGGTGGAAAGTTTATTAGCTCTAAGCAAGAGGCTCTCTTCGGTCAACAAGAACATCTTCGAGGCAAGCTATGGGCTAATCCTTGATCTTCTACCCGTAAGAATAGATTCAACGGCCTTAACCACTTTGGCCCAATTCTTCGACCCACCTCTACGGTGCTTCACATTTCAAGACTTCCAATTAGCGCCAACTTTGGAAGAGTTTGAGAAGATTTTGGGTTGTAGTATGAAGGGTCATGAACTCTATCTCGGTCCGGGAAAGGATCCCACATTTGAAGCCATCGCCGAATCCTTATACCTCGACACCCAAGAAGTGGCATCTAACTTGGAAGTTAGAGGGAGCCTTAAGGGATTTTCAAGAAAGTTTTTGGAAGCCAAAGCTCAGGAAATGTTAGCCAACAAAGAGGGAAGGGCATTCAACGCCATCTTAGCCCTCTTAGTCTACGGGATTGTTTTATTCCCCAACATGGATGATTTCGTAGACTTTCCGGCTCTAGAGGTAGTTATGACAAAAAATCCGGTTCCCACAATCTTAGCGGATTTTTATCATACCCTCTACTCTAGGCATGAACAAGCAAGGGGACGCAAAATTACTTGTTGCACTCCCGTGGTGCAAATTTGGATGATGTCCCACATGCCAAGAAACCGAGACTTTGTGGAAAACCGGGCCAAGCTCAAATGGTCGCAACGGATGACAACCCTCGCCGAGAAGGACATCCATTGGTTTTCACCAAACTTAGAGGACCCGGAAATTATCCTCAGCTGCGGGGACTTCCCTAACGTACCCCTCATTGGTACTAAGGGATGTATTAATTATAATCCGGTCCTCTCTCTCCGACAACTAGGTTTCTCAATGGAGGATAAACCTAATGACCTTTTGTTGGAAGCTTTCTACTTAAGGGAAGGCGATCAAGACCCGGCATTGCTAGAGAGAATCCGGGGAGCATGGAGCCAAGTACGCAAGGGAAGGGTCGGCAAGAGAAACTGTGTCGCCAAACCCCTTTATACTCAATGGGTGAAGGAGAGGGTCAAAGCAATCAAGTTACCCTTCGTGGTCATAAACCCTCCAAAATCTCCTACACCTAAACCTATTGCAATCATTCCCAACAAAGAAGTGGAGGACCTCAAGGCTAAAATTCAAGAACTCCAAAACAAAAACGGAGACTTAGAATTGAAGCACCTCCAAGCTTTAGGAGAAATTACTAGGACGAAGAGAGATCGTGATGAAGTATCACATTCTCTCCTAGTATGCCAAAAACGGCTAAGGATCTCCGAAGGGAAGAGAAATTGGATAGGAGGCGGCTTGGTTAGTGCGGATGCCAACCTTGTGGCCAAGGATGAAGAGTTGGAAAGAATTCTACATTCCAACCAAGAGCTCAAGAAGTTTGGCGAACTAGCCATTGAAGCTCAACGGAAATGGAGGTTGAAATTTCAAGAGAAAAATCAACAGCTCCAAGAAGTAGTGAAAGACTACAAAGAGTAGCTTCAAGCCGAGCGCGTCCAACGGCAAAGACATGAGAGCCTTTCTCATCAAGGGAGGCTAAGGTGCAATCATCTCGAAGAGGACATCAAGAAATTCGAAGAGTACTTCGACAAGATTGCAAGAGCTCATGGGGACCACATTGCACAACTACATGACGAAATCAGAAGTGCAAGAGTCAAGCTAGACCAGCGCAAGGAAGTGATTGAGTATGTATGGCAAGACGCCACCCGATTAAGTGAGGATTTCACTAAATTGGTTGCATTCTCAAATTTGGTAATCACCCAACTTCCAAAGAAGCTAGCGGAGGCCGAGATGGTCATGCCCTACTTTGTCATCCCTATGGAGATCCGGAAGTTTATGAAGTTCTGCAAGGACACCATAGATTTCTATAGGGAGGAGATGAGCAAAGCCGAGAAGCGAGCGGCTATTTGATTTGTAATAGCATTAGTTACACTTTGTAAACAAATGTTATTTAATCAAATATATATTTTGAAGTATAATTAATTTCCCGGTCTTTAATATTTCGAATTTGCTAATATTAATTGTGCACCTTTAAACTCCATAAAGCAAAATAAAAAAAACGCATATTTTGCATACTCATCGCATACATACATCCACATGCATCTTCATGCATTTTTCAAAAAAAAAAACTCATTCATTTCCCTAAAAACAGTTCAAAGCAATCATAGCCCGAAAACCCCGAAAGCCCTCGGTCCAAGAACCAGATATTCAACACTCGTACGGAACACGAGCTAACAAACAAAGGATCATGGACAATTTGGAACAAACTCAAGCGGTTTTGAGAGAAGAAGTTGATGGAATGAAGGGAAAGATGGATCAGATGCTAGAGTTAATGCAAGCTCTATCGGCACGAGAAAGTAACCCTCGCCCAACAACGGATGCATCCAATGTGCAATGGCCTCTTTATGGTTTACCTCCGAATTATACCCCACCCTTCGAAAATGAGGGTCAAGGACCACCTCCACCACCGCTCACAATCCCCGTAAGGAATGAAGAGCGTCGTCCTCAAGGAACTTCCACTACTCAGCATGAAGTAATTCCCCATGATGTGGAAAATAGCCAGCTAAGGCAATCTGCTCCCGACACCACCCACCAAGACAACGATACCACCCAAATGTATCGAGTTTTGGAAGAAAGGTTGAAAGCTGTCGAAGGGTTCAGCTCATACGGTGCCCACAACGCCTTGGATATGTGCCTAGTGCCCGACGTGGTAATTCCTCCGAAGTTCAAAGCACCGGACTTCGAGAAATACAAAGGAATTCAATGCCCTCGGAACCATCTAAGGATGTTCTGTAGGAAGATGGCAGCTTACGCAATGAACGAGAAACTCATGGTGCATGTGTTTCAAGATAGTTTAAGCGGAGCGTCCTTGGATTGGTACATGCAGCTCGAGCGTACTCATGTCCAAACTTGGAAGGATCTAGCTGATGCCTTCCTAAAGCAATACAAATATAATTTGGACATGGCTCCAAATAGGATGCAACTACAAAACCTCCTACAAAGAAGCAACGAGTCCTTCAAGGAGTACGCTCAGCGGTGGAGAGAACTAGCTTCTCGTGTACAACCACCACTATTGGAAAGAGAGCTTGTCGACACCTTTATGGGCACACTTCAAGGCCCATATTACGACAAGATGATTGGAAGCACGTCTGCCGGTTTCTCCGATCTAGTCATGGTTGGTGAAAGAATAGAAGATGGAGTAAAGAGAGGAAAAATCCAAGGCTCTCTAGAAGCTCAAAGTGGAGCTAGAAAGCCCCCCAGCAACTTTCACAAAAAGAAAGAGGGGGAGACAAATGCCGTTCTAGTGGGACCATCCTACCCACCACCAAATCAAATGCCTCACTACCACTATCCTTATGTGGCAGCAGCAACGGCTCAAGGGCGTTACTTACCTCAAGTGATTCCCGCAAATCCACCTCGACAACCAGTAGTGTTGCCGCAGCAAAATCAACAGCAACAACAACAAGGCGGGTACCCATCAAGGAATCAAGCGAGCTCAAAGAACAGTTATTATAATAGGCAGTTTGATCCTGTACCTATGTCTTATGGTCAAATCTTGCCATACTTAATCCAAAAGGGTATGGTCGAGACAAGACTACTACCACCAATGTCGCCACCATATCCACATTGGTACGACGCAAATGCCAAATGTGATTTCCACGCAGGATCCGTGGGGCACAATGTCGAAAACTGTAGAGTTTTCAAACACAAGGTGCAGGATCTTATTGACAAGAAGCTGTTATCCTTCAAAGAGGAGAACCCCAATGTGAAGAACAACCCATTACCGGGGCATGCGGGTCCCTCTGTAAATGCGGTGGAGGAACAAGAGGACTTTGGTCCAGTCAAAAGGGTATCCAATGTTAAGACTCCCCTGTCAACTATAAGGGAGCGTTTAACCGGCTTTGGATTGTTCGAGGAAATGCACGCCAACTGTGAAGCCTGCAAGGTCAACCCGAACGAGTGCAAAGAGTTGAAGAGCTGTCTTCAAGAGTTAATGGACCAAGGTTGGATCCAAATTGGTTATATAAAGGATGGCATGGACGTTGCTACCTTAGAGTCTAACAACCCAAAACCTCTCGAGATCCCATACCAAAGGAGAGAGGTACCAATGCCAATACAACCCATAACATTCCACGTACCTGCACCCTTCTCTTTTGAGAGCACGAAGAGGGTACCATGGAATTACCAACCTGTGGCCTATGTGGAAGGAAAACCACTAGCCAAAATTGAGCCCAGCATCACTAACATTACCGGTGTTGGAGGAATGACTAGAAGTGGTAGAGTCTTCGCTCCGAAAGAACTCGGGAAGACGCCAGCCGTACTACCAAAGGAGCCGCTCAAAGAAAGGAGCGTGGAGGAAGAAGAGAACCAAGCGGGGCCTTCTCAAAAGACAATCCCGCAAAAAGAGGCCGAAGAGTTCCTAAGGATAATCCAAAAGAGCGAGTATAAAATCATTGACCAGCTAGGTCAAACTCCCTCCAAGATCTCCATGCTATCCTTACTACTAAGCTCGGAAGCACACCGAGAAGCACTGCTGCGGATCCTCAGTGAGGCACATGTCACCAAGGACATTCCGGTGGACCAATTCGACGGGATAGTCGGAAATATTACCTCGAGTAGGTACTTGGGTTTCAATGGCGATGAGCTACCCGTTGAGGGGCACATTCATAACCGCGCCTTACATGTCTCCGTGAAATGCATAGACCACATCCTCTCAAGAGTGTTAGTGGACACGGGGTCATCATTGAATGTCATGCCCAAGACTACCCTCCTCAAACTATCATGTGAAGGGACCGTAATGAAGCCCAGCGCCTTGGTCGTAAAAGCTTTCGATGGGTCAAGAAGAGCTGTTATAGGGGAAATCGACTTACCAGTCCAAATCGGACCTAAGGTTTTCACCATAACCTTCCAAGTCATGGATATTAATCCTGTAACATCCCGCTCATAAGTATCAGTTAATTGTAGCGTTTATCCGTGTTAGAAACTTGAACCGCAAGCAATGGCAATAAGAAATTAAGAGGAATGGCGTTTTTGTAATTATTGTTAAGTGGGAGATTATTTTGAAATGGAAACAAGATATTTACCTCTTGTTTTCCTTTCCTTTCCCATTCTTTCCAAAATTCAGAATTTTGTCCCCTTCTCCTCATACTCACACGCCCCCAATCTCACTCACCAACATCCACCCAAACTTCAATCAAAATTCTAGTAGAAACCTTGCAAGGCAAGCTTAAGTTGGAAGCTAGAACAAGGGAAAAGGAAGAGGAACAAGGAAGAACAAGAGAAGGGTTTGATTTGGAGAGACATAAGGTTTGGTAATCAAGCTAACCAGCACCAATTGAAGACTAAGGTGAGCTCCACAGGGTTTTAGAACCCGCTTGTGTAAGTTTGTAAGCATTTTTATATATTGAGCTAAGATTAGAAAATTTACCCTAATCTCCTATGTTTGCCAATTCCTTGATTATTCATGTTTTAAATTGTTAATTTGTGTTGGAAATTCATTCCTTATACTGTTGGAATGCCTGGGTAACTTTAAATGTGTCAAAATGGTGGAAAATCATACTTTTAGCAGGTTTTTGAGCTGATATTTTCGCCGGGCGAGCTCGGGGCGAACGTGAAGTTACTGTTTGGCAGGTCCTCACTGCCTATTTTCGCCTCCACCTCGCCTCCACATCGCCTAGCGAATTTAGACAGACAGCATTTGTCTGTTCTGTTTCGTTCTGGGTGCTGTGTACGTGTTCGGCGAGGCTTTTTAGTAACTGTTTTCAAGTAAACATTATTTTTCCAAGATAAACACCATTCTTGACATATTCAATGAATTACTCAACATTTAAGGAATGAATGATTGGACAAGGAATTTGGTAGAGCATTAGGAATGCAGAGTAAAGTTATTTAAGCTATGGAATATTTCCAATAACCACGCAACGGCTTATGAGAATGATAAGCCTATGTTATAATGATGAAGTCTAGAACCTTGAATAGGTTAACAGGAATAGATTTAAGTTCAGATGAGTTAAGGGTAGTTTATCAGGATTCCCTTAACCAGGCAGATTACAGGATACCTTAGTCAGTGGGATTTAATTCCCTCGATTCAGGCATAGTTACAGGTTATCAGGACGTGCCTCAATGCTCACGTCAGAGTGACATTGGGGGAAAACACGTATCAGTTTTATCAGGAAATGTATAATCATATACCAGGAATAATAATTAATAATCAGGACAAGCTTTGTGTCTTCTGTTCTCTCGACCAGTTAGAGAGAACAGGGGGTTTCAGCATTGCTGAAACGGGCAGGAACTTTCCGTGAGGATAACCACACAGAGTTACAGTGTGTCTCCTGTGCTCTCGACCAGTTAGAGAGGACGGGGGGTTCCAGATGGAACGGGCTGGAATCTTCCGCGAGGATAACCACACACTTAGGCAAGAGGAGTCCGGTGTTAGCCTGATATGATAGGAATTTTCACCGGTTATCAGGGGAATGTGCTTCGGGGTTACTCCACCCGGGGGCATTCCGTAAAATGAACCCAGATAATATTGTTTGTTCAACGCTAACAGCTAACATAAAGACATTTATCAGTTAATTATATTATTATGTTATCAGGCAGAGAATAGTTATCAGATATCAGGTATCAGTTATCAGGCGGTGATCCTAGGTTTCCCCTCGATCACCCAGTTATCAGGATATAGTCTAGATCTCAGGATTATTCAGTATCAGACTCAAACGGTGATCCTAGGTTTCCCCTTGATCACTAGTTTAGCAGGATGTAGTCCAGTTTATGACTACACAGTTTAGCAGGACAGTCAGGTAGCCCTCTATGGGTAAGGATAAGACTTGGCGATCATAGGTATCCCCAAGATTGCCGAGGTAGGCACGGCGACCCTAGGTTCCCCGTGGTTGCCAACAGTAGGTAGGGTAGGAGCTCACTGAGACATTATGTCTCATCCCTATCCTTCTGGTGCAGGTTTTCAGGTAGTCACGTGGTTTTCAGATGAAGATCTTCAGGAAGATGCTGGATGGAGTGCAGTTGCTCATCGCGGAGAAGCTCAGAAGGTTATCAGGATATGTTTATGTACTTATAGATGATGTTTGGATAAATGTATTAACGAGACAACATGTACTCATTCAGATGTATTTATTATTATTATTGAAACTTTAAATGTATCCAGTATCAGTTTAACGCACATGCTAATATACTAGTTAACGTTAGTATGGGTGTTACAAATCCGACATACAGTTGTCTTCTCGGACGACCATGGATCCATGCGGCCGGAGCCATTACCTCTACTCTGCACCAGAAACTGAAGTTCATCATTGATAACCAAATGATTGTAGTTTCCGGGCAAGAGGACATGATGGTAAGCCATCTCTCATCTTTCCGTTATATAGAAACGGATGAAGAAGCTGTGGACGTCCCATTCCAGTCTTTGGAAGTGGCGAATGTCGTGACATTGAGCTCGAAGCCCAAGGAAGAGGCTAGGACAGCCATGTCATCATGGAGGGCGATAAGAGAGGCCCTAGAAGAAAGCCGACCCTCCGGATGGGGCAAGTTAGTGGACATACCAGAGAAGAAAAATCGCTTCGGGTTGGGGTATCATCCATCACCCGAAACTTTCTCAAAGCCTTCAAAGCAAGGGATCCTCCCCATTTCGGAAACTTTCATCAGTGCGGGGTTTATCCATGAAGATCAAGTGGCTCTACTCGAAGACGTAGACGAAGACGTGCCTGATTTGGTGTACCGTTGCGCTTCGGATGAAGCTTTGAACAATTGGAGGGCTATCACAATTCCCGAGATCATTACCAGGATCAAGTAATAAACCATGTTTGTTTGTTTTTACTTTTTAAAAAAAAATCATTTAGCTCTGCCCAAGGCAAATGATTAGTCGTGTGGGGCCCCCATGTTTTAAAAGTTATTTACAATCATGAATAAAAACACTCTTTTATGTTCATTTGAGTCTTTTTCTTTTTGCATTTGTTTTAAAAAAATTTTTCTACAAAAAGCCTAAAAAAAATCATACTCATGCAGATCTACAAATCCACCCTCCAAAAACAACACTGCCTTAAACCCTTATGACTTCGATTGCCCGATTAATCAAACGGAAGATGATGAAGAGGACGATTATGAACCGCCTGAAGAATTGTCTAGACTTGTAAATCAAGGGGATAGGGTAATACAACCTCACCAAGAATCAGTTGAAAAGGTCAACTTGGGGACCGAAGAGGATAAGAAAGAGGTCAAGATAGGAGCCTCCCTGCACGAGGATGTGAAAGGAAAGTTGATCAAGCTTCTGCAAGAGTACGTGGACGTATTCGCTTGGTCGTACCAAGACATGCCGGGTTTAGACCCTAACATCGTTGTACACAAGCTGCCACTCAAGCCAGAATGCCCGCCAGTGAAGCAGAAATTGAGAAGAACTCGACCCGATATGGCTCTCAAGATCAGAGAAGAGGTCAAAAAGCAATTCGATGCCGGCTTCTTAGCCGTAACCAAGTATCCAACATGGGTTGCAAACATTGTGCCAGTTCCGAATAAGGATGGCAAGGTGAGAATGTGTGTGGATTATCGGGACTTGAATAGAGCAAGCCCAAAGGATGATTTCCCGCTACCACACATCGACATATTGGTGGACAACACAGCCCAATTCTCAGTCTTTTCCTTTATGGATGGTTTCTCGGGCTATAACCAAATCAAGATGGCTCCGGAGGACATGGAGAAAACTACATTCATCACCCCATGGGGGACATTCTGCTATAAGGTAATGCCTTTCGGATTAACAAATGCCGGGGCAACATACCAAAGAGCAATGGTGACTCTTTTCCATGACATGATCCATAAGGAAATTGAGGTCTACGTCGACGACATGATTGCCAAATCCCAAACGGAGGAGGATCATCTAGTCCATCTACAAAAGCTTTTCGAACGCCTAAGAAAATTCAAGCTGCGCTTAAATCCTAACAAGTGCACATTTGGCGTTAGATCCGGAAAGTTATTGGGCTTCATCGTAGCCAAAGAGGTATTGAAGTGGATCCTGATAAGGTAAAGGCCATCCAAGAAATGCCAGCGCCAAATACCGAGAAAGAAGTCCGGGGTTTCTTAGGAAGATTGAACTACATCGCCAGGTTCATTTCACACATGACAGCTACCTGCGAGCCAATCTTCAATCTTCAAACTGCTTGGAACGAGGATTGCCAAGAGGCGTTTGACAAGATCAAACAATACCTGCAAGAACCACCAATTTTAATACCTCCGGTTCCGGGTAAACCCCTCATCTTATACCTAACCGTACTTGAAGGATCAATGGGTTGTGTGTTAGGACAACAAGATGAGACGGGAAGAAAAGAGCACGCAATCTACTACCTAAGCAAGAAGTTTACCGACTGTGAAACAAGGTATACTTCACTTGAAAAGACTTGCTGCGCTTTAGCATGGGCTGCTAGACGTCTAAGGCAATACATGTTGACCCATACAACTTGGTTGATATCGAAGATGGATCCCATCAAGTACATCTTCGAAAAGCCTGCTCTCACAGGGAAGATAGCCCGTTGGCAAATGCTGCTGTCTGAGTACGACATCCAATATGTTGCTCAAAAAGCCATCAAAGGGAGTGTCTTATCCGAGCACCTTGCTCACCAACCATTGGAGGATTATCAGCCCATACAATTCGACTTCCCAGACGAAGATGTTGTAGCTTTGAATGACGAAAAGGTCACAAGCGATGATGAAGGGCCAGAACCAGGGGCTCAATGGAAGCTCGCTTTCGACGGCGCCTCAAATGCCATGGGGCACGGTATCGGAGCAGTTTTAATCTCCCCAAGAAATGGATACCAACCCTTTACAGCAAGGTTATGCTTTGACTGCACCAATAACATGGCAGAATATGAAGCATGTATCCTAGGCCTCGAAGCAGCAATTGATCTAAGGATCAAAAACCTTGAAGTATACGGTGACTCAGCCTTGGTCATCTATCAAGTCAAAGGAGAATGGGAAACAAAACATCCCAATTTAATTCCCTACCGAGCCCGGGTTGTAGAATTGATCAAGCATTTTGATGAAATCAACTTCCACTACATACCTCGAGAAGAAAATCAGGTGGCAGATGCTTTGGCTACATTATCATCAATGTACCAAGTAAATTTCTACAACGAGGCACCAATCATAAGGATGGATCGTAGAGACAAACCAGTTGTATGCGCATCAGTCGAAGAGGGACTTGACGACAAACCTTGGTTCTACGACATCAAGCGATACCTCGAAGAGCAAGAGTATCCAGAAAATGTCTCACACACCGACAAGAGGACCCTCAGAAGATTGGCATCCCAGTTCTTCCTCAGTGGAAATACCCTCTACAAAAGAAATTATGACATGGTCCTGCTCAGATGTGTGGATAAACATGAAGCGGACATGCTCATCAAAGAAATCCATGAGGGACCTTTTGGAACCCATGCTAATGGGCATGCAATGGCAAAGAAAATCTTAAGGGCGGGCTACTATTGGTTAACCATGGAAGCTGATTGTTTCCACTATGCCAAGACTTGTCACAAGTGCCAGATTTACGCCGACAAGGTACATGTGCCACCAACTCCACTGAATGTCATGACTTCACCTTGGCCTTTCTCTATGTGGGGCATAGACATGATTGGAATGATCGAGCCTAAAGCGTCAAATGGACATCGCTTCATCCTCGTTGCCATTGACTACTTCACCAAATGGGTAGAAGCAGCTTCGTATGCAAACGTAACCAAACAAGTGGTAGCCCGATTCATCAAGAAGGAAATCATTTGCCGTTATGGTACTCCCCACAAAGTCATCACGGATAATGGGGCAAACCTGAACAACAAGACAATGAAGGAGTTGTGCAAAGATTTCAAGATTGAGCACCATAATTCCTCCCCTTACCGACCAAAGATGAATGGTACGGTAGAAGCAGCCAATAAGAACATAAAGAAGATCATCCAAAAGATGGTGACAACATATAAGGATTGGCATGAGATGCTTCCCTTTGCGCTACATGGCTACAGAACAGCCATTCGCACTTCAACTGGGGCAACCCCCTTTTCCTTAGTATACGGTATGGAAGTTGTTCTCCCCGTAGAGGTGGAAATTCCTTCGTTAAGGGTCTTGATGGAAACCAAGCTAGAAGAAGCTGAATGGGTCCAAACAAGGTTCGACCAACTGAATCTCATAGAGGAGAAGCGTCTGACGGCAATATGTCACGGACAACTCTATCAAAGGAGGCTCAAGAGAGCATTCGACAAGAAGGTCCGTCCTCGAGAGTTCAAAGAAGGAGACCTAGTGCTCAAGAAGATATTACCTATCCACAAAGATCCCCGAGGGAAGTGGACTCCCAGCTATGATGGGCCGTACGTGGTAAAGAAAGCTTTCTCAGGCGGAGCCCTGATCATCACCACTATGGACGGAGAAGAGTTCCCACTCTCAATAAACTCCGATGCAGTCAAGAGGTATTATGCCTAAAAGAAAAAAAAGGAAAAAAAAGAGGCTCGCTAAATCGAAAACCTGAAAGGGCGGTTTAGGCAATAGAGAGCGTCCTGCTAGATCGAAAACCTGAAAAGGCGGTCTAGGCAAAAATTAAGGACATCAAAAAAGGAAATATACCCCGGTGGATTGAAAACTCGAAAGAGCAGTCCAGGCAAAAATTAGGGGTTAACAAAAAAAAAGAAAGGCAATGACTGCAGCATCCAAGCTCCGGACAAGACTCAAGAGGAGAAGAATCGGTCTCATCAGCATCTTCCGAAAACAAATCTCTCGAAGTCATAAGGAAATAGCATGTGTTGTGCTAAAACCAACAATTTTCTTTTTGTTTTTTCTTGTCTTTCTCTATCTCACTTCTCCTTTTGTGTATTTTGTACCCATTCAAGGAGTCGAATCTGCATTGAATAAATTTCCTTTTGTTATTTTGTGTTCTCAGTAGCGCATAAAATTTTGTTTTATTCATGATGAAAATGCTTTAAAACATGGGAAATAAACAAAAGAATTCTCTTCCAAAAAGGAAAAAGCAAACAAACATTGTTTTATTTGAATTTTCGTAAATTTCGAAAGAATTGCGGTAATTCCTACCAAATATAGCACCAAAGGACTTATGCTCCTTAGCAAAGGCAAGTGCGTAGCTCATGGCACGTGGAGCGCAGAAGCCGCAAGAGTCAAGAGGAACAAATTCCCCAGTAAGCACCCTAAAACATCCAAACACCAACCAAGGCTGGATATCGATCATGCTTCCAAAATGATCCTTATATCCCCATAAGCCAAACCACATTGATATTCCCCAAGGAGTCTCAACCCAAACAAACAAAAGTCCAATCATTATTGGCACACCAACACAAATCTTCGGGCATGGCTCGAACTACACCGGTTTTGATCCCATTTGGGTATGTAGGCAAAGGATCTTGTCCTTCCAAACCGACCAACCAAAAAACCAACAAAAAAAAAAGAGAGCCCAATTGTCATTAGCACAACCACAACCAAGACCGACTTTGCTCGGCACCTAACCAGTATCCC
Organism: Medicago ruthenica; assembly: GCA_018208015.1. Classification (NCBI taxonomy): domain Eukaryota; kingdom Viridiplantae; phylum Streptophyta; class Magnoliopsida; order Fabales; family Fabaceae; genus Medicago; species Medicago ruthenica. Next base: position 73,724,666 of record CM031371.1, read on the forward strand.
TCATGTCATGCATAGCATAAACAAATCATTCATACACATGCATTTCATTTCGTAAATCATGCATCTTCAACAAGGATTCTCCAGTGGGTATCACATATTCACCAACATCCATCAACAGTCAAGTAAGCGTTCCCCAGTGAACCTCCTTCACTAACTGTCCCCAATTCCCCAGAAGGAATCTTTATTTAAGTCCACCTCATATCATATTACATTGCATATCACCGCATATCATACTGCATAACATGCATCATACAATCATGTTTTCCAGTTCAACCAAGGGCACCTATTTAGGGTAAGACCACAGCTCGTTAGGAATCGACATTCAGTGACAGTGCCTGAATAAGATTACTTAGCTTAGGTATCGACCTCTAGTGACAATGCCTAGAGTAGATCACCTCCCCCAGTGTATCGACCTTCAGTGTTAGCGGCTGAATAAGATCACAGCTCGTTAGGAATCGACATTCAGTGACAGTGCCTGAATAAGATTACTTAGCTTAGGTATCGACCTCTAGTGACAATGCCTAGAGTAGATCACCTCCCCCAGTGTATCGACCTTCAGTGTTAGCGGCTGAATAAGATCACAGCTCGTTAGGAATCGACATTCAGTGACAGTGCCTGAATAAGATTACCTAGCTTAGGTATCGACCTCTAGTGACAATGCCTAGAGTAGATCACCTCCCCCAGTGTATCGACCTTCAGTGTTAGCGGCTGAATAAGATCACAGCTCGTTAGGAATCGACATTCAGTGACAGTGCCTGAATAAGATTACCTAGCTTAGGTATCGACCTCTAGTGACAGTGCCTAGAGTAGATCACCTCCATCAATGTTCCACCTCTAGTGACAGTGCCTAGAGTAGATCACCTCCATCAATGTTCCACCTCTAGTGACAGTGCCTAGAGTAGATCACCTCCATCAATGTTCAACCTCTAGTGACAGTGCCTAGAGTAGATCACCTCCATCAATGTTCGACCTCTAGTGACAGTGCCTAGAGTAGATCACCTCCATCAATGTTCCACCTCTAGTGACAGTGCCTAGAGTAGATCACCTCCATCAATGTTCAACCTCTAGTGACAGTGCCTAGAGTAGATCACCTCCATCAATGTTCGACCTCTAGTGATAGTGCCTAGAGTAGATCACCTCCATCAATGTTCCACCTCTAGTGACAGTGCCTACAGTAGATCACCTCCATCAATGTTCAACCTCTAGTGACAGTGCCTAGAGTAGATCACCTCCATCAATGTTCAACCTCTAGTGACAGTGCCTAGAGTAGATCACCTCCATCAATGTTCCACCTCTAGTGACAGTGCCTAGAGTAGATCACCTCCATCAATGTTCCACCTCTAGTGACAGTGCCTAGAGAAGATCACCATCCTCAGGAATCGACTTCTAGTGACAGTGCCTAGATAAGATTACCTTCATCCCCCAGTGGATCTACCTCCAGTGTTAGCGGCTGGATACGATCAACCTTTTCCAACCATTGCATTTGCATTTCGCGAAGGACAAAATTCGGGTCCTTCTTTTTACTTAATTGATCTTCGCAAAGAGTTCATGAGATGCCCTCGGCACTCACGCACTCTATGCGAAGACACAATTAAGTAGGGGCAGCTGTAGTACCCTAATTTTGTCCTAAGCATTTTAAAATAAAAATCAAAAAAATCAAAGAGGGGAAAAAGTCAAAAGTCAACAAAAGTCAACAGAAAAGTCAACATTTTAAAAATGCTAACTTCGCACTGCGAAGCTCACTTCGCACTGCGAAGTCTGCGATTTTTTCTGCAGATTTTTGGTTTCTTTGATTTAATTCCAGAATTTGTTGCATATCATTTCCATAATTATTTTAAGTAGCATTCATGGCTAATTGGGCCAAGCAAAACCAGAATTAAAGGACTTGCCATTAATGCCAAGGTTGGAAGCTTTTTCTTCCAACCTAGCATGTGACAAGCAAGTGGGCTTGCCCTTGGGCAGCTCTAGTCCCTCCCATGTGACCTGCTAACCACCACAAGGTTGCCAGCCACCTGCTTGAGGACTTTCCTCCTGCTTGCTTCCCCAAAAACCAGTCAAACCAGCTGGATTTTCTCACTTGAAAAGCCATGAGTGCCTACCCTGTTTATGCAGCAGCTTTTCACCCCTCACACCAGCCATAAGTAGCCTTTTTCATCCCTCAATCTCTGCACATCACAGTGCACGTTTTTATTGACTAACCATTGAGATTGCAAGGATTGATCCCCAAGCATTAGCCAATTGCAATTCAGCTTTGTTCTTCATCATTACCTTCTAGAATTGGTTGAATTTGTGGCTGAAATCAGGCTGAATCTTGCCCCTTGGTACAAGGCAAGGTTGCCTCTATCCATTAGCATTTAATGCAAAGGGATTCAGCTTGATCTTAGCCACAAATCAGCTGAATTTTAGGATTTTGTAATGATGAAAAAGATTTGGTTTTGGCCTATAAATAGAAGGCAATGCCCAAGGTTTCAAACACAACTAAGAACAGCATTTCAAGAGCAGAAACTCTACTCATTTTAGCCTACAAACCCTCACAAACAACCAGAAAAAACCAATCCAACACAAAGCTTTACCAAAGTTCAAGTTCATCACCACTATCAAAAACCTTTGTGAAAGCCTTCAACCAATTCAAATCCATTGCAGCTGGAGCTTTGCTGAGGAGTTCTGTAAGTTTTTAAGCACTCATCTTGCATTTACAATTGTGTTTGCATAGCTATTTTGGCTCAAAACCATTTGATTCTAAAAAACCCCTTTTGAATTTCAAAGAAATCCCAAGGTTTTCAAAACATCAAAACTGGTTTGTCCAGCCTTTTTCATCCCAAAAACTCAAAGTTTTTCACCCACCTAAAAGGTCCTGAGTGTGTTCAGAAGTTGTTTCTGAACAAAAGTTCAGAAACAGCTTCTGAACTCAAAATTTCGCATGCTTCGCAGTGCGAAGTCATGGTCGCAGTGCGACCATGACAGAACTCAGAATCTGAGTTTTTGTGTCAAAATGACCAATTTTTGAGGTTCTAGCCCCAGAGCTCAGAACCTAAGAGTTTTTAAACCCATGTCTTTCAAACTATAACAAGGATTTTGCAAAATCTTGACAAAATCACAAGTTCGTATGACATTATGTGGATAACTTGCAAAACAAGTTATGTTCCCAAACTTTCAAACAAGCATGAACAAACAAGCTATGTTCATCATTTCAATCTAAACTTGAACAATAAATATTGTTCATGATTTTCAAAACTCAAACATGAACATACACCAAATTTGTTCGCTTTTCAAAACCGTTCGCAAAATGAGCCGAACTTGTGCGTTTTCTAGCAAAATTGCTAAACCTTCCCATTTTGGGTTTTCAAGCCAAATGTTTTGATATACCTTGGGATTTCTAAAGGATTCAACCCAAAAACATGAATGAAAAAGGGATGGTGTGACGTATGTCTCTCCATCGCCCCGATTGTACGAATGCGTGACGTATGTCTCGTCGCTCGGACAATCGTCATTCCCATTTTCAATATGTACAACCCTAACCAAACCAAAAACTTGGCCCCTTGTGGTCAATCCAAACCTTTTGGTCCCCCGTGGCCATTAGATTCAACCCCTCGACTCGTTTGAGTCCACTCGGTCAATGATTGACTTGTATGAGTCCATTGCACCTCTCTTGGTCCCATAGCGACCAATTAACCAACCCTTTACCCTAACGGACGTACCTTTTAACAATTCTAATGCGATTCACGAACAAACGCTTAATAAGTCTCCCAAGCGCGAGCATACAAGCTATACGCTTAATAAGTCTCCCAAGCGCGAGCATACAAGCTACGTTTTAATCGCAAGAATTCGGTTAAAACATCGTCCATTTAAAATTAACCAACATATGTACGTTTTTCTACCAAAGAACTACGTACGCTTTGAATTCTCCGACTACCGGGAGATACGTAGGAGCAAGATCGACATCTTGTCAAGCGCAATAATAAAAAACTTTTTTCTTTCTTTTCTTTCGTTTGTTTTTATCTCTTTCCCCCCTTTATTATATTTTTGACATAAATGAATATGCGCGCAAAGTATTTAAAAAAACAATTCAAGCTTTAACCAAATAGAAGGTTCCCGTTGAGTACAACGGACGTGAGGGGTGCTAATACCTTCCCCTTGCGTAACTGACTCCCGAACCCGACAATGGTTGCGATGACCAATCCTTATCCTCATCGTCAAAGGGTTTTATTATCGTTTCCCTTTAAACAAAAAAAAACTTAAGGGTTTATCAACGTTCCCTTTACACAAAAACTTTGGTGGCGGCTTCACAAAGGCCCTCCGAGCGTTTACGAACGGCCTCGGAGGATTTGCGCGTCTTTTTCCCAAGGAAAAAAACGAGGTGCGCACAAGAGTCTGAAACTCTTTTAGAGTCTGAAGCTCTATCAGAGTCTGAAGCTCCATCAGAGTCTGAAGCCAGTGCTGATAAATCATCTTATGAAGAACTGGCTAACAATTACAAAAACCTATACATCAGAACTGTAGAAGTTTTCAAGCAACTAGTAGATCAGAAGAAGACAATCTGCCAACTACATGCTGAGAAAAGTGAACTCTTAGTGCAAAATTCTGATCTCAAAGATGAGGTGAGCCAACTGAATTCTCAGCTTGAAAACATGAAAAAGCAAGTCAGAATGATGAATACTACTACTGATGTGCTGGAGGAGATATTGGAGAATCAGAACCAAGGGAAACAAAATGGCATAGGATTTGTTGATAAGACTTTGAACCTCAAATAGAAAAATCCAGCTAAAAGGTTTGTTCCTGCTGTTGAAACTTATGATCCAATGATAGGCACATCTAAGATGGAACATCACAAGCAACCTCAGAAGTCTAAAGGAAATAGGAGAACTCATCCATGGGTTTGTCATCACTGTGGAAACAAGGGCCACATAAAGCCATTTTGTTTCAAGCTATATGGTTACCCCAAGCATTTTCAGCACATAAAAGCGGAACCTGCTGCAAACAGAATCAATGTCAAGAAGGTTTGGAAACCCAAAGGTAATAATGTTGGCCTCATAGCTCATACATCTTTGAGAGCCACCTCTAGGGAAGATTGGTATTTTGATAGTGGATGCTCCAGACACATGACTGGTGTGAAGAAGTTGTTAAGTAATTTAAAGCCATATTCCAGCAGCTATGTGACTTTTGGTGATGGAGCTAAAGGAGAGATTCTTGGAATAGGAGACTTGATCAGTGATGGATTACCAAGACTAGATATGTGCTATTAGTGAAAGGATTAACTTCAAATTTGATCAGCATAAGCCAGCTGTGTGATCAAAAGTTGAAAGTGAACTTTAACAAGGAAGAGTGTCTGGTAACTGGTAAAGAAGGTGAAGTGCTGATGAGGGGCTGTAGATCAAAGGACAACTGCTACTTGTGGATGTCTGAAGAAGAAACAAGCCTGTCCACTTGTCTCATAAGTTCAGAAGAAGAAGTCAGACTCTGGCACCAGAAACTGGGTCACTTGAATCTGAAGGGCATGAAGAAAATCATGAATGTGGAAGCCATCAGAGGTCTACCTAAACTGAAGATCAATGAAGACAGTATTTGTGTTGAATGTCAGATTGGTAAACAAACAAGAAAGTCGCATCCAAGGCTGGAACATTAGGTAACAACAAAAGTTCTTGAACTGTTACATATGGACCTAATGGGACCTATGCAAGTTGAGAGCATTGGAGGAAAGAGGTATGCTTTTGTGGTTGTTGATGATTTTTCAAGATTCACTTGGGTAAGCTTTATTAGAGAAAAATCAGATACTTTTGATGTGTTTAAAGATCTGTGCACTCAGTTACAAAGAGAGAAGGATAATGTCATTGTCAGGATCAGAAGTGATCATGGGAAGGAGTTTGAAAATAGTAAGTTTTCTGAGTTCTGTGCTTCTGAAGGGATCAAGCATGAATTTTTAGCTCCCATAACACCTCAGCAAAATGGTGTAGTTGAAAGGAAGAACAGAACCTTAGCAGAATCAGCTAGAGTTATGTTACATGCTAAGAATTTACCTTATCTGTTCTGGGCAGAAGCAATGAATACAGCATGCTATGTTCACAATAGGGTGACTCTGAAGAAGGGAACAACCTCTACTCTGTATGAGTTATGGAAAGGAAGAAAGCCTACTGTCAAGTATTTTCATGTGTTTGGTAGCAAGTGTTACATTTTGGCTGATAGAGAAAACAGAAGAAAGATGGATCCCAAGAGTGATGAAGGGATTTTTCTTGGTTACTCAGTAAATAGCAGAGCTTATAGAGTGTTTAATTCCAGAACCAAGGTTGTAATGGAATCTATCAATGTTGTGATAGATGATTTACTTGCTGAAAAGGAAAGAGTAGAGTCTGAAGTGGTACCAGATGATGTATCATCAGAAGAACAGTTAGAAGCACCAGTTGTGGAAAATGAAGTAGAGTCTGAAGAAGGAGAGATTAATCCAGATCATGTATCAACTAGTAAAGGACCTTCAATTAGAGTTCAGAAGGATTACCCCAAAGATTTAATCATTGGGAACCTTGATCAAGGAGTCAGAACCAGAAGATCAGATGCAGTAACTACTGATTCATGTTTTGTGTCCAAATTTGAACCCAAGAATATTAAAGAAGCACTTACTGATGAATTCTGGATTGAGGCTATGCAAGAGGAACTGAATCAATTCAAAAGAAGTGAAGTGTGGGACCTTGTTCCAAGACCTGAAGGCATGAATGTCATTGGAACTAAGTGGATTTACAAGAATAAATCAGATGAACATGGAACTGTGACCAGAAACAAGGCAAGGTTAGTTGCTCAAGGGTACACTCAAGTGGAGGGACTTGATTTTGATGAAACCTTTGCACCTGTGGCCAGATTAGAGTCCATAAGATTACTTTTGGGAGTAGCATGTATTCTTAAGTTTAAGTTGTTTCAGATGGATGTGAAGAGTGCTTTCCTAAATGGATATTTACAAGAGGAAGTTTATGTTGAACAGCCAAAGGGATTTGTGGATCCTAATTTTCCAAACCATGTTTACAAGTTGAAGAAAGCTTTGTATGGATTGAAACAAGCACCTAGAGCATGGTATGAGAGACTCACACAGTTTCTTGTTACTCAAGGCTACAGAAAAGGAGGAACTGACAAGACCCTGTTTGTTAAAGAAGAAGATGGAAGATTAATGATAGCACAAATATATGTTGATGACATTGTTTTTGGTGGGATGTCAAACCAGATGGTTCAACTATTTATTCAGCAGATGCAGTCTGAGTTTGAGATGAGTCTTGCGGTGAACTAACATATTTTCTTGGTCTTCAAGTCAAGCATATGGAAGACACTATATTCATTTCACAAAGCAAATATGCAAAGAATATTGTCAAGAAGTTTGGGATGGAGAATGCAAGCAATAAGAGAACACCTGCAGCCACTCACTTGAAGTTAACTAAAGATGAACAAGGTGTTGTTGTTGATCAAAGCATGTATAGAAGCATGATTGTGAGTCTGTTATATCTAACTGCAAGCAGACCAGACATAACCTTTGCTGTTGGAGTGTGTGCTAGATACCAGGCTGAGCCAAAGATCAGTCATTTGACACAAGTGAAAAGGATTTTGAAGTATGTCAATAGTACAAGTGACTATGGTATTATGTACTCACACAGTGGAAGTACTATGTTAGTTGGGTATTGTGATGCTGACAGGGCAGGAAGTGCAAATGACAGAAAAAGTACTTCTGGTGGATGTTTCTTTCTGGGTAACAATCTGATTTCATGGTTCAGTAAGAAGCAGAACTGTGTATCATTGTCTACAGCTGAAGTTGAGTATATAGCAGCTGTAAGCAGTTGTTCTCAATTGGTGTGGATGAAGCAGATGTTGAAGGAATACAATATTGAACATGATGTTATTGTAGTACCCCAATTTTGTCCTAAGCCTTTTCAAACAAAAATAAAAAAAAAACAAAGGAAGAAAAAAGTCAAAGTCAACAAAAGTCAACCAAAAAAGTCAACATTTCAAAAATGGTGACTTCGCAGTGCGAAATCAACTTCGCAGTGCGAAGTCTGCGATTTTTCTGCAGACTTTTGATTTCTTTGATTTAATTCCAGTTTTTGTTACACATCATTTTTATTATTATTTTCATCAGCATTCATGGCCAATTGGGCTCAGCAAAGCCAGAGTTGAAGGACTTGCCATTAATGCCAAGGAAAGAAGCTTTTTCTTCCAACCTAGCATGTGGCAAGCAAGTTGGCTTGCCCTTGGGCAGCTCTTGTCCCCCCCAAGTGACCTGCTACTGACCCTAAGGTTGCCAGCCACCAGCTTGTGGACTTTCTTCCTGCTTTCTCCCCCAAAACCAGTCAAACCCAGCTGGTTTTCACTTGCCCAAAACCATGATTGCTGCCCTGTTTTTCAGCAGCTTTTCATCCTCCTCACACCAGCCCACATGTTGCCTTTTGTTTCCCCCAACCTCTGCACATCACAGTGCACGTTTTTATTGCCCAACCATTAAGATTGCAAGGATCAATCCCCAAGCACAGCCAATTGCAATCCAGCCCTATTTCATCATCATTTCTATCCAAAAACCATTGAATTTGTGGCTGAAATCAGTCAAGGTCTTGACCCTTGGCACAAGGCAAGGTTACCTCTATCCTTTAGCATTAAATGCAAAGAGATTTAGCCTGATCATAGCCCACAAATCAGCTGGATTTTGGGGATTTCTACTGATGAAATTGATTTGGTTTTGGCCTATAAATAGGAAGCAATGCCCAAGGTTACAAACACTTTTGATGCACTACTACTCATTCATTATTCCAGCTTACAAACACTTACAAACAACCAGAAAAAACCAGCACAAAACACTAGCAAAACCCAATTCCAATACAAAGCATTACACAAGTTCATTGCTTTTGTTCAAACCATGCAAGCCTCCAATCATCCAAGTTCATTTCATTCCCTTTGCAGCAGGAGCTTTGCTAAGGATCTCTGTAAGTGTTCTAAGTCATTATCTTGCATTTATAATTGTGTTTGCATCCTAATTTTGGTTCAAAACCTTTTGCTCTAAAAAACCCCTTTTGAATTTCAAAAGAAATCCCAAGGTTTGCAAAACACTAAAACTGGTTTGTCCAGCTCTTTTCATTGCAAAACTCAAAGCTTTTCACTCTCCTAAAAGGTTCTGAGTGTGTTCAGAAGTTGTTTCTGAACAATAGTTCAGAAACAGGTTCTGAACTCAAAAATTCGCATTGTTCGCAGTGCGAAGTCATGATCGCAGTGCGACCATGACAGAACTCAGAATCTGAGTTTAGGCTCCCAAATGGCCAATTTTTGAGGTTCTAGCCCAAGAGCTCAGAACCTAGGAGGTTTGAAACTCATTTTATCCAAACCTATTCAAGGATTTTGCATAATATTGGAAAATTCGCAAGTTCAGGTAACACTTTTTTGGGTAACTTGCAAAACAAGTTATAATCACAAACTTTCAAATAAACTTGAGCAAATTAAGCTATGTTCACCATTTTCAAAACCAAACATGAACAAGAACCTTGTTCATGATTTTCAAACCAAACGTGAACTTAAGCCGAATTTGTTCGCTTTTCAAAACTGTTTGCAAAACGAGCCGAACTTGTGCGTTTTTTCACAAAATTGTAAAAACTTTCTCATTTTGGGTTCCAAACCAAGTGTTTTGATAAACTTTGGGTTTTCTAAGAAATTCAACCAAAAACTTGAATGAAAAAGGGATGGTTTGACGTATGTCTCTCCATTGCCCCGATTGGACGAATGCGTGACGTATGTCTCGTCGTTCGGACAATCGTCATTCCATTTTTAACGTATCCGACCAAACCAAACCAATTCTTGGCCCCTTGTGGTCAATCCGAACCTTTTGGTCCCCCGTGGCCACTAGATTCAATCCCTCGACTCGTTTGAGTCCCTCCGGTCAATGTTCGACTCCATCGAGTCCATTGTACCCGTTCTTGATCCCGTTGGATCAATCGAACCTTTCCCCGACTCGTTTGAGTCACTCCGGTCAATGATCGACTCGATTGAGTCCATTGCACCCCTTTTGGTCCCATAACGACCAATTCGAACCCTGTTACCCAACGGACATGTTTTACCTATTCTAAGCGCGATTCGTAAACAAACGCTTAAGCCTCCCATGCGCGAGCATACAAGCTATACGCTTAAGTCTCCCATCCGCGAGCATACAAGCTACGTTTAATCGCAAGAATACGGTCAAAACATCGTTCATTTAAAAATAACCAACATATGTACGTTTTTTCTACCAAAGAACTACGCACGCTTTGAATTCTCCGACTACCGGGAGATACGTAGGAGCAAGATCGACATCTTGTCAAGAGCAATACTAAAAAAAACTTTCTTTTTCCCTTTTATCATATTTTCTTTTTCCCTTTTTATATAGACAAGCATGCGCGCAAAACATTTAAAAACATTTAAGCTTTAGCCAAATAGAAGGTTCCCGTTGAGTACAACGGACGTGAGGGGTGCTAATACCTTCCCCTTGCGTAATCGATTCCCGAACCCGACAATGGTTGCGATGGCCAGTCCTTTTCCTCATCGTCAAGGGTTTTGTTATCGTTTCCCTTCAAAACAAAAAACTTAAGGGTTTATCAACGTTCCCTTTAAACAAAAACTTTGGTGGCGACTTCACACAACTTTTCGAGCGTTCGCATACGCTCAGAAGTTTGCGTTTTTTTTAACGAGAGCGCACAGCTGGCGACTTCACTGGGGACCCTTTTCCCACTAGCGAGTCAAGCCTATCCTATTTGGCTTTTAAGCTAAATGTTTTTATCTTCGTTGCGCGCATGCTTTTATTTTATTTATCTATGTCATTCCCATGCTTTATGTTTATAACTGCTTTATTTTGCTTTATATTCATATCATATATATCAAATGCGGGGATGTTACTTGAGCGATGTTACTCCACATTGTTCGGGTTAATGCCGGACGTGTGAGGCTCTCTACCCGATCTCGAGAGAAAACTAAGTTAGAATGGTGGTTGTGAGCGGAAGCCCGCGTTGACGTATGTCCGTGAGGTAGGATGCCCAACCCCACTTAGAGGAGATTTTCACGTGGAATGAATTGAAGTCATGTTGACGTATGTCCATCGACAACCTTAATTCCATGTGAGATCTATGACTCTAGGGACCTCTTCTTAGGAAATTTCACCTTTAGAGCCTACACGTGAGGATGGGGGGAAGTTCCGAACCTTCATAAACCATACCTTTGCATATCACCCATTCACATTTGTTGCATTGTGTTTCATTTTATCAGGGGCAATCAACAATTATTTGTTTATTATTTGTTTTTATATGCATAATCATAGTTGGGGATAGAAATGACCAATGTGTTGAGAGGTAGCTTTTTTTTAAATTTTTTTTTTCAGAATTTGATGACTTCGCAGAGCAAAGGTATCTTCGCACTGCGAAGTTAACTCTGAGGTTCGCAGAGCAAACTTACTTCGCAGTGCGAAGTATGCAAATTTTGTCAGCTCAGTTTTCAAAACTGCTGACCTTCCTTAACTCCACCCAACCACCCATTTTCCCTCTCTCTTACTTATCCAACCGTTCTTTATTATTAAACATCTAACACTTAAAACTTTTCATTTTCTTTTCTCAAAAACTCTTCAAAAAAATATACCCATTTCCTTTTTCTTCATAAATTTTTCTAGTAATTTCAAGTTCTAATCTTCCATTTTCTGCAAGCAGCAAGGTATGATTTCTCCCTCTTTATCCCTTTTTACTCTGATTCGTGTTATAACAGTTTTGGATCTTAGGGTTTTTAAAGATTTTGAAACTTCCATTTTAGGGTTTAAGGTTATGATTAGCTTCTTTTCCTTCTTAACTTGCTAGGATAGGTTGGGATTTAGTAAATGTGCATTATGTGTAGTTTAAAACTGACTCATTCCTCTCCGTTTTAGTTAATTTCACATGAATTCTATTTTTACCCATTTTTGAGAAATTGAACCAAAACTAGTTGCTGTGTTCATACCCATACATTTATTCTCAAGCATTTATCTAACATTCATTGTATGAAGCTTAGCTTAGGAGTTTAGGGTAGCTTTCTGGGAATTTTGGGGTTTTGCTGTCATGGTCGCAGAGCAAAGATGAACTTCGCACTGCGACCCCTTTTGTTCTGGGCAACCCAGATTTGTTCGCGCAACTTCGCACTGCGACCATACCTGCGCAGTGCGAACATGCCAGAAACAGAACCTTTGTTTTTTCATGCTTCCTTTCCAATTCCATTGATTTCACCCCATATCACCTATAATCATGAATGATGTTTACTGACTTTGTCTTTTTTCTTGTAGATGGCACCGAGACCAACAGGAAAATGATTAAGGGGTGAAGCATCAGGATCTAGACCCCAAGGGGCATACGATGCCTCCCGCTTCCTCAGCCTCCGGAATCAGGAGAGGTACGAGGAACTTCTCAGCAGGACGTTCTGGGCTGAGAGGCAGTTCACCATAAGCGAGCGGGGCACCTACCGAGAGTTGGCCAGGTTGATAGATCACCGCCGTTGGGGAGTTTTGGTGAACCCTCCGCTAAACCTTAATTATGACATTATCCGGGAATTTTACGCGAACGCCATTCCCGCGGATCCGGAAGGAGAGTTCACCTATCAAACCATGGTGCGTGGTCGGGTCATTAGATTCGATCGCGACGCCATCAACACTTATCTCCGCAACCCCTTCCAACTTGAGAATGATGAACTTTGTGCTTTCCATAAGCACCAAAACCGTGGTAATTGGAACCACGACCTCTACGCCCAGACCATCTTCCAATCCGGAAAGGGCTATGAGCTCAATGCGGCGGGGCAGCCTACCAAAGCCCTCAAAAACAACCTCACTACCTATGCTCAAGTCATCTTCCACCTCATTGTTCACAATATAAAGCCAAAGAGCCATACCTCCTCCACCACCTTGGACGTCACCCCCCTAATCTATTATATCCTCACCCATAAGCAAGTAGACGTGGCCAGGGTGATCTGTCAAGAGCTTAAGATAGTTGTAACACCCTAAACCCCACATTTTATTTTTTTAATAAATTTCAATAAATAATTAAATACGCATGGGTGTCACACATCTTGATCAAAACAAAAGGACTTTATTTAAATTAAAAACATCGCAGCGGAATAAATTTCGAAGTATTCAAAGTAATTGTCACATCATGAAATCAACATCAAAACTGAATTCAAAATGAATTCTCAAACAAAATTTGAAATAAAATAAATCCCCATTCCCTAGTGTTACTAATCAGAGCATCGACTCGATAGAGACTCCAAAAGCGGCAAATAAATGATTAGGCTCCAAAGCTATCATCAGAGACTCACTGTTACTAAGATTCTTCTTCCTGCAAATCTACACCACAAAGGCGTAGGCGCCCAACCCGCCACTAGAGGGTGAGAATATATCCAACACAAGAGAGGTACCAACATATGTATAGATTCAGATAAAATAATCATCAATTACATTTAGACATGTATACATCACAGACAGGTAGTATTCACATTTAATCATAAGCGTCCATTTAATAAAATCGATAGACATCAATAAACATCTTATAATAACATACAAGCATCAACATCATTTAAGAATATCAAGTAGGCATATAGTAGAATACATGACATTCACACATAATCATATAGAAGCACATTATTGAATATCACATCTTTAAATAGTTACACATCTTTAAATGACACATCTTTTAATTACACATCTTCAAATAGACTCACAGTTATGTATGCAATGTCCCTAACTCGACTCTATATGCATGTGGTACCGGTTTTGGATATCAGAGGTGTGTTACTGATTTATCCCCCATCTTTAAATCACATCTTTAAATCGGACTGACCATGAATGCATGAACATCAAATAATGATTCAACAATGCATATCTTTATATGACTCAACAATTACACATCTTTAAATAACAAACACATCTTTGTATAACACATCTTCAAATAGCACATCTTTATATAACACATCATTAAATCACACATCTTCATATAACACATCTTTATATAACACATCATTAAATTACACATCTTCAAATAGCACATCTTTATATAACACATCTTTAAATCAAACATAGCACATCTTATATAACACATCATTAAATCACACATCTTCAAATATGACATCTTTATATAACACACCAATTTCACAACATCAAATAATTCATATTATTTTAAGCATAACGTAACGCCCCAAATTTTGTTTATAATCGTAATAAAAGTTATAACTTTAATCACACACACCATAAAATTCAAATAATCAAGTACACACAGTAGTTGAGATCAAAACTGACATCACATGATTCTTAAAATCACACATACAGTTGCAAAATTATTCCAACATGGGAACTGAATATTAATTTCGAATGAATGATGTCACCACCTAGGATATGTCAAACTTTAACTAATCTCTCTAACATGTACATTAATATTATATCAGCTTTTGATGAGTTATCTCAGCACTATCTGTTTACATGCTTTCCTTCCTTCGACTATTAATGCATTTAAATAGTGATCAGATGGACCACTTGAACTATGAATACATAATTGAAATCGAGTACTCTCCACATAACTATTTATAACCCCATATAATTTAGCCAGTAAGCTAATGTTCTTCATAAGATATTAAAACTGTGATAAAATTATCCATTATCTATATATATTCCTATAGCTAGTACATTGTAGGTGATACAAGGTCAAGGTAGTCATATAGTGATAAAGTTTGTACACTAACCTATTTTTACACCAAGATTAGACACAGTAAGAGAAATTAAAACTCTATTTCAAGGCACTAATTAAGGTATTATACACAAACGTCGTATATCATGTAAATAAATTTTACCTCTCACAAAGATTTCACTTTACTGAATGCACTTTAAAAATACAAATTATACCTCTAATTTCCATTATTTTTACTCACTTTTGCTTATTTATTCAAAACATAACATAACCATTTTTCAATCATGAATTTAGCACATGAAAATAATGAATTCAGAGACAATAATCTACCCAAAATTACAGCAACAAATTAGAGCACGAATTTAATATGAATTCATTAAAAGATCATGAAAAAAACAATGGAAAACAAAACCCTCCACTACCCATACGTTCTTACAACCCTTATGGTGGATAGAGACTCCCCCCTTACCTCTAGTTTGCAGAAGTTGAATGAATTCCTATGGTGAAATCTCTCTCCTGGTTCTTCTCGCTATGCCTCCTTGTCTCTTCGCTCCACAACCCTAGTTTTCCTTTGATCTCTAATCTTTTTTCAGTTTGTTGTAACCCTAATTCTTTAATGCTATCCTCTATTTATAACCTTTTAACTGGGCTAGGTTTGTCTCATAACTATTTAACGGGTTTACTCTCCACTATTTACACCTCATTCTATCCTATTTAATTAAAACACTACTTAATTCCTTCATTCAAACCCCCATCTTAACTATTACACCACTGCTCTTATTTTTTTCTAAAAACATCTTTTTCTCCTTAATTTCTCTTAATCTCTTATTTTTCAACAACTAACTAACTCATCTATTCACTCAATACCAACAATCCAAAAAGTTATTTTGAAAACATCAAACATATATTTCCTAATAATATTAATATTAGTAATATTATTTAACAATAATACCAGTAAATTAATATTTAAAAATCGGGGTGTTACAACTCTCCCCCACTTAAAGAATTTTCGTCCTCGAAAATTGCCTAAAGAAAACATTCTTACCCACACTTGAAGCATCTTGCTTCTCCCCCACTTTGCTCAGACCCACCCAATAGAATAAAACAAGTATCGACAGTACTTACATACATGTCGCATACAAGGGGATAAAAAAAAAGTTTTGGCCTGACTGGACCGACCTGCTCTGATACCAACTTGTAACACCCTAAACCCCACATTTTATTTTTTTAATAAATTTCAATAAATAATTAAATACGCATGGGTGTCACACATCTTGATCAAAACAAAAGGACTTTATTTAAATTAAAAACATCGCAGCGGAATAAATTTCGAAGTATTCAAAGTAATTGTCACATCATGAAATCAACATCAAAACTGAATTCAAAATGAATTCTCAAACAAAATTTGAAATAAAATAAATCCCCATTCCCTAGTGTTACTAATCAGAGCATCGACTCGATAGAGACTCCAAAAGCGGCAAATAAATGATTAGGCTCCAAAGCTATCATCAGAGACTCACTGTTACTAAGATTCTTCTTCCTGCAAATCTACACCACAAAGGCGTAGGCGCCCAACCCGCCACTAGAGGGTGAGAATATATCCAACACAAGAGAGGTACCAACATATGTATAGATTCAGATAAAATAATCATCAATTACATTTAGACATGTATACATCACAGACAGGTAGTATTCACATTTAATCATAAGCGTCCATTTAATAAAATCGATAGACATCAATAAACATCTTATAATAACATACAAGCATCAACATCATTTAAGAATATCAAGTAGGCATATAGTAGAATACATGACATTCACACATAATCATATAGAAGCACATTATTGAATATCACATCTTTAAATAGTTACACATCTTTAAATGACACATCTTTTAATTACACATCTTCAAATAGACTCACAGTTATGTATGCAATGTCCCTAACTCGACTCTATATGCATGTGGTACCGGTTTTGGATATCAGAGGTGTGTTACTGATTTATCCCCCATCTTTAAATCACATCTTTAAATCGGACTGACCATGAATGCATGAACATCAAATAATGATTCAACAATGCATATCTTTATATGACTCAACAATTACACATCTTTAAATAACAAACACATCTTTGTATAACACATCTTCAAATAGCACATCTTTATATAACACATCATTAAATCACACATCTTCATATAACACATCTTTATATAACACATCATTAAATTACACATCTTCAAATAGCACATCTTTATATAACACATCTTTAAATCAAACATAGCACATCTTATATAACACATCATTAAATCACACATCTTCAAATATGACATCTTTATATAACACACCAATTTCACAACATCAAATAATTCATATTATTTTAAGCATAACGTAACGCCCCAAATTTTGTTTATAATCGTAATAAAAGTTATAACTTTAATCACACACACCATAAAATTCAAATAATCAAGTACACACAGTAGTTGAGATCAAAACTGACATCACATGATTCTTAAAATCACACATACAGTTGCAAAATTATTCCAACATGGGAACTGAATATTAATTTCGAATGAATGATGTCACCACCTAGGATATGTCAAACTTTAACTAATCTCTCTAACATGTACATTAATATTATATCAGCTTTTGATGAGTTATCTCAGCACTATCTGTTTACATGCTTTCCTTCCTTCGACTATTAATGCATTTAAATAGTGATCAGATGGACCACTTGAACTATGAATACATAATTGAAATCGAGTACTCTCCACATAACTATTTATAACCCCATATAATTTAGCCAGTAAGCTAATGTTCTTCATAAGATATTAAAACTGTGATAAAATTATCCATTATCTATATATATTCCTATAGCTAGTACATTGTAGGTGATACAAGGTCAAGGTAGTCATATAGTGATAAAGTTTGTACACTAACCTATTTTTACACCAAGATTAGACACAGTAAGAGAAATTAAAACTCTATTTCAAGGCACTAATTAAGGTATTATACACAAACGTCGTATATCATGTAAATAAATTTTACCTCTCACAAAGATTTCACTTTACTGAATGCACTTTAAAAATACAAATTATACCTCTAATTTCCATTATTTTTACTCACTTTTGCTTATTTATTCAAAACATAACATAACCATTTTTCAATCATGAATTTAGCACATGAAAATAATGAATTCAGAGACAATAATCTACCCAAAATTACAGCAACAAATTAGAGCACGAATTTAATATGAATTCATTAAAAGATCATGAAAAAAACAATGGAAAACAAAACCCTCCACTACCCATACGTTCTTACAACCCTTATGGTGGATAGAGACTCCCCCCTTACCTCTAGTTTGCAGAAGTTGAATGAATTCCTATGGTGAAATCTCTCTCCTGGTTCTTCTCGCTATGCCTCCTTGTCTCTTCGCTCCACAACCCTAGTTTTCCTTTGATCTCTAATCTTTTTTCAGTTTGTTGTAACCCTAATTCTTTAATGCTATCCTCTATTTATAACCTTTTAACTGGGCTAGGTTTGTCTCATAACTATTTAACGGGTTTACTCTCCACTATTTACACCTCATTCTATCCTATTTAATTAAAACACTACTTAATTCCTTCATTCAAACCCCCATCTTAACTATTACACCACTGCTCTTATTTTTTTCTAAAAACATCTTTTTCTCCTTAATTTCTCTTAATCTCTTATTTTTCAACAACTAACTAACTCATCTATTCACTCAATACCAACAATCCAAAAAGTTATTTTGAAAACATCAAACATATATTTCCTAATAATATTAATATTAGTAATATTATTTAACAATAATACCAGTAAATTAATATTTAAAAATCGGGGTGTTACAATAGTGGTCGAGAGTGGCATCAAGCCACCGGCCAAGAAGATGTGCCCGCTCACTTTCCCGGGTCTGATTATGGGACTCTGCCGGGAGGCACGAGTAGCGATCCCTCCTCATGTTTCCGAGACCATAAAGAATCCGATTACGGATGACTACATCGCGAGACACTACACAGGGAGGAGAGCGGCAAGGGCACAACAGCCACGGCCTAGACCCCCACCGGCATCACAGGGTCATCACACTTGTACTTTCACATGGGAGCAGAATGCTTCCAGTCATAGATACATGACCATGATGCACGATTCCATGTATCGCCTTCAGATACAGTTGGGTAGGCCGACAGATCCCGCCATTCAGATACCGACACCCGAGATGTTCGCAGCTCATGGTGCTTGGCCCGGGGATAGGCCAGAGTATTCAAAGGGTGGAGGCAGTGGTGCAGCGGCTGGAGGCCAGGGAGGAGATGATGGAGGAGAGGATGAGGATGATGAGGACGAGGAGGACGAGGATGAGGAGACTGAGGATGATGAGGCTCTCACTCCTTGAGTGGCCCCCCTTTTTGATGTTTTCTCATGTTTTTGTTGTTTATGTTTATGTTATTTTCTCGTACACTCTTTAGAAGCTTCCTATGTTTAATACTCTGTATCTATATTTGTACTTTTGTTTTGTTATTATTTGAGTACTCTTTCTTCTATTGCTTGGCCTTTGCATCATCTTCATGCCTGCTTAATTTTAATATGCGTAAATATCGAAAAAAAATTTTGCTATGGATCATTGGTAATGTGAATTTGACAAATCTTCCCGCAACGGATTAAGCCAAAGTTAATTTGATTCAGCCATAGACGAATGGTAATGATAAAATTTGATTAATTTTCGCAAAGCTAAAATGCATGTTTCCTATTTTTCCATGATTAAACTTGAAAGGAGAATATGTATTCAATACCAAGTTATACCATACAATTTACGTTATTAATATGTTTGTTCTATGAACCATTTTAGAACCAGCCAAATGTGAGGAATCCTCAAAATCATCATAACACATATGCAGGAGACCGACATTTTTGTTTAACTCGATTTTTTTATGTTAAATCTGAATTTTCTGTTTTAAATTGTATAAAAGCATTGACATGATCAAGGCATTTGTTTGAATATGAGTAAAAACAATTGACCACAAATAGTCCACCCTGTGAGAAGTGAGTATTTGTTAACCCCTTCGAGCCTAACAAATCATAATTGTTAACTATGAACTGCCAACTTTCATAAGCTCAACTGCTTAATGAGATTGCCGGAGTTTGTAAAAATTTTTTTTTTCGGTTCATGGTTAAATCATCACTGAATTCTGATAATTTCCTTTCAATTTTTGACCCCTTAACCGTCATGATTATTGTCCCTTGCCAAAGGAGGAAGAAACATTCGATTAGGGTATCATCCTGAAATAAGTTGGGGAGAGAATGGAGTTTGAGAAAGTCAAGTAACGGTGAATTTCTTAAATGGATCTTGACAACCAAGAAAAGAAAAAGAAAAGAAAGAAAGAAAGAAGAAAAAAAGGGGAAAGCAAACCAAGAAAAAGAAAAGAGAAAAGAAAAAGAAAAATCAATAAATCAAAGAGTTGTTAAGACCAGAAGAAAATGATCGTAAATCACCAAAAGTTGTGATTAAAAGGGTGAATTAGAAAGAATGTTCCTTCTTGCTTGGCCATTTGAGTTCAAATTCCCCACATATGACATTTCTTTTGTAACCCAGCCAAATTACAACCCTCAAAGACCTTTTAATCAATGCTTTTATGCTTTTAAGAAACAATAATTAGATGGACACATAACTCGATCGGAATGTTAGCAAACTTGCCGGATGAGTGTTCAATACCCCTCACATTAATATTCAATTTGTTCATTTACTTAAATGAGTGATAGGTTGGTTCATTGATAAACATGTTATTAACTTGAACTGTATGATATATTTTTTGTTTGGTATTTGTTTCGAATTTTCCAGTACAATCTCGGAATAATGGGGGCACTAAAATCGCATGCGCAAATTTCATATGAATCATACCATCAAAGCCCGACCTCGCTCGGCATCCAAACATCAAAGCCCGACCTCGCTCGGCATCCAAACATCAAAGCCCGACCTCGCTCGGCATCCAAACATCAAAGCCCGACCTCGCTCGGCATCCAAACTTCAAAGCCCGACCTCGTTCCGCACCCAACAATAAAGCCCAATATTCATTGGCACCCCAACAAAAGGCCCAATTGTCATCAGCAATCCCAAACACGATCAAAGGAGCCACACCTTTGGGGCAGGTCACCACCCCATTAACAAAATTCTTCCCAAGCAAAGACTTTTACTTTTGTCAAAATTTCCCATTTTTATGATAGTGCTTAAAACAAAATCTTCCAAAAAAACTTATGTGGAATCTTTTATGTTTTTGAATAAATAACAACAAACGCATTTTCTCTGAACTGTGAGTACTTAAAACGTGCGTCAATATCTATCCATAGAGCAGATAAACCTCGCAGGCCGAGTATGGTCAATCGCTAAAAGGATTCCCCCCAACGGGGTCATCAGCGAATCAAAAGAAGTATCCCCAATGAATCGAGAGCCTGAAGGGACGATTCAAGCAAGATTGGCCAACCAAAGCACAAGCATCCCCGGCGGAATCATCAGCGGATTAGCACGATTCACCCAGCGGATTAACAATCCCCACGAGGTCTAATCTTGTCCCCACGAGTTTATCGGTCATACAAGAGGAACAGAATTCCCCAGTCAAAACACCCCAAACATCTCTTCCATCAACCAAGGCTGGATATCGATCATGCTTCCAAAATGATCCTTATATCCCCATGAAGCCCAAGTCTTATTTACATTCCCCAGAGAGTCTCAACCCAACAAAAAGCCCAATCATCATTGGCAATCATCAAACACAAATCCCCAGAAAAGGCCCAACCATGCTCGGCATCTACTCACATCCAAATACAATTTCACCCAAAGACCGACTTTGCTCGGCACCCAATGCATATCCATATCATTCATAATTCATACATGCATATCATTCATAATTCATGCATATCGTATCAAACGCATTCATACATGCATAATCAATCATAATACATGCATCTCATATTCATGTCATGCATTCTCAACCAAGGATTCTCCAGTGAGTATCACATATTCACCAACATCCATCAATCATCCCTAGTGTTCCCCAGTGGACCCATTCAAGAGCCTCCCCAGTAAGGTCTCTTAGAATAACCTCGGCGGTTTTCTTCCCACCTTATCACATCCCCAAGTGACCTGCTCACGGCCATTAGGATGCCCCAGCTGAGTTTTCCCAAAACAAAATTCAGATTGAGTCTACCTCATATCATACCATATTGCATAGCATATTGCATAAAACAACATGAAGCATGTCATGCATCATACAATCATGTTTCCCTTTTCAACAATCTAAGTACTAGCCATGCCTAGAGACGATTACACTATCCCCACAGCGGTAGGTCCTATTTCTCCAGATAAGTCTAAGCACCTATTCAGGCGACAATTTTTTCAGATCCAATCACCTGATTAGGTGACGATCATGTCAGATTGAAATCACCTGTTTAGGTGACAAAGTCTTTTAACTTTTCGAGCGTTCATACATGTCTCGTAATCTTTTTACCTCTCGAGCGTTCATACACGTCTCGTAATCTTTTACCTCTCGAGCGTTCATACACGTCTCGTAATCTTTTTCCCTTTCGAGCGTTCATACACGTCTCGTAATCTTTTTACTTTTCGAGCGTTCATACACTTCGCAAAGTCTTTTTTCCTTTTCGAGCGTTCATACACGTCTCGTAAATCTTTTTACCTTTCGAGCGTTCATACACGTCTCGCAGATTGAAATCACCTGATTAGGTGACAATCTTTTTCTCTTCAGATCTAATCGCCTAACCTTTCGAGCATTCATACACGTCTCAAATGTTTAAGTGACGATCTTTTACCTTGCTTTCGTACCGCGAAGGACAAAATTCGGGTCCTTCTTTTACTTAATTGATCTTCGCAAAGAGTTCATGAGATGCCCTCGACACTCACACACTCTATGCAAAGACACAATTAAGTAGGGGCAGCTGTAGTACCCCAATTTTGTCCTAAGCCTTTTCAAACAAAAATAAAAAAAAACAAAGGAAGAAAAAAGTCAAAGTCAACAAAAGTCAACCAAAAAAGTCAACATTTCAAAAATGGTGACTTCGCAGTGCGAAGTCTGCGATTTATCTGCAGACTTTTGATTTCTTTGATTTAATTCCAGTTTTTGTTACACATCATTTTTATTATTATTTTCATCAGCATTCATGGCCAATTGGGCTCAGCAAAGCCAGAGTTGAAGGACTTGCCATTAATGCCAAGGAAAGAAGCTTTTTCTTCCAACCTAGCATGTGGCAAGCAAGTTGGCTTGCCCTTGGGCAGCTCTTGTCCCCCCCAAGTGACCTGCTACTGACCCTAAGGTTGCCAGCCACCAGCTTGTGGACTTTCTTCCTGCTTTCTCCCCCAAAACCAGTCAAACCCAGCTGGTTTTCACTTGCCCAAAACCATGATTGCTGCCCTGTTTTTCAGCAGCTTTTCATCCTCCTCACACCAGCCCACATGTTGCCTTTTGTTTCCCCCAACCTCTGCACATCACAGTGCACGTTTTTATTGCCCAACCATTAAGATTGCAAGGATCAATCCCCAAGCACAGCCAATTGCAATCCAGCCCTATTTCATCATCATTTCTATCCAAAAACCATTGAATTTGTGGCTGAAATCAGTCAAGGTATTGACCCTTGGCACAAGGCAAGGTTACCTCTATCCTTTAGCATTAAATGCAAAGAGATTTAGCCTGATCATAGCCCACAAATCAGCTGGATTTTGGGGATTTCTAATGATGAAATTGATTTGGTTTTGGCCTATAAATAGGAAGCAATGCCCAAGGTTACAAACACTTTTGATGCACTACTACTCATTCATTATTCCAGCTTACAAACACTTACAAACAACCAGAAAAAACCAGCACAAAACACTAGCAAAACCCAATTCCAATACAAAGCATTACACAAGTTCATTGCTTTTGTTCAAACCTTGCAAGCCTCCAATCATCCAAGTTCATTTCATTCCCTTTGCAGCAGGAGCTTTGCTAAGGATCTCTGTAAGTGTTCTAAGTCATTATCTTGCATTTATAATTGTGTTTGCATCCTAATTTTGGTTCAAAACCTTTTGCTCTAAAAAACCCCTTTTGAATTTCAAAAGAAATCCCAAGGTTTGCAAAACACTAAAACTGGTTTGTCCAGCTCTTTTCATTGCAAAACTCAAAGCTTTTCACTCTCCTAAAAGGTTCTGAGTGTGTTCAGAAGTTGTTTCTGAACAATAGTTCAGAAACAGGTTCTGAACTCAAAAATTCGCATTGTTCGCAATGCGAAGTCATGATCACAGTGCGACCATGACAGAACTCAGAATCTGAGTTTAGGCTCCCAAATGGCCAATTTTTGAGGTTCTAGCCCAAGAGCTCAGAACCTAGGAGGTTTGAAACTCATTTTATCCAAACCTATTCAAGGATTTTGCATAATATTGGAAAATTCGCAAGTTCAAGTAACACTTTTTTGGGTAACTTGCAAAACAAGTTATAATCACAAACTTTCAAATAAACTTGAGCAAATTAAGCTATGTTCACCATTTTCAAAACCAAACATGAACAAGAACCTTGTTCATGATTTTCAAACCAAACGTGAACTTAAGCCGAATTTGTTCGCTTTTCAAAACCGTTTGCAAAACGAGCCGAACTTGTGCGTTTTTTCACAAAATTGTTAAAACTTTCTCATTTTGGGTTCCAAACCAAGTGTTTTGATAAACTTTGGGTTTTCTAAGAAATTCAACCAAAAACTTGAATGAAAAAGGGATGGTTTGACGTATGTCTCTCCATTGCCCCGATTGGACGAATGCGTGACGTATGTCTCGTCGTTCGGACAATCGTCATTCCATTTTCAACGTATCCGACCATACCAAACCAATTCTTGGCCCCTTGTGGTCAATCCGAACCTTTTGGTCCACCGTGGCCACTAGATTCAATCCCCCGACTCGTTTGAGTCCCTCCGGTCAATGTTCGACTCCATCGAGTCCATTGTACCCGTTCTTGATCCCGTTGGATCAATCGAACCTTTCCCCGACTCGTTTGAGTCACTCCGGTCAATGATCGACTCGATTGAGTCCATTGCACCCCTTTTGGTCCCATAACGACCAATTCGAACCCTTTTACCCAACGGACATGTTTTACCTATTCTAAGCGCGATTCGTAAACCAACGCTTAAGCCTCCCATGCGCGAGCATACAAGCTATACGCTTAAGTCTCCCATCCGCGAGCATACAAGCTACGTTTAATCGCAAGAATACGGTCAAAACATCGTTCATTTAAAAATAACCAACATATGTACGTTTTTTCTACCAAAGAACTACGCACGCTTTGAATTCTCCGACTACCGGGAGATACGTAGGAGCAAGATCGACATCTTGTCAAGCGCAATACTAAAAAAAACTTTCTTTTTCCCTTTTATCATATTTTATTTTTCCCTTTTTATATAGACAAGCATGCGCGCAAAACATTTAAGCTTTAGCCAAATAGAAGGTTCCCGTTGAGTACAACGGACGTGAGGGGTGCTAATACCTTCCCCTTGCGTAATCAACTCCCGAACCCGACAATGGTTGCTGTGCGCACCTCGTTTTTTTCCTTGGGAAAAAGACGCGCAAATCCTCCGAGGTCGTTCGCAAACGCTCGGAGGGCCTTTGTGAAGCCGCCACCAAAGTTTTTGTGTAAAGGGAACGTTGATAAACCCTTAAGTTTTTTTTTTGTTTAAAGGGAAACGATAATAAAACCCTTTGACGATGAGGATAAGGATTGGTCATCGTAACCATTGTCGGGTTCGGGAGTCGGTTACGCAAGGGGAAGGTATTAGCACCCCTCACGTCCGTTGTACTCAACGGGAACCTTCTATTTGGTCAAAGCTTGAATTGTTTTTTTTTAATATTTTGCGCGCATGTTCATTTATGTCAAAAATATAATAAAAAGGGGGGAAAGAGATAAAAACAAACGAAAGAAAAGAAAGAAAAAGTTTTTTTATTATTGCGCATGACAAGATGTCGATCTTGCTCCTACGTATCTCCCGGTAGTCGGAGAATTCAAAGCGTACGTAGTTCTTTGGTAGAAAAACGTACATATGTTGGTTAATTTTAAATGGACGATGTTTTAACCAAATTCTTGCGATTAAAACGTAGCTTGTATGCTCGCGCTTGGGAGACTTATTAAGCGTTTGTTCGTGAATCGCATTAGAATTGTTAAAAGGTACGTCCGTTAGGGTAAAAGGTTGAATTGGCCGCTATGGGACCAAGTGAGGTGCAATGGACTCATACAAGTCAATCATTGACCGAGTGGACTCCAAAGAGTCGGGCGATTGTTCAATTGATCCACTGAGATCAAGAACAGGTACAATGGACTCGAACGAGTCGAACATTGACCGAGTGGACTCTAACGAGTCGAGGGATTGAGTCTAATGGCCGCGGGGGACCAAAAGGTTTGGATTGACCACAAGGGGCCAAGTTTTGGTTTGGTTTATGGTTGTATTTATTGAAAATGGAATGACGATTGTCCGAGCGACGAGACATACGTCACGCATTCGTACAATCGGGGCGATGGAGAGACATACGTCACACCATCCCTTTTTCATTCATGTTTTTTGGGTTGAATCCTTTAGAAATCCCAAGGTATGTCAAAACATTTGGCTTGAAAACCCAAAATGGGAAGGTTTAGCAATTTTGCTAGAAAACGCACAAGTTCGTCTCATTTTGCGAAAAGCGAACGTATTTGGCGTATGTTCATATTTGAGTTTTGAAAATCATGAACAATATTTATTGTTCAAGTTTAGATTGGAATGATGAACATAGCTTGTTTGTTCATGCTTGTTTGAAAGTTTGGGAACATAACTTGTTTTGCAAGTTATCCACATAATGTCATACGAACTTGTGATTTTGTCAAGATTATGCAAAATCCTTGTTATGGTTTGAAAGACATGGGTTTAAAAACTCTTAGGTTCTGAGCTCTGGGGCTAGAACCTCAAAAATGGTCATTTTGACACAAAAACTCAGATTCTGAGTTCTGTCATGGTCGCACTGCGACCATGACTTCGCACTGCGAAGCATGCGAAATTTTGAGTTCAGAAGCTGTTTCTGAACTTTTGTTCAGAAACAACTTCTGAACACACTCAGGACCTTTTAGGTGGGTGAAAAACTTTGAGTTTTTGGGATGAAAAAGGCTGGACAAACCAGTTTTGATGTTTTGAAAACCTTGGGATTTCTTTGAAATTCAAAAAGGGTTTTTTAGAATCAAATGGTTTTGAACCAAAATAGCTATGCAAACACAATTGTAAATGCAAGATGAGTGCTTAGAAACTTACAGAACTCCTTAGCAAAGCTCCAGCTGCAAATGATTTGAGTTGGTTGAAGGCTTTCACAAAGGTTTTTTTGATATTGGTGATGAACTTGAACTTTGGTAAAGCTTTGTGTTGGATTGGTTTTTTCTGGTTGTTTGTGGGGGTTTGTAAGCTAAAATGAGTAGAGTTTCTGCTCTTGAAATGCTGTTTTCAGTTGTGTTTGAAACCTTGGGCATTGCCTTCTATTTATAGGCCAAAACCAAATCTATTTCATCATTACCAAATCCCAAAATTCAGCTGATTTGTGGCTAAGATCAAGCTGAATCCCTTTGCATTAAATGCTAATGGATAGAGGCAACCTTGCCTTGTACCAAGGGGCAAGATTCAGTCTGATTTCAGCCACAAATTCAACCAATTCTAGAAGGTAATGATGCAGAACAAAGCTGAATTGCAATTGGCTAATGCTTGGGGATCAATCCTTGCAATCTCAATGGTAGATCAATGAAAACGTGCACTGTAATGTGCAGAGATTGAGGGATGAAAAAGGCTACTTATGGCTGGTGTGAGGGGTGAAAAGCTGCTGCAAAAACAGGGTAGGCACTCATGGCTTTTCAAGTGAGAAAATCCAGCTAGTTTGACTGGTTTTTGGGGAAGCAAGCAGGAGGAAAGTCCTCAAGCAGGTGGCTGGCAACCTTGTGGTGGTTAGCAGGTCACATGGGAGGGACTAGAGCTGCCCAAGGGCAAGCCTACTTGCTTGTCACATGCTAGGTTGGAAGAAAAAGCTTCCAACCTTGGCATTAATGGCAAGTCCTTCAATTCTGGTTTTGCTTGGCCCAATTAGCCATGAATGCTACTTAAAATAATTATGGAAATGATATGCAACAAATTCTGGAATTAAATCAAAGAAACCAAAAATCTGCAGAAAAATCGCAGACTTCGCAGTGCGAAGTGAGCTTCGCAGTGCGAAGTCAGCATTTTTAAAATGTTGACTTTTCTGTTGACTTTTGACTTTTTCCCCTCTTTGATTTTTTTTGATTTTTTTGTTTTAAAATGCTTAGGACAAAATTAGGGTACTACAGCTGCCCCTACTTAATTGTGTCTTCGCATAGAGTGCGTGAGTGCCGAGGGCATCTCATGAACTCTTTGCGAAGATCAATTAAGTAAAAAGAAGGACCCGAATTTTGTCCTTCGCGAAATGCAAATGCAATGGTTGGAAAAGGTTGATCGTATCCAGCCGCTAACACTGGAGGTAGATCCACTGGGGGATGAAGGTAATCTTATCTAGGCACTGTCACTAGAGGTCGATTCCTGAGGATGGTGATCTACTCTAGGCACTGTCACTAGAGGTCGAACATTGAGGGAGGTGATCTACTCTAGGCATTGTCACTAGAGGTCGAACATTGAGGGAGGTGATCTACTCTAGGCACTGTCACTAGAGGTCGAACATTGAGGGAGGTGATCTACTCTAGGCACTGTCACTAGAGGTCGAACATTGAGGGAGGTGATCTACTCTAGGCACTGTCACTAGAGGTCGAACATTGAGGGAGGTGATCTACTCTAGGCACTGTCACTAGAGGTCGATACCTAAGCTAGGTAATCTTATTCAGGCACTGTCACTGAATGTCGATTCCTAACGAGCTGTGGTCTTATTCAGCCGCTAACACTGAAGGTCGAACACTGGGGGAGGTGATCTAATCTAGGCATTGTCACTAGAGGTCGATACCTAAGCTAGGTAATCTTATTCAGGCACTGTCACTGAATGTCGATTCCTAACGAGCTGTGGTCTTACCCTAAATAGGTGCCCCTGGTTGAACTGGAAAACATGATTGTATGATGCATGTTATGCAGTATGATATGCAGTGATATGCAATGCAATATGATATGAGATGGACTCAAACAAAGATTCTGTCTGGGGAATTGGGGACAATTAGTGAAGGAGGTTCACTGGGGAACACTTACTTGACTGTTGATGGATGTTGGTGAATATGTGATACTCACTGGAGAATCCTTGTTGAGGATGCATGATTTACGAAATGAAATGCATGTGTATGAATGATTTGTATATGCATGCATGAATGAAATGATGCATGAATTATGTTATGCATGATGTGTGGGATGCTGGTTGGGTGCCGAGCAAAGTCGGTCTTGGTTGTGGTTGTGCCAATGACGATCGGGCTCTCCTTTTTTTTTTGTTGGTTTTTTGGTTGGTCGGTTTGGAAGGACAAGGTCCTTTGCCTACATACCTGAATGGGATCAAAACCGGTGTAGTTCGAGCCATGCCCGAAGATTTGAGTGGATTTGCCAATAATGATTGGACTTTTGTTTAGAGTTGAGACTCCCTGGGGAATATCAATGTGGTTTGGCTTATGGGGATATAAGGATCATTTTGGAAGCATGATCGATATCCAGCCTTGGTTGGTGTTTGGATGTTTAGGGTGTTTACTGGGGAATTTGTTCCTCTTAACCCTTGGGGCTTTTGCGCTTCGCGTGTCGTGAGCTACGCACTTGCCTTTGCTAAGGAGCATAAGTCCTTTGGTGCAATATTTGGGTGGGAATTACCGCAATTCCTTCGAAATTTACGAAAATTCAAATAAAACAACGTTTGTTTGCTTTCTCCTTCTTTTTTTTGGAAGAAAATTCTTTTGTTTATTTCCCATGTTTTAAAGCATTTTCATCATGAATAAAACAAAATTTTATGCGCTACTGAGAACACAAAATAACAAAAGGGAATTTATTCAATGCAGATTTGACCTCTTGAATGGGTAAAAAAAATACACAAAGGGAGAAGTGAGATAGAGAAAGACAAGAAAAAAGCAATAAGAAAATAGTTGGTTTTGGCACAACACATGCTATTTCCTTATGACTTCGAGAGATTTGTTTTCGGAAGATGCTGATGAGACCGATTCCTCTCCTCTTGAGTCTTGTCCGGAGCTTGGATGCTGCAGTCATTGCCTTTCTTTTTTTTTGTTAACCCCTAACTTTTGCCTGGACTGCTCTTTCGAGTTTTCAATCCACCGGGGTATATTTCCTTTTTTGATGTCCTTAATTTTTGCCTAGACCGCCCTTTCAGGTTTTCGATCTAGCAGGACGCTCTCTATTGCCTAAACCGCCCTTTCAGGTTTTCGATTTAGCGAGCTTTCTTTTTTCCTTCTTTTTTTTCTTTTAGGCATAATACCTCTTGACTGCATCGGAGTTTATTGAGAGTGGGAACTCTTCTCCGTCCATAGTGGTGATGATCAGGGCTCCACCTGAGAAAGCTTTCTTTACCACGTACGGCCCATCATAGCTGGGAGTCCACTTCCCTCGGGGATCTTTGTGGATAGGTAATATCTTCTTGAGCACTAGGTCTCCTTCTTTGAACTCTCGAGGACGAACCTTCTTGTCGAATTCTCTCTTGAGCCTCCTTTGATAGAGTTGTCCGTGACATATTGCCGTCAGACGCTTCTCCTCTATGAGATTCAGTTGGTCGAACCTTGTTTGGACCCATTCAGCTTCTTCTAGCTTGGTTTCCATCAAGACCCTTAACGAAGGAATTTCCACCTCTACGGGGAGAACAGCTTCCATACCGTATACTAAGGAGAAGGGGGTTGCCCCAGTTGAAGTGCGAATGGCTGTTCTGTAGCCATGTAGCGCAAAGGGAAGCATCTCATGCCAATCCTTATATGTTGTCACCATCTTTTGGATGATCTTCTTTATGTTCTTATTGGCTGCTTCTACCGCACCATTCATCTTTGGTCGGTAAGGGGAGGAATTATGGTGCTCAATCTTGAAATCTTTGCACAACTCCTTCATTGTCTTGTTGTTCAGGTTTGCCCCATTATCCGTGATGACTTTGTGGGGAGTACCATAACGGCAAATGATTTCCTTCTTGATGAATCGGGCTACCACTTGCTTGGTTACGTTTGCATACGAAGCTGCTTCTACCCATTTGGTGAAGTAGTCGATGGCAACGAGAATGAAGCGATGTCCATTTGACGCTTTGGGCTCGATTATTCCAATCATGTCTATGCCCCACATAGAGAAAGGCCAAGGTGAAGTCATGACGTTCAGTGGAGTTGGTGGCACATGCACTTTGTCGGCGTAAATCTGGCACTTGTGACAAGTCTTGGCATAGCGGAAACAATCAGCTTCCATGGTTAACCAATAGTAGCCCGCCCTTAAGATTTTCTTTGCCATTGCATGCCCATTAGCATGGGTTCCAAAAGATCCCTCGTGGATTTCTTTGATGAGCATGTCCGCTTCATGTTTATCCACACATCTGAGCAGGACCATGTCATAATTTCTTTTGTAGAGGGTATTTCCACTGAGGAAGAACTGGGATGCCAATCTTCTGAGGGTCCTCTTGTCGGTGTGCGAGACATTTTTTGGATACTCTTGCTCTTCGAGGTATCGCTTGATGTCGTAGAACCAAGGTTTGTCGTCAAGTCCCTCTTCGACTGATGCGCATACAACTGGTTTGTCTCTACGATCCATCCTTATGATTGGTGCTTCGTTGTAGAAATTTACTTGGTACATTGATGATAATGTAGCCAAAGCATCTGCCACCTGGTTTTCTTCTCGAGGTATGTGATGGAAGTTGATTTCATCAAAATGCTTGATCAATTCTACAACCCGGGCTCGGTAGGGAATTAAATTGGGATGTTTTGTTTCCCATTCTCCTTTGACTTGATAGATGACCAAGGCTGAGTCACCGTATACTTCAAGGTTTTTGATCCTTAGATCAATTGCTGCTTCGAGGCCTAGGATACATGCTTCATATTCTGCCATGTTATTGGTGCAGTCAAAGCATAACCTTGCTGTGAATGGCTGATATCCATTTCTTGGGGAGATTAAAACTGCTCCGATACCGTGCCCCATGGCATTTGAGGCGCCGTCGAAAGCGAACTTCCATTGAGCTTTCGGTTCTGGCCCTTCATCATCGCTTGTGACCTTTTCGTCATTCAAAGCTACGACATCTTCGTCTGGGAAGTCGAATTGTATGGGCTGATAATCCTCCAATGGTTGGTGAGCAAGGTGCTCGGATAAAACACTCCCTTTGATGGCTTTTTGAGCAACGTATTGGATGTCGTACTCAGACAGCAGCATTTGCCAACGGGCTATCTTCCCTGTGAGGGCAGGCTTTTCGAAGATGTACTTGATGGGATCTATCTTTGATATCAACCAAGTTGTATGGGTTAACATGTATTGCCTTAGACGTCGAGCAGCCCATGCTAAAGCGCAGCAAGTCTTTTCAAGTGAAGTATACCTTGTTTCACAGTCAGTAAACTTCTTGCTTAGGTAGTAGATTGCGTGCTCTTTTCTTCCCGTTTCATCTTGTTGTCCTAACACACAACCCATTTATCCTTCAAGTACGGTTAGGTATAAGATGAGGGGTTTACCTGGAACAGGAGGTATTAAAATTGGTGGTTCTTGCAGGTATTGTTTGATCTTGTCAAACGCTTCTTGGCAATCCTCATTCCAATGAACGGCTTGGTTTTTTCTTAGCAGTTTGAAGATTGGTTCGCAGGTAGCTGTCATGTGTGAGATGAACCTGGCGATGTAGTTCAATCTTCCTAAGAAACCCCAGACTTCTTTCTCGGTATTTGGCGCTGGCATTTCTTGGATGGCCTTTACCTTATCAGGATCCACTTCAATACCTCTTTGGCTGACGATGAAGCCCAATAACTTTCCGGATCTAACGCCAAATGTGCACTTGTTAGGATTTAAGCGCAGCTTGAATTTTCTTAGGCGTTCGAAAAGCTTTTGTAGATGGACTAGATGATCCTCCTCCGTTTGGGATTTGGCAATCATGTCGTCGACGTAGACCTCTATTTCCTTATGGATCATGTCATGGAAAAGAGTCACCATTGCTCTTTGGTATGTTGCCCCGGCGTTTGTTAATCCGAAAGGCATTACCTTATAGCAGAATGTCCCCCATGGGGTGATGAATGTAGTTTTCTCCATGTCCTCCGGAGCCATCTTAATTTGGTTATATCCCGAGAAGCCATCCATAAAGGAAAAGACTGAGAATTGGGCTGTGTTGTCCACCAATATGTCGATGTGTGGTAGCGGGAAATCATCCTTTGGGCTTGCTCTATTCAAGTCCCGATAGTCCACACACATTCTCACCTTGCCATCCTTCTTCGGAACTGGCACAATGTTTGCAACCCATGTTGGATACTTGGTTACGGCTAAGAAGCCGGCATCGAATTGCTTTTTGACCTCCTCTCTGATCTTGAGAGCCATATCGGGTCGAGTTCTTCTCAATTTCTGCTTCACTGGCGGGCATTCAGGCTTGAGTGGCAGCTGGTGTACAACAATGTTAGGGTCTAAACCCGGCATGTCTTGATACGACCAAGCGAATACGTCCACGTACTCTTGCAGAAGCTTAATCAACTTTCCTTTCACATCCTCGTGCAGGGAGGCTCCTATCTTGACCTCTTTCTTATCCTCTTCGGTCCCCAAGTTGACCTTTTCAACTGATTCTTGGTGAGGTTGTATTACCCTATCCCCTTGATTTGCAAGTCTAGACAATTCTTCAGGCGGTTCATAATCGTCCTCTTCATCATCTTCTGTTTGATTAATCGGGCAATCGAAGTCATAAGGGTTTAAGGCAGTGTTGTTTTTGGAGGGTGGATTTGTAGATCTGCATGAGTATGATTTTTTTTAGGCTTTTTGTAGAAAATTTTTTTTTAAAACAAATGCAAAAAGAAAAAGACTCAAATGAACATAAAAGAGTGTTTTTATTCATGATTGTAAATAACTTTTAAAACATGGGGGCCCCACACGACTAATCATTTGCCTTGGGCAGAGCTAAATGATTTTTTTTTAAAAAAAGTAAAAACAAACAAACATGGTTTATTACTTGATCCTGGTAATGATCTCGGGAATCGCGATAGCCCTCCAATTGTTCAAAGCTTCATCCGAAGCGCAACGGTACACCAAATCAGGCACGTCTTCGTCTACGTCTTCGAGTAGAGCCACTTGATCTTCATGGATAAACCCCGCACTGATGAATGTTTCCGAAATGGGGAGGATCCCTTGCTTTGAAGGCTTTGAGAAAGTTTCGGCTGATGGATGATACCCCAATCCGAAGCGATTTTTCTTCTCCGGTATGTCCACTAACTTGGGCTTCGAGCTCAATGTCACGACATTCGCCACTTCCAAAGACTGGAATGGGACGTCCACAGCTTCTTCATCCGTTTCTATATAACGGAAAGATGAGAGATGGCTTACCATCATGTCCTCTTGCCCGGAAACTACAATCATTTGGTTATCAATGATGAACTTCAGCTTCTGGTGCAGAGTGGAGGTAATGGCTCCGGCCGCATGGATCCATGGTCGTCCGAGAAGACAACTGTAAGTTGGATTAATATCCATGACTTGGAAGGTTATGGTGAAAACCTTAGGTCCGATTTGGACTGGTAAGTCGATCTCCCCTATAACGGCTCTTCTTGACCCATCGAAAGCTTTTACGACCAAGGCGCTGGGCTTCATTACGGTCCCTTCACATGATAGTTTGAGGAGGGTAGTCTTGGGCATGACATTCAATGATGACCCCGTGTCCACTAGCACTCTTGAGAGGATGTGGTCCATGCATTTCACGGAGATATGTAAGGCGCGGTTATGAATGTGCCCCTCGTCGGGTAGCTCATCGCCATTGAAACCCAAGTACCCACTTGAGGTAATATTTCCGACTATCCCGTCGAATTGGTCCACCGGAATGTCCTTGGTGACATGTGCCTCACTGAGGATCCGCAGTAGTGCTTCTCGGTGTGCTTCCGAGCTTAGTAGTAAGGATAGCATGGAGATCTTGGAGGGAGTTTGACCTAGCTGGTCAATGATTTTATACTCGCTCTTTTGGATTATCCTTAGGAACTCTTCGGCCTCTTTTTGCGGGATTGTCTTTTGAGAAGGCCCCGCTTGGTTCTCTTCTTCCTCCACGCTCTTTTCTTTGAGCGGTTCCTTTGGTAATACGGCTGGCGTCTTCCCGAGTTCTTTCGGAGTGAAGACTCTACCACTTCTAGTCATTCCTCCAACACCGGTAATGTTAGTGATGCTGGGCTCAATTTTGGCTAGTGGTTTTCCTTCCACATAGGCCACAGGTTGGTAATTCCATGGTACCCTCTTAGTGCTCTCAAAAGAGAAGGGTGCAGGTACGTGGAATGTTATGGGTTGTATTGGCATTGGTACCTCTCTCCTTTGGTATGGGATCTCGAGAGGTTTTGGGTTGTTAGACTCTAAGGTAGCAACGTCCGTGCCATCCTTTATATAACCAATTTGGATCCAACCTTGGTCCATTAACTCTTGAAGACAGCTCTTCAACTCTTCGCACTCGTTCGGGTTGACCTTGCAGGCTTCACAGTTGGCGTGCATTTCCTCGAACAATCCAAAGCCGGTTAAACGCTCCCTTATAGTTGACAGGGGGGTCTTAACATTGGCTACCCTTTTGACTGGACCAAAGTCCTCTTGTTCCTCCACCGCATTTACAGAGGGACCCGCATGCCCCGGCAATGGGTTGTTCTTCACATTGGGGTTCTCCTCTTTGAAGGATAACAGCTTTTTGTCAATAAGATCCTGCACCTTGTGTTTGAAAACTCTACAGTTTTCGACATTGTGCCCCACGGATCCTGCGTGGAAATCACATTTGGCGTTTGCGTCGTACCAATGTGGATATGGTGGCGACATTGGTGGTAGTAGTCTTGTCTCGACCATACCCTTTTGGATTAGGTATGGCAAGATTTGACCATAAGACATAGGTACAGGATCAAACTGCCTATTAAAATAACTGTTCCTTGAGCTCGCTTGATTCCTTGATGGGTACCCGCCTTGTTGTTGTTGCTGTTGATTTTGCTGCGGCAACACTACCGGTTGTCGAGGTGGATTTGCGGGAATCACTTGAGGTGAGTAACGCCCTTGAGCCGTTGCTGCTGCCACATAAGGATAGTGGTAGTGAGGCATTTGATTTGGTGGTGGGTAGGATGGTCCCACTAGAACGGCATTTGTCTCCCCCTCTTTCTTTTTGTGAAAGTTGCTGGGGGGCTTTCTAGCTCCACTTTGAGCTTCTAGAGAGCCTTGGATTTTTCCTCTCTTTACTCCGTCTTCTATTCTTTCACCAACCATGACTAGATCGGAGAAACCGGCAGACGTGCTTCCAATCATCTTGTCGTAATATGGGCCTTGAAGTGTGCCCATAAAGGTGTCGACAAGCTCTCTTTCCAATAGTGGTGGTTGTACACGAGAAGCTAGTTCTCTCCACCGCTGAGCGTACTCCTTGAAGGACTCGTTGCTTCTTTGTAGGAGGTTTTGTAGTTGCATCCTATTTGGAGCCATGTCCAAATTATATTTGTATTGCTTTAGGAAGGCATCGGCTAGATCCTTCCAAGTTTGGACATGAGTACGCTCGAGCTGCATGTACCAATCCAAGGACGCTCCGCTTAAACTATCTTGAAACACATGCACCATGAGTTTCTCGTTCATTGCGTAGGCTGCCATCTTCCTACAGAACATCCTTAGATGGTTCCGAGGGCATTGAATTCCTTTGTATTTCTCGAAGTCCGGTGCTTTGAACTTCGGAGGAATTACCACGTCGGGCACTAGGCACATATCCAAGGCGTTGTGGGCACCGTATGAGCTGAACCCTTCGACAGCTTTCAACCTTTCTTCCAAAACTCGATACATTTGGGTGGTATCATTGTCTTGGTGAGTGGTGTCGGGAGCAGATTGCCTTAGCTGACTATTTTCCACATCATGGGGAATCACCTCATGCTGAGTAGTGGAAGTTCCTTGAGGACGACGCTCTTCATTCCTTACGGGGATTGTGAGCGGTGGTGGAGGTGGTCCTTGACCCTCATTTTCGAAGGGTGGGGTATAATTCGGAGGTAAACCGTAAAGAGGCCATTGCACATTGGATGCATCCGTTGTTGGGCGAGGGTTACTTTCTCGTGCCGATAGAGCTTGCATTAACTCTAGCATCTGATCCATCTTTCCCTTCATTCCATCAACCTCTTCTCTCAAAGCCGCTTGAGTTTGTTCCAAATTGTCCATGATCCTTTGTTTGTTAGCTCGTGTTCCGTACGAGTGTTGAATATCTGGTTCTTGGACCGAGGGCTTTCGGGGTTTTCGGGCTATGATTGCTTTGAACTGTTTTTAGGGAAATGAATGAGTTTTTTTTTGAAAAAAAATGCATGAAGATGCATGTGGATGTATGTATGCTATGAGTATGCAAAATATGCGTTTTTTTTTTTATTTTGCTTTATGGAGTTTAAAGGTGCACAATTAATATTAGCAAATTCGAAATATTAAAGACCGGGAAATTGATTATACTTCAAAATATATTTGATTAAATAACATTTGTTTACAAAGTGTAACTAATGCTATTACAAATCAAATAGCCGCTCCCTTCTCGGCTTTGCTCATCTCCTCCCTATAGAAATCTATGGTGTCCTTGCAGAACTTCATAAACTTCCGGATCTCCATAGGGATGACAAAGTAGGGCATGACCATCTCGGCCTCCGCTAGCTTCTTTGGAAGTTGGGTGATTACCAAATTTGAGAATGCAACCAATTTAGTGAAATCCTCACTTAATCGGGTGGCGTCTTGCCATACATACTCAATCACTTCCTTGCGCTGGTCTAGCTTGACTCTTGCACTTCTAATTTCGTCGTGTAGTTGTGCAATGTGGTCCCCGTGAGCTCTTGCAATCTTGTCGAAGTACTCTTCGAATTTCTTGATGTCCTCTTCGAGATGATTGCACTTTAGCCTCCCTTGATGAGAAAGGCTCTCATGTCTTTGCCGTTGGACGCGCTCGGCTTGAAGCTGCTCTTTGTAGTCTTTAACTACTTCTTGGAGCTGTTGATTTTTCTCTTGAAATTTCAACCTCCATTTCCGTTGAGCTTCGATGGCTAGTTCGCCAAACTTCTTGAGCTCTTGGTTGGAATGTAGGATTCTTTCCAACTCTTCGTCCTTGGCCACAAGGTTGGCATCCGCACTTACCAAGCCGCCTCCTATCCAATCTCTCTTCCCTTCGGAGATCCTTAGCCGTTTTTGGCATACTAGGAGAGAATGTGATACTTCATCACGATCTCTCTTCGTCCTAGTAATTTCTCCTAAAGCTTGGAGGTGCTTCAATTCTAAGTCTCCGTTTTTGTTTTGGAGTTCTTGAATTTTAGCCTTGAGGTCCTCCACTTCTTTGTTGGGAGTGATTGCAATAGGTTTAGGTGTAGGAGATTTTGGAGGGTTTATGACCACGAAGGGTAACTTGATTGCTTTGACCCTCTCCTTCACCCATTGAGTATAAAGGGGTTTGGCGACACAGTTTCTCTTGCCGACCCTTCCTTTGCGTACTTGGCTCCATGCTCCCCAGATTCTCTCTAGCAATGCCGGGTCTTGATCGCCTTCCCTTAAGTAGAAAGCTTCCAACAAAAGGTCATTAGGTTTATCCTCCATCGAAAAACCTAGTTGTTGGAGAGAGAGGACCGGATTATAATTAATACATCCCTTAGTACCAATGAGGGGTACATTAGGGAAGTCCCCGCAACTGAGGATAATTTCCGGGTCCTCTAAGTTTGGTGAAAACCAATGGATGTCCTTCTCGGCGAGGGTTGTCATCCGTTGCGACCATTTGAGCTTGGCCCGGTTTTCCACAAAGTCTCGGTTTCTTGGCATGTGGGACATCATCCAAATTTGCACTACGGGAGTGCAACAAGTAATTTTGCGTCCCCTTGCTTGTTCATGCCTAGAGTAGAGGGTATGATAAAAATCCGCTAAGATTGTGGGAACCGGATTTTTAATCATAAATACCTCTAGAGCCGGAAAGTCTACGAAATCATCCATGTTGGGGAATAAAACAATCCCGTAGACTAAGAGAGCTAAGATGGCGTTGAATGCCATTACCTCTTTGTTGGCTAGTAAATCCCGAGCTTTGGCTTCCAAAAAACTTTCTTGAAAATCCCTTAAGGTTCCCTCTAACTTCCAAGTTAGATGCCACTTCTTGGGTGTCGAGGTATAAGGATTCGGCGATGTCTTCAAATGTGGGATTCTTTCCCGGACCGAGATAGAGTTCATGACCCTTCATGCTACAACCCAAAATCTTCTCAAACTCTTCCAAAGTTGGCGCTAGTTGGAAGTCTTGAAATGTGAAGCACCGTAGAGGTGGGTCGAAGAATTGCGCCAAAGTGGTTAAGGCCGTTGAATCTATTCTCACGGGTAGAAAATCAAGGATTAGCCCATAGCTTGCCTCGAAGATGTTCTTGTTGACCGAAGAGAGCCTCTTGCTTAGAGCTAATAAACTTTCCACCCTAGGAGCTTTAATTTTGAAGGCGAGCGTATTCTTGTTCCCGGAATCCATATTTCTTTTTTTTTGCTAATATTTGTTTGTTCTTTTTAAACTCCTATAAAGCAAAATGATGCGAAAATTACTTTCATGAATGCAAATGATATGCAAGGGTATGGTTTATGAAGGTTCGGAACTTCCCCCCATCCTCACATGTAGGCTCTAAATTGTGAAATCTCCTAAGAAGAGGTCCTTAGAGTCATAGACCTCACATGGAATTAGGGTTGTCTATGGACATACGTCGACATGACTTCAATTAATTCCACGTGAAAATCTCATCTAAGCGGGGTTGGACATCCTACCTCACGGACATACGTCAACGCGGGCTTCCGCACACAACCTCCTTCTAACTTAGTTTTTTTCTCAAGCTCGGGTAGAGAGCCTCACACGTCCGGCATTAACCCGAACAATGTGGAGTAACATCACTCAAGTAACCCCCACATTTGATATATATATGATATGAATATAAAGCAAATAAAGCAAATATAAACATAAAGCATAAATATAACATGTATGAATAAAATAAATAAAATGGCACGCAAAGAAAATAAAACAATTGGCTTTAAACCAAATAGGTTAGGCTTGACTCACTAGTGGGAAACAGGGTCCCCAGTGAAGTCGCCAGCTGTGCGCACCTCGTTTTTTTCCTTGGGAAAAAGACGCGCAAATCCTCCGAGGTCGTTCGCAAACGCTCGGAGGGCCTTTGTGAAGCCGCCACCAAAGTTTTTGTGTAAAGGGAACGTTGATAAACCCTTAAGTTTTTTTTTTGTTTAAAGGGAAACGATAATAAAACCCTTTGACGATGAGGATAAGGATTGGTCATCGTAACCATTGTCGGGTTCGGGAGTCGGTTACGCAAGGGGAAGGTATTAGCACCCCTCACGTCCGTTGTACTCAACGGGAACCTTCTATTTGGTCAAAGCTTGAATTGTTTTTTTTTTAATATTTTGCGCGCATGTTCATTTATGTCAAAAATATAATAAAAAGGGGGGAAAGAGATAAAAACAAACGAAAGAAAAGAAAGAAAAAGTTTTTTTATTATTGCGCTTGACAAGATGACGATCTTGCTCCTACGTATCTCCCGGTAGTCGGAGAATTCAAAGCGTACGTAGTTCTTTGGTAGAAAAACGTACATATGTTGGTTAATTTTAAATGGACGATGTTTTAACCAAATTCTTGCGATTAAAACGTAGCTTGTATGCTCGCGCTTGGGAGACTTATTAAGCGTTTGTTCGTGAATCGCATTAGAATTGTTAAAAGGTACGTCCGTTAGGGTAAAAGGTTGAATTGGCCGCTATGGGACCAAGTGAGGTGCAATGGACTCATACAAGTCAATCATTGACCGAGTGGACTCCAAAGAGTCGGGCGATTGTTCAATTGATCCACTGAGATCAAGAACAGGTACAATGGACTCGAACGAGTCGAACATTGACCGAGTGGACTCTAACGAGTCGAGGGATTGAGTCTAATGGCCGCGGGGGACCAAAAGGTTTGGATTGACCACAAGGGGCCAAGTTTTGGTTTGGTTTATGGTTGTATTTATTGAAAATGGAATGACGATTGTCCGAGTGACGAGACATACGTCACGCATTCGTACAATCGGGGCGATGGAGAGACATACGTCACACCATCCCTTTTTCATTCATGTTTTTTGGGTTGAATCCTTTAGAAATCCCAAGGTATGTCAAAACATTTGGCTTGAAAACCCAAAATGGGAAGGTTTAGCAATTTTGCTAGAAAACGCACAAGTTCGGCTCATTTTGCGAAAAGCGAACGTATTTGGCGTATGTTCATATTTGAGTTTTGAAAATCATGAACAATATTTATTGTTCAAGTTTAGATTGGAATGATGAACATAGCTTGTTTGTTCATGCTTGTTTGAAAGTTTGGGAACATAACTTGTTTTGCAAGTTATCCACATAATGTCATACGAACTTGTGATTTTGTCAAGATTATGCAAAATCCTTGTTATGGTTTGAAAGACATGGGTTTAAAAACTCTTAGGTTCTGAGCTCTGGGGCTAGAACCTCAAAAAATGGTCATTTTGACACAAAAACTCAGATTCTGAGTTCTGTCATGGTCGCACTGCGACCATGACTTCGCACTGCGAAGCATGCGAAATTTTGAGTTCAGAAGCTGTTTCTGAACTTTTGTTCAGAAACAACTTCTGAACACACTCAGGACCTTTTAGGTGGGTGAAAAACTTTGAGTTTTTGGGATGAAAAAGGCTGGACAAACCAGTTATGATGTTTTGAAAACCTTGGGATTTCTTTGAAATTCAAAAAGGGTTTTTTAGAATCAAATGGTTTTGAACCAAAATAGCTATGCAAACACAATTGTAAATGCAAGATGAGTGCTTAGAAACTTACAGAACTCCTTAGCAAAGCTCCAGCTGCAAATGATTTGAGTTGGTTGAAGGCTTTCACAAAGGTTTTTTTGATATTGGTGATGAACTTGAACTTTGGTAAAGCTTTGTGTTGGATTGGTTTTTTCTGGTTGTTTGTGGGGGTTTGTAAGCTAAAATGAGTAGAGTTTCTGCTCTTGAAATGCTGTTTTCAGTTGTGTTTGAAACCTTGGGCATTGCCTTCTATTTATAGGCCAAAACCAAATCTATTTCATCATTACCAAATCCCAAAATTCAGCAGATTTGTGGCTAAGATCAAGCTGAATCCCTTTGCATTAAATGCTAATGGATAGAGGCAACCTTGCCTTGTACCAAGGGGCAAGATTCAGTCTGATTTCAGCCACAAATTCAACCAATTCTAGAAGGTAATGATGAAGAACAAAGCTGAATTGCAATTGGCTAATGCTTGGGGATCAATCCTTGCAATCTCAATGGTTGATCAATGAAAACGTGCACTGTAATGTGCAGAGATTGAGGGATGAAAAAGGCTACTTATGGCTGGTGTGAGGGGTGAAAAGCTGCTGCAAAAACAGGGTAGGCACTCATGGCTTTTCAAGTGAGAAAATCCAGCTAGTTTGACTGGTTTTTGGGGAAGCAAGCAGGAGGAAAGTCCTCAAGCAGGTGGCTGGCAACCTTGTGGTGGTTAGCAGGTCACATGGGAGGGACTAGAGCTGCCCAAGGGCAAGCCTACTTGCTTGTCACATGCTAGGTTGGAAGAAAAAGCTTCCAACCTTGGCATTAATGGCAAGTCCTTCAATTCTGGTTTTGCTTGGCCCAATTAGCCATGAATGCTACTTAAAATAATTATGGAAATGATATTCAACAAATTCTGGAATTAAATCAAAGAAACCAAAAATCTGCAGAAAAATCGCAGACTTCGCAGTGCGAAGTCAGCATTTTTAAAATGTTGACTTTTCTGTTGACTTTTGTTGACTTTTGACTTTTTCCCCTCTTTGATTTTTTTTTATTTTTTTGTTTTAAAATGCTTAGGACAAAATTAGGGTACTACAGTTGCGATGGCCAGTCCTTTTCCTCATTGTCAAGGGTTTTGTTATTGTTTCCCTTCAAAACAAAAAACTTAAGGGTTTATCAACGTTCCCTTTAAACAAAAACTTTGGTGGCGACTTCACACAACTTTTCGAGCGTTCGCATACGCTCAGAAGTTTGCATTTTTTTAACGAGAGCGCACATTTATGACTTTATATTTTGACAATCTGAGTGCTATCAATATTTCAAAGAACCCCATACAACACAACAGGACTAAGCATATTGATATACGCCATCATTTCATCAGAAACCTTGTGGAGGAGAAGGTTGTGCAGCTTGAACATGTTGACACTGAAGAACAGATTGCTGATATTTTTACAAAAGCTTTGGATGCCAAGCAATTTGAAAATTTGAGGAGCAAGCTGGGAGTTTGTCTGCATGAGGAGTTATAGCAGTTACAGATTGCTAAGGGTGAGCAAGCTGGAAGTGAGGGAGATGAAGATGATGTTGAAGCTGAGTCTGATACTGAGTCTGATATCAAAACAGTCTGTGTTAAAAATTCAGTTGTTGTTCTCTATGTGAAGAATATGTTTTGTCAAGATTATTTGGCTAAAAAGGGGGAGAAAAACTTGTGTTTGGAATGTGTTTGTTTAGAATGTACTAAGTTTCAGGATTCAGATTTTGTTTTTCAGATGTTGATAGTTTTATTCAGAATTCAGAAGCAATACAAAAAGAGCTGTGAAGATATGTTTCAGGGGGAGTCTCTGGCTCAGGGGGAGTGTTTCAGTATAGTGTTCCTGAGTTGTGTGTTGTTTAAGAAGTTTCAGAAGCACCACTTCAGATGTTACTACAGTTCAGAAGTCAGGGGGAGAGCTGTTGTGATGTGATGTGTTTCAGGGGGAGTTTCCTGTCAGAAGCTGATGAGTTTGTGCTTCAGGGGGAGTTTACTTGTGTGCTTCAGAAACTGAGTGTTTATTTTTGTGCTTCAGAAGTTGGTGTGGTACTTCAGAAGTTGAAGCTGTTTGTGTTAACATAGCATTTTATCCGCTACTGACTCTGGTGCTATGTTTAAATATGTGTAGTTCTTCATGGTTGAATACTTTTGTTGAGTGAAGAACTTGTCTTTGTGGACAATTTGATTTTAGCCAAAAATTTGCCAAAGGGGGAGATTGATGGATATTTGAATGTTGGCTACATGTTTAGTAAAATCAAAATGTGCAAGCAATGCGTCTTCAAAACCTAATTTGTGTCTTCAGAAGCTGGAAACTGGATTTCAGAAGCTGGTACTGTTCATCAGAAGCTGAACTGGTCTTCAGACGCTGGTACTGTTCATCAGACGCATTGTTCAGACGCTGACTTTTGTTGACCTTCAGAAGCTGTTGTTCAGACACTGACTTTTGTTGACCTTCAGAAGCTGCTTTTCAGAAGCTGTATTTCTGCGTTCTTTCTGTTATTTCTTTCACAGTATCTTTCGAAGATTTGTTTGAAGATTTATCCAGGCTGATGTTTCTAGAAGGCTGATTAATTTGTGTGGAGATCTTTATTGAAGATTGGTTTCTTTTATTTATGAATATATTTTCAAAGGAATCTTTGCAAAATATATTTCAGAAATATATTTCCTTCTATGAGCTTCTAAAGAATTTCAGAACTATATCCTTGAAGATTTCGTTCAGAA
Organism: Medicago ruthenica; assembly: GCA_018208015.1. Taxonomy (NCBI): domain Eukaryota; kingdom Viridiplantae; phylum Streptophyta; class Magnoliopsida; order Fabales; family Fabaceae; genus Medicago; species Medicago ruthenica. Next base: position 73,768,989 of record CM031371.1, read on the forward strand.
TTATGTGTTGCTGAAGCTATTTAAGGAGGACACTGCTATTGAAGACTTTACCAAAAAAAAAACCAGAAGTTATAATTAAAATGAGTCTTAGTGTTTTTGAGTATGTGAGATGTTGCTCTGTTTTTGTGCACCACTCATCTGTTAGAGTTGGTTGTTTTTGTTTTGAGTTGTAATTCACTTAAAGCTTTTAAGCACAAGTGACTTTGATGTTTTGAAGAGTGTCTTCGTATTTGATTTGTTTAAGAGTCTGATAATCATTGGGCTGTGATTACTTGAGTACGAAGTAAGTGGGATCTTATATCTAGGAGTTCCTAGGTAGAAGTCTATACAGGTAGAGATTAAGTGATAAGGCTGGGAACAGGGGCTGTGTCTTGAGTCTTTGAATTGATTCTACTTAGTGGATTTCCTTCCTGGATTGGTATCTTCCAGACGTAGGTGTTGTTTATCACCGAACTGGGTTAACAAATCAGTTGTGTTCTTTCACTTTCTGTCATTATTTTGCTGTTTCTGAACTATTGCTTTCATACTCTGATTTACGGGTTCAGACTCAGACTTGCCAGAATTTCAGTATCCGTAGTCAAGCTTTACTATAAATTGAGATAATAATAAAGCGTGGAGACTATTATGTATGTAGACTGATGACCATATCTCATAGTTCATGAATATGAGATATTAAGTCTATACATAGGTATGAGTATTAGGAGTAATATTATACTGGATTGACCCATCGTGAGAATACTACATAGTATGTTATGAAATCGTCATAAGTTATTCTCATAATGATAATGGTGTATACCACTCTTAGACCTGAAACCACTGTGATCCCTAGATGTGGACTCAAGTGTTTTATTGCCATTCAAACGTTATCTCTAACAAGATAACTATAACGTTGGTTAATGGGCACACGACGAATCATACTGAGGGACATGAGTATCCTAGATGGGATTTGTCCCTCCTTCATAACAGGAGATATATCTTTAGGCCTCTTGATGAAATATGACTGGAAAAATGCATGGCCATGCCGAATTAAGTCAATATGAGATATTGGACTTATTAGTTATTCAGTATATTTCGGGATCAAGAAGTATAAATATTGAGCTATACAAGGGTGACGCAATCTATGCCTTGTGTTCAATAAAGATATTAGGACAAAGGAGTAATCGTACACATATACATTATCATGGAAAAGGTTTCGTCAGATCACTTGACATTCTTGTCACTTGGGTAGCAGTGATGTGTTGCTAGATACCGCTCACTGTTTATAATATTAAATATAAAATTTAATATTGTTGTCAACGTTACAAGAACCTATAGGGTCACACACAATAGAACAGTCAAAAGGGGAAATATAAGTAATACTTATAAGATGGGGTGCGTTTAGCAATTGACGCTAATTAGTTAGCGAAAGCTGATGGGTTAATGGGCTTACGGAAGCCCAATAGCGGTTGCTGATTTCAGAACACACAAGGAGCTCTATAAATAGAACTCCCGTGCTGAAATCATTTGACACCTTTTGTGAAACCCTAATGCACTAAAACCGAAACCCTACTTTTCTCTCAAACCTCTGATCGCTTGGCTAGCACCGAGAACCAGAGGAAACTGTTTGTGTGAAAGAGTAGAGGCTTTGCTTTCTTGCTTGGCTGTGATCGAAGATATCGTTTCTACACTACAAGAGGTAACAATTCCATCACTGATTCATGTCAAATTCGTAATGATCCAAGGAAAGAAAATCGAAATTTTAAAATTCCGCTGCCTTCATCTATGTCGATTTTCCTTCAGTAGTATGAGAGCCAATTACGAAACCATGAATCAGATTGTTTTGTTTAATGCTTTATGTTTTAATTGGATTAAACATATTGAATACAATTAAATAATAAAGAAGAATTAAAATTGGCATGGCATCACGTTTTCTGTGCATGGCTTTTCATTTTTGTTTGAGGCTTCAGAAACCGTATCTGGTGAAGCATCAATATATCGATTATCGATATCGATGAAAACATGTTGCTCGATCACATACGCATTTAATAATATCATATCACTTTTCTGTGCATGGCTTTTCGATTTGTTTGAAGCTTCCGAAACCGTTTTCTGGTGAAGCATCAATATATCGATTATCCATATCGACAGAAATATGATTGATAAATTATGTGTAACAAAGGTATATATGATATACTTGTCTTGATTGTTCACTAATTAAGTCAGATGATATTTTTTTCATATTGAATGATTGTAAACTGAAGCTTCGGAACCGATACAGGTGAAGCATTCTAAATTCGATCTTCATATTGAATAAACAATCAGAGTACTTTGTTTGGTGTGATCATATTGTTACAACAGAATTCATAATGCCATAAGTGTTGCGCCGTTATGATTAGGGTTACGGTTAAGGTTCTCTGAAACGTATCAAATGTTGATGCGAAACACAGCGTTAATTCAAATGTTGTGCCGTAAGTGTTGTGCAGTTATGATTAGGGATACGGTTAGGGTTCGCTGACTGGGCAGCGGAACCCCCGGCTAATCTGCGTAGTGTGATTAATCGCCGAATTTTAATTTAATATATTTAATTATGAGGTGTTAATAATAATAAAAGGTGTATTTATTATTTATTTGTGAATGATTATGGCCTTAGTCTCATTATTTCTTTTACTTTGGAATTTTGAAATACGGCCTGCGTGTCGTGCCTCTCTCTTGAATTCTATATGTACATTCTCTTCTCATCCACTCCCTCGTATGTAAAATGAGTTTCTTTATATGTAATGTAATTAGAATACAGGGAGGTAATAAGACTATAGACGTTGGATTAGCCCTGGAAGTCTAGCTTGGAGAAGCAAGGTCGTTTCTAGGATTAGTTTAGATTCTCTCATTGGCTTGAGAGAATCATAGCGTTAAGAGGCCATAATCATGTCACTTTAATTTGTATAATTGTTATGAATGCTTGAATGTTTGGAGTGCGAATATATATGATATATAAGTCGTGGTGAGGTGAGATCAAACTAAATAAAATCCTTCAAAATAATATATTAAGTTTAATGCTTTCCAAAAGAATAACACCATTCAAGACTAATATCGAATGTGCGGGTTTGCCTTAGTGAAGCACATGTTCTATATTTGTAAGTCGGGGTGCGGTAATATCATTTACCCGATTGTTATTCTATTGGGTTTAACTTAACTAAATTAATTTTAATAAGATTAGAATAAATTTAGAAGCAAGAATTGGGAAATATATGTTGCAACAAAATGTATGAACAACTCTCTTTTGGGTTTTGATGATAACAAAGTGTTAAAAAGAAAATTGGTATTGCTAATGCTTTGTTCTAAGTGTGCAGAACCATGTTCTTAATGTTTGGTAATTAATACTGGTTATGGAAGAACAAGCTAAGAGCAAGAAGGAAAGCATTGAAGCCTATGTTGCAAGTATGAAGCAAGACTGGGTCTGAAGACTGTGTCTGAAGAAGTGAGTCTGAAGACTGCGTCTGAAGAAGTGAGTCTGAAGACTGCGTTTGAAGGGTGCTTCTGAAGGCTGAGTCTGAAGGTCAACAGAAGTCAACGTCTGAAGGCTGAGTCTGAAGGTCAACAGAAGTCAAGTCTGAAGGTCAACAAAAGTCAACGTTTGAAGAAATGCGTCTGATGAACAGTGCTTCTAAAGGGTGCGTATGAAGACCTGCTTCTGAAGAGAGCTTCTGATGAACAGTTCCGGAAGAAGCTTCTGAAGTCTGATTCTGAAGGAAAAGCAACTGTCACTGTCAGCATTAAATGCCTGCAATGTCAGAACAGCTGAATGGAACAGTTGCCTCCGTCAAAGAAACGTTCTCCAGCTTTTAAGGAAAGAATTCAAACTTTATGTGCTCTATTTTCTGCAACTTACGCACACATCTCAGCAAGACATAGCTTCTCTTTTTGCAACGGTTCTTTGCTGGATTTCTGCCAAATCTCAACGGCTCTTTTACCCTCTATAAAAGAGTGAAGATTTGAAGAAAGAATACAAGTCTCTGTACAGAAAAACAACACTGCAAAAACCAAAAAACAACACTCTGTTTTACGTGTCTGTCGCAAATCAACTTAGAAATTCTTACAAACTTATCATCTTAGAATTTCTTAAGTGTAGAGTCTTATCTGAGTTGTATTTTGTGAACACCTCTGCTAGTTGATCAAGTGTTCAACTCAAACAGTTTTATTGTTGTAAAATCTGTTTGAACCCAAAGTATTAGCCTGCGTGCTGAGCAAACAGAAGTCTCTTTACTTTGTGTCTTGAGCATTCTCTTACTAAGTGTTTTAGCATAGAAGTCTCTTGACTTTGTGTCTTGAGCATTAGAAGTCTCTTACTAAGTGTTTGAGCATAGAAGTCTCTTGACTTTGTGTCTTGAGCATTGTAAGTCTCTTGACTTTGTGTCTTGAGCATTAGAAGTCTCTTACTAAGTGTTTGAGCATAGAAGTCTCTTGACTTTGTGTCTTGAGCATTGGAAGTCTCTTGACTGTGTGTCTTGAGCATTAGAAGTCTCTTGCTAGGTGCTTGAGCATTGGAAGTCTCTTAACTTTGTGTTTTGAGCAATTGTAATCAGTTTGATTATAGTTAAATCTCCAGTAAGTGACAGGGAGACTAGACTAATTCCGGTTTGTGGAAGGAACTAGTATAAAAAGCATTGTGTCCTTCTTTCCCTTTCTCTTTACTTCTATCCGCTGCATTAAGAAACTCTGAAAATAGGTTCAGAACTGATCTATATCAGATTCTGAACTTAACATAAGTTTTGAGAAAGAAAAGAATTTACCCACACAATTCAACCCCCCCCCCCCTCTTGTGTGTTTTTCTCACCTTCAGTTGGTATCAGAGCCCCTGGTTCTGATATTTAATCACTTAACAGTGAGTCGGTATTGATCCTGAGAAAAACATGGCTTCTGGTGGTTCTGGTGAATCTACATCCAGAAGTGGTGGTGGTGACTATGGTACAGGTGACAAGCAATTTTATTCACACCATAAACCTCCTTTGTTTACTGGTAAACCTGAAGAGTTTTCTTGGTGGAAAAGCAGAATGTACAGTCATATTATTGGTGTTGATGACACTCTATGGGATATCATTGAAGATGGTATCACTATTCCTATTGATGAAGAAGGTGTAGCAACTGACAGAAAGACACTCTCAGATGCTGAAAGAATGATTTATAAAAAGCATAGAAGAGTAAGAGATATCATTGTGAACTCTCTACCTCACAATGAGTATCTAAAGCTGAATGATAAGTCAATTGCAAAGGCCATCTTCAATTCTCTGTGTTCTACCTATGAGGGAAACAAGGAAGATGAAGAAGAAGGCAACTTGGCTTTAGTTGCAATAGTATCTTCAGATACAGAGGCTGAATCAGAATCTGACAAGGAAGATGAAGATGAAGCCAATTTGGATTTGGTTGTAACTGTATCTTCTGATACAGAGTCAGGTTCAGACTCAGATGATGATAATGAGGTATATTCTAAACTCACTAGATCTTAACTTATTGAAAATGTCAAAGATCTTATCAGTCATTATCTTAACAAGTCAAAGCAATTTAAAACTTTGAAAAATGAATTTGAACTGATTGAAAGAAAACAAGAAGAAGCTCAAAGTCACATCTATGTATTAAAAGATGAGAACAATGCTCTTCTTGTAAAACTGACTGATAAGAAAGTTGATAAATCTTTAAGTGAAGAAGAAATTGCTCTTCAAGACTTTATTTTGGCTGGAATCAACAGAAGCAAAGTTGCTTCTATGATTTATAATATTAGCAGAAACAAAGGAGAAGGAATTGGTTTCAACAATGATTCATTTAATTTTTCAAATGAAACAAGCCTTCCGTCCTGTTCTGAAGATAGTATAAAAGGCTCTAAGGTATATTTTGTACCTGCTTCTGACAGTTCTGAGAAACAGAATTTAACCAGACCTGAGACTGCAGAGTCTGAAGTTCTGAATTGCTCAGACTCTAAAGCTTCTGAACCTAAGGAAAGGATGAAGGCAGAACTTAAAACTTTGCCAAAGTCTAAACCAAAAGGTTCTAAGCCTAAGACTTTGAGGAAAACAGACTTTCAATCTGAAAAGGTTCAAAGTTTAAAAAGTTCAGAACCTGGAACAGGTAAGTCTCAGAATCTGGGAAATCAAGTTTATACAAAACCTTTTCAAAACCAGAATGTCAGGCAAAGCAAACAAAAGAAAGCCAATCTGTCATATGTTTCTGATTGTATTAAGAAAGGTCAAACTAAAGTTTGCCTTGTGTCAGGAGCTAGCAAAACTGGAGTTCATAACAGAACATAACCTTTTACTTCTGAATCCAAGATTCTGAACAAATTAGAATCAAAGACTCTTAAGTCCAAAGTTCTGAAGAAATCAGAACCAAAGTGTTCAATGGTTCAGACTATAAACAACTCAGAACCAAAGACCTTCAAGTCTAAGGTTCTAAAGAAATCTGGGTCAAGACTATTGAAAACTCAGGTTCTGAAGAACTCAGTTTCTAAAACTAAGACTTATTCAAGATTAAAGGATTCATATCCAAGATATTTGAACAAGTCTGAGTTCTATAACTCCAGACATAAGGTGCAAAAGGCTAAACCTTTCAGAACTAACCCAAAAGGACCCATATGGGTACCCAAGTCAGAGATCATTTCTGTTGCAGATATGATCAAATGCCAAAGAAAAGGTGAAGTCCTGGTGCCTGGGCAATGGCTGCTGGGATTGCAAAATAGAAGACAAGTCAATGTTCCAAACCCTGATCATGAAAGAGGGAGGAACTGTGGAATCTGGAGGAAACCACAAAGACTGGATCATTAAGAGCTTTGCAGAAGCTGACACTTCTCCTAAAGCCTATCAAGAACATTGTTGGAACAAAAATGGGTGTTCAGCAACAAACTAAATGAACAAGGAGAGGTAGATCAGAAGCTCAACAGAGGTATGTTTTGTTCTCAGTTATTCTTAATAGATTCTACATGAGTTGGGAAACTATCAGATTCATGAAAACAACATAACCTTCTCTGTGATCACATTGTTGTAATTTGTATGTCTAAAAATTCCAATTCTACATTCAAGAGCCAAGCATTTTTGAACTTAAACATCATTTTATTAAGAGATTTTGTTCAGAAGATAGATTTAAATTTATTAAAAAGAATCTGAACAACGCATTTCATCTATTGGAAAAATTTGCTTGACTCTGAATAAGAAACTGAGAATCTTAAGCCTAACAGAAGCTAAGACTTAACAGACACTCACTTTGAGAGTCTGCAAAAAGTTCAGCTTCTGAAGACATCAGAGTCTGAGTTTCAGAATCAGAATTTTTGATTTATGATTAACTCATTTTAAGTGGACATTTTTCACATGACCCACTAATGAGAGTGAATCTGAACTGTTGTTCAACACTTGGTCGGAATCTGATAAGTAATAACAGCAGGCCAATGATGAATTAAAGCTTTGAAAGTTACCCGTTGTCCCTCCCAAAGTCATCAATATGCAAATGTGTTTTTCTGTTTTAAAATTCTTAAATGTTTTAACAAAAACACATACATACTTTCATATTCTCATCATACATGCTCAAATTGATATCAAACATGTTCAGCTTTACAAACCTGTTTTTGTATAAACTGGTTTATTCAACTTTTTGAAAATATGAATCTCATTTTGGTATCAGACATGTTCAGCTTTTCAAAACCTTTTTAAAAAAAAAAAAACTCTGAACAGTTATGTCTGAAAAGGGTTCAGAAGCACTAAGCTAAATGCTATATTTTTTTTCAGTTTTCTGAAAAGAGTTCAGTTGTGCTAAAACCTTCAGTTGGTATATGATCTGAACAATTTTGTCTAAAATAGTCAGTGATACTGAACAGAATGTACTGAACTAAAATGCTCTGAATTTTTTTTTATCTCACATGTTTTCAAACTCTCTTAAAAAAATTTCTGCAAATTTTCTTTTTGTTGATGACAAAAGGGGGAGTAAAAGTAAACAAGTATTAAGGCTCCTGAGCTCAGAATATAAGTTAATTTCTGTCAGTTAATTAGCTTATGAGGGGGAGTAAAAGTAAACAAGTATTAAGGCTCCTAAGCTCAGAACATAAGTTAATTTCTGTCAGTTATTTAACTTATGAGAACTGTTTTTAATCTCTTAGCCTCTGAATTAAACTCTGTGAGATACAATACTCTTTATTGAGTTAAAATGAATTTAAATAACTTGGATAAGACTTAGGGAGCTTACAAAACTCATCCTGTGGATTATCAGACTTAGGGGGAGAGATTACAAACCTCATAACCTGAAATCAGCTTGTTATTTATAATTCTGAGTGATAATTTCATTTTATTGTTTTAATTTGAATTTAATTAACTTGGATAAGAATCAAGGGGAGCTTACAAACCTCACCTTGTGGATTATCAGACCTAGGGGGAGCTTGCAAACCTCATCCTGAAGTCAACTTGTTAATTAAACTTAACAACAATTATGAAATTTTCACCTGTTTTGATCTAAACTGAATTTAATTAACCTGGATCAGACTCAGGGGGAGCTTGCAAACCTCACACCCAGTAGTTAACTTGTTAATTAAATTAACAATAATTTTCTATTAATACTTATGTTTGTCATCATCAAAAAGGGGGAGATTGTTGGAACAAAATGTATGAACAACTCTCTTTTGGGTTTTGATGATAACAAAGTGTTAAAAAGAAAATTGGTATTGCTAATGCTTTGTTCTAAGTGTGCAGAACCATGTTCTTAATGTTTGGTAATTAATACTGGTTATGGAAGAACAAGCTAAGAGCAAGAAGGAAAGCATTGAAGCCTATGTTGCAAGTATGAAGCAAGACTGAGTCTGAAGACTGTGTCCGAAGAAGTGAGTCTGAAGACTGCATCTGAAGAAGTGAGTCTGAAGACTGCATCTGAAGAAGTGAGTCTGAAGACTGCGTCTGAAGGGTGCTTCTGAAGGCTGAGTCTGAAGGTCAACAGAAGTCAACGTCTGAAAGTCAACAAAAGTCAAGTCTGAAGGTTAACAAAAGGGAACATCTGAAGAAATGCGTCTGATGAACAGTGCTTCTGAAGGGTGCGTCTGAAGACCTGCTTCTGAAGAGAGCTTCTGATGAACAGTTCCTGAAGAAGCTTCTAAAGTCTGATTCTGAAGGAAAAGCAACTGTCACTGTCAGCATTAAATGCCTGCAATGTCAGAACAGCTCAATGGAACAGTTGCCTCGCTCAAAGAAACATTCTCCAGCTTTTAAGGAAAGAATTCAAACTTTGTGTGCTCTGTTTTCTGCAACTTACGCACACATCTCAGCTGGACATAGCTTCTCTTTTTGCAACGGCTCTTTGCTGAATTTCTGCCAAATCTCAACAGCTATTTTACCCTCTATAAAAGAGTGAAGATTTGAAGAAAGAATACAAGATTCTGTACAGAAAAACAACACTACAAAAACCAGAAAACAACACTCTGTTTTACATGTCTGTCGCAAATCAACTTAGAAATTCTTACAAACTTATCATCTTAGAATTTCTTAAGTGTAGAGTCTTATCTGAGTTGTATTTTGTGAACACCTCTGATAGTTGATCAAGTGTTCAACTCAAACTGTTTTATTGTTGTAAAATCTGTTTGAACCCAAAATCTTAGCCTGCGTGCTGAGCAAACAGAAGTCTCTTTACTTTGTGTCTTGAGCATTAGAAGTCTCTTACTAAGTGTTTGAGCATAGAAGTCTCTTGACTTTGTGTCTTGAACATTGGAAGTCTCTTGACTTTGTGTCTTGAGCATTAGAAGTCTCTTACTAAGTGTTTGAGCATAAAAGTCTCTTGACTTTGTGTCCTGAGCATTGGAAGTCTCTTGAATTTGTGGCTTGAGCATTAGAAGTCTCTTACTAAGTGTTTGTGTTGGTATAAGCCCTAGAGGCCAATAGTTTATGTTAAACTTTTCATATGTATCATGACTTTTATTATTAAATAAAATATGGCGTTCTTTATTACACTTGTTGTAAGATAAATAAAGTCCCTAGAATAGTTGGTTCATGTGATGGAATATTAAGTGTGACTTAATCATGAGATTACATCAACAGAAAGAACACTATTCTTAAAGGTATCCGTAGTCAGGCTTTAATATGAATTGGGATAATAATAAAGCGTGGAGACTATTATGTATGTAGACTGATGACCATATCTCATGGGTCATGAATATGAGATATTAAGTCTATACATAGGTATGAGTATTAGGAGTAATATTTATACTGGATTGACCCATCGTGAGAATACTACATAGTATGTTATGAAATCGTCATAAGTTATTCTCATAATGACAATAGTGTATATCACTCTTAGACCTGAAACCACTGTGATCCCTAGATGTGGACTCAAGTGTTTTATTGCCATTCAAACGTTATATGTAACAAGATAACTATAACGTTGGTTAATGGGCACTCGACGAATCATGCTGAGGGACATGAGTGTCCTAGATGGGATTTGTCCCTCCTTCATAACAGGAGATATATCTTTAGGCCTCTTGATGAAATATGACTGGAAAAATGCATGGCCATGCCGAATTAAGTCAATATGAGATATTGGACTTATTCGTTATTCAATATATTTCAGGATCAAGAAATATAAATATTGAGCTAAGCAAGGGTGACGTAATCTATGCCTTGTGTTCAATAAAGATATCAGGACAAAGGAGTAATCGTACACATAGATATTATCACGGAAAAGGTTTCGTCAGATCGCTTGACATTCTTGTCACTTGGGTAGCAGTGATGTGTTGCTAGATACCGCTCACTGTTTATAATATTAAATATGAGATTTAATATTATTGCCAACCTTACAAGAACCTATAGGGTCACACACAATAGAACGGTAAAAAGGAGAAATATAAGTAATACTTATATGATGGGGTGCGTTTAGCAATTGACGCTAATTAGTTAGCGGAAGCTGATGGGTTAATGGGCTTATGGAAGCTCAAGCTGATTTTGTGCAGCAAGGAGCTCTATAAATAGAAGCTCTAGTGCTGAAATCAGAAAGTGCTTTTTCGTGTAACCCTAAAAGGCTAAACCGAATTCCCTCTTCTCTCCCTAACCTCTGATCGCTTGGCTAGCACCGGGAACCAGAGGAAGCCGTTCGTGTGGACGAGTAGAGGCTTTGCTTGCTTGCTCAGCTGTGATCAAAGAAATTGTTTCTGCACTACAAGAGGTAACAACTCTATCACTGATTCATGTGATATTCGTAATGATCCAAGGAAAGGAAATCGAAAAAAATTTTAAACTTCCGCTGCACTTTTTCATGACGATTTTCCTTCAGTGGTATCAGAGCCAATTACGAAACCATGAATCGGATTGTTTTGTTTACTGTTTTATGTTTTAATTGGATTAAACATAAACGAATACAATTAAATAATAAAGACGAATTAAAATTGGTAAGGCATCACGTTTCCGTGCATGGATTTTCGGTTTGTTTGAAGCTTCGGAACCGTATCAGGTGAAGCATCAATATATCGATTATCCATATCGACGGAGATGTGTTGCTCGATCACATACGCACATAATTGAATCGTATCACTTTTCTGTGCATGGCTTTTCGAATTGTTTGAAGCTTCGGAACCGTTTTCTGGTGAAGCATCAATATTTTCGATTATCCATATCGACAGAAATATGATTGATAAATTCTGTGTAACAAAAGTATATATGATATACTCATGATGATCGTTCACTAAATCAAGTCAGATGATATTTGTTCATATTGGATGATTGTAAACTGGAGCTTCGGAACCGTATCAGGTGAAGCATTCTAAGTTCGATCTCCATATTGGATAAACAATCAGAGTACTTTGATTGGTGTGATCATACTATTACAACGGGATTCATAACGCCGCAAGTGTTGTGCCGTCATGATTAGGGTTACGAAAAGGCTGAAACCTGGTTCAGAATCGTGACACGATTAGTAGAATCGTGACACGATTTTGTGTCCAGCAAATCGTTTGCTTCTGCCTATAAAATCGTGACACGATGCCAGAATCGTGACACGATTTTGTGCCCAGCAAATCGTTTGCTTCTGACCCCTGTCCGCTGACCGGGTCCGCTGACCGGGCAGCGGAACCCCCGACTAATCTGCGTAGTGTGATCAATCGCCGAGTTTTAATTTAATTTATTTAATTATGAGGTGTTAATAATAATAATAATAAAAGGTGTTTTATTGTTGTTGTGGGAATGATTATGGCCTTAGTCTTATTATTTCTTTTATTTTGGATTTTTGAAATACGGCCTGCGTGTCGTGCCTCTCTCTTGAATTCTATATGTACATTCTCTTCTCATCCAATCCCTCGTATGTAAAACGAGTTTCTTTATATGTAATGTAATTAGAATACAAGGAGGTAATAGGACCATTGACGTTGGATTAGCCCTAGAAGTCTAGCTTGGAGAAGCAAGGTCGTTTCTAGGATTAGTTTAGATTCTTTCATTGGCTTGGGAGAATCATAGCGTTAGGAGGCCATAATCATGTCACTTTTATTTTGTATAATTGTTATGCATGCTTGAATGATTGGAGTGCGAATATATATGATATATAAGCCGTGGTGAGGTGAGATCAAACTAAATAAAATCCTTCAAAGTAATATATTAAGTTTAATGCTTTCCAAAAGAATAACACCCTTCAAGACTAATATCGAATGTGTGGGTTCTGCCTTAGCGAAGCACATGTTCTATGTTTGTAAGTCGCGGTGCGGTAATATCATTTACCCGATTGTTATTCTATTGGGTTTAACTTAACTAAATTAATTTTAATATGATTAGAATAAATTTAGAAGCAAGAATTGGGAAATATCTATACGATAGATCAGAGTAAGAGTTACTCGCCCAATTGATTTGAAAGTTGTATGAGATACAATTGGAAATGTTCCTACCTAAATAGCTGAGTTTTGGGTGATCAGCCCTAGCTGACTCAAAACAAGGTGAAATAAGGATTTCAACCCGCTAGAAAATCTTCCAACGGGATTTTCCGAATTAAATGTTTGAAGGTCATTTGATTTGAATAAAATAGTGGGAGCGTATTTAATTAAAGGCCAAATTAAATATGTTATTTTCATGATACTTATTTTGTATATTTTAAATTGTAGATAGCAACTAACACTTCAAACAACATTTTGCGATCAATCCTTGATAAGGATAAACTGAATGAAACAAACTTTTTAGACTGGCACCGTAACTTGAGGATTGTCCTCACACATGAGAAAAAGCTGTATGTGCTTGATGAACCTGTTCCTAAAGAGGCACCAGCTGCAAATGCTCCCAAGGCTAAGAGAGATGCTTATAGTAAGCATGTCAATGATGCCGTGGAAGTCGCTTGCATCATGCTTGCAACCATGACCTCTGAGCTTCAGAAGCAACACGAGAACATGGCTGCGTTCGATTTGATTGAACACCTTAAGACTCTTTATGAAGAGCAAGCTAGGCATGAAAGGTATGATGTCTCCAAGGCCCTTTTTGGAACTAAGCTGTCAGAAGGAAGTCCTGTAGGACCTCATGTACTCAAGATGATTGGGTACGTTGAGAACCTCGCGCGATTGGGTTTACCCCTTGAGCAGGAACTTGCTATTGATCTTATCTTGCAATCGTTGCCGGAAAGCTTTAGCCACTTTGTCATGAATTTCCTCATGAATGACATGGACAAAACTCTTCCACAGCTTGCAGCAATGTTAAGAACTGCTGAAAAGAACATGAAGGGAAAGGGAAAGACCATCTTGATGGTTAACAATGGAAAGGTCAAAAAGCATAATAAGAAGCCTGAAAAGTCTAAGCGAAATGGCAAAGGCAAAGCAGTTGCTAAGCCATCAACCAAAGCTTTGAAGCCTACTGGAGGTGTGGCTAAGGAGGGCAAGTGCTTCTACTGCGGTAAGACCGGGCACTGGAAGCGCAACTGCCCAAAATATCTGGAAGACAAAAGGAATGGAACGGTTGCTTCCACTTCTTCAGGTATTTTTGTTATAGAAATTAATATGTCTACTTCTACATCATGGGTATTAGATACTGGATGTGGTTCTCATATTTGTACTGATGTGCAGGGGCTGAGAACGAGTAGAACATTGGCAAAAGGGGAGGTCGATCTACGAGTTGGCAATGGCGCAAAGGTTGCTGCTTTAGCTGTTGGAACTTATGAATTGACTTTGCCTAGTGGTCTTTTAATACAGTTAGAGAACTGTTATTTTGTACCTGCAATTAGCAGGAATATTATTTCCGTTTCTTGTTTGGACAAGTCTGGTTTTTCATTTACAATAAAAGACAAATGTTGTTCTATTTATTTGAATAATATTCACTATGCTAATGCCATTATGAGTAATGGACTTTATATTCTTGATCTTGATATGCCAATCTATAACATAAATACGAAAAGGATGAAACCTAATGAGTTGAATCCAACTTATCTTTGGCATTGTCGTTTAGGCCATATAAACGAAAATCGCATTTCCAAACTCCATAAAGATGGAATTTTGGACTCTTTTGATTTAGAATCATATGAGACATGTCGATCTTGTTTATTGAGAAAGATGACAAAGACCCCATTCACCGGAACAGGTGAAAGGTCTAGTGATCTTTTGGGACTCATACATAATGATGTATGTGGACCACTAAACACACCTGCTAGAGGAGGGTTTTATTACTTCATTACATTCACTGATGACTTTAGTAGATTTGGATATGTGTATCTAATGAAACATAAATCTGAATCATTTACTTTCTTCAAAGAATTTCAAAATGAAGTAGAAAACCAACTTGGCAAGAAAATCAAAATGCTTCGATCTGATCGAGGTGGCGAATATTTGAGCCAAGAGTTTGACGATCATCTAAAAGAGTGTAGGATCTTATCCCAGCTCACACCTCCTGGAACACCACAATGGAATGGTGTTTCCGAAAGGAGAAATTGAACCTTGTTAGACATGGTCCGATCTATGATGAGTCATGCTGATCTTCCAAACTCCTTTTGGGGACACGCCTTATTAACTGCAGCTTACACACTTAACCAAGTTCCATCCAAAGCGATAGAAAAGACACCATATGAGATATGGAGTGGTCGAAAACCCAATGTGAAACATTTAAAGATTTGGGGTTGTGAAGTTTATGTGAAACGACTAATGTCCACTAAACTTGAACAAAGATCTGACAAATGTTTCTTTGTGGGATATCCTAAAGAAACTAAAGGATACTACTTTTACAAACCATCTGAGAGCAAAGTGTTTGTCGCTAGAAATGGAGTATTCCTTGAGAAGTAATTTGTCTCCAAAGAAATTAGTGGGAAAAAGGTAGATCTTGAAGAAGTTTAAGACCCACAAAGTAGTACGCCAATGGAGGAACAAGAGCAGGACACACAAACTGTTGTGACAGAAAATCCTACTCCAATAACACAAGAACCACGTAGGTCAAATAGGATACGTCAAGAACCTGAGAGATATGGGTATCTCATATCAGAAGAATGTGACGTACTGCTCATGGATCAAGATGAGCCTATGACTTATCAAGAGGCCATTACTGGTCCTGAATCTGAGAAGTGGCTTGAAGCCATGAAATCTGAAATGGATTCCATGTACACAAATCAAGTTTGGAACTTGGTTGAAGCACCTAAAGGAATTAATCCTATAGGATGCAAGTGGGTTTTTCAAAAGAAAACTGACATGGACGGAAAGGTAAACACCTACAAAGCACGATTGGTTGCTAAAGGCTTCAAACAAATTCATGGTGTAGACTATGATGAAACCTTTTCCCCAGTCGCAATGATTAAATCCATTCGGATCTTACTTGCGGTCGCTGCATACCATGATTATGAAATATGGCAGATGGATGTCAAGACTGCTTTCCTTAACGGAAATCTCCTTGAGGATCTGTACATGACACAACCTGAAGGATTTGGCATTCCTAATAACATCCAAAAGGTATGCAAATTGCAGCGATCAATCTATGGATTGAAGCAAGCTTCCAGAAGTTGGAATCTTCGTTTTGATGAAACTGTACAACAGTATGGATTCATTAAAAATGAAGATGAACCTTGTGTTTACAAGAAGGTTAGTGGGAGCATAGTCTCATTTATGGTATTATACGTGGATGACATATTGCTTATCGGAAATGACATCCCTACACTACAAGAAATTAAATCTTGGTTAGGGAAATGCTTTTCTATGAAAGACTTAGGTGAAGCTTCCTACATATTAGGAATCCGGATCTATAGAGATAGATCACAAAGATTGCTTGGCTTAAGTCAGGGTACATACATTGACAAAGTCTTGAGACGTTTCAATATGTATGAGTCCAAGAAAGGACTCATACCTATGTCATCAGGTATAAGTTTGTCAAAAGCACAATCCCCTTCAACTGATGAAGAAAGGGATCGAATGATCAATGTTCCATATGCATCCGCAATTGGATCTATCATGTATGCTATGTTATGTACTCGACCAGATGTCTCGTATGCTTTAAGTACTACGAGCAGATACCAGTCTAATCCAGGTAACAGTCATTGGGTTGCTGTTAAGAACATCCTTAAGTACTTGAGAAGAACTAAGGATACCTTCTTGATCTATGGAGGTCAAGAAGAGCTCTCTGTAATTGGTTACACAGATGCTAGTTTTCAGACAGATCATGATGATTTCAAATCGCAATCTGGATAAGTGTTTTGCTTAAATGGCGGTGCTGTTAGCTGGAAAAGTTCAAAGCAGGAAACAGTCGCTGATTCTACAAGTGAGGCCGAGTATATTGCTGCATCTAATGCCGCAAAAGAGGCTGTTTGGATCAAGAAATTCATCTCTGATCTTGGTATAGTTCCAAGCATTGTGGATCCCATTGAATTATTATGTGATAACAATGGAGCAATCGCACAAGCTAAAGAACCTAGATCTCACCAAAGATCCAAACACATACTTAGGCATTATCATCTCATTCGAGAAATCATCGATAGAGGAGATGTGAAAATATGCAGAGTACAAACATCGGACAATGTTGCTGATCCACTGACTAAAGCTCTAACTCAGTAGAAGCATGATGGTCTTACTAGATCTATGGGTATTAGGTCTATGCCTGATTGGCTCTAGTGCTAGTGGGAGATTGTTGGTATAAGCCCTAGATGCCAATAGTTTATGTTAAACTTTTCATATGTATCATGACTTTTATTATTAAATAAAATATGGCGTTCTTCAATACACTTGTTGTAAGATAAATAAAGTCCCTAGAATAGTTGGTTCATGTGATGGAATATTAAGTGTGACTTAATCATGAGATTACATCAACAGAAAGAACACTATTCTTAAAGGTATCCGTAGTCAAGCTTTAATATGAATTGGGATAATAATAAAGCGTGGAGACTATTATGTATGTAGACCGATGACCATATCTCATGGGTCATGAATATGAGATATTAAGTCTATACATAGGTATGAGTATTAGGAGTAATATTTATACTGGATTGACCCATCGTGAGAATACTACATAGTATGTTATGAAATCGTCATAAGTTATTCTCATAATGATAATAGTGTATATCACTCTTAGACCTGAAACCACTGTGATCCCTAGATGTGGACTCAAGTGTTTTATTGCCATTCAAACGTTATATGTAACAAGATAACTATAACGTTGGTTAATGGGCACTCGACGAATCATGCTGAGGGACATGAGTGTCCTAGATGGGATTTGTCCCTCCTTCATAACAGGAGATATATCTTTAGGCCTCTTGATGAAATATGACTGGAAAAATGCATGGCCATGCCGAATTAAGTCAATATGAGATATTGGACTTATTCGTTATTCAGTATATTTCGGGATCAAGAAATATAAATATTGAGCTAAGCAAGGGTGACGTAATCTATGCCTTGTGTTCAATAAAGATATCAGGACAAAGGAGTAATCGTACACATAGATATTATCACGGAAAAGGTTTCGTCAGATCACTTGACATTCTTGTCACTTGGGTAGCAGTGATGTGTTGCTAGATACCGCTCACTATTTATAATATTAAATATGGGATTTAATATTATTTCCAACCTTACAAGAACCTATAGGGTCACACACAATAGAACGGTAAAAAGGAGAAATATAAGTAATACTTATATGATGGGGTGCGTTTAGCAATTGACGCTAATTAGTTAGCGGAAGCTTATGGGTTAATGGGCTTATGGAAGCTCAAGCTGATTTTGTGCAGCAAGGAGCTCTATAAATAGAAGCTCTAGTGCTGAAATCAGAAAGTGCTTTTTCGTGTAACCCTAAAAGGCTAAACCGAATTCCCTCTTCTCTCCCTAACCTCTGATCGCTTGGCTAGCACCGGGAACCAGAGGAAGCCGTTCGTGTGGACGAGTAGAGGCTTTGCTTGCTTGCTCAGCAGTGATCAAAGAAACTGTTTCTGCACTACAAGAGGTAACAACTCTATCACTGATTCATGTGATATTCGTAATGATCCAAGGAAAGGAAATCGAAAAAAATTTTAAACTTCCGCTGCACTTTTTCATGACGATTTTCCTTCAGTTTGAGCATAGAAGTCTCTTGACTTTGTGTCTTGAGCATTGGAAGTCTCTTGACTGTGTGTCTTGAGCATTAGAAGTCTCTTGCTAGGTGCTTGAGCATTGGAAGTCTCTTAACTTTGTGTTTTGAGCAATTGTAATCAGTTTGATTATAGTTAAATCTCATGTAAGTGACAGGGGGACTAGACTACTTCCGGTTTGTGGAAGGAACTAGTATAAAAATCAATGTGTCCTTCTTTCCCTTTCTCTTTACTTCTATCCGCTGCATTAACAAACTCTGAAAATAGGTTCAGAACTGATCTATATCAGATTCAGAACTTAACATAAGTTTTGAGAAAGAAAAGAATTTACCCACACAATTCAACCCCCCCTTCTTGTGTGTTTTTCTCACCTTCAATATCTATATGATAGATTAGAGTAAGAGTTACTCGCCCAATTGATGTGAAAGTTGTATAAGATACAATTGGAAATGTTCCTACCTAAATAGCTGAGTTTTGGGGGATCAGCCCTCGCTGACTCAAAACAAGGTGAAATAAGGATTTCAACATGCTAGACAATCTTCCAACGGGATTTTCCGAATTAAATGTTTGAAGGTAATTTGATTTGAATAAAATAGTGGGAGCGTATTTAATTAAAGGCCAAATTAAATATGTTATTTTCATGATACTTATTTTGTATATTTTAAAATTGTAGATGGCATATAACACTTTAAACAACATTTTGTGATCAATCCTTGATAAGGATAAGCTGAATGAAACAAATTTTTTAGACTGGCACCGAAACTTGAGGATTGTCCTCACACATGAGAAAAAGCTGTATGTGCTTGATGAACCCCTTCCTGAGGAGGCATCAGCTGCAAATGCTCCCAGGGCTGAGAGATGTAGTACCCCAATTTTGTCCTAAGCCTTTTCAAAACTTTTTACAAAAATCAAAAAAAAAGAGGAGAAAAGTCAAAGTCAACAAAAGTCAACCAAAAAAGTCAACATTTCAAAAATGGTGACTTCGCAGTGCGAAGTCTGCGAATTTTTTGCAGATTTTTGGTTTCTTTGATTTTAATTCCATTTTTGTTACATATTATTTTCATTATTATTTTTATCGTCATTCATGGCCAATTGGGCTCAGCAAAGCCAGGATTGAAGGACTTGCCATTAATGCCAAGGAAAGAAGCTTTTTCTTCCAACCTAGCATGTTCCAAGCAAGTTGGCTTGCCCTTGGGCAGCTCTTGTCCCTCCCAAGTGACCTGCTACTGACCCTAGGGTTGCCAGCCACCAGCTTGTGGACTTTCTTCCTGCTTTCTCCCCCAAAACCAGTCAAACCCAGCTGGTTTTCACTTGCAAAAAACCATGATTGCTGCCCTGTTTTTCAGCAGCCTTTCATCCCCCTCACACCAGCCCACATGTTGCCTTTTGTTTCCCCCAACCTCTGCACATCACAGTGCACGTTTTTATTGCTTAACCATTAGGATTGCAAGGATCAATCCCCAAGCACAGCCAATTGCAAAGCAGCCCTATTTCATCATCATTTCTATCCAAAAACCATTGAATTAGTGGCTGGATGTGGCTGAGTCTTGACCCTTGGCACAAGGCAAGGTTATCTCTTCACTTTTGCATTAAATGCAAAGTGATTTAGCCTGATCCTAGCCCACAAATCAGCTGGATTTTGGGGATTTCTAATGATGAAATTTGATTTGGTTTTGGCCTATAAATAGGAGGCAATGCATAACCATTCAAGACACTTAGAAAACACTACTCATTCACACTTGATACACTTGTTTACACTTACAAATAACCAGAAGAAAACCAGCACAAAACACTAGCAAAAATCAGCTCCAATACAAAGCATTACACAAGTTCATTGCTCCAAATCAACAACATTCAAAACCTTGCAAAGAACCTTCAACCAATCCAAGTTCATTCCATTTCCTTGCAGCAGGAGCTTTGCTAGGATATCTGTAAGTGTTCTAAGTCATTATCTTGCATTTATAATTGTGCTTGCATCTTAATTTTGGTTCAAAACCTTTTGCTCTAAAAAACCCCTTTTGAATTTCAAAAGAAATCCCAAGGTTTGCAAAACATCCAAACTGGTTTGTCCAGCTCTCTTCATTGCAAAACTCAAAGCTTTTCACTCTCCTAAAAGGTTTTGAGTTTGTTCAGAAGTTGTTTCTGAACAACAGTTCAGAAACAGCTTCTGAACTCAAAAATTCGCATTGTTCGCAGTGCGAAGTCATGGTCGCAGTGCGACCATGACAGAACTCAGAATCTGAGTTTAGGCTCCCAAATGGCCAATTTTTGAGGTTCTAGCCCAAGGGCTCAGAACCTAGGAGGTTTGAAACTCATTTTATCCAAACCTTATCAAGGATTTAGCATAATTTTGAAGGATCCGCAAGTTCGAGCCACTTTGTTTGGATAACTTGCAAAACAAGTTACGCTCACAAACCTTCAAATAAACTTGAACAAATAAGCTATGTTCATCATTTTCAAAACCAAACTTGAACAAATAACCTTGTTCATGATTTTCAAACCAAACGTGAACTTAAGCCGAATTTGTTCGCTTTTCAAAACCGTTTGCAAAATAAGCCGAACTTGTGCGTTTTTTCACAAAATTGTTAAAAACTTTCTCATTTTGGGTTTCAAACCAAATCTTTTGATAAACTTTGGGATTTCTAAGAAATTCAACCAAAAACTTGAATGAAAAAGGGATGGTTTGACGTATGTCTCTCCATTGCCCCGATTGAACGAACGCGTGACGTATGACTCGTCGTTTGGACAATCGTCATTCCATTTTCAACGTATCCAACCATACCAAACCAATTCTTGGCCCCTTGTGGTCAATCCGAACCTTTTGGTCCCCCGTGGCCACTAGATTCAATCCCTCGACTCGTTTGAGTCACTCCGGTCAATGTTCGACTCGATTGAGTCCATTGTACCCGTTCTTGATCCCGTCGGATCAATCGAACCTTTTCCCTACTCGTTTGAGTCACTTCGGTCAATGATCGACTCGTTTGAGTCCATTGCGCCCCTTTTGGTCCCATAGCGACCAATTCGAATCCTTTTTCCCCAACGGACATGCTTTTAACATTTCTAGCGCGATTTTAAACAAACGCTTAATAAGCCTCCCATGCGCGAGCATACAAGCTACGTTTGATCGCAAGAATTCGGTTTAAACATCGTTCATTAAAAATAACCAACATATGTACGTTTTTCTACCAAAGAACTACGTACGCTTTGAATTCTCCGACTACCGGGAGATACGTAGGAGCAAGATCGACATCTTGTCAAGCGCAACAATAAAAAACTTTCTTTTTCCTTTCGTTTGTTTTTATCTTTTTCCCCCTTTTATCATATTTTCTTTTGACATAGACAAGCATGCACGCAAAACATTTAAAAACATTTCAAGCTTTAGCTAAATAGGAGGTTCCCGTTGAGTACAACGGACGTGAGGGGTGCTAATACCTTCCCCTTGCGTAATCGATGGTTGCGATGACCAGTCCTTTTCCTCATCGTCAAGGGTTTTATTATCAGTTCCCTTCAAAACAAAAAACTTAAGGGTTTATCAATGTTCCCTTTAAACAAAAACTTTGGTGGCGACTTCACAAAGCCTTCCGAGCGTTCGTACACGTCTCGGAAGATTGCGCGTTTTTTAACGAGGGCGCACAAGAGAGATGCTTATAGTAAGCATCTCAATGATGTCGTGGAAGTCGCTTGCATCATGCTTGCAACTATGACCTCTGAGCTTCAGAAGCAACATGAGAACATGGCTGCGTACGATATGATCGAACACCTTAAGACTCTTTATGAAGAGCAGGCTAGGCATGAAAGGTTTGATGTCTCCAAGGCCCTTTTTGGAACTAAGCTGTCAGAAGGAAGTCCTGTAGGACCTCATGTACTCAAGATGATTGGGTACGTTGAGAACCTCGCGCGCTTGGGTTTACCCCTTGAGCAGGAACTTGTTATTGATCTTATCTTGCAATCGTTGCCAGAAAGCTTTAGCCATTTTGTCATGAATTTCCTCATGGATGACATGGACAAAGCTCTTCCACAGCTTGCAGCTATGTTAAGAACTGCTGAAAAGAACATGAAGGGAAAGGGAAAGACCATCTTGATGGTCAACAATGGAAAGTTCAAAAAGCATAACAAGAAGCCTAAAAAGTTTAAGGGAAATGGAAAAGGCAAAGAAGTTGCTAAGCCATCAACCAAAGCTTTGAAGCCTACTAGAGGTGTGGCTAAGAAGGGCAAGTGCTTCTACTACGGTAAGACCGGGCACTGGAAGCGAAACTGCCCAAAATATCTGGAAGACAAAAAGAATGGAACGGTTGCTTCCACTTCTTTAGGTATTTTTGTTATAGAAATTAATATGTCTACTTCTACATCATGGGTATTAGATATTGGATGTGGTTCTCATATTTGTACTGATGTGCAGGGGCTGAGAACGAGTAGACCATTGGCAAAAGGGGAGGTCGATCTACGAGTTAGCAATGGCGCAAAGATTGATGCTTTAGCTGTTGGAACTTATGAATTGACTTTACCTAGTGGTCTTTTAATTCAGTTAGAGAACTGTTATTTTGTACCTGCAATTAGCAGGAATATTATTTATGTTTCTTGTTTGGACAAGTTTGGTTTTTCGTTTACAATAAAAGACAAATGTTTCTCTATTTATTTGGATAATATTCACTATGCTAATGCCATTATGAGTAATGGACTTTATATTCTTGATCTCGATATGCCAATCTATAACATAAATACGAAAAGGATGAAACCTAATGAGTTGAATCCAACTTATCTTTGGCATTGTCGTTTAAGCCATATAAACGAAAATCGCATTTCCAAACTCCATAATAATGGAATTTTGGACTCTTTTGATTTTGAATCATATGAGACATGTCGATCTTGTTTATTGGGAAAGATGACAAAGACCCCATTCACCGGAACAGGTGAAAGGTCTAGTGATCTTTTGGGACTCATACATACTGATGTATGTGGGCCACTAAACACACCAGCTAGAGGAGGTTTTTATTACTTCATTACATTCACTGATGACTTTAGTAGATTTGGATATGTGTATCTAATGAAACATAAATCTGAATCATTTACTTTCTTCAAGGAATTTCAAAATGAAGTAGAAAACCAACTTAGCAAGAAAATCAAAATGCTTCGATCTGATCGAGGTGGCGAATATTTGTGCCAAGAGTTTGACAATCATCTAAAAGAGTGTGGGATCTTATCCCAACTCACATCTCCTGGAACACCACAAGGGAACGGTCTTTCCGAAAGGAGAAATCGAACCTTGTTAGACATGGTCCGATCTATGATGACTCATGCTGATCTTTCTAACTCCTTTTGGGGACACGCCTTGTTAACTGCAGCTTATACACTTAACCAAGTTCCATCCAAAGCGATAGAAAAGACACCATATGAGATATGGAGTGGTCGAAAACCTAATGTGAAACATTTAAAGATTTGGGGTTGTGAAGTTTATGTGAAATGACAAATCTCCACTAAACTTGAACATAGATCTGACAAATGTTTCATTGTGGGATATCCTAAAGAAACTAAAGGATACTACTTTTATAAACCTTCTGAGGGCAAAATTTTTGTCGCTAGGAATGGAGTATTCCTTGAAAAGGAATTTGTTTCCAAAGAAATCAGTGGGAATAAGGTAGATCTTGAAGAAGTTCAAGACTCACAAAGTAGTAGTACGCCAATGGAGGAACAAGAGCAGGATACACAAACTGTTGTGACAGAAAATCCTACTCCAATAACACAAGAACCACGTAGGTCAAATAGGATACGTCAAGAACCTGAGAGATATGGGTATCTCATATCAGAAGAATGTGATGTATTGCTCATGGATTAAGATGAGCCTATGACTTATCAAGAGGCCATCACTGGTCCTGAATCTGAGAAGTGGCTTGAAGCCATGAAATCTGAAATGGATTCCATGTACACAAATCAAGTTTGGAACTTGGTTGAAGCACCTGAAGGAATTAATCCTATAGGATGCAAGTGGGTTTTCAAAAAGAAAACTGACATGGACGGAAAGGTAAACACATACAAAGCGCGGTTGGCTGCTAAAGGCTTCAAACAAATTCATGGTGTAGACTATGATGAGACCTTTTCACCAGTCACAATGATTAAATCCATTCGGATCTTACTTGCTATCGCTGCATACCATGATTATGAAATCAGGCAAATGGATGTCAAGACTGCTTTCCTTAATGGAAATCTTCTTTGAGGATGTGTACATGACACAACCTGAAGGATTTGGCATTCCTAGTAAAATCCAAAAGGTATGTAAATTACAGCGATCAATCTATGGATTGAAGCAAGCTTCCAGAAGTTGGAATCTTCGTTTCGATGAAACTGTACAACAATATGGATTCATTAAAAATGAAGATGAACCTTGTGTTTACAAGAAGGTTAGTGGGAGCATAGTCTCATTCCTGGTATTAAGTGTGGATGACATATTGCTCATCGGAAATGACATCCCTACACTACGAGAGATTAAATCTTCGTTAAGGAAATGATTTCCTATGAAAGACTTAGGTGAAGCCTCCTACATACTAGGAATCAGGATCTATAGAGATAGATCACAAAGATTGCTTGGCATAAGTCAGGGTACATACATAGACAAAGTCTTGAGACGTTTCAATATGTATGAGTCCAAGAAAGGACTCATACCTATGTCATCAGGTATAAGTTTGTCAAAGGCACAATCCCCTTCAACTGATGAAGAAAGGGATCGAATGATCAATGTTCCATATGCATCAGCAATTGGATCTATCATGTATGCTATGTTATGTACTCGACCAGATGTCTCGTATGCTTTAAGTGCTACGAGCAGGTACCAGTCTAACCCAGGCAACAGTCATTGGATTACTGTCAAGAACATCCTTAAGTACTTGAGAAGAACTAAGGATAGTTTCTTGATCTATGTAGGTCAAGAAGAGCTCTCTGTAATTGGTTACACAGATGCTAGTTTTCAGACAGATCATGATGATTTCAAATCGCAATCTGGATACGTGTTTTGCTTAAATGGCGGTGCTGTAAGCTGGAAAAGTTCAAAGCAGGAAACAATCGCTGATTCTACAACCGAGGCCGAGTATATTGCTGCATCTAATGCCGCAAAAGAAGCTGTTTGGATCAAGAAATTCATTTCTGATCTTGGTATAGTTCCAAGCATTGTGGATCCCATTGAATTACTATGTGATAACAATGGAGCAATCACACAAGCTAAAGTGCCTAGATCTCACCAAAGATCCAAACACATACTTAGGCGTTATCATCTCATTCGAGAAATCATCGATAGAGGAGATGTGAAAATATGTAGAGTACCAACATCAGACAATGTTGCTGATCCACTGACTAAAGCTCTGACTCAGCAGAAGCATTATGGTCAAACTAGATCTAAGGGTATTAGGTTTATGCCTGATTGGCTCTAGTGCTAGTGGGAGATTGTTGGAGTAAGCCCTAGAGGCCAATACTTTATGTTAAACTTATCATATGTATCATGACTTTTATTATTAAATAAAATATGGCATTCTTTATTACACTTGTTTTGAGATTAATAAAGTCCCTAGAATAGTTGGTTCATGTGATGGACTATTAAGTGTGACTTAATCATGAGATTACATCAACAGAAAGAACATTATTCTTAAAAGTATCTGTAGTCAAGCTTTAATATAAATTGGGATAATAATAAAGCGTGGAGACTATTATGTATGTAGACTGATGACCATATCTCATAGGTCATGAATATGAGATATTAAGTCTATACATAGGTATGAGTATTAGGAGTAATATTTATACTGGATTGACCCATCGTGAGAATACTACATAGTATGTTATGAAATCGTCATAAGTTATTCTCATAATGATAGTGGTGTATACCACTCTTTGACCTGAAACCACTGTGATCCTTAGATGTGGACTCAAGTGTTTTATTTCCATTCAAACGTTATCTGTAACAAGATAACTATAACGTTGGTTAATGGGCACTCGACGAATCATGCTGAGGGACATGAGTGTCCTAGATGGGATTTGTCCCTCCTTCATAACAGGAGATATATCTTTAGGCCTCTTGATGAAATATGACTGGAAAAATGCATGGCCATGCCGAATTAAGTCAATATGAGATATTGGACTTATTCGTTATTCAGTATATTTCGGGATCAAAAACTATAAATATTGAGCTATACAAGGGTGACACAATCTATGCCTTGTGTTCAATAAAGATATTAGGACAAAGGAGTAATCGTACACATAGACATTATCAGGGAAAAGGTTTCGTCAGATCACTTGACAATCTTGTCACTTGGGTAGCAGTGATGTGTTGCTAGATACTGCTCACTGTTTATAATATTAAATATAAGATTTAATATTATTGTCAACGTTACAAGAACCTATAGGGTCACACACAATAGAACGGTCAAAAGGGGAAATATAAGTAATACTTACAAGAACCAGAAGTCAACCTTGAACTAGATGTTTCTGAAGAAGTTCTTAATGATCCCCCAAAAGCACATCCACCCAAGAACACTTTCAAATACAAGTCTTCACATCCAGAAGAACTGAGCATTGGAAACAAAGACAGTCCAAGAAAGACTAGATCAGCATTCAGACAAGATCATTCTATGATGGGTCTGTTGTCCATGATAGAACCAACTTTTGTGGATGAAGCACTTTCAGACAATGGATGGATAATTGCAATGCAAGAAGAACTCAATCAGTTTCAAAGAAATGATGTTTGGAAGTTGGTTGCAAAGCCAAATCACAAGAACATTATTGGAACAAAATGGGTGTTCAAAAACAAGATGAATGAACAAGGAGAGGTAATCAGAAACAAGGCAAGACTTGTTGCTCAAGGTTACAGTCAACAAGAAGGAATTGATTATACTGAAACTTTTGCTCTAGTTGCAAGATTGGAAGCAATAAGGTTACTTTTATCTTATGCAGTTAATCATGACATCATCTTATATCAAATGGATGTTAGAGTGCATTTCTAAATGGAGTTATCTCTGAAGAAGTATATGTCAAACAACCTCCTGGTTTTGAAGATTTAAAACATCCAGACTTTGTTTTTAAGCTTAAGAAATAATTGTATGGTCTGAAACAAGCTCCCAGAACTTGGTATGAGAGACTGAATAATTTTTTACTTAGGAATAAGTTTGTAAGAGGATAGGTTGACACTACACTCTTCGGAAAGACACTTAAGAAAGACATTCTTATTGTTCAAATCTATGTGGATGATATTATCTTTGGATCTACTAATGCCACTCTTTGCAAGGAATTTTCTAAGTTAATGCAGGATGAATTTGAAATGAGCATGATGGGAGAATTGAAGTTCTTTCTAGGAATTCAAATCAACCAATGCAAAGATGGAGTGTATGTTCATCAATCAAAATATACAAAGGAGCTTCTGAAGAAGTTCAAGCTTGATGATTGTAAATTGATGACAATACCAATGCATCCAACCTGCAACTTAAGCAAAGAAGACACATGCTCTAAGGTAGATCAGAAGCTGTACAGAGGTATGATTGGTTCTCTGTTATACTTAACAGCTTCCAGACCAGACATTTTATTCAGTGTATGCTTATGTGCAAGATTCCAATCAGATCCTAGAGAATCTCATATGATCGCTGTCAAGAGAATCTTCAGGTATCTAAAAGGAACAACAAATCTTGGACTTCTTTATAAGAAATCCTTAGATTATAAGTGGGTTGGATTTTGTGATGCTGATCATGCTGGTGATAGGATTGAATGAAAATCAACTAGTGGAAATTGTCAATTTCTTGGTGAGAATCTGATATCATGGGCCAGTAAAAGACAATCAACTATTGCATTGTAAACAACAGAAGCAGAATACATCTCAACTGCAAGTTGTTGCACACAACTACTCTGGATGAAACATATTTTAGAAGACTATCAAATTCATGAGAACATCATTCTTATCTTTTGTGATAATATTGCTGTTATTTGTCTATCTAAGAATCCAATTCTGCATTCTAGAGCCAAGCACATTGAGATTAAACACCATTTTATAAGAGATTATGTTCAGAAGGGTGTTGTGGATATTCAATTCATTGATATTGATCATCAATGGGCTGATATATTCACAAAACCTCTATCAGAAGAAAGATTTGATTTTATTAAAAAGAATCTGAACATGCATTTAATCTTTGAAAAACATGCTTGACTTTGAATGAGAAACTGAGAGTCTGAAGGACATCAGAGTCTAAGTTCTATCAAAAGCTCATTACTGAGAGTCTGAAGAAAGTCAGCCTCTGAAGTCATCAGAGTCTGAGTTTCAGAATCTGAATTCTTGGCCTCTGACAAATTTCATTTGTAACAGACTCATTGACACGTGGCCCACTAATGAACATGAATCTGAACAGTTGTCTGACGCGTGGTCTGTAACTGCTGAGTAATAACTGCTGGGCAATGATGAATTAGTTTTGAAAGTTGTAGTTTGCACCCCCATTGGTCATTAACGTACATTAACTTTTTCAATTACTGCTTTGTCTGTTTCTGTATGATTCTGAATCGTTTTAACAAAAACACTTAATCACTCTCACACATTCACTTTCACATCATACACGTTCATCTTTTAGACCAAAAACTCTTCTCTTTAAAAAACCCCCTTAGAACCCTAAAATCTCAATCTCTAGAATCAATGGCAAGTTCTTCATCTTCATCTCAGAAACTCGCCATGGATGTACAATCTCAAGGACTCATCTACATCAAACCCAAAACCATGCCTCTCAATAAGGAGGAATTACAACTGATCATTGAGAGTGCAGTAGATTTTGATTCATTGGCATTGAATGGCTGTAACATCTCAGAATACGTGGATTATCAGCAATGGAGACCATTCTTCAACATGCTCAATGGACCCTCTTACACAAAACTGGTAAAAGACTTATGGGTCAGAAGCGAAGTCTTTGATAAAGAAGAAACCAGAAAGGAAGAAGCACAGAAGATTGCTGAGAATCCTGGATTGAAAGGAAAATCCAGAACTGAAATGGGATTGAAGGAGTTCACTGGTACAGAAGTTAGGTCTGCTGTGTTAGGGATACCAATGACAATCACTGAAGAAATGATAGCTAAAGTTATTGGTGCTAAGAGAGGAGGTTTCTTTCAAACAAACACTAAGAAGACCAGCACTTGGGTTTCTCTAATCAGACAAACTCTGTTCTAGGGAGAGAGTCTGAGAAGACAGTTGATATGAGAGCAGAGCACAAAGTCATGCACAAGCTACTGCTACAATGCATAGTTCCAAGATCAGGAGGATCAGACTACAAGTCCTGGGATCTAATGCACATGATGACCTGGTGGTATTTGAAGAAACCAATCAACTAGTCAGCATACATCTTTAACCATCTCTGCACGTCCATCAGAGATAGCATTAAAGGAAAGGTTCAAGTTCCAAACACCAGACTCTTGTCTGAAATCTTTCACCAAGGAAAGCTTGTTAAGAATCTGAAAGCACTTGGAGTTGGATCAGACTCAGAACTTGGAGTCTGCAGTGGTGCTATGATATCTGGAACAACCTTGGGTCATATGAAGATCATTCCCAAGAAAGAGGTGATTACTTCTGAACAAGACTTGCAATTTAGAATGGGACATTCTGAGTATCAAGATGACTTCCCTCCCATCTCAAAGGAAGATCCTCATGAGGTATTGGCACACTTTGTTCAACAGCACTTCAAGGAAACATGAGTAGCTATCACATGGGATATGATTCCAGACAGACCAAATGAACCTTGGAAGGCTCTGAAGAAGAGACAACAATCTTCAGAACCTGAACAATCTCAACAGTCTGAACCAGTGAAGAAGACTAAGGTTCAGAAGCATGTTCATAAGCCAGCTGTCAAGACTAAGGTCTCTGAAGCTGTTGTAGAATATGAAGATTTGGATCAAGTGGAGATCCTTCCCACAAAGACAAGGAGCAAAGTGGTAAGGAAAGCAAGGTCAGAAGCTGAGGGAGCTTCTGAACCAAAGAAAAGGAAGCTCAGGAATATGTTAGTGGTGGAGGAAGAAGAAGAATCTGAGGAAGAGCCTCTGATTAGGAAGAAAAATGCTAAAGTGAGTGCATCTGAAGCACAAGTGGCTAGCAGAATGAAGGAAGACCTGGAGAAGGCTGTCAAGTTAGCTAAGGAACTAGAGCCTTTAACAGTCTCATGAGCTAGGGAGAAAGTACCTCTGAAGCACATCATTCAGAACCTGCTTCAGAATCTGCTAAGAAAGGTAATGCTGCAAACTTAGCTAGTTTAAATTTAAATTCGGATGATGTTCCTGACATAAACACTCAACAAGAAAAGCCTCATCCAAACCTTCCTCATCCCCTACAAACTGCCCACAATAGGATTCAACCAATCTTGAACCCTCTTCACCAAAGACTATACCTGCACCTCAACCATCCAACATACCTAAACAACCATTAGACATACCATCTCTTCAAACCTGCTTACCTAGTGAGACACCAGACCTTGAGAGAACTTTTCAACCACAGACTGAAGCTTTTGTCACCATAATCATAAAGAGTAAAATTCTAAGTGCTTCTGGTGGTATGCCTCAAACCTACATCCCGCCTGTACCTGCTTTTAGTTCCAGTTCCTCATCTTCCTTAGAAGAACTGGAAAAACACTTAGGTGGTGAGTTTCCCTCTGAATCATCTACTCAAACCATCCCAACTGTTACCACTTCTGATGCTGACTCAGTATCAGAAGCTGAACCAATAAATGTCCAACCTATTCATTTTGCCAAAACTGAAGCCTCTGATGTTCTTTTTCTATGTGGAGCATCAGAATCTAATCCACAAACATCAGACACCATACCTGCCTCTGATGCAGACCTGATCAGTGTTTCAGAACTTCATACTGAAACCTCTGAACAGATTGTATCAGACTCAACCCAAACAACTAACCATGAACAAGTTATACTTCCAACACTCATCCATCAAAATATTCTCCAAACACCAAACCCTTCATCAGATTTGGATTTAAAAATGGTTTGCAGAAATATTTTTAGAAGCTTAGAAGAGTTGGCGCTTGCTAGACAGCATCCCATCCATGAAGTCAACTTTGTGGAGAAGTGGAATAAGCTGAGATCCCTAGTCAACAATACCCTGGACACTCTACAGTTTGTCTTTGTAGTGTCTCAGTATGAGGCACTTCAGACATGGCTATCTGAAGTAGTCAGGAGTGTGGAGGTTGTGGAACTTAGAAGGAACACTTCAAGACTAATTGGATGTGGAACTTCTTCAGCAGTGGAAAATGCTGAGAACAATGATTTTACTGAAATTCCTGAGATTCTAAAGTACGGTCTTCAGAACTCACTCTTGGGAAAATTTGTTCAGCAATCACTAGATTCTGATAACATGAAGCTGGATTTAGAAGAGCCTATCATGAAGCATATGTTTGAACAAGTTCAAGTGGAACTGGTAGCACAGAGAGCAAGACTGGATGCTTTGGAAAGCAAGATTCAGGAACTGAGTGCAAAACCAGACATTATGACTACTCAGCAAACTCAGATTCTGACTAGTCAAGATGAAATGAAGACTGGAATTAGTGCTATCTTGGACCTTTTGAAGAAACCTCCCCAACCTTAGAATGCACACACAGTTTTTATTATGTTTTGTTTATTGTCCAAAATATTATCTTGCCTATTTGTCTTAAACTCTGAATGCTTATTTATAATATCTTATATTTGCTTCTGATTGCTTGTCTGGTTGTTATTTCTTGAAAATTTTATCTCACATCTGAACTCTCTTTTGTTTTAAATTCTACATTTTTTTTGTTGATGACAAAAGGGGGAGTAAGTTACAAGTATTTCAGGCTCTGAGCCAAGTCAGAATAAGTTGATTTTTTTTAAAATTAATTGACTTAGGAGAACAACTTCTCATCTCTTAGCCTCTGATTAAATTTCTGTGAGATAATTCTGAGTGATTTTTCACCTTTTTTATTTAAATTGAATTTAATTAACCTGGAAAAGACTCAGGGGGAGCTTACAAACCTCACCTTGTGGATTATCAGACTCAGGGAGAGCTTACAAACCTCAGACCCTGAAATCAACTTGCTAATTAAGTTAACAACAATTTTATATTAATACTTGTGTTTGTCATCATCAAAAAGGGGGAGATTGTTGGAACAAAATGTATGAACAAGCCTCTTTTGAGTTTTGATGATAACAATGTATTAAAAAGAAAATTGGATATGCTAATGCTTGTTCTAATTATGCAGGACCATATACTTAAATCATGTATCTAATAGTGGTTCTGAAAGATCAAGTTAAGAGAAAAGGAACATATTGAAGCTTGAGTTTCAAGTCAGAATTTGAAGACAGTCAGGATCCGAAAGCATCAGAAGCTGGAAGATCAGAAGCTGACTTTCAGAGTCTGAAGTCTGAAGGAAAAGTCTGAAGGAGAATCAGAAGTCAATTGCTATCATTGTCAAAAGGACATAGTACAACCACGACCTCTGCAACAACCTCAGAGTCAGAACGTGCTCTGAAACATTCTCTCCTTGGACAAAACATTCAATCCATATTCAGCAAAGGATTCAAACGTTACTCTTCATGGTACGCATACCAAATCAAGGAACAAATCAATGTTGGATCAAGCTTCAGCTTAAATGACTCTCCTGATGATATGGCATTCATTTTGGCATCTTCTCAGCGTCACTCTACCCCTCTATATAAAGGACTGAAGACTTGAAGAAAATATACGAATATACAAGACTCTACAATTTTGAAAGTGCCAATACTCTGCCAAATTCACTACGCATCAAACACTTAGAATTTCTTACAAACTTTCATATCTTAGAATTTATTAAGACTAGAGTATAAACATTGTGTTGTATTTTGTAAACACCTTTGATAGTATATCAAGTGTTCATTCAAACTATATTCTTGTAATCTTAGTTTGTCAGAAGTCTCTTGGTTGTGTGCTTGAGCAATTAGAAAGTCTCTTGAAGTTGTTCTTGAGCATTGTGAAGTCTCTTGCTTTTGTGCTTGAGCATTTGTAATATGTGTGATTATAGTGAAAAATCTCTTGTAAGTGGCAAGGGGACTGGACTACTTCCGGGTTGTGGAAGGAACCACGATAATTTCTTGTGTCCTCTCTTTCTCTCTCTCACTTTATACTTTATCCGCTGCGTCTGAACTCTGAACATAGTTTCAGACTCTAACTTAACATCAGACTCTGAACTATTTCTTAGTTTGAGAAAGAAAAGGCCAACACAATTCAACCCCCCCTTCTTGTGTTTTTCTCACCTTCACAATGACGATGAAAGTGACGATGGGATCCCTCGGTAAAGTAGCTCTAATATCCAACCCGGTACCACATGCATGTAGAGTCGTTAGGCGCATTGCATATACATAATGAGTCGTATGTGACAATGTATTGGTGTGAACTTGTGCCTCTAAATGGTAATTGCTTAATTGGTGATTGTAATGCAATTAGATTGTTATGAATTGATTTGATGATGACTTATTGATGAGTATGTGTTATGTACACTATGAGAAATTTATGGAGATATTAACATGATTAATCTTAATGATTTACTCGGTAATTGATTATTGTTGATTATAAGTTATGTATACTTGATGAACTTGTTATGAAGCTTAAAGATAACCAAGTTTGTAATTGAATGCGATTATATGATTCATGTTTGTAAGATGATAACCAGGCTTTAATAAGTTGTATGTCTATATGATGATGATGTTGTTGTTTGCCCAAACTTACATACGTTTATTAATCCTTTATGTTGAATGTATATCTTACCCCCAATGGGTTTTTGTCGCCTCATCCTTGTGATGTAGATGTGCAAGTTGAGGAGTAGCTTATTGCTTGTGAGTATAATGAGGACGACTTGATGCCTACTCATGTTTATAGCTTTCTCGAGGAGTCTAGATTTAGGAGCTCTGATCTAGGACTTGGGGATTGATCTTTGATGTTATTTTGTTGCTTTGAGATATTATGTTATGATTCGAGATATGACATTTGAGATGTGATTTTATTTCCGATGTGCGATGTTTATATTCGATGAAAATTTTATATTGGCATATTTTGTATGAGATTTATGTTGAGTAGTGAGGCCTTGATGTTTGATAATGTGTGATTTATCGCTTTTTAAATTTTCTTGGGAATCAGGGTCTTACAATGTGGTATCAGAGCAGGTCGGTCTAGTCCGGGCCAACACTTGGTTATTATCATGTTGTATGCAACATGTATGTGTATATACTGTCGATGTTGTTCTTGTCTAGCTAGGTGGTGCTTGTTGTGTAGTGGTGAGATGGCCGATAGGAATGATGCTGTGATTGCAGAGGCGATGAGGGTGATGGCCCAAGCACTAGCTCAAGCTAATGTCGCAG
The DNA here is from genome assembly GCA_018208015.1 of Medicago ruthenica. Classification (NCBI taxonomy): domain Eukaryota; kingdom Viridiplantae; phylum Streptophyta; class Magnoliopsida; order Fabales; family Fabaceae; genus Medicago; species Medicago ruthenica. The sequence goes on from CM031371.1 coordinate 73,803,804, forward strand.
CTCACGCTCATGAGAACCATCATAGAGGAGCCGACGAGTTATGTTTAGACCAATTCTTGAGGAATCAGCCGCCGAAGGTCAAGGGTAGGCACGACCCGGAGGGATCTCAGTCATGGTTGATGGAGATTGAGCACATTTTAAGAGCTAAGGTCACGGATGATGCACAGAAGGTGCGGTTGGCTACACACATGCTTGCTGAGGAAGCAGAGTTTTGGTGGTTGAAAGCCAAGTAGAGGATGGAGGCTGGTGGAGTGGAGATCTCATGGAGGATCTTCAAGGAGGATTTTCTTGGGAAGTACTTTCCAGAATCTGTCAGTCAGAAGCAAGAAGGAGATATATTTTTTGGAGCATAAGCAAGGGAACATGTTTGTTGCAGATTTTGCGGTGAAATTTGAGATCCTTTCTCATTTATGTCCGCATTATAATGATTTTGGAGCAGAGGTGTCAAAGTGCAACTTTTAATTGCAGGAAGTGAGTTTCCTTGGTTACGTGATTTCTACAGGTGGACTTGCGGTTGATCCGTCGAGGGTTGAAGCTGTGTTGCATTGGGAAGTTCCTAAGTCAGTTTTTGAGATTAGAAGCTTCTTGGGTTTGGCCGGTTACTAGAGGAGGTTCATTGAAGGTTTCTCTAAGTTGGTGTTCCCGTTGACGCAGTTAACTCGGAAGGGTCGAGCTTTTGTTTGGGATGCTAAGTGCGAAGAGAGTTTTCAAGAGCTGAAGAAGAGGTTGACGTCAGCACCTGTTTTAGTGTTGCCGAATGCGACTGAATCGTTTGTTGTGTATTGTGATGCTTCTAAGATGGGATTATAGATTGTAGCGTATGCAGAATGGGAAGATTGTAGCGTATGCTTCTAGGCAGTTGAGGATACATGAGAGTAATTACCCGACCCATGATTTGGAATTGGCAGCGGTAGTGTTTGGGCTTAAGATTTGGAGGCATTATCTGTTTGGTTCGAAGTTTGAAGTTGTAAAGCCCCAATCCCTGAGTACATAAATATAAAGATAAATCACGCATTTATCTTACATTGGAACTTTACTAATTCAATGTATGTCTCATATTAAATTGTCTTTATAAAATTTCATCAACTTAATTATATCGCAGTAGAATAAAACATAATTAACATCAAAGTGAATGTCATGTCTCAGTCATAGCAAATAAATCAACATAGTATCTCAACAAAGTTTGATCAAAAGATCTCATAACATAATTAAAACCCCAAGTCCTAATCAGAGCTCTTAAGCTAGACTCCAAAGCAGGTAAACTCGAGTAGGCAAACGACATCCTCAACATATTCATGAATAAGCTATTTCTCAACCTGCAAGTCTACATCCATGAGGGATTAACACAAGGATGAGGCGATAATAAAGCCACTGGAGGGTAAGATATATGCTCAACATAAGGGAATAATAAACGCATGTATGTCAGACAAGCAACATCAACAATTATCACATGTACATTAAAATAAACAAGCCTGGTTACATAACTCAACATACATATCATCATCAAATCTAATTATAATCTTAATCACAATCTTCAATCATATATCAAACACTCAAGATTCATGAAGTATCATCAATTCATTTACCATTCGATATTCAATCATATACAAACACCAATTAGCATTTACCACCTTAATGCACAAATTCACGCCAAAACATTACGAAACATGACTTCTATGAATGTAATGCACCTAACACAACTCTATATGTTTTACGGTACCACCACCGATGAACTCACCGAGATCTAAAACCCCACAATGAATTCACCATACAATCACCAATGAAATCCCCGAGATCTAAAACCCCGCAATGAAATCACCATACACCACACCGGACTGACTTATGAATGCATGGACTCACAAAGAGACTCGACAATGCTCACCAAATATACTCACCATTTGTTATACATTTCAATCTGTCATATAACTTATCATCACCAAATCATCACCTAACGCATTATCAAATCACTAAGGTCACACATCAAGTCAAGTAATTAAACATCATCATCATTTACTCAAACATAGTCACTTAATACATAACATGTATCACTATCACATCATTCAATATCTTCACTAGCATCATCAATAGCATCATCACTAACATTATTCATCTTCATTCTCATCAACCCTAACTCATTACTTGTTTACTAAGTCAATAGTTTCATCATAGATCAATTCCAAGACAACTCATAAGTCCAATTGTAATTAATTAACTTCTAAGCCCTCTTATACTTACATCCAAGTTAATCAATCATAAACATCTTTATTACACTCTTGTTAATCAAGTTTAAAGGTTTGGGAACCATTTAAGGTCATTGGATACCTCAAAAAGTCATAAAAATAGGGTTCGAAACTCAGGCAGGATGGCACGTTCGTGCCAAAAATAGCGCGGTCGTGCCCTCCCAGGAAGCAAGGACACGCACAGCTGTGCCATATAAGTGCATGGTCATGCTCATCATGCAGGTCAGGGTTGACAGATTTTTCTTCGTAACGTTTTTCACGAAAATACCGGTTTTCAATATCGTTTTCGCTCCAAATCGCACCAAATTTGTCCCAACACCTTAAACAAGATATACCCTATCATCTACCACTTATTATGGCTTAAAACTACTTAATATTAATCACTTAAACTACACTAAATCAGATTAAATCAAAGTTCGTCACAAAAACCTGTTTTTCTCAAAAACGACTTAAAATCCCAAACAAAATTTTACAGCAACAATTCCAACTTCCTAATCATATCAACATGTTCATAAGCACTAAATTAAAAACATGAATCAACTTAAAATCAATTATATCAACAATTCACTCAAATTCACCAATTTAAGCAAATTTCACATAAACAACCACAACCACAATCCCAACTTAACCCAAACGACCTAACTTCATAATTTCCTAACCCAAACACATAATCATACTCATAATCAATTCAATTAAACATAAACATCATCAGATATCATGTTTCTCATCAAAATTCATCAAATTCACCAAATTTCACAAAGTTCACAAATAACAAAATCAAACATAAGTTTTGATAAAGTAAAAGCATGAAATCAACAACTTAACATATACATAATTCAGTCATCAACAAAGAGCACAAAAACAACACAATTAATCATAATTCATAAAATTAAGCTATAAGCTCAAAGCTCCCAGACACCCAATTGCTTCTTAAACCCATATGTTAATCATAATCTCCCTTCTTACCTTAGTTTCCTCGTTATTCTTGCTATTCTTAGTGCAATCCTCTCCTTCCCCTTTGATTCTCTAGCTTTCCTCTTCTCCAAGCCTCTTCTCTCTATCTTTGTCTCTTCCCTCTCAAAAGTTTTGTGAATAATGAATGACCTAATTCACTCACCACTAACTGGTGTATTTATAGTAGGTTTCTAGGGTTACTTCCACTAATGGGTTCAGTCATAACTAACTCACAATTATTTTCTCTACACTTTTACTTCACTTAAACCCCCTATTACTTATACACCTCTATTTTCGAATTCTAAATTTCTAACATATTTCAATTATGCCACTAACTCTCAAATTACCAAAATACCCTTTAACTCCCAAATTCAATAAATCACCAAAATAAACAATTAAACACACATAAACAATTAAATAAATAAATCCTAAAAATCGGGCTGTTACAGAAGTGTTCAGCGATCATAAGAGTTTGAAGTATATGTTCGACCAGAAGGAGTTGAATATGAGGCAGAGGCGTTGGATGGAGTTCTTGAAGGATTATGATTTTGAGTTGAGTTATCATCCAGCAAAAGCGAATGTGGTGGCAGATGCATTTAGTAGGAAGTCTTTGCACATGTCGGCGCTCATGGTTAAGGAGTTGGAGTTGGTTGAGCAGTTCGGAGATATGAGCTTGGTGAGCGAGTTGACGTCGAATGGTGTGAAGTTGGGTATGCTGAAGCTGACGAGTAATATTTTAGAAGAGATCAGAGATGGTCAAAAGGTAGATTTGAAGCTTGTAGACCGATTGGTTTTGGTTAATCAAGGGAAAGGAGGTGACTTCAGATTGGATGAGAGAGGATTTTTGCGGTTCCGAGATCGAGTTTGTGTATCGGATGTATCTGAGCTTAAGATTAAAATTTTGGATGAAGGTCATCAGAGTAGTTTGAGTATTCATCCCGGAGCGACGAAGATATATCAGGATCTGAAGAAGTTGTTTTGGTGGCCAGGAATGGGGAAGGATGTTGCAGAGTTTGTTTATGCTTGTTTGGTATGCCAGAAGTCTAAGATTGAGCATCAGAAGCCAAGAGGAATGTTGCAACCGTTGTTTGTTCCAGAGTGGAAGTGGGATAATGTCTCAATGGATTTGATGAATGGTTTGCGGAAGACTGTGAAGGGTAGTGATTCAATTTGGGTGATTGCGGATCGGTTGACGAAGTGAGCGTATTTTATTCCCGTGAAGATCATTATGTCTTTAGCGAGGTAGGCAGAGATCTACATTGAGCAGATTGTCAGATTGCATGGTGTTCCTTATAGCATTGTGTCAGATCGAGATCCGAGGTTTACGTCGAAGTTTTGGGAGAGTTTGCAGGAAGCGTTGGGAACAAAGTTGAGAATGAGTTCTTCTTATCATCCTCAAATTGATGGTCAGTTGGAGAGTACTATTCAGTCTTTGGAAGATTCGCTGAGAGTCTGTGTGTTGGAAAATGGAGTAAGTTGGAGTGAATGTTTACTGTTTGTTGAATTTACTTACAACAACAATCTTCATTCGAGTATTGGCATGACACCGTTCGAAGCGTTGTATAGTCGGAGGTGTACAACACTGTTGTGTTGGTTTGAGTCAGGTGAGAGTGTTATGATTGGACTGGAGGTAGTTCAGTAGACTACAAAAAAGGTTAAGATGATTCAGGAGAAGATGAAGGCTTCGCAGAGTAGGCAGAAGATTTATCATGATAAGAGGAGGGAGGAGTTAGAATTCCAAGTTGGTGATCATGTGTTTTTTAGGGTTAATCTAGTTATCGGTGATGGTAGAGCTTTGAATTCGAAGAAGTTGACGCCGTGTTTTATTGGTCCTTATTAGATTGCAGACAGTTGGAGCAGTAGCGTATTAGATTTCGTTACTGCCATCGTTGTCGAATCTTCATGATGTGTTTCATGTGTCTCAGTTGCGCAAGTATGTGTATGACCCATCACATGTTATTCAAGTGGATGATTTGGAAGTAAGGGATAATTTGACTGTTGAGACTATGCCGTTGAATATTGAAGGACGAGAGGTTAAGCAGTTGCGTTGGAAAGAGATCGTCTTGGTCAAGGTGATTTGGGGAGGTCCTACGGGAGAGAGCATAACTTGGGAGTTGGAGAGTAAGATGAAGGAGTCGTATCTGGAGTTGTTTCCTTCAGGTAAATTTTCTAGGACGAAAAATCTTTAAGGAGGGTAGAGTTGTAACAACCCGATTTTTAGTACTAGATTTATTATTATTATTATTATTATTATTATTATTATTATTATTATTATTATTATTATTATTATTATTATTATTATATACTTATTATATTTATTAAATTTTTATTTTGGTGATTTAGTGGATTTTGGGTGATTAAGGGTATTTTGGTAATTTCGAGGGTTAGTGGCATTTTTGTAATATGTTAGAAGGTAGAAATTTGAATTTAGAGTATGGTGGTGAAATAGTAAAAGGGGAGGTTAAGTGAAGTAAAAGTGTAAAGAAATAGTTATGTGATGAATGTGACTAAGCTCATTAGAGTGAGCAACCATAGCCCAATAGTATTTAAAGAGTAGTGTATGTGTTAGTGAACTAGGTTTAGCTCATTTCACAAAAATCACAAAGGAGGCTAGCGAGAGAAAAGAGGAAAGGAAGAACTTTGGAGAGGAAGAGAAGAGGAACTCAAGAGCACTTAGGGAAAAAGGGAGAATTGAAGCTAGGAAGCTAATTTTGAAGGGAATTAAGGTAAGGGGGAAGATTATTTTCATCATATGGGTTGTTAATAAGCAATTGGGTAGTTGGATGCTTTTAGTTTATGCTTAAATTCGTGAACTTATGATTAATTGTGTTAAATTCGTGTTCCTTTTTTATGATTAAATTAAACATGTGATAAGTTGATGAATTCATGTTGTTGTTTTACCAAAAGTCATGTTTGATTATGTTAAGTTGGTAACTTTGTGAATTTTGATAAAGAACATGATGATTAATGATGATTATGCTTAATTAAGTTGATTTTAAACATGAGTATGTGTTTAGTTTGTGAATTCATGTAATTATGATCTTTGGGTCATATTGAAGTTGTTGTTTATGAGCATTTTGATTAAATTGGTGAAAATGAAGGAGTTGTTGATGAAATGATTTAATTTGATTCTTGCTAGTTGAATTAAGTGATTTTGATTATGTTAAATTGAAATGAAAGTTGGAATTGTTGTTGTTAAGTTATGTTTGGTTAATTAAGCTATTTTGGAAAGAAATGAGTTTTTGAGATGAACTTTTGATTAAGTTGATTAAAATGGAATTAAGTGATTATAGATAAATTGTTTAAGCTAACCTGAGGTGCAATTAACTGGAATAAAATGGTTTAAGGTTTTGAAATGATTTTGGTGCGAATTGGATCGAAAAATGATGTTAAAAACGGTGTTGTCACGAAAAACGTGAAAATCAGAAATTTGATGTCCTGTCAGGACGCACGACCGTGCGCTCCTGTGGCACAGGCCGTCCGAGTGGCTCGACATTGGGACGCAAGACCGTGCGCTCATGTGAAAACTTCTATTTTTGTGACTTTTTTGAGGTCTCCAATGCACTCGAATGGTTTCCAAACCCTTAAACTTGATTAATAGGTGTCTAATGATGATGTAATTGATGGATTAACTTGAACTTAAGTATGGGAAGTTTAGAAGTTAGTTGATTAAGAGACGGACTTAAGAATTGTCTAAAATAAGTCATGATGTGAGTGTGGACTTAGTAATTAAGTGATGAGTTAAGAATGATGATGAATGATTAAGAATGATGATGAGTTAATAGGTTTGAGTAACCTTGATTGATTGGATGCATATTTGAATTATGATGATGATATGTGATAAGTGACGATGTTATGTGATAAGTGACGATGTTATATGATAAGTGACGATGTTATGTGATAAGTGACGATGAATATATGATATATTATATATTACAAGTGACGATGAAATGACGATGTTCATATGAGAGAATATATGATAATGGTGATGATGTTGGTGTTGAGTTACATGTATGTATGTGCTGTCGAGTCATCATATATGTACATGCATTCATTCATGAGTCAAGGTCCAATGACGATGAAAGTGACGATGGGATCCCTTGGTAAAATAGCTCTGATATCCAACCCGGTACCACATGCATGTAGAGTCATTAGGCGCATTGCATATACATAATGAGTCGTATGTGACAATGTATTGGTGTGAACTTGTGCATCTAAGTGGTAATTGCTTAATTGGTGATTGTAATCCGATGAGATTGTTATGACTTTATTTGATGATGACTTATTGATGAGTATGTGGTATGTACACTATGAGGATTTTATGGAGATATTAACATGATTAATCTTGATGGTTTACTCGGTAATTGATTGTTGTTGATTATATGTTATGTATACTTGATGAATTTGTTATGAAGCTTAGAGATAACCAAGTTTGTAATTGAATGCGAATATATTATGCATGTTTGTAACATGATAACCAGGCTTTAATATGTTGTATATCTATATGATGATGATGTTGTTGTTTCCCTGAACTTACATGTGTTTATTAATCCTTTATGTTGAACGTATATCTTACCCCTAGTGGATTTTTGTCGCCTGATCCTTGTGATGTAGATGTGCAGGTTGAGGAGTAGCTTATTGCTTGTGAGTATGATGAGGATGGCTTGATGCCTACTCATGTTTATCGCTTTCTCGAGGAGTCTAGATTTAGGAGCTCTGATCTAGGACTTGGGGATTTATATTTGATATTGTTTTATTGCTTTAAGATCTTTTGATCAAACTGATGTTGTTTTATTCATGTTGAGATATTATGTTATGATCCGAGACATGACATTTGAGATGTGATTTTATTTTCGTTGTGCAATGTTTATATTCAATGAAAATTTTATATTGGCATATTTTATATGAGATGTATGTTGAGTAGTGAGGCCTTGATGTATGATAATGTGTGATTTATCGCTTTTTAAATGTTCTCGGGAATCGGGATCTTACAAGTAACATACCTCTGATATCCAAAAACAATGATATGACGATGGAGGGATAAATCAGTAACATACCTCTGATATCCAAAAGGGGTACCACATGCATATAGAATCGAGTCAGGAGCATTGCATACTTAGCTATGAGTCTAGGTGGAGATGTTTGAATTGATTATGTGCATCTATGTGAAAGATTTGTGATTTGACGATGGTGATAATGTGTGAATGCTATGTATTCAACTTGGTGATTATTTGAGGATGTGTTTTCATGTTTATATTCTTATGATGATGATTTTGGCGTTCACGGTATCTATTTATAAATATATGAATGAGAATGCATGTGAATGTTGTCTGATAGTGTTAAATGCTTTCATACATGAAGTTTTGTTTATCCTTTAACTATACATGCGTTCGTATCTTTCCATATGTTGAATATTTCTCATCCTTTTGTGGGTTTCCGCCTACGCCACTTGTGGTGTAGACTTGCAGGTCAAGGAAGAGTAGTTGATGTGAGTTTTTCCGAGGAATGCTTTGGAGCCTACTCGTCCTTTATCGTTTTTCCTTTGGAGTCTAGCTTAATAGTGCCCTAATTAGGACTGTTGGGATTTCATTTATGTTATCAGTTTATGTTTGATGAACCTTGAGTTCATTTGAGGATGTATTTATTCTGAGATATGTTTTATCTAACTTATGATGTTGAGATTATTTCTGCTGTGACTTTATAATATATTGATGGAGATTTGGATGTTTGAAGATTGTTGAAGAGTAACACCTTGAAATGTTAATTATATTTGTTGCATTATTATTTAAAAATAGTATGCGGGGTTTAGAGTGTTACACTGTTTTGACTCCGATGAGCTTGTATCCCAACTAACCTAAACTCTTAGATATATAAAAAATTTAGATTTGATGTGGTATAGTTCGTAAATTAAAAAGAAGTTAAGAACCTCGAATGGTGTTCACTATTGGAGTGTCTACATATTTCTATGTTGAAACAAAAGATGTGAGAAATGTAAACAACTTTGTTAGTGCTCATTGAAGCTTAAGGTATACTCTGGCTGTGATAGGCTTGCAGCCCAACTAACCTAAACTCTTAGATATATAAAAAAAAATAGATTTGATGCGGTATAGTTCGTGAATTAAAAAGAAGTTAAGAATCTCGAATGGTGTTCACTATTGGAGTGTCTATAAACTTTTATGTTGAAACAAAAGATGTGAGAAATGTAAACAATTTTACCGTTGCATCGAAACTCCCCATTCTTATTGAAAAGATGACACATAGAAAAAGAACAAATAGTTAAAGAGAGAAAATGTTAAAAGAAAAAAAGAAAAGAAAAACTTTTTGATTTGCCATTTTTTGCTAAGACAATGGGGACATGTGATTTGATTGCCTGTTGTGATCATATTTTTTGGAGTTGTGTTATTTAAACAACCATTTATATGATAATTTTTGAGACAACCAAAATTTTATAAAGAAAATAATGTATTGTCACAAAAACCAAAGAAATAGAGAGATAGAAAGTAAAAACATAATGTGAGTATGAGAGAGAAAATTGTCATAAAAGTTGTCAAAAATGGTTGGACAAATATCATTTCTCTTTTTTTGTGACAAAAAATCTTCTCATTTTGTCTAGTAATGAATTTATCACAACTAGACATTTTGTTGTTTTTGGATTTCCAAATTCTATTTTGAAAGAGAATATCTACCGAAGTTGTTACTAGGTTGAGTCACGACCAGGTCTCTCTCTTTAAGACGTTTTGTGGCACTGTCCAAAATTTTGCAAGGAAGACTATCAACCATGCCGCCTCCAGGATAAAACAAGTCCAGCTACAATTGTGCGGTTAACTACTGCACTGTAGAAATTCGAGATTTACACATGCAATATGGTACTAAGACCACTCTTTAATACTGAAACAACTCTAATATGGTATAGTGACCACTCAAATATGGTGTTAAGACCACTCAAATATGGTGTTATCAACATTGTAACCTTTAAGTTCTCCAAAATATCAATATGGTACTACGACCACTCAAATATCGTGATACCACCATTCTGATTTTTAACTCCTCCAAAAGTAGACAAATATGGAAAGAATATTTATATACTGTTAAGATCGTTCTTAATTCCGACAGGACATTATTATTCCAAAAGAAGACTATGATCTTAAATGTACTCTTTATTCCGAAGGGACTATGTTCTTAAGACCTTTCTTAATTCCGAAAGGACATTATACCGAATAGGGACTAAAGTCTTAATAACACTCTTAATTTCGAAGGGACAAAAATAAGAGATAAGGAGAAGAATAACTCGTCAACATAAGTTGGAGGGAGAAGAGAGAAAGAGTTCTCGATAATTCACTAGAACTTTTTGGTGTGGTTTCTGAACTCAGTGGAGTCCTCTATTTATATAGAGATTTTGTAACTGTTTTAATTAAAATTGCGGCAACAGTTACTCTAATGGATAAGATCAAAAAGAAACTTAACCACTAATCAGTTCAACAACTCTTGTGGATAATATAAAAAAGAAACAAATCCACAAAAGTGGAGGAAACAAACTCATTGAAGGAAAGATAGGAAACTCAGTTGAATTCTTATTCTTATCACAACCAACAAAAACTAAATTTATGGGAAGTGATATCTACGAATAAAAATAATAATTACTATTATTTTTATCATTATCAAGTATTTAAAATTAAATACCACAATTTAAACACTACTAATGTGTGTGTTCTATTTTATGTAGCCCCCACTCTTTATTTTTTTCAATTCACATCGCACTAGCTCAAAGTCTTATCACTTGATGTTTAATCTTCCAATTTCCTTCCAACTTCACACCAATATTAGAATCACATTTATCTTCATTGATAATGGGCCCCATGTTGATAATGCCTTCTACTGAAGATTCACGGTCCAAATACAAACACACCGAAGAAAACGAAAAATTTAACTTTAGTCCTTACTTTTTATTTGAAAAGAGTGTGGAAACATTTTATTTTTAGTTACTTAAAAGTGAAAGCAAAATAAAGCGCAATTTCGGTGCAAAAGTTGAACACTCTCATCTTAAGTTCTCAAATGTCTAATCTTTCCATTGCTGAGAAACTTATTTCTAATCTCATTAGTTGCTTCACAACATGGAGTTAACCTTGGGAATGAAACGACAATATTAGTTGCATCTCCACAGTTTGAGGTACCGTTACAATTTTGACTGCATCAGTAGCTTGAAGTTGTTGGATCAAAAATCACACGACTTTGATTTTAAGTTTGATAGATCAAACTTGAATTCAAAACCGTTCAATCTTTGATCGAGTGACTTAAAGCTACAAACTGCATCAATGCATGAAAATTGTGACTAAATCACCGTCAATAGCTCGGACCGACCCTCATTTACCAAACTTGAAATCAAAACAGTTCGACTTTTGATCAAATGACGTTGAGCTGCAAATTTGTTTGTATGCATAAAAATTGTGACAATATAAGTAATCAAGATCCGAGTGAAACCCACTTTATGTCCAAGCCAAAACTACTATATGATATTCCTAGTTTTTTGGCATTATTTGTAGATATTTTCTCATAAACAAAACAACTACTTATTTCTCCTGTAATGGGATTTTCATTTTATTATGATTAAAAAACTGATTAGGTAGATTTGGAGGGTCAGTTTGGTCGTCCAAAATCTAATATTATAAACAACATTGCATTAAATGTTGGACACATGAGTTACGTGTTGGCAATGCATTTGCAAATTGTGGAAGCCAACTACTATCTACAACAAACAATATATTAATGTACAAAACCCAAAAATAATAAAGAATACTAACAATCACAACCAAACAAATGATCATGTCTCCAAATTTTAACACACACACAATGTAATACATCACTCAAAAACACTCCAATTGGTTTCTATATAGTATTACATTTACACCTCCATATTTATTTTTCTTTATAGTAATTATACTACTGCACTCACTGCAAGCCCTCATTAACCCTTTAAGATAATTAATTAAAAAGGATAAGGGGCTCTCACATGGTCTAATTTGTCAACAAATGTGATTCAAATTAGATTGAAAAATCTTAAAAGAAGGATCTTTTGGAAGGAGCTCTTCCAACAGCTCTCATAAGGTTGGCAATCTCAAGAACCCTGGCAATTTTAGTTCCTCTTTTAGCCTCTGCAGATGCCCTCCTCTCTTGTGCTTTTCTATGAGCTTTTGCTACATCATTTTGCATTTTCTCCAATGCTTTTGCTCTTTTCTCCTCCAGCTTCCTCTGCACAATAATGCATTAAACTTTTTGGTTCTTAATGGACGAAATTTATAATTACAAAAAGACAAAATGGACATTGAAAAGGAAACCAGCATGAAAAATCTAAGCATTTATTAGACCACGTGATAAAGTAGTTTATTGATAAAGGCAGTGGATGCAGACCATAGGACTCCTTTCACATATTATTCCATATTTTTAAGAATTTGTGTTGGGTAGATGAATTTTCGATGTGCTTCGATATCATCTTAAAATTTAGGTTAAACCTAACATAACTTTACAAAATGAGTTTATAAAGTAAGAGACATTCCACTTATCAACTAATTTTAAGGCCTTATCTCATAAAATGTGAAATTTTTAACCGTTATATATCGACCAAAAGAATATACTTTGGTTCATAAAAATAAAATACTGCTGTTTTGGCTAAAAGTAACATTTTTCTGAAGACCAAGAAGAAAACTAATCGTTTGATTAGTTGTTCAAAGATTGATTGAATAAATGATCAACTAATTTCAATAGACATTTTTTAAAAAAATTCTTGTGAGTAATCATTGCAATCAAGCACAATATCTCCAAAAAATTCTGACCAACATCATTAACCCACTAACCATATAACAACATTAAAAAAAGTAAAAACTAACCACCAAATAACAAGGAATTCATGCAAAACATACCTCAACTTTCTTCATCCATGAATTAGCTTTCTGAACTTGCTCATTCTCCCAACCATTGATAACAGCATCTTCCCTTTTAAACCTGTTATTAACCTTAGCAACCTTAGCGTTCTGCCATGCAGCTATCTTGGACTCAACCTCTTCTTTCTTCACCCTCTGAACTGACACTTCACTCTGATGACCATTGATGGTGCTTGAAGATGATGATGATGATGATGGATCCAAAGGGTTGTTATCAGCCACAATTGCCAAAGGGTTAGTTTCTTCCATCAATTCATTTTCTCTAATCCTCAACAAGTTGTGAAAGCTTCTACTGTTATTGTTGCTTTCTCTTTCATTGCTATTACTAGTAGTACTAGTCATCATTGGACTTAAGTTGTTATGGTCAATACTTGAACCTGCTTCAACCAAAGCACTGAATTCTCTACTTATACTTGTGAAATTCTCACTGGAAGCAACTTCTGTATTAGCTATGGAAAATAACGATGATTGGTGACTGTGTTGTGATTGTCTTCTTTGAGGGTGAGGTGGGGTTAAGGCATGAATTTCTCTTATAATTTCTTCATCTTCTTGTTCATAATCACCATTATGTTCTCTGCCATGTCTTGTTGAAGCTCTTTGATCATTCAACATGACAGGGTTGTTGTTGTGGGATTTGAGAGTGTGTGTGTGTGTGTTGTGTTTTTATGCCTGTAGTGGAACGGAGAAAGTGAAGGTAAAGTGTAGAATGAGACCAAGTCAAGGGGCAAGAGAATGGTCAGGTGTTTTTTTTGTTTATTTAATAATGTATATGCATTTCTATTTCTATGTTTTGTGTTCTCAATCTAACTAGTAATTGGAGGGTCTAATTATAATTGTGTCCTCTTTGATTGATACCACTTAAAACTCACAAAAACTCAATGACACGACCTCGTTAAATGAAGAATTTTGTGAGTTGTGACCAAGTAGAGTTGCATTTGATTGATTACATTCAGTTATTTTCATTTCTTAATTTTACGGTTCAGTTTATTTCCTTTCCTAAATTTACGATTCCGTTATTTCCATTTCCTTAGATTGTACAAGTTGTTATGCCAGGATTGACTATATATGATGTAACATGGTACCAATTCTGATATGTTGAATAACTAGTGATTACACCCGTACAACACACACGAAATAAGTTAATTATAATTATATACATCATTTTATATGTATAGTTTGTTGTACTTAATATAAAATACAATTGAAATTAAATAACATATACTCCCTCCGTCCCTTTTTATAGGAGTAGTTTACAAAAATCACGTGTATTAAGAAAAGTTGTTGGAGTAATAAAGTTGTCTCAAATTGGTGTGACTATTACTAGATTACCCTTAATTAAATATATATTTAATGTTAACTTTTCATATACCAAGACAAATTGATAGTATTGATAAGGGGTATATTTGGAAAAAGAGTAATCAATGCTTCTAGGAATTTGTATATGGTCTTATATTTAGGGACAAAACTTTTTTGTAAACTACTCCTATAAATAGGGACGGAGGGAGTATGTATTAATAAAAGTACATTATAAAATGTCATCCTCTGTTAAGTTTTTGTCTAACTCTAGAATTTAGTGTCATCATATATTTGGATTTTGCCAAGGAACCTATCCAAAAATAAACATTGCACATTAGTCCTTAACAATAGATTATTCAAGTGTTACATAATTGTTCAAATCTTACACAGTTGAACAATCCCTACAGTAAAAAGGCTTCACCGCATAAATTTAGTGCCAATTACTTGCTTATATTGAGATAATGTAACAGAGCATGTCCGGGGAATCACTTGTTGCTGCAAGAGAACTTGCTCTTTTCCAAATTGATGAATAGCCTCTGTCACAAAAGCTATGGAGAAAAAAAAATGGACAAACAAATTGTTTCTGCTAGAAGGACAACAGTACCAATCCCCTGAGCGATTTTCAGACTCAAGAGTTTGGCTAGGGTTTTTTCTGCGTAATGAATGTGATGGTCTGGGGGAGCGTTCCGAGCTCCTTTTATATTTTCCCTAACCTAAGGGATGCCGGAGCGATCTATCCGGTATTCCCAAGCCACCTCACGTTGTGACTTGGTCCTCCTCCGGGGATCTCGACCTCTAACAGGAACGTGGGAAAGACTCAGTAGACGGGTCGAATCGAGCCGTTAGATCGGGTTTCATCGTGGACAGCCCGCTCCGGACGCGTCACTGGGGCCCTCCTTCTTTCCGTTTTGTTTTAGTGGATCCTTGACCTCACCTATGTGGCGAACACATGGGGAGTGGGCTCCAGCTTACTGGGGGAGGCTGCCACGTGTCCTGTGAGGAATACGATGACGGTACACAGCCCCCAAGCACGGGCTCGAAGAGGCGAAGTGATTAAATGAGATTCAACCGTAGCAATGGCGCTAGGAAGATGACGCTACACAGCCCCCCAAGCACAAGGCTCGAAGAGACGAAGTGATTAATGTCCTGTCCAAACTTGACCTTTTGGGCGACCAACCGATCCCCTTCGCCGGACTGAATGCTCAATTGTCCTAAGGCGAAGTGGAATATTGACTTTCGTATGAAGATTGGCGGCCTTCTATTTGTTCATCTAGTTATCCCCAGCATAACGTCATGGGGATGCAGGCATATGATTAGTGTTCAGTGACTTAAGCTGAATCCGACGGTTGCCCAACGATGACCATTCGTAATACATCTGAACGACTTAGGATCACTTTGCTTTTCCTGTTTCGATGCAATCTCAACCGTTCAAACTGAAAAGACAAGTCCTATCCACCACTGGATCCCTGACGCTTCAGACAACGTACGCATCCCCAGGTTTCTCCAGAACACCTATATATAGGGGTTATTTCCTTCAATCAACTTCATCACCAACTGTTCTTCAAATCTTTTCCAACTACTCTTGCTATCTCAACGGCGTGACTTCCCAATTTCCTTCCTATTTGAACTCAGGTAAATCCGCAACCCTACTTTGTTTTTTTCTTTCCGTTTAGAAAAAATGGTTGTTATCAGAGAGTGTGATAGTGAGGGAAACTCTGCGGATTCCCCCACCGGGAAGAAGAGCGCAAGCTATGGAATGATGTCATTGAAACCGCCACCGGGGCGGAAGGTAAAATAGATTGGGCCGTATTAGAACTAAACTACTTTGGTCACTGCCTCATCGCTGTTGAGATTAGCTCGGACAGTGATGATAGTTCAAGTAGTCGAGATAGTGACCTGATTATTCTTTCTTCTTCAGGCCCTGGTGAGCGAGAGAGGCAAATGGCGTGTTCGAGTGCTGACGCTGAGTCGTTCGATGATGTGGTGGCCACGTACTCGTCTCATTTCAGCACAGAAAAAAGGATGGTGAAATTTAAAGCAAATTTCGCGGTGTCTTCCACCGGCGACGAGTTAGATGTTATTACGGATCACAGCATGGGCAGGGAGAAAGTGTTCATGAGACGCCCACGAGGTGTAGAAAATGAAGCCTTTTACATCTATGCATGCGCCATCACAGATCTGGGGGTTCGAATCCCCTTCACCCCTTTTGAGGTCGTGGTTCTCAAGGCCATCAACGTGGCGCCTTCCCAACTGCATCCTAACGATTGGGCATACGTGAGGGCATTCGAGGTGTTATGCAAAGGCCTGGGCTTAACGCCGACTGTGGGCACATTCTTCTCTTTTTACTGTACAAAGGGAGTGAAGAAAGGGACCTGGGTTTCCATAAACTCGCAACCAGGGCGAGGCCTATTTAGCCTCTTTACTAACAACTACAAAAACTGGAAGCGCAAGTATTTCAAGGTGAGGGGGGATGACGCCTCGACTCTTGTTTTTATGGTCCAAGGCGAGGACGAGGGTTTTCCCTTCTGTTGGTATAGCGAACCGCTCTCGGTGTCTGGGTATGACTACGAGAAGCTAAACGAGGCGGAAAAGGACGTCGTGGATTTCTTATAGCACATGAATGTGTTGAGTGTTAAAGAGCTCCTTCACTGGAAGCATAACGTCCAAGCACTGCGGGAGTACGTAGGTAAGACCCCCTCTTCTCAATGTTGTGACCCTTCCATGCGTGACTTTCGACATATTTGATAATAACTGGGTTTTTTTTGTTTTCTTGTTGATTTGCAGATTCCATGGCGCCTAAAAACGCCGCAGAGAAGAAACTCGCCCTAGAGAGGGCGATGCCAGTGGAAAAAGTGACCCTTCCGGCTTTCTAGTTAGGGACAAGAAGAAAACCGGGGATACGGAAGAAACTGATGTGACGCAAGCGCATCCTATCAGCACTATCCCTACCTCTTCTCAAGTTACCGTCTCCCCCAATAAGAAGAGTGCTCATCTACAAGGCGGCGACTCTGACGCTGATGAGTAGCCCGAATCCGGTATGTATGAATTTTATAATGCTTGTTGTTATAATGTGAGCGAAAATTAATGGCCAAACATATGACTGTGCAGATCCCCCCCCCCCCCCCCCCCCGGTCGCTGTGGAATGCCGACTTTAACTATGAGGAGTTCATGCGGGATAATTTCAACTTTGAGCACGACAAGAAGAAACTGAAGACCATGGATTTCAGCTAAGTGCAAAAAATGATGGGCGTCCACCTCCTAAAGGGTGCCCTGCTAGGGTAGGTGATGGCGGAACAGTTCTAGACCCTTCAGCAGAAGGAGAAGACGCAGAGGGCGGAGAACAAGGATGCAAAGACGCATATGCAAGCTGCTCTCAATGCGTCTGAGGAAAATAGGAAACTGGCAGAAGAGAAACTTGCCTCCGTGCGGTAGGATCTGGAAACAGCCGAGGCCACCAAGATGAAACTGAAGGCGAGGCCAAAGATATTGAAATTCTGGCTGGACAGATCAGGTTCTGAATACTGATCAGAACTTGATAACAGGACACAAAGATTGTAAAAACAGAGCACAAGCAAAAACAAACAGAAGCAGCAAAATAACAAGTGCAGGAAAGTAAAAGGCATAGAGGTTTGTTAACCCAGTTCGGAGTAAACACCTCCTACTCTGGGGGATACCAATCCAGGAAGGAATTCCACTATAGGAATTAATCCTTATGACTCAAGACACTGACTCCCAGTTCCCAGCCTAAGCAATTAACTTCCTCCTAGTCTTGAATTCTACCCAACACGTTGAGTATTAGAAAACCTCTAACTTCCTATCCAAGTAACTGCCCAGTTACTTGAACAACCCTTGAACTAAACCCAGTTCTGAAAACTACCCTGTTTTTAAGAACAACTTCAGTAACAAAACTTCATTCGTACCTAAAGGCTTAGAATGAATTACAACTCTATAAAACTCTAAACCAACTCAAACAATGAGTGGTGCACAAATAAAACTTAACAGCTTAAAACTCTAAGACTCTTTTTCTCTGAATTTCTTCAATTCTTCGTGTATCTTGAAAGCAGCAGCACTCCTCCTTTTATAACCTCCAACAATCAGAATTAAACTGGTTCAAATCTTCTGAATTGATATGTTTCTAATTTATGCAAGGCTCAATTAGGAAACATATAATTCTGCAATGTATCTCATCAAAGATTTCTTCTGAAAATATGATCTTCATAAATACGAGCCAAATCTTCATTAGATCTTCCACAAATCAATCAGCATTCTAGAAGCATTAATCCATAATAAAACCTTAACATATCTCTCAAAGATTCACGTAGAAATAACTTGAAAAAGATCAGCTTCTGATGAAGTCAACCAAAGTCAACGCTGGCATCAGACTCTGAATTCAGCTTCTGAAGTGCTACAGTGCTTCTGAAGCAACCTTCAGCTTCTGATCGTGATTTCAGCTTCTGAACAGCTTCAAATGAGAAAACTTGTAACTGAAGAATTGTTCTAATCATGGAGATGCTACTATTCAACACTTTGGTTTTGCCAAAATATGCAGCCAACACCAAAAGACTCAACAGATTTGGCAGAGGAGCAGGTGAAACTGGTTGAGGCGCATCAGGCAGCGATGGCGGACCTGAAAGCCAAGCTGAAAGCCAACACCAAAAGACTCAACAATCTCCCCCTTTGGCAAATTTTTGGCTAAAACCAATGTTCACACAAGAGAAGCTCTTCAATCTCCCATAAGACTATCTCAGCAATGAAGAACTCCACAATGATCAATCATAACATTGAGATAAGCAGCGGATTCAGCTATGATTATCATGAAAAACACAAGCCAGCTTCAGTTCAACACAACATATCAACTTCTGATATTCTCAGCTACTGAAGCACACATATAAGCTACTGATCAACTCCTGATCATCACAAACACTCCAGCTTCACAACACTCCCCCTTACTACCAGCTTCTCATACAAACTCCTCCTTACTACAGAGAAAAATGGTATCAGAGCACAATTGTTCTTCAGGACCACACTTCAAGACCAGCTCTTCACTCAGGATATTAACACACATGCACTCCCCCTGAGACACATACTCCCCCTCAATAACATCTTGACAACTCTTGTTGCATTGGTTCTGAACTCTGAAATTCACAAATAGCTTCTGAATAGCACTGAAAGCTGAACATCTGAAATTTGAACTAATTCTGAGCAGCAACACATCTTCTAATTTTGAACAGCTCAAGCATAAGATTTTCTCCCCCTTTTTAGCCACAAAATTCTGACAAATCTCAGACCTCAAATAGGGAGTAAAACCAAAACAAGTAACACAGATCCTGGAAAACATATCAGACTCAGACTCAGGTTCAGGATCACACTTAGCATAAGCACAACTGGCAGGTACTCTATCTTCCTCACATCCAGTTTGCAGTAATTGCTATAAGTCTTCATGTAAACACACACCTAACTTGCTTCTCAGATTCTCAAACTGTTTAGCATCTAAGGCCTTTGTGAATATGTCAGCAATTTGATCCTCAGTGTCCATATGTTCCAGCTGAATAATCTTGTCCTCCACAAGGTTTCTGATAAAATGGTGTCTGATATCAATGTGTTTAGTTCTGCTGTGCTGTATTGGGTTCTTAGAGATGTTGATAGCACTCAAATTGTCACAAAACAATGTCATAACACCTTGTTGAATATTATATTCTTCAAGCATCTGTTTCATCCAAACCAGTTGTGAGCAACTACTCCCAGCAGCAATATACTCAGCTTCAGCAGTTGACAATGAAACACAGTTTTGTTTCTTGCTGAACCAAGAAATTAGATTATTTCCCAAAAAGAAACAACCTCCTGAAGTGCTCTTCCTGTCATCAGCACTTCCAGCCCAGTCAGCATCACAAAATCCCAATAATTCAGAACTTGAACTATGAGAATACATGATTCCATAGTCACTTGTGCTATTCACATACTTCAGGATTCTCTTCACTTGTGTCAGATGACTCATCTTAGGATCAGCTTGATATCTTGCACATACACCAACAGCAAATGTGATATCAGGTCTGCTTGCAGTCAAGTACAATAGGCTCCCAATCATACTTATGTATTTGCTTTGATCTACTGAGATTCCATGTTCATCCTTAGTCAACTTCAGGTGAGTAGCAGCTGGTGTCCTCTTATGAGCAGCAGATTCCATACTAAACTTTTTCACAATGTTCTTGGCATATTTACTCTGAGAAATAAAGATAGTGTTTGCTTGACTTGCAATCCAAGAAAATAAGTCAGCTCACCAACCAAACTCATTTCAAATTCTGACTGCATTTGCTGAACAAACAATTTGACCATCTTCTGAGACATTCCACCAAATACTATATCATCAACATAGATCTGAGCAATCATTAGACTTCCATGTTCATTCTTCACAAATAAAGTCTTATCAGAACCTCCTTTTCTGTAACCTGGAGCCACAAGAAATTGAGTCAGTCTTTCATACCAAGCTCTTGGTGCTTGCTTTAATCCATATAAGGCTTTCTTCAACTTGTACACATGATCTGGAAACTGATGATCCACAAAACCCTTAGGCTATTCCACATACACTTCTTCTTGCAGGTATCCATTCAGAAATGCACTCTTCACATCCATCTGAAATAGCTTGAACTTGAGAATGCAGGATACACCCAACAACAATCTTATGGACTCTAGTCTGGCCACAGGTGCAAAGGTTTCATCAAAATCAAGACCCTCTACTTGAGTATAACCTTGAGCAACTAACCTAGCCTTATTTCTGACTACAGTACCATTTTCATCTGTTTTATTCTTGTATATCCACTTAGTGCCAATCACATTCAGCCCTTCAGGTCTTGGAACTAGATCCCACACTTCACTCCTTTTGAATTGATTCAACTCATCTTGCATTGCTTCAATCCAAAATTCATCAGTTAGGGCTTCTTTCACATTTTTGGGTTCAAACTTAGACACAAAACAGGAATCAGTAGCAGCTGGGTCTGATCTCCTGGTTCTGACCCCTTGATCCAAACTCCCAATGATAAGCTCCTTAGGATGATCCTTCTGAATTCTAATTTATGGCCCTTTATTGGTAGGATCATGATCTGGATGCACTTCTGCTTCTTCAGACTCTGGATGCTTTTCTGCTTCTGAAGTTTGTTCTTCTGAGGCTTCAGACTCTGGAATAACTTCAGATTCATTCTTTTCATTCTCAGCAGACATATCATTAATAACCACATTTATGCTCTCCATTACAACTTTGGTTCTTGAGTTAAACACCCTATAGGCTCTGCTGTTTACTGAATAACCCAGAAATATGCCTTCATCAGACTTAGGATCCAGTTTTCTTCTATTTTCCCTGTCAGCCAAAATGTAGCATCTGCTCCCAAAAACATGAAAATATTTGACTGTAGGCTTCCTCCCTTTCCACAGTTCATACAATGTAGATGTTGTTCCCTTTTTCAAAGTGACTCTATTGTGTATGTAACATGCTGTGTTCATTGCTTCAGCCCAGAACATATATGGAAGTTTCTTAGCATGCAGCATGACCCTTGCACATTCTGCTAATGTCCTATTCTTCCTCTCAACTACACCATTTTGCTAAGGTGTGATAGGTGCAGAAAACTCATGCTTTATACCTTCAGAAGCACAGAATTCTGAGAAACTCTTGTTTTCAAATTCTTTGCCATGATCACTTCTGATTCTGACAATACCACAATCTTTTTCTCTTTGTAATTGAGTGCATAAGTCTTTAAATACTTCAAAAGTATCAGACTTCTCTCTAACAAAGTTAATCCATGTGAATCTTGAGTAGTCATCTACCATTACAAATGCATACCTCTTGCCTCCAATACTTTCTACTTGCATAGGCCCCATTAAATCCATATGAACAAGTTCTAGTACCTTAGTAGTTACCTGGTGAACTAATCTGGGATGAGACTTTCTTGTTTGTTTCCCAATTTGACAATCACCACAAACATTGTCCTCATTGATCTTCAGATTAGGTACACCTCTGACAGCTTCAGTACTTAGGATTTTTTTCATGCCTTTCAGATGCAGATGTCCCAGTTTCTGGTGCCAGAGTTTGACTTCCTCTTTTGAGCTCATAAGACAAGAAGTCAGGCTTCTTTCTTCTTCAGACACCCATAAATAACAGTTATCTTTGGATCTACAGCCCCTCATCTGAACCTTATCTTCTTGATCAGTCACAATACACTCTTGCTTGTTGAAATTAACCTTCATGTCTTGATCACAAAGTTAGCTAATACTGATCAGATTAGAAGTTAATCCTTCCACCAGTAGCACATCATTAAGTCTGGGCAAACCTTCACTGATAAAATCACCAATACCCAGAATCTGACCTTTTACTCCATCTCCAAATGTCACATAGCTTCTGGAATAAGGTCTTATATTACTCAACATCTTCTTAACACCAGTCATGTGTCTTGAACACCCACTATCAAAGTACCAGTCTTCTTTTGAAGTGGCTCTCAATGAGGTATGAGCAATCAGGCCTACATTCTGAACTTTGGGCTTCCACACCTTCTGAACATTGTGTCTGGGTGCAGCTGGTTGCACTCTTCTATATTGAAAATGTTCAGGATAACCATACAGTTTAAAGCAAAAAGGTTTAATATGTCCCTTCTTACCACAATGATGACAGGTCCAGGTATGATTCCTCCTTCTTCTGTTGAACTTCTGGGGTTGCATCTGAACATGCTTCTTAGGTCTCATCTGAGTATGCTTCTGAGGTCTCATCTGAGTTTGCTTCTATCCTTGCATCTGGGCTACCTTCTGAGGTTTCATTTGAGATGTTCCAACCATAGGATTATGAGTTTGAGTAGCAGGAACAAACTGACTAACATGATTTTTCTCCTTGAGCTTCAGACTCTGATCAACATAACCTAACCCAGTTTTTCCTTGCTTCTGGACATCTAGAATCTCCTCCAACTTATCAGTAGCAGAGTTCATCATCCTAACTTGTTTTTTCATCTGATCAAGTTGGGAATTAAGTTGGTTTACTTCTTCTTTTAATTCTGAATTATGCACTAGAAGTTCTCCTTTTTCAGCCTCCAGTTGAAAAATAGTCTCCTTCTGATCCAAAACTTGTTTGCAAACCTCAACACTTCTGGTATATAGCTTCTTGTAATTGTCAGCTAGTTCATCATATGAGGTTTTAGCAGCTTCAGACAAAGATGAAGCTTCAGACTCTGAGTCAGACTCTGAAAAAGTTTCAGACTCTAAAACAGCTTCCTTCTTCAAGATAGCTCCTGACCTCACTACCAGACCAGTATCACACATACCAGATTCACTTGCAGCCTCTTCTTCAGAATCATCATCAGACCATGCAACAGCTAGGCTATTCTTCTTCTACTTCTTAAGAAAAGTAGGACATTCAGTTTTGATATTTCCATAACCCTCACACTCATAGCACTGCACACCTTTGGCTTGGTTACTTTTCTCCTCAGACTTGGTCTTCTTCTCATCAGTTTGTTGCTTCTTGTTGTTGAATCTGAAGTTCTGACCTTTGGCTTTGGCTTTTCTGTCAACATTCTTCAGAATCTTGCTGAATTGTTTTCCCAGCAACACTAGAGCTTCTGATAGGTCATCCTCATCAGACTCTTGTTGATCATCAGCTTCAGAATTCACAGTAAAAGCTACACCTTTACCTTTCTTCTTAGGCTGTTTACAAAAAGCAGTCTCAAAGTTCAACAAAGAACCAATGAGCTCTTCAACATTCATAGCAGAAATATCATGAGCCTCTTCTATGGCTGTAACCTTCATATCAAATCTTCTGGGCAGGGACCTGAGGATTTTTCTTACCAACTTCTCATCAGACATCTTTTCACCAAGAGAATCAAAAGAATTTGCCATGTCCAGCACATTCATGTAGAAATCTTGTATGCAATCATCCTCCTTCATCTTCAGGTTCTCAAACTTGGTGGTCAGCAACTGCAATCTGGACATCTTCACCTTAGAGGTTCCTTCATGAGTTGTTTTTAAAATTTCCCAGGCCTCCTTTGCAACTGTACATTGCTTGATGAGTCTGAACATATTCTGATCCACACCATTTAAAATAGCATTCAAAGCTTTTGAATTTCCCAGTGACAGATCATCTTCAGCTTTGGTCCATTCCTCTTCAGGCTTCAAAACCTCAGTCTTATTACCATCTTTGTCTGTAAACACAGGATGA
Source organism: Medicago ruthenica (assembly GCA_018208015.1). Classification (NCBI taxonomy): domain Eukaryota; kingdom Viridiplantae; phylum Streptophyta; class Magnoliopsida; order Fabales; family Fabaceae; genus Medicago; species Medicago ruthenica. The sequence goes on from CM031371.1 coordinate 73,828,415, forward strand.
TCCCAGCCTTTGATCACAGCTTTCCAAGTCCTGCTGTCAATAGACTTTAGAAAAGCACACATCCTAGACTTCCAATACTCATAGTTTGTGCCATCTAGTAGGGGTGGTCTATTGACATAGCCTCCTTCTCTATCCATGCTTGCCACATATTAACTCCTCTGGATCTCACCCAAATCACAGGCAGGGTGCCTGCTCTGATACCAATTGAAATTCTGGCTGGACAGATCAGGTTCTGAATACTGATCAGAACTTGATAACAGGACACAAAGATTGTAAAAACAGAGCACAAGCAAAAACAAACAGAAGCAGCAAAATAACAAGTGCAGGAAAGATAAAAGGCACAGAGGTTTGTTAACCCAGTTCGGAGTAAACACCTCCTACTCTGGGGGATACCAATCCAGGAAGGAATTCCACTATAGGAATTAATCCTTATGACTCAAGACACTGACTCCCAGTTCCCAGCCTAAGCATTAAATTCCTTCTAGTCTTGAATTCTACCCAACACGTTGAGTATTAGAAAACCTCTAACTTCCTATCCAAGTAACTGCCCAGTTACTTGAACAACCCTTGAACTAAACCCAGTTCTGAAAACTACCCTGTTTTTAAGAACAACTTCAGTAACAAAACTTCATTCGTACCTAAAGGCTTAGAATGAATTACAACTCTATAAAACTCTAAACCAACTCAAACAATGAGTGGTGCACAAATAAAACTTAACAGCTTAAAACTCTAAGACTCTTTTTCTCTGAATTTCTTCAATTCTTCGTGTATCTTGAAAGCAGCAGCACTCCTCCTTTTATAACCTCCAACAATCAGAATTAAACTGGTTCAAATCTTCTGAATTGATATGTTTCTAATTTATGCAAGGCTCAATTAGGAAACATATAATTCTGCAATGTATCTCATCAAAGATTTCTTCTGAAAATATGATCTTCATAAATACGAGCCAAATCTTCATTAGATCTTCCACAAATCAATCAGTATTCTAGAAGCATTAATCCATAATAAAACCTTAACATATCTCTCAAAGATTCGCGTAGAAATAACTTGAAAAAGATCAGTTTCTGATGAAGTTAACCAAAGTCAACGCTGGCATCAGACTCTGAATTCAGCTTTTGAACAGCTACAGTGCTTCTGAAACAACCTTCAGCTTCTGATGGTGATTTCAGCTTCTGAACAGCTTCAAATGAGAAAACTTGTAACTGAAGAATTGTTCTAATCATGGAGATGCTACTATTCAACAATTTGGTTTTGCCAAAATATGCAGCCAACACCAAAAGACTCAACAGATTTGGCAGAGGAGCAGGTGAAACTGGTTGAGGCGCATCAGGCAGCGATGGCGGACCTGAAAGCCAAGCTGGAAGCGTCAGAGGAGGAGGGTGTTCTTGCTGAGGAGAAAGGGTTCGAGCGGGTGAAGGCTCAAGTCGCATGCCACTATCCAGACGCTTCATTGGAAGAGCTCAGCCTTTTTTGAACCGTCATGGATGGGAATATTGTGGATGAGGCGTAGCAGAAGACAATTTTTTTTATTGTCTTTCTTGTTTTAGTACAACCTCTATGGTTCAGTTTTATTTGCCACTGATTATGTAATGCCTTTCCGGCCCTTCAATGTTCAAACAATGATCTAGTTTGTGTTATTTCACCCTGTCGTTTTATTTACATCGATCCTATTGTCATGTTTTATATTATTTCGCCCTGTTTTTTGTTTGAGTCGAGTGTTAATTAAATCAGAAGTGTATGCCAAGCTTAGGCGATGTGCGGGCGAATATATATATTTTTGGTACTCGCGCTGAGAACTTAGGAAAAAAAAACCCGTCACTTATCTAAAAAATGTATGCCAAGGTGAGGCCATGTATGGGCGAAATGTCTTGCAATTTACATTGGGAACTTATGAAAAAAACCAATATTTTCGCTTTTGATCATGCCATGGGCGACGTCTTGCGAAGGCAAATTTCGATGGCAAATTTGTTGCCATAGGGGTCGTGTCCCCCTACAACGAAAGTTCTTAGCGCCACAGGGGTCTTATCGCCTCGAAATGATAGGTCTTAGTGCCACAGGGGTCTTATCGCCTTGGAATGATAGGTCTTAACGCCACAGGGATCTTATCGCCTCGGAATGATAGGTCTTAGCGCCACATGGGTCTTATCGCTCCTGAACGATAGGTCTTAGTGCCACATGGGTCTTATCGCCTTGGAATGATAGGTCTTAACGCCACAGGGGTCTTATCACCTCGGAATGATAGGTCTTAGTGCCACAGGGGTCTTATCGCTCCTGAATGATAGGTCTTAGTGCCACAGGGGTCTTATTGCCTCAAAGGAAAAAATGAAATCATAAAATAAGAGTACTTAATGTAGAACTGAGGCGCCTCGTTAAAAACCCCTGCCCTTGCAGGGGAAAAGAGTGCCACCCCATAACTTTTATTGAAAATTTGGAATAAATGTAATGTTACAGGATAACCATGCGGGAAAAAACGCCCCGACTTTGCAATGTAATTTAAAAGAAACTAACTGTAATAATGCCTTAAATGAACGACATTCCAAGTTCTCGGCACGGAGTTTCCAGACAACTCCTCCAGTTTATAGGCGCCATTGGGTAGCTTTTCTCTAACTCTGTACGGCCCCTCATAGTTTGGAAGTAACTTTCCCATCCTTGTTGGCGCCACAACCTGTCTAAGGACCAGATCACCCTCTTTCATATCTCTAGGGACCACCTTCGAGTTGTATTTCCGAGTGGCCCTCTGTTTTGCAGCAAACTCCTGAATGTGGGCGGCCTCCCTCACTTCATCCAGCATATCTAAGTCACACGCTTGGCCAATTTCATTATCTTCAGAAACAGACATTGTTAGTTTAAGGGTTCTCTAGTTAGTTTAAAAAATAAATCATATCAGTACCTATGTTATAGGCGTCCTCTCAGCGAAATACTTACACCAAGAGTTCGTACCTTTACATTCCACACTGAAGTTTTCTCTACGCCATGTGGGCGTGTCAACTTCAACAGGTAACATTGCTTCCCCCCGTACACCATTCTGAATGACGTCTCTTTTAGTGACGAGTGGGGTGTCGTGTGGTATGACCATAGAACCTGGGCACTTAATGGTGATGTAAGCATGGTAGGAAATAAAACAAATAACCAATGGTTACAAGTAAATATCAAGATGTATTTAACTATGACTAGGTTTACCTCATAAAGTCGTTATGACCAAAGCCCTTTGGCGTCGTCTAACTTCTTCTTGAGTCTGTTCACAATTACCTTGTTGGTGGACTCGGCTTGTCCGTTTGCCCGAGGGTGAGTGATAGACACGAACTTTGTTTGAATCCCAAGGTTGTTGTAGAAATCTCTAACAGTCTTGCTAGCGAACTGTGTTCCGTTGTCGGATACTATGCACCTTGGCAGACCGAAATGACATATGATCTTCTTCCAATAGAAACGCCTAACTCTTTCAGCGGTGATCTTCGCCACTGGTTCGACCCCGACGATGAAGAACTTTAGCTGACCTGGCACCAAGGGAAAACGGCCCAGAATATCTACGCCCCACTGACAGAACAACCATGGTGAGGTGACGGAATGCAACACTTCAGCCGGGGCATGAAGAAAATAGGCAAACTTCTGACACTTGTCACATTTCTTAACATATTCGGCGCAATCCTTCAGTAAGGTAGGCTAGTAGTATCCAGCCCGAACTATCTTGTTGGCGAGCGCCCTGCCGCCAACGTGGCTTCCACACATGCCCTCGTGGACCTCCAAAAGCACCAACTGTGTTTCACTTTCAGCCAAACATCTCAGCATCGGCGTCGAAACTCCCATTTTATAGAGCTTGCCAGCTTTCATGGTATACTTTGCACATTGCCTCCTCATTTTTTGCTCTTCCTCGTCCGATGCTAGCGATCAGTTTCCTTCCAGATATTTTACTATCGGCGTCATCCATCCTTCTCCCTCTACTTGGATAACACCTACAATCATTGCTTCAGTACTAGGGGCCGCTAACGTCTCCTAAATCACTGTCCTATTATGCCTGGTCTCTTGGTACTGGCCAGCTTTAAAAGGATGTCAGCATGGGAATTTTGCTCTCGTGGTACATAAGTTGCCTCGAAGAATGCAAATCTTTGAGCCGTTCTTGTACCTTCTACAGATATTTTACCAGTTGTCCGTCCTTTGCTGGGTATTCCCCAGCGATCTGAATGGTCATCAGTTATGAGTCACTTCGCGCCCTGAGATCTGTCGCGCCCATTTCCCGGGCTAACAACATTCTAGCGATGAGCACCTCGTATTCGGCTTGGTTATTGCTTGCCTTCCACTCAAACCTCAGGGACTGCTCGATTAGGATATCATCTGGACCCTCCAATACGATCCCTGCACCACTTCCCTTTAAGTTTGACGCCCCGTCGACTGATAAAATCCACACGAACGGCGATTGGGCCTCAATAGGCGAGCTCAACTCCACCAAGAAGTCTGCTAATACCTGCAACTTGATGCTACCTCTGGGAACGAACTGGATATCATATTCTGACAATTCCACGGACCACGACACCATTCGCCCCGCCAGGTCTGGCTTCTTCAGGACTTGCCGAACTGGGTGATTTGTCTTCACTACTATCCTATGACCTTGGAAGTAGGGACGCAGCTTCCTCGCCGTGGTTAACAGAGCCAAAACCAACTTCTTGATTTTTTGATAATGTAACTCGGCGCCTTTGAATACTTTACCGACGAAGTACACCGGTTTCTCGCCATCCTCCTTTTCCTGGACAAGAACCGAACTTAGAGCATTATCCGTCACCGACAAGTACAGGTTGAGTATGGCGCCCTTGTCTGGGCGAGTCAATATTGGAGGGGTGGCCAGGAAAGACTTAACCTTTATGAAGGCATCTTTGCACTATGCTGTCCATTCGAACTTCTGCCTCTTCTTGAGCGTTGTGAACAAATGAAAAGCTTTATCCCCTGCGCAAGATAGAAAGCGGGATAAAGCCGCCAACCGCCCTGTGAGCTGTTGAACCTCCTTTACTGAAGTAGGGCTCCTCATGTTGATAATGGCCTGACACTTATCCAGGTTGGCCTCTATCCCTCTTTTCGTCAGCATGTATCCCAAAAACTTCCTCGCCTGCACCCCAAATGAACACTTGGAGGGGTTTAGGTGCATGTTATATTTCCTCACACACCCTAAAATTTCCTCGAGATCCCGACAATGGTTCTCCTCCTCTGTAGTCTTCACTACCTTGTCGTCAATATATACCTCCAGGTTCCTCCCGATCTGGTCGGAGAAGACTTTATCCATCAACCTTTGGTAGGTGGCGTCAGTGTTCTTCAGCCCGAATGACATTATTTCATAGAAGTAGTTGGACGTGTTGGTCATGAAAGCCATTATGGGGGCGTCAAGGCGGTCCATCTGGATCTGGTTATAGCCCGAGTACGCATCCATGAAACTCAGCATCTTGTATCCTGAAGTGCCATTTATGAGCCTGTCAATGGCTGGAAGGAGGTATGGATCTTTTGGGCACTCCGTATTTAAATCTGGGAAGTCCACGCACATCCTCCACTTCCCCGAACTCTTTTTCACTAGCACAACGTTGGCCAAAGATGTTGGGTACTTGATCTCACTGATAATGTAACACCCTAAACCCCACATTTTAATTTTAATAAAAATACAATAATTAAATAAGCATGCAAGGGTGTCACACATCTTCATCAATTCAAAAAGGACTTTATTTAAATTAAAAACGTCGCAGCGGAAAAGTTCTCAAAACATCAAAGTAGTTTTTCACATCTTTAAAATCCACAACAAAACTGAATTCGAAAGAATTCTAAAACAAAATCTGAAATAAAATAAATCCCCATTCCCTAGTGTTACTAATCAGAGCGACGACTCGATAAAACTCCCAAAAGCGGCAAAAGTAAATAAGAAGGCTCCAACGCCATCCTCTGAGACTCACTGCTACTAATTATCTTCTTCCTGTGAATCTGTACCCGGCGAGAGTACAGTCCAATTTAAGAGGGTGAGAATATATCCAACACAAGAGAGGTACAAACACATGTGTAGATTCAGATAAAATAATCATCAATTGCAGTTAGGCATGTATACATTGCAGCCAGGTAATATTCACATTTATAACATATACATTCTTTAAAATACAATAAATAGGCATCAATTCAACATCTTATAATAACAAGTAAGCTTCAAAAACAAGTAATAACATTAAGTAGTCATTAACAGAAACACTGATCATTCACACATAATCATATAGGAGCACATCATTAAATATCACATCTTTAAATAGTTACACATCTTAAAATAACACATCTTTTATTTACACATCTTCAAATAGACTTACAACTATGTATGCAATGCCCCTAACTCGACTCTATATGCATGCGGTACCGGTTTTGGATATCAGAGGTATGTTACTGATTTATCCCCCATCTTTAAATCACATTTTTAAATCGGACTGACCATGAATGCATGAACATCAAATAATGACTCAACAATGCACATCTTTATATGACTCAACAACTACACATCTTTAAATAACACATCTTCAAATAACACATCTTTATATAACACATCTTTAAATCACACATCTTCAAATAACACATCTTTATATAACACATCTTTATGTAGCACGTCTTTAAATTACACATCTTCAAATATCACATCTTTATATAACACATCATTAAATCACACATCTTTAAATAGCACATCTTTAAATCAAACATTTTTAAATAGCACAACTTTATATAACACATCTTCAAATAGTACATCTTTAAATATTCACATCCTTATATAACACATATTTAAATAACACATCTTTATATAACACATCATTAAATCACACATCATCATATACACATCGTAAAAATAGGAAAAGTAATTTCAATATGACTATCATACCTATAAAAATCTCCATGAAATTATAGTTTATTAATTTTATTAATATAATTGTAATTCTTCACTGCCAATTGTATATGCACACAAGTTATATAATACCTTTAATACAAAGATAGCTACACGTCGCTAATAATTATCAATATGGTTGGCTAGTCACAAATAAATCACAAGAATTTCAGCATGGTTAAAATATGTATCTTATGAAATAGTACATAATTCGGTTCCAAAATCATATTAGCAATTAGTCACTTTAGTCTACAATATATATACATAATAATATAGAAGAATTTAAACCAAATAATGACTCAGAGAAGTAAGGCCGTAGTCGAAGAACATATCGGCATCTCAAAACAAAACAACTCAAACAATAGAAAGTAGTTTTTAAAAACTCAAATCAAAACAGCACAAAACCCCTTTCTTCATTAATGATAATGTCAATGGGGACATGTCATACCCCATTTTTTGACTTGTATTTTTTGTGTTTATCTCATTATTTATTTTTTACCTTTTATTATTTTATTATTGCTATAGTATTTTTATTTGCATTTTATCATTTTCATTATTAAGCATTACTATTATCATCATCATTATCCTTAATGTTTTTCTTTAATAATATCATTATTATCTTTACTACTATTAAGGTTTTTATTTAATACATTATTAAGTTATTATCATTTTTATTATTATTATTATTATCTTTTATCATCATTTTCATTATTATTGTCATTTGCCATTTTATTTATTTTCATTATCATTTACATTTATGCATTTCCACTATTATCCTTATTATTATTTATTTTACTCATTTTTCACCTTTTTATATTTAAATACAAAAAATCAAAAAAAGGGGAGTTCGCAGTGCGAAATCACCTTCGCACTGCGACCTCTGCGAAATTTTATGCAGAATTACAAACATTGGTTTATCCTTTTTGCTTTCAACTACAATTGTTGTTATTAGCATTATTACTTGTATTCTTGCTATTTTGTGACTGATTTGGTGCAGCAAGGCAAGATTTAATGTGTGACATTAAAGGTAAAAGGAAAGAAGGATTTTCTTCCAACCTCTCATGTGATCAAACAAATTGGCTATCCTTGGTCAGCTTTTGTCCCTCCAAATTGACCCCTCACCCAACCTAAACTTGCCAGCCAGCTGCTTGATCCCTTTCCTTCCCTTTTTCCCTGCCAAAACCAGTCAATCACAAGTGGTTTTTGTTGCAAAAAAGCTGTTTGATGTGCCCTGTTTTGAGCTGGATTTCTCCTCCCACACATAAGCCCACATGCTCATTTTGATTCCCCCAATCTCCCTGTACATGGCAGTACACGTTTTGATTGTTTGACCTTCCAAGATTGCAAGGATTGATCCCAAGAATCATCCCTTTTGCAGCTGCCCTGTTTTACAGTTTTTACCATCATTACCTTCTAGAATCAATGGCATTTGTGGCTGAGATCAGTCAAGACCTTGCCCCTTGGCACAAGGCAAAGCAAGTTCTATCCTTTAGCATTAAATGCAAAGTGTTTTAGCCTGAATTTAGCCCAAATCAGCTAGTGTTTTAGGATTTTGTTCATCATTGTTCATCATTACAAAGATTTGCATTTATGCCTATAAAAGGAATGGCAAGGCATAAGGATCACACACATTGAAACCAGTTAAAAACAGACCAATTCAGAGAGCCAACACACACGAAATTCACACCAAAAATCCCTTGCATTGCAGCACAAAATCAGTCCATCACAAACACTTAGAACTTTATTCATAACCTCTCACAAAGCAAGCAAGCCACTTCCAATCTTGTTCAAGCATTGCTAGGAGTTCTGTAAGTCTCCTATAATCCTTCTTTTCTATTGTGTTTGCTGTTTGCATATCTTGCTTTGTCCAATTTCACTTTGTGAACAAAAAACCTCTTTTGAACCTCAAAAAGGACCTCAAAGGGGCCAAGCTTTAAAACTGTGATTTTCCACCTTTTTTTTTCTTCCTTTTTGTCAAGTTTTTAACCTCCTTTAGGTTCTGAATCTTGCTTAGAAGCAGTTTCTGAACTTCTGTTCAGAAACAGCTTCTGAGTTTGAAAATTCGTATACTTCGCAGAGCAAAGTATTGCTCGCACTGCGAACACACCAGAACCTGACTTCGCAGAGCCAAGTTCTGGTTGCTCTGCGAAGTATATGAAACTCAGAACATGAATCAGGCATTCAAATGTCAAATTTTTGGGATTCTAGCCCTTGATTCAGAACCTAAAGAGGGTTAAAACCATTTTGGTCCAAACCCAATTCATAATCATGCACAACTTTAAAGATTTCACAAGTTCGTGCGACAAATTTCGAATAAACTTGTGAAACAAGTTATGTTCTTTAATATTTTCAAAACCAAGTTTGAGCAACAAGCCAAGTTCATCTATTTCAAAATAAACTTGAACAACCATGTTGTTCATGATTTTCAATCCAAACGTGAACTTAAGCCAAGCTTGCTCACGTTTTTAAAACCAAACTCGAATTGAGCCGAATTTGTGAACTTTCCAATTTTTTTGCATGTTTTATGATTGTGTTTGCCATTCAAACTTGAACCAAACTCGTTCTTGAGTTTCAATAACTTAAGCAACAAGTAACGTTCATGATTTTTAATAAGATCGAACAACAAATTTGTTCGTGTTTTCTTTTCTTTTTTACAACTTTCCTTTTAAAAGCTTTGGTTCCCTTTGAGGTTCCTCCGAGTGACAAAACCAAACTTGAATGAAACGGGAATGGCTTGACGTATGTCTCCCCAAACCTCGGTTGCACGAATGCGTGACGTATGTCTCGTCGCTCGGGCAATCGTCATTCCACCCTTGACGCGTCTCGCACGCTCAACCTTCCCTTGGCCCCCTTGTGGCCATTTTTATCCTTTTTCTTGGCCCTCGTGGTCAATCCGAACCTTTCGCGCCTTGCGCGTTTATTTTTAAACCTTTTTACGCCTTGCGCGAATTTTTCGCCTCAGTGCGTTTGTCTTTTGTTTATTTCTTTTAAAACATTCACGCCTTGCGCGAGCTTATCGCCTAGCGTCCATCTTTCACCATTTTAAAACTTTGTACGTCTTCGTACGTTTTTAAAACCTTTGTTCAAGTCCGAGTGGAAAATTTTTTCATCAAATCATTTACTTTTATGCATTGTCGTCAGTGGCCAGTTCGGCAACAACCCGAACAGCTGACTTTTACTTTCTTGTCGTCAATGGCCAGTTCGGCAGCAACCCGAACAGTTGACATTTACTTTCATTACACTTTTTTCTTTTTTTTCAAACTTTTTTCGCTCGGACGCGATCAAACTTTTTTTTAACTAAAACGAACCAACATACAAACGTTTTCTACCAAAGAACTACGTACGCTTTGAATTCTCCGACTACCGGGAGATACGTAGGAGCAAGATCAACATCTTGTCAAGCCCATTAATAAAAAACTTGTTTTTCCTTTCGTTTGTTTTTATCTCTTTCTTCATCTCGCATTATGTTTTTATATATTTCCTTTTATACATGTATAAACACGTAAGTAAAATATCGAAGCATTTTAAGCCTAAGCCGACTAAGAGGTTCCCGTTGAGTACAACGGATGTGAGGGGTGCTAATACCTTCCCCTCGCATAATCGACTTTCGAACCTAAAATCTTTTCTCAAGGGTAATTTCGAACTTTTTTCCTTTTTCCCCGAAAAATTAAAAGTTCAGTCGTAATTTAGAATTAGTGATTCAATGCTTCCCCAATAGCTTGACATCCGAAATTCGACGCGACAGGACAAAAAATAAACCATGTACGGAAATGGATAACAAATAGATGATAGCAACAAAATGAACCAAACATCCTTTCATATATGAAGTAAGTGTTTATTGTTAACCAATAAATGGATTTAAAATTAATTAATAAAAGAAAGATCATGCCGCAAAGCCATCGCTGATCGCAAAACACAGAAAGGTAGAAAATAATGAGTAGATTTTTAATCATAGAGCGGATCACCATATACTCTAAGTTATAGATCAACATGTCACAGAACTCAAACATTGCAATCAACGGAAATCAAGAATTAAAATTATATTCCCTCAAAAAAAAAAAATTATATAATTGGAGTAACTACAGTACCTTTATTATTCTATCAACCTGAATAAGTAATTAAATAATAGTGAAATTAAGAGAGAAATAAATATATTCAAAATCACAACAACAATTTAGAGCACGAATTTAACATGAATTCATTAAAAAATCATGAAAACAAGGAAGAAAAACAAAAACTCTTCACTACACATATGTCCATACAACCCTTATGGTGAATAGAGACTCCCCCTTACCTCTGATTTGGAGAATTTGAATGAATTCCTACGGTGAAATCTCTCTCAGGTTCTTCTCGCTATGTCTCCTTGCCTCTTCTCTCCACAACCCTAGTTTTCGTTTGATCTCTAATCTTTTCTCTGTTTGTTGTAACCCTAATTCTCTAATGCTCTCCTCTATTTATAACCTTTTAACTGGGCTAGGTTTCTCTCATAACTATTTAACAGATTTACTCTTCATTATTAAAATATATTATTGAGTACAAAAATATATTAGATTTAGTACAAAAAATATCTCAAATTGAGTACCAAAATATATTATATTCAGTATAAAAATATATTATTGAGTATCAAAATACATTTCAGATCACAAACCAAAATATATTAGGTTGTGCATAAAAATATTTTAGATTGCATTCCAAAATTATTTTAGCAAAACTTGGGAATTAAGAAATCACTTTCTAACAGGTATACTCTCCACCATTTACCTCCCCTTCTATCCTATTTAATTAAAACACTACTTAATTTCTTCATTCAAACCCCCTCTTTACTATTACACCACTACTCTTATTTTTTTCTAAAAACATCTCTTTCTCCTTAATTTCTCTTATTCTCCTATTTTTCAACAACTAACTAACTCATCTATTCGCTCAATACCCACAATCCAAAAACTTATTTGGAAAACACCAAACAGATAATTCCTAATAATATTAATATTACTTATATTATATACCAATAATACCAATAAATTAATATTTAAAAATCGGGGTGTTACAGATAAACCGGGCCGCCTTCAGCTTCTTTACTTCTTTGTCAACTGCTTTCCACCTCTCTTCTCCCACCTTTCTTTTCCTCTAGACGATTGGCTTCGCCTTTGGGTCTAATGCCAAACGGTGGCATACCACGCTTACGTCAATACCGGGCATGTCGAACGAGCTCCAAGTAAACAAATCTAAGTTTTTCTTCAGGAGGCGAACCAGTTCCTCCTCTTCGACCTCTGTCAAAGCCATGCCGACCTTAGTTGTTTGGGAGGTTTGCGGGCCGATCTGCACCTCCTTTGGGTCATCGATGGGAGTCAGCCTTTCTTCAACGTATTCCTCTCTTGGATCCAAATTCACAAAGTTAACGTCCTGGGCGTTTGAAGGGTTGGGGACCTGCCCGGACGACGAATGATATCACCTTCTTAATTTGAGACTGTCTTGGTAACACTTCCTTGCCATCCTCTGATCTCCTTTGATCACGCCCACCCTGCCGTTGGGCAAAGGATACTTCATGGTGAGGTGGAGCGTTGATAATGCAGCCGCCAACTAGTTAAGCAAAGGGAGCCCCAAGATTATGTTGTAGGATGAAGGCACACTGACCACCAGGTATCTGACTGAAACAGCCCTGGAGCTTTCTTCTTCACCAAACATTGTTCTCATGGTAATATATCCCTGCACATGCACCTGTTCTCCTATGAACCCAACTAGGGATCCCTTGAATGGTTGTAGGAACTTTGTAGGAACGATGATTCTGTAACATCCGGCGGCTCACCACACCCCACTCTGGGCTGGCCCCGCCGCGATGTACTCACGACCTTCTCCACCCCCCATGTGGAGTTTTTGCCTTCCGTGGGAATCGAACTCCGTACCTGAGGCTTAAGTACAAGTTCCTTGCATTCCCACTACCAATTGAGCTAGCTCAATTGGTAGTGGGAATGCAAGGAACTTGTACTTAAGCCTCAGGTACGGAGTTCGATTCCCACGGAAGGCAAAAACTCCACATGGGGGGTGGAGAAGGTCGTGAGTACATCGCGGCGGGGCCAGCCTAGTGTGGGGTGTGGTGAGCCGCCGGATGTTACAATTCCCTCTTTGATTGGAACCATGTCCTCCTCTTACATAGCCTTTCAAATGTCCCTCCTGTATTAACCTTTCAATCTCCCTTTTCAACACTCTGCAATCATCCGTGTGATGATCTCTCGCCTTGTGGTATTTGCACCATTTCTCTGGATCGTTTCCCATCACTTCAAATCTTGAAGCCAGTGGGTTAGGAATCAGTCTCGTGTGAAGCACCTCCTGTAATATGTGCTCCCTTCTCTGGTTCAGGGGCGTGAAGTTTTCTAGTGGCCTCCTGGCGGGTCACTTAAAAGAACCTTTCACTGGCTGAAGATAATTGTTCTTTCTGGGGCTATGAAAATTGTTTCCCCCAGAGCCTCTCTCTCTAGCATCTCTGGCCTTCTTCTCCGCGTTGGTTTCTTCATATGTAACACTCCTTCCTCGCCAGGATTTCCTCCATGGAATCCACTGGTTTTTGGGCCAAAGATTCGTGTTGAACTGACCGGCCTTCAATTCGTTATGGAATGCGCCGACAAAGATCTCCTGGTTGGGATAGGCAACCTTGATCGTAGCTTCGTTGAACCTGGCGAGGTACTCCCTTAATGATTATTGATGCCTTTGTCTGACATTGAATAGGCTGGTCATCGGGACCTTTCGAAGCTTGCTGGCAGTGAACTGGTGCACCATTCTCCTGGCAATGTTGGGATAGCTGGTAATAGAAAACCGGGACACGCCCATATGAAGGTGAGAAAAACACAAGAAGGGGGGTTGAATTGTGTTGGCTTTTTCTTTTCTTTCTCAAAAACTTAGGTTAGTTCAGAATCAGATATAGATCAGATTCTGAAACTATTTTCAGAGTTGTTTTGTAGCGGATATAAAGTAAATGAGAGAGAGAGAGAGAGAGAGAGAGAGAGACAAGCAATTTATCCTGGTTCCTTCCACAACCCGGAAGTAGTCCAGTCCCCTTGTTACTAACAAGAGATTTTTCACTATAATCACAAAGATTACAATTGCTCAAGCACACAGCTAGAGACTTCCTTGCTCAAACACACAGTATGAGACTTCCTTGCTCAAACACACAGTATGAGACTTCCTTGCTCAAACACACATTATGAAACTTCCTTGCTCAAACACAAAGTATGAGACTTCCTTGCTCAAACACAAAGTATGAGACTTCCTTGCTCAAACACAAAGTAGGAGACTTCCTTGCTCAAACACAAAGTATGAGACTTCTAGTTGCTCAAGCACACAAGCAAGATACTTTTTAATCAAACAGAATTACAAAGAATATGTTTGAGTTGAACACTTGATATACTATCAGTGGTGTTCACAAAATACAACACAGATTTAGACTCTATACTTAAGAAATTCTAAGATAATAAGATTTATAAGAATTTCTAAGTTATTTGATGACTTTCAGATTTGGCAGTTTTGTGTTTCCAGAAAACAGAGTAACAGAGTCATGAGAGTCTTAATCTTCTTCTTGAAATCTTCAATCCTTTATAGAGGAATAAAAAGCTTTTGTGAAGATTGCCAGGTCATCAAAATAGAGCCGTTTGGAATTAGAAGCTTCAGCCAACATTAAATTCTTATGTTTTGGTGTGCGAACAGAAAACAGAGGAACACGTTTTTTTGAATTGTTTCCTTAAAACTTGGCTGCGTGTTTCGTCCAAGGAGGCAAAGGTTGCAGAGAGCTGTTCTGACTGTACAGTACTTTACTGTTGACAGTGACAGTTGTTGACTTCTGCTTTTCCTTAAAACTCAGACGCAGTTCTTCAGAAGCTGGTCTTTCAGACACTGTTCATCAGACGCACTTCTTCAGAAGCACTGTTCATCAGACACTGCCTTCAGAAGCTGGTCTTCAGACGCACCTTCGGACGCATTATTCATCAGACGTACCTTCAGAAGCTGGTCTTTCAGACGCACCTTCAGACTTGCAAAACAAGCTTCAATATTTTCCTTTTGCTCTTAACTTGATCTTTCAGAACCACCATTAGATACAACAATTAATTATATGGTCCTGCACACTTAGAACAAGCATTAGCATATCCAATTTTCTTTTTAACAATTTGTTTATCATCAAAACTCAAAAGAGACTTGTTCATACATTTTGTTCCAACACCATATACCAGCTGAGGGCCGCCTCCGTGAGGGTTCCAGCGAGCATCTTGCATTTCAGAGAGTCCGCCGCTCCTATAATCACCATCTGGATGTTGAATGCCGTCTGATGTTCAGTGGGATCTGTCTTCCCATCGAACGAAGCTAGGTGTGCTGGCTTGAAGTTCTCCGGCACAGGAGCATTCCAGATCTCGGCAGATAAAGGTTGGGGGTCCTCTAACTCTAGATAATCCTGGTCATCTTGTTGCTCCTGTTGTTGTTGTTGTTAAGAGTTTGGATGGAGGCCTGAAGTTCCTCGTTCTGTTGAAGCAGCTCCTCGAGTTGGAGCTACATGGCGGTAATGGCGTCCGGATCGGCGACGTTGTTTCGGGATCCGACCATTACTAACTGTACGATTTTGGTTTATTTGAAATGGGATCTGGAAAGTTGAGGCCTGGGATAGTTTTACCGGGACCCACGATGGGCACCAACTGTTCCTGCTAGAAGGACAACAGTACCAATCCCCTGAGCGATGTTCAGACTCAAGAGCTTGGCTAGGGTCTTTTCTCCGTAATGAATGTGATGGTCTGGGGCAGTGTTCCGAGCTCCTTTTATACTTGTCCTAACCTAAGGAATGCCGTAGCGATCTATCCGGGATTCCCAAGCCACCTCACGTTGTGACTTGGTCCTCCTCCGGGGATCTCGGCCTCTAACAGGAACGTGGGAAAGACTCGATATACAGGTCGAATCGAGCCGTTAGCTCAAGTTTCATCGTGGACAGCCCGCTTCAGACGCGTCAATGGGGCCCTCCTTCTTTCCGTTTTGTTTTAGTGGATCCTTGACCTCGCCCACGTGGCGAACACGTGGGGAGTGGGCTCCAGCTTACTGGGGGAGGCTGCCATGTGTCCTGTGAGGAATAAGATGACGGTACATAGCCCCCCAAGCACGAGGCTCGAAGAGGCGAAGTGATTAATGAGATGATACTGCTGCGACGGCGCTAGGAAGATGACGCTACACAAACAAACAACTTAACAATTCAAATATCATGTGCTAAAACAAAGTATGACAATTTGTCCTAAAATCCCCACAATACTTTATCATACAGTTAATTCTATCCATCGATTTTCTCCAAAATTAGAAAACCTTTTTTTTCCACTATCAGAAACATTCTAAGTAAATCTTTCAATTGATGGTTTTGGAATACTCTTTTACATGCAAAAGATCCTAAAAAATAATCTCTGCAAAACATATTCTCAACCCAATAGATCTAGCAACTTTAACTATTAAAAAAACAAAAATACCAAAATACTAATTCCTTATTTGTCTTCTATATATGACATGAATTTATATGAGAAGCAAGCAATTTGCATTAAGAGTTAAGAATGAGTATAAAAAAGTGACATCTGAAACAAAGTAAATCAGATGCAAGATATGGAAACCAAACACAATGTTATTTATAGAAGAATGTTAAAAGTAGATGCATACACCTTTTACTTTGGTGTGGCGATTCCAACCCCAAGCACCAATTATATACTACTCAAATCACATTAAAATAGCAACAGAAAAATCTGAAACCAAACTGAAATAAGAAGAGAGAAATTCAAAATTCAAATGTTCTTACTCTAAAACTTGGTACCACGGCTTTATTTAATGAAACCTAATCAGTCTTGTGCATGGAGGTGATGGGAAGGAACATAATCTGAAATAAACAAATTGATGTCTTACCAGATGCTGATCCACCTGCAACACATGCAATGTGCACAAACAAAAAATAGATTAGAATGAATTAGAATCATAGTTATTTTGTTTTAAGAGAAAGTCACTAATAAGTTTGTTAGAGAAATTAAATCAAGCAAATGCTAGAAGTTTTGAGAAGCACAACTTGCTGCCATTCTTCATCACTAAGAAAAAATGCTATTGGACAAAATCAAGAGTGAAGGCACCGCCTATGTTTTCCTCATGACCACCGTTTGACATTTTGCTTAAAGGACAAGGAACCACTTACTTAGTATTAGTATGTTTGCTTAGCTATTAAGAGTAATACTTACAACACCAATGATCAAGTTACTTAGCATATATGTTTAGTAATTTCTCAAGGCTGTTATAAAAGGGCATGAAATACAGACTTGAAGTAAACTCTTGTTTAGGAAAAACAAATGACAATCAAACCTTGTTTGTTCCATCTTGTGACTTAAAAATGTAAGACCAACTAATATATAGTGACAGAAAGTAAAAGTTACAAAAGATAAGAAAAAAAACATCGGTTTAACAACGCAAGAAAGTCAGGAATATAGTTATGTTCATGAAATTAACTCCCACTGTTATTAACGCTATTTGGAGAGCTTGCATGTTATTTAAAACAACACATTTAGAGTGCACTCACTGCCTATATATGGTAAGACATGATTATAAAAAATATATTATTCCATTTGGTAATGATAGTTTTAAGAATCTTAAGCGTATGTATGACCAACATGACAGACAATATAGGAAAAGAGGTTTCTCTAATCAAACTTCACTTCACATATATAAAAAGAACTAAAGGTGGTTGAAAACTTGAAATTAATCACAAAAAAGACATACCATGCTCTTGCAACAAAAATAAGCATGTAGCAAGCTACTCCTTCATGAAATCGATACTTAAGCCTACAAAAAAAACGTATAAGAATGTACCCCCTAAGAAAGCTTAAGCACAAGGAAGTGAAGACGGCTTTTGCAGTAGATTTATCACTTAGCTTCAGATATTCATTTTGAGGCAGAGAATCCACAATGATACCTCTTACTCTGTGATGTTTTCTGTAAACCTTCCTTTCAGCATCAGTAAGACTTTTTCTGTCAATAGCTACTCCTACTTCATCAACTGGTATAGTTATACCATTTTCAATGATATCCTAGAGGCTATCATCTATTTCAATGATATGACTATACATCTTGTTTTTCCGTCAAGAGAACTTCTCAGGATCACCAGTAAACATAGGAGGGTTAGGGTGTGAGTGAGATTGCTTATCTTCAGTACCATAGTCATATGATACTGCAGCTCTAGATCTAGGAGCAGGTTGAGAGGAACCACCAGATTCATTTGAAGACATGTTTTTCTCAGGATCTTTTCTGACACACTGTTAAGTGATTGAATATCAGAACTGGAGCTCTGATACCAACTGAAGGTGAGAAAAACACAAGAATGAGGGTTGAATTGTGTTGGCTTTTTCTTCTTTCAAAAGATTGACTAAGAACTAGATTTAGATTCTGATAGAGTTCAGAGTCAGAAGCATAGTTTCAGAGTCTGAAGCAAGTTCAGATACTGATGCAGCGGATAAAAAGTAAAGGAGAAAGAGAAGGGAAAGACACAAGCAATTATCCTGGTTCCTTTCACAATCCGGAAGTAGTTCAGTCCCGTTGTTACTTACAAGATATTTTTCACTATAATCCAATGATTACAAAACTTGCTCAAGCACAAAGCAGGAGTGTAACACCCTAAACCCCACATTTTATTTTCTAATAAAATTCAATAAATAATTAAACACGCAAGGGTGTCACACATCTTGATCAAAACAAAAGACTTCATTTAAATTAAAAATGTCGCAGCGGAATAAATTTCAAAGCATTCAAAGTAATTGTAACATCATTAAATCAACATCAAAACTGAATTCAAAATGAATTCTAAAACAAAGTCTTAAATAAAAATAAGCTCCCAATCCCTAGTGTTACTAATCAGAGCGACGACTTGATAAAACTCCCAAAAACGATAAATAAACAGGAAGGCTCCAACGCCATCATTTGAGACTCACTGCTACTAGTTATCTCTTTCCTGTGAATCTGTACCCGGCGAGAGTACAGACCAAATTTAAGAGGGTGAAAATATATCCAACACGAGAGGTACAAACACATGTATAGATTCAGATAAAATAATCATCAATTGCAGTTAGGCATGTATACATTACAGTCAGGTAATATTCACATTCATAACATGTACATTCATTAAAATACAATCAATAGGCATCAATTCAACATCTTATAATAACAAGGAAGCTTCAAAAACAAGTAATAACATTAAGTGGACATTAATATAAACACCAACTATTCACACATAATCATAAAGAAACACATCATCGAATATCACATCTATAAATAACACATCTTTAAATTACACATCTTCAGATAAACTTGCAACTATGTATGCAATGTCCCTAACTCGACTGTATATGCATGTGGTACCAAACCTATCACCATCGTCAAATATTTTGGACATCAGAGGTATGTTACTGATTTTGTCCACACCATCGTCAAATATTTTGGACATCAGAGGTATGTTACTGATTTTGTCCACACCATCGTCAAATACAACATCGTTAAATAGACTCGACCATGAATGCATGAACATCAAATAATGACTCAACAATGCACATATTTATATGACTCAACAATTACACATCTTTAAATAACACATTTTTAAATCACACATCTTCAAATAACACATCTTTATATAACACATCTTTAAATCACACATCTTTATATAGCACACCGGTAAATCACACATATTTAAATAACACATCTTTAAATATCGCATCTCTATATAACACTTCTTCAAATATTTTATCATTTACATATAGTTAAATAACAAATCAATTACACATCTTTAAAAAAATAAAAAAAAAACACAACAACACGCATCATCAAATGATTCCTATCTGTTTCAAATCAATTGGTACACAACGACCAAAATAAAATGGAAATTAGAAAGAAAAAGTTAATTAGAACATGAATCAACTTTTATGCCATGTATATATATTAATAAGGGGCAGCCAAATCATTGTTCTACAACCACGTTTCAATTTTACAAATTTTTTCATGATGCACAATTAAAATTTAATAACAGAAACACTCCATACCGAATTGACTACCAAAGTTTGAGCAATATATATACACATAATTGACTGGCACGTGAAAAGAACAATTCAGAGGCACATATAATATATGTTACACAGATATAAAATTGAACAAATCGAAAAAGTTGAATTAAGCCATACAATTATGCACATACCAATATAATGATTTAAACGGAGCATGCACGAGCAACACGAATCATCAAAGAAAAACTAATAAAACTAATAGTCATCAAAGGAATTAAGAATAAAACACTATAAAAGAACACAAATTTAACATGAAATCATCAAAAGATAATGAAAATAAACAAAAACCCTTCACTACCCATATGTTCATACAACCCTTATGGTGAATAGAGACTCCCCTTACCTCTGGTTTGCAGAATTTGAATGAATTCCTACGGTGAAAACTCTCAGGTTCTTCTCGTTATGTCTCCTTGCCTCTTTTCTTCACAACCCTAGTTTTCGTTTGATCTCTAATCTTTTCTCTTTTGTTATAATGTTAATTCTGCAATGCTCTCCTCTATTTATATCCTTTTAACTGGGCTAGGTTTCTCTCATAACTAATTAACGGTTTACTCTTCATTATTAAAATATATTATTGAGTACAAAAATATACTAGATTTAGTACAAAAATATCTCAAATTGAGTACCAAAATATATCATATTCAGTATAAAAATAATATATTAGATTTAGTACCAAAATATCTCTAATTGAGTAACAAAATATATCATATTCAGTATAAAAACATATTATTGAGTATCAAAATATATTTCAGATCACAAACCAAAATATATTAGATTGTGCATAAAAATATTTTAGATTGCATTCCAAAATTATTTTAGCAAAACTTGGGGACTAAGAAATCACTTTCTAACAAGTTTACTCTCCACTATATACACCTCCTATTTAATTAAAACACTACTTAATTCCTTCATTCAAACCCCCCTTTTTACTATTACACCTCTACTCTTATTTTTTCTAAAAACATCCTGTTCTCCATAATTTCTCTAAATCTCCTATTTTTCAACAACTATCTAACACATCTATTCGCTCAATATACACAATCCAACAAATTATATTGAAACATCAAACAGATAATTCCTAATAATATTAATATTACTAATATTATATAACAATAATACCAATAAAGTAATATTCAAAAATCGGGGTGTTACAAAGAGCCTTCTACAATGCGCAAACACTAAGAGACTTCTTATGCTCAAACACTAAGTAAGAGACTTTTGATTGCTCAAACACAAAGTAAGAGACTTCTAACAAATAAAGTTGCACAAAATTTGTTTGGGATGAACACTTGATATACTATCAGAGGTGCTCACAAAATACAACACAGTTTTTAAGACTCTAGACTTAAGAAATTCTAAGATGAGAAAGTTTGTAAGAATTTCTAAGTGTTTGATGCGTTTTGATTTTGGCAGAGTATTGGCACTTGTAAAAATTGTAGAGTCCTTCTTTTTTTCTTCAAGTCTTCAATCCTATATATAAAGGAGTAGAGATACGTTGAGAAATGTCAAATCATTAAAGAGTCCGTTGAAGAAGCTTGATCTTCCACTGTTGATTTGTTGCTTGATTTGGTTCACATACTGGGAAGAATAACGTTTGAATCCTTTTCTTTAAATGGAATGAACCGTTTCTGAGTAGGAGACAAGAATTGCAGAGTACGTGTTCTGAGTCTGAACATTTGCAGTGTACTATGTACTTTCTGATAGTGATTGCATTTGACTTCTGATGATCTTCAGAACTTCCATCTTCTGGGGCTCTCTTCAGATCCTCAAGAGTTCTTCAGAATCTGACTTCAGCTTCTGAGGCTTCAGACTTCAGCTCCTGACTTGCAATGCAGCTTCTCATTGAATTTCTTTGCTCTTCAATTTGTTCTTTTAGACCCAACAAATGATTATTTCTTGTATAAATTTTTGTCTATTGTCCTGCATACTTGAACAAATATTAGCATATCCAATTTATCTTTTAATACCTTGTTATCATCAAAACTAAAGAGGTTTGTTCAAAACTATTTTGTTCCAACATTTTCATTGTCGATCTCATTTCTGCTGCACCACACTCGGTGATCATGATTTCAATTTTTGATGGCAGCGAAGATGCCTATTGGTGGCTTATTTGCTCTAAAAATTCTTCCATTCTAGAGGATTATCAGATGTATGGATGCTCATCAAAACTGCTTTAGCCATGAGAGGCTATGCTCTCACATGGTGGCTATGGTGGACTCACCACAACCCCGAGTCAAAATGGGAATCGTTCACAATCGCTTTCCTATGGCGATTTCATCCTGAATTCTATGATGTTTTGACACACAATTATTAATTTTGCTTTTAAATTTACGTTGGACTGTCACGATAAGAGAGATGGTAGAAGATATGCTATCATATATTGTTTCAATTTATGATAGCTTATCTATGACTAATTTGACCCATGTAACTAATCTCATTTAGTGGGTAACATTTGTTGGTGTATCATACCCTACCTCTATACTCAAAACTTATCATAAATAGAGGTTGAGAAAAAAATAATTTACTCATTTTTACTTTTAAAATATAAAAAATTGAAAAATATCATAAAATTTAAAATATTTGTTAAAAAATAAATAAAACAAAACCTGGCATTAAACTACAAGTTTTATTTTTGAAAGAGACATTAAACTACAAGTTAAAAAAATTAATTTAAAAAGATTATGTATGATTTTATTACAAGGTAATTTTGCCATTTTATATAACCTAACAAATTAAATATGTAATGACCATATGCATCTTGATGTTCTAACCAAGCCATTTTGATAACACTCGTGTCAATGAAATGCAGACTGTATTCTCTCTAGTCACTTTAAAAATTAAAAGTTAATTTTTAGATTCGTTAAATAATTGATGTATCTAAATATGTTGTTTGATGTTCTTTCCAAAAGCCTGTTAAGAGCAGTGTTCTAAAACCCGGACCAAAACGGGCAGTCGGACCGCGAACCGGAGGGAAACGTGGGTCGGTCAGCTACCAGGACCGGACATGCAATCAACCCGTCGAAACCCGGTGTGACCCGGCCGGGCCTGTGGTCGGACCGGTGAACCAGTTAAAATCGGTGTGACCCAGACCGGTTTTCTTCAGCAAAAAAAATCATCCCAACCAACACTCTCAGATCTAAAGTTTAGTACCCTTTCTTTTTCCTTTTATCTAACTTCAAAGAACGGGTAAAAGAGGATAGAGAGACAGAGCACAAAAAAGAACATAGAGGGAAAGAACTTTCAAAAGAAAGAAGATCAAGTAATAACCATAAAAAAGTGAGAGAAAAAAAATCAGAAAAGTTATATGCACGCCGCCGTTGGAGCTTTTCTTATATCCTCCCTCTTCGCCCTTCATATGAAAACAAGTCTTCATATGACAATTAGTGATTTTAGGGTTTGTTATAATGGGCTTGGGGCATATAAATAATTAAACAAAATGGAAAATTGCTCTTCTCCCAAAGGGAATCGCTCACTCCGACCTGATCTGCTTAAACTACCCCTCATGTGACTTAAGTCACGTTCGGTAGCATCAGCGTGACTTAAGTCACGTTGACATCTACCGAGCCTGACTTAAGTCACGCAGGTTATACACCAACGTGAGTTTGTTGGAACAAAATGTGTTAAACAACTCTCTTCTGAATTAAGGGGAAGATTGTTGAAACATTATGTGTAAACATATCTCTCTTTATGGTTTTGATGATAACAAAAATGTTAAATAGAAAATTGGTTATTTGCTAATGCTTTGTTCAAGTGATTTCAGAACCACGTGTTTATTGAATGGAATTTGATAATGGTTATGAAAGAACAAGCTTAGAGCAAGAAAGGAAAGCTTAGAAGCAATGTTGCAAAGGTGGAAGAAAACTGGGTCTGAAGAAGTGCTCCTGAAGTGGTGCTTCTGAAGGGGAGTCTGAAGCCTGCGTCTGAAGAAGTCAACAAAAGTCAACGTCTGAAGACCAGCTTCTGATCCGTACAACTGAGACCAGCTTCTGAAGTTCAGTACGTGAAGCCAGCTTCTGATGAAGAGAAGCTTCTGAAGTCTGATGTGGCATGGAAAGCAACTGTTACTGTGCGCATTTAATGCCTGGATATGTCAGAACAACTCGATGGAACAGTTGTCTCCCTGACTCAAACATTCCCCAGCTTTTAAGGAAAGCAAATTCAAAAATGGCTGCTGCTCTGTTTTCTGGAAAAAGTTCAGCACACAATTTCAGCTATCCTAGCTTACAACTTGCAACGGCTCTTTTCCTAAAACCTGCAAATCTTCAACAGCTCTAATTTCCTCTATAAAAGGAAGAAGATTTGAAGAAGAAAAGTTGAAGACTCTTGAAACAAAACTGCTGAACCTGTGCTCTGTTTTGCTGTCCAAAACTCATAAGTTCAAAAACTCTTAGAAATTCTTTTTAGTTTCTGTAACTTAGAATTTCTTAAGGTTAAGAGTCTTAATCTGTGTTGTATTAAGAGAACACCTCTGATATTTTATCAAGTGTTCAACCCAAACTCATTTCTTTGTAATTCAGTTTGGTGTCTAAGTCTTAGTCTGCGTACTAAGCATTGTAAGCCTCATTACTTAGTGTTTTGAGCAAGCTGTAACCTCATTCCTTTGTGGTCTGAGTCTGGAAGTCTCTTGACTTAGTGTCTTGAGCATTGGAAGTCTCTTGACTTAGTGTCTTGAGCATTGGAAATCTCTTGACTTAGTGTCTTGAGCATTGGAAGCCTCTTCCTTTGTGGTTGAGCAATTGGAAGTCTCTTCCTTGGTGGTTGAGCAACTGGAAGTCTCTTCCTTAGTGGTTGAGCAATTGTAATCATCTGATTATAGTGGAAATCTCTTGTTGGAAAACAAGGGGACTGGACTACTTCCAACATTTGGAAGGAACCAGTATAAAACATTGTGTGTCTCTCTTTCCCTCTCTCTTTTCATATTAAATCCGCTGCAATACACTTCGATAATAGTTCAGAACTGATTCATATCAGCTTCTGAACTTAACTTAAGTTTTTGAAAAGAAAGAAACCTAGTTTTTGTCTCACACAATTCAACCCCCCCCCTTCTTGTGTGTGTTTTTCTCACCTTCAGTTGGTATCAGAGCTCCGGTTCTGATATTAACACTTAACAGTGTGTCAGTAGGATCCTGAGAAAAACGTGGCCTCAACTAGTGGTTCACCTCCACCCTCTCCCAGAAATCAAAGAACTGTATCATATGATTATGGTACAGATGACAAAAAATCTAGATCACACAATAAACCCCCAATGTTTACTGGTGATCTAGAAAAGTTCTCATGGTGGAAGAGCAAAATGTACAGTCATATAATTGGTATTGATGACTCACTTTGGGATATCATTGAAGATGGAATCTCAATACCAGTTGATGAAGAAGGTGTTGCTGTCAACAGAAGAGCTCTAAGTGATGCACAAAGAAAAATCTATAGGAAGCATCACCATGTGAGAGGAATCATTGTGGATTCATTACCTCACAATGAATATCAGAAGCTGAGTGACAAGTCAACTGCTAAAGCTATATTCACATCCCTCTGCTCTAACTATGAAGGTAATAAAAAGGTTAGAGAAGCTAAGGCAAACATTCTTGTTCAGCAATATGAATTGTTCAGAATGAAAGAGGATGAAAATATTGAGACAATGTTCTCAAGATTTCAGACTCTGGTTTCTGGACTTCAGATTCTGAAGAAGAGTTATACCACAGCTGATCATGTGAACAAACTCTTAAGAAGTCTGCCATCTAAATGAGACCTAAAGTGACTGCTATTGAGAAAGCTAAGGATCTGAATACTTTAAGTATTGAGGATCTTATAAGCTCCCTCAAGGTGCATGAACTAGGACTCAATGAGGATGAGTCTGTTAGAGAACCAAAATCATTAGCCCTGAAATCTAAAAGAAAGCCTGCTAAAGCTTTGAAAGCTATTGAATCTGAAGAAGAATTTGTTGAGTCTTTTGGTGTTGGCTGCATGTTTTGGCAAAACCAAGATATTGAGTAGAAGCATCTCCATATGTAGAACATTTCTTCAGTTGGAAGTTTTTAATTTTGAAGCCATTCAGAAGCTGAAAATGCCATCAGAAGCTGAAAGCACTGTAGCACTTCAGAAGCTGATTCAGGTTCTGATGCCAGCGTTGACTTATGTTGACTTCATCAGAAGCATTGTAACACTTCAGAAGCTGATTCAGGTTCTGAAGTCCAGCGTTGACTTATGTTGACTTCATCAGAAGCTGGTTATTTTCAAGGTTTTTCTATGCGAATCTTTGCAAGATTTATTGAGGATTTATCCACACATATGGCTTCTTGAATGCTGATTTATTTGGAGAAGATTTTATTAAGATTTGGTTCAAAGATATGAAATTCATATTTTCCTGTTATAATCTTTAAAAGATTCAATGCAGTTTTATTTGTTACATTATTGGACCAATCTTATTTCAGTAACAAATCAAATCAGAAGATTAGTTTGTTATTTATGCTGCAAGACTGAAGGCTATAAATAGAGGAGGGTTGCTGCTATTCAAGACTTACGAATTGAGAGTTATAATTCAGAGAATAGAGTCTGTGTGTTAAAACTTAGAGTTTTATTTGTGCACCACTCATTGTCTGAGTTGGTTTAGAGTTTTTATTAAGTTGTAATTCATTCTAAGCCTTTAGGTACGAATGAAGTGTTGTCATTGAAATTGTGTTCAAAAACAGGGGATTGTTAAGGGTTGTTCAAGTAGTTGGGTTTAGTTGCTTGAATAGGAAGTTAGAGGATTCTAATACTCAGAGTTGGGTAGAAGTCTGACTAGGAGGAGTTTAATTGCTAAGGCTGGGAACTGGGAGTCAGTGTCTTGAGTCTTTGGGTTAAATCCTATAGTGGATTTCCTTCCTGGATTGGTATCCCCCAGAGTAGGAGGTGTTTACTCCGAACTGGGTTAACAAACCTTGTGTGTTTTTAGCTTTCCTGCACTTTACTTTTCTGCTGTTTATCTGCTTTTATATTGTGCTAAGTTCTGTTCAGAACCTGTTGGTTCAGAACCTGCGTTTATCTCTTAAGTATTGCCTGGCCAGAATTTCAGAATTTCCTGAGGGAAATTCTGATGAAGATTCAGATGCTGATGAGCTTGCAATGCTTTCTAAAAGAATTCAGTATATAATGAATAGAAAGAAGAAATTCTCTAACAGAAGCAGTAACTTTAGAGGATCTGGTTCAAAGAGGGATAACCAGAAGGAAAGCTGTTACAACTGCAAGAAGCCTAGGCACTTCATTGCTGACTGTCCTGATCTTCAGAAGGAAAAGTCTAAGGAGAAAGCAAAGAAGTCCAGCTCAAAGTCCAGCAGTTTCAGAAACAAGCTTAAAAAGAGTCTCATGGCAACATGGGATGATCTGGACAATGAGTCTGAATCTGATGAAGAGGAAGCAAACCTAGCCTTGATGGCAACTGCATTTTCTGATGCAGAATCCTGTTCAGATTCAGATGAAGAAGATGAGGTATATTCTGAACTCACTAGATCTGAATTGATTGAAACAATTAATGATCTTATGAGTCATCTAAAGAGCAAGTTAGGAGAAATAAAATCTTTGAAAAATAAAACTAACTTGCTGTCTGAGGAAAATCTTAAACTTCAGAATCAAATATTTGAATATGATGAAGAAGTTGAAGAACTCAGAAAAGAGGCTCATAAGAAATCTGAAGAGATTCCTAATGAACATGAAATAGCTCTTCAGGATTTTATTTTAACTGGAATCAATAGAACTAAAATTGCCTCTATGCTTTATAATATGGTCAGAAACAAAGGTGAAGGCATTGGCTATGATTCATTTAAACCTTCAAATGAATCAAACTCACCTTCATGTTCTGTAAATATTTTAAAAGGCAATGGTATATGCTTTGTGCCTACTTCTGATAACTCTGAGAAATTGAAAAGGTCAGAAACTGAGACTAAGTCTGAAGTTCTGAATAGCTCAGACTTTGAAGCTTCTGAACCTAAGGATAAGATGAAGGCAGATGTTAAAAACTTGCCTAAATCTAAACCAAAAGGTCCTAAAGTCTATTGACAGCAGGACTTGGAAAGCTGTGATAAAAGGCTGGGAACATCCTGAGGTTTTGGACAAAGATGGTAACAAAACTGGAGTTTTGAAGCCTGAAGAGGAGTGGACCAGAGCTGAAGATGACTTGTCTCTGGGAAATTCAAAAGCTTTGAATGCAATCTTTAATGGTGTGGACCAGAAGATGTTCAGACTTATCAAACAATGTACTGTGGCTAAGGATGCGTGGGAAATTCTGAAAACCACCCATGAAGGAACTTCTAAGGTGAAGATGTCCAGATTGCAGTTGTTGACCACCAAATTTGAGAACCTGAAGATGAAGGAAGATGAATCTATTCAGGATTTTTACATGAATGTGCTGGACATGGCAAATTCTTTTGATTCACTTGGAGAAAAGATGATTGATGAGAAGTTAGTCAGAAAAATCCTCAGGTCCCTGCCCAGAAGATTTGACATGAAGGTCACTGCAATTGAGGAGGCTCATGATATTTCTGCTATGAAGGTTGAGGAGCTGATTGGGTCTTTGTTAAATTTTGAGACTGCATTCTGCAAACAGCCTGATAAGAAAGGGAAAGGTATAGCTTTTACTGTGAATGCTGAAGCTGATGATCAACAAGAGTCTGATGAGGATGACTTATCAGAAGCTCTAGTGTTGCTGGGAAAACAATTCAACAAGATTCTGAAGAATGTTAACAGAAAAGCCAAAGCCAAAGGTCAGAATTTCAGATTCAATAACAAAAAGCAACAAACTGATGAGAAGAAGACCAAGTCTGAGGAGAAAAGTAACCAAGCCAAAGGTGTGCAGTGCTGTGAGTGTGAGGGCTATGGGCATATCAAATCTGAATGTCCTACTTTTCTTAAGAAACAGAAGAAGAGCCTAGCTGTTGCATGGTCTGATGATGGTTCTGAAGAAGATGATGATAGTGAATCTGGTATGTGTGATACTGGTCTGGTAGTAAGGTCAGGAGCTATCTTGAAGAAGGAAGCTGTTTTAGAGTCTGAGACTTTTTCAGAGTCTGACTCAGAGTCTGAAGCTTCTTCTGTGTCTGAAGCTGCTAAAACCTGATATGATGAACTAGCTGATAACTACAAGAAGCTGTATACCAGAAGTGCTGAGGTTTGCAAACAAGTTTTGGATCAGAAGGAGACTATTCTTCAACTGGAGGCTGAAAAAGGTGAACTGTTAGTGCAGAATTCAGATCTAAAAGAAGAAGTAAGCCAGCTAAAATCCCAACTTGATCAGATGAAAAAGCAAGTTAGGATGATGAACTCAGCTACAGATAAGTTGGAGGAGATTCTAGATGTTCAGAAGCAAGGAAAAACTGGTTTAGGTTTTGTTGATCAGACTCAGAACCCCAAACAGAAGATTTTTGTTAAAGAATTTGTTCCTGCCACTAAAACTGATAATCCTATGTTTGTGAAAGCTCATAAGAGACCTCAGATGCAAGGTCAGAAGCATGTTCAGATGCAAAGTCAGAAGCATGGTCAGATGCTACCTCAGAAGCAACCCCAGAAATCTTTCAGAAACAGAAGGAGGAGGAATCATCCATGGGTCTGTCATCATTGTGGAAAGAAAGGGCATATCAAACCATTCTGCTTCAAACTTTATGGCTATCCTGAACATTTTCAGTATAGAAGAGTGGAACCAGCTGCTATCAGACACAATGTTCAGAAGGTATGGAAGCCCAAAGTTCAGAATGTAGGTCTTATAGCTCATACTTCTTTGAGAGCCACTTCAATAGAAAATTGGTATTTTGATAGTGGGTGTTCAAGGCACATGACTGGTGTGAAGAAGCTACTGAGCAATATCAGATCATACTCCAGAAGTTATGTGACATTTGGAGATGGTGTAAAAGGTCAGATTCTGGGTATTGGTGATTTGATCAGAGAAGGTTTGCCCAGACTTAATGATGTGCTACTGGTGGAAGGATTAACCTCTAATCTGATCAGTATCAGCCAACTTTGTGATCAAGAATTGAAGGTTAATTTTAACAAACTAGAGTGTATTGTTACTGATCAGGAAGATAAGATTCAGATGAGAGGCTGCAGATCCAAAGACAATTGTTATTTGTGGGTTTCTGAAGAAGAAAGAAGTTTGACTTCTTGTCTTATGAGCTCAGAAGAAGAAGTCAAGCTCTGGCACCAGAAGTTGGGACATTTGCATCTGAAAGGCATGAAAAAAATCCTAAGTACTAAAGCTATCAGAGGTGTACCTAATCTGAAGATCAATGAGGACAATGTTTGTGGTGTCAAATTGGGAAACAAACAAGAAAGTCTCATCCCAGATTAGTTCATCAGGTAACTACTAAAGTACTAGAACTTGTTCATATGGATTTAATGGGGCCTATGCAAGTTGAGAGTATTGGAGGAAAAAGATATGCTTTTGTAATGGTAGATGACTACTCTAGATATACATGGGTCAGCTTTGTTAGAGAAAAGTCTGACACTTTTGAAGTTTTCAAAGAGATGTGCATTCAACTACAAAGAGAAAAGGACTGTGGCATAGTCAGAATCAGAAGTGATCATGGCAAAGAATTTGAAAACAAGAGTTTTTCAGAATTCTGTGCTTCTGAAGGTATAAAGCATGAGTTTTCTGCACCTATCACACCTTAGCAAAATGGTGTAGTTGAGAGGAAGAACAGGACTTTAGCAGAATGTGCAAGGGTTATGCTGCATGCTAAGAAGCTGCCATATATGTTTTGGGCTGAAGCAATGAACACAGCATGTTACATACACAATAGAGTCACTTTGAAAAAGGGAACAACATCTACTCTGTATGAATTGTGGAAAGGGAGGAAGCCAACTGTGAAATATTTCCATGTTTTTGGGAGCAGATGCTATATCTTGGCTGACAGAGAGAATAGAAGAAAACTGGATCCTAAATCTGATGAGGGCATATTCCTGGGTTATTCAGTGAACAGCAGAGCTTACAGGGTGTTTAATTCCAGAACCAAGGTTGTGATGGAGTCCATAAATGTGGTTATTGATGATTTGTCTGCTGAGAATGAAAAGAATGAGCCTGAAGTTGTTCCAGAGTCTGAAGCCTCAGAAGAACAAACTTCAGAAGCAGAAAAGCATTCAGAGTCTGAAGAAGCAGAAGATCAACCAGATCAAGTTCCAAATGGTAAAGGGCCATCAATTAGAGTTTAGAAGGATCATCCTAAGGAACTTATCATTGGGAGTTTGGATCAAGGGGTCAGAACCAGGAGATCAGAACCAGCTGCTACTGATTCGTGCTTTGTGTCAAAGGTTGAGCCTAAAAATGTGAAAGAAGCCCTAACTGATGAATTTTGGATTGAAGCAATGCAAGATGAGTTGAATCAATTCAAAAGGAGTGAAGTGTGGGATCTTGTTCCAAGACCTGAAGGGCTGAATGTGATTGGGACTAAGTGGATATTCAAGAATAAAACAGATGAAAATGGTATTGTAGTTAGAAACAAGGCTAGGTTGGTTGCTCAGGGCTATACTCAAGTAGAGGGATTGGATTTTGATGAAACCTTTGCACCTGTGGCCAGACTAGAGTCCATAAGACTACTGTTGGGTGTATCCTGCATTCTCAAGTTCAAGCTATTTCAGATGGATGTGAAGAGTGCATTTTTGAATGGATATCTGCAAGAGGAAGTGTATGTTGAACAGCCTAAGGGTTTTGTGGATCCTAAGTTTCCAGAACATGTGTACAAGTTAAAGAAGGCTTTATATGGATTGAAACAAGCACCAAGAGCATGGTATGACAGACTGACTCAATTTCTTGTGGCTCAAGGTTACAGAAAAGGAGGTTCTGATAAGACTTTGTTTGTGAAAGATGAAAATGGGAGTCTGATGATTGCTCAGATTTATGTGGATGATATAGTGTTCGGAGGGATGTCTCAGAAGATGGTCAAATTGTTTGTTCAGCAAATGCAGTCACAATTTGAAATGAGCTTAGTTGGTGAACTTACTTATTTTCTTGGATTACAAGTCAAGCAAATGGAAGATACAATCTTCATTTCTCAGAGTAAATATGCCAAGAACATAGTGAAGAAGTTTGGAATGGAATCAGCTGCTCATAAGAGGACACCAGCTGCTACTCATCTGAAGCTAACCAAAGATGAACAAGGAGTATCAGTTGATCAAAGCCAATACAGAAGCATGATTGGGAGTCTATTGTACTTGACTGCAAGCAGACCAGACATTACTTTTGCTGTTGGAGTGTGTGCAAGATATCAAGCTGATCCTAAGATGAGTCATCTGATACAAGTCAAAAGGATCCTGAAGTATGTGAATGGCACAAGTGACTATGGAATCATGTATTCACATAGTTCAAGTTCTGAACTAATGGGATTTTGTGATGCTGACTGGGCTGGAAGTGCTGATGACAGGAAGAGCACCTCAGGAGGTTGTTTCTTTTTGGGAAACAATCTAATCTTTTGGTTCAGCAAGAAACAAAATTGTGTTTCACTGTCAACTGCTGAAGCTGAGTATATTGCTGCTGGAAGTAGTTGCTCACAATTGGTGTGGATGAAGCAGATGCTGGAGGAGTACAACATTGAGCAAGGAACTATGACATTGTTTTGTGACAATTTGAGTGCCATCAACATCTCTAAGAATCCAATTCAGCACAGCAGAACCAAACACATAGACATCAGACATCATTTTATCAGAAACCTTGTGGAGGATAAAGTCATTCAGCTGGAACATGTAGCTACTGAAGAACAAGTTGTTGACATTTTCACAAAGGCCTTGGATGCTAAACAGTTTGAAAACTTAAGGAGCAAGTTAGGTGTGCGCTTATATGAAGAATTCTAGCAATTAAAGCAAACTGGATGTGAGGAAGATAGAGTACCTGCCAGCTTTGTTAGTGCTAAGTGTGATGCTGTCTCTGATACTAAGTCTGAAGTTCAAACTGGGACAGTAGTTAAAGATGTTTGTGCAGTTTTCCTTCCCTATTTGAAGTCTGAGATTTGTTAGAATTTTGTGGCTAAAAAGGGGGAGAAAATCTTATGTAATGTGTTGGCTTTGATACCAAGTGTTGCTGCTCAGAGAATTAGTTCAAATTCAGCTTTCAGTGTTGTTCAGAAGTTACTTGTGAAGCTCAGAGTTCAGAACCAATATAACAAGAGCTGTCAAGATGTTATTGAGGGGGAGTTTGTGTCTCAGGGGGAGTACAAGCTTGTTATATACCTAAGTGATGATGTGGTCCTGAAGTGTAGAAGTGTAGTGGTCTTGAAGAACATTTGTGTTCAGCTCCTGAAGTGTGCTCTGATACAGTTTGAATGAGAAGCTGAGTTGCAGGTGGAGTGTTGTGAAGCTTCAGGGGGAGTGTGTGTGATGATCAAGGGTTGATCAGTAGCTCTGATACCATGGTTGTGATGATCAGTAGTTGATCAGTACTTGGTGTGTGTGCTTCAGGAGTCAGAAGCTAGAGTCAGAAGCTGGAGTCAGAAGCTGAAGCTGTTATTTAAACATAGCTCAGAAAGTGTTTTGTCCACTGCCTATTTTATGTGCTATGTTATATAATTGTGGAGTTCTTTAGTACTGAGTTGAGTTTATGGGAGTTTGAAGAACTTGGATGGTTTTAGCCAAAAATTTGCCAAAGGGGGGCATTGTTGAGTCTTTTGGTGTTGGCTGCATGTTTTGGCAAAACCAAGATATTGAGTAGAAGCATCTCCATATGTAGAACATTTCTTCAGTTGGAAGTTTTTAATTTTGAAGCCATTCAGAAGCTGAAAATGCCATCAGAAGCTGAAAGCACTGTAGCACTTCAGAAGCTGATTCAGGTTCTGATGCCAGCGTTGACTTATGTTGACTTCATCAGAAGCACTGTAACACTTCAGAAGCTGATTCAGGTTCTGAAGTCCAGCGTTGACTTATGTTGACTTCATCAGAAGCTGGTTATTTTCACGGTTTTTCTATGCGAATCTTTGCAAGATTTATTGAGGATTTATCCACACATATGGCTTCTTGAATGCTGATTTATTTGGAGAAGATTTTATTAAGATTTGGTTCAAAGATATGAAATTCATATTTTCCTGTTATAATCTTTAAAAGATTCAATGCAGTTTTATTTTTTACATTATTGGACCAATCTTATTTCAGTAACAAATCAAATCAGAAGATTAGTTTGTTATTTATGCTGCAAGACTGAAGGCTATAAATAGAGGAGGGCTGCTGCTATTCAAGACTTACGAATTGAGAGTTATAATTCAGAGAATAGAGTCTGTGTGTTAAAACTTAGAGTTTTATTTGTGCACCACTCATTGTCTGAGTTGGTTTAGAGTTTTTATTAAGTTGTAATTCATTCTAAGCCTTTAGGTACGAATGAAGTGTTGTCATTGAAATTGTGTTCAAAAACAGGGGATTGTTAAGGGTTGTTCAAGTAGCTGGGTTTAGTTGCTTGAATAGGAAGTTAGAGGATTCTAATACTCAGAGTTGGGTAGAAGTCTGACTAGGAGGAGTTTAATTGCTAAGGCTGGGAACTGGGAGTCAGTGTCTTGAGTCTTTGGGTTAAATCCTATAGTGGATTTCCTTCCAAGATTGGTATCCCCCAGAGTAGGAGGTGTTTACTCCGAACTGGGTTAACAAACCTTGTGTGTTTTTAGCTTTCCTGCACTTTACTTTTCTGCTGTTTATCTGCTTTTATATTGTGCTAAGTTCTGTTCAGAACCTCTTGGTTCAGAACCTGCGTTTATCTCTTAAGTATTGCCTGGCCAGAATTTCAGAATTTCCTGAGGGAAATTCTGATGAAGATTCAGATGCTGATGAGCTTGCAATGCTTTCTAAAAGAATTCAGTATCTAATGAATAGAAAGAAGAAATTCTCTAACAGAAGCAGTAACTTTAGAGGATCTGGTTCAAAGAGGGATAACCAGAAGGAAAGCTGTTACAACTGCAAGAAGCCTGGGCACTTCATTGCTGACTGTCCTGATCTTCAGAAGGAAAAGTCTAAGGAGAAAGCAAAGAAGTCCAGCTCAAAGTCCAGCAGTTTCAGAAACAAGCTTAAAAAGAGTCTCATGGCAACATGGGATGATCTGGACAATGAGTCTGAATCTGATGAAGAGGAAGCAAACCTAGCCTTGATGGCAACTGCATTTTCTGATGCAGAATCCTGTTCAGATTCAGATGAAGAAGATGAGGTATATTCTGAACTCACTAGATCTGAATTGATTGAAACAGTTAATGATCTTATGAGTCATCTAAAGAGCAAGTTAGGAGAAATAAAATCTTTGAAAAATAAAACTAACTTGTTGTCTGAGGAAAATCTTAAACTTCAGAATCAAATATTTGAATATGATGAAGAAGTTGAAGAACTCAGAAAAGAGGCTCATAAGAAATCTGAAGAGATTCCTAATGAACATGAAATAGCTCTTCAGGATTTTATTTTAACTGGAATCAATAGAACTAAAATTGCCTCTATACTTTATAATATGGTCAGAAACAAAGGTGAAGGCATTGGCTATGATTCATTCAAACCTTCAAATGAATCAAACTCACCTTCCTGTTCTGGAAATATTTTAAAAGGCAATGGTATATGCTTTGTGCCTGCTTCTGATAACTCTGAGAAATTGAAAAGGTCAGAAACTGAGACTAAGTCTGAAGTTCTGAATAGCTCAGACTCTGAAGCTTCTGAACCTAAGGATAAGATGAAGGCAGATGTTAAAAACTTGCCTAAATCTAAACCAAAAGGTCCTAAGCCTAAGAGTAAGAGAAAATCAAACTCTAAACCTGAAAATGTTCAGAGTCTGAAGAGTTCAGAACCTGGAACTAGTAAGTCTCAGAATCTGAATAATTCAAATTCAAATTTTTCAAAGACTGAGTTTATTAAAACTTCAAAATCTGTTAAACCAGTCAATACAAAACATTTTCAATCTCAGAATGTTAAGCAAAGCAAGCAAAAGCAAACCAATCAGTTTTCTGCTTCTAATTGTTTTAAGAAAGGCAAAACTGAAGCTTGCCTTGTGTCTGAAGCTAACAAAGTTAGAATTCTGAGGAAATCAGAACCAAAACACTCAAAGGGTCAGACTCTAAACAAATCAGAACCAAAGACCTTCAAGTCTCAGGTTCTGAAGAAATCTGAGTCCAAACCCTTGAGAACTCAGGTTCTGAAGAACTCAGGTTCTGAAACTCATACTTATTCAAGATATAAGGATTCACATCCTGAGTATCAGAACAAGTCTGAATATCATAACTTCAGACACAAGATGAAAAAGCCAAAACCTTTCAGGACTAACCCCAAAGGACCCATGAAAATCTGGGTACCTAAGTCTGAGATCATTTCAATTGCAGATATGCTTGTCATCCAGAGAAAAGGAAAGGTCCTGGTACCTGGACAGTGGATGCTCGCATCATATGACAGGGGACAAGTCCATGTTCCAAACCCTGACTCTGAAAGAGGGAGGAACTGTGGGGTTTGGAGGAAGTCAGAAAGGAAAGATCATTGGTACTGGTAAGATAGGTAATTCTTCCCTGTACATTGATAATGTTTGGCTGGTAGATGGACTTAGACATAATTTACTTAGCATAAGTCAATTATGTGATAGTAATTATGAAGTCTTGTTCAATAAGAACACTTGTACTGTAATCAACAATGAAAATAAGTCTGTAGTGTTCAAAGGTAGTAGGAAAAACAATGTTTATAAAATAAACTTTTCTGAATTGGTTCAGCAGAAGGTAGTTTGCCTTCTGTCTGTGAGTGATGAGAAATGGGTGTGGCACAAAAGGCTGGGACATGCTAACTGGAGACTCATCTCTAAGCTTAGCAAGTTACAGCTGGTTAGAGGCCTACCCAGCATTGATTATCACTCAGATGCTCTTTGTTCAGCATGCCAAATTGGAAAGTTTTTTAAAACTTCTTTTAAATCTAAGAACATTGTTTCCACCTCTAAACCTTTAGAACTCCTTCACATTGATCTGTTTGGTCCTGTTGGAACAGCTTCAATCAATGGGAAGAAGTATGGACTTGTAATTTTTTATGATTATAGTAGGTGGACTTGGGTTAAGTTCCTTAGAACTAAAAATGAAACATATGATGTGTTTTTCAAATTCTGCAAACAAGTACAAAATGAAACTGATTTGAAAATTTTAAAAAGCAGAAGTGATCATGGTGGGGAATTTGAAAATGAACCTTTTGAAAATTTTTGTGAAGATCATGGAATTATCCATGAGCTCTCATCTCCTAGAACTCCACAACAAAATGGAGTTGTAGAGAGAAAGAACAGGTTTTTACAGGAAATGGCCAGAACCATGATCCATGAATCCAAAATTGCTAAGTACTTTTGGGCAGAAGCTGTAAACACAGCATGTTATATTCAGAACAGGATCTATATCAGACCTATTCTGAATAAAATAGCATATGAACTGTTTAAAGGAAGAAAACCAAGTATTTCTTATTTTCATCAGTTTGGTTGTACATGTTACATACTAAACAATAAAATCTACCTAAAGAAATTTGATGCCAAGGCTCAAAAGGGTACCTTTTTAGGTTACTCAGAGAGATCTAAGGCATACAGAGTGTATAATTCTGAAACACATGTTGTTGAAGAAGCTATACATATTAGGTTTGATGATAAGAAGCCTGGTAATGAAATACCAGAGCTGGTTGAGAGTTTTGCAGATGTCAGATTCTCAGAAGAACCTTCAGAAGCTGAACCCAGTTCAGAGTCTGAAGAAGGTTCAGAAGCTGAAAACAATGAAGAATCTGAAAAACTCTCTGATAATGACACTACTCCTGAAGCAAACCAAGACCAGCATGGTTCTGAACACATCCCTGATGGTTCCTCAGAAGCCAATCCACCCAGAACCTCATTCAAGTACAAGTCTTCACATCTTGAGGAGTTGATCATTGGAAATAAGAACAATCCAAGGAAGACAAGATCATCATTCAGTCAGAATGAGTCTATGTTTGGCCTGCTATCCATGATTGATCCCACAACTGCTGATGAAGCACTTGCTGATGATGGTTGGATTGTAGCAATGCAAGAAGAACTGAACTAGTTTCAAAGGAATGATGTCTGGGATCTAGTTGCAAGACCTATTCATAAGAACATCATTGGAACAAAATGGGTGTTCAGGAACAAGCTCAATGAACAAGGAGAAGTGATCAGAAACAAGGCTAGATTAGTAGCTCAAGGGTACAGCCAGCAAGAAGGAATTGATTACACTGAGACTTTTGCTCCAGTTGCAAGACCGGAAGCAATCAGGTTACTTCTTTCTTATGCTGTTAATCATGATATCATCTTATATCAAATGGATGTTAAGAGTGCCTTCTTAAATGGTGTAATTTCTGAAGAAGTGTATGTAAAACAACCTCCTGGTTTTGAAGATGTTAAAAATCCAGATTATGTTTTTAAACTTAAGATGTCTTTGTATGGTCTGAAACAAGCTCCCAGAGCTTGGTATGAAAGGCTAAGCAACTTCTTGATTAAAAATGATTTTATAAGAGGTCAAGTTGACAATACACTCTTTAGAAAAACTGTTAAGAAAGAAATCTTAATTGTGCAAATCTATGTTGATGATATCATATTTGGTTCTACTAATGCCTCCCTTTGCAAAAAGTTTTCAAAGTTAATGCAGGATGAATTTGAAATGAGCATGATGGGTGAGCTGAAATTCTTTTTGGGAATTCAAATCAACCAATGCAAAGATGGTGTCTATGTTCATCAGTCCAAATACACTAAGGAGCTTCTGAAGAAGTTCCAGCTGGATGATTGCAAGCTGATGACAACACCAATGCATCCTACCTGCACTTTAAGCAAAGAGGACAATGGCTCTAAAGTAGATCAGAAGCTGTACAGAGGTATGATAGGTTCTCTTTTATACTTAACTGCTTCTAGGCTAGATATTTTATTTAGTGTATGTCTGTGTGCTAGATTCCAGTCAGATCCTAGAGAATCTCATATGACTGCTGTCAAGAGAATCTTTAGGTATCTGAAAGGAACAACTAATTTGGGACTTCTGTATAAGAAATCTCTGAATTATAAGCTAGTTGGATTCTGTGATGCTGACTATGCTGGGGACAGGATTGAAAGAAAGTCCACCAGTGGAAACTGTCAGTTTCTTGGTGAAAATCTGATATCCTGGGCCAGCAAGAGACAAGCAACCATTGCTTTGTCAACAGCAGAAGCAGAATACATCTCAGCTGCAAGTTGTAGCACACAACTGTTCTGGATGAAACATCAATTAGAGGATTATCAGATTCATGCAGATAACATTCCAATTTATTGTGATAACACTGCTGCAATATGTCTGTCTAAAAATCCAATTCTGCATTCTAGAGCCAAGCACATAGAAATAAAACATCATTTTATAAGAGATTATGTTCAGAAAGGTGTGTTAGATATTCAGTTCATTGATACTGATCATCAATGGGCTGACATATTCACAAAACCCCTAACAGAAGAAAGATTCAATTTTATTAAAAAGAATCTGAACATGCACTTTATCTCTTGAAAAATGTGCTTGAATCTGAATGAAATCCTTGATTCTGAGTTTATCATAAGCTAAGACTTATCAGACACTCATTTTCTGAGAGTCTGAAGAAAGTTAAGCCTGAAAAACTTCAGAGTCTGAAGGATCTGAACCTGGATTTTCTGACTTCTGAATCTGATAGGAATCTAATGTTTGGTCAGAATCTGATAAGTATAACCCTGGGCAATGATGATTAAAGCTTTGAAAGTTTATACTATATCCCTCCCAAAGTCATCAATTTAAAAATGTGATTTTCTGTTTTGGTATCAATTGCTAAAAATTGCTTTAATTTCAATTGGTATCAGTCTGTTTTTAAACTGTTTAGCACAGACACATTTTTCAAATGCCCAAAGTGTATCAGACATGTTCAGCCTTTAGAACTTATTTTAAAATTGGTATCAGCTCTGAATCATATTTTGGTATCAGGTTCTGATATAAGTTCAGCAGTATTAAAAATTTCAAATTTGGTATCAGGCTCTGATATAACCTTTCAGTTGGTCTATGATCTGAACAATTTTGTTTTAAAAATGAGTTAGACATATGATCTGAACCATTTTTTAAAATAGCTCAGATTTGCTCTGATACTGAACAAAATATACTGAACAGCTATGTCTGAACAAAGAATGCTCTGATCAGAAGCACTGAACTATCTTTTTCTGCTTCTGAACAACATTCTGTTTTCAATGCAATGTCATATACTCATTGAAAATCAAGTATGCTCTGATGCTCATTTTTGCTGCTTGATTATCTATATGATTGCATAATAATCTCACATGTTTTTCAACCCCCCCCCCCCCCCCAACTCTAAACCTTTTTGAAATGTTTTTCAAACTCTCTCAATATTCTGAAACTTTTTGAAAGGGGGAGAGATGTTTTCAAAACTCTCTTGGAAAAAGGGGGAGAAATTTTTTTTGGGAGAAAGTAAAACTTTTTGGTGATGACAAAAGGGGGAGAAAGTAAAACAAGTATTAAGGCTCCTGAGCTCAAAATATAAGTTTAAATTCTGATGAAACAAGTATTTGCTTATGATAAGTGAGTAAAAGGTATTAAAACCTGAGGCTCTGAACATAAGTTAAGCTCTGATACAATTCTGATTGAATTTAACTTATGAGAACTGATTTTAACTCTCAGCCTCTGAATTGAAATTCTGTGAGATACATAACTCTTAGTGAGTTAAAATGAATTTAAAATAACTTGGATAAGACTCAGGGAGCTTACAAAACTCATCATGTGGATTATCAGACTTAGGGGGAGAGCTTACAAACCTCAGAACCTGAAGTCAGCAAGTTATTTACAATTCTGAGTGTTA
This sequence comes from Medicago ruthenica, assembly GCA_018208015.1. Lineage (NCBI taxonomy): Eukaryota > Viridiplantae > Streptophyta > Magnoliopsida > Fabales > Fabaceae > Medicago > Medicago ruthenica. The sequence goes on from CM031371.1 coordinate 73,869,161, forward strand.
ATTTCACTTGATTGTTTTAAAGTTGAGTTTAATTAACTTAGATAAGAATCAAGGGGAGCTTACAAACCTAACCTTGAGGACTGTTAGACCTAGGGAGCTTACAAACCTCTCCTGAAGTCAGATTGTTAATTAAACTTAACAACAATTCTGAAATTTTCACATTTGTGTTTTAAACTGAACTTAATTAACTTGGAACAAACTCAGGGGGAGCATACAAACCTCACACCCTGCAGTTAACTTGTTAATTAAGTTAACAACAATTTTCTGATTTAATACTTGTGTTTGTCATCATCAAAAAGGGGGAGATTGTTGGAACAAAATGTGTTAAACAACTCTCTTCTGAATTAAGGGGGAGATTGTTGAAACATTATGTGTAAACATATCTCTCTTTATGGTTTTGATGATAACAAAAGTGTTAAATAGAAAATTGGTTATTTGCTAATGCTTTGTTCAAGTGATTTCAGAACCACGTGTTTATTGAATGGAATTTGATAATGGTTATGAAAGAACAAGCTTAGAGCAAGAAAGGAAAGCTTAGAAGCAATGTTGCAAAGGTGGAAGAAAACTGGGTCTGAAGAAGTGCTCCTGAAGTGGTGCTTCTGAAGGGGAGTCTGAAGCCTGCGTCTGAAGAAGTCAACAAAAGTCAACGTCTGAAGACCAGCTTCTGATCCGTACAACTGAGACCAGCTTCTGAAGTTCAGTACGTGAAGCCAGCTTCTGATGAAGAGAAGCTTCTGAAGTCTGATGTGGCATGGAAAGCAACTGTTACTGTGCGCATTTAATGCCTGGATATGTCAGAACAACTCAATGGAACAGTTGTCTCCCTGACTCAAACATTCCCCAGCTTTTAAGGAAAGCAAATTCAAAAATGGCTGCTGCTCTGTTTTCTGGAAAAAGTTCGGCACACAATTTCAGCTATCCTAGCTTACAACTTGCAACGGCTCTTTTCCTAAAACCTGCAAATCTTCAACAGCTCTAATTTCCTCTATAAAAGGAAGAAGATTTGAAGAAGAAAAGTTGAAGACTCTTGAAACAAAACTGCTGAACATGTGCTCTGTTTTGCTGTCCAAAACTCATAAGTTCAAAAACTCTTAGAAATTCTTTTTAGTTTCTGTAACTTAGAATTTCTTAAGGTTAAGAGTCTTAACCTGTGTTGTATTAAGAGAACACCTCTGATATTTTATCAAGTGTTCAACCCAAACTCATTTCTTTGTAATTCAGTTTGGTGTCTAAGTCTTAGTCTGCGTACTAAGCATTGTAAGCCTCATTACTTAGTGTTTTGAGCAAGCTGTAACCTCATTCCTTTGTGGTCTGAGTCTGGAAGTCTCTTGACTTAGTGTCTTGAGCATTGGAGGTCTCTTGACTTAGTGTCTTGAGCATTGGAAGCCTCTTGACTTGGTGTCTTGAGCACTAGAAGCCTCTTCCTTTGTGGTTGAGCAATTGGAAGTCTCTTCCTTGGTGGTTGAGCAACTGGAAGTCTCTTCCTTAGTGGTTGAGCAATTGTAATCATCTGATTATAGTGGAAATCTCTTGTTGGAAAACAAGGGGACTGGACTACTTCCAACATTTGGAAGGAACCAGTATAAAACATTGTGTGTCTCTCTTTCCCTCTCTCTTTTCATATTAAATCCGCTGCAATACACTTTGATAATAGTTCAGAACTGATTCATATCAGCTTCTGAACTTAACTTAAGTTTTTGAAAAGAAAGAAACCTAGTTTTTGTCTCACACAATTCAACCCCCCCCCCCCCTTCTTGTGTGTGTTTTTCTCACCTTCAGAGTTAAGTCACGTAGGTTATTTCCCAATGTGAGTTAACTCGCGTTCTGTTTGTGTCAGCAAGCAAAACAGTAGAAATGAGTGTTTTCCCTATTTTCATTCATCCATTCCTTCTTTCATTCTTCCATTTTCATGCATTCAATCAATAATTCAATCATTCATTCAAAGTTAAAATACACAAATTCATTCGAAGTTATAATACGCAAAAATAAAATCGAAATGTACCAAAATGTCATAAAAATGCACAAAGGCGCGAGTGTAAATATATTACATCAAAATCCCCCGAAATGTCATAAAAACATCTAAAAATATACAAATGGATGAAAAACACTAGAATAAGACCCTACTCCTCTGGACTATGGCTCCTAATCCTCATATGGGGAGCCGGCTCCTCCTGCAGCATGCGATACTGCTCCTGGATGTCATGTAACACACCGGTAAAGAATGGATGCACATCAGGATACTCCAATGTTGACTCGACTCTGGCTTTGATGTTCCCAATAATTTGGAGTGGGTCGGGAACCTGTCTGGCATACTGCTGCTGAACAATAACTTCTTTGTAAGGAGGGACAGGATTTGTGTACTCAGCAACGGGCGCAGGGTCGCTCATAATAGGATGATATACCATGTAGAACCAAGTCATGTACCCCTGTTGATATCTCCATTGTCGAGCCTCTGCTGTCTACCGACCCCGAAGCGCCTATGGAAGGACATGAACCAGAAAATCCTGAAAGGCGACAACCATATCCTCTGCAACAAGAGCCTAAAACGTCGTAGGAGATCTGGGAATGGTCTGGACATAGTCGTATTGCCTGAGAACCCGCCCAGACAAGTGAAGGCACATCATCGTACTGCTGGCCATGATCTAACCCGAGTACCAACAAATGTCATGGAAAGAAGTAACATCCCGCTGATCCTCATACGGCCTCCAGATGACATCAGCAATAACTATAACACCCTGAAGCCCGAGACTAATATTTAAATAATAATTCGTTCATTTAATCAAACATCAAGGTGTTACTATTCGCCAAACATCTCATACTAAATTCTCCTGATAAAAATTTCATCAAATATGTATAACAGATCACAATGAAAATAAGATCTCAATGTCATATCTCAATATCATAATATCGGGTCACAACATAAGATCTCAAAGTGAATATATAAACAGTATGATCATATAGATCCAACAACAAAAATCCAAGAACACAAGAAAGACAACCCCAAAATCCTAGATCATAGCATCTAATCTAGACTCCTCAAAACAAGAAAACAAGAAGGCATCACGATGTCCTCAACATACTCACATAAGCTAGTCAATCCTCAACCTGCACGTCTACACCACGAGGATGTAGGCAACCAAAAAGCTACTAGAGGGTAAGATATACGTTCAACATAAAGGAATTATAGATGAATGTAAGTTCAGGTTTAAACAACAATATCATATAAGCATCGTCATCGTAATCATATAAATATCACACATGTCAATATTCATTTATCAATGTATATAATTCTCATCTGCATCTTAGATGCATCACAATACACCACAAAAGACTCATTCACATTCGACAAAATCAAAAATGGCGCTGATGATAACCTATTCTTCAGTTTTCGAAACTCTATTCACACTTAGCATCCGAAACAAATGCTTGACCCTTCCGAGTTAACTGCGTCAACGGTAAAACCAACTTAGAGAAACCTTCTATGAACCTCTTGTAGTAACCATTCAAACCCAAAAAGCTTATGATCTCAGTAATAGACTTAAGAGCCTCCCAATGCAACATAACTTCAACCTTAGACGGATCAACCACTATACCACCTTTTGATATAACATGACCAAGAAAACTCACTTCATGCAACCAAAACTCGCACTTCGACAGCTTAGTATACAACTTCCTCTCTCTCAAGGTAGGCAACACAATCCTCATATGCTTCGCATGCTCCTCCTCCGACTTCAAATACACCAAGATATCGTCTATAAACACCACCATAAACTGATCCAAATAAGGATGGAAAATCATATTCATGTATTCCATAAACACGCCTAGCGCATTAGTCACACCGAACGGCATCACAGAATACTCAAAGTGACCATACCTAGTTCGGAACGTAGTCTTTGGTACATCCTCCGACTTCACTCGTATCTGGTGATATCTGGATCTAAAATCAATCTCGCTAAACACTTGCGCACCTACCAACTGATCTATCAAATCATCTATCCTTGGAAGAGGATATTTGTTCTTGATGGTAACCTTGTTCAACTGCCGATAATCCGCACACAACCTCATGCTACCATCCTTCTACTTAACCAACAACATTGACACTCCCCACGGCGAAACACTCAGCCTAATGAACTTCTTCTCTAACAACTCTTCCAACTGTTTCTTCAATTTGCCCAACTCTGATGCAAACATCTGATACGGCGGCGCCGATATAGGACTAGTTCAGGCACCACATCAATCGCAAACTTCACTTCTCTCTCTGGTGGTAAGTCGGTAATGTCGTTCGGAAAAAAATCTGAAAAATCGTTCACTATCGGCAAATCACCAACTTTAGCCTTACCTTCAACCTTCAAAGAAGCCAACATCACAAACACTTGAGCTTCTCCACCTTACGACGCTTCTACTTGCCCCGTGGTAAAAAATTTCCCTTCGACACGCTCCTCCGATTTAGAAAATGTTACACTCTTGGTTAAACAATTAATGTTAACACCAAAAGCTAACAACCAGTTCATTCCAAAAATAATACATATGCTCTAAGGGTAAACAAACTAAATCCAACTTAAAATCCACATCACAAAAATTCACAGGACAACTCACACAGACCAAGGAAGTGGTGACCGAGCCATTGGTCGGGGTATCTATGACCATTCCTCTCGACATCGGAGACAAAACTAGATTCAATCTTTTAGCACAATCAAGAGAAATAAATGAATGTGTCGCACCAATATCAATAATAGCAAGCAAATGAGTGTTGTTAATGAAAGAAATAACTCGAATCAAGTTGTCAGGCTCTGCATCCTCCTCTCCCACTCGAAGTCATCCCACCAAAAGCTTTCTTCTTTCCCTTATCTGATCCATAAGGCTTGCCACGATCATTCCCCTTTCCCTTCTTATAACTTGCACTCTTGTAGAAACTTGCTCTGGCCCTGCTATCTTCATCATAAATCCTACATTTGTTCACCATCACGAAAAACTCTCTCATCTCCTGGTATCCGATGAACGACTTAATCTCAAGAGGTAGCCCACTCTCAAATTTGATGCATTTTGACGCCTCCGCTCCCACCACTTTGTAATGCGGGCAAAAGCGAGAAAAATCCTCAAACTTTGCTGCATAGTCTGCCACTGACATATTCCCCTGCTTGAGCTCCAAGAATTCTATCTCCTTCTTACTTTTTACCTCCGCCGGGAAATACTTACCCAAAAACTCATCCTTGAAGACCCATTAAGAGATCTCAATTCCTCCCGCCTCCATCCACTGCCTGGTGTTCAACCACCAAAATCCCGCCTCTTCCGCAAGCATATGAGTAGCCAAATGCACCTTCTGCTCATCATTCGTAACCATAGCTCTAAAGATCCGCCTCAATCACCTGGAACCACGTCTGAGCTCCATCTGGGTCGCGCGTCCCCTTAAACGTCGGTGGATGATTCCTCATAAATCTATCCAAGCACAACTCGTCTGCTCCACCTTGTTCGTTCTGCTGCTCGTGTGCTGCCGCATTCGCTTACCCCAATGCTTGAACCATCGTGGTCATCGCATCTGCAATCGGTGCATCATTCCTTCCCGCCATCTCTCGCTATACAACAAGCACCACCTAGTTAGAAAGGAAAAGCATCGACAGTAATCCACATAAATGTCGCATACAATAAGACAATAAACCAATTGTTGGTTCGGACTAGACCGACCTGCTTTGATAACACATTATAACACCCTGAAGCCTGAGACTAATATTTAAATAATAATTCATTCAATTAATCAAACATCAAGGTGTTGCTATTCTCCAAGCATCTCATACTAAATTCTGCTGATAAAAACTTCATCAAATATGTATAACAGATCACAGCGGAAATAAGATCTCAATGTCATATCTCAATATCAAAACCTCGGGTCACAACATAAGATCTCAAAGTGAATATATAAACAGTATGATCATATAGATCCAACAACAAAAGTCCAAGAACACAAGAAAGACGACCCCAAAATCCTAGATCAGAGCATCTAATCTAGACTCCTCAAAGCAAGAAAACGAGAAGGCATCACGCCGTCCTCAGCATACTCAAATAAGCTAGTCAATCCTCAACCTGCACGTCTACACCTCGAGGATGTAGGCGACCAAAAAACCACTAGAGGGTAAGATATACGTTCAACAAAAGAAATTATAAATGCATATAAGTTCAGGTTTAAACAACAATATCATATAAGCATCTTCATTGTAATCATATAAATATCACACATGTCAATATTCAATTGTATATGTATATAAGAACTCAACACGTTAGCACAAGGTTTAAACAAGTATTTACACCCTCAAGTATTACATCATTAAGTTTTCACATCATCAAACAATCTCATTATCAAGTAATCTCAAGGCATAAACATAGCATCCAAATCTCATCACTGTCATCAAAGAATACAATTACCACATAGACTCCAATGTGTGCAATGTTCCTACACGACTCTATATGCATGTGATACCGTTTTTGGATATCGGAGGTATGTACCGAGTGATCCCATCGTCGCTTTGGATATCAAAAGTATGTCTCTGAGGAATCCCATCGTCACTTTTCATCGTCACTGGACTTAACTCATGAATGCATGAACAACTCATCATGACTCGACATCACACAAATACATGTGACTCAACGACTATCATCACCAACATCGTCATATATATATTCATCGTCACTACATCATCGTCACTTTCAAACATTATATATCATCATCGTCACTTTCGAACATCATCGAACATCATCGTCACTTCCAAACATCATATATCATCATCGTTTATCAATCATCAATTCATCATCAACATAAGTAAGACATCTTTATTAATCAAATAACAAATTCACTTCCAACTCTTCCAACAATTAAAGGCAATTTTCAAGTTCGTTTATAACTCTTTCCATTCCTAAGTCATCTTCATACATAGATCATGTTAATTACCTAACACACCTTAATTAAACTCCTATTAATCAAATTCAGGGGTTAGGGACCTAAACGCACGCTTATATACCTCAAAAAGGACGAAAAATTGAAGTTTCCACGCACAGGGAGAGCACACGGTCGTGCCACAGGGGCGCACGGTCATGCGTCCTATTGCTGAGAATCACGCACGGTCCATGCCACAGGGGCGCATGGTCGTGCATGCTTGACAGGACATGGAAATCCGATTTTTCAGTTTTTCACAAAAACATAAAACCAAGTTTATCTAATCACTTATAGATCAAACTTAGCTTAGTCAACTTAATTATACTCAATTCCACCACTAATTATCATATTTTCCTATCAATCCAAATATCGTCTCAAAACTCATTTTAACACAACAATTCAACCCCAAACATAGCAACAATAATAATTTTAATTCTTCTTCAAATTCCACAACATCACACTAACCCATTTCAATTAACACAACACCAACTTAATCAATTCAACAACAACTTCATCATTTTCATCAATTTGCTCATACTTGTCAAGAACACAACAACAACAATTTCAACCATGAAACTTAACATAGAATCTCATGAATTTTCAACCCACACATATGCCCATATTCAAAATCAACAATTAAACCATAATTCAACTTCAATTATCATGTTCTTCATCAATCTAATCAAAACTCATAAATATATCAAATTACCGCAACCAAACATGAAATTTAACACCATAACAACATAGTTTCATCAAATTTCACATACCCAAAATAACATCAACAATTAGAGCACGAAATTATCACGTAATCATCATCAATTCATGAAAATAATGAAAATCTAACACACCCACAACTACCCATTTGCTTATAAAACCAAAATGGTGAAAATAACCTTCCCTCTTACCTCTTAATCCACTCCAATAAGCTCTTCTAAGTAGAAATCTCTCTTTCCCCCTTTTCCTCTTGAGCTTCCTTCACTTTATCTCCAAGTTATTCTTTCTTCCTCTCCCTTTATCCTCTTGTGTGTTTGTGATAAAATGGAGTGACCTAATTCTATCACCACACACACTACTCTATTTATATTATGGGTTTGAGTCACTTACAATTGGGCTTAGTGAATTCTCATCTTCTAAAATAAACACTACTCTTTTACTCCACTTAAACTCTCTAATTATTCATACACCTCTAATCTCTTAATTCTCAAATTTCTAATTTCTAGCACTTCACAAAAATACCCTTAATCTCTAAAAATCCACTAACTCACAAATTTTCTAAATAAAATGAACAATTAACAAATATAATAATATTAAATAAATCTAATCCTAAAAATCGGGGTGTTACATTATTCATCAGATCAATCAGGCCTCAGTAATGTGAAGCAGCAGCATGGCCCCTCGGTGGATGAAATCGGCTAGCACGCGGGTCAGCACGATCGTAGTCTGCAGCAAGATTCCTCGGATAGAGCTTCAGGGAGTGCTCCAAAACCCATGCCTACAAACACAAAGAGACATAATAATATCAACACAAGTATCATACAAACAAATATTTCAACATCACAAACGCATAAACAAACACAATAATATCATAAGTCATTTATAATATGCTATAGAAAAGAAAAAAAAAATATTACCTCAAGTAGAGATATGTCAACGGCGCCAATTGTCGGGTCCGTAGCAACAGAAAGCAAGGAGTAGAGAAAAGCAAGTGTCACCCCGCTCAGGACCACTCGTGCACCGTGTCCAAGTCCTGCAGCATAGTCAGCCATAATAGATTAACATTTTTGTTGTTCTTGTTGGCGAAAATGGTGACGCTAACCAAGAACAACATAAAATCTAACAATTTCTAAACCCTAAACTACCACATTAGAGTCAAATTTAATCTAAACAACATCTAAACTACAATTCCTAACATATTTGATCATTAACAATCCTAAAATCAAACATGCAAATCAACCCTAAAAATTTAATATTTCACAATTTTCACCAGAAAATCTTAACATTTAAACCAAAAAAACCTAATGCAAAAGGTTAGAGAACACTTACTTGTGATGGAAGTAGAATTTGATGTTGATTTAATCAAAGTTGAAGGAAATCACAAAAAATGGCAGAAATTCGATTTGGTTTGGTTTAGAAATGGGTGAAAACACAATGTTGTTGTGTTCTGTCTGTACAAATGTATAACAGCACGCAACGTGACTTAAGTCACGTTGGTATATACCGAGCGTGAGTTAACTCACATTGGTTTAACGTGACTTAACTCACGTTGGTATATACCGAACGTGACTTAAGTCACGTAGCGATATTTTGGAAAGTTTCTATGAGAATGAGCATTTTTGTTTGAGAAAAAAGCAATTTTCAACAAAATAATCTAAAAGACACTTGCTATTAGAACACACGTGCGTAGCAATAATATATTGTATATGTACAGTTATATCTCTTTATTATTATTTTTTATCAAAAGTTATTAATTTTTTAGGTATAATAGTATGTACATTTATATATTTATTGTAAATGCTTTAGAATTTTTTTATTAGTAGTCGGGTCAACAGTCATGCGTTCCGACCAATGACCCATTGGTTCGATTGGTGACCCAGTGCCTTGATCGGATTGATCATCGGTCCGGATTTAAAACTATGGTCGAGAGTAACTGTTAAGTAAAAAAATGGTGAACGCATGCAATGCAGAAATACTAGGCTAATAGCAAAATAAAAAAAAATAAAAAAACATATCTAGTTCCGTCCCTATTGTTTATTCAAACTATTCCTGACATGATTATTTCTTTTTTTTTCAACATCATCCCTTTATTTTATGGTGACGTTTATGATGGGGAAGTGTCTTAATTTTCCTATCATAGGAAAGTGTCATAATAACCGTTGATGCATTAGAAGATAGTTCAACGGCAGATATGTTAGATGGACTACCCCTCCCTCTCCCTCTCCAACAAGCCGGCTCTAATTTTTTCTCTCTAGGTTTTCTCTTTATGTTTCTTCATTGAGGGGATGGTTTTTGGTCAATTTTTGACCTAAAATCATCCCTCTTCATCTTTCTCTCTCTATCTCAATCTAAATAAGTAATTTTCACGTAGATCTAGGTTTTTTTCTTCGTGATTTTGTCATCTAAGTGTGGTGGTGTGTTGTTCTTCGTCTTGTGCGGCATTGTTTGATTTTCCGTCTTGTTGCGGTGTTCATTTGATTTATATTGAAAGATCGATTATTCAATCAAAGATTTGTGCGTCAACGTTGCAGATCCGGAGGCATGTGTATTCCGGTCACTTTAATTTTATCATATATTTTTGTAGGCATTATGCCGTTATATGCTATTAACTTAGATTCTGTGAATTTGTTCGCAGATTCATCATTTACGTTTTTAGTGGTGTTGAATGATGTACTCTATCGATTTGAACGAATGAATATCATTTTGTTTTTGTCAAAAAAAAAATGTTAGATGGACTGCCCAATGGCTAACTTAGTTGTACCTTCTTGATAAAAAAAATTGCTATTGATACGAGCTATATATAGCATATGTAAATGCACGTGATTTTTGAGTTAGAGCATGGATTTCGTCTTCTCCGCTCATGGCAACCCTCCACTCCAACAGACCAAAAAACCCCAGACCTTAACAACGGCTCAACCCCTAAGTCGTCCTTCCGAGAAAAACTTTTGGGCTCTACCTAAGAGATCCCTCATAGAGAAAAAGAAGATATGATTGAAAAAAAGCTTGTTCGCATTGAGCTTGAAGATGCCAACCGTCTTCTACCCAAAGTCTATCTGGAACCAACATCATTTCAGTAACTATGTACCCCTTGGAAAGATGCTCTCGTGGTGAAACTGTTAGGGAAAACTCTGGGCTACAATACCATTAAGGAACGCCTCCAAAAAGTGTGGAAGCTCCAAGGTAGTTTTGAAATTATGGATAATGATAATGGGTTTTACATGGTAAAACTCGACCAAGCAGCGGACAAAGAAAAAATCATCACTGGAGGGCCATGGTTGATTTATGATTATTGTCTTGCGATCTCCCATTGGTCTCCTGAGTTTGCTTCTCCGAATGCAAAAATTGACCGCACCGTCGTTTGGGTACGTTTTCCTGGTCTTAATTTAGTTTATTATGATGAAAGTTTCCTCCTAGCTATGGCCTTAATAATAGGAAGACCAATTAAGGTGGACACTAATACCCTGAAAGTTGAAAGAGGTAGATTTGCTAGAGTCTGTGTTGAAGTAGATCTTATAGTTCCTGTTGTTGGAAAAATATGGGTCAATGGCCATTGATACAAAGTTCAGTATGAAGGCCTCCACCTTATTTGCACAAATTATGGTTGTTATGGTCACCTCGGTCGGAATTACACCCTCACCCCAACCGTACAGGAAACAACGGAACAGCCCCCAAACACCCTACCCCACCATCCTACCCCCAAGTCAACCATTAGTCAACCCTCAATTTTAACTGGTCCTGAAAACAACAGCCAATCAGCAGCTGTCCCCACACTGCCGAGTAAGGAAAAAGAAACCGTAAAAATAAATGTCAATAAAGGGGAAAATGAAGACTTACATACCCCACACAAATAGATTTACTAGGAGGAAAAAAACAGCTACCAGACAACCTCGAAAAACGCATCCAATAAATCAAATAGATTTATTGCTTTGTCCCCCATGCCCCACACAAATAAAGCATCCACATCCCATCAGACTCTCGCTCCAAGACCTAATCCCTATCACATCATGCGAACAAACAAAAGCATCTTTGACCCAAAAAGGCGGCGCAATGATGACTCTCATCATGGCCCAATCATAAAATCATCATTACCCAATGATTATGGCATCACCTCATTCCAAAAAATGGACCAGTCACATCACAAGACTCAATCAACTTTGGCCCACCAAAAAACCATCATATCTCCCCTACAAAAAGCTGACGCGGACCCCACCTTAATTCCCACAAAGTCCAACAATGTCCAAAATGACCAAAAAGCCCCCATTTCAACTATGATTCACAAAACTGCCACTAGCCCAAAAAACAATGTCGAGTGTATCCATCACGATGGCTTTTCCACCCGTCTCCAAACCATTGAGACCAATATCCAATCCATACCTCATTTAACTTTACATATGGATCATGATGTAGAAATTGAAAACTATGAAGCAGTCAAAGACATCCTTCCAAACGAGGAAGAAGACATGATCACTTAGCCCCAAGCTCTTTTTTCTTATTGTCTGTTAGTTGTTATGGAAGCTCTTTTTGATACTTATGTCCTCTCTTGGAATATCAGAGGGGCCAACAATAGCAACGCCAGGAGACAATTAAAAGACATGATCAGAAAGAACAACCCTACTTTTCTTGCCATCCTTGAAACCCATGTCCCATATGCTAGACTGTCCAATTTTTGGACTAATAATAATTACTCCCCTATCCATATTGTTGGGGCTAATGGACATTTAGGAGGAATTTGGCTTCTTCAATACTCTACTACTACAACTACCACAAACATCACTAACTTCAACCAATACTCAATCACCTTCACCATCAGTCTTGGTAATGCTACTTTAACTTGTACTTGTGTTTATGCTAGCCCCAACCCATCCTTGCGCAACAATTTTTGGAGTTACCTAAGAAACCTCAATCAAATCATTACTGGATCATTGATGCTCATAGGTGATTTCAATGAGACTCTTCTTCCTAGTGATCAACAAGGAGGAATTTTCCAACACTCTAGAGCCGCTATCTTTGCCAATTTCATGGATAATTATAACCTGCTTGATCTTTCTACTACAGGGGGCGCTACACTTGGCACCGTAATAATAATGGTAATTGTATTCTATCCAAAAAACTTGACAGGGGCCTAGCTAATGTTGATTGACGCCTAGCTTTCCCAGAAGCTTTTGTTGAAATTTTATGTAGACTCCACTCTGATCACAACCTCATCCTCCTCCGCTTTAGTGGTATCCCCTTAACTAGAGGGCCTAGACCTTTCCGCTTTGAAGCTACTTGGATTGATCATGAAGCTTACTCTGATTTGGTTGCAATTGCCTGGAATTCTTCTAACCATAATCCGACTGTTGCTTTAAACAAGGTTAGAGAACATTCTATCATCTTCAATCAAGAGGTCTTTGATAACATGTTTAAAAGAAAAAGACAAGTTGAAAGAAGGCTGAAAGAGATTCAACATTACCTTGAAAGAGTTGATTCCATCCATCATGTTCTTATAGAAAATCAGCTTCAGAATAAGTACAACCACATCCTCTTCCAATAAGAAATGCATTGGTACCAAAAATCCAAAGAACAATGGGTCAAATTTGGTGATAGAAACATCTCTTTCTTCCATACTCAAACCATCATTAGAAGAAAAAGAAACAAAACCCACAAACTTCGGCTCCCCAATGGTATCTGGTCAAATGACAGTACTACTATTTAAGATAAGGCCCAATGATACTTTAAAAATATTTTCTACAGTAACCATCTCAACAATGACCAACCCTTCCCTACTGATAACCATCCAACCATAGATGAAACTGGTAAAAAAATCCTTACCGATCCCATAACCAAGGCTGAGGTTTCTATAGCTTTGAATTCTATGAAAGCTTATAAGGCTCCTGGCCCGGATGGATTCCAATGCATTTTCTTCAAACAATATTGGCATGTAGTTGGAGAAGACAATTTTCAGTTGGTCAAAACTGCCTTCACTACATGTTATTTTGATCCGGCAAATTCTGAAACTCTAATTTCTCTCATACCAAAAATTGAACCTTCAAATTCTTACAAAGACTTCCGCCTTATCAGCTTGTGTAACATTGTGTACAAGATTATTACAAAAGTCTTGGTACATCGCCTTCGTCCCATTTTGAATTCAATTATTGGCCCCTACCAAAGCAGCTTCCTGCCAGGTAGAGGTACTTCTGATAATGTTGTTGTTTTGTAGGAAATCATTCCCTAGATGTGGAGAACGAAAAGGAAAAAAGGCTTTGCAGCTTTTAAACTTGATCTTGAAAAAGCTTTTGACAATGTTAATTGGGCCTTTCTCAATTCTTGCCTCCAAGACTTTGGATTCCCAGACATCACAATCAAGCTCATTATGTATTGTGTTACCTCATCAAATTTCTCTATTCTTTGGAACGGTAATAAAATGCCTCATTTCAAGCTAACTCATGGTCTAAGACAGGGTGACCCACTATCCCCCTATTTATTCATCCTTTGTATGGAAAAGCTATCTATTGTTATACACACAGTTGTTTTTCAAGGCAATTGGGACCCCATTCAGTTCTCTAACAACGGGCCTTGCTTGTCTCACCTCCTCTTTGCAGACCATGTTCTTCTTTTCACTAAGGCAAAGAATTCTCAGCTCAGATTCATCACTGATTTATTTGATCGCTTTAGTCGGGCATCAGGTTGAAAATTAATTTATCTAAGTCTCAAGCTTTCTACGCAGCAGGTATTCCTCAAGCCAAAATCAACAGACTCACCTCTATTTCTGGCATTAGAAGTACTACCTCTCTGGATAAATATTTCGGTTTTCCTATTCTTAAAGGAAGAGAGAAAAGAAGTGATTTCCTTTTTATCATTGAAAAAATGCAAAAGCGACTAACATCTTGGAAAAACAGGTTACTAAATAAACCAGGAAGATTAACTTTTGCTTCATCTGTTCTTTCCGCCATCCCCTCTTATTATATGCAGATTGTCTGGCTTCCTCAAGACATATGTGACAACATTGACCAAACCACTCGTAACTTCATCTGGAAAGGTAATAATAATAAAGGTATTCACTTAGTCGGCCAAAGCAACAAGGCAGCCTAGGGATCCGAACCACAAGGGAAACAAATATTTGCCTCCTAGGTAAGCTGGTTTAGGATTTGATTCAATCTTCTCCAAAACTTTGGGTGGATCTTCTCTCCAATAGGCACACTTTAGGTCCCAATTTTCTTTATACTACTACCCATCCCAACGACTCAGCCATCTGGTCTTCCATCATTCATGCTAAAAATTCTCTCAGAGAAGGTTACTCTTGGCGAGTGGGTTCAGGTAGCTCTTCCTTTTGGTTTTGTCCTTGAAGCTCTCTTGGGTATATAGGTTTGATCGTCCCATACATAGACATCCATGATTTACACTTGACTGTTCATGATGTTCTCTCTTCCAGTGATCCATATTCTCAGGTTTTGTACTCTCAACTTCCCCCACTGGCCTCTAATCTTATCAACAAAATGAGCATCAAGTTCAACCCCTCCTTAGAAGATGCTTTCATTTGGGCATTAAATAAAAATGGTGTCTACACTACAAAAAGTGGTTATACCTGGCTGCTGTCTCATACTACCATGGCCACAAATGTTCAACCCTCTGCTACTTGGTCTTGGATTTGGAAATTAAAATTTCCAAAAAAGCATAAATTTCTTTTCTGGTTGGCAATTCTGTACCCACTCTTCTTTTGCTTAACAACAGGAATATGGCCCCTTTGGCTCTTTGCTCTCGTTGTGGTCTTGAAGATAAGAATTTTCTTCATTGTGTTCGTGACTGCAATTTCTCTCGAACTATTTGGCATCATGTGGGTTTTCATGATGAGAATTTCTTCTCAGATATGGAGGTGAGCCACTGGTTGAAGGAGGGTTCTTCGTGTTGTAACAGCCCAATTTTTAGAATTTATTTATTTATCTATATGTGCTTAATTGTTTATTTTGGTGATTTATAGAATTTTGAAAGTTGAAGGGTATTTTAATAATTTGGGGGCGAGTGACATATTTGTAATATGTTAGAAATTCATAATTTGAAAATAGTTGTGTATAAGTAATGAGGGGGGGGGTTAAGTGTAGTAATTGTGTAGAGAAAATAATTGCGAGTGAATTGTAACAAAACCCATTAGTGGGAATAACCTAGAAACTTATTATAAATACATTAGTTAGTGGTAGTGATGAATTTAGGTCATTCATTATTCACAAACCTAGAGAGAGGTAGAGAGAGAAAGCAAGAGAAACTTGGTGAAGAGGAAAGCTTGAGAGAAAAGCAATTTCAAGTGGGTTAGCAAGAGAAGTGAAGAATCAAGGTAAGGGGGAAGATTATCTTCATTAATTGGTTTTAATAAGCTTGGAGTATGTTTGGGAGCTTTTAGCTTATAGCTTAATTTCATGAATTATGATTAATTATGTTGATTTTTGTGCCCTTTGTTGATGACTGAATTAAGTATATGTTAAGTTGTTGTTTTCATGCTTTTACTTCATCAAAATTCATAGTCGATTATATGGTTGGTGAACTTTGTGAAATTTGGTGAATTTGATGAGAAACATGATATTTGGTGTTGATTATGCTTAATTGAGTTGATTATGAGTATGATTATGTGTTTGTATGATGAAATCATGAAGTTATGCGGTTTGGGTTAAGTTAGAATTGTGGTTGTTGTTGTTGTTTATGTGAAAATTGCTTAATTTGGTGAATTTGGGTGAATTGTTGATATAATTGGTTTTAAGTTGATTCATGTTGTTAATTAAGTGATTATGAACATGTTGATATGATTAAAAAGTTGGAATTGTTACTGTAAAGTTCTGTTTGGGATTTTAAGTTGTTTTCGGAGAAAACGAGTTTTTTCGACGAACTTTGATTTAATCCGATTAAATTGAGTTTAAGTGCTTAAGATTAAGTTGTTTTAAGCCATGTTAATTGGTAGGTGATAGGGTGTGTCTTGTTTAAGGTGTTGGGACGAATTTGGTGCGAATTGGATCGAAAACGATATTGAAAAACGGTATTTTCGCGAAAACGGAACGAAAAATTTGTCACCCCTGACCTGCACAGGTGGCACGACCGTGCTATTTTTGGCACGACCGTGTTATCCTGCCTGAGTTCCGAAACCCCATTTTTATGACTTTTTTAGGTATCCAATGACCCTAAATGGTTCTCAAACCTTTAAACTTGATTAGTAAGAGTGTAATGAAGATGTTTATGATTGATTAACTTGGATGTAAGTATAAGAAGACTTAGAGGTTAATTAATTACAATTGGACTTGAGAATTGTCTTGAAATTGAGTTAGGATGAAACCATTGACTTAGTAAACAAGTAATGAGTTAGAGTTGATGTAAATGAAGATGAATCAACATGTGAATGATGATATTGATGATACTTATGATGATATTGATGATGCTATTGGTGATGATATTTATGATGCTATTGACGATGCTATTGATGATGATATAGATGATGTGTGATGATGATACATGTTATGTATTAAGCGACGATGTTTGAATAAATTATGATGATACATGTTATGTATTTAAGTGACGATGTTTGATCATATGAAAGTTTATATGATAAGTGATGATGTTAATAAGTGACGATGTTAAATCATATGAGAATATATGATAATGATGATGATGTTGCTGTCGAGTCTTATGTGTACTTGATGTGAGTCGAATATATGATCATGCATTCATTTATGAGTCAAGTCCAACGACGATGTTAAGCGATGATGTTAGCGACAATGGGATCACTCGGTAAATTCCGATATCCAAAAAGCGCCGATGTTTGGTACCACATGCATTTAGAGTCGTTTATGAACATTGCATAAGTATGAGTCTTATGTATTAATGTGTTGATGAGAATTTGTGCATCTAATTGGTAAATGTGCATTGAAGATGTGATATGATGAATTGTCATAATTGACTTGATAATTGTTTATCGATGAGGGTATGAATTGAATGATTGTAAATGATGAGTTGATATGATGGAATAGTTAAACTTGTATGAGAATATGATTATGAGTTACATTATCTTGAATTTCGGATAACTAAATTTGTATGTTGAATATTGTTATTAATATGAACGTTGTCTGAACTACACTTGTTTATTATTCCTTATTAATGAATGTATATCTTACCCTCCAGTGACTGTTGTTGTCTCATCCCTTGTAGATGTAGATTTGTAGGATTGAGTATTTTGCTATCGGTGAGTCGTGATGGGTTGTGGCTTGAAGCCTAGCACATGTTTTTATGCTTTGCCACAGGGGCGCACGGTCGTGCGAGTTATGCAGGTGAGGAAAACTGACTTTTTTGTCGTTTTTCGCAAAAACACCGTTTTCAATACCAATTTTCGATCCAATTCGCACCAAAATCGTCCCGAATCCTTAAACCAATTTTACCCACTCATTTACACCTCAACTTAGCTTAAACAACGTATTCAAAATCACTTTTCGTCAATAAACACCACGTTTTTCAATTAATTCAAGCATCGCCTCCAAAAACTCATTTTCATCAACAACTTAACAATTGAACATGGTATAACATCAACATTTCCTCATGTTACACATATTCATAATCACTTAATTCAATCCAACATCAACTTAATCATTTTCATACAATTAAGCTATTTCATCAAAACACAACAACAACAACTCAATTCACCACAAAACCACATAATCAACATAATCTCTTCATTCTTTTCATGTATCATAACAGCAACTTAATTCAACAACAACAGCTTATTCAAATTCACTCAATTAAGCAATTTCACTATATACATAACAATAATCACTTAAACCACGACTTATTCAACATAATTTCATGAAATCTCAAACAAAACACATACTCATGCTCAAAATCAACTTATTAAACCACAAACATCATTCAATTATCATGCTATTCATCAAAATCATCAAAATTCATCAAGTTATCAATTCAATATAACAAACCATGAATTTTGACATGAACAAAACATGAATTCACCAAGTTTTAACATACTCAAATTAACCATAATAATTGAGCACGAATTTCACATAACTAACAACAAACATCATGAAATTAATCATAAGCTAAAACACCCAAACTATCCATTTGCTTATTACAATCTGAAATTCTGGTAGGACCTGATGCTGTTCGTAAAACAGAGCAGAACATAGTACAAAATTGCAGCGTAAACAGCAGTTCAGAAGCAGAAATAAAAACAGACAGAAAGTAAAAACACAGGTTATTTGTTAACCCAGTTCGGTGACAAACACACCTACGTCTGGAGGCTACCAGGCCAGGAAGGAAATGCATTATAATAGTATCAATTCGAAGTCCTATGTGAACAGCCCCTGTTTCACAGCCTTCTCACTTAATCACTACCCGTGGTATTTCTACCTAGGAACTCCTAGATATAAGACCCCTCTTACTTCCTACTCAAGCAATCACTGCCCCAGTGATCTTAAACTCTAAACAAACAAAGATGAAGACACTCTCCAAAACACCCAATAATCACTCTTGTTAAAAGCTTCAAGTGAACGACAGTTTACAACTCAATAAACAAAACCAACTCTAAACAATTGAGTGGTGTATAGAAACAGAGCACAAAGCTCACTGACTCAAAACCTAAGTATAACTCTCTCTATAATGACTTCTGTTTTGAACCAAATTCTTCAATAGCAACGTCCTCTATATATAGTCTTCAGCAGCAACAAATTCTTGAACCAAATAATCTTCAAAGATATATTTCCAAAATTCTTTAGAAACATATAGAAGCAATTATTCTTCAGAAATATATTTTCCAAAGATTACTTTGAAAATATATTCACAAATAAAAGAAACCAATCTTCAACAAATATCTCACGCAAAATAATCTTCCTTCTAGAAACAAATCCAACAAGGAGAATTCTTCAGACAAATCTTCAACAGATCACATGAGAAAATAAACACTCCAAGACGCGAAAACAGAACGCAGAAAACCAGCTTCTGAAGGTACTTCTGAAGTTTGCATCTGAAGTTCTGCGTCTGAACATTTCAGCTTCTGAAGGTTGCTTCTGTCTGGACATCAGCTTCTGAAGGTTCAGCGTCTGAAGTACTGTTCAGCTTCTGAAGTACTGTTCAGCTTCTGAAGACCCAGCTTCTGACCCAGCTTCTGAAGACGCACATATTGAGATTTCAACTTCTGAAGATGTAATGCTTCTGAAGACGCACAACTGCTTGTATATTTGATTTTAGCAAACATGAAGCCAACAACCAAATATCCAACACAATCCAATTGGTGAAAATAATCTTCCCCCTTACCTCAATTCTTCACAAAAATTGCTTCCTAGCTTGAATCTCTACCTTCTAGTGCTTTCCCCTCTTCCTTCTCTCCAAGTTTCTTCTCTTCCTCTTCTAACATAATTATAAAAATGCCCCTCGCCCATAAAATGACTAAAATACCATCAATCACTAAAAATCCACTAATTCACCAATCACACACAAAATAAACAATTAACAAATATAATAAATAAATAATAATAATAATAATAATAGATAAATCTAATACTAAAAATCGGGTTGTTACAATGAATGACTACTGTCAACACGGAGCCTCTATGTACCTAGCCCTTTCGACCAACATCAGGATAAAACCAGTCATGTTGAATCGAGATATGCATCCAATCGAACAACGTCGGAACTGAAGAACTCATATCTTCAATCTAGAAAACTAGATTCAAGATTTTTAGACCAAATCACAGAGCCGAAACAAAACCACCACCCATATTCATCCCCACAGAACAAAACGAAAACAAACGCCAATAAACAGAAAAAAAAAAACATAGCAAATACCAGATCGAGAATAACTCATAACCACGTCAGCGCCAGAGCTCTACAAGACAACGACGACGTTGCACAAAACCAATGACCACAACAGAATCAACACACACCAAGACTGCGAAAGGACAATCGCATCAACGCTTCATAAACGACGATCTGAAACCCATAAATATATTTTTCATTTATATATATATATATATATATATATATATATATATATATATATATATATATATATATATATCACTAATAAACATAAAAAACATGTGACACATATTTGTCATCATTGCGGCAAAAAAATAGTGACATGTTTAAAAATTCAAGGAATAAATAATTTTCTTCGATAAATAAAAAAATAAAACAATTTGAGATTGAAAAATAATAGTCAATCATCCGTGCATTAACACTAGTAAATTACAAATCATAAAAAAAAAATAGGGAAAAATTTCCACCAAAAATAAAATAAAAAATTAAACCATGGGGTGGCAAAAGCCGGCTGTATCCAGCAAACACTCGTTTGCTTGCTTTGCTAAAGATTTAATAACCGAAATAAAGAACAAATCTAATTAGAGCTAAAATAAAAATAAATCAAATAAAAGTAAAAGTTAGATATCAGAAATAAAAGTAAAAGATTATTTTTTCCTTTAAAAAAAAAAGTAAAAAGAGAATTTAATCGTATGCCTTTTTTTCCTTCTCTTTGCCTTCCTTATTTACCTACGTCATAAGAAATCTATAAATAGGAGAATTTGGGAGTGACAATTATACAGAACAATATTGGCTAACCCTATTTTTTCTTTTGACAAAATTAGTGGCTAACCCTAATTCACCCAAGAGTCAAATATCACCGGTTATCTCTCTCACCTTCATTCTTTGTTCCTTGCTCTCAAGGTATGAAATTCTTTACCGTCCATTTAATTTTTTCCGAATGTGTATTTTTGGTTTACTTGGATTATTTTGTGTGTATGAAACACTTCATCCTTACGCAAACATTCAAAACCTAAAATCCATGACTATTTTAAACCTTTATTAGTTTTTATCATCACAAAATTTTAGTAAATATTAGTAGTGATTATGTCAAATCTACTTTTGACTTAGTCATTACGCAAACGTTCAATACTACATGTAAGATCATCCTTACTTTTGTAATCACAAAATTGTAGTGATTACGTCGAATATGCTCTTGACTTAGTCACTATGCAAACATTTGCAAATTTATAAACCCTAAAATCTAGACTGCATTAAATTTTGATTCAAGATCACCTGTTTCTTTTTCATATGTTAATATATTTTTTATTACATTTTTTAGTACCTTCTTATTTTTTTTTCCTTCTTTTTTTTTTGAAAATTTATTCTTCTTGTGACCAAAAAATTGGAGAAGCAGCTTAAGGAGGCACAAAAAATGATCAGTTCCACTACCGGTCATCAGAAGGAAGGTGGTGGTGGTGATGTAGCAACTAGTGGTGGCGGCGGCACCGGAAATTCTTCTATAAACATAACGCCAAAGAAGAGAAAATTAGAAGGACCTTCTGAAGTTGAAACTACTTATGCAGAAACTTCTTCTTTCAAGAAAAGAAATGGAAGTCCTCCTACCGAGGTGCGCACCATTGATTTGAAAGCTGGGCAGGATGTGGTGGACGCTATATACCAACTATCTAAGGCAAATGATCATCGTCGATCTCTAAACATAATTTCTGCAACCGGTTTTATATCAGACATTGTCTTTCGTGATCAATATGGTTATTTCAAGAGCTTGAAAGTATCTTACATGACATCGTTAGATGTGTCACGTCTGGTTGATGAAGATGGTCATCATTGTCCCGAAAAGGCAACATGTTCCGTTTCCTTTTGCGATCAATATGGTTTGAATTTTGAAAGTGTCGACATGGGTCGCCTCATAGCAGCCGGCCCTATTGAAATTATTGCGGACACTTCCAAGGAACTGAAGAAAGAGAAGAAGAAATTAGCTGGAAAATCTTCTTATGCCACTGCTGCTGTTCGAAATGGTAATTCAGATCGAAGAATTCATAAAAACAAGTTTCTTTACGCCAACAACTCCCCCAACAGCAGATGGAAAAAGAATTCCCACGATAACAACTTCGCCAACAACTTCTGGAGAGAACACTTGAAATTAAGTGTCTAATTTTCTATAACCAAAAAGTTCTGAATTAACTTTGGCGTATACGTTTTGTAAAGACTCATGAAATGATATTCCAAAAACCATAATTGTTTCCTTTTATTTTCAGTTGTTTTTGGAAAGATTATTAGGAATTTAATGCATTTTTTGTTATCTACAAGTTACTTGTAGAAGTGACAGTGATGGATATATATATTTCAGGTTTCCCATGTTGAGGAAACTGGATTGAAGATGATTATTATTTTTTTATTATGGACAAAAGAAGTTGCATACTAGTTAATGTCATCCAAGCACGAATTTAATCGAGCATTTATACATGTACACCTTTACTTTTCATACACTCATACAACACATTATTTTATATTTATCTCTCTTTCTATCACATCTATTATTTTACTCTCTTTATCTCTTTCTCACCTCTAGTGGTAGATTGGATAGATTGGATATTGGGTGTCTAAAAATTATTTCCCTTTTCCTTTAGCTGTTCTATTCAACTAACTCGTGACACAATTGATTATCAGTCTTACAAACGAAACCAAATATATAGTTTCACTAACCAGAAAGAAATATCTCTGTACAGAAAACCCACATCTATTGGACTCAAAAATTAGAGAACTATAGTTTGTTTGTTAGAGAAGTTACTTTGAAATTTACATTCCACCACATTCAACAGAAGCAATTTTTGGCCCGTTATTGTGTACAGTTGCAACATTCTCAATCTTCCTCACAACCTAGAGGAGCCACGCCCTTTAATACAGTATGACTTTGGCTCAAAAAAAAAATGGAATGCATGTAATACTCTTTTTAGACAATAACTTCTTTTTATTCTAAAGAGTTTTTCGGTGAGTAACTCACACCGACAATAACTCTAATACATGTTACATGTTACCCCATTACATATATCATAAAAATGAGGGTTCGAAAGTAAGTACTCCAGTTTCTGCAATTTAAATTTGGAGGGGAACATGGCAATGTGCAGCCACCTGATGCAGGTTCAACCCTCCCCTCAAGAACCAAACTCTGGTAGTTGATTCCCCAAAGGATTCATCTTTTTCTTCCATCCATGCCTTGCTTTAAGGACTCCAATCTTTTTCTGCAATGAACCATATAACATGACATAACCAAGATTTCAATGTTCAAAAAAGAGCATTATCGGGTGCTTACACTACCATGGAAGGAGTAAATCATACTATGGGCCCTTTTGCTATAAATTAATTAAAATAAAATTGGTTTTTGTATAAATAATTTCAAGAATTCTTTAGCAATTTTTAACAAAAGAATAAACTCTGATTGAAAAGGCATTCAAGTTTGAAAACTATGCATGTCAAAATACTATTTCACTAATACGTTGAAAAAGCATAGACACCATGAACTATGCTTTTTTCCTCTCTTCTATTAAAAATGATTTTCTTCAAAATCTAATCAAAATAGTTATTTCATTTTCAGCATAAAAATCGTTTTCTAACAAATGATCTTTGAAAGAAATTTTGTTTTGAGAACAACTTAAACACAAACATTTACTACATCAAAATGTTTTTTTTTTTAAATCTAAAACAAACAGGCCCTAATACTAATTACCACACCTAAGTAAGGGTATGTAAAGCCCGGTTCAAACCATTCAATATTGCAACAAAGCATGGTTGATAGCAATAATTTGCAGATAGGTACTAAGGTTTTGCAACTTACTTGACTAGCTCTACGTTTACTTGACTCACATAAAGGTGTTTGAACTTGTAGGTTATAGCTTCTCATGTTATTCTTCTATTTTAAGTTGTTTAATTAATTAAAATTATCATCTAAATTAAGTTAAAATAAATAATACACACACACATACAAATTAAGTTAAAATTATCATCTAGTTTATCATCTTTTATGTCATTTTATATTGACGAACTAATTCAAACGTTACTTTTATCAACCACTTCTAATTCAAAAAGGAAACTTATAAACTTACAACTTTGTTTTACAGGAATTTATGGACTTTCAGTTAAAAATTAACTTCTTTTCTTGCAGCAACTTTTCAGCTTTTAACTAGTTTATCAGTTACTTTATCAAACACATCCTAGGAAACTGAGACTCCACTAAGATCCATGGATCAAACCCCTAGACATCCAATAGAAACTATTATGATTGACAGCTAAATAATAAAAAAAAAATTTCATGAATGCAAAAGAGTGGGATTAAAATTTCCGAAACCAAACCATGCTTCACAAAAACACAATTATGGATGATAACATTACTTGGAGTCAGTAAGGCGGCCGTGCAAGCTCCATCTTGTGCGGAAACCTTCAACACCCTGAACTCCACTAGCAAGAATCAAGCGCCTGTACATTTGAAATGAATAGTGTGAGCGCCAGATTATGTGCTATAATTTTTTTGATATCCATACACTGAAAATTTCAAAATAAAATCCTTATGATAACCAGATGTCAAAAATTCCAACATAAGATATATGTGCGTCAAATAATTAGTGTGAAAGCCAAAGTGGCAGAGACATATGTCAGCCAATCGAAATATTGAAGACCGTAAGGAAATCCAAGTGCAATTATGAACTTAATTCTTTTGAATACAGAGAATATATTGTGCTCAAGAAAGTAAGGCCCTTTGATAGATTTTTTAATATCCATCTCCAAATGGTGGCATTTGAACTCATGTTTGTAGACACGTTCAATTATAATTTTGGAAGAACAATATGCTGCTGGACTTCTCAAAATAAAAGCAGAAATATGATTATTGAAAAATTATAAGCATGTTAGTAGAAGCTGAACTCCAGAAATTTCTTTGGAATCTTAGGAAAAAATCATCTTCAAGGATCTTCTATAAGTTAGCTTCATTTTCCCTCAGGTTATGCTAAGCAAGGAAACATTCTCTGGACAATTTACCAAACACGGACCACATAACAACTATTTGAATATACCTCTCCAATGATGTAACTTCTGTCTCAAGCTGAGAAGACCTCTCCTTGGCTGCATCTAAAGGCATTGATGAACCCAATTTGAATTCACTATCTTGAAGCCGTTTCCTTATCTCCTTATCCTGCATTTTTTTTCAAAAGTAAAAATCAAACAAAACAAAATGACGGTAGATCTAACAAACTGAATTGCTGCTATCATGTCTGTATCACAAATATTACAGTGAGTAAAGCAAGATGTTGAAATTGTTCATAAAAGGTAGAATATAAGTTGAAGTAATTAAAAAAAGAGAGGGAGAAGGAGGAGGAGGATGAAGAGAGAATAAAAGAATATCCATAACTAACAACAATGATCACACCCTTCTTTCGGCGCATTGTTTATATAGAGCAATCTCGTCTTGACAGAATGGTTCAATGTCGTTGATTTGCAAACCTAAAATTATGAATGAGGCTTATAAATAAGACAATGCTATAATAGATATCTAATGTGAACATTTTAAACAAACAACAAAAATCATGTAATGTATGTAACTTCTAACATTTATCAGTGGGTTGAACCTGGCTTAATACCTTAATCTCTCCACTCGTCAGACCCAATAAATTATAAAGGCCAAAAAGTGGTCACTCATTTTTCAGTTTTTGCACGTATTTAATTCCACTTCTTCAAGCATACAAAATCGCAAGAACCACGGGTGCCATTACGAAAAAATGCTATATTTAAATCTAGACTATATTGTGGAGCTAAGATAATGAACCAGGTGGGTGCCATTGCGAAAAACTCTTATGTCTGAGGAGGCAGGAACACTTGTTGGTTGAGGAAAGAAACTCCCAGCAAATCTTTAACAACATGTCAAGCAACAGTTACATCTTTTCAGTGTTGACACTCCCACACAAAAAAGATGCCTAACCTATTTATCCCAGTTTTTCAGAAAAAAGATAGACTAAGCATAAAAATTGAAGCATACTTTGAATGACGAATTTATCCTTCCACGATGGATAACATGGAACCCTTTCATGAACTGAGCTTATCTTGATTCTATCAATAACAGACATAAGACAGATTGCCCTAGGCTTACCTTTTTTAAACAAAGGAGATCCTAACTAAATAAAGGGAAGACTGTCAGAGTTGAAACCAAGCACTTCGGCAATACTCGCAAACCTGTTAGGAGAAATGTTGTCTAAATAAAATTTGGAGTAATCAAAACTAGTAACCTAACTAGATGTAAGCTCATACTGCTTAAAAATAGTCCCCTCTTATTAGCTCTACAAAAGATAAGGGTGTCATCTGAATATGGCTAGGTAGAATAAATCCTCTAAGACATTCCATCAGAGGGAGATGAACATCCTCGACTAACTTTGAAATACCTCTTGCTTTGAACTTCCTCAACCAGACAGAAAAGTGAAGGGACAAAGGGTCACTGTACTGGTAGCTATTCTCAGAAGCAAACAAGTTGTTAGACTACTTCAATACATAATCCCCAATGTCTTCTACTAAGACAAGAACTAGATCATCCTTTTTCAATGCAGACAACTCATTAGTTACATTTCTAATCTGAGTCACTTAGTTAAAAAAAAAAAGGTAGTACTTATGTCCCCCTGAGCGTGCCATCTAATTCTATACTTTTCTCTACAGTACTCCTCTTGAAAAGAAAGAGCCTGCAGCAGTTGTAATTGGCCATTCTAAACCCAAACAAAAAGCTCATTACAGCAGCCATGAGAGCCGATTTCATTTTGAATCTGATTCACTGTGAACATAGCAGACTCAACTCTTTCATAAACATCTCCAAAAGCATTTTTGTTGTTAACAAATCCAAGTATAAAGAGGAATTAGAAGGCTTATTTTCAGAATCGACAATGCTTAGACACAACATCAGTTATCGATTATTAAAAATAAGGCAATCTATGCCGACACGGTGAAGAGTGAAGATTGAGATAAAAAATAAGGGATAAGAAAGACTTACACAAAAATAGATTCCTGAGAATTCCATCACATAGATCAACACCTTGAAGCACATGGGAGGCTATTTCTGGTGGTACTATTGGTGATGGAGGACCCATCATTAGATCATCACCAACCAAAATTGTTTCCTCCATACTTGGCTGCGAATCAACTGAAACCCACACATATAAATTTCCTAAAACTGAACCTTCCCATTTTGATTTGAAGGCCCGAATCAAAACAACCAACACAAAAATGAAGTAATAATGAGATCACATACCATCCATGGTTGCTTTCTGGCAATCCTTCTGCAAAAATGTGATGATACAGAAGCACAGGGGAGACAATTACTGAAACAAAATTGAGTAGGTCATTTCGATATTTGTTACTGGTTCATGAAAACATAAATACAAGTTGAAGTTAATTGGATTATTCCCTAACACCGCAAAGGTTTAGCATACAAATAATTGTAAATGGGAATATTATTATACTCCAAAATCAAAGTATTTACTAAATTGTGGTTCCATTCCAATATATCCACATGCAAGAGCTTAAATTCAACAAAAATTGAGAAATGAAATTTTCGGTGAAAAGTGTGAAATTCGAAGAGAAAAGGGAAAAACACAACTTACATCTCGTTCCTTTTAGCTTAAATTGAAAGATTTGGGTGGAAGATTGGAGTAGGTGATCAAGAATGGAGGATTTGGGTGAGGGTTTTTGGCTGCGGGTGGAAGAGAGAAGACAAGAAGAAAATCTAATATTTTGGAGTATACCGGCCAAAACCCCGAAATTGTAAAATCTTACAATTACCCCCGAAATTTGAGGAAAGACAAATACCCCTCAAATTATAAACCGTCAGGCAAGTTAGTCACTCTTTCTAAGTTGATGACGTGTCTGTTAAATGTTCATGTGACATTGACAGAATGTCTGATGTATAGTGACAAGTCACATGTGGGCAGGGGCGAACCCAGACATTCGATATCGGTGTGGCTAAAATTTCAAAGAAACTATGATTTAAATCATACTAAAAATAATAAATAACATTGTTTGATGCAATAAAATTACAATAAAAATCATCTACTATCCACTTGTAAGCACAATTGTACAAAGAAACCACAATGAACAATTCTACATGACACAAATAGCCGCCAATAAGCAATTTTCTACACAATAAGCAATTCTAGATAATAAGCAATTATCATAAACAAACAATTTTCCAAACTCTATAACAATGAACTTATTCTGTTCTTGGTTGTACAATCAATTCAAATATGTGACATACTCTTTACAAATCAAGTCCACTGTTTCATGGTAAATACAAGCAGCAGCACAAGTTAAGCTTTTCATGGTAAACACAAATCAATCCCTGCGCCAATTACTAGATACAAGCAGCAACTCAAGTTCAGCTTTTCATGGTAATTTTTCATCATGTTTTATTCCAATAATTTACTTACACCTCCAATATTCCAATTTACAATTCCCAATCCCCGATTTTGGAACAATAAAAATAATTATCAATTCTAAAACCCTAAAACAAGCAATTAGAGAAGGAAGCAGAAATTAGAGAATCAATTGGCTTACCTTGGCTTAGAGTGAGTGAGAACTGAGAGAGTTCAAGAAGAGAGTGGAAGAGAGCTGAAAACGGCGTTCAGTTTGTTTGTTGTTAGAAGAGGAGAGAAGAAGCTTGCATGTGAATTGCCATTTGTTTTCTTTAACAGGCTTAAATGCATTTGTGACCCTTAACTTTTAAAATGTTGTGATTTTTGACCCCTAACAAAAAAAATAACAATTTTACCCTTTAATTTTACAAAACGTTGCAAAGTTGTTAAGAAGACGCCATGTGTCCCAAAACAGGGGGCCAAAATCGCAACTTTTTGTAAAGATAAATGGACAAAATATCTTATTTCCTTAAAGATAGAGGGGCAAAATAGCATATTTTCCTAAAGTTACTGAGTCAAAAGAATATATTTCCCTAAATATAGAGGACAAAATTTTTATTTTTTTTATTAGGAGTTAAAATCGCAACATTTTGAAACATAAAGGGGGAAAACTGCATTTAAGCATTTTTAATATTAATTGGTGTTAGATTAGAATTGAAAAGCTCATAATTAAAGCACCAACAACTTTCAACCAAGAAAACTCAAGGGAAATAGACATTTGTATAAATACATTGGTATAGATATAACTATCATTTTTAAATAAATAAATAATTTGAGTTTAAATTCAGCCCTACATTGTAACAATGTTTAAAATACTTGGTTCACACCAAAAATGAATCTCATCTTTTATATTATCACTTATATATAAATCCTAGGCAGTCTGATAAACACTTTTGCAACCCTAAAATAGCTAACCCTAACCCTAATTTTTGGTTTTGAAAAAAATTTATGAAAAACAATTCCTGCTGAGTTGAACCCCAGACCAAGTTCTGGTAGATCACAACCATTACCACTAGATCACTAAAGTTTTTTGTGACTTATAGTTGCTTTCATTTTATTTATCTAGCACAAATGCGAGTTCACTTTAAGTCATTCTCACAACCCTGAATTCCAACATCATTTGAACACGAATTGAACGTCATTCACACACATCATGCGATTCAACTTCATTTTCACCGCCGCCAGTGACCCCAATAACAACATCCCGCCACCGTTGCAACTGCCACTTCAACAACACATGCCGCCGTAACTGCCACCGCCGGAAAATCACTTTCTCTCACTGATCCACACACATCACGCCGCCGCCGCAACTGCCACCTCACCAACAACTGACTGCCGTAAATGTCATTGCCGATAACTCGCTTTCTCTCACCGATTCACACCATCTTTCATCGAATTGACAAAAAATTATGGCCAATGTTGATATTGATTGTCTGAATTTTGTTAATTTCGAATCCTTGACATTAGGGTTTGAAAATTATTGATTTTGTTATGTGATTGTGTGAATTTTAGCTTTTTCTTCATTATTCTTTTTTTTCATACTAAATGTTAAGTAGTGTTGTTCTAACCCTAATGATTAGCCCTACTTTTTAGTTATAAAAATTTATGAAAAAAACTTCGGATGGGGATCGAACCAGGTACCACATGCTTTCAATTCACAACTCTTACCATCAAGGTACTGATGTTTTTTATGACATGTGATTGTTTCAATGTTGTGTATTCAACACAAATCTCGGGTCCTCTTTTTTTCAATCTCACAATTCCTAAATCATTTCTCACTCACTTTCATCTCTCTCACCATCTTGCAATTGAACCTAATAACCATAACACCACCCTTTTTGACGGACCTAATTAATTTTTATGAAAAAAAAATATGCAAGGAATTGAATCAGATAACACATGAAAATGTCATTTTTTTAAACGTCACTAACGCCATTGCAATTCCTTTTTTGATAGTAGTTCCTTTTCATTATTAGCGGTTCCTTTTTATTATTATTATTTTTTATTT
The DNA here is from genome assembly GCA_018208015.1 of Medicago ruthenica. Taxonomy (NCBI): domain Eukaryota; kingdom Viridiplantae; phylum Streptophyta; class Magnoliopsida; order Fabales; family Fabaceae; genus Medicago; species Medicago ruthenica. Next base: position 73,900,023 of record CM031371.1, read on the forward strand.
CAATTACCACGTAACGTTCCTTTTTATTTTTTTTTTCTTTCGGTTACTAAATAACAATTCCTTTTCCTTATTTTTTTCTTTCGATTAACAACTTTTGCGGTTAGGATCAATTTCTTGGTGCTAGCTTTTGTATATATTTTTTCTTTTGATTTGTCATTTTTATTGCAGTCCATCTTTTATTTTTGTTACTTTTTGAGATAGTTTGATAACATAATACTGAATATAACTATAAAAGTAATAATATAGTCATTTGATAGTTATATATGAAGCTATACAAAACCCGTGCATCGCACAGGTTAGAGTCTAGTTAGGGTTTAGGATTTAGGTAGTGTTGGTTTGTGATCTTAAAGCGTACTTTTTCCTATGTCTTAATTTCAATTCTCTCTAGTGCTAATATCATTGAGTTAATTCCCTAAAGAAAAAATATCATTGAGTTAGTTTGACTTTTCAAAAAAAATTGTTTTATTTAATTAGTTTAATTAACTTTTCATAGAATAATCAAATACAAAATAAAATTAATATATTTAATTAACTTTTGAATTGTTTTATTTAATTTATTTAATATATTACATTCAAAAAGTAATTAAAATAAAATTTTAAAAATTTATTCATACATTTATTTATTATTAAAATTTTAAAGATTTAAATTAGTTTAAGAAAATTAATGTAATATCCCGATTCAGACTTAAATATTTAACAGAGTTGAGACAAGGTATCAGAGATATTATAAGGAATGACATTTTTGTAATTTTGAGGGTTTAGGCTATAAAAGTCATTTACCCCAAAATTTCCTCATAATCTTTCTCACTTTCTCTCTCTAGAAAGCAAACCCTCTCCCTTCTCTCTACTCTCTCACGCCAATCTCCCTCTTCCTACTCCAACCTTCATCTAATCATCATTCCTTTTGCCTCATCCACTTACAAGCACAACTTTGTGATATTGAAGCCAAGAAAAGGAAGTGAAATAAGGAGGGAAAGAAAGATCAAAGCTAGGGTTTTGGCAAGGAATTAAGGAAAGAAGAGGAATCAAGCTAGGCTTGGATTGGAAAGCTTGGCAAGGAATCAAAGCAAGCAATTGAGGTGAGCTCTCTTAAATTAATACGCTCTTGGGATAGTTTTGAGGTTTTTTTAGTGAGGAATGAAAACTTGAATGATTAGGCATGTTTTCTTGATTGTTAGTTTCCCTTTGTTAATACTTGATATATTATGATCTTCCTAGTTAAAAACCCTTGATTTTGATATATAAAGACTTGTTGGTGCTGTGATTTTGTTAAAATTTGTATTGGAACTTTCTAGAAATGCTACAGGGCCTGGCAACACTGGGTTTGTCTTGCCACGACAAAACCCATCGTGCCATGATCATAAAGATCTGGGCACCATCGTGCCACGACAATACCAGAGTGCCACCCCATTTTTGAATTGTGTTTTAAGCCCAGAAAACCATCCTCACGGCGCCAGAATGTCTTTGTACATTTAGTAAAGGAAGAAAAGGTCATAGACTTATCTTGTGTTAACACGAGAGTGGGGATCGATATTTCAAATATCATTAAGGTTTTAACCTCAATGGAATCCAGGTGACATGTATGACGAATGGGTAGAATTTTCCATAAGTTTCAGGTAAGATAAGGGGTTCAATTCCCAACAATTAAGTAAGTGGCTTATGATAAAGATAAGCTTAAACCTTATTATAGGTTAAGAAACTCATGTTTAAGTACTAGAGGAATGCATTAGATATGCATATGATTAGAATGATGTATCAGATATACATATGAATAACTTAAGATAAGAATCAGACTAAAAGATTATACGTGTTCAGCAGACTCCGGATTATGCCGGATGGGACTTCTCCGAGAGGGCTGTCCACACGTAAGATTTCAAGTTATATATATATATATATATATATATATATATATATATATATAAGAATTATAAGAACAAGTTAATTAAGAGATAAGATGTGTCTCCTGTTTTCTCCTTAGTTAGAACGCAGGGGGTTGCGGATAAAGCTGGAACGGTGGAGTTAGCATCCGCGAGGATACCCGCACATAAGAGTTAAATGGAATATCGAAATAGTTTAAGAGTACGTGGTAAGGATAAGAAGGATGTGTTACTACCACCTTAAGTCTAAAGCGATTGAGTCACCACTAGTACTGTAATCAGCCATTGGTTCAGTAACTTCAAGAGGGCTTGAAGAGTAAGTTTAGCCAAAAGAGAATTATGCATGTGGCAGCAACAGTAAAGGTTGCACTTGCAAGAGAGTATTTGAAGTATTGATCAGAAACGACAATGTAGTGGCATTTGAGTCTATTCCACATTGTACCCACGTTATGTCAACATGTTGCATGTACCAGGTTATGATTAGTAATGTATATTTATCAGGCAGTGTTATGCTACTCGGACAGTAGTGTAACATATTTCTCAGCTATGTGACATGTATCAGTAACCGTTTTATGCGGTCATTAATGTTTAAGTGAGAAGGCACCACTCAGAACAGGTTTGTTGATACCGAACGTGTTTTAGTTAAGAATATTCAAGGATCTTGAACTCGATGTTCAGTTATGAGAAATAAGTTTATAATGCCGATAGAATGTAACCATAATTTACGTTATGGGTTAATGTATACTCAAGAAATAATCATGAGTTAAGAGTAAGAAGAAGGACTTTAGTTGATGTGGTATTGTCTCAGAGATAATTTGACTAAGAATGATGTCCCGTTAGTCGGACAAAGATGATGCGACGTACTGTGTACCCGTTAGTAGTGTACTCGTACTCGAATATGTATGTAAATTATGTGTTATAAGATGTACCATGATGATATGTGAGACGGTGTATACCCCTTATCACTTGGACTAAATTCCTATAAGCTTTGGATACATCGGTAAAGAAAATGTTAACGCTACGATAGGGATTCGAGAATAAGTTGTAACACAAATGATAGAAGATTATCAAGTTCCTAGTAATGAAGAATGATTTCTAAGTTATTAAGATAAGTGACGTCGTAGACCAATTGAAGCGGAGCACGAGTAATCTGTAGGAATTCTGCGAACTCTTAAGAATTTCATAGTGGAAGTAATGATTATGGTTGTGATAAGTAGCACACCCAGATGTCGGAAAGAAAGGAGCAGGTGCTAGAAGTGAAGCCTTCTGCTTGTACTTTGAATATTAAATGAAGTTGGAATAATCCTAGCATTTGTATGCGTATACACAATATCAGATGCTTATCGGTGTAAGGATGATTCTATATGAAATGATATGATATAAATCTGTAAGTAAGATGTCGTCGTGCGAGACGAAAGACAGAAATAAGAGTTCATTAAAAGTAGTTGTAGTGCAATAAATCCCTTGAAGAGTGGGAATATTTGAGGAGGGTAAGATCGACCCGATGTTGACAGGATAAGATTATTCAGTAAAAGTATCCGAGGTTTAGTAACCTTGAGTGGAATTGCAAGAAGTGAGCCGAACAAGGAACATAGTCAAGTGAGTCGGATATGATGGTTCAGACAACCACACATCCTACTACGTAAGAGTTACGTTATGTACATCAAGCCTTTCAGTTAAGGAATAGATCGTCGAGTATTTTCGACTTATAGAAATTGAAGCATATATTATTGTAAACCAGAAGTTTACAAAATCATATTAGATTTGTTGTTGGCAAGCCCAGTTAGGTCATCTTGAATATATTATGATGCGAAGAAAAAATAGTTGATTTTTTTATGGATATGTATTGAAGAGCCAGAAGTTTCTCTAATAACTTTTGTGTATTATTGAAGAGCTAGAAGTTTCTTCAAATCTTAATAACTTTTGTGAATTACTATTTTCTAAGAAAAGTTGATAATTTGAGGAAATGAGTCTCACGTCTAGGGATATATGTGAATCAATACACATAATGATCATGTGGACCTGATGGATATTTTATAACTTCAATCAATGCATCAACTAAATGGTCACATGTATGTTTAGTCTCTACGCACAACCAGAAGTCTGTGAGATTATTTGATCAACTAATTTGACTAAGATCTCATTTTCTTCGTTTAATAAGTATTGAATGTATATGAGAATTGGTATTGAACATATAGTTGCATATGTTCATGTATAAAAATGGGCTTGAAGATCCATTCATTAGACGTCTAATGTTAATTGTATGATCAATACTTATGAGATCAGATATAATGTTACTTGGGAATATGAAATCTTTCATTTAGAGATGTCAATTCGCATCAAGCCAACAAGTTATCATATGTAAGTCATCCCCTAGTTCACAATTAATTTGATTTTTGGTTTATAAACCTAATATTTCCCATATAAGCATCTTTGGATGTGTTGCATATGTTTCAATTGCTCCAATATAATGCATTTAGATGAGTCATAAGAGAATATTGAGAAGCCATTATTGATATGAATCCCCATCTATTATAAAATATATTGAATACATAATTGGAGACTAATTTATAGCTTAATAGATTGATTATCAATTGATAAATTAGTTTTCTCAATATTAGGGGGAGAGAATAAACAGCTGAATATATGAATCATAAGTTCAAATGAATATAAGAAGCTGAGTATATGAACCAGAAGTTCAAATGCATAAGAAATTGAATATATAAACTAGAATTTCAAATCATCTTTTATCAATCTATACTTTTCTACTATGTTTTCATTTGGGCTTTTACCTCTTGAATACATGAACTATGCTTGCTATCTTGCTTACATTTATGATCTTTCTCCCTTCGATTCCACGATTCTTAACAATATCCAAACAAATTAAATTATTCATTAAAAACACAAAGTAAATTATGTTATTTTTATAATATCTCTATTAAAATAATTTCTAAATTATTGAATGTCAAAATCTTTTTTATTTTAATCTCTAACAAATAGGCCCTATGAGACCGTTTGCTATAACTTTTGTAAGAAAAAGAATCATTTCTTTTTACATTAAATCACTTTAAAGAGTATTGTATCCTTTTTTTATAGTCTTTAAAAGAAATCAAAATCTAAACAAACTATGCAAACAACTTCAAATAAAAAGCTTATTTACAAAATACTTCAAATAAAAAGTTGTTAATTGTAACTTGTTAATAAAAAAGATTATTTTTAGAGAGGAGAGAAAATAAGAGACCATTTGTTATATTTTTTTAAGAAAAAAAAATCATATTTTTGCAAAAATAATCACTTTTAAGAGCATTGAATCCCTTTCTTACAAATTTTTTCTTCTTAAAGAAAAATCTAAAAAAAGCTTTAACTGAGAAATTTTTAAGAGTAGCTCTCAAATAGATTTTATTAGAGAAGAAAGAAAATAAGTCTCAAAAGATTTATGTAATTTTGTAATTTTTTTATATAGTTGTATCCAAAAAAAAACTAAATTGTTTCTAAGAAAAAAATGATTTTTATTACAACAAATAAACACAAAATAGATTTTGGTTTTTTATAAAATCTCTCAAAAATAATCTCTAAATTATTTAATATCAAAATCATTTTTATTTTAATCTGTAGTAAACGAGCCCTAAATATTAAAAGATGGAGGTGATTTTGTAAAAAAAAAACATATTTATATAGTTGTATCCAAGAAAATTAAGAGGTACTTTATTATAGTTTTTTCAAGAAAAAATCACTTTTAAATAAAAAACATATTTAACAATATTGTATCTGTTTGTTACAGGTTTTTAAAAAAAATCTAAATTTAAAAAAATCTAAAAATAGCCTCAAATGAAAAGCTATTAAGAGTAGCTTCTCAAAAAATATATTTGTTTAGATGAGAGAGAAAATAAGAGTCAAAAGATTGAGGTAATTTTGTAAAAAAGAAAAAAAATTCCTTTTATATAGTTGTATCCAAACAAACTAATTTTTTTACAAAAAAAAATGATTTTTATTACGACAAACAAACACAAAATAGATTCGAATTATATTTATAAATTGAAGTGAAAATCACTTTTATTTTAATTCATAACAAATGGGTCCAATTTTTTTTTTAAACTAGGAGGATATCAGTTAGCTGCCATTCCCAAAATAAATTACTAAAGACGATTGATACCAAAAAGGAAAAGAAAGATTGAGATGACAAGCGGCACATTTGAGCAGGTAGTAGATAAAATAGGAACTTCTTACTAGCACCCGTAATATGTCTACTTATATGAATGAATAGCCTCTTTACCTTCTTTCATGATGTAGTTGCTTATCCTTTAGGGAAGCTTTTCACTCCTTGGTGAACCTACAAAGAAGTTTTCATACTACGTTTTCTACTCGAAAAGGGCGCCACTCAGACGCCTCCCTTAGGGGAAGCTAAAGTGTCTATTCCTTTCACAAAATCAAGTGCAACACCTCTGCCTAAACCTATAGTAGAATCTCCACCTGGAGGTTATGATGCAGACACGGAATATAGATGGTCTGAGGTAGGAGAATACCACAAAAAGTTCCTTGTTGAGGAAGGATTTCATCGGATGTAGATAGAATGTGTAACAACCCGATTTTTAGTATTATATTTGTTAATTGTTTGTTTTATTGGGAATTGGTGGATTAGTGGATTTTAAGTGATTGAGGGTATTTTGGTCATTTACGTGTGAAGGGTATTTTTGTGAATGTGTTAGAAATTAGAAATTAAAGGATTTAGAGGATATTGGTGTAAGAGTAAGTTGAGAGGTTTAATTGAAGTAAAAGTGTAGAAAATTATTTATGAGAATGAGAAGTGACTAAGCTCATTAGTGTGAGAGACTCAAACCCATTATATATAAAGAATAGTGTGTATGGTAGTGAAATTAGGGTTGACTCATTTGTCATCAAACAAAAGAGAGGCTAGAGAGAGAATAGAGAAAAAAGAAGAGGTTTGGAGAGAAAGTGAAGAGGAGCTCAAGAGCAAAGGGGAAAAAGGGAGAATCAACGTAGAAGAGCTTATTAGAGTGAAGATTTGAGGTAAGAGGGAAGGTTACTTTCACCATCTAGGGTTTATAAGCAATTGAGTAGTTTGGGTGTTTTTAATTGTTTGGGTGTTTTTAATTATGTTTAATTTCATGAATTGATGATGATTATGTGATAATTTCGTGCTCTAATTATTGTGGTTGATTTGGGTATGTGAAAATTGATGAAATCATGTTATTTTTATGTCAAAGTTCATGTTTGATGAGATTGGCAAAGAACATGATAATTGATGATGTTTGTTGTTTAATAAGTTGAATTTGAGCACGGGTATTTGTTTGGTTTGAGAATTCATGAAATAATGTTGATTAAGTTGTGGTTTAAGTTGTTGTTGTGTTCTTGGTGAATAAAATTAATTGGATGAAAATGATGAAGTTGTTGTTGAAATGATGTTAATTCGTTTTTATATTCTTGTTATGATATTGGGTATGAGAATGTTCTGTTTCTATGAGATTTGGGGTGATAAGTTCATGGTTAAGCTGTGATTATGTGTTGTTGTTGGACTTTTGGAAAAGTGGATAGAAATTATGATTTTGAATGTGTAATTGGTGTTATGAAGTGGTGAAAATGTTAATTATAAGTGTTTTGATAATGGCTAATAATTTGGAACGATTTGAGTGTGTTGAGATTGAATTAAGTGATTTAAAAGTGATTATTTGGTGAAAACGTATTTTTGAAACTGATTTGTTGGATGTCTGTCAGTCAAAATTGGGCCACGATTTTGGCCCAGAAAAGGGAGTTTTGGCTCGACAAAAATCGGGCCATGATTTTTGTCAGACCAACTTGGAAAATTGAATTTTTTCACCATTTTCCGTTCTGAACTGGGTTTCGATGTAAACATGAAAGTTGATTTGACTTCATTTGACTTCATTTAGATTTCTAGAACTTGAGTTAGGATTAAAATACTACACATAGGTCATTTTACATTTTTCGTGAAACTTCAGCATAACTTTTACAGTGAAGCATGAAACATCCTTAATATTAATAATGAGTCTAAGAACGTCTTTAGAGTTAATAAATGAGTATGTATTTATGAAGTTGTGATTTTAATAATGTGCTATGAGTAATTAATGATGAGAATGTGATGAGTAATATTTGAAGTTAATTAATTGAACCGTGAGTTGAATATAAACTTGTTAATTGACTAATGATCTATGAATGATGATGAAACATGATAAGTAAGTGATATAGTGATGAAGTAATTGGTGCTAGGTCTATGAACTTAGTTTATTAAACATGGATTGTGAACTATGGATATAGGATTAAGCGAAAGCATGACATTATGAAAATTATGATATGTTGATAATTAAACATGATGGATGTGGTGAAATTGATTATGTATTGATAGTTGTGGTGTGATTGATGTGATGAAATGATGTTGTGGTGATAACATGACTTGTATTGTATGGATGTATTTATTTCATAATGCAATAGTGACGATGTGGAGATATGTTATATGATGAAGTGAATTATATAACAACATGATGAGTGTATTATCGAGTCTATACGTGGTGTCCATGCATATAAAATCAGTCGAGATGTGAATCGATGATAACATGCTGAGGGAGTTCTGTAATATACTTCTGAACAAACCAACATGCCGAGGGATTTGATAATCCAACATGACGTGGGATCACTCAGTAACAGACCTCTGATATCCAAAACTTTGGTATCACATGCATGTAGAGTCGTGTTAGGCGCATTGCATGAACATGATGAGTCGTATATGACAATGTTTTAGTGTGAACTTGTGCATTTATGTGGTAAATGTATAATTGATGATGTTGATGAGATGTGAATAATGTATAGTTGAGTTGATGATTATTATTGATGAGATGTGAATGACTTATAGTTGAGTTGATGATTATTTATTGATGAGATGTGAATGATTTATAGTTGAGTTGATGATTATTACTGATGAGATATGAATGACTTATAGTTGAGTTGATGATTATTATTGATGAGATGTGAATGACTTATAGTTGAGTTGATGATTATTATTGATGGGATGTCAATGACTTATAGTTGAGTTGAAGATTATTTATTGATGAGGATATGCTATGTATGATTTGTAAATCTTGTTTTAAAATGTTCACGTAACCAAGCTGTTAATGGATTATAAATGCGATATAAATGTTGGTGTATATAACCAGGCTTTGTATGATGCATGCTTATATGATGTTGTTTTTTTTCCTGAACTTACACGCACTTATTGATCCTTTATGATGAACGTACATCTTACCCTCCAGTGGCTTTTTTTTTGTCGCTTGCATCCTCGTGGTGTAGACGTGTAGGTTGAGGATTAGATTGCTTGTGAGTTTTCTGAGGATGGCGTGATGCCTACTCTTTTATCTTGTTTTTAGAGGAGTCTAGATTAGGTGCTCTGATCTAGGAGTTTTGGGGGTTGTACTACTTTTATTCTATGTTGAATTATTGTTGATGGATCTTTACGATCATGCTGTTGATGTACTTATGCTTTGAGATTTTATGATGTGACCCGAGATGATAATTGTTGAGATGTTTATTCCGCTGTGATCTGTTACTTATATTTGATGAAATATTTATTATGAGAAATTAATATGAGATGTTTGGCGAATAGTAGATGTTGATTAATCATATGATTTATTATTTAAATATTAGTCTCGGGGTTCGGAGTGTTATAGAATGCGGTCAATCACATCCTGGTTGGAGCACCTGTTGGGTCAACACAAAACACGTTCCATGAGTACTTCGAGCAAGATTCTCACGGAATGGATGGATGCTTGGTATTACATTGAGAAAGACTATGGCACACCATCATAGACCACCGCATTGTGCAATGACATAAAGAACAACTGAAGATTGGGAGAAAGAGCTCGATGGTAAAGTATCCTGAAAATGATTCTTAAGCCCCCAAGACTATGAAGAATATAGCCAGAGAACTTAACTCCTCTTCATTCACGCAACAACAATTCAACAATGAAAAAGCTTTACCAGAAATAAATATGATTACGGAAGTCAGACTTGAAGATAAAATGGAAAGCACCAACATCTCTTAACATCTTGTTTGCTACCGTTGAAGAAAAGACGTGAAATGGCGGCCGGATCAGTCTCATCTCTATCAACCTCTCTCGGGAGTAAGAGAAAGAGGTTCCTATATGGACTTTGATGGGTGAAGGGTATAGGGAGTTCCTCTTGTATTGTATGCATGTATATACACTTCCCACTGCAATCTAGCAAGGATGACTAGTTGTCTTTATCCACTATTATGAAGATTGTGTAGTTATAGGTTTGTGTTTTGATGATGTCTATTAGGTAGTTTTTCTATTTAATGTTGTTTAGATATTAGTTGTTTTTGCATAGTATCATGTTAAAGCACACCTAGCAATCTTGTCTCACGTATCCTATGATCCCTGGTAGCCTAGTATGTTGAGTGTATGAAGAAAACTTCATTGCTTTTGGTCAAATCGTTTTTCCAATCATTTGATTCGATTCATTTTTTTTTGAATCGTATCACTCAAAGTTTCTGCCAGTTTTCCATGCATTTTGATTCGATTCATGATTCTTTGAATCCTATCATTATGAATTGAATCAATGTTTCTTTGAATCGTATCACTGTTTCTATATGACTTTGGTTTTTGGCTTAATGATTCGATTCACATGATTTGTGAATCGTATCAACCTTCATCCTGGGCAATTTGAACCGATTCAATATAGGTCTGAATCGTATCAATCTTCATGCTTGTTCTTGCTTGTCTTTTTGCTTTCTGAATCGAATAACACATTAAGTGAATCGATTCAGTACGTTGTTTTTGGCCAAAATATTGCACTTGCCACCCTTTTCTATATATACTCATACCCTCCTAACATCATATTTACTGAATCATTTGCATATATTCTCTCTAGAATCTCCAAACCTCATTGTTCATGTGTTCTTGTGATTAAACACTTTTTCTAAGAATCATTGTGTTTCATTGCGTCGTGGATTGCTAGAGTGCTATATGGATTGTAAGTTGATTGCTTTCAAGGATATTGGTTGGGAATCAAGGGTCCAAAGTGAATTGAGTAATTTCATTCCACCTCTAAGGGTATTGGAGTTCTTTCTAAGGTTCTTGTGTTGAAGGGGATCTAACCACCGAATGGAGCAAAGAAGAGTTCGAGTGAAGAGCTTCAAGGATTGCATTGATGATTGAGGATTCGAAGACATCAAGAAGTACCAATTTCAAAGGGTATCTGAAGATTTAGGGAGTTATTGCATAGGAATTGAAGAGCTAGGGTAGTTTGAAGGAATTCTTGTAATCACATTGTAATCAAACATTCATATTCTAGTGAAAGTCCTTGGTGGAGGCGTTTTCCATCAAGAAGAGTAGGAGTACCCCGAAGCGAGGATGAAAGGGGGAACTACTATAAATATCGGTGTCGTTTCTCTTCCCTTCTCATTTACTTTGTGCAATTTAGTGTATATGAATTCATGATAATTGTTGCTAGTTGAATTGATTATGATCAATGCTTTTAAGTTGTAAACCTACCAATTGATTTGAATGAAGTTTCTTTTCTAAATCAATATTGATCATAGTTAAATCCAATAAAGTTCCAATTCATCAAATTTATATATTTTGTGTGTTCATTAGTAGTAGCTTAATTAATTGCTCTTAGGTTTGGTTTGAGTTTTGTCTTGTTTTGTATTTTGTGTTAGAACTATTAATCTTTGATTGTATTAAGATTTAATTTTGAATCTCTCAATTCAATAATAAATCTTAGTGTATTATCATTGCCTTTATATTTTTTGTTATGATTATCGTGCACAAATCCAATAAGTCAAACCGTTTTCTAAACACGATTTTGCTAAACTCGATAAACTTTTAAAAATGCTATTCACCCCCCCCCTAGCGTGTATTGAGATAATAAAAAATCTTGGCCACCCACATCATTACCCCTTTAGGAACTTCAACTTTCCTAATGTGGCGATGAGGTGTAGTGTGACCAAATCGTCCACAATAGTGACACCTAACATTGTGAGTTTGAGGTTTACCATCATCATTTTTATTAACAAAAGAGTAATTTTTGTAGGGTCTCTTAAAAGAATTTCTTTAGTCTTTTGATTTCATGGTAAACTTCATTTCACCCTTGGAAACATGTTCTAGTTTATGAGTTAGAGATACAATTTCTCTATAAAGGCTAGGAAATGTTTCACAACTTGCAAAGTTCATCCAACTTGAGTCATATTTGGATGAGCTTTGTTTAGGTGACTCAAGACTAGGAATTATAAGTTTTTCATTGACAAGAGATGCATGCTCTTGCTTTAGGATTTCAAAAGTGTGTTTTAAGTTGTGAGAGCTCATTTTCTAACTTTAAAATGATTTTATTTTGAGCTATTATTTTCTCAAAAGCATTTAAAGCCTCACAATGCATCTTTTCAATGGCTTGTTGTAATTCCTCATAGGAAGGTTTAAATTCGGAGTCGGAGTCAGAGTAAGTTACCTCATTTATCCTTTTCTTTGTGTGGCCCATGAAACACAAGTTAGATATTTAATCATTTTCGGTATCACTTGTCAAAGACGTGGTGTCATCCTCTTCCCAAGCTATGTAAGCTCTTCTTCCTCTTGAGCTTCTATTTGAGTTTGATTTTCCTTTGCCCTTGGTTAGCTCTGGACATTCATTCTTGTAGTGACCCACCTTTCCACATCCAAAGCAACTTACAATTTTCTCCTCCTTTTCCGATTATTTTCCCTTAAGTGAAGCTTTCCTAAAATTTACTAGGTTCTTGTCATTATGCTTTAGACCGTTCCTCTTGATGTAGCGATTATATCGTCTCACGAACAACCCCATTTTTTCTTCATTGAGTGAATCATCATCGGAGTCACTTTCACCTTGAACCAAAGAAGTAGCCATGGACGAAGTGGCATTTAGTGCAATTGACTTCCTTTCCTTCTTTTTGAGATCTTCCTAACTAGACTTTAGTCGTAGAATATCGTGTTCATGCTCCTTGAGTTTGCCAAAAAGAGTAGTAATGCCAAGAATGTTAAGGTTTTGTGATTCCTTGATAGTCGTCACCTTGGGCTGCCAATCTCTAGTCATACATCTCAACACTTTGTTAGTACAATCTTGGTTTGAGATGGGTTTTCCTAAATTTTGCAATTTATTAACAATATGCGTGAACCTCATTTGCATGGAGGAGATGGATTCACCATCCTCCATGTGAAAGAGTTCATATTATTGAATGAGAGTATTGATCTTTGATTGCTTGACATTGGCAGTTCCCTCATAAGGAGTTTCCAACGCATCCCACATAGCCTTAGCGGTTTTACAATGAGAGAAAGAATGATACTCATTCACTCCAAGATAGGAAATGAGTATGTTTCTCGCCTTCAAATCGTATTGAACCTTCTTTTTTCCATCGTCACTCCAATCGACTTTTGGTTTGCCTTGTGCGACACCGTTAGCAACAACTTGCGGCTGATACCGCTCGTTGGTCACGACATCCCACACATCCACGTAAATGGATTGGATATGAACGCTCTGCATTCTTTCCAATAGTGATAGTTTTCACCGTAAAAAATTGGTGCTCTATTATAAGCCCCCTTAGACTCTTTACTTGCCATATCGACTCTTTCAGTGATTAACTGCTAGTGAAGAGACCAGGCTCTTGATGCCACTTGTTGGTTTATATGGCAAGATAGAATACACGCTAGAGGGGGGTGAATATCGTTTTAAAAAATTTATCGAGTTTTTAGCGAAAGCGAGTTTGAAAACAATTTGACTTATTGGATTTGTGCTCGAAATAATAACAATGAAAAAGAGATTAAGACAATGTAATACACAATAAGATTTAATATTGAATTGAGAGATTTAAATGCTAAATCTTAATACAATCAATGATTAATTAATCTCACACAGTATACTAAACTAGACAAATCTCAAACCAAACCTAAGAGCAATTAAATGACCTATAACTAATGAACACAAGGTATATGTGTTTGATGAATTGATACTATATTGAATTCAAATGTGAATAATATGGATTAAAAGAAAACCTAAGTCAAGGTTAACAAATTGAAACAAGATTACATTCAAATAAATTCTAAACAATCATCAAACAATCATATACTCAAATTAAACAAAGTAAAAGAGGAAAGGAAAGAGAAACGACACCAAGATTTATAGTAGTTCTCCCTTTTGTCCTCACTTCGGGGTACATCTACTCTTCTTGGTAGAAAATGTGTTGTACTGGCTGTGAGTACAATGTTGGAAAACTAGGGTTTTCTGAGTCTGTTTAGGTCATGCCTTGGGAATGACCCCAAGGTTACTATTTGTAGCCTCGGTTTGGATTTATCCTATCATGGTTTGGGCCCAAATCGTAAAGGGCCAAAACCATGACTAGGGCGCCCTCATAGGCTGCTGAGGGCGCCCCCAGAGGACCTCTTATTAGGAAAGTTCCCTAAGGTTCCATATGACTGTCAGATGGGTCTTGTGCCCTTCTAGAGGGCGTCGAGCCTGGCTCAAAGGGTCCCAACCCTTGCTTGTAGGGCCTACAGGCCTAAATAGTAAGATCTACAGTCCACAGCCCAACAAGCACGAGCTTTGGAACAAGGCGAAGTGATTAAACTATTAATGGGAATTTGTCTATGACTATTGCCAAGTAAGTGAGACTTATTAGTCATAAGGCTATGTGAAAATTTTTGAATTATGGGGTGTAAATTTTTTTATGAGTATTAACTCGATACGGGTACTGGACCAAACATGGGTGCTAGCCCAACATGGGTGCTAGCTCCGTGTTTTTTGTTTTGGAGCCTTGGTGGGTTATACTTTGTCCCTGGGCAATGATGATTTAAAGCTTTGAAAGTTATACTTTGTCCCTCCCAAAGTCATCAATATAAAAATGTGTTTTTCTGTTTTCAGTTCTGAAATGATTAAACACAGACACATTTTTCAAATGCTCAAATTAGTTTCAGACATGTTCAGTCTTTCAGAACTTATTTAAAAATTGATTATAGTTTTATCTGAAAGAATTCAGCAGCACTGAATCAAATGCTATATCTTGGTATCAGCAGCAATACCTTTCCAGGTTCTGAAAAGAGTTCAGTTGTGCTAAATCCTTCAGTAGGTATATGATCTGAACAATTTTGTCTAAAATAGTTCAGTGATACTGAATAAGATATACTGAACAACTGTGTCTGAACAAAGAATGCTCTGATCAGAATGCTCTGAACTATCTTTTTATGCTTCTGAACAGCATTCTATTTTTCAAATGCAATGTCATATACTCATGTATGATCAAGTTTGCTTTGATGTTCATCTTTGCTGCTTGATTACCTATATGATTGCATGATTATCTCACATGTTTTTCAAACTCTCTTCATATTCTAAAAATTTTTCTTTTCTGAAATTTTCTTTTTGTTGATGACAAAAGGGGGAGAAATGTAAAACAAGTATTAAAGCTCCTGAGCTCAAAATATAAGTTAATTTCTGTCAGTTAATTAACTTATGAAGGGGAGAAAAAGGTATTAAGGCCTGAGGCTCACAACTTAAGTTAATTTCTGATTAAAATTAACTTATGAGAACTGTTTTTAGTCTCTTAGCCTCTAAATTTAATTCTGTGAGATAAATTACTCTTTAATGAGTTGAAATGAATTTAAATAACAAGGATAAGACTCAGGGAGCTTACAAAACTCATCCTGTGGATTATCAGACTTAGGGGGAGAGCTTACAAACCTCAGAACCTGAAGTCAGCTTGTTATTTACAATTCTGAGTGATAATTTCAGTTTATTGCTTTGAGTTAAGTTTAATTAACATGGATAAGAATCAATGGGAGCTTGCAAACCTAACCTTGTGGATTATCAGACCTAGGGGGAGCTTGCAAACCTCTCCTGAAGTCAGCTTGTTAGTTAAGTTTAACAACAATTCTGAAATTTTCATCTGTTTTGATCTTAACTGAATTTAATTAACATGGGTCAGACTCAGGGGGAGCTTACAAACCTCATACCCTGTAGTCAACTTGTTAATTAAATTAACAACAATTTTCTGATTAATACTTATGTTTGTCATCATCAAAAAGGGGGAGATTGTTGGAACAAAATGTGAACAACTCTCTTTTGAATAGAGGGAGATTGTTGGAACAATATGTATGAACAACTCTCTTTAAGGTTTTGATGATAACAAAGTGTTAAAAAGAAAATTATTATTGCTAATGCTTTGTTCTAAGTTATGCAGAACCATGTTCTTAATGATTGGTATTTGATAATGGTTATGGAAGAACAAGCTAAGAGCAAGAAGGAAAGCTTAGAAGCTATGTTGCAAGTTTGGAGGAAAACTGAGTCTGAAGACTGAGTCTGAAGGGTGCTTCTGAAGGCAGAGTCTGAAGACTGCGTCTGAAGGCAGCGTCTGAAGGCTGAGTCTCAGGGTCAACGAAAGTCAACGTCTGAAGGCTGAGTCTGAGGGTCAACGAAAGTCAACGTCTGAAGGCTGAGTCTGAAGGTCAACAAAAGTCAACATCTGAAGGGAGCGTCTGATGAACAGTGCGTCTGATGAACAGTGCTTCTGAAGTGAGCGTCTTATGAACAGTGCGTCTGAAGTGAGCTTCTGAAGTACTGTTCCTGAAGAAGCTTCTGAAGTCTGACGTGGAAAGAAAAGCAACTGTTTCCTTCAGCATTTAATGCCTGCAGTGTCAGAACAACTCCAATGGAACAGTTGTCTCCCTGGCTCAAACATTCCCCAGCTTTTAAGGAAAGCAAATTCAAACTTGGCTGCGTGCTTTGTTTTCTGCTGAGTTTAGCTCACAATTTCAGCCTGGCCTAGTTCCATATTTGCAATGGCTCTTTGCTTAATTTCTGGCAATCTTCAACAGCTCTATTTTCCTCTATATAAGGAAGAAGATTTGAAGAAGAAAATTGCTAAGACTCTTGAAACAATAGAACTGAACTTGTGCTCTGTTTTGCTGTCAAAAATACGCAAGTTACCAAACCTCTTAGAAATTCTTACAAACTTGTAATCTTAGAATTTCTTAAGTGTTGAGTCTTATTCCTGTGTTGTATTAAGTGAACACCTCTGATATTTGATCAAGTGTTCAACCCAAACTTACTTTCTTTGTAATTCAGTTTGGTTCAAGTCTCAGTCTGCGTACTGAGCATCAGAAGTCTCATTACTTAGTGTTCTGAGCAATTAGAAGTCTCATTACTTAGTGTTCTGAGCAGGAAGTCTCATTACTTTGTGTTCTGAGCATTGGAAGCCTCTTGACTTAGTGTCTTGAGCATTAGAAGTCTCTTACTAGGTGTTTGAGCAACTGGAAGTCTCTTCCTTTGTGGTTGAGCAATTGTAATCAGTTTGATTATAGTTCAAATCTCTTGTTAGTAACAAGGGGACTAGACTACTTCCAACTTGTGGAAGGAACTAGTATAAAAACATTGTGTGTCTCTCTTCTCTCTCTCTTTAAGCTTTATATCCGCTGCTAATCAATCTCTGAAAAAGATTCATAACTGATCAATATCAGGTTCTGAACTTAACTTAAGCTTTTGAGAAAGAATTTTAAAAATCTGCCTACACACAATTCAACCCCCCCCCCCTTCTTGTGTGTTTTTATCACCTTCACTTTTGAGCCATTATCATCTTTGCTTAAGGTGCAGGTTGGATGCATTGGTGTTGTCATCAGTTTACAATCATCAAGCTGGAACTTCTTCAGAAGCTCCTTTGTGTATTTGGACTGATGAACATACACACCATCTTTGCATTGGTTGATTTGAATTCCAAGAAAGAATTTCAATTCTCCCATCATGCTCATTTCAAATTCATCCTGCATTAACTTGGAAAATTCTTTGCAAAGAGAAGCATTAGTAGAACCAAATATGATATCATCAACATAGATTTGTACAATTAAGATGTCTTTCTTAAGAGTTTTTCTAAAGAGTGTATAGTCAACTTGACCTCTTACAAAATCATTAAGTAAGAAATTACTTAGTCTTTCATACCAAGCTCTGGGAGCTTGTTTCAGACCATATAGAGATTTCTTAAGTTTAAAAACAAAATCTGGATGTTTTACATCTCCAAAACCAGGAGGTTGTTTAACATAAACTTCTTCAAAAATAACTCCATTTAAAAAATCACTCTTAACATCCATTTGATATAAGATGATATCATGATTAACTGCATACGAAAGAAGTAACCTGATTGCTTCCAGTCTTGCAACTGGAGCAAATGTCTCAGTGTAGTCTATTCCTTCCTGCTGGCTGTAGCCTTGAGCAACCAGTCTTGCTTTGTTTCTTATCACTTCTCCCTGTTCATTAAGCTTGTTTCTGAACACCCAGTTTGTTCCAATGATGTTCTTGTTATCTAGTTTAGCAACTAAATCCCAGACATCATTTCTTTGAAACTGGTTCAGTTCTTCTTGCATAGCTACAATCCATCCATCATCTGCAAGTGCTTCATCAGCTGTTATGGGCTCAATCATTGATAGAAGTCCAATCATAGAATCATTCTGACAAAATGCTGATCTTGTTTTCCTTGGACTGTTCTTGTTCCCAATAATCTGCTCCTCAGGATGTGAAGACTTGTACTTAAATGAAGTTCTGGGTGAATTAGCTTCTGAAGAATCATCAGGGGCTTGTTCAGAACCATTTTGATCTTGATTATCTTCAGGAGGAGTGTCAGCATCTGAGAGTTTTTTCAGCTTCTTCAGTATTTCCAGCTTCTGAACTTTCTTCAGACTCTGAACTCTGTTCAGGTTCTGAAGGTTCTTCTGATAGCCTTATATCTGCAAAACTCTCAACCAGCTCTGGTATTTCATTACCGGGCTTCTTATCATCAAATCTAATGTGTATTGATTCTTCAACAACATGTGTTTCAGAATTATACACCCTGTATGCTTTAGATCTCTCTGAGTATCCTAAAAAGATACCCTTTTGAGCCTTAGCATCAAATTTCTTTAGGTAGATCTTATTGTTCAGAATGTAACAAGTACAACCAAACTGATGAAAATAAGAAATGCTTGATTTTCTTTCTTTAAAAAGTTCATATGTTGTTTTATTCATAATAGGTCTGATATAGATTCTGTTCTGAATATAACATGCTGTGTTAACAGCTTCTGCCCAAAAGTACTTTGCAATTTTGGATTCATGGATCATGGTTCTGGCCATTTCTTGCAAAGATCAGTTCTTTCTCTCTACAAATCCATTTTGTTGTGGAGTTCTAGGAGAAGAGAACTCATGGAGAATTCCATGATCTTCACAAAAATTTTAAAAAGGTTCATTTTCAAATTCACCACCATGATCACTTCTGACTTTTAAAATTTTCAAATCAGTTTCATTTTGTACTTGTTTGCAGAATTTGTTAAACACATCATATGTTTCATTTTTAGTTCTAAGGAATTTAACCCAAGTCCACATACTATAATCATCAACAATTACAAGCCCATACTTCTTCCCATTGATTGAAGCTGTTCCAACAGGACCAAACAAATCAATGTGAAGCAGTTCTAAAGGTCTTGAGGTAGAAACAATGTTTTTGGATTTAAAAGATGTTTTAGAAAATTTTCCTGTTTGGCATGCTCCACACAAAGCATCTGAGTGATAGTTAATGTTTGGCAGGCCTCTGACCAGTTGCAACTTGCTAAGCTTAGAGATGAGTCTCCAGTTAGCATGTCCCAACCTTTGTGCCAAACCCATTTCTCATCACTCACAGACAGAAGGAAAACTACCTTCTGCTCAACCAGTTCTGAAAAATTGATTTTATAAACATTGTTTTTCCTATTTCCTTTGAACACAACAGATTTATCTTTGTTGTTGATTACAGTGCAAGTGTTCTTATTAAACAGGACTTCATAATTACTGTCACATAATTGACTTATGCTAAGTAAATTATGTCTAAGTTCATCTACCAGCCAAAACATCATCAATGGACAGGGAAGATACCTATCTTACCAGTACGAATGATCCTTCCTTTCTGATTTCCTCCAAACCCCACAGTTCCTCTCTCTTTCATGCTCAGGGTTTGGAACATAGACTTGTCTCCTGTCATATGACGCGAGCATCCACTGTCCAGGTACCAAGACCTTTCATTTTCTTTGGATGACAAGCATATCTGCAACATAAATTATCTCAGACTTAGGTCCCATATTTTCATGGGTCCTTTATGGTTAGTCTTGAAAGGTTTAGTCTTTTGTTGCACCTTATGTCTGGAGTTATAATACTCAGACTTGTTCAGATTCTTTGGATATGAATCCTTTAATCTTGAATAAGTCTTAGTTTTAGAAACTGAGTTCTTCAGAACCTGAGTTCTCAATGGTATTGACTCAGATTTCTTCAAAACCTGAGACTTGAAGGTCTTTGGTTCTGAGTTGTTTAGAGTCTGAACCATTGAACACTTTGGTTCTGATATCTTCAGAACTCTGGTTTTGCTAGCTCCTGACACAAGGCAAACTTCAGTTTGACCTTTCTTAAAACAATCAAAAACAGATGACAGATTGGCTTTCTTATGTTTGCTTTGCCTGACATTCTGGTTTTGAATATACTGGTTTAATAATTTTTGAAGGTTTCATAAACCCAGTCTTAGTAAAATTTGAGTTTGAATTTTTTAGACTCTGAGACTTACTTGTTTCAGGTTCTGAACTCTTCAGAGTCTGAACATTTTCAGGTTTAGAGTCTGATTTTCTCATACTCTTAGGCTTAGGACCTTTTGGTTTAGACTTTGGCAAAGTTTTAACATCTGCCTTAATCTTTCCCTTAGGTTCTGAAGCTTTAGAGTCTGAGCAGTTCAGAACTTCAGACTCTGCAGTCTCAGTTTCTGCTAAATTCAGTTTCTCAGAACTGTCAGAAGCAGGCACAAAGCACACCTCAGTGCCTTTCAAAATATTTTCAGAACAAGATGATATTTTTGATTCATTTGAAAGATTGAATGAATCATTTTTAAAACCAATACCTTCACCTTTGTTTCTGTAAATATTATAAATCATAGAAGCAACCTTACTTCTATTGATTCCAGTTAAAATAAAGTCCTGAAGAGCAATTTCATGTTCATTTGGAATTTCTTCAGGTTTATTATGAGCCACATCCCTGAGTTCTCTAACTTCTTCATCAATCTCATTGAATTGATTCTGAAGTTTGAGATTCTCCTCAGTCAGCAAGTTATGTTTATTTTTCAAAGATTTTAGTTCAACTAACTTGCTTTTGAGGTGGTTCATAAGATCTTTAACAGTTTCAATCAGTTCAGATCTTGTAAGTTCAGAGTATACCTCATCTTCATCATCAGAGTCTGAACATGATTCTGCATCAGAGAAAGCTGTTGCCATTAAAGCCAGATTTGCTTTCTCTTCATCATCAGACTCAGGATCATTGTCAAGATCATCCCATGTTGCCATAAGACTCTTCTTGAGTTTGTTTCTGAAGTTGCTTTTAGAACTGGTCTTCTTTGATTTTTCCTTTGACTTGTCCTTCTGAAGTTCAGGACAATCAGCAATAAAATGACCAGGCTTCTTGCAATTATAGCAACCCTTCTGATCTTCCCTCTTTGAACCAGATCCTTTAAAGTTGCTGCTTCCGTTAGAGAATTTCTTCTGTCTATTCATTAAGTACTGAATTCTTTTGGAAAGCATTGCAAGCTCTTCAGCTTCTGAATCTTCTTCAGAATTTCCCTCAGGAAATTCTTCTTCAGATTCAATAGCTTTCAGAGCTTTTACAGACTTTCTTTCGGATTTCAGTGCTATTGACTTAGACTCTCTAACAGAATCATCTTCATTAAGTCCCAGTTCATGCACTTTGAGGGAGCTTATAAGATCTTCAATACTTAGAGTATTTGGATCTTTAGCTTCCTTAATAGCAGTTACTTTGGGTCTCCATTTAGATGGAAGACTTCTTAGAATTTTGTTCACATGATCGGCAGTGGTATAACTCTTCTTCAGAATCTGAAGTCCAGAAACCAGAGTCTGAAATCTTGAGAACATAGTCTCAATATTTTCATCCTCCTTCATTCTGAACAGCTCATATTGCTGAACAAGAATATTAGCCTTTGCTTCTCTAACCTTTTTGTTACCTTCATAGTTAGAGCAGAGGGATTTGAAGATGGCTTTGGCTGTTGATTTATCACTCAGCTTCTGGTACTCAGTGTGAGGTAGAGAATCCACAATGATACCTCTGACATTGTGGTGTTTTCTATAAATCTTCCTCTCAGCATCACTCAAGCCTCTTCTGTTGACAGCTACACCTTCTTTATCAACTGGAATAGAGATTCCATCTTCTATTATATCCCATAAAGAATCATCAATACCAATGATGTGGTTGTACATCTTGCTTTTCCACCATGAGAACTTTTCTGGATCACCAGTAAACATTGGGGGTTTATTGTGTGACCTAGATTTTCTTTCCTCTGTACCATAGTCATATGATACAGAAGTACCAGTACCTCTTTGATTTCTGGGAGAGGGTGGAGGAGAACTACTGGATGACATGTTTTTCTCAGGATCTCACTGACTCACTGTTAAGTGATTGAATATCAGAACCGTAGCTCTGATACCAACTGAAGGTGAGAAAAACACACAAGAAGGGGGGGTTGAATTGTGTGGGCTGTTTTTCCTTTCTCAAAAAAAACTTATGTTAGATTCACAATTGGATTCTGAACCTTTTTCAGAGTATTATAGCAGCGGATTAAAAAGTAAAGAGATAAGGAAAGAAGAACACAAAGGTTTTTATACTAGTTCCTTCCACAAACCGGAAGTAGTCTAATCCCCCTGTCACTTACAGGAGATTTAACTATAATCAAACTGATTACAATTGCTCAGAACACAAAGTTAAGAGACTTCAATGCTCAAACTGTTGGTGTAAGCCCTAGAGGCCAATAGTTTATGTTAAACTTTTATATGTATCATGACTTTTATTATTAAATAAAATATGGCGTTCTTTATTACACTTGTTATAAGATAAATAAAGTCCCTAGAATAGTTGGTTCATGTGATGGAATATTAAGTGTGACTTAATCATGAGATTACATCAACAGAAAGAACACTATTCTTAAATGTATTCGTAGTCAAGCTTTAATATGAATTGGGATAATAATAAAGCGTGGAGACTATTATGTATGTAGACTGATGACCACATCTCATGGGTCATGAATATGAGATATTAAGTCTATACATAGGTATAAGTATTAGGAGTAATATTTATACTAGATTGACCCATCGTGAGAATACTACATAGTATGTTATGAAATCGTCATAAGTTATTCTCACAATGATAATAGTGTATATCACTCTTAGACCTGAAACCACTGTGATCCCTAGATGTGGACTCAAGTGCTTTATTGCCATTCAAACGTTATCTGTAACAAGGTAACTATAACGTTGGTTAATGGGCACTCGACGAATCATGCTGAGGGACATGAGTGTCCTAGATGGGATTTGTCCCTCCTTCATAACAGGAGATATATCTTTAGGCCTCTTGATGAAATATGACTGGAAAAATGCATGGCCATGCCGAATTAAGTCAATATGAGATATTGGACTTATTCGTTGTTCAATATATTTCGGGATCAAGAAATATAAATATTGAGCTAAGCAAGGGTGACGTAATCTATGCCTTGTGTTCAATAAAGATATCAGGACAAAGGAGTAATCGTACACATTGATATTATCATGGAAAAGGTTTCGTCAGATCACTTGACATTCTTGTCACTTGGGTAGCAGTGATGTGTTGCTAGATACCGCTCACTGTTTATAATATTAAATATGAGATTTAATATTATTGCCAACGTTACAAGAACCTATAGGGTCACACACAATAGAACGGTAAAAAGGAGAAATATAAGTAAGACTTATATGATGGGGTGCGTTTAGCAATTGACGCTAATTAGTTAGCGGAAGCTGATGGGTTAATGGGCTTATGGAAGCTCAAGCTGATTTTGTGCAGCAAGGAGCTCTATAAATAGAAGCTCTAGTGCTGAAATCAGTTAGTGCAATTTTCGTGTAACCCTAAAGGCTAAACGAATCCCCACTTCTCTCCCTAACCTCTGATCGCTTGGCTAGCACCGGGAACCAGAGGAAGCCGTTCGTGTGGACGAGTAGAGGCTTTGCTTACTTGCTCAGCTGTGATCAAAGAAACAGTTTCTGCATTACAAAGAGGTAACAATTCTACCACTGATTCATGTCATATTCATAATGATCCAAGGAAAGGAAATCAAAAATTTTAAACTTCCGCTGCACCTTGTATGTCGATTTCCCTTCAGTGGTTTCAGAGCCAATTACGAAACCATGAATCGGATTGTTTTGTTTACTGCTTTATGTTTTAATTGGATTAAACATAATCAAATACAATTAAATAATAAAGACGAATTAAAATTGGCAAGGCATCACGTTTCCGTGCATGGATTTTCGGTTTGTTTGAAGCTTCGGAACCGTATCAGGTGAAGCATCAATATATCGATTATCCATATCGACGGAGATGTGTTGCTCGATCACATACGCACATAATTGAATCGTATCACTTTTCTGTGCATGGCTTTTCGAATTGTTTGAAGCTTCGGAACCGTTTTCTGGTGAAGCATCAATATTTTCGATTATCCATATCGACAGAAATATGATTGATAAATTCTGTGTAACAGAAGTATATGTGATATACTCGTGATGATCGTTCACTAAATCAAGTCAGATGATATTTGTTCATATTGGATGATTGTAAACTGGAGCTTCGGAACCGTATCAGGTGAAGCATTCTAAGTTCGATCACCATATTGGATAAACAATCAGAGTACTTTGATTGGTGTGATCATACTGTTACAACGGGATTCATAACGCCGCAAGTGTTGTGCCGTCATGATTAGGGTTACGAAAAGGCTAAAACCTGGTTCAGAATCGTGACACGATTAGTAGAATCGTGACACGATTTTGTGCCCAGCAAATTGTTTGCTTCTGCCCGACTAATCTGCGTAGTGTGATCAATCGCTTAGTTTTAATTTAATTTATTTAATTATGAGGTGTTAATAATAATAAAAGGTGTTTTATTGTTGTTGTGTGAATGATTATGGCCTTAGTCTTATTATTTCTTTTATTTTGGATTTTTGAAATACGGCTTGCGTGTCGTGCCTCTCTCTTGAATTCTATATGTACATTCTCTTCTCATCCAATCCCTCGTATGTAAAACGAGTTTCTTTATATGTAATGTAATTAGAATACAAGGAGGTAAGGACCATTGACGTTGGATTAGCCCTAGAAGTCCAGCTTGGAGAAGCAAGGTCGTTTCTAGGATTAGTTTAGATTCTCTCATTGGCTTGAGAGAATCATAGCGTTAGGAGGCCATAATCATGTCACTTTTATTTTGTATAATTGTTATGCATGCTTGAATGATTGGAGTGCGAATATATATGATATATAAGCCGTGGTGAGGTGAGATCAAACTAAATAAAATCCTTCAAAGTGATATATTAAGTTTAATGCTTTCCAAAAGAATAACACCCTTTAAGACCAATATCGAATGTGGGTTCTGCCTTAGCGAAGCACATGTTCTATGTTTGTAAGTCGCGGTGCGGTAATATCATTTACCCGATTGTTATTCTATTGGGTTTAACTTAACTAAATTAATTTTAATATGATTAGAATAAATTTAGAAGCAAGAATTGGGAAATATCTATACGATAGATTAGAGTAAGAGTTACTCGCCCAATTGATTTGAAAGTTGTATGAGATACAATTGGAAATGTTCCTACCTAAATAGCTGAGTTTTGGGTGATCAGCCCTAGCTGACTCAAAACAAGGTGAAATAAGGATTTCAACCCGCTAGAAAATCTTCCAACGGGATTTTCCGAATTAAATGTTTGAAGGTCATTTGATTTGAATAAAATAGTGTGAGCATATTTAATTAAAGGCCAAATTAAATATGTTATTTTCATGATACTTATTTTGTATATTTTAAATTGTAGATGGCAAATAACACTTCAAACAACATTTTGCGATCAATCCTTGATAAGGATAAGCTGAATGAAACAAATTTTTTAGACTGGCACCGTAACTTGAGGATTGTCCTCACACATGAGAAAAAGCTGTATGTGCTTGATGAACCTGTTCCTGAAGAGGCACCAGCTGCAAATGCTCCCAGGGCTGAGAGAGATGCTTATAATAAGCATGTCAATGATGTCGTGGAAGTCGCTTGCATCATGCTTGCAACCATGACCTCTGAGCTTCAGAAGCAACACGAGAACATGGTTGCGTTCGATATGATCGAACACCTTAAGACTCTTTATGAAGAGCAAGCTAGGCATGAAAGGTATGATGTCTCCAAGGCCCTTTTTGGAACTAAGCTGTCAGAAGGAAGTCCTGTAGGACCTCATGTACTCAAGATGATTGGGTACGTTGAGAACCTCGCGCGATTGGGTTTGCCCCTTGAGCAGGAACTTGCTATTGATCTTATCTTGCAATCGTTGCCAGAAAGCTTTAGCCACTTTGTCATGAATTTCCTCATGAATGACATGGACAAAACTCTTCCACAGCTTGCAGCAATGTTAAGAACTGTTGAAAAGAACATGAAGGGAAAAGGAAAGACCATTTTGATGGTTAATAATGGAAAGGTCAAAAAGCATAATAAGAAGCCTAAAAGGTCTAAGGGAAATGGCAAAGGCAAAGCAGTTGCTAAGCCATCAACCAAAGCCTTGAAGCCTACTGGAGGTGTGGCTAAGGAGGGCAAGTGCTTCTACTGCGGTAAGACCGGGCACTGGAAGCGCAACTGCCCAAAATATCTGGAAGACAAAAGAATGGAACGGTTGCTTCCACTTCTTCAGGTATTTTTGTTATAGAAATTAACATGTCTACTTCTACATCATGGGTATTAGATACTGGATGTGGTTCTCATATTTGTACTGATGTGCAGGGGTTGAGAACGAGTAGAACATTGGCAAAAGGGGAGGTCGATCTACGAGTTGGCAATGGCGCAAAGGTTGCTGCTTTAGCTGTTGGAACTTATGAATTGACTTTACCTAGTGGTCTCTTAATACAGTTAGAGAACTGTTATTTTGTACCTGCAATTAGCAGGAATATTATTTCCGTTTCTTGTTTGGACAAGTCCGGTTTTTCATTTACAATAAAAGACAAATGTTGTTCTATTTATTTGAATAATATTCACTATGCTAATGCCATTATGAGTAATGGACTTTATATTCTTGATCTTGATATGCCAATCTATAACATAAATACAAAAAGGATGAAACCTAATGAGTTAAATCCAACTTATCTTTGGCATTGTCGTTTAGGCCATATAAACGAAAATCGCATTTCCAAACTCCATAAAGATGGAATTTTGGACTCTTTTGATTTAGAATCATATGAGACATGTCGATCTTGCTTATTGGGAAAGATGACAAAGACCCCATTCACCGGAACAGGTGAAAGGTCTAGTGATCTTTTGGGACTCATACATACTGATGTATGTGGACCACTAAACACACCTGCTAGAGGAGGTTTTTATTACTTCATTACATTCACTGATGACTTTAGTAGATACGGATATGTGTATCTAATGAAACACAAATCTGAATCATTTACTTTCTTCAAGGAATTTCAAAATGAAGTAGAAAACCAACTTGGCAAGAAAATCAAAATGCTTCGATCTGATCGAGGTGGCGAATATTTGAGCCAAGAGTTTGACGATCATCTAAAAGAGTGTGGGATATCCCAACTCACACCTCCTGGAACACCACAATGGAATGGTGTTTCCGAAAGGAGAAATCGAACCTTGTTAGACATGGTCCGATCTATGATGAGTCATGCTGATCTTCCAAACTCCTTTTGGGGACACGCCTTATTAACTGCAGCTTACACACTTAACCAAGTTCCATCCAAAGCGATTGAAAAGACACCATATGAGATATGGAGTGGTCGAAAACCCAATGTGAAACATTTAAAGATTTGGGGTTGTGAAGTTTATGTGAAATGACTAATGTCCACTAAACTTGAGCAAAGATCTGACAAATGTTTCTTTGTGGGATACCCTAAAGAAACTGAAGGATACTACTTTTACAAACCATCTGAGGGCAAAGTGTTTGTCGCTAGAGATGGAGTATTCCTTGAGAAGGAATTTGTTTCCAAAGAAATTACTGGCAAAAAGGTAGATCTTGAAGAAGTTCAAGACCCACAAAGTAGTACACCAATGGAGGAACAAGAGCAGGATACTCAAGCTGTTGTGACAGAAAATCCTACTCCAATAACACAAGAACCACGTAGGTCAAATAGGATACGTCAAGAACCTGAGAGATATGGGTATCTCATATCAGAAGAATGTGACGTATTGCTCATGGATCAAGATGAGCCTATGACTTATCAAGAGGCCATTACTGGTCCTGAATCTGAGAAGTGGCTTGAAGCCATGAGATCTGAAATGGATTCCATGTACACAAATCAAGTTTGGAACTTGGTTGAAGCACCTAAAGGAATTAATCCTATAGGATGCAAGTGGGTTTTCAAAAAGAAAACTGACATGGACGGAAAGGTAAACACCTACAAAGCACGATTGGTTGCTAAAGGCTTCAAACAAATTCATGGTGTAGACTATGATGAAACCTTTTCACCAGTAGCAATGATTAAATCCATTCGGATCTTACTTGCTATCGCTGCATACCATGATTATGAAATCTGGCAGATGGATGTTAAGACTGCTTTCCTTAATGGAAATCTCCTTGAGGATGTGTACATGACACAACCTGAAGGATTTGGCATTCCTAATAACATCCAAAAGGTATGCAAATTGCAGCGATCAATCTATGGATTGAAGCAAGCTTCCAGAAGTTGGAATCTTCGTTTTGATGAAACTGTACAACAGTATGGATTCATTAAAA
The DNA here is from genome assembly GCA_018208015.1 of Medicago ruthenica. Lineage (NCBI taxonomy): Eukaryota > Viridiplantae > Streptophyta > Magnoliopsida > Fabales > Fabaceae > Medicago > Medicago ruthenica. The sequence continues at coordinate 73,928,703 of CM031371.1, forward strand.
ATGAAGATGAACCTTGTGTTTACAAGAAGGTTAGTGGGAGCATAGTCTCATTTCTGGTATTATATGTGGATGACATATTGCTTATCGGAAATGACATCCCTACACTACAAGAAATTAAATCTTGGTTAGGGAAATGCTTTTCTATGAAAGACTTAGGTGAAGCTTCCTACATATTAGGAATCAGGATCTATAGAGATAGATCACAAAGATTGCTTGGCTTAAGTCAGGGTACATACATTGACAAAGTCTTGAGACGTTTCAATATGTATGAGTCCAAGAAAGGACTTGTACCTATGTCATCAGGTATAAGTTTGTCAAAAGCACAATCCCCTTCAACTGTTGAAGAAAGGGATCGAATGATCAATGTTCCATATGCATCCGCAATTGGATCTATCATGTATGCTATGTTATGTACTCGACCAGATGTCTCGTATGCTTTAAGTGCTACGAGCAGATACCAGTCTAATCCAGGTAACAGTCATTGGGTTGCTGTTAAGAACATCCTTAAGTACTTGAGAAGAACTAAGGATACTTTCTTGATCTATGGAGGTCAAGAAGAGCTCTTTGTAATTGGTTACGCAGATGCTAGTTTTCAGACAGATCATGATGATTTCAAATCGCAATCTGGATACGTGTTTTGCTTAAATGGCGGTGCTGTTAGCTGGAAAAGTTCAAAGCAAGAAACAGTCGCTGATTCTACAACTGAGGCCGAGTATATTGCTGCATCTAATGCCGCAAAAGAGGCTGTTTGGATGAAGAAATTCATCTCTGATCTTGGTATAGTTCCAAGCATTGTGGATCCCATTGAATTGTTATGTGATAACAATGGAGCAATCGCACAAGCTAAAGAACCTAGATCTCACCAAAGATCCAAACACTTAGGCGCTATCATCTCATTCGAGAAATCATCGATAGAGGAGATGTGAAAATATGCAGAGTACCAACATCAGACAATGTTGCTGATCCACTGACTAAAGCTTTAACTCAGCAGAAGCATGATGGTCATACTAGATCTATGGGTATTAGGTCTATGCCTGATTGGCTCTAGTGCTAGTGGGAGACTGTTGATGTAAGCCCTAGAGGCCAATAGTTTATGTTAAATTTTTATATGTATCATGACTTTTATTATTAAATAAAATATGGCGTTCTTTATTACACTTGTTATAAGATAAATAAAGTCCCTAGAATAGTTGGTTCATGTGATGGAATATTAAGTGTGACTTAATCATGAGATTACATCAACAGAAAGAACACTATTCTTAAATGTATCCGTTGTCAAGCTTTAATATGAATTGGGATAATAATAAAGCGTGGAGACTATTATGTATGTAGACTGATGACCACATCTCATGGGTCATGAATATGAGATATTAAGTCTATACATAAGTATAAGTATTAGGAGTAATATTTATACTGGATTGACCCATCGTGAGAATACTACATAGTATGTTATGAAATCGTCATAAGTTATTCTCACAATGATAATAGTGTATATCACTCTTAGACCTGAAACCACTGTGATCCCTAGATGTGGACTCAAGTGCTTTATTGCCATTCAAACGTTATTTGTAACAAGGTAACTATAACGTTGGTTAATGGGCACTCGACGAATCATGCTGAGGGACATGAGTGTCCTAGATGGGATTTGTCCCTCCTTCATAACAGGAGATATATCTTTAGGCCTCTTGATGAAATATGACTGGAAAAATGCATGGCCATGCCGAATTAAGTCAATATGAGATATTGGACTTATTCGTTGTTCAGTATATTTCGGGATCAAGAAATATAAATATTGAGCTAAGCAAGGGTGACGTAATCTATGCCTTGTGTTCAATAAAGATATCAGGACAAAGGAGTAATCGTACACATTGACATTATCATGGAAAAGGTTTCGTCAGATCACTTGACATTCTTGTCACTTGGGTAGCAGTGATGTGTTGCTAGATACCGCTCACTGTTTATAATATTAAATATGAGATTTAATATTATTGCCAACGTTACAAGAACCTATAGGGTCACACACAATAGAACGGTAAAAAGGAGAAATATAAGTAAGACTTATATGATGGGGTGCGTTTAGCAATTGACGCTAATTAGTTAGCGGAAGCTGATGGGTTAATGGGCTTATGGAAGCTCAAGCTGATTTTGTGCAGCAAGGAGCTCTATAAATAGAAGCTCTAGTGCTGAAATCAGTTAGTGCAATTTTCGTGTAACCCTAAAGGCTAAACGAATCCCCACTTCTCTCCCTAACCTCTGATCGCTTGGCTAGCACCGGGAACCAGAGGAAGCCGTTCGTGTGGACGAGTAGAGGCTTTGCTTACTTGCTCAGCTGTGATCAAAGAAACAGTTTCTGCATTACAAAGAGGTAACAATTCTATCACTGATTCATGTCATATTCGTAATGATCCAAGGAAAGGAAATCAAAAATTTTAAACTTCCGCTGCACCTTGTATGTCGATTTCCCTTCACAAACACCTAGTAAGAGACTTCTAATGCTCAAGACACAAAGTCAAGAGACTTCTCTGCTCAAAGCACAAAGCTAAGAGACTTCTAATTGCTCAATACACAAAGTAAAGAGACTTCTGGTTGCTCAGCACACAGACTGAGACTTTGGTTCAAACTGATTTACAAAGAAAGAAGTTTGAGTTGAACACTTGATCAAATATCAGAGGTGTTCACAAAATACTACTCAGGTTTAAGACTCTAAACTTAAGAAATTCTCAGATGAATAGTTTTTAAGAATTTCTAAGAGTTTTAACTGACTTTCAGTTTTGACAGATTTGTGTTTGTAAAACAGAGCATAATTTCAGTTCTTTTGTTTCTTGAGTCTTAGCAATTTTCTTCTTCAAATCTTCACCCTTTAATAGAAAATAAAAGAGCTGTTGAGAATTGCCCAGATTTCTAGCAAAGAGCCGTTGCAAGTAGAGAAGCTAGACCAGCTGGAATTGTGTGCTGAACTGCAGAACAGAGCACGCAATTTTTGAATAAGTTTTCCTTAAAAGCTGGGGAATATTTTGGCCAAAGAGACAACTGTTCCATTGAGTTGTTCTGACAGTGCAGGCATTAAATGCAGACAGTGACAGTTGCTTTTCCTTCAGAGTCAGACTTCAGAAGCTTCTTCATACACTGTTCATCAGAAGCTCTCTTCAGAAGCAGGTCTTCAGACGCACCCTTCAGAAGCACTGTTCATCAGACGCACTTCTTCAGACGTTGACTTTTGTTGACCTTCAGACTCAGCCTTCAGACGTTGACTTCTGTTGACCTTCAGACTCAGCCTTCAGAAGCACCCTTCAGACGCAGTCTTCAGACTCAGTCTTACAAAAAAAATGATTTTTATTACGACAAACAAACACAAAATAGATTCGAATTATATTTATAAATTGAAGTGAAAATCACTTTTATTTTAATTCATAACAAATGGGTCCAATTTTTTTTTTAAACTAGGAGGATACCAGTTAGCTGCCATTCCCAAAATAGATTACTAAAGACGATTGATACAAAAAAGGAAAAGAAAGATTGAGATGACAAGCGGCACGTTTGAGCAGGTAGTAGATAACATAGGAACTTCTTACCAGGGGGGGAGATCAATTAAGAAATTGTCTTACTAGCACCCGTAATATGTCTACTTATATGAATGAATAGCCTCTTTATCCTTTAGGGAAGCTTTTCACTCCTTGGTGAACCTACAAAGAAGTTTTCATACTACGTTCTCTACTCGAAAAGGGCGCCACTCAGACGCCTCCCTTAGGGGAAGATAAAGTGTCTATTCCTTTCACAAAATCAAGCTTGCATAATCAGAACAAGACAAGTGCCGCTTCAAGTGCAACACCTCTGCCTAAACCTATAGTAGAATCTCCACCTGGAGGTTATGATGCAGACACGGAATATAGATGGTCTGAGGTAGGAGAATACCACAAAAAGTTCCTTGTTGAGGAAGGATTTCATCGGATGTAGGTAGAATGTGTAACAACCCGATTTTTAGTATTATATTTGTTAATTGTTTATTTTATTGGGAATTGGTGGATTAGTGGATTTTAAGTGATTGAGGGTATTTTGGTCATTTACGTGTGAAGGGTATTTTTGTGAATGTGTTAGAAATTAGAAATTAAAGGATTTAGAGGATATTGGTGTAAGAGTAAGTTGAGAGGTTTAATTGAAGTAAAAGTGTAGAAAATTATTTATGAGAATGAGAAGTGACTAAGCCCATTAGTGTGAGAGACTCAAACCCATTATATATAAAGAATAGTGTGTATGGTAGTGAAATTAGGGTTGACTCATTTGTCATCAAACAAAAGAGAGGCTAGAGAGAGAATAGAGAAAAAAGAAGAGGTTTGGAGAGAAAGTGAAGAGGAGCTCAAGAGCAAAGGGGAAAAAGGGAGAATCAACGTAGAAGAGCTTATTAGAGTGAAGATTTGAGGTAAGAGGGAAGGTTACTTTCACCATCTAGGGTTTATAAGCAATTGAGTAGTTTGGGTGTTTTTAATTGTTTGGGTGTTTTTAATTATGTTTAATTTCATGAATTGATGATGATTATGTGATAATTTCGTGCTCTAATTATTGTGGTTGATTTGGGTATGTGAAAATTGATGAAATCATGTTATTTTTATGTCAAAGTTCATGTTTGATGAGATTGGCAAAGAACATGATAATTGATGATGTTTGTTGTTTAATAAGTTGAATTTGAGCACGGGTATTTGTTTGGTTTGAGAATTCATGAAATAATGTTGATTAAGTTGTGGTTTAAGTTGTTGTTGTGTTCTTGGTGAATAAAATTAATTGGATGAAAATGATGAAGTTGTTGTTGAAATGATGTTAATTCGTTTTTATATTCTTGTTATGATATTGGGTATGAGAATGTTCTGTTTCTATGAGATTTGGGGTGATAAGTTCATGGTTAAGCTGTGATTATGTGTTGTTGTTGGACTTTTGGAAAAGTGGATAGAAATTATGATTTTGAATGTGTAATTGGTGTTATGAAGTGGTGAAAATGTTAATTATAAGTGTTTTGATAATGGCTAATAATTTGGAACGATTTGAGTGTGTTGAGATTGAATTAAGTGATTTAAAAGTGATTATTTGGTGAAAACGTATTTTTGAAACTGATTTGTTGGATGTCTGTCAGTCAAAATTGGGCCACGATTTTGGCCCAGAAAAGGGAGTTTTGGCTCGACAAAAATCGGGCCATGATTTTTGTCAGACCAACTTGGAAAATTGAATTTTTTCACCATTTTCCGTTCTGAACTGGGTTTCGATGTAAACATGAAAGTTGATTTGACTTCATTTAGATTTCTAGAACTTGAGTTAGGATTAAAATACTACACATAGGTCATTTTACATTTTTCGTGAAACTTCAGCATAACTTTTACAGTGAAGCATGAAACATCCTTAATATTAATAATGAGTCTAAGAACGTCTTTAGAGTTAATAAATGAGTATGTATTTATGAAGTTGTGATTTTAATAATGTGCTATGAGTAATTAATGATTAGAATGTGATGAGTAATATTTGAAGTTAATTAATTGAACCGTGAGTTGAATATAAACTTGTTAATTGACTAATGATCTATGAATGATGATGAAACATGATAAGTAAGTGATATAGTGATGAAGTAATTGGTGCTAGGTCTATGAACTTAGTTTATTAAACATGGATTGTGAACTATGGATATAGGATTAAGCGAAAGCATGACATTATGAAAATTATGATATGTTGATAATTAAACATGATGAATGTGGTGAAATTGATTATGTATTGATAATTGTGGTGTGATTGATGTGATGAAATGATGTTGTGGTGATAACATGACTTGTATTGTATGGATGTATTGATTTCATAATGCAATAGTGACGATGTGGAGATATGTTATATGATGGAGTGAATTATATAACAACATGATGAGTGTATTATCGAGTCTATACATGGTGTCCATGCATATAAAATCAGTCGAGTTGTGAATCGATGATAACATGCTGAGGGAGTTCAGTAATATACTTCTGAACAAACCAACTTGCCGAGGGATTTGATAATCCAACATGACGTGGGATCACTCAGTAACAGACCTCTAATATCCAAAACTTTGGTATCACATGCATGTAGAGTCGTGTTAGGCGCATTGCATGAACATGATGAGTCGTATATGGCAATGTTTTAGTGTGAACTTGTGCATTTATGTGGTAAATGTATAATTGATGATGTTGATGAGATGTGAATAATGTATAGTTGAGTTGATGATTATTATTGATGAGATGTGAATGACTTATAGTTGAGTTGATGATTATTTATTGATGAGATGTGAATGACTTATAGTTGAGTTGATGATTATTATTGATGAGATGTGAATGACTTATAGTTGAGTTGATGATTATTATTGATGAGATGTGAATGACTTATAGTTGAGTTCATGATTATTATTGATGGGATGTCAATGACTTATAGTTGAGTTGAAGATTATTTATTGAGGAGGATATGCTATGTATGATTTGTAAATCTTGTTTTAAAATGTTGACATAACCAAGCTGTTAATGGATTATAAATGCGATATAAATGTTGGTGTATATAACCAGGCTTTGTATGATGCATGCTTATATGAAGTTGATTTTTTGCCTGAACTTACACTCGTTTATTGATCCTTTATGATGAACGTATATCTTACCCTCCAGTGGCTTTTTTTTTTGTCGCTTGCATCCTCGTGGTGTAGACGTGTAGGTTGAGGATTAGATTGCTTTTGAGTTTTCTGAGGATGGCGTGATGCCTACTCTTTTATCTTGTTTTTTGAGGAGTCTAGATTAGGTGCTCTGATCTAGGAGTTTTGGGGGTTGTACTACTTTTATTCTATGTTGAATTATTGTTGATGGATCTTTATGATCATGTTGTTGATGTACTTATGCTTTGAGATTTTATGATGTGACCCGAGATGATAATTGTTGAGATGTTTATTCCGTTGTGATCTGTTACTTATATTTGATGAAATATTTATTATGAGAAATTAATATGAGATGTTTGGCGAATAGTAGATGTTGATTAATCATATGATTTATTATTTAAATATTAGTCTCGGGGTTCGGAGTGTTATAGAATGCGGTCAACCACAGCCTGGTTGGAGCACCTGTTGGGTCAACACAAAACACGTTCCATGAGTACTTCGAGCAAGATTCTCACGGAATGGATGGATGCTTGGTATTACATTGAGAAAGACTATGGCACACCATCATAGACCACCGCATTGTGCAATGACATAAAGAACAACTGAAGATTGGGAGAAAGAGCTCGATGGTAAAGTATCCTGAAAATGATTCTTAAGCCCCCAAGACTATGAAGAATATAGAGAGAGAACTTAACTCCTCTTCATTCATGCCACAACAATTCAACAATGAAAAAGCTTTACCAGAAATAAATATGATTACGGAAGTCAGACTTGAAGATAAAATGGAAAGGACCAACATCTCTTAACATCTTGTTTGCTACCGTTGAAGAAAAGACGTGAAATGGCGGCCGGATCAGTCTCATCTCTATCAACCTCTCTCGGGAGTAAGAGAAAGAGGTTCGTATATGGACTTTGATGGGTGAAGGGTATAGGGAGTTCCTCTTGTATTGTATGCATGTATATACACTTCCCACTGCAATCTAGCAAGGATGACTAGTTGTCTTTATCCACTATTATGAAGATTGTGTAGTTATATGTTTGTGTTTTGATGATGTCTATTAGGTAGTTTTTCTATTTAATGTTGTTTAGATATTAGTTGTTTTTGCATAGTATCATGTTAAAGCACACCTAGCAATCTTGTCTCACGTATCCTATGATCCCTGGTAACCTAGTTTGTTGAGTGTATGAAGAAAACTTCATTACTTTTGGACAAATCGTTTTTCCAGTCATTTGATTCGATTCCTTTTTTTTGAATCGTATCACTCAAAGTTTCTGCCAGTTTTCCATGCATTTTGATTCGATTCACGATTCTTTGAATCCTATCATTATGAATTGAATCAATGTTTCTTTGAATCATATCACTGTTTCTCTATGACTTTGGTTTTTGGCTTAATGATTCGATTCACATGATTTGTGAATCGTATCAACCTTCATCCTGGGCAATTTGAACCGATTCAATATAGGTCTGAATCGTATCAATCTTCATGCTTGTTCTTGCTTGTCTTTTTCCTTTTTGAATCGAATCACACATTAAGTGAATCGATTCAGTACGTTGTTTTTGGCCAAAATATTGCACTTGCCACCCTTTTCTATATATACTCATACCCTCCTAACATCATATTTACTGAATCATTTGCATATATTCTCTCTAGAATCTCCAAACCTCATTGTTCATGTGTTCTTGTGATTAAACACTTTTTCTAAGAATCATTGTATTTCATTGCGTCGTAGATTGCTAGAGTGCTATATGGATTGTAAGTTGATTGCTTTCAAGGATATTGGTTGGGAATCAAGGGTCCAAAGTGATATGAGTAATTTCATTCCACCTCCAAGGGTATTGGAGTTCTTTCTAAGGTTCTTGTCTTGAAGGGGATCTAACCACCGAATGGAGCAAAGAAGAGTTCGAGTGAAGAGCTTCAAGGATTGCATGGATGATTGAGGATTCGAAGACATCAAGAAGTACCAATTTCAAAGGGTATCTGAAGATTTAGGGAGTTATTGCATAGGAATTGAAGAGCTAGGGTAGTTTGAAGGAATTCTTGTAATCACATTGTAATCAAACATTCATATTCTAGTGAAAGTCCTTGGTGGAGGCGTTTTCCATCAAGAAGAGTAGGAGTACCCCCGAAACGAGGATGAAAGGGGGAACTACTATAAATATCGGTGTCGTTTCTCTTCCCTTCTCATTTACTTTGTGCAATTTAGTGTATATGAATTCATGATAATTGTTGCTAGTTGAATTGATTATGATCAATGCTTTTAAGTTGTAAACCTACCAATTGATTTGAATGAAGTTTCTTTTCTAAATCAATATTGATCATAGTTAAATCCAATAAAGTTCCAATTCATCAAATTCATATATCTTGTGTGTTCATTAGTAGTAGCTTAATTAATTGCTCTTAGGTTTGGTTTGAGTTTTGTCTTGTTTTGTATTTTGTGTTAGAACTATTAATCTTTGATTGTATTAAGATTTAATTTTGAATCTCTCAATTCAATAATAAATCTTAGTGTATTATCATTGCCTTTATATTTTTTTGTTATGATTATCGTGCACAAATCCAATAAGTCAAACCGTTTTCTAAACACGATTTTGCTAAACTCGATAAACTTTTAAAAATACTATTCAGCCCCCCCCCCCCCAGCATGTATTGAGACAATAAAAAATCTTGGCCACCCACATCATTACCCCTTTAGGAACTTCAACTTTCCTAATGTGGCGATGAGGTGTAGTGTGACCAAATCGTCCACAATAGTGACACCTAACATTGTGAGTTTGAGGTTTACCATCATCATTTTTATTAACAAAAGAGTAATTTTTGTAGGGTCTCTTAAAAGAATTTCTTTTGTCTTTTGATTTCATGGTAAACTTCATTTAACCCTTGGAAACATGTTCTAGATTATGAGTTAGAGATACAATTTCTCTATAAAGGCTAGGAAATGTTTCACAACTTGCAAAGTTCATCCAACTTGAGTCATATTTGGATGAGCTTTGTTTAGGTGACTCAAGACTAGGAATTATAAGTTTTTCATTGACAAGAGATGCATGCTCTTGCTTTAGGATTTCAAAAGTGTGTTTTAAGTTGTGAGAGCTCATTTTCTAACTTTAAAATGTTTTTATTTTGAGCTATTATTTTCTCAAAAGCATTTAAAGCCTCACAATGCATCTTTTCAATGGTTTGTTGTAATTCCTCATAGGAAGGTTTAAATTCGGAGTCGGAGTCGGAGTAAGTTACCTCATTTATCCTTTTCTTTGTGTGGCCCATGAAACACAAGTTAGATATTTCATCATTTTCGGTATCACTTGTCAAAGAGGTGGTGTCATCCTCTTCCCAAGCTATGTAAGCTCTTCTTCCTCTTGAGCTTCTATTTGAGTTTGATTTTCCTTTGCCCTTGGTTAGCTCCGAACATTCATTCTTGTAGTGACCCACCTTTCCACATCCAAAGCAACTTACAATTTTCTCCTCCTTTTCCGATTATTTTCCCTTAAGTGAAGCTTTCCTAAAATTTACTAGGTTCTTGTCATTATCCTTTAGACCGTTCCTCTTGATGTAGCGATTATATCGTCTCACGAACAACCCCATTTTTTCTTCATTAAGTGAATCATCATCGGAGTCACTTTCACCTTGAACCAAAGAAGTAGCCATGGACGAAGTGGCATTTAGTGCAATTGACTTCCTTTCCTTCTTTTTGAGATCTTCCTAACTAGACTTTAGTCGTAGAATATCGTGTTGATACTCCTTGAGTTTGCCAAAAAGAGTAGTAATGCCAAGAGTGTTAAGGTTTTGTGATTCCTTGATAGTCGTCACCTTGGGCTGCCAATCTCTAGTCATACATCTCAACACTTTGTTAGTACAATCTTGGTTTGAGATGGGTTTTCCTAAATTTTGCAATTTATTAACAATATGTGTGAACCTCATTTGCATGGAGGAGATGGATTCACTATCCTCCATGTGAAAGAGTTCATATTGTTGAATGAGAGTATTGATCTTTGATTGCTTGACATCGGCAGTTCCCTCATGAGGAGTTTCCAACGCATCCCACATTGCCTTAGCGGTTTTACAATGAGAGACGGAATGATACTCATTCACTCCAAGAGAGGAAATGAGTATGTTTCTCGCCTTCAAATCGTATTGAACCTTCTTTTTGCCATCGCCACTCCAATCGGCTTTTGGTTTGCCTTGTGCGACACCGTTAGCAACAACTTGCGGCTGATACCGCTCCTTGTTCACGACATCCCACACATCCACGTAAATGGATTGGATATGAACGCTCTGCATTCTTTCCAATAGTGATAGTTTTCACCGTAAAAAATTGGTGCTCTATTATAAGCCCCCTTAGACTCTTTACTTGCCATATTGACTCTTTCAGTGATTAACTGCTAGTGAAGAGACCAGGCTCTTGATGCCACTTGTTGGTTTATATGGCAAGATAGAATACACGCTAGAGGGGGGGTGAATATCGTTTTAAAAAATTTATCGAGTTTTTAGCGAAAGCGAGTTTGAAAACAATTTGACTTATTGGATTTGTGCTCGAAATGATAAAAATGAAAAAGAGATTAAGACAATGTAATACACAATAAGATTTAATATTGAATTGAGAGATTTAAATGCTAAATCTTAATACAATCAATGATTAATTAATCTCACACAGTATACTAAACTAGACAAATCTCAAACCAAACCTAAGAGCAATTAAATGACCTATAACTAATGAACACAAGGTATATGCGTTTGATGAATTAATACTATATTGAATTCAAATGTGAATAATATGGATTAAAAGAAAACCTAATTCAAAGAATTAAGTCAAGGTTAACAAATTGAAACAAGATCACATTCAAATAAATTCTAAACAATCATCAAACAATTATATACTCAAATTAAACAAAGTAAAAGATGAAAGGAAAGAGAAACGACACCAAGATTTATAGTAGTTCTCCCTTTCGTCCTCACTTCGGGGTACATCTACTCTTCTTGGTAGAAAATGTCATGTACTGGCTGTGAGTACAATGTAGGAAAACTAGGGTTTTCCGAGTCTGTTTAGGTCATGCCTTTGGAATGACCCCAAGGTTACTATTTGTAGCCTCGGTTTGGATCTATCCTATCATGGTTTGGGCCCAAATCGTAAAGGGTCAAAACCATGACTAGGACGCCCTCATAGGCTGCTGAGGGCGCCCCCAGAGGACCTCTTTTTAGGAAAGTTCCCTAAGGTTTCATATGACTGTCAGGTGGGTCTTGTGCCCTTCTCGAGGGCGCCCAGCCTGGCTCTAAGGGTCCCAACCCTTGCTTGTAGGGCCTACAAGCCTAAATAGTAAGATCTACAGTCCATAGCCCAACAAGCACGAGCTTTGGAACAAGGCGAAGTGATTAAACTATTAATGGGAATTTGTCTATGACTATTGCCAAGTAAGTGAGACTTATTAGTCATAAGGCTATGTGAAAATTTTTGAATTATGGGGTGTAAATTTTTTTATGAGTATTAACTCGATACGGGTACTGGACCAAACATGGGTGCTAGCTCAACATGGGTGCCAGCCCAACATGGGTGCTAGCCCAACATGGGTGCTAGCTCCGTGTTTTTTGTTTTGGAGCCTTGGTGGGTGCTAGCCCGACGAGAGTATTCCTATTAGCCCAGCAAGCATGAGCTTTGGAACGAGGCGAGGTGATTTAAACTATGTAGAGAGAGTGACTTTATTTAGTGGTTAAGCTCGCCACGCCATGACTAAGCCCAATATGGGTGTGATACGTTTTTGAATTTTAGATTCAGAGCACGCCCTAATGATATCTGACGGTTGAAACGGGGCGACCGTTCGCGTTGACGTGTTCGCATCGCAATGGTTCTTGGAAATCGTGCTAATTTAAGTGACGTCATCTGCGCGTTTTCCCAGGCTTTTGTACTTTGAACTGTTTTTCGGATCTACTTTCCTTGTTGCCTATTTATCTCTTATCTTTTCACTTTTTCACTCTTCTCTTTCCTCAAAATCGTACCGGCTTCCTGGATCGTTTCTTGGCTTTGGCGATTGCTGCACCTTCAATTTCCGAATTGTTTGGAGCTTCTTTTCATCCTCGATCTCTCGCTATCGTTTAAATCCAGGTAATCCCCTTCGATCTCCTCCTTATTAATTAGATTCGTAGCATGGTAGTAATTAGAGAGTGTGATGGGGCGGTAGGGAGTTATCCCCAACAAATTCAGAGGAGAGGGCTAGGTTGTGGAGGGAAAGTGTTAGACACACAAAGCGGTCAGATGGAACCATTGATTGGGTGGCATTTGAGGAAGCCTATTACAGTCACTCCCTCTTAGAGCAATTTTCAAGCGATTTAGACGAGGGTAAAGGAGGGGGTAGTAGCGGGAATTCATCTGACTGCGTTATTCTTTCTGTTTGCCCAGGTCCCTTTTGTAGGAGAGGAATTTGTTACATGTCGACCTCTAGTGGATTAGAACAAGAGAGCTTTGTCGACGAAGTGCTTCGTTCAGAGTTCATGTATATGGATACTCAGCGAGTGGCGTTCTTTCGAAGCAAGATGCACATATCCTCTACGGGATTTGAAGAAGATGTGGTTTTGGAGCATTGTCGCCCAGGTGAGAAGGTGTGCCTACGGAGGCCAAGGGGGGTGAAGAACGAGATGTTTCATATGTATACGGCTATTTTTGAAGACCTGGGCGTTAAGTATCCCTTCACGCCCTTTGAGGTGGACGTCCTTAATTGTCTGAATGTGGTGCCGTCTCAGTTGCAGCCCTACAACTGGGCATTTATACGCGCTTTTGAGATTCTATGCGAGGGGCTAGGTTTCCAACCCTCAATTGGGTCCTTCTTTATGTTCTATGGCACGAAGGGGGTAGACAAACTTTCTTGGGTGTCTGTCAGTGCGCACCCTGACAAGATTTATTTCTGCCCTATGCCTCTCATTACAAGAATTGGAGCCAGACATTCCTCAGGACCCGGGGGGAAAGGATTGTGAAGCAGCTGATGTGCGGGTCAATGGTAAGTTGAGGTTTCCCATGTGCTGGACGAGCGCTCCGGTGTCTATCATGGGATTTGATTATGAGAAGCTGGACGCGTATGACCAAGGTGTCGTCTGTTTTTTGGACAAGATGCTGCCTATGAATATACGGGAGCTGTTGAATAGGGAGAGGGATGTGAATAGCTTAGACGCTTACTTACGTGAGTTGGCTTTGTTTATTTATGCGTATATTATACATTGCTTTGTTTTTTGTCCTCGTAACCTTTTCGTTTTCGTTTTCGTAGAGTCCATGACGCCCATGACTGCGGCGGAAAGGAAGAAAATACTCGAGGATATGAAGGCAAAGAAGGCTGCTGAGGGATTGGCAGCTAGTGATCCTACTGGACTCATTACACACAAGTCTAAGAGGAAGGCTTATAATCCGCCAAAGGCTCAGACTGAGTTTGTCGCGGTGGTTGGGCAGGAAAAAGTGTTGCCCGGAAAAGACGACAGAGGGAAGGCCATAGCTGAGAAAAAGGGTAAGAAAACGCCTTCCTCTACCTCGACTGGTGCCGCCAGGATCTGTGGCACTGTGCAATCCTTCTGGGATAAGGATTTCAACTATGGCGCCTACATCAAAGAGAGGTTGGTCTTTAATCCAGAAGTCGTGGAGGCTGGGAATCAAGGCGTTGTTCCCTTCATGACAAGGGATGTGGGCGTTCATTGCTTGCGGTCAGTAATGCTCTTGGACGCGATAGATCGGAAGCATGAAGAGTTGGTGCAGAATGAAGAAGTGCTCCAGGCCACGGTGAGGGCGCTGGAGAAAGAGTTGAAAGAGGCCAAGGACGCCAGCGAGAAAAAGGTGAAAGAAGCCAAAGAGGCGATGAAACTTGAATGTGACGAGTGCATCTCTGATCTAAAAATTGGCCATGCCGCGGATTTGGCTGGGAAGGACAGGGTTATCGCGAAGCTTCAAAAGGATGTCGCGGCTGGAGTTGAAAGAGAAAATCAGCTTAAGGTTGAAGTTTCTAAAGCGAAGGGCGAGTTAGCTCTGACCTTTGACGCTGGTTTTGAACGGGCTAAAGCTCAAGTCACCCTGTTGCACCCTGGCGTTGATCTTTCTGCCCTTGATTCTTTTAAGGTTATTGTAGATGGCGTCCTGGTGGACGAACCATAATCGTACTTGTTGTAATTTTGATTTTGTTTTGGACTCAGTACTCTCTCCCGATTTGTAATGATACATTTTCCTTTAAGCTGCTCGTCTTTCTGTTCTTCTTATCTTGGAATTTCATTTTCTTAGGGAGCGCCTCCTGGGCGATGATTATTACATGTGCTTATTTCGCGACTTTGTTAAAAATTGTCGAGTGATTTTATTTTCAATGTTATTGTTTCTTGCGTAGACCATCCTATCACCGCACGACGTCTTAGAGCCCTCATTGGGGTTAAGTAATTTGGTGGCGGTTTCCTTTCCGGCTCACGACGTCTTAGAGCCCTCATTGGGGTTAAGGAATTAGGTGGCGGTTTCATTTCGGCTCACGACGTCTTAGAGCCCTCAGTGGGGTTAAGGAATTAGGTGGCGATCTCATTTTCGGCTCACGACGTCTTAGAGCCCTAAGTGGGGTTAAGGAATTAGGTGGCGATCTCATTTAAGCTCACGACGTCTTAGAGCCCTCATTGGGGTTAAGGAATTAGGTGGCAACCCTCGATAGGGTTAAGGAATTAGGTGGCGATCTCATTTAAGCTCACGACGTCTTAGACCCCTCATTGGGGTTAAGGAATTAGGTGGCAACCCTCGATAGGGTTAAGGATCTAGGTGAAGATTCTCTTTTGTTCTTGGTGTTGTTGAACTGTTACAGGAAATATAAGTAATATAAAATAAGTGATATAGATATATTTTGATAAGAACGCAGGGCCTCGTTAAAAACCCCACTACTACGGGGGAAAAGAGTGCTCCGTGCTCCTCTTCATTTAAACAATACGGAAACATATGAAATAAAAGACAAAGTAATAATTAAAATAGCTTCACAGGCCCTCTAGTTCGCCTTTGAATACTGTGGCGAGCTTCTCCCTGTTTGATAGCTGGAATGTGGTTAGGTTTGTGAGATCCCCGGATCACGTTCGTTCCCTCTGGTAGGTCTGTCTTGCTAGCTTTCTTTGTGGAATTTCCAGTATGCCAAGTTGGTGTGCTGACCGGCTTATCTTCTGGACACAGAGCGAGGCGACGACACACTTCGGCGGGGTAAGCGCAAAGCATATCTGTCGGCTGACGAGCGATGAGATTTAGGTTCTTCTTTAGGAGCTCTGTTATGCTCAGCTCTTCATCCATTAAACTTTCCTTTGGACCTTCAGTGGGTTCTGTGCGCTTTTGCTGGAATTCTTCTTCTGGATCTATGCTGACAATGTTCACCTGGTGTGCTTTTGGGTTGCCGGTGTTGGAACAAAATGTATGAACAACTCTCTTTTGGGTTTTGATGATAACAAAGTGTTAAAAAGAAAATTGGAATTGCTAATGCTTGATTCTAAGTGTGCAGAACCATGTACTTAAAGATTGGTATCTAACATTAGTTATGAAAGAACAAGCTAAGAGCAAGAAGGAAAGCATAGAAGCTTGTGTTGCCAGGCTGAAGAAAATCAGCGTCTGAAGAGTGCATCTGAAGGGTGCGTCTGAAGACCAGCTTCTGAAGGGTGCGTCTGATTAACAATGCGTCTGAAGGGTGCGTCTGAAGACCAGCGTCTGATGAACAGTGTGTCTGAAGTCTGCTTCTGAAGAAGTGCGTCTGATGAACAGTGCGTCTGAAGTCTGCTTCTGAAGAAGTGTGTCAGATGAACAGTATCTGATGACCAGCTTCTGAAGTACTGTGTCTGAAGGGAGCTTCTGATGAACAGTTCCTGAAGCCAGCTTCTGAAGAGAAGTTTCTGAAGTCTGAATCAGCAGTCAACTTTTGTAACTGTCAACAGTGAAGTACTGTACTGTCAGAACAGCTCTATGCAACAGTTGTCTCCTTGGCCAAAACATTCTCCATGTTTTAAGGAAACTATTCAAATCTGCCATGCTCTGTTTTCTGTGCGCACACCAGAACAAAATGAATGATGGCTGAAGCTTTATTTGCAACGGCTCTTTTGATGACAGGGTTCTTCTCAACAGCTCTTTAATTCTCTATAAAGGATTGAAGATTTACAGAAGAAGACTAAGGACTCTGTACAGAAATATAAGACTGAAAAACCAGAAATTGCCATACTCTGTTTTTCATCCAACAGTCATCAAATAACTTAGGAATTCTTACAAACCTTTTTATCTTAGAATTCCTTAAGTGTAGAGTCTGAACCTGTGTTGTATTTTGTGAACACCACTGATAGTATATCAAGTGTTCTCAAACTGTTTTCTGTTGTAAATCTGTTTGAATCAAAGTCTCTAGCCTGCGTGCTTGAGCAACCAAAATTCTCATAACTTTGTGTATTGAGCATAGAAAGTCTTAGACTGTGTGTCTAAGCAGGGAAGTCTCTTACTAAGTCTTTGAGCAACTAGAAGTCTCTTGCTTGAGGGCTTGAGCATTGGAAGTCTCTTACTAGGTGTTTGAGCAAGGAAGTCTCATCCTTTGTGGTTGAGTAGGGAAGTCTCTTACTAGGTGTTTGAGCAAGGAAGTCTCATCCTTTGTGGTTGAGCTGGGAAGTCTCTTAATAGGTGTTTGAGCAAGGAAGTCTCATCCTTTGTGGTTGAGCAAGGAAGTCTCATACTGTGTGTGTGAGCAAGGAAGTCTCTAAGCTTTGTGCTTGAGCAATTGTAATCGTTTGATTATAGTGAAAAATCTCTTGTTAGTAACAAGGGGACTGGACTACTTCCGGATTGTGGAATGAACCAGGATAATTTGCTTGTGTCTCTCTTTCCCTGTCTCATTTACTTTATATCCGTTGCATAAAACACTCTCAAAATAGTTCAGATCTGATCAATATCAGAATCTGAACTAACATAAGTTTTTGAGAAAGAAAAGAAATAGCCCACACAATTCAACCCCCCCCCTTCTTTTGTGTTTTTCTCACCTTCAGTTGGTATCAGAGCCCCAGGTTCTGATATTTAATCACATAATAGTGAGTCAGTATAGATCCTGAGAAAAACATGGCTTCTGGTGATTCTGGTGAATCCACATCCAGAAGTGGTGGTGGCGGCTATGGTACAGTTAACAAGCAATCTCACTCACACAATAAACCTCCTATGTTTACTGGTGATGCTGAGAAATTCTCCTGGTGGACAAGCAAAATGTACAGCCACATTATTGGAATTGATGACTCCTTATGGGATATCATAGAAGATGGAATATCTATTCTAGTTGATGAAGAAGGAGTAGCCATTAACAGAAGAAGCCTTACTGATGCTGAGAGAAAGATCTACAGAAAGCATCACAATGTAAGAGGTATCATTGTGGACTCTTTACCCCACAATGAGTATCTTAAGCTGAGTGATAAATCAACAGCAAAAGCCATCTTCACCTCTCTCTGCTCTAACTATGAAGGAAACAAGAAGGTTAGAGAAGCAAAGGCAAACCTTCTGGTTCAGCAGTATGAGCTGTTTAGAATGAAGGAGGATGAAAATATTGAGACTATGTTCTCAAGATTTCAGACTCTGGTTTCTTGACTTCAGATTTTGAAGAAAAGCTATACTACTGCAGATCATGTGAACAAGATTCTTAGGAGTCTACCTTCTAGATGGAGACCTAAAGTGACTGCTATTGAGGAAGCTAAAGATCTAAATACTCTAAGTATTGAAGATCTTATAAGCTCTCTCAAAGTGCATAAACTGGGACTCAATGAGGATGAACCTGCTAAGAAAGTTAAGTCCATAGCATTGAAGTCCAAAGGAAAGTCTGCAAAGGCTCTGAAAGTTTATGAGTCTGAAGAAGAACTTTCAGATGAAGGTTCTGAAGAAGACTCAGAAACTGAAGAGATAGCAATGCTTTCCAAAAGACTTCAGTACTTGGCTAATCGAAGCAAGAAGTTCTCCAACAAAAGCAGTGGCTTCAAAGGATCAGGTTCTAGGATGGAAGGTCAGAAGGGCTGCTACAATTGCAAGAAAGTGGGTCACTTCATTGTTGACTATCCAGAACTTCAAAAGGACAAATCAAAGGAGAAGTCAAAGAGCACTAACTCCAAGTCAAGCAAATTCATAAACAAGATCAGGAAAAGCCTGATGGATACTTGGAATGATCTTGACAAAGAATCAGACTCTGACAATGAAGATGAAGAAGAAGCAAATCTAGCTCTGATTGCTACAACATCTTCTGATGAAGAATCAGGTTCAGACTCTGAAGATGAGGTATATTCTGAACTCACTCGTTCTGAACTTATTGATACAGTTAAGGATTTTATGAACCACCTCAGAAGCAAGTTAAATCAATTTAAATCTTTGAAAAAGAAAAATAACTTGCTGGCTGGTGAGAATCTTCAACTTCAGAATCATATCAATGAGATTGATGAAGAAGTGAAAGAACTCAGAGAAATGGTTCATAAGAAACTTGATGAAGTTCCTAGTGAACATGAAATTGCTCTTCAGGATTTTATCTTAACTGGAATCAACAGAAGTAAGATTGCTTCTATGATTTATAATATCAAAAGAAACAGAGGAGAAGGTATAGGTTTCAAAAATGATTCATTTAATTTTTCAATAGAAACAAATATACCATCCTATTCTGAAGATAGTATAAAAGGCACTAAGGTATGTTTTGTACCTGCATCTGACAATTCTGAGAAACAGAATTTAACAGAAACTGAGACTGCTAAGTCTGAAGTTCTGAACTGCTCAAAATCTAAAGCTTCTGAACCTAAGGGAAAGATGAAGGTAGAATTTAAAATTTTGCCAAAGTCTAAACCAAAAGGTTCTAAGTCTAAGATTATGAGAAAATCAGATTCTAAACCTGAAAATGTTCAGAGTCTGAAGAGTTCAGAACCTAAGACAAGCAAGTCTCAAACTCTGAAAAATTCAGACTCAAACTTTCAAAAGACTGTGTTTGTTAAACCTTCAAGGAATACTAAACCAGTTTATACAAAACCTTATAAATCTCAGAATGTCAGACAAAGCATACAAAAGAAAGCCATTCTGTCATCTGATTCTGGTTGTATTAAGAAAGGTCAGAAAGTTTGCTGTGTGTTAGGAGCTGGCAAAACTGAAGTTCTTAACAAATCAGAACCTATGACTTCTGAATCCAAGATTCTGAACAAATCAGAATCAAAGACTCTTAAGTCTAAAGTTCTGAAGAAAACAGAACCAAAGTCTTCAAAGGTTCAGACTCTTAAAATCTCAGAACCAAAGACCTTCAAGTCTCCGGTTCTGAAGAAATCTGAGTCAAGACCTTTGAAAGCTCAGGTTCTGAAGAACTCAGTGTCTGATACTAAGACTTATTCAAGATTAAAGGATTCCCATCCAAGGTATCTGAACAAGTCTGAGTATTATAACTCCAGACATAAGGTGCAACAAAAGACTAAACCTTTCAGAACTAACCCAAGAGGACCCATATGGGTACCCAAGTCAGAAATCATTTCTGTTGCAGATATGATTAAATGCCAAAGAAAAGGTGAAGTCCTGGTGCCTGGACAGTGGCTGCTGGCATTGCATGACAGAAGGAAAGTCTATGTTCCAAACCCTGACCATGAAAGAGGGAGGAACTGTGGAATCTGGAGGAAACCACAAAGACTGGATCATTGGTGCTGAGCTAGCTGACACTTCTCATGAAGCCAATCAAGAACATTGTTGGAACAAAAATGGGTGTTCAGAAACAACCTGATTGAACAAGGAGAGGTAGATCAAAAGCTCCACAGAGGTATGATTGTTCTCTGTTATACTTAATAGATTCTACATCAGTTGGAAAACTATTAGATTCATGAAAACAGCATAACCTTCTTTGTGATAATACTGCTGTAATCTGTTTGTCTAAAAATTCCAATTCTACATTCAAGAGCCAAGCATTTTTGAACTTAAACTTCATTTTATTAGAGATTATGTTCAGAAGGGTGTTTTGGATTTTCAATTCATTGATTCTGATTATAAATCATCAATGGGCTGATATATTTACAAAACCCCTCATTTTAGACAGATTTTATTTTATTAAAGAGAAACTGAACTTGCATTTCATCTCTTGAAAAATTGCTTGACTCTGAATAGAAACTGAGAACCTGAAGTTCATCAGAAGCTAAGACTTAACAGACACTCACTTTGAGAGACTGAAGATAGTTCAGCTTCTGAAAACATCAGATTCTGAGTTTCAGAATCAGAATTTTTTTGACTTCTGATAAAACTCATCATAAGTGGACACTTTACATGTGGCCCACTAATGAGAGTGAATCTGAACAGTTGTTCAACACTTAGTCAGAATCTGATAAGTAATAACAGTTGGGCTGTGATGAATTACGCCTTGAAAGTTGTACTTTACACCCTCCTAAAGTCATCAATGTGCAGTGTGTTTAAATGGTTTTCTGTTTCTGAAAAGTTTTAATCAAACACACTCAAAACACAGTTTTCAATTTTCATCCTATATGTTCAGTTCTCAGACACAGTTTTAAAAAAAACTCTCAAACAATTCTGTCTGAAACAGTTCAGCAGTACTGAACAAAATGTTCTGAACAATTGGTTCTATAACAGTTCAGTGGTTCTGAACAAAAATGCTCTAAACATTTTATCTCACATTTTCACTCTCTTAAAATTCTTGAATTTTCTTTTTGTTGATGACAAAAGGGGGAGTAAAAGTAACAAGTATTTCAGGCTCTGAGCTTACAGAACATAAGTTAATTTCTGTTATGTAATTAACTTATGAGAACAGCTTTTAATCTCTTAGCCTCTATTTTGAAATTCTGTGAGATAAATTACTCTTTATTGAGTTAAATTGAATTTAAATAACTTGGATAAGACTCAGGGAGCTTACAAACCTCATCCTGTGAATTATCAGACTTAGGGGGAGCTTACAAACCTCATACCCTGAAGTCAGCTTGTTATTTATAATTCTGAGTGATAATTTCACCTTATTGTTTTAAGTTGAATTTAATTAACTTGGATATGAATCAAGGGGAGCTTGCAAACCTCACCTTGTGGATTATCAGACTCAGGGGGAGCTTGCAAACCTCATACCCTGAAGTCAACTTGTTAATTAAAGTTAACAACAATTCTGAAATTCTCACCTTTTTGATCTAAACTGAATTTAATTAACCTGGATCAGACTCAGAGGGAGCTTGCAAACCTCATACCCTAAAGTCAACTTGTTAATTAAATTAACAACAATTTTCCTTTTAATACTTGTGTTTGTCATCATCAAAAATGGGGAGATTGTTGGAACAAAATGTATAAACAACTCTCTTTTGGGTTTTGATGATAACAAAGTGTTAAAAAGAAAATTGGAATTGCTAATGCTTGATTCTAAGTGTGCAGAACCATGTACTTAAAGATTGGTATCTAACATTGGTTATCAAAGAACAAGCTAAGAGCAAGAAGGAAAACATAGAAGCTTGTGTTGCAAGGCTGAAGAAAATCAGCGTCTGAAGAGTGCATCTGAAGGGTGCGTCTGAAGACCAGCTTCTGAAGGGTGCGTCTAATGAACAGTGCATCTGAAGACCAACGTCTGATGAACAGTGCGTCTGATGAACAGTGCGTCTGAAGTCTGCTTCTGAAGAAGTGTGTTTGATGAACAGTGCGTCTGAAGTCTGCTTCTGAAGAAGTGCGTCTGATGACCAGTATCTGATGACCAGCTTCTGAAGTACTGTGTCTGAAGGGAGCTTCTGATGAACAGTTCCTGAAGCCAGCTTCTGAAGAGAAGCTTCTGAAGTCTGAATCAGCAGTCAACGTTTGCAACTATCAACAATGAAGTACTGTACTGTCAGAACATCTCTATGCAACAGTTGTCTCCTTGGCCAAAACATTCTCCATGTTTTAAGGAAACAATTCAAATCTGCCATGCTCTGTTTTCTGTGCGCACACCAGAACAGAATGAATGCTGGCTGAAGCTTTATTTGCAACGACTCTTTTGATGACAACGCTCTTCTCAACAACTCTTTAATTCTCTATAAAAGTATGAAGATTTGCAGAAGAAGACTAAGGACTCTGTACAGAAATATAAGACTGAAAAACCAGAAACTGCCATACTCTGTTTTTCATCCAACAGTCATCAAATAACTTAGGAATTCTTACAAACCTTTTTATCTTAGAATTCCTTAAGTGTAGAGTCTCAACCTGTGTTGTATTTTGTGAACACCACTGATAGTATATCAAGTGTTCAACTCAAACTGTTTAAATCAAAGTCTCTAGCCTGCGTGCTTGAGTAACCAAAAGTCTCATAACTTTGTGTATTGAGCATAGAAAGTCTTAGACTGTGTGTCTAAGCAGGGAAGTCTCTTACTAAGTGTTTGAGCAACTAGAAGTCTCTTGCTTGAGGGCTTGAGCATTGGAAGTCTCTTACTAGGTGTTTGAGCAAGGAAGTCTCATCCTTTGTGGTTGAGCAGGGAAGTCTCTTACTAGGTGTTTGAGCAAGGAAGTCTCATCCTTTGTGGTTGAGCTGGGAAGTCCCTTAATAGGTGTTTGAGCAAGGAAGTCTCATCCTTTGCGGTTGAGCAAGGAAGTCTCATACTGTGTGTGTGAGCAAGGAATTCTCTATGCTTTGTGCTTGAGCAATTGTAATCGTTTGATTATAGTGAAAAATCTCTTTTTAGTAACAAGGGGACTGGACTACTTCCGGATTGTGGAAGGAACCAGGATAATTTGCTTGTGTCTCTTTTTCCCTCTCTCATTTACTTTATATCCGCTGCATGAAACACTCTGAAAATAGTTCAGATCTGATCAATATCAGAATCTGAACTAACATAAGTTTTTGAGAAAGAAAAGAAATAGCCCACACAATTCAACCCCCCCTTCTTGTGTGTTTTTCTCACCTTCAGCCGGCTCCTTTCCTTTCCCTTTGTAGCTTCAAGTTGTTGTGGTAACATTCTTGGGCAATTTTCTGGTCTGCTGTGATAGTGTCGACCTGTCCATTGTCTAGTGGGGCTTTCATGACGAGGAACTTAGTGGAAAGATAAGCATCAAGAAGGTTGAAAGTCGGGCGGCCTATTATGATGTTGTAAGAACAGGGCGAGTTGACCACCAAATATTTAATCCTGATGGTTTTGGCAATGTTTCCCGTACCGAAGGTTGTTATTAAAGTGATGTACCCATGAACATGCACCTGCTCTCCTTTGAAGCCAGCCAGGATTCCTTTGAAGGGCTGGAACTGGTCCTCGTCGAGTCCCATTCTTTCAAAGGCAGAGTAATAAAGGATATCTGCAGAGCTGCCAGGATCAATCAACACTCTCTTGATGTCCCAGTTGAAGATTTGTACAGTGATGACCATGGGATCGTCATCGTGGGGAATCACTCCTTTGCGGTCTTCGCCTGAGAAGGTGATATATGCTTGCCGCTCCGGCCTTGTCGGGGCATGGCCATCGACAAGCATTACTTGTCTCACATATCTTTTTCAAGAGGCGCTGGATTCACCGCCTCCTGCGAACCCGCCGGATATAGTGTTCAAAGTGTGGCGCTCGCCATCTTTTGCAGCATCTTTCTCCTTTGGGGGGGTCTTCGGGCAGGCACCTGTCTCCTTCCCTGCTTTCTTTGACGTATCCTCTTAGCCTGCCATTCTGAATCAACTTCTCAATCTCTCTCTTCAGATGGATGCAGTCATCTGTGGTGTGTCCTTTTATCCGGTGATACTTATACGAGGCATCTTTGTCATTTCCCATTATGTTTCCTCTTGGCGGCGGGGGGTCGGGGATGAGTCTAGAGTGGTAAACATCCCTCCAGATCTGCTCGCGACGAGTGTTGAGCGCTGTGAAAGATTATGGTAGGGGTGCGCGCCTGTCTTGGACCTGACGCTTGTACGGCGCTTTGTCTCTGTGGGTGGGTGGATAGTAGCTTCGGCGATGGTCGTAGTTGCTGGAGCCACGCTCTCTAGAATCTCTGGCTTTCTTTTCTGCGTTGCTCTCTTTTCCCTTTATGTAGCATTCCGCTCTGGACATGATCTACTCCATGGAATCAGCTGGTTTTTGCGCCAACGATTCGTTAAATTGGCCAGCGCGGAGGCCGCTTTGGAAAGCTCCTAGAATAGCTCCTGGTTTGGGTTGATGACTTTAATGGTGGTGTCGTTGTATCGTGCGAGATATTCAAGGAGGGTCTCATTCGATCCTTGGCGGACGTTGAAGTGGCTGGTGGATGATAATTTGCGATGGCGACTTGCTGAAAACTGGTGTGTCAGTTTGCGTGTCATGTCTTGGTAGCTGACGACGGAAAAGCGGGGTAGGTTCATGTACCATCTAAGGGCGGCGTCTTTGAGTGTTCCTGCCAATAACTTGCACTTGAGAGAGTCAGCGACGCCAATGATGGCCATTTGATTGTTAAAAGCTGTTACATGCTCCACCGGGTCACTCTTTCCATTGAAAGACAAAAGAGCGGGTGGCTTGAAATTTTCCGGGACTGGCGCGTTCCAAACTTCGGTGGAGAGTGGTTGCGGATCCGGATCTACCGATTCATCTTGTTGAGATTCGTTCCCTTCGGCATGTTGTTACTGCTGGATTGTCTCCATTGTCGCTTGCAGGGATTCGTTGTGGTCGCGAAGCTGCTTAATCTGTTGTTGTAGTGCTTCCAAGGCCACCGGGTCCGCCATTAGTGGTGGCGATGATGGTTGTTTGAGTTGGTATGTTAGGACTGAGATTGGCGGTTGGTGATTAGCGATTGGGCTCACGAATCTCGGGGTTCGGATCGGTTTTTCGAACAAAGAACGGGTTGAACGTTTGAACAGAGTCAGGGTTTATCGGGAAAAGGATGGATTTAGGGTTGAACCGCGGCGGATTCGAAGGTTTTAGGGTTGTTTCTAAAAGATACGGTGGATTCACGATGTTCCGGTAATGTTCGGAGGCCGCGAATCGACTGCTTCTGTTTCAGAGATGGTGGCTAGGTCAGTTTTACCGTAGCCCCACGGTGGGCGCCAATTGTACTGGCTGGGAGTACAATGTAGGAAAACTAGGGTTTTCTGAGTCTGTTTAGGTCATGCCATGGGAATGATCCCAAGGTTACTATTTGTAGCCTCGGTTTGGGCCTATCCTATCATGGTTTGGGCCCAAATCGTAAAGGGCCAAAACCATGACTAGGGCGCCCTCATAGGCTGCTGAGGGCGCCCCCAGAGGACCTCTTTTTAGGAAAGTTCCCTAAGGTTCCATATGACTGTCAGGTGGGTCTTGTGCCTCTCTAGAGGGCGCCCAGCCTGGCTCTAAGGGTCCCAGCCCTTGCTTGTAGGGCCTACAGGCCTAAATAGTAATATCTACAGTCCATGTCTATACCAAGGACTTCCACTAAAATTGAATGTTTTATTACAATGTTGTGATTACAAGAACTCCTTCAATTACCCTAATTTTCAATTCCTATGCAATCACTCGCCAAATCTTCAAATACCCTTTGAAATTGGTGTTTCTTCAAGTCTTCGAATCCTCAATCACCCGTCCAATTCTTGAAGCTCTTCCCTCGAACTCTTCTTTACTCCGTTTGGTGGTTGGATCTCCTTCAACTTAACAAGATTAGAAAGAACCCCCAATACCCTTGGAGGTGGAATGGAATTACTCAATTCACTTTAGATCCTTGATTCTCAATCAATATCCTTGAAAGCAATTAATGTTCCCTATAACACTCTAGAAATTTATGACTCAAAGACCACAATGATTCTTAGAAAAGTGTTTAATCTGAAGAACAAATGGAAAATGAGGTTTGGAGACTCTAGAGAGAATAGACGCAAATGATTCAGTAGTTTGGGTGTTATGAGGATATGAGTATATATATATATATATATATATATACACACACACACACACACACACACACACACACACACAAAAGGGTGGCAAGAGCAAATAGTTGACCAAAAATAACATAATGAATTGAATCACTAAATGTGTGAATCGATTCATACAGCTAAAGACAAGCAAGCTGAGTCATGAAGATTGATACGAATCAGACTATATTTGAATCGATTCATATACCCCCATATGAAGATTGATACGATTCAAAGAAGTGTAACTCGATTCAACCAAGCAAAAATCAAGACCAGAGGATAACAATGATATGATTCAAAGAAGTGTTGATTTTATTCACAATGTGTTTACCCTGGTTTTTGGTAAACAACTGCTGGTATAGTTTTATTACTTGCGAGATCAACCAGTAATCTCAGGCCATTGTGTGTCGAGTTGATTCAAATATCTTTGTGTTTTTATGAATATTCTTGTGTGTTTCGAATAAGAATAAGAATCAAGAAATCTCCAAGTTTGGTTGCTTGAACTCTTCGACAAGGAATTGCAGTATGAAAGTAAATTGCAGAAAATTAACTTAAAGGAAAGTAAATTGCATTGATTGTAAATAAAGGTTGTTCACAAGGATCATACATGATTCGTAACTCTTTTCTCACTGTGACTTGGATACTTCGAGTGCATAGAATGTTATGTATAATGATTTGTGACCTCGTTTTCCTCATGGAAAACTCTTATTTATACTAAGGAAAATAATTGTACAATCCTATCCACACTTCTAACCGTTAATAATGCTAATTAACAGAGAAAAACAACCTATTTGAAATTCAAATCTCGTGCCTTCAAAAGTTGCAATCTTCAATTCGACGAAAAAGACATTCCGAAGCATAAGTAACTCTTCGTTTCGTCGATGTATGTTTCGACCAGCCCTGGATGTCTCGATTCTGTCGAGCGAACAAGTATACCTTCCGAAGTCTTCTTAGACTAAAAATCCCATCTTCTTCCACGTGTCCAATCAAACTTCAGTAATTACGTCAAATTCCTCTTGTCCAAAAACACAGGTAACACAATGATACGATTCAAAGATTCATGAATCGAATCAAAATGTATGGAAAATTGGCAGAAACTTTTCATGATACGATTTAAAAAATTTTGAATCGAATCAATTGGCTAGAAAAATATTTTGACCAAGAGAAATGAAGTTTTCTTCATACAAACAAAACACAAGACAACAAGGGATCATAGGACACATGAGGCAAGATTGCTAGGTGTGTTTTAACATGATACTAGGCAATAACAACTAATATCTAAATATCATCAAATAAAAACTACCTTATGAACATCATCAAAATACAAACCTATAACTACACAACTTCATGGAAGTCTCTTGCAAGTGTGCTTGAGCATTTGGAAGTCTCTTGAAGAGTCCTTGAGCAATTGTAATCAGTAGTGATTATAATGAAATCCCTTGGAAGTGCAACGGGACTATACTACTCATGTGTTGTGGGAGGAACCAGTATAAATTGCTTTGTCTCTCTCTCTCTCTCTCTCTCTCTCTACCTCCGTGTTTTGTTTTTATCCGCTGCACTCAGACTCTGAGTCAGACTCTGAACCCATCAGATTCTCACCAGTGTTGAACACTTAGAAAAAGAATTCAGAAAAAGCCAACATAATTCAACCCCCCCTTCTTGTGTTTTCTCACCTTCAAATGTTTCATAATAGTTTTCAGAACTCTCATGTCGAGTTCAATAGGAGACAAACTAATGGGATCGCTCACGAGTTGGCACATGTAGCCCTAGATATTGCTAGCTCCCACATTTACACTGATCTACCGTCGTGTAAGTGGCACATTTAAGCTAATGAAATGCAATGACTTGCTTCTTTTAAAAAAAACGTTATAACTTATAAGTTATACTTTGGCTGACACAAATATTCAATGTGGCCTAATAATCGTTGTTAAATCATAAATGAATAGGTCACATGATAATCCGATCTATTTATTTTATTTTGAAAATAAGGGGATTAAAAGTACATTTAAGCCATTATATTATTTAAAATATACAAAATAATTTTACAGCAATAGATTTCACGTGCAGTCACGCGTCTCACACTAGTAAATAAATAAATACAACAAAAACTTAGTCATAAGGTCTGTTTGGATTGACCTATTTGAGCTTTTCTACTGACATAAGTTTTGCGAAACTGTTTGGGAGAACTTATGAAAACAGTTTATACAATTTTCAAAAGTTGTTTTCAGCTTATTTTTATAAGTTCTCTAATATATATATATATATATATATATATATATATATATATATATATAGAGCTTATAAAAACAACTTATACCCTTGATAAAAAAACAACTTAGGCATCGTTTGACCTGACTTTTTTACAGTCCAAAAGCTACTTTAAAACAAAGTTAAAATTAAGAGTTTTAAGAAAGAAGTTAAAGTTTTTTGGTTACTTTATTATTTTTTTAGTTTTAAAGCTATTTTTAAGTTAAAAATTGTTTGGCAAAATATAGTACAAATATATAATAAATAAAAAATTGTTAAAATATTTTTTGAAGGGAAAAAATGTTTAAAATATTTTTTTAGCAAGTACTTAATAGATATTGTGTTTGACCTACCTTCTCCTTAAAATTGTAGAGAAGTAGAAAAAAAAGTCGGGTCAAACGGTACCTTATACCGTATACAAAAACAATTTAAGGTTATTTTATAATTTGCTTTAGAAATAACTTATACAAGATTATACATGAACGCTTATCATGGTATATAAACCTTGTGCTATAAACTGCAAATAAGTTGTACATCCAAACATTCCCTTATTACATCTAATAATCTTTAAATTCCACATATATGCCGGTTCGAAACTTCAAAATGGTACTAGAAGCAAGATTTATCATTCTAATAGTTAGTACAAACACATTATTATAGTTGTTTTTAATATAAACTTCAAAACACGGTCAAGAAGCCAAAAAAATCAAACATCAAAATGGATACATGATGAAAGTGTTTTGTAGTTCGATTTTTTGTTTGGTTCTAGCCAGTGGCGGAGCCAGAAAAAAAAGCTCGGGTGGACCACTATAATAAACTATAATATATAAACACAAAATTAAAATTGCAATAAGCATTAAACACAAAATTGTAATGACGGAGTTTGACTAAAAAGTTAGGGTGAATACTTTAAAAAAACCGAATTACATATTTTACAACTGCTATAAATTATGAAACTTTTTTTTAAGTACAACTGTTAACTGAGTGAATTTTCAGTTGACAGGACAATATACGGGGGATTTGAAACTCAAGCAAGTTAGAAGATCTATAAGCCTCCGCTAACCAGTCAAGTATAAACATGACAAAAATCACGTATGTTACTTTTGATACTGCCAAAAACTAAAACCGTTGAAAATTTGTTTAAAGTCTCACAAAATAGACCTGTAATTTATTTTATTTATTTTTTTGGGTGGGTCACTACAGCACTTTGCGGGAATTTGGATCTGCCGAAAGCTAAAATCAACGTAAAATTGCATAAAATCTAGCAAAATAAACCTATAATCGTTAATTTTTTAATTTTTCCGGGGTCCACCCTAGCCCATGAAGGGCTCCGCCTCTCGTTCTAGCCCATTTTGTATTTCCACATATAGAAGTGAGTGACATTTATTTTGACAGATTCCCAATTTGCCCTCCTAAGCATACTTTGCATAGTATATTTTGATAGATTTGAGCACCTTGAAGCCGGATTGGGAAATTGTCTTTATTTTTGACTGAACCTAATATTAGGCTTAAGTTTCCTCATCCCAAAGGTTAGGAATGAACACAACTGGCCCATTGTTGACACGTATCTGTTTGATTTGATCAATCTTTTCATGGTCATCTTTTGCAAGGGACCAATCAAATATTTCCAAGTTTTGCTTCATTCTCTCCTTGTTGTAGCTCTTCACAGCCATAGTCACTCCTTGCTCATACAACCATCTAAGACATACCTATAACACCACAAAGGATATTAACTCCATCAAGTAGTTGAATAATCAAAATCCTAACTAATTAAGACTTGAATAAAATAATTATTGCAAGTTTGCAACAATGATGATTTTAAGAATATCACATATAAATATTAACTTATTCTTTTCTTGTGAATGAAATACTCAATTGGAGATTTAAGATGAAAAGTAGAATTCAACTAACTGATAGAAACTCAAAATGGTAACCTGAGCAATATTTTTGCCATGTTCCTCTGCAATTTGCTTGAGTATTTCACTGTCCATAACTTCATTACTACCCCAATTGGCCCCTTTGGCTCCTAAAGGAGAGAAAGCAGTTATGATTATACCCTTTGCTTCACAGTATTCTTTTAGCTTCTTCTGATGCCAAACTGGATTCATCTCCACCTATATTTGGTGGCATTATCAAGTGATAAAGTATGAGAAACGGAGACATGTGCTTTTACACTGACGTCGGATTAGAATGCGGCATGTTGCAGTGTTAAATTACAATTACAAAGTGATGTTACATGAAAAAATACCGTGACTTCTCAATTGCTGCCGCTGTAAAACTATTTTAGACCGACGTTAAACTACAAGACTAGTAAAGAGAAAGGTAGAAAGTGACAGAGAGGAGCTTATTGGCTTACTTGATTGACAGAAGGAGGAATGATGGCAAATGAGAGTAGATCTTCAAGTTTCTTGCAAGTGAAGTTACTGACTCCTATAGATTTTGTAAGGCCTAATTTCTGGCATTCTTCCATTGCTTTCCACACTCCTTTCAAATCAAATGTGGTTATGAACTCTTCAGCATACGGCAATTCCCAATTTCCAGGCTTCACACTGATTGGCCAGTGGATCAAATAAAGGTCCAAATATTCTAATTTCAGGGTCCTGCAGTATGGCATCAATTTCAGACATTGTGCTCCATGTTGTTTTGATACTATTTAGTTAAAGGTTAAATAAGTAAATGGTCCTCTAAATATGTCAACATTTGATTTTAGTCCCTCTTTATTTGGGAGAGATTGTCATAATATTCTACCTATTTCTAGAAAATTTCATTAAAAAATATGAAGATTGGACATGAGTTGACTAAAAAGTAAGGACTAATTTCATGATCGAGTGAAAAATTTTGGAGGAACCAAAAACCTAAGAAATATTTTAGGTGGACTAAAATCAAATGTTGATATATTTAGGGGGACCATTTACTTACTTATTTAACCCTTTAGTTAATATTGGTGACAATGTTTCAAACTAAAAATTGAGTGCAATCATTGAAGATGATCACTGGATTTTGAAAAAGGGTAATTTATAATAGATGTGTAAATATTAATTAGAGTTTTTTTTTAATTCGGTTAGAGTTTGTTTGTCGGTAGTTAGTTTGTTGATTCTCTAGTAGTTATCTCATGTATTAATTTACAATATATTTTTTTTTGGTCAAGATTAATTTACAATATTTAATCAATCAATATGAATTCTAAAGATTTTCACCTCTATCAAGCTCTTAAACATAACTTTTCTACGAGATGAATCTCCCTCTCTTCGATCCTGTGATTCAAATATAACAATTTATGTTTTCAAGTAGCGCGTCAATCTAAATAAAAATCATCCATGATATGAAGTCTAAATACTCCGAATTTGAAGACATATCTCTATCAGATACCAGTACTCCGTGGAAACTTGCAGATACTTATAGGATACTCCAATATTCCATGGATACTTGCAGATACCTACGAAATATCGGAATTAATTTTTTAATTTTAAAAATATTTTATCAGATACTTATAAGATACTCCACATATACACAATGATACTTATAAGATACTTTCCATATATGCATCCTATAAAATATGAAGGGTAAAAATTGAGAAACTGGTATAAGAATTTAGTGGAGATGTATATGATTCATTTTAAGATGTGAATCAGTTGAAAACTCTCTCGTTGAGCTATTCTTAAAACTTACGTTTTTTTTTTTTGTGGATGAAGGTAATGAAAGAGAGGAGACTCAAATTGTCAATTTTAGATAAAAATTGTAGAGTTCTTTTGACGATATTTTTGTTGATTTCCAAACTTAAGAATGATGAGTTTATTTTCCACGGTAACTATACATTTTCTATTTTGATCACAAGTATTAATTTTTTTACAACCACAGGTATTATTTTTTGAAATTGTGATCTTTATAATTATATTTAATGAAGAGTATCAATGCATATGTTTTTCAAATATTTTACATACAAATTAATTTTATTTTAAAGATTTTGTTAACATATTTTAGCTGTATCCTCATATCCGGATCATACTCATACCCACACACACTATGTATCTGGGTTTCATAGATTGATGTGTCAGCTCAGAAATAAGTTTAACCTTATAACTTTAAAGGATGGAGTTCAAAACTCATAGGAACGATCGTAAAATAGTTATCACTGCCACTTTAAATAATGATATTTCCCGTTCCTCAATTTTAATTCAAAATAAAACTAAAAATAAAAACCAAAATTTTTGGAGACAAATTAGAATTTAAAGAACTATTTTTTGTATTAATCAAAGAAGAAGAATTATTTGTATGATTTTTGGATTAGAATGGTAAATAAATTATAGACCAACTTTATGATTCAAATAAATTTGAAGTATAAAAAAAAAAACACTCAGCAAGTTGTATTAAAATATTTAGTCTTTCCAAGATAAAACTCTCACACACACACATATGGCTAATAATTCTAAATTGAAAAAGGTTAGAATTTTGCTTACTGGAGGGATTTCTGAAGAGCAGGAAGAACAAGATGAGGAAAATTGTTAGTAACCCAAAGTTTGGAGGTGATAAAGAGTTCATCTCTTGATCCAATTAGACCAAGTTGAAGAGCTTCTTCTATAGCTTCTCCTAAAGCCTCTTCTGAGCCATATATTGATGCAGTGTCAAAGTGTCTGTAACCTGATTTGATAGCTTCAATTACTGCTACTTTTGTGATTTCTCCATCGTTGTTTGTTGCAGCAGCCGTACCAAATGCTATCACTGGCATGTTGCATTGGTTGGATGAAGTTTTCAGCACAACTTGAGGGATTTTTGAAGCAGACATGATGATGATGATGATGACGAAGAAGAAGATATATAGTATCACACTACTCTGTTTGATTTACTTGGCATCTCACTCTCTTTATATAAAAGTAAGAAAATGATGGGACATGGAAGCAAAGAGAGTCACATACACAATAATATACAATAATATGCCAAGTTGCCACCAACACGAATAAAGTCTATCTTCATTGTACATGTGATAGATATTTGTTGAGAAAATAATGCATTTTTATTAATCAAATAGTTTAATGGTTATGAATTAAACTTTTATGGTGAATAAGTGGGTGTTTCGAGTTTGAACATCGACCGTTATATATATGATGCAATATTTCTATCAAATGAGTTAAACTCGCAGAGACGAAAATAATGAATTTTTAGTAAATATTGTTTTTATTAAAAAGATATATAATAATTTATTATTAATATTTTTAATGAGTTATAGGCCATGAAGCATGGACACGATACGGTTATTAGCTTGGTAGGAGGAGTGATTGGGGGAATGTAACGTGTTATCGTCTAACTTTTTTTTTAAGGATGGTGTGGATGATAAATGAGATTGTGTGGATGATAAATGATGGAATGGAACAGTTGTCTCCTTGGCCAAAACATTCCCCAGTTTTTAAGGAAAGTATTCAAAAATGCGTGCTCTGTTCTGCTCAGTTTCAACACACATTTTCAGCTAACCTAGCTTCCAATTGCAACGGCTCTTTGCTGCAAATCTGGGAAATTCTCAACAACTATCTCTTCCTCTATAAAAGGGTGAAGATTTGAAGAAGAAAATTGCTAAGACTCAAGAAATATACTGACTGTATTCGTGCTCTGGTTTGCTGTCAAAATTTGAAAGTCACTAAAAACTCTTAGAAATTCTTACAAAGTTTTCATCTTAGAATTTCCTAAGTGTAGAGTCTTAAACCTGAGTTGTATTAAGTGAATATCTCTGATATTTGATCAAGTGTTCAACTCAAACTTCTTTCTTTGTAAATCAGTTTGAACCAAAGTCTCAGTCTGCGTGCTGAGCATCCAGAAGTCTCTTTACTTTGTGTATTGAGCAATTAGAAGTCTCTTAGCTTTGTGTTTTGAGCAAAGAAGTCTCTTTACTTTGTGTATTGAGTGTGCGCTCTCGTTAAAAAACGCATAACCTCGAGCGTACGCAAACGCTAGGAAGGTTGTTGTGAAGTCGCCACCAAAGTTTTTGTTTAAATGGAACGTTGATAAACCCTTGAGTTTTTTATTTTGAAGGGAAACGATAATAAAACCCTTGACGATGAGGAAAGGATGGTCATCGCAACCATTACCGGGTTCGGGAGTCGATTACGCAAGGGGAAGGTATTAGCACCCCTCACATCCGTTGTACTCAACGGGAACCTCCTAGTTAGCTAAGGCTTAGAATGTTTTTAAATGTTTTGCTTGCATGCTTGAATATGTAAAAGGGAAAAAGAAAATATGATGAAAGGGGAAAAAATTGTTTTTTATTATTGTGCTTGACAAGATGACGATCTTGCTCCTACGTATCTCCCGGTGCGATGGAGAATTCAAAGCTACGTAGTTCTTTGGTAGAAAAACGTATATGTTGGTTGCTTTTAAAGAACGATGTTTTTGATCGTATTCTTGCGATTAAACGTAGCTTGTGTGCTCGCGCATGGGAGGCTTAAGCGTTTGTTTTGAATCGCGCTAGAATAGATAAAACATGTCTGTTGGGGAAAAAGGGTTCGAATTGGCCGCGAGGGGGCCAAGAAAGATTAAAATGACTCAACCGAGTCGAGAAAGGTTCGATTGATCCAATGGGATCAAGAAAGGGTTCAATGGACTCAACCGAGTCGAACATTGACCAAAGTGACTCAACCGAGTCGAGAAAGGGTTCGATTGATCCAACGGGATCAAGAAAAGGTTTAATGGACTCAACCGAGTCGAGCATCGACCAAAGTGACTCAACCGAGTCGAGAAAGGGTTCGATTGATCCAACGGGATCAAGAAAGGGTTCAATGGACTCAACCGAGTCGAGCATTGACCAAAGTGACTCAACCGAGTCGAGAAAAGGTTCGATTGATCCATCGGGATCAAGAAAGGGTTCAATGGACTCAACTGAGTCGAACATTGAACCAAATGGTCACGGGGGACCAAAAGGGTTCAAATTGACCACAAAGGGCAAAGAATTGGTTTGTGTGGTTGGATGCGTTGAAAATAGAATGAGACATATGTCAAGCATTCGTTCAACCTGGGAAATGGAGAGACATACGTCAAACCATCCCTTTTTCATTCAAGTTTTGTTTGAAATTTAAGAAATCCCAAAGTTATCAAAACACTTGGTTTAAAGCTCAAAATGAAAAGGTTTTAATGTTCAAATTAGTTGTTGCAACTTATGAACAAGTTTGCCTTGTTTATGTGCATGAAAATGAACAAGTTTATGGCAAAATGCACAAATTTGTGAAAAACGCACAAGTTCGGCTCAAGTTTGAAAAAAGATTTTGAAAAGTGAACAAGTTCGGCTTAATTCCACGTTTGATTGAAAATCATGAACAAGGTTTTTGTTCAAGTTTAGTTTTGAAAATAATGAACTTAGCTTATTGCTCAAGATTGATTTTGAAAGTTTATTGAACGTAACTTGTTTCGCAAGTTATTCAAAAAAAGCGTTGCTCAAACTTGTGAATCCTCCAATATCATGCAAAACTCTTGATATGGTTTGAATAAAATGAGTTTCAATCCTCTTAGGTTCTGAGTTTTTAAGTTAGAACCTCAAAAATTGGCTTTTTAGAAGCCTGAACTCAGATTCTGAGTTCTGTCATGGTCGCACTGCGACCAGAGCTTCGCACTGCGAACTCTGCGAAATTTTGAGTTCAGAAGCTGCTTCTGAACTGCTGTTCAGAAGCAACTTCTGAACAAACTCAGAACTTTTGGAGGAGTGAAAAGCTTTTGAAATTGGCAATAAAATGGGTGCAACAACTCAGT
Organism: Medicago ruthenica; assembly: GCA_018208015.1. Lineage (NCBI taxonomy): Eukaryota > Viridiplantae > Streptophyta > Magnoliopsida > Fabales > Fabaceae > Medicago > Medicago ruthenica. Next base: position 73,965,083 of record CM031371.1, read on the forward strand.
TTCAATGTTTTGCAAACCTTGGGATTCCTTTTTAAGTTCAAAAGGGGTTTTGAATCAAAAATGAGTAAACTTAAAAATGAAAAAACTGAGATTGAAACAAGTTGGAATCAAAAGCAGATGCAAACAGTATGTAAATGCAATATAAACCAGTTAGAGTGACTTACCAACTCCTAGCCCAAAGCTTTTGTTACAAGGAAATGGAAAGGACTTGAATGGTTGAAGTTTGCAAGGTTGGAAGTGTTTGATGAACAACACTTAATCAATGACAATTTGCCTTTGTTTCTCACTCTTTGTGTGAGGTTTAATGCTGTTTTGATGGCTTGGTTACTTTGTGTTGGTTTGGGATGATTTATGCAAGAAAGGATTGAAACTTTGCTCTAATCTTGCTCAAAAACCAACTCTGTTTTTGTGTGTATCAACTCACTTAATTCTCACTCTCTTTGAACTGGTTTTTTGCTCTAAAACCTCTGTCTTGTGCTGTGTTAATTCTGTGTGTTGAACTCTCAAAGAACTCCATTAATCCTGCAGCATTGCATGGCTTTTATAGGCCAAAATGAGATCAAATGTCATGATGAGAAAATCTGCAGCAGGGCTGATTTTGTGGCTAGAATCATGATTAATTGCTTTGCATTTAATGCTAAAGGTAAGAGGTGACCTTGCCTTGCTGCAATAGTCAAGACTTTGGCAAATCCAGCCATTAATGCAACTGATTTTGGATAGCAATGATGATGAAAAAGTAGAAAAACAGGGCTGGTTTGCAATTGGGCTGTCCTTGGGATTAAACCTTGCAATCTTGAGAAGCCAAGCAAGAAAAAACGTGGGCTGGGATGTACAGAGGTTGGGGGAAACAAAAGAAGCATGTGGGCTGGTGTGAGAAGAGAAGAAAAGCTACTGAAACAGGGCAGCAAAACCAACTCTTGGGCAAGCAAAAGCCTCTATGTTTGACTGGTTTTAGGGTGGAAAGGAAGAAGAAAATGAGTAAGCTGCTTGCTGGCAAGCTCAAGGTCAGATTGTAGGCAATTGGGAGGGATGAGAGCTTCCCAAGGGCAGGCCAACTTGCTTGGCACATGCTTGGTTGGAAGAAAAACCTTCTCACCTTGGCTTTAATGGCACATGCTCCAATTCTTGCTTTGCTGAGCCCACACGGCCATAATTGCCAAATACAATGATAATAATAATGATAGGTGATAATAATAATAACTAAAATGAAAATAAATCAAAGAAATTAAAATCTGCAAAAAATTCGCAGACTTCGTAGAGCGATGGGGACTTTGCTCTGCGAAGTCCTCATTGTTGTACCCTAATTTTGTCCCAAGCTTTTCAAAACAAATTTCAAAAATTCAAAAAAAAGAGAGAAAAGTCAAAGTCAACAAAAAGTCAACATTTCAGAAATGAGGACTTCGCAAAGCAAAGTCCCCTTCGCAGTGCGAAGTCTGCGAATTATTTGCAAATTTTTTAATCTCTTTGATTTATTTTCATTATTATTACCTATCATTATTATTATTGTTATTATCATCAATTGTGGCTGTTTGGGCTCAGCAAAGCAAGAATTGGAGCATGTGCCATTAAAGCCAAAGTAAGAAGTTTTTTCTTCCAACCTAGCATGTGCCAAGCAAGTTGGCCTGCCCTTGGGCAGCTCTCATCCCTCCCAATTGCCTACAATCTGACCCTAAGCTTGCCAGCCACCAGCTTGTTTGATTTTCTTCCTGCTTTCTCCCCCAAAACCAGTCAAACCCAGCTGGTTTTGCTTGCCCAAAAGCCATGATTGCTGCCCTGTTTTCAGCAGCTTTTCTTCCTCCTCACACCAGCCCACATGTTCCCTCTTGTTTCCCCCAACCTCTGCACACCACAGTGCACGTTTTTCTTGCTTAACCCTCAAGATTGCAAGGACCAATCCCAAGGGACAGCCAATTGCAAACCAGCCCTGTTTTTCCCCTTGACCATCATCATTTCTATCCAAAATCAGTTGCATTAATGGCTGGATTTGCCAAAGTCTTGACCATTGCAGCAAGGCAAGGTCACCTCTTCACTTTTGCATTAAATGCAAAGCAAGATTAGCCTGATCCTAGCCCACAAATCAGCTGTATTTTAGAGATTTCTCATGATGACAATAGATTTGGTTTTTGCCTATAAAAGGGATGCAAGGCAAGAGGATTAAGACAGCAATTTAAGAACTGAAAAACAGAGATTTGAGAGCAAAAAAACACAGCACAAAAACATAGCAAAAACCAGTTCAAACACAGAGCAATTACACAAACTCATTGCTCTTATTCATCAACATTCCAACTTTTGCAAAAAACCATAAACATTCAAGGCTTCTTCATTCTCCTGCAATACAAGCTTTGGCTAGGAGTTCTGTAAGTGTTCTGAATCCTTTATCTTTCATTTTGCATTGCTATTTGCATCTTTAATTTTGTTCAATTTCATTTTGCACAAAAAAACCCCTTTTGAACCTAAAAAGGAATCCCAAAGTTGCAAAACATTAACCTGGTTTGTTCAGCTCCTGTTATTGCCAATTTTCAAAAGCTTTTTAATCCCCTAAAGGTTCTGAGATTGTTCAGAAGTTGCTTCTGAACAGCAGTTCAGAAGCAGCTTCTGAACTCAAAATTTCGCGGTGTTCGCAGTGCGAAGCTCTGGTCGCAGTGCGACCATGACAGAACTCAGAATCTGAGTTTAGGCTCCTATAAAGCCAATTTTGGAGGTTCTAGCCCAAGAACTCAGAACCTAAGAGGATTGAAACTCAGTTTATTCAAACCATAACAAGAATTTTGCATAATATTGAAGGATTCACAAGTTGGAGCAACACTTTTTGAATAACTTGCGAAACAAGTTACGTTCTTAAACTTTCAAAATCAAACTTGAGCAATAGGCTAAGTTCATCATTTTCAAAACTAAACTTGAACAAGACCCTTGTTCATGATTTTCAATCAAACGTGAACTTAAGCCGAACTTGTTCAATTTTCAAAACCTTTTTCAAACTTGAGCCGAACTTGTGCGTTTTTCACAAATTGGTGCAAACTTGCTCATTTTCATGCACAAAAACAAGGCAAACTTGTTCATAGGTTGCAACAACTAATTTGAACATTAAAACCTTTTCATATGAGTTTTAAACCAAGTGTTTTGATAAACTTTGGGATTTCTTAAAATTCGAACAAAACTTGAATGAAAAAGGGATGGTTTGACGTATGTCTCTCCATTTCCCCGATTGAACGAATGCGTGATGTATGTCTCGTCGTTCGGACAATCGTCATTCCTTTTTTTCAACGCATCCAACCACACCAAACCAATTCTTGGCCCTTTGTGGTCAATTTGAACCTTTTGGTCCCCCGTGACCATTTGATTCAATTCTCGACTCGGTTGAGTCACTTTGGTCAATGTTCGACTCGGTTGAGTCCATTGCACCCTTTCTTGATCCCGTTGGATCAATCGAACCTTTTTCGACTCGGTTGAGTCATTTTAATCTTTTGGTCCCCTCGCGGCCAATTCAAGCTCTTTTTCCCCAACGGATATGCTTTTAACATTTCTAGCGCGATTTTAAACAAACGCTTAAGCCTCCCATGCGCGAGCATACAAGCTACGTTTGATCGCAAGAATACAGTTAAAACATCGTTCATTAAAAAACAACCAACATATACGTTTTTCTACCAAAGAACTACGTAGCTTTGAATTCTCCATCGCACCGGAAGATACGTAGGAGCAAGATCATCATCTTGTCAAGCACAATAATAAAAAACAAACTTTTTTCCCCTTCATCATATTTTCTTTTTCCCTTTTACCTATTCAAGCATGCAAGTAAAACTTTTAAAAACATTCTAGCCTTAGCTAACTAGGAGGTTCCCGTTGAGTACAACGGACATGAGGGGTGCTAATAACTTCCCCTTGCGTAATCGACTCCCGAACCCGATAATGGTTACGATGACCATCCTTTCCTCATCGTCAAGGGTTTTATTATCGTTTCCCTTCTAAATAAAAAAAAACTCAAGGGTTTATCAACGTTCCCTTTAAACAAAAACTTTGGTGGCGACTTCACAACAGCCTTGCTAGCGTTTGCGAACGTTCGAGGCTTGCACGTTTTTAACGAGAGCGCACACTCATTTTATGAAATGTTGACTTTTTGTTGACTTTTGTTGACTTTGACTTTGACTTTTCTCTTTTTTTTTTTTTTTGAATTTTGAATTTTGTTTTGAAAAAGCTTAGGACAAAATTAGGGTACAACATTGAGCATAGAAGTCTCTTAACTTTGTGTTTTGAGCATAGAAGTCTCTTGCTAAGTGCTTGAGCATTGGAAGTCTCTTAGCTTTGTGCTTTGAGCATTTGTAATCATCTGATTATAGTTCAAATCTCCTGTAAGTGACAGGGGGACTAGACTACTTCCGGTTTGTGGAAGGAACTAGTTTAAAAACATTGTGTCTCTCTCTCTCTCTTTCCATTTCTCTTCTTTATTTAATCTGCTGCATAAACCTCTAAAAAAGTTTCAGAACCCAATTCTGAACTTTATCAAAGTTTTTGAGGAAAAAAAAACAGTCCAAACAATTCAACCTCCCCTTCTTGTGTGTTTTTTCTCACCTTCAGTTGGTATCAGATGATTAAACAACCCCCGTTATAAAATAAGATACCCTAAAGTGAAAGGATTCTTCCCCTTACCTCGAATTCTTCGGAATTTACGGCTTTTAGCTCTCTCCTTTGCAGCTAGGGTTTTCTCCTTCTCTTTTCTCCTCCTCTTTTCTCCTCTTCTCTTGTTTTTTAGGTTTCAGCAAAAGTGGCCATGTTGATTCCTAATCTTCCTATTTATACATGGGCTAGTCATTCCTTATAATCCTTTTCTCTCAGACTTACTTTCTTTTACTTCACTCCTCCCCCACTTATTTAAAACTTCTATTCTACACCTCTTGTCTTTATATTATTTTTATTTAATTCTCTTCTTTATCACATCAATCCTCATAGCACATCATTAATCATCAAAACTCTATTTCCTTGTAAATAACAATATATACGAGCCACATGCATCATCATAAACATAAAAATCAATAATACTCTATTTATCCTCATTAAATCATTAGTTATAATTTTCGGGGTGTTACAACATGTAAGTTAGGTCCTATGGTAGGTCCTATGCTCAATGCACCCTATTGTATTTAATGTCATCCATTGTCACAATAATAATTGGAACGGTGCTCAATGCCTCCAACCATAAACCATATCACTTTAAGTTATTGTAGAACCTACATTAGGATAGACATAGGTGCGATGCTCAATGCACCCATCCAATAGAAATGAAGGAATTGAATGAGTGTTGAGTGGCTCAAGGGTATTCCCAACTTACTCCATTTGTGATATGGTAGTATAAAAGGGAGCCTTCATGCGCCCAAGGTATGCAAGCAATAGAAACCACATCAGAACCTTTGAGTTTTATTGTGCAGATGTTTATTTCATGAGATAAGTATTGCTTCATACAAATGTGTCTGTACTGCTGTTATTTTTGGTTTGATGTACGATTTTTGAGCAATATGGACATCTCTCCATATTTACTCGCCATTCATATGCATTGACCTATATAAAGAGATATTTCAGAATGTACTTTAGTTTATTTATGGACTATCCTACGTGGTTATCTAAATTTTCATCACACTTTTTTGATGCAACGTAATATTCTATAATGATATTTTTAATACATGTTGCTTGACTTGGTTAAAATATTTGATTGAGTTTACTGATTTACAATAAACCTGCGAGAACGCATGAGTCGAAAGTCTAGTTACGTGAAAAATGAAAGCCGGTGTTCCCGGTTCGTGAATGAAACGAGATCCAATAAAAACCCTTTTTTCTTTCTTGTACCTTCCTCTCCTCTGCCGCCACTCTCTTCTTTTTTTCATTTCTAAGCATTCATTAATTCAAACGTGTAACTCAAAAAGATAACAACAACAAAAAAATCCTTTAAATTTTCTCTCTCTTGGATATTATTTTTAACGTTATTTTCAACAGTAATAAAGACACAAAGTTGAACCTGTCACGTCAAACAAAAAACCAAACAAACTTTGTTCTCTTCTGCACAAAATAACTTGCTGCTGTTGCTGTTGTCATAAGGTAAATCCAACATACTTTGTCATCTATATGTCTTAAATGTTTCACCTATTTCAGGCATTGCAATCTTGGTTGTGCTTTCTTTTATGAATTGTTCATTGAATAATGTTTACAAACTTATGTAATCTTTAAAACAAAATTACAATGTGGGATTAGACATATATTAATCAAAACCAATCTTGGTTAATTCTTTTCATTTATTTATGTTGGATCAGAAAATTATTGAAAGAAAAAAAACTTTCTTCTGGTTGATGAACTATTTCCCTATATAAATCTCATTGGCTTTTACTTCTTAAATATTGAAGTTTCATATGTTGATTGGTCTTTGATAATATTAACATTTGTATATACTTTAGGTTAGGATTGGACTCAGGAGAATAAAATTCTTATGGTAAGTATCTTTTTACCTTGGAGGATTAGATCGTTAGAATATTAGAAAAATTTAGGAATGGAGTTAGTTTATGATATTGTATCAATTTGGTTTTGATTTGATTTGTTTATGAAACTCTTTGTGATCAATAGGGAGAAGCACCAATACTCATTTCTCAAGATCAAGACCTTCAGAATGGAAGTAGTAATGGTTCGGATTTAAAAAGCGGAACTTTGGAAACATCGATTGCCGTTGGCAATAAAACGGTATTAATAATCATACATTAGTCGATAAACAATAACTTTCAATATGTTACTACTTGTTGATTAGATTTGTGTCTAAAACTAAAGATGAACCTTTATTTATTTAACAGTATGTCATTGGTGGAGCTGATGAGGAAACTCTGTCTATTAAAGTTCGAATTTTCGACAACTGTCTTGGTGAATGGTCAGTTTGAAGGTTTTTTTATTTGATTTACTTTTTTAACTCTTAGGATTTGTTGCTGATATCCATTTTAATTTGTAGGGTTAATCCAACTGTGCTGGGCACCAAACCCTTGTCATTTGAAGGCCATTCAGCAGTGTTATTAAAAGACAGAATCGTATTCTTAAGAAGAATCCTAATCCAGATGATCATACATGGTTTCTCGAGGTTAGTTCTTCCAAACCTAAGTCCTTACTCTAATCCCAAAGAAATAACTATTAATGCATAGAATCTCCGAAGTAGTATTGTTAAATTACTAGTTATAGCGCCATTATAGCAAAGCGGAATCATTGTTCCGCAATGCGGCATTTAGTATAAAATGTTATTAAATAGCATGTATAGCGGCGCTATAGCACTGTTATATAACATAATTTGAACCATTGGTGTAAATCGCAGATCGCGGAAAATAGCGGTTTGTTCAAACTCCGCTATGCAACAGTGTTACAACATTTTTTTACCAAGTAGTGTATTCTAGAACAATAGTGATTTGTGCGAATACTGCTATGCATTGGCGTTATAGCTATTTAACAACACTGATTTCAACAGACTTCAATTTTGCACGATCTGCAATTGATAACATTGCACCCAAAACAATAGTAGATCCGATGTTAAATGGCCTAATATGTTAATATATTTAATTCACTTAATTTGTTTAAGTTAGTTAGTTTAATATACAGCTGTCAAGCTAAGGTGTCAAAAGAATTGTACTTGTACATATATACTCACTCAAGTGATGAATACAATTGGGAATTCATTTTTACTAATTCATTATGTTAACATGGTATCAGTTTGTTGAGAATTCCTTCTCTGATTTTTCCTTCTTCTCTGCATCGATCGGTGCTCTCTTTCATCTCCATTTTCATGGCTTCTACTATTGAATCTTTTGTTACAGTCAATTCTCTTCCTCAAGACATCTCCAACCCCTAACGAGAATCCCTCTGCGAAACTCGTTACTGCTCTTCTTGATGGTTCTAATTACCATGGTTAGGTTCAAGCAATGATATTGGTACAGTTCTTGGAAACGGTGTAACAACCTGATTTGATCATGGATCAATCATTCCGTTTCTCCGGACATCGCAACCAGCGTTCTATGGCTGAATCAAGCTTCCGAGGTGTGGGATGCTTTGCGTAACCGTTTTTCCCAAGGTGAATGTGTTCGGATTCTGCAATTGCACAACGATCTCTACTCCACTAAACAAGGTGATCTTTCTGTTACTAGCTATTTCACCAAATTGAAGATTCTGTGGGATGAGTTATGTAATTTTCGTCTGATCCCTACTTGCGATGCGACTCTTACCAGCTCATGCAAAGCTGTTCAGATTTTCAAGAAGTATCGCGATTGTGATAGCATTCTGTGTTTTCTTCACGGATCAAATGAGTCATTTGCCTCTGCAAAGTCTCAGATATTGAAGCTTGATCCTCTTCCCAGTTTGGATAGAGTTTTCTCAATGATTCTTCAGCAAGAACGTCAATTGTATGTTGGTGTTCTACCTACTCCCACTGCCCTAAATGCTCAGGCTCCCTCAAACACATCACATGGACATGTCAAGGCTCCTTTCAGATTCAATCCCGCCAAACAAGGTCATGCTCGTTTATGTACTCACTGTAATCATCGAACTAATCACACTGTTGAAACATGCTTTCTGAAACATGGATTCCCTCCTGGATGGAAATCCAAGAGATCGGTGCATAATGTTGCAACTTCTAATCCTCGACATGAGGATGATTCAGACACTGCTGGCATTCTTTCTAGCCTAAACAAGGATCAAATTTAGAGTTTGCTTGCCTTGTTGCCATCTGTTACACCTACTGCTAATGCTACTAGCTCTTCGAATGTGATTAGCTCTTCCAATCTTGTTAGCTCTCATCATATTTCTGCTCAGCCTGATGATGAAGGTAATGTTTCTTGGATCCTAGATTCGGGTGCTACAGATCATTTTGCTTGTTCTTTGAATCTTTTTGCATCTTATCGAGCCATTAAGCCAATTCCTGTTGCATTACCTAATGGCAAGTCTGCATCTACATTATTAAGAGGCACTGTTGTGCTGACTGATTCCTTAGTTCTCTATGATGTTCTTTTTGTTGAACATTTTTCTGTCAACATTATCTCTATTTCAAAACTCACTAAAAGTCTTGATTGTCAAGCTACTTTTACTCATAACCTCTGTTTTTTGCCACAGATTTCTGGCCAGAAGATGATTGGCACTGCTAGAGAGTTTAAGGGACTATATTACCTGATAAATTCTGGTTATTTTGATTCTCCTTCTGTTCATAAAGTTCATTTTGCTAATACCTATACACATAATCTTTCCTTTTCCAATGTATGGAACTATAGATTAGGTCATCCTTCATCTTGGCGCTATGATACTATTCAGAAACTTCATTGTAATATTCCATCTGTTATAAATAAACCTTGTGACGATTGTCATTTTTCTAAACAGAGGCACTTACCTTTTTCGTCTAGTACTACTATCACTAATTGTATTTTTGATATAGTGCATGTGATATTTGGGGACCCTACTCAGTTCCCTCCATACAAGCTCATAAATATTTTTTGACCATTGTTGATGAATACTCAAAATTTACTTGGCTGAAATTAATTGTTGAAAAATATATGGGTGATAATGTTCTGATTTATTATGAAGAAAAGCGGCTCCTTTTATAGGAGAAAAATACAAAGTCAACTCCTTTATTTTAGGAGTAATATAATGACTCATAACTAAGAAATAAATAACACTAAATACGAAATATTTCAACACCCCCCCTCAAGTTGATGCATAAATGTCAATCATGTCCAACTTGCTGATCAAGTATTCAAATGTTGTTCTTCCCAAGCTTTTGGTTAATATATCAGCGGTCTGTTGATTGGAAGGGACAAACGGCAAGCAGAGAGTACTAGAGTCTATCTTCTTTTTGATGAAATGACGATCGATCTCAATATGTTTTGTACGATCATGTTGAACAGGATTGTGAGCTATGCTTATAGCGGCCTTGTTGTCACAATACAATTTCAATGGGAGTTCTACCTCTATCTTCAGTTCCTTCAAGACTCTAAGAATTCACATACCTTCACAAATTCCTTGTGTCATTGCTCTAAACTCAGCTTCAGCACTACTTCTTGCAACTACTCCTTGTTTTTTTGCTTCTCCAAGTCACTACGTTCCCCCACACATATGTGCAATAACCTGAAGTTGATTTTCTATCTATAATGGACCCTGCCCAATCTGCATCAGTGAATATTGCCACATTTTTATCATTGGTCTTCTTGAAGAGTAAACCTTTTCCAGGAGTTGCTTTCAAGTATCTCAAGATTCTGTGCACAGCTTCAAAGTGTTCTTCATATGGAGCATGCATGAATTGACTAACAATACTAACAGAGAAAGCAATGTCAGGACGAGTATGAGCCAAATATATTAATTTTCCAATCAACCTTTGATATCTTCCAGTGTCAACTGGTGTGTCCCATTTCTCCCAAAGTTTGGCACTTTGGTCCATAGGAGTGTCAGCAGGCTTACAACCACTCATACATGTCTCTTGTAGGAGATCAAGAACATATTTTCTCTGAGAAACAACAATTCATTTCTTTGAGCTTGCTACTTCCATGCCAAGGAAATATTGAGGGGACCCAAGTCTTTGATTTCAAAATCTGCTGCTAAGTTTCTTTTTAATCTCTCCATTTCTATCTCATCATTACCTGTAAGAATAATATCATCAACATAGACTATCAAAATAGTTATCATCCCATTTTGGCCAGACTTTGTGAATAAAGTATGATCTGCTTGTCCTTGAGTATATTCTTGTTTCTTCACAGACTGAGTAAACTTCTCAAACAAAACTCTCGGAGATTGTTCAACCCATACAAAGACTTCTTTAGTTTACACACCTGTGACCCAAAAGTTTTTTTAAAACCTGGAGGACAATCAATATACACTTCTTCTAAATCACCATTGAGGAATGCATTTTTGACATCTAGCTGGTGGAGATGCCAGTCTAAATTAGCAACAAGAGATAAGAGTATTCTGATTGTGTTCAGCTTTGCGATAGGAGCAAAGGTCTCTGAGTAATCTATGCCATAGGTTTGAGTAAATCCTTTTGCAACCAATCGAGCTTTGTACCTTCCGATTGATCCATCAGAATTGTACTTTATTGTGAACACCCGCTTACACCCCACAGTTCTTTTACCTGCCGGCAGAGTTGTGGTACTCCAAGTTTTATTCTTTTCAAGAGCTTTCATCTCCTCAAAAACAGCTTCCTTCCACTTTGGAATTTCTAGAGCCTCCTGTACATTCTTAGGAATTTTGACACTAGATAAATTAGAAGTAAATGCAGCAAAAGAGGGAGACAAGTTTAAATATGATACAAAGTTAGACAAGGGGTACCTAGTACATGACCTACCTGGCTTCCTAAAGGCTATGGGAACATTAAGATCAGTATATTGTTTCCTAAGTTCTATGGGGACATCAAGGTCGAAATATAGAGAATTAGGATCAAGGAGAGATTTACCTGTCTGAGTCGGTTTACTTTCACTCGGTTCAGATTCTTGGCTGAGCTGAGGAATAAGGTCTTCTACTACTTGATCATTGTTCCTTCTGGCATAAATTTTGCTTTTCCAAATTGGATTTCCTTTCTCAAATCTTTTTTCTCTTTCATTACAAGGATCTTTATGTGGTGCATTTTGATTAATTTAAGAAAAAACATTTGTTTGATCTTTGATTTGATTTGTTGCCTCAGATTTTGATTGATCCTTACTCATGGAAGGAGTAGATTCATCTAATTTTTCCAAGGCATTTTCTTTAGGTGCAGATGTACATGGAACAGAATTATGTGATGTATACACATCTTCTGAGATAATTAAGCTTTCAAACAATTCAGGAGAATCTTCATTTGTTTTTCCCCCCTGAAGATGATCATTACCAAAAAAAGGTTTGTTTTCAAAAAAAGTAACATCCATTGTTACAAACATTTTCTTTGTATTAGGATCAAAACATTTATAACCTTTTTGAGAAGGTGAATGCCCAATAAAAACACATTTGATTGCACGGGGTTCAAGTTTACCAAGATGCTTATGTTCGTGGACAAAAGTCGTGCATCCAAATATTTTAAGTGGTAAATCAGTTAGAACTGAAGCAATTGGAAAATATTTCAAGAAACTTTGAAAAGGAGTTTGAAATTTCAAAACACGGGTTGACATACGGATTATTAAATGTGCAGCTGTCAAGACAACCTCACCCCATAAATATATAGGGACATTGGTAGAGAAGAGTAGTGCTCGTGCCACCTCAAGAAGGTGCCGATTTTTTCTCTCTACAATCCCATTTTGTTGGGGTGAGTTAACACATGAACTTTGATGCATAATTCCATTTTCAAGAAAAAATTTCCCACAATCTTATTAAAAAATTAAGTACCATTGTCAGTTCCAAACACTTGTATTTGGGTGTTAAACTGGGTCTGCACCAATTTACAAATTTTTTTAATTATTTGATCTACCTCTGATTTTTCTTTTAACAAGTATACCCAACAAAGTCTAGTATGATCATCCGTGAAGGTGATAAACCATTTTTTGTTGGATAAAGTACTTGTCCGATTAGGCCCCCATACATCACTATGAATCATTGAAAAAAGTTTTGAAGGCTTATAAGATTGAATTGGAAAAGAATTTCGATGATGTTTGGCAAATTCACACACTTCACATTGAAGTGAAGAAATGTCTTGTTCAACAAAAAGTTTAGGAAACAATGAACTTAACTATTTAAAACTAGGGTGGCCTAACCTTAAATGACACAACATAATATCATCCTTATTATTAGAAACAAAAAAAATTTAACGGAAGAAGAGCTTATTGGTCCAGATTGATGTCTGGTTTGTGGTTCATCTTCAAAGTAGTAGAGTCCACCACTTTGCTCAGCACTGTCAATCATCCTCCCCGAGATCAAATCCTGAAATACACAATGAGTATCAAAGAAATGAGCTTGACAGTTTTTGTTTGTGGTTAACTTACTGACAGATAATAAATTGCAAGACAAATTTGGGACATGCACATCTTGGATGGTTAGTAAAGGAGACAAAACAATAGAACTTTTTCCTGCCACAGCTGAAAGAGAGCAATCGACGATCTTAATTTTGGAATTTCCTGCACATGGTTTATATGAAGAAAATAAACTAGATTCACCGGTCATGTGATCGGTTGCTCCAGAATCAACGATCCATGTACGATTAGTAATGACACTAAGATGAGCTGATTTTGGGAAGTTACCTTTATGGGCTATGGAGCACGAAGGTGTTTGAGACTCGAGGAGTTTGTACATTTGGTCTAGTTGTTCCATAGTGAATGGAAATGCATTTGAGGAAGATTGTGGCTCTTTATCAGAAGTTGCTTGAAGTGAACGACCTTCACCCTTCTTTTTCACATTAGGAGGTCTTCCATGAAGTTTCCAGCAAGTCTCACGTGTGTGATAATAACCTTCGCAGTGATCACACCAGAGTTTACCATCTTTCTTACCATATTTCTTGTTGTCTTTATTGAAGTTGTTAAGGCTGAACCATCAGTTGGTGATTTTGACTTTCCCATCATCACTCTCTGTCTAGCCTCCTCCCTTCTGATTTCTGAAAAAGTTTCTCGGATAGTTGGCAGCGGGTTATTTCCAAGAATTCTACCTCTTACTTCATCGAGTTCCTTGTTGAGACTAGCAAGAAAAATAAAGACACGGTCGTTCTCCTGCGTCTTAATAAACTGGACACCGTCTTCAGTACACTTCCAGTTATAATCATAACACTGATCCAACTCTTGCCAAAGGGGCATCAGTTCATTATATATAGTAGGTAGTGACATCCATGTCATTCTGCTTTAAATTCCATAACTTTGATTTCAGATCATAAATCTGAGAGAAACTCTTAATATCAGAGTAAGACAGTTTTACAGCATCCCAAACATCTTTTGATGTAGGCAGATACAAGACAGTTTTTCTCATACCTACCTCCATACTATTAATAAGCCATTGCATAGTATTAAAATCTCAGATACATGTATGTTCTCAATCCTGATTTTCAATCCCTAAGAGTGTTAGGGACTCTCTGTTTTGCATCCACCATTCAATCTCAGAACCAAATTCCAATCTCGAGCTAAAAAATGCATTTACCTTGGTCACTCATTTGGCATTAAAGGTTATATTTTATATGATTTGCAAACAGGAGAACTCTTAGTATCAAGACACATTGTCTTCTATGAGACCATTTTTCTGTTTCATATTACCTTTCCTCCTCTCCAAATTTTTGATACTGGTTCTGACTTGTCCTCTTTACCAAGTAACTCTGTAGAATCAAATAATTTTCCAGTTACACCTAATTCTGCCTCAGTTCTTTCAGAGGCAGCTCCTGTTAATCCAGGTCCTACTAGAATTTCTACCAGAATAAAAAACCCACCTCCCTATTTGAAGGATTATCAGTGTAATATTCTACATACTCTCAGTACTGCACATTCATCTTCAGGTACCTCCTTTCCACTTTCTCGATTTACTTCATTTCATCATTTATCATCATCACATGCTGGCAAGAAGCAATAGATAAAGAAATTGAAGCTTTACATAACAATAACACATGGATCCTCACCGAACTACCTCATGATAAGAAGCCTATTGGTTGTAAGTGGATTTATAAGATCAAAAGGAAATCTGATGGTAGTATCGAAAGATTTAAGGCCCGGTTGGTTGCCAAAGGTTACACTCAATTTGAGGGTGTGGATTACAGTGAAACATTTTCACCTGTTGTAAAGCTAACTATTGTCTGGTTAGTGCTTGCCTTAGCTGCTGCAAAACATTGGCATTTGCATCAATTAGATGTTAATAATGCATTTTTGCATGGTGATTTGCTAGAAGATTACATGAATGTTCCTCCTGGTTTTTCAACTCCCAAGTCTGGATTAGTTTGCAAGTTGAAAAAATCTCTCTATGGATTAAAACAAGCAAGTAGGCAATGGAATGTCAAGCTTACTAATGCCCTTATTTCTTTGGGTTTTCATCAATCTTCTTCTGACTATTCCTTGTTTGTGAAGAATCAAAAGTCTCATATTACTATTCTCCTTGTTTATGTTGATGATGTGGTTTTGACCGGTAACCATCTTGAAGAAATTAATTCTGTCAAGAGTTTTCTGGATCAACAATTTAAGATCAAGGATCTCGGTGAACTTAAATTCTTTCTTGGATTGGAGGTGGCTAGATCCAAGTCTGGAATTGTTCTATCTCAGCGTAAATATGCCTTGGAATTAATCACTGATGCTGGATTGTTAGGTAGCAAGCCAGTTTCGGTTCCCATGGTACCTAATTCCAAAATTTCAGCTACAGCTGGTGTTCTCTTATCCGATCCTGCAAGTTATCGAAGGCTTATTGGGAGGCTGATTTATCTAACTAATACCATGTTAGCAGCCAACACTCGATGGATTTAGTCCCACATCGGATAGATAGGATTCTTGAGAATAGTTTATAAAGAGGAGACACTTCTCACCCGGTTTTGTAAGGATGAGTTAGGCCTCATAATTTGTGACATGGTATCAGAGCCTATCGGGTCTATCGTTGGGCTTCCTGTATCGTCCACGCTTCAGGCCCATTGGGCCGGGCTGAAGCGTGAGGGGGTGTGTTAGCAGACAACACTCAGTGGATTTAGTCCCACATCAGATAGATAGGATTCTTGAGAATTGTTTATAAAGAGGAGGCACTCCTCCTCACCGTACAAGCCGGTTTTGTAAGGATGAGTTAGGCCTCATAATTTGTGACATACCAGACTCGATTTATGTTTTGCTGTACATAAATTGAGTCAATATCTGTCGAATCCGACACAGTCACATATGGATGCAGCTTTGCACATTCTGAAATACATCAAAGGTTGTCCTGGGAAAGGTCTTTTCTTTTCTTCAGCTAGCGACTTCAAGCTTCGAGCTTTTAGTGATTCCGATTGGGAAGCTTGTCCAGAAACAAGGAAATTTGTCACTGGTTTTTCTATATTCTTTGGTTCTTCTCTTGTGTCTTGGAAATCAAAGAAGCAACCTACCATTTCTAGATCATCAACAGAGGCAACCTACCATATTATTTTGTTCTTCTCTTGCTCACTGATATACATCAAGAAACTTCTCTGCCGATTACTCTATATTGTGACAACCAATCCGCCATCAAAATTGCTCAAAATCCAACGTTTCATTAGCGCACTAAGCATATAGAAATAGGCTGTCATCTAATTCGAGACAAAGTGAAGAATGGAACCATTCATCTCATGCCTATTGCATCAAAGGATCATGATAGAGCAGTGATCACAATATAAGATGGGAAAAAGTTATTGTATATATGATAAATGGAAACCGGAAATACAACCAGAGCTAAGGTTCCTCAGTAGAGAAAGATTCTCTCACTACTTAACCACAAAGGTGAATACAAAAAATGAAGTCCCCCATAACTGATTCCCACTATGATATTTATTGAGGGAATATCCTAACAAACTGCCACATTAGTCATCACACTTCCTTTGTGACTCTTTTCTTAATTCACCTCTCATACACACGCCACACTTTGGGCTCGGCCTTCTCTTTGTGAACTAGCACATCCTCTTCTTTGTTAACAGGCCCATTCCCATTCCTATCATCACTCCCGCCTCCATCAACAGCCTTGTCCTCAAGGCAGAGGTCTGGAAATTGACTCTTCAACGACAATTCTTCCTCCCATGTTGCATCACCAATATCCATGCCTTCCCGCTGTACCAACCATTCTCGAGTATCTGTGCCAGTATCAAACTTGTCCCTCCACGACAACAATTTCGCGGGAATCACCTCTCCTTTATCAACTTCCAGACTTGCAGGCAGCTCATTAGTTGGTGTGTAATTTTTGATGTAGTAGGCAGTTGTAGCTTATAAGAAACCGATCCCAATTTCTTGTAATTTGATAAGGACCAAAGAATCTGGGAGCTAACTTTTGATGGATCTTTTGGACCACAGATTCTTGTCTATGGGACCTTAGCTTGAGAAAAACCCAGTCCCCAACCTCAAACTTCACTTCTTTCCTCTTTTTATCAGCCTAAACCTTCATTTGTTCCTGAGCATTCTGCAAATTAAACTTCAGCTGCGTCAAAGCTTCATCTCTATCTCTTAATTCCTGTGCCACAGTGTTGAATTTTGGGGCCTAACTCATCCTTATAAAACTGGCTTGTAAGGTGAGGAAAGTCTCCTCTTTATAAACCCTGATCAAGCTTCCTATCTAACCGATGTGGGACAAACCACCCCCTCAACGACAAGCCAACATAAGGCAACTAGGGGCAGATCGCAATTAAGGTGGGATTACCAACACACCCCCTCACGCTCGGGGCGGGATTTCCAACACACCCCCTCACGCTCAGACCCAATAGGCATGAAGCGTGGCAATGCGGAATCCCAACGGCAGATCTTGAATAGGCTCTGATACCATGTTGAAATTTGGGGCTTAACTCATCCTTACAAAACCGGCTTGTAAGGTGAGGAGTGCCTCCTTTTTATAAACTCTGATCAAGCTTCCTATCTAACCAATGTGGGACTAAATCCACCCCCTCAAAGACAAGCCAACATAAGGCAACTAGGGGCAGATCGCAATTAAGGTGGGATTACCAACACACACCCTTATGCTCGGAGCGGGATTTCCAACACACAACTTCAACTCTAGTCTCTCCCTCTAAAAAGTGTACCAACACTGGAGGTTTCCGACCATACACCACCTCAAAAGGTGTGAACCCTGTAGACATATTGAACGTGGTGTTGTACCACAACTTTGCCCCCAAAATCCAATGAGCCCAGGATTTTGGTTGGTCAGAGATGAAACAACGAAGAAAGGATTTTAAGCACCTGTTTACCACCTCTGTTTGGCCATCAGTTTGAGGATGGTAAGCGGATGACATCTTCAACACGGTTCCCAACAACTTAAACAACTCCTTCCAAAAAATACTTGCAAACAATGGATCACGATCATTATGGATTGATTCAGGAACACCATGAAGCCTAATTATCTCGTTCACAAAAATGGAAGCAATGGAACGAGCAGTAAATGGGTGTTTGAGAGGAATAAAGTGGCTATATTTGGAGAGACAATCAACAACCACCAAAATAGCTTCATAACCATTACTCTTGGTAGATTAGTAATGAAATCCATGGAAATTTCGCTCCACACCAGCACCGGAATAGGCAAAGGCTGTAGTAATCCACTAGGTGTGGTGGCAGCATACTTTTGTCTTTGGCACGTATCACAAGCTTTTACAAACTCTTGAACTCGTCTCATCATTCCATGCCAATACAATGTTCCTGCCAATCTTCTATAAGTTCTGAGATAGCCTGAGTGTCCCCCACTAGGAGAAGAATGGAACTCTCTAAGCAAATCATCAATCATTGGGGACTTAGCCATAGGATTCGATTGAATGGCCTCCATAATCCTCTTGAGAACATGATCTTGCATGATTTCTTTCTGCAACTGACCCCCTTGAGTCCATATCGGGTACGACAACAATGTTTTGATTTCTGCCTCCTCATGTTGCCTTGATAAAGCATCAACAACATTATTCTCCACCCCAACCTTGTAAATAACCTCAAAGTCAAAACCCAGCAGTTTGGCCATCCATTCTTGTTGATTGGAAGTAGTGATCCGTTGTTGCAAGAGGTGTCTCAAACTCTTCTGATCAGAGTACACAATAAACCTCCTACCCAATAAATAATGTCTCTAGTATTGGATAGCTAGGACTAACGCCATCAACTCTTTATCATAAGCTGATTTGGAAAGTTTTGATGATGCAAAAGCTTTGCTAAAATAAGCAATAGGATGCTTTAACTGCATCAGCACAGCCCCAACGCCTTTACCGGAAGCATCACATTCAATTTCAAATGGCAAATTGAAATTTGGCAAAGCCAAAACAGGGGCAGAAGTGACCGCCATTTTCAGTCGCTGGAAAGCCTCTTCAGCAGCCGTATTCCAATGGAAACCATCCTTTTTAGTCAAATTAGTCAAAGGCTTAGCAATTTTCCCACAGTTAGCTATAAACTTCCGATAATAGCCAGTCAAACCCAAGAACCCACGAACACTTTAACATTCTTTGGAACTGGCCATTGTAACACACTGTCAACCTTAGAAGGATCCACATTAACCCCTGCCTTAGAGATAACATGTCCGAGGTATGCAATCCTCTCTTGGCCAAAACCACACCTGCCTTTGTTAGCCACAAACTGATGCTGCAACAGAACTTGTAAAACCATAGCTAAGTGTTCCAAATGAGTGGCCCAATTAGTACTATATACTAATATATCATCAAAAAAAACAACGACAAATTTTCTCAAGTAAGGTTTGAAAATTTCATTCATCACCGATTGAAATGTAGCCGGAGCATTAGTAAGACCAAATGGCATTACCAAATACTCATAATGACCTTCATGAGTTCTAAACGCCGTCTTATCAATGTCTTCTTCCTTCATCCTAATTTGGTGATATCCGGATTTTAAATCTAGCTTGGAAAAATATGTAGAGCCATGCAATTCATCTACCACCAGAATAGGGTACTTATCTTGCACTGTGACTTTATTCAATGCGCGGTAATCGACACACATCCGCCACAAATTATCCTTCTTCCTAACCAAGATGACCGGACTCGAGAAAGCACTAGTGCTATTTCGGATCACCCTTTGCTGAAGCAAGCCCTGAATCTGTCTTTCAATTTCGTCTTTCTGATGGTGAGGGTACCTATACGGTCGCACGCTAACAGGCCCAGCACCATGTAACAACACAATAGAGTGACTTGTGTTCCTATATAGGTTACCATGCACAGAAGCAAACTCAACAAATTTTCCATCTTTGATCTCTTTCTCCATAATACTCTTATCGGTGAAATGATAATGGACTCCATCTTTCTCCATACATCTTGCTGCACGGGTTGTGTGACTCACAGAGAAACCAAACATGGATGGAAATTCTTTTGTGAGCAATGATATCAATGTTCCTTTACCTACTCCAGAAGGACCACTAATAACAACAGGTTTCTCAACATTGCCTATCACACCCTTACTCCATGAAACAACATCAGTCCCCAAAATCTTTGTTGGTGCCTGACATTTGAGTGTCTACCTGCCAACATCATGAAAAATGAAAAATTAACACCTATTATGTTAACAGAATGAATTAGTAAAAATGAATTCCCAATTGTACTCATCTCTTGAGTGAGTATATATGTACAAGTACAAGTCTTTTGACACCTAAGCTTGACAGCTGTATATTAAACTAACTAACTTAAACAAAGTAAGTGAATTAAATATATTAACAGCCCCCCTCAAGCTGGACAATGAATATCAGTCATGTTCTGCTTGGACAATAGGGAAGAAAACACAGGAAAAGAGAGTGCTTTGTATGTAAATCAGCCAGCTGATCTGATAGGAATGGGAATGGGCCTGTTAACAAAGAAGGGGATGTGCTGGTTCACAGAGAAGGCCGAGCCCAAAGTGTGGTGTGTGTATGAGAGGAGAATTAAGAAAAGAGTCACAAAGGAAGTGTGATGGCTGATGTGGCAGTTTGTTAGGATATTCCCTCAATAAATATCATAGTGGGAATCAGTTATGGGGGACTTCATTTTTTGTATTCACCTTTGTGGTTAGGCAAGAGGAAGACCACTGATTTCACAAAAAACCCCTGAAAACTTGTCAATAGCGCTTGAAGAGCCCCATCTTTAACCTCATTTAGTCCCTAGTCTGACACCCCATTTGCTGATAAACAAAACTCATCCAACGGTGAGGTAACAGTCGCCCCGCTAGTCTGAGTCGTTTCACGACTAGCCATCGCACGTTGAATCTCAGCACCAATGAACTCCCGTAACGCAACAATGCTAGCCTCAACCCTTTCCAATCGATCTTCCACTGCAGCAACACGATCAGCCATCTTAGGGGCACGGGGCATCAACAACGGTAGGTCGGACCAATTGATAGAGCAGTGATCACAATATAAGATGGGAAGAAGTTATTGTATATGAAATTCTGGCCAGGCAATAAGATACTTAACAGGTTCTGGTTCTGATTAAAACTTAGCAGGTTCTGATCAGAACTTAGCACAATTATAAAAGCAATAACAGGCAGAAAAATAAATGTGCAGGAAAGCTAAAAACACACAAGGTTTGTTAACCCAGTTCGGAGTAAACACCTCCTACTCTGGGGGATACCAATCCAGGAAGGAATTCCACTATAGGAATTAATCCTTATGACTCAAGACACTGACTCCCAGTTCCCAGCCTAAGCAATTAACTTCCTCCTAGTCTTGAATTCTACCCAACACGTTGAGTATTAGAAAACCTCTAACTTCCTATTCAAGCAACTGCAACCCAGCTACTTGAACTACCATTTGAACTTAACCCAGTTCTGAACACAAAAACTCCCCTGTTTTTGAATACACCTTCAAAGACAAAACTTCATTCGTACCTAAAGGCTTAGAATGAATTACAACTCAATAACAATCCTAAACCAACTCAAAACATATGAGTGGCGTACAAAAACAAAGCAAAAGCTTAAAAACAACTAAGACTCTATTTCTCTGAATAATACTCTTCAATTCGTATCTTGAATAGCAGCAGCCCTCCTCCTTATATAGCCTTCAGTCTTGCAAAATAAAACTTAATCTTCTGAATTGATTTGTTACTAAAATAAGATTGGTCCAATCAAGTAACAAATAAAACTGTTTTGAATCTTTGAAAGATTTAAAACAGAAAATATGAATTACATATCTTTGAACCAAATCTTCAATAAAATCTTCTCCAAATAATTCAGCATTCTAGAAGCACTTGTACAAAGATAATTCCTTGCTAAATCTCCCAAGATACGCGCAAAAACTAATCTGAAAACCCAGCTTCTGATGTGGTCAACAAAAGTCAACGCTGGCTTCAGAACCTGAAATCAGCTTCTGAACTGCTACAGTGCTTCTGATGAGCATTTCAGCTTCTGATGTAGATTCCAGCTTCTGAATGGCTTCAAATGAGAAAACTTGTAACTTAAGAAATGTTCAACATAAGGAAATGCTTCTATTCCATACTTTGGTTTTGCCAAACAATGTAGCCAACACTTAAAGACTCAACAATCTCCCCCTTTGGCAAATTTTTGGCTAAAACCATCCAAGTTCTTCAATCTCCCTTAAAAGCAACTCAGCAATGAAGAACTCCACAATGATCAATCATAACATAGTAATTAGCAGCGGATTCATTTATGACTATCATGAGAAACACAAACCAGCTTCAGTTCATATCAGCTACTGAAGCACACATAACCTACTGATCAACTCCTGATCATCACCAACAAGGTATCAGAGCTACTCCAAGGTATCAGAGCTACTGATCAACTCCTGATCATCACACACACTCCCCCTGCAACCCAGCATACACTCAGCATACATCAAACTCCCCCTTACTTCTGAATTTATGGTATCAGAGCATATCAGAGTCAACACTTCAGGAGCTGCACAAATCTTGTTCAGGACCACTACACTTCAGGATCACTACATCACTCAGGAATATAACAACCTTGTACTCCCCCTGAGACACATATTCCCCCTCAATAACATCTTGACAGTTCTTGTTGCATTGGTTCTGAATACTGAGCTTCACACACAACTTCTGAACAACACTACTGAAAACTGAACATCTGAAATTTGAACTTCTGAGCAGCAACACTTTGCATAAGACTTTTGGTATCAGAGCCAACATATTACATAAGATTTTCTCCCCCTTTTTAGCCACAAAATTCTGACAAAACTCACACTTCAAGTAGGGAATAAAATCTAAACAGGTAACACAGATCCTTGAAAACATATCAGATTCTGACTCAGGTCCAGGATCACACTTAGTATAGGCACAACTGGCAGGTACTCTATCTTCCTCACATCCAGTTTGCAGTAATTGCTATAACTCTTCATGCAAACATACACCTAACTTGCTCCTTAAGTTTTCAAACTGCTTAGCATCCAAAGCCTTTGTGAAAATGTCAGCAACTTGTTCTTCAGTAGCTACATGTTCCAGCTGAATAATCTTGTCCTCCACAAGGTTTCTGATAAAATGATGTCTGATGTCTATGTGTTTGGTTCTACTGTGCTGAATTGGATTCTTAGAGATGTTGATTGCACTCAAATTGTCACAGAACAATGTCATAACACCTTGTTTCAAGTTGTACTCCTCCAGCATCTGTTTCATCCAAACCAGTTGTGAACAACTACTCCCAGCAGCAATATACTCAGCTTCAGCAGTTGACAATGAAACACAGTTTTGTTTCTTGCTGAACCATGAAATTAAGTTATTTCCCAAAAAGAAACAACCTCCTGAGGTGCTCTTCCTGTCATCAGCACTTCCAGCCCAGTCAGCATCACAAAATCCCATCAAATCAGAACTTGAACTATGAGAATACATGATTCCATAGTCACTTGTGCTGTTCACATATTTCAGGATCCTTTTAACTTGTGTCAGATGACTCATCTTAGGATCAGCTTGGTATCTTGCACAAACTCCTACAGCAAATGTTATGTCTGGTCTGCTTGCAGTCAGGTACAATAGGCTCCCAATCACATTCAGCCCTTCAGGTCTTGGAACTAGATCCCACACTTCACTCCTCTTGAATTGATTCAACTCATCTTGCATTGCTTCAATCCAAAATTCATCAGTCAGGGCTTCTTTCACATTTTTGGGTTCAAACTTAGACACAAAACATGAATCAGTAGCAGCTGGTTCTGATCTCCTGGTTCTGACCCCTTGATCCAAATTCCCAATGATAAGCTCCTTAGGATGATCCTTCTGAATTCTAATAGATGGCCCTTTATTGGTAGAATCATGTTCTGGATGTATATCAGTTTCTTCAGACTCTGGACAAACTTCAGCTTCTGAAGTTTGTTCTTCTGATGGTTCAGACTCTGGAACAACTTCAGACTCACTTCTATCTTTCTCAGCAGTCAGATCATCAATTACCACATTAATGGATTCCATCACAACTTTAGTTCTTGAATTAAACACCCTATAAGCTCTGCTGTTTACTGAATATCCCAAAAATATACCCTCATCAGACTTAGGATCCAGTTTTCTCCTATTTTCTCTGTCAGCCAAAATGTAACATTTACTGCCAAACACATGAAAATATTTGACTGTAGGCTTCCTTCCTTTCCATAGTTCATACAATGTAGATGCTGTTCCTTTCTTCAGAGTCACTCTATTATGGATATAGCATGCAGTGTTCATTGCTTCAGCCCAGAACATATATGGAAGTTTCTTAGCATGCAGCATCACTCTTGCACATTCTGCCAAAGTCCTATTCTTCCTCTCAACTACACCATTTTGCTGAGGTGTGATAGGTGCAGAAAACTCATGCTTTATACCTTCAGAAGCACAGAATTCTGAAAAACTCTTGTTTTCAAATTCTTTGCCATGGTCACTTCTGATTCTGACTATGCCACAGTCTTTTTCTCTTTGAAGTTGAATGCACAAGTCTTTAAAAACTTCAAAAGTATCAGGTTTTTCTCTAACAAAACTTATCCATGTGAATCTTGAGTAGTCATCTACCATTACAAAAGCATACCTCTTTCCTCCAATACTTTCTACTTGCATAGGCCCCATTAAATCCATATGAACAAGTTCTAGTACTTTAGTAGTTACCTGGTGAACTAATCTGGGATGAGACTTTCTTGTTTGTTTCCCAATTTGACAATCACCACAAACATTGTCCTCATTGATCTTCAGATTAGGCACACCTCTGATAGCTTCAGTACTTAGGATTTTCTTCATGCCTTTCAGATGCAGATGACCTAACTTCTGGTGCCAGAGCTTGACTTCCTCTTCTGAGCTCATAAGACAAGAAGTCAAACTTCTTTCTTCTTCAGAAATCCACCAGTAACAATTGTCTTTGGATCTGCAGCCTCTCATCTGAATCTTATCTTCCTGATCAGTAACAACACACTCTAGTTTGTTAAAATTAACCTTCAAGTCCTGATCACAAAGTTGACTAATGCTGATCAGATTTGAAGTTAATCCTTCCACCAGTAGCACATCATTAAGTCTGGGCAATCCTTCTCTGATCAAATCACCAATACCCAGAATCTGACCTTTTACACCATCTCCAAATGTCACATAACTTCTGGAGTATGATCTGACATTGCTTAGCAGCTTCTTCACACCAGTCATATGTCTTGAACACCCACTATCAAAGTACCAGTCTTCTTTTGAAGTGGCTCTCAGTGAAGTATGAGCAATCAGGCCTACATTCTGAACTTTGGGCTTCCATACCTTCTGAACATTGTGTCTGATAGCAGCTGGTTCAACTTTTCTATACTGAAAGTGTTCAGGATAGCCATAAAGTTTGAAGCAGAATGGTTTGATATGCCCTTTCTTTCCACAATGATGACAAATCCATGGATGATTTCTCCTCCTTCTGTTTCTGAAAAATTTCTGAGGTTGCTTCTGAGGCAGTATCTGAACTTGCTTCTTACCTTGCATCTGAGGTCTCTTCTGAGCTTGCTTCTGATCTTGCTTCTGGGATTGTTTCTGAGGTCTCATCTGAGAAGTCCCAATCATAGGATTATCAGTTTTAGTGGCAGGAACAAACTCTTTAACCAGAATCTTCTGTTTGGGGTTCTGAGTCTGATCATCAAAGCCTAAACCAGTTTTTCCTTGTTGCTGAGCACCCAAAATTTCATCCAACACATTAGTAGCAGTATTCATCATTCTAACCTGCTTTTTCATATGTTCAAGTTGGGAATTTAACTGGTTCACTTCTTCTTTCAAATCTGAATTCTGCACAAGAAGTTCTCCTTTTTCAGCCTCCAGTTGAAGAATAGTCTCCTTCTGATCCAAAACTTGTTTGCAAACCTCAGCACTTCTGTTATACAGCTTCCTATAGTTGTCAGCTAGCTCATCATATGAGGTTTTAGCAACTTCAGACACAGATGAGGCTTCAGACTCTGAGTCAGACTCTGAAAAAGTTTCAGACTCTAAACCAGCTTCCTTCTTCAAGATAGCTCCTGACCTCACAACTAGACCAGTATCACACATATCAGATTCACTAACATCATCTTCTTCAGAACCATCATCAGACCATGCAACAGCTAGGCTTTTCTTCTGCTTCTTGAGAAAAGTGGGACATTCAGACTTGATGTGTCCATACCCTTCACACTCATAGCACTGCACACCTTTAGCTTGGTTACTTTTCTCCTCAGACTTGGTCTTCTTCTCATCAGTTTGTTGCTTTTTGTTATTGAATCTGAAATTTTGACCTTTGGCTTTGGCTTTTCTGTTAACATTCTTCAGAATCTTGTTGAATTGTTTTCCCAGTAACACTAGAGCTTCTGATAAGTCATCCTCTTCAGACTCTTGTTGATCATCAGCTTCAGAATTTACACTAAAAGCTACACCTTTTCCTTTCTTCTCAGTCTGTTTACAAAAAGCAGTTTCAAAGTTGAGCAAAGACCCAATCAGCTCCTCAAGCTTCATAGTGGTAATATCATGTGCCTCTTCAATTGCTGTCACCTTCATATCAAATCTTCTGGGCAGGGACCTGAGGATTTTTCTGACTAACTTCTCATCAGACATCTTTTCACCAAGAGAGTCAAATGAATTTGCCATATCCAGCACATTCATGTAAAAATCCTGAATGGATTCATCTTCCTTCATCTTCAGGTTCTCAAATTTGGTGGTCAGCAGCTGCAATCTGGACATCTTTACCTTAGAAGTTCCTTCATGAGTGGTCTTCAGAATTTCCCAAGCATCCTTAGCCACAGTACATTGTTTGATAAGTCTGAACATGTTCTGATCAACACCATTAAAGATAGCATTCAAAGCTTTTGAATTTCCCAGTGACAGATCATCTTCAGCTTTGGTCCATTCCTCCTCAGGCTTCAGAACCTCAGTCCTGTTACCATCTTTGTCTGTATACACAGGATGATCCCAGCCTTTAATCACAGCTTTCCAAGTCCTGCTGTCAATAGACTTTAGAAAAGCACACATCCTTGACTTCCAATACTCATAGTTTGTGCCATCTAGTAGAGGTGGTCTATTGACATATCCTCCTTCTCTATCCATGCTTACCAGAAATTAACTCCTCTGGATCTCACCCAATTTACAGGCAGGGTGCCTGCTCTGATGCCAATTGAAATTCTGGCCAGGCAATAAGATACTTAACAGGTTCTGGTTCTGATTAAAACTTAGCAGGTTCTGATCAGAACTTAGCACAATTATAAAAGCAATAACAGGCAGAAAAATAAATGTGCAGGAAAGCTAAAAACACACAAGGTTTGTTAACCCAGTTCGGAGTAAACACCTCCTACTCTGGGGGATACCAATCCAGGAAGGAATTCCACTATAGGAATTAATCCTTATGACTCAAGACACTGACTCCCAGTTCCCAGCCTAAGCAATTAACTTCCTCCTAGTCTTGAATTCTACCCAACACGTTGAGTATTAGAAAACCTCTAACTTCCTATTCAAGCAACTGCAACCCAGCTACTTGAACTACCATTTGAACTTAACCCAGTTCTGAACACAAAAACTCCCCTGTTTTTGAATACACCTTCAAAGACAAAACTTCATTCGTACCTAAAGGCTTAGAATGAATTACAACTCAATAACAATCCTAAACCAACTCAAAACATATGAGTGGCGTACAAAAACAAAGCAAAAGCTTAAAAACAACTAAGACTCTATTTCTCTGAATAATACTCTTCAATTCGTATCTTGAATAGCAGCAGCCCTCCTCCTTATATAGCCTTCAGTCTTGCAAAATAAAACTTAATCTTCTGAATTGATTTGTTACTAAAATAAGATTGGTCCAATCAAGTAACAAATAAAACTGTTTTGAATCTTTGAAAGATTTAAAACAGAAAATATGAATTACATATCTTTGAACCAAATCTTCAATAAAATCTTCTCCAAATAATTCAGCATTCTAGAAGCACTTGTACAAAGATAATTCCTTGCTAAATCTCCCAAGATACGCGCAAAAACTAATCTGAAAACCCAGCTTCTGATGTGGTCAACAAAAGTCAACGCTGGCTTCAGAACCTGAAATCAGCTTCTGAACTGCTACAGTGCTTCTGATGAGCATTTCAGCTTCTGATGTAGATTCCAGCTTCTGAATGGCTTCAAATGAGAAAACTTGTAACTTAAGAAATGTTCAACATAAGGAAATGCTTCTATTCCATACTTTGGTTTTGCCAAACAATGTAGCCAACACTTAAAGACTCAACAGTATATATGATAAATGGAAACTGGAAATACAACCAGAGCTAAGGCTCCTCAGTAGAGAAAGATTCTCTTACTACCTAATTTCTTATAAACCCTAGATGGTGAAAGTAACCTTCCCTCTTACCTCAGATCTTCACTATAATAAGCTCTTCTAGGTCGATTCTTCCTTTTCCCCCTTGTGCTCTTGAGTTCATCTTCACTTTCTCTCTAAGCCTCTTCCTCTTTCTCTATTCTCTCTCTAGCCTCTCAAAAGTTTTGTCACAAATGAGTCAACCCTAATTTCACTACCACACACACTATTTTTTATATATAATGGGTTTGAGTCTCTCAGACTATTGACCAAAATATCCTCAATCACTAAAAATCCACTAATTCACCAATTCCCAAATAAAATAAACCATTAACAAATATAATATTAAATAAATCTAATACTTAAAATCGGGTAGTTACACTACGAGCACCCTCCGCCAACATCCCCCTCTGGTCTTGAAGAGTCATACGATTGAAGAAACTTCTATCACTCGGTGGCAAGGCGCGCATGAAATTTTCTCTCGACCGGGGATGGAAACTAGTAAAGGTAATTGGGAGTTGGAAAGGGGCCCCCTGGCTCCCCCCACTCGCCGTTGTAGCACCAGCTGACTTGTTCTGTGAAGAAGGACCCATTAGATCTCTTTGAAGGCTCCTCTGACTACGTGTGGTTTACCAACTAGGGTAAAACCCATCCAGCCTAATTTGGAGCCTGCGAGGGACACGAGTTAACTGTTTGTATTATTCTGCAACATATATCTAATATGTTCTGATTCATTTCTGACTTTATCTAGCTTTGATTATCTAGGTCGAAGTCTTAAGTGAAATTCCCGTTCCTAAAGGTTAGAAATCTACCCGGGTGATAGCATTTCATCATAAATATACTCTCATGATGTGTCAAGTGTTAAACATGTCTTTAGCTTGGTTTATCTTTAAGGGACTCAATTGGTGTTGATGACAAGTTTGAGGGAGGTTTGGGACTAATTAAAAAGCAAATAATGTAATCGGACACGCAAAATTTGAGTTTTTGAAAGCTGGTAATCGATTACCAAATGTCTCGACATTACAGAATTTACACATGGTAATCGATTACCAGTAGTAGGTAATTGATTACCTCAGCCCAAAATTTCAGTTTTCAGCCTTCAATAAGCTCTTTTCTCCTCCAAACTTGCCAAAACGATTAGCCAGCACTAATGACCCAAAAATCAGTATTCTTAAACATGTAACTCAAGCCAAAAACACATTCAACACTACACATCATATAAGGGATAAATCTACCTAACATGCATCTATCAAGAATTAAAGTTTTCTCACAAATCATTCAAAAACTACCCAAGGAGGGAACTAACTACTAGGAACTCACAATGACAGTTCTGAAATTTCTCAAAACTTCCAATTCCTAATACCCAAGCTTCAGCTCCTTCTCATTTCTCCAATAGTTTCTTCTAAAACATCAAGTTAAGTTATCATCATCATCCAAACATGCATCACTTTTGAAGCTTAAACTTGAACAAAAATAAAAAAAGGTGGAGGTGTGGCTCGATTTAGAAGGAGAAGAAGGAATTGAGGCTTGTTTTAGGGTTTATCAATGATGAGAATAAGATTGAAATTTTGCATGTTGAATTGGTAGAGAGTTTGAAGATTTTAGATGGATTGAATGGAGAGGGAGTAAGAGGCGAGTGAGAGGGTTAGAGAGAAGGAAGAGAAGTTTGAATTCTAGAGAGAGAAGTGAGTAGAGAAAAGGAGGAAAATAGGGAACTAGGTCTATATATAGTCCTTGGGTGAAATTACTAGTTTGCCTTTCTTAACTAGAACTTTCTCAGACTCGTTTAAACTGATGAAAACACTAATAGAGTTTAAGCGGGATATTACAGTTGGGGTCACCTCGACCGATATGACATATTCTGTTGGTTTTGGATTTTTGACATATGAGAAAGAGGACAATTTTATTTGGGTTTTACAGATGTTGCTTAAACTTCTTAACACAAAGAGTGATCTGCCAAAGGTGGTTGTGATTGACAGTTATACAACTTTGATGAATGTCGTAGCAACTGTTCTCCCTAAAACTAGTGCAATACATTGTTATTTTCATGTTGGTAAAAATGTTAGAGCCAAGTGCATCACTAACTGCAGAGTGAAACCGAAGGATGTAAAAAAGGATGGGAAATAGGTGAAGCCATGTGACATAATTAACAAGAAAATGAGAGCTTGGGATGTTGTTGTTGAATCACCTACACAAGAATCATATGCAAGTTCATTAATGGAATTCCAAAACGTTTGTAAAGATTTTCCAATGTTTCTTAGCTATGTCGAGAGCTCCGTATTTGATACTGTTAAGGATAAAATAGTGAGGGCATGGACAGACCGTGTCTTGCATCTTGGTTGCATAACTACCAACAGAGTTGAAAGGGCTCATGGTAAGTTGAAAAAATATTTGATGACTATTGTGAGGGATTTGGCTACTTGTATGGAGAAAATACATGATATGTTGGTGATCCAGTTAACTGAGATACATACATCATTTGGGAGGAGTTGTATTGTATTGGAATATAGATACAAAGACATCATTTTCTACTCTGGGTTGGGGGGTTATGTGTCCAGAGCTTCTTTGAGCTATATTGTTTAGGAAGCAAAACGTTCCAAGGAAATTGGTGTTGTACCCTAATTTTGTCCAAGCCTTTTTCAAAAAAAAAAGGGAGGGTCAACTTTTTGTTTAAAAAAATAATAAATAATAATAAAGTCTTATTATTATTTATTATCCTTCCTTTTACTTTTTTCCCTATTTAAATAAATGATAAATAATAATATTAAAGTTTTATTATTATTTGTCTTTATTTTTATTATTATTTCTTTTTATTATTATTATTACTTTTATTATTTTTTATTACTTTTATTTGTTAAGTTTTATTTTCAAAAAGAAGCAAAAACAAAACAAGAAGAGAAAAGGAAGAAGAAAAGAGGAAGCAAAAACAAAAGAAAGGGGGAAAGAAGAAAAAAAAAGAAAGAAGCACACGGGCCCAGCCCATTTGGTTCAGAAAAGAAAAAAAAAAGAAAGAAACAAGGAAGGAAGAGCACGTGCAGGGCACGTCTCTTCAGAAGCTGAAGAAAGAAGAAAGCCCAGCACTCCTTCTTCCCCACTTGCTCTGCACCCTGACCTTCCTTTCCAGCAAGCACCTTGCCCTTTCTTCTCCACCCAAAACCAGTCAAACATAGCGGCAAAATAGCTTGCCCTGTTTGCAAAGCAGCTTGCCCGTTCCTGAAAATGGCTGACCCTATTTCAACATTTCTTCCTTCTTCTCAGGCCAGCACACCTGTCCATTGTTTCTCCCCAAGCTCTGCACACGAGCCCACTACCTTTTCCTGTTTGTCTTCTCAAGATTGCAAAGATCAATTTCAAAGGGGCATTGCAAGTTGCAACCTGCAGAGACAACACATTGATTCCAACAATTCCTGTCAAAATCAACCCCATTGGGTTCTAAATTTAGCCAAAGTCTTGACCATGATCACAAGGCAGGGTCACTTCCTTCCTTTTGCATTAAATGCATAGCCAAAAGTCATGATCATAGCCCACAAAGCAGCCTGGTTTTAGGGGATTTTCATCATTTGCAATTGATCTCAATTTGCCTATTTAAGCAATGCAATGCTGAATGAAAATAGGCAATGAATTTTTACACAATTCAGACCAGTTCTTAGACATTTAATTTTTGATATTCAGAATTGAATCTTTGAGCAATTGTAGAGAGAAAAACACAGAGTTCAGTTTTAACACAAATTCAGAACAAAACACCCAGTTTTAACACATAGTTTCAACCCAGTTTTGTTTAATCTAATTCAACCCAACCTTAGAGCAATTCAGCAGTTTGTTCTAGAGTAATTTAGAACAACTCAGAACCAGAAAAAACAGCCAGAAATTCCCAACAACCTGAGAAGGCCAGAAGCTCTGTTTTGCTGTTTCTTTCTTTGCAAGCAATCAAATACCAAACCAGCAATCAGAACCAGCCATCAAACAAACCTCCATAAACACCTTACCCAAAGCAAGGAATAGCAGCAAAACATCCCTTGTTATTGCTATTTCTTATTCCTCATCATCCCAGTTTTGTAAAACCACAATTATTCAAAGCCACTTTCACTTTCTTGCATCCCAAGCATCAGCTGGAAATCTGTAAGTCATTATGAACCTTTCATCTTGCATTTGCATTGCTGGTTGCATTTGTGCTGCTATCCCTATTGATTCAGCATTCAGTTTCTGCATTATTAGTGTTTTTTTAATTCATTTTCAAACTAAAAACATCTTTTGCTTCAAAGAAATCCCAAGCTTTGCAAAACACAAAAACAGAAGTGGTATACCTCTTTTTCTAACTGAATTAAAGGTTTTTTACCCTTTAAAGTTCTGAAAATCAGTTCAGAAGCAGCTTCTGAACAGTGTTTCAGACTCTGAAGTTCACAGTCTGAACAGTGCTTCAGACGCACTGTTTCAGCTTCTGAAGTTCAGAGTCTGAAGGTCAACAAAAGTCAACCCAGGAACAGTGCTTCTAAAGGTCAACAAAAGTCAACCTATGAACAGTGCTTCTGAAGGTCAACAAAAGTCAACCTATGAACAGTGTGTCTGAATAGTACTTCAGACTCTGAAATTGAGCTTCTGAAGTATTGTTCACTCAGAAGCTGAAATTAAGCTTCTGAAGCACTTCTGGGTATTTTTTTAAGGTTCAGAAGCACTTCTGGGCATATTTTTAAGGTTCAGAACCTGACTTTTCTTTTGAACTTTTGTTGAAAAAGATTTAAAAATCATTTGGTTCAAAGTATTACAAGTGTTTTTGGCTTTCATTTGAAAGTTCATTAAGTTTGAATAACTAAACTTGAGCAACAAGCTATGTTCAATGAGTTTCAAAATCAAACTTGAGCAACAAGCTATGTTCAATGAGTTTCAAAATCAAACTTGAGCAACAAACTTGTTCATTAAGTTTTAACAAACTTGAACAACCTTGATCATGAATTTCAAAAACATTTGAACATTAACTTGTTCATTAAGTTTCAAACACATTTGAACAATAACTTGTTCATTAAGTTTCAAAACCAAACTTGAACAATAACCTTGTTCATGAATTTCAACCAAACTTGAGCTTGAACCAAACTAGTTCATTTTCCAAACTTGTTCATTTTTCAACATTAAATTTGAACAACACTTGTTCATTTTTAATAAACTTGTTCATTTAACAACCTTGTTCATAGGTTTCAAATAACAAATTTGAGTAATAAACTTTTTCATAAGTTTCAATAACCAAGTGTTTTGATTACTTTGGGATTTCATTGAGTTTTAATAACAAACTTGAATGAAAAAGGAATGGTTTGACGTATGTCTCTCCATTGCCCGATTGAACAAATACTTGACGTATGTCTCGTTGTTTGGACAATCGTCATTCTTTTCAAACTTCACCAAAAATACATTTTAAGTTTCAATATTAAACTTGAATGAAAAAGGAGTGGTTTGACGTATGTCTCTCCATTCCCCGATTGAACAAACACTTGACGTATGTCTCGTTGTTCGGACAATCGTCATTCTATTTTCAAAACCAAACCAAACCCCTTTTCTTGACTCCGTTGAGTCAATTAAACCTTTTCTTGACTCCGTTGAGTCAATTGAACCTTTTCTTGACTCCCCGTAGTCAATTGAATCAATGTTCGATCCCGTTGGATCCATTGAACCTTTTCTTGACTCCCCGTAGTCATTTGAATCAATGCTCGACTCCGTTGAGTCCATTGAACCTTTTTTTGGTCCTCCGTGACCAATTGAGTCAATTCTCGATCCCGTTGGATCAATTGAACCCTTTCTTGGTCCTCTGTGACCAATTGAATCAATTCTCGATCCCGTTGGATCAATTGAACCTTTTCTTGACTCCCCGTAGTCATTTGAATCAATGCTCAACTCCTTTGAGTCAATTGAACCCTTTCTTGACTCCACGTAGTCATTTGAATCAATTCTCGACTCCTTTGAGTCAATTAAACCATTTCTTGGCCCCCCATGGTCAATTCAAACCTCTTTTCCCCAACGGACATGTTTTTATCTATTCAAACGCGATACAAACAAACACTTAAGTCTCCCACGCGCGAGCATACAAGCTACGTTTAACCGCAAAGAATACGATCAAAACATCGTTCTTTAAAAACAACCAACAAAGAAACGTTTTTCTACCAAAGAACTACGTAGCTTTGAATTCTCCATCGCACCAGGAGATACGTAGGAGCAAGACCCCGTTCTTGTCAAGCACAATAATAAAATATCTTTTTTCCCCTTATTTTCCCCTTTATATATCTTCAAGCACGCAAGCAAAACTTTAAAAACACTTTTAGCCTTAACTAACTAGGAGGTTGCCGTTGAGTACAACAGACGTGAGGGGTGCTAATACCTTCCCCTTGCGTAATCGACTCCCGAACCCGATAATGGTTGCGATGACCATCCTTTCCTCATCGCTAAGGGTTTTATTATCGTTTCCCTTTTAAAATAAAAAACTTAAGGGTTTATCAACGTTCCCTTTAAACAAAAACTTTGGTGGCGACTCCGCACTTCATTCCCGAGCGTTCGTACACGCTCGAGGATTGCGTTTTTTTTTAGAGAGCGCACAGCTGGCGACTCCGCTGGGGACTCGCACCTCACTAGCGAGTCAAGCCTATCCTAGTTAGCTTTTAGGCTAAGTGTTTTTATTTTTGCTTGCATGTTTTTGCTTTATTGTCTTCATCTTCTTTTTCTCATTGCCTCTATATTTATATGTTTCATATTGCTTTGTGTTCATATCAATATATCAACTGTGGGTTGTCACATGAGTGAAGTTACGTCACATTGTTCGGGTTAATGCCGAACGTGTGAAGCTCTATACTCGAGCTTTGAGAGAAATTAAGATAAGATGGTGGTTGCGTTGCGGAGGCCCACGTGACGTATGTCCGTAGGGATGATGCGAAGACCCCACCTAGAGTAGATTTCACTTGGAATTTATTGAGGTCTTGCGAGTATTTGCAATTGACGGCAATATTTCCCTGTGGGGTCCATGACTCTAGGGACCTTTTAGAAAGTTTTTCTAGAGCCTACATGTGAGAATGGGGGGAAGTTTTGAACGTTCCTATATCACACCCCCACATATCATAACATTTGCATTCATGTAAATAATTTTTGCATATCATTTTTCTTTATAGGGAATTACAAAGGGCAATCAATAATTAGCAAAAGAAATATGGCTTCCGGAAATAGAAACACGCTTCCTTTCAAGGTCAAGGCTCCCAAAGTAGAAAGCCTGCTAGCTTTGAGTAATCAGCTCTCTTCGATCAACAAGAGTAACTTCCAAGCAAGTTATGGATTGATACTTGACCTCCTGCACGTGAAGATAGATTCAATAGCTTTAACCACATTGGCTCAATTCTATGACCCACCTCTCCGATGCTTCACATTCCAAGACTTCCAATTAGCCCCAACCTTGGAAGAATTCGAGAAGATTTTGGGATGTAGTTTGAAGGACCATGGGCCTTACCTCGGTTTGGGAGAAGACCCTACTTTAAAAGTCATCGCCGAATCTTTACACCTTATTGTCCAAGAAATAGCACCTCACTTGGAAACTAGAGGAAACATTAAGGGATTCCCAAGGAGGTTTTTGGAGGCTAAGGCTCGGGTTTTGTTGGCCAACAAAGAGGGGAAAGCGTTCAATGCAATCCTAGCTCTCTTGGTGTACGGGATAGTTTTGTTCCCTAACATGGAGGATTTCATAGACCTTCCGGCTATAGGGGTATTCATGACTAAAAATCCGGTTCCCACACTTTTAGCGGATTTTTATCATTCTCTCTATGCTAGGCATGAACAAGGGAGAGGTCGCACGATTTCTTGCTGTACTCCTTTAGTGCAAATATGGTTATTCTCCCACATGCGAAGACATCGGGATTTTGTGGAAAACCGAGCTAAGCTCAAATGGTCACAAAGGATGACGACTCTCACCGAGGGGGATATCCATTGGTATTCTCGAGATTTGGAGGATCCGGAAGTCATTTTTAGTTGCGGTGAATTCCCCAATGTACCCCTCATAGGTACTAAGGGATGCATCAATTATAACCCGGTCCTTTCTCTCCGCCAATTAGGTTATCTAATGGACGACAAGCCCGATGACCTCTTGTTGGAAGCTTTCTTTTTAAGAGAAGGAGATAAAGACTCGGCATTGCTAGAAAAAATCCAAAGAGCTTGGAGCCAAGTACACAAGAGAAACGTTGGCAAAAAGCATTGTGTAGCCAAGTCTCCCTACACTCAATGGGTGAAAGAAAGGGTCAAAATAATCAAGCTACCCTTTGCGGTTATATGCCCTCCTAAACCTCTCGCACCTAAGCCAATCATAACCATTCCCACTAAAGAAGCGAAAGAGCTTAAAGCCAAGATTCAAGAACTCCGAAGCAAAAATGGGGAGTTAGAATTAAAGCACCTTCAAGCTTTGGGAGAGGTCGCTCGAGCAAAGAGAGATCGAGACGAAACAACAAAATCTCTCCAAGAGTGTAGAAAAAAGCTAAGAATCTCCGAAGGGAAAAGAGAATGGATCGGGGGTGGTTTGGTTAGTGCCGATGCTAATCTCATAGCCAAGGACGAAGAGTTGGAGAAAATCTCACATTCCAACCAAGAACTCAAAAAGTTCGGGGAGTTAGCCATCGAAGCTCAAAGAAAATGGAGGTTGAAATATCAAGAGAAAAACCAACAACTCCAAGAGGTCGTCAAGGACTACAAAGAGCGGTTACAAACCGAACGCGTCCAAAAGCAAGAATATGAGAACCTTTCTCTTCAAGGGAAGCTTAAGTGCAATCATCTCAAAGCCGATATCATGAAATATGAAGAATATTTCGAAAAGATTGCAAGAGCACACGGGGACCATATTGCACAACTACACGATGAGATTAGGAGTGCAAACATCAAGCTAGATCAACGCAAAGAGGTGATTGAGTTTGTGTGGCAAGACGCCGTCCGATTAAGTGAAGACTTCACAAAATTGGTCGCATTCTCAAATTTGGTCATTGCCCAACTTCCAAAGAAGCTAGCAAAAGCCGAGATGGTCATGCCATACTTTGTCATCCCTAAGAAGATCCAGAAATTCATGAAGTTCTGCAAAGACACTGTAGACTTCTATAGGGAAGAAATGGACAAAGCTGAAAAGAGAGCGGCTGTTTGATTTGTATTAGCATTAATTACACCTTGTAATCTAAATGTTATCTAATCAAATAATATTTTGAAGCAATATCAATTTCCCGGCCTTTAATATTTACAATTGCTAATATTAACTGCGCGCCTTTAATTTCCTCGCAAAGCAAAATGAGAAAAAAAACACATGTTTTTGCATACTCATCACATACATGCATTCATATGCATTTTCATGCATTTTTTGGAAAAAACACTCATTGCATTTCCCTAAAAAACAGTTTGAAGCAATCATAGCCAGAAAACCCAAGAAGCCATCGGCCCAAGAGCCAGATCTCCAACACTCATACGGAACGCGCGCTAACAAGCAAAGGATCATGGATAACTTAGAACAAAATCAGGCTGCTTTGAGAGGAGAAGCTGATGAAATGAAAGGAAAAATGGACCAACTTCTAGAGTTAATGCAAGCTCTGTCCAATCGGGAAAGCAACCCTCGTCCAACTGTGGATCCAGCCAATGTACAATGGCCCCCTTACGGTCTTCCTCATGGTTACACCCCACCCGAGAGTGATAGCCTTGTGCCACCTCCTCAACCACAACTTACCATCCCCGTTAGGAACGAAGAGCATCGTCCTCCAGGGAATTCCACCACTCAGCATGAGATTGTTTCTCATAATGTGGAAGACACTCAGTTTAGGCATACTGCTCCCGGCAATACCCACCAAGACAACGATTCCGCTCAAATGTATCGTGTTTTGGAAGAAAGGTTAAAAGCTGTCGAAGGATCCAGCTCATATGGTGCCTACAATGCCTTGGATATGTGCTTGGTGCCCGATGTGGTAATCCCTCCGAAATTCAAAGTACCGGACTTCGAGAGGTACAAAGGAATTCAATGCCCTAGAAATCATCTGCGGATGTTTTGTAGGAAGATGGCGGCCTACGCTCAAGACAGTTTGAGCGGAGCGTCGTTAGATTGGTACATGCAATTGGAGCGTACCCACGTCCAAACTTGGAAGGACTTAACTGATGCTTTCTTAAAGCAATACAAGTACAATTTGGATATGGCTCCGAATAGGATGCAGTTGCAGAACCTTGTGCAAAGGAGCAACGAATCCTTCAAAGAGTACGCTCAAAGGTGGAGGGAACTAGCATCTCGCGTGCAGCCACCGTTGTTGGAAAGAGAGCTCGTTGACACCTTCATGGGCACACTACAAGGCCCATATTATGACAAAATGATTGGAAGCACCTCATCAGGCTTCTCCGATCTAGTCATAATCTGTGAAAGAATAGAGGATGGAGTGAAGAGGGGAAAGATTCAAGGCCCTCCTGAAGCTCAAAGTGGAGCTAGAAGACCCCCCAGCAACTTTCACAAAAAGAAAGAGGGGGAAACGAACGCTGTTTTAGTGGGCCCATCTCGGGTACCCTCAATGCAAATGCCTCGCTACCATTATCCTTATGTGGTAGCAGCAGCAATTCAGGGGCAGTACTCACCTCAAGTAATTCCCACGACTCCACCTCAACAGCCAGCAGTTTTGCCTCAGCAAAATCAACAGCAGCAACGAAGTGGGTATCCGCCGAGAAATCAAACGGGCCCAAAGAATAACTTTAGAAACGTGCAGTTTGATCCTGTACCCATGCCATACGGTTAGATCTTGTCGTACTTAATCCAAAAGGGGATGGTTGAGCTAAAACCACTACCACCTTTGGTACCACTATATCCACCTATGTATGATGCAAATGCAAGGTGTGAATACCACGCGGGATCCCCGGGACACAACATCGAGGGCTGTAAAGCTTTCAAATACAAGGTCCAGAATCTCATTGACCGGAAGCTGCTATCCTTCAAGGAGGAGAACCCAAACGTAAAAAACAATCCATTGCCGGGGCATGCGGGTCCCTCTGTGAACGCAGTGGAAGAACAAGAAAATATTGGCCCGATCCAAGAGGTGGTCAATGTAAAAACCCCCATGTCGATCATAAGGCAAAAATTGATCGGTTTTGGTTTGTTCGAAGAGATGCACGCCAACTGTGAAGCCTGCAAAATTAATCCCGACGAGTGCGAAGGATTGAAGAAATGTCTTCAAGAGCTGATGGATCAAGGTTGGATCCAAATGGGCTATACAAAAGATAGCACGGACGTTGCTACTCTAGAGTCTCAAGACCCAAAACCTCTCGAAATCCCATACCAAAGGAGAGGGGTGCAAATACCTGTAAAGCCCATAACATTACATGTGCCGACACCCTTTTCTTTCGAAAGTACAAAGAGGGTACCGTGGAATTACCAACCTGTTGCTTATGTGGAAGGAAAGCCATTGGCAAAGATAGAATCCAGTGTCACTAACATTGCCGGCATTGGAGGCATAACAAGGAGTGGTAGAGTCTTCGCTCCGAATGAGCTCGGGAAGACACCAGCGGAGCTACCAAGAGAGCCCCTCAAAGAAAAGAATGTGGAAGAGGATGAAAACCAAGCAGGACCCTCTCAGAAAACAGCCCCGCAAAAAGAGGCCGAGGAGTTCCTAAGGATAATCCAAAAGAGCGAGTATAAGATAATTGACCAGTTGGGTCAAACTCCCTCTAAAATCTCCATGTTATCTTTATTGCTAAGCTCGGAGGCTCACCGAGAAGCATTACTGCGGATCCTTAGTGAGGCTCATGTCACTAAGGATATCCCTGTAGACCAATTTGACGGGATAGTGGCAAACATTACCTCAAGCAGGTATTTGGGCTTCAATGACGACGAGTTACCCGACGAGGGGCATATTCACAACCGCGCTTTGCACATCTCCGTAAAGTGTTTGGACCACATCCTCTCTCGAGTGTTAGTGGATACGGGATCATCATTGAACGTCATGCCCAAGACTACCCTTCTAAAGCTATCACGTGAAGGGACAGTAATGAAGCCAAGCGCTTTAGTGGTAAAAGCTTTCGACGGGTCAAGAAGGGCCGTCATAGGAGAGATTGACCTACCAGTTCAAATCGGGCCTAAGGTTTTCTCCATCACCTTCCAAGTCATGGACATTAATCCAACTTACAGTTGTCTTCTCGGACGACCATGGATTCACATCGCCGGAGCCATCACCTCCATCCTACACCAGAAACTCAAGTTCATTGTCGATGACAAGATGATTGTAGTTTCCGGACAAGAGGATATGATGGTAAGCCATCTTTCGTCATTCCGTTACATAGAAACGGACGAAGAAGCTTTGGATGTTCCCTTCCAAACTTTGGAAGTGGCAAATGTCGTGACCATAAGCTCAAGGCCCAAGAAAGAGGCAAGAACAGCCATGTCATCATGGAGGGCAGTAAGAGAAGCTCTAGAAGAGAGTAGACCCACCGGATGGGGTAAGCTGGTGGACATACCAGAGAAGAAGAACCATTTTGGGCTAGGATATCACCCGTCAGCCGAAACCTCCTCAAAGCCTCAAAAGCAAGGGATCCCTCCTATTTTAGAAACCTTTCACAATGCGGGTTTTAGCTTTGAAGACCAGGTGGCTCTGTTGGAAGACACGGATGAAGACGTGCCGACTTGGTGCACCGCTGTACTTCGGATGAAATCTTGAACAATTGGAGGGCCATCGAAATTCCCAAAATCATTTCCATGTTCAAGTAATTTACCCTGTTTGTTTTTACTTTTGGAAAAAAATCATTTTGCTCTGCCCAAGGCAAATGATTAGTTGTGTGGGGCCCCCATGTTTTTAAGTTATTTTCAATCATTAATAAATTGCATTTTATGTTCAATGGAGTTCATTTTCTTTTGTTCTTTAATTGCATTATTTTAAAAAAAAAAATTCCGCAAAAAAAAAAACTAAAATAAAATCATACTCATGCAGATCCACAAATCCACCTACCAAAAACAACACTGCTTTAATCCCTTATGACTTCGATTTCCCGATTAACCAAACGGAAGACGATGAAGAGGACGATTGTGAACTGCCTGAAGAATTGTCCAGACTTGGGGATCAAGAGGATAGGGTAATACAACCTCATCAGGAGCCAGATGAAATGATCAACTTGGGGACCGAAGAGGACAAGAAAGAGGTTAAAGTGGGAGCCTCCCTGCAAGAAAGTGTAAAGGAAAAGTTGGTTAAGCTTCTACAAGAGTACGTGGATGTGTTCGCTTGGTCGTATCAGGATATGCCAGGTCTAGACCCCAACATCGTCGTGCATAGACTACCCCTCAAGCCAGAATGCCCACCAGTAAAGCAGAAGTTGAGAAGAACTAGGCCCGACATGGCTCTCAAAATTAGAGAGGAAGTCAAAAAGCAGTTCGATGCCGGTTTCTTAGCAGTAACCAAGTATCCGCAATGGGTTGCTAACATTGTGCCAGTCCCAAAGAAGGATGGCAAAGTCAGGATGTGTGTGGACTACCGGGACTTGAATAGAGCAAGCCCCAAGGATGATTTCCCACTACCCCATATTGACATATTGGTAGACAACACCGCCCAATTCTCAGTCTTCTCCTTTATGGACGGTTTCTTGGGATACAACCAAATTAAAATGGCTCCAGAAGACATGGAGAAAACCACATTCATCACCCCATGGGGAACTTTCTGCTATAAGGCAATGCCCTTCGGATTAACAAACGCCGGGGCAACATATCAAAGGGCAATGGTAACTCTTTTCCATGATATGATTCATAAGGAAATAGAGGTCTACGTTGATGATATGATTGCCAAATCCCAAACGGAGGAGGATCACCTGGTCCATTTGCAAAAGCTATTCGAACGCCTGAGAAAGTTCAAGCTGCGCTTAAACCCTAACAAGTGCACATTGGGGGTTAGATCCGGGAAGTTATTGGGTTTCATCGTCAGCCAAAGGGGAATTGAAGTGGATCCTGACAAGGTAAAGGCCATACAAGATATGCCGGCGCCAAATACCGAAAAGGAGGTCCGTGGGTTTCTAGGAAGATTGAACTACATTGCTAGATTCATCTCACATATGACAGCCACCTGCGAACCAATCTTCAAACTGCTGAGGAAAAATCAAGCCGTTCAGTGGAATGAAGACTGCCAAGAGGTGTTTGACAAGATCAAACAATACCTGCAGGAACCACCGATTTTAATACCTCCGGTTCCGGGTAAACCCCTCATCTTATACCTAACCGTGCTTGAGGGATCAATGGGTTGCGTGTTAGGACAACAAGATGAAACGGGAAGAAAAGAGCA
The DNA here is from genome assembly GCA_018208015.1 of Medicago ruthenica. Taxonomy (NCBI): domain Eukaryota; kingdom Viridiplantae; phylum Streptophyta; class Magnoliopsida; order Fabales; family Fabaceae; genus Medicago; species Medicago ruthenica. The sequence goes on from CM031371.1 coordinate 74,007,585, forward strand.
CACAATCTACTACCTAAGCAAGAAGTTCACCGACTGTGAATCAAGGTATACTTCGCTTGAAAAGACTTGCTGCGCTTTAGCATGGGCTGCTCGACGCTTAAGACAGTACATGTTGACCCGTACCACTTGGTTGATTTCAAAGATGGATCCCATCAAATACATCTTTGAAAAGCCTGCCCTCACGGGAAAGATAGCCCGTTGGCAAATGTTGCTGTCTGAGTACGACATCCAGTATGTCACTCAAAAGGCTATAAAAGGGAGTGTTTTATCCGAGCACCTTGCTCACCAACCATTGGAGGATTATCAACCCATACAATTCGACTTCCCTGACGAAGACGTTGTAGCCTTGAATGACGAAAAGGTCATAAGTAATGATGAAGGACCAGAACCGAGAGCTCGATGGGAGCTCGCTTTCGACGGTGCCTCAAATGCCATGGGGCACGGGATCGGGGCAGTCCTAATATCACCGAGAAATGGATACCAACCCTTCACGGCAATGTTATGCTTCGACTTCACCAATAACATGGCAGAGTATGAAGCGTGCATCCTGGGCCTCGAAGTTGCAATTGACTTAAGGATCAAAATCCTTGAAGTATATGGGGGCTCAGCACTCGTCATCTATCAAGTCAAGGGAGAATGGGAAACAAAACATCCCAATTTGATTCCCTACCGTGCCCGGGTTGTAGAGTTGATGGAGCATTTCGATGAAATCACCTTTCATCGCATACCTCGAGAAGAGAATCAGGTAGCGGATGCCTTGGCTACATTATCATCAATGTACCAAGTAAATTTCCACAACGAAGCGCCAATCATAAAGATGGATCGTAGAGACAAACCAGTTGTATGTGCAGTAGTCGAAGAAGGACTTGACAGCAAACCCTGGTTTTACGACATCAAACGATACCTCGAAGAGCAAGAGTATCCAGAAAATGTCTCACAAACAGACAAGAGAACCCTTAGGAGATTGGCATCCCAGTTCTTCCTCAGCGGGAACACCCTCTACAAAAGAAACTATGACCTAGTCTTACTCAGGTGTGTGGATAAACACGAAGCGGACATGCTCATCAAAGAAATCCACGAGGGATCCTTTGGAACCCATGCCAATGGGCATGCAATGGCAAAGAAAATCCTAAGGACAGGCTATTACTGGCTAACCATGGAAGCTGACTGTTTCCGCTATGAAATTCCTGGCAACCTGACTGACAGATGCTATGCACAATGTTGGCACAACTGTCCGAGCACTTGTCCTACTCAGAACTAAAATAAAATAACGCAGCGTAACAAAGCACAAAACAAAAGGAACACAGCAGAAAGATAAAGTACACAGTGAGTTTGTTAACCCAGTTCGGAGCAACTCTCCTACTCTGGGGGATACCAATCCAGGAATGAATCCACTATTATAGTTCTAGTGAAAAGACCAACGTAAACACACTACTTGGCTTTGCACCAAGACCCTACCAGTGTCAACTCTATCTAGGAACTCCTAGATATGAGACCCCGTCTCAATTCCTACCAACAACCCAGACAGTGTTGTTATCAACCACACAAAAGCACAACCAAAAGATACACACTCTAATGACACATACTCACTCCGTACTTAAAAGCTTAGGAGCAGTTCACAATTACAACTCAAACAAACTTAGTCCTTAGCTTGAATCAGGAAGATACAAGCAAGGCTCACAATTAACAAAAGAAACCCTAAAAACCTTAAACGCACGCTTTGCTATAACACACGGTTTTCAGTAACACTATTAGGGTTAGTCTTCACAAATATATATTACTGAGACAGCACGAGTTTGGGCTTCAAAACAGAGCGTGGACATTGTCCGGTCCATCTGGAAAATCTTCTAGAAACAATAGCAAGCTTCCAAAAATATAACGATCTCTTTTTGGAAAAATACCAAGGCAAGACCGCCTTTTACACATCATCAGATACACGCGCCTTGATCAGCAAGCTAGAGAAAAATAAATCTTCAAGCAAATCTTTGGAAGATTGCGTACAAAAATAAAGCGCTAGCTGGCGCGAAAAACACAGGTCACATAAAGCTGTTCCATATGCTACAGCATCTGTCTCAGCTTCTGGCTAGTAGATGTTTTTGCAAAATGTAGCCAATCTACAAAAACCCAACAATCTCCCCCTTTGGCAAATTTTTGGCTAAAACACTCTAGAGCCAGTTCTTTGGGAGATACACAGATAATTCTCCTTCAAGTCAACATAGGCACACAATAAAGAAAGAAAATATCATAGCATATAACGAGACTACTTCCAAGGGAGCTCTTTAGACAAAGATAACTTGCAAGTAGTATCAGAGGCATGCAACAGTTAAGACAAAACATCTAGCCTCATAGGAACAACCAGAGAGAAATAAACTCTCATATAGTGGATTCACATAGAGAAGAGAGAAAAAACACCACCAGGAAAAAATAAATTTCCACACACCAAAAAGTAACAGCTCCCCCTCAAAAACATGCACATACTCATCCTCAACACATGTAACAGTACTCCCCCTCAACACATACAGTACTCCCCCTCAACACATGGAACCATACATACAAACATACAAACAGCCAAGATGAGATAAGCTACAACTACTCCCCCTTTTTAGCCACAAAATCTGACAAAGAACATCCATGCATACTCATAAGAGAAAACCACATACAGTGCATATTACAGACCAAAGGCACACAAGGTGCATAAGAAATTCAGGGACTAGCCCAACCAACAAAAAGAACAAGGAAAAGCAACAACTGAGTACAAGGAAAAAACATCAAAATCAGAATTCATCAGAGTCATCAGAGAGCTCCTCAGTATCACCAGCAGAAGCAGTCTTATTCCCTCCTTCTTCTTCATCCTGCTCACCCTCAGCTTCAGATTCAGCCTTCAAAGCTGCAATGATCCTGTCAATTTTCATCTTCCTAGCTCCAAGAGCCACACTAGTCTCAGTTAGATCAGCAATCATTTGCTTTCTAGTGAGCACACTAGATGTCCGGACAGAAGTACCAGCTAAGTCAGCATCATGTTTCTCAGACAGCAAACTGCAATCCAAAGACATAGGGCCATGCCTCTTACAGGGCTCATCAGTACTGATCAAAATATCTGGGTGTTGCTGAAGTACAATACCACACAGGAGAGTGGGAAATGCTATAGGAAACTTGATAGCAAAGGACTTGGCATGCTCCAAAACCTGATAATAAATGTAGGCCCCATAATCAAAAGGTGACTTGGTACCCACAGCATAAATCAATTTAGCCAAACCAGAAGCAACAGAGTTGGAGTGCGTAGTTGGAGTCCAGTTTTGAGCACAGATCTTGTTCAGAACAGCATACAAGGGAGAGAGTTGTGCAGAAGACAAATGTCTAGGCCAATGCTTGACCTTGTTACCTGTGATGGCCTTGCAAATGGTGTCCTCAGTTACTTCCAGCTCAGGAGTGTCCTCAACAGATCTCTCAAGATAGGTGTTGACAACCAGAGGGGAGAAGTTGACACATTTACCTCTAACAAACACTTACCTATACTCAGGATTCCTTGAATCATCACATTCATCAGAAACATTGACCAGAAATTCTCTGACCAGCTTATCATAACAGGGACCCAGATTTTTCACAGTTTTCATCAGCCCAGCATACTCCAAAACATCAACCAGCTTTTTGCATTTGAACACATCTTCCTTCAGATTTCTTTCCAGTCCTAGTCTTCTGTGATATATAAACTTCCATCTAGAAGACCCACTTTCCAAATGAAAAGAGACATTATCCAGAGGAGCTGGGGGGATGGTTAGAGGGATTTTCATACCCTTCATGGTTTTTCTAGAAGCTCCACCAGATGTGGCAGCATCAGTCTCAGCAACCTCAAAATCAGAATCACTAGTGGGAGGATCTTTCCTTTTGAGGCTCTTCTTCTTCTAATCACTTTGAGCCACCTTCTTGCTCCCAGCCTTGGGAGGACCATACATAGGCTTCTTCCCAGTATTAGTTGTTTTCTTCTTACTTTCTTTGTTACAATCACTACCACTAGCAACAGTTTTGACAGATTTGCTCCTAGTCCTGCGAGCAACACCTACAGCAGTCTTTTCCAGAGTTCTCTCTTCAGGCACAACATCCTCAACAACAACAGTGTCAGCTTGGTCTAAATTGTCAATCTCAGCATTACCCACAGCATTCTGAGTCTCAGTATCTTGATCCTGAGACTTTGAAGAATCATTCTCATGGACACTCACAGTATCAGGGGTGTTTGGAACCACCGCTTCAGTCCCCTCATTAGCTTGTGACAAAGATGCTTGAGCATCTGTCACAGCATCCTTTGTCGTGGCAGGGGAATTAACAGGTGTCTCAGTATCAGCCGTATCAACAACATTTTTCTCAACAGAAACAGCAGTAACTTCTTGTTCTATAGGGGAATTGGAACAATCACCAACTAATTTGTCAGATACCTTAGGATTATCAGGACCTAGGGTTTCAGACGTAGCTACAGTACCTTCAACAGTAATATCCTCAGATTTGTTGACAGAAGGGTCAACATTTGGTTCGACAACACTCGATATAAAAGGATTGTCCTTACAGTACAGATCATGCATGCTTAGCCCTATACGTTGAACAGCGGGAGTCTTAGATTTCTTACCTTTTGATTTCGAACTCGTGTTCATCGCGGTAGAAGAAGTAGCTTTGCTGGATCTTGTAGAAACATTCTTTCGTGATGCAGACGACTTAGTACGTCGCTTCTTTGCAGGAGAACTAAGAATGGTAGTGAGAGGAAGGGCATCTGTGATAAGCGCTCCAGAGATTGAATCTGATGGAAGTTCATGAGCTTGATCTTGCACGTTTTGAGGAGAAGTAGAATCAGACATGGTGGTGATTTGGTGTTTGGAAGTGTGAAGAGAGAGTGATTTTTGAGTGATGATGAGAGCGGCAAGAAAGGAGTTGACAAGTTGGGAGAGGTTACAAAAAAGATAATGATGGTAGCGTGTGGGAGGTTTGAAAAAGGAAGGTTGGAAATAACCTCCTTGAATGGCGTGCATCAAGCGGTTGAGGAGGGAGAAAATAACTGCTGCACGCCTCCCATAAATTAATTGCTACAATTCTTCAAATAAACAGATCCCTAACTTCCGTCTTAACTTTTCAAATTGATTAGCATCAAGAGCTTTTGTAAAAATATCTGCTAATTGCTCTTCAGTTGCAACATGCTCAAGAGTGACAATTTTTTCTTCAACCAAATCCCTAATAAAATGATGTCTAATGTCAATGTGTTTAGTCCTGCTGTGTTGTATAGGATTTTTGGAGATATTAATTGCACTCAGATTGTCACAATATAATGTCATAGCATCTGTCTTGACATTGTATTCACTCAGCATCTGTCTCATCCACAACAATTGAGAACAACTGCTACCAGCTGCTATGTACTCAGCTTCAGCTGTAGACAAGGAAACGCAATTTTGCTTCTTACTGAACCAGGATATAAGATTGTTACCCAGAAAGAAACATCCACCAGAAGTACTCTTTCTATCATCTGCACTTCCAGCCCAGTCAGCATCACAATATCCAAACAACACAGTGCTTTCCCCATGAGAATACAACATACCGTAGTCACTGGTACCATTCACATACTTCAAAATTCTCTTTACCTGAGTCAGATGGCTAATTTTTGGTTCAGCTTGGTACCTGGCGCACACTCCAACTGCAAATGTGATATCAGGCCTACTTGTAGTAAGATATAGAAGACTCCCTATCATACTTCTATACATACTTTGGTCAACATCCACACCTTTCTCATCCTTTGATAATTTCACATGTGTGGGAGCAGGAGTTCTTTTATGAGCAGCATTTTCCATCCCAAATTTCTTGACTATATTTTTAGCATACTTACTTTGAGAGATAAAAATAGTATCTTCCATCTGTTTCACTTGAAGACCAAGAAAGAACTTTAGCTCACCTACAAGACTCATTTCAAATTCAGATTGCATTTGCTGAACAAAATGCTCTATCATCTGGTCAGACATTCCTCCGAAGACTATGTCATCCACATATATTTGAGCAATCATCAGCTGTCCATTTTCATCTTTCACAAACAAGGTTTTGTCATTTCCTCCCTTCCTATAGCCATAGTTAATTAGAAACTCAGCAAGTCTCTCATACCAAGCTCTAGGGGCTTGCTTCAGGCCATATAGAGCTTTCTTCAATTTGTAAACATGGTTTGGAAAACTTGGATCAATGAAACCTTTAGGCTGTTCCACATAGACCTCTTCATTTAAGTACCCATTAAGAAAGGCACTCTTGACATCCATCTGATACAGCTTGAATTTTAGTATGCATGCAATCCCAAGTAACAGTCTAATAGATTCCAACCTAGCTACAGGAGCAAAGGTCTCATCAAAGTCTACACCTTCAATTTGAGCATATCCTTGTGCAACTAGTCTAGCTTTGTTCCTAGTGATGGTACCATTTTCATCAGACTTGTTTTTATAAACCCACTTGGTACCTATGACATTCACATTATCTGGTCTAGGAACTAAGTCCCACACGTTACTTCTCTTGAACTGAGTTAATTCTTCTTGCATAGCGTTTATCCAGAACTCATCAGTTAGAGCTTCCTTAACATTCTTTGGTTCAAATTTAGATATAAAGCAAGAATTTGATACCTCATCATAGTTCCTTCTAGTTGTGATCCCTTGGTTAGGATCTCCAATGACTTGATCTATGGGATGGTTTTTCTGAACTCTGATAGATGGTCCTTTATTGGGAGCAGTCTTCTCTGGACCAGTTACTTCAGAATCTTGCTTACTACTGGCTTCACCTTCTTTCTTCTCCTCCTGTAGGTCAGATGCTGAGTCAAATGTCGTATCATCTGGCACAACATTATTACCTTCATCATCTACAACGACATTTATAGATTCCATCACTGTCTTGGTTCTGGAATTGTATACTGTATAGGCTCTGCTGTTTGTTGAATAGCCCAGAAAGATTCCCTCTTCACTTTTAGCATCCATCTTTCTTCTTGGTTCCCTGTCAGCTAAAATATAGCACTTACTACCAAACACATGAAAATGCTTCACCGTTGGCTTCCTGTCCTTCCATAGCTCGTACAAGGTTGTAGATGTACCTTTTCTCAAAGTCACTCTATTATGAATATAGCAGGCTGTGTTCATGGCTTCAGCCCAAAAGAAAAATGGCAGCTTCTTCGCATGTAGCATAACCCTGGCGGATTCTTGCAAAGTCCTGTTCTTTCTTTCAACTATCCCATTTTGTTGGGGAGTAATAGGTGCAGAGAACTCATGAAATATTCCTTCAGAGATGCAGAAATCAGAGAACTTACCATTCTCAAACTCTTTCCCATGATCACTTCTGATTCCAACAATTCCACAGTCCTTCTCTCTCTGAAGTTGTAAGCAAAGATCCTTGAATTTTTCAAAAGTGTCTGATTTCTCCTTAATGAAATTTATCCAAGTATATCTGGAAAAATCATCAACAACAACAAATGCATACTTCTTACCACCTAAGCTTTCGACTTGCATAGGTCCCATTAAGTCCATGTGCAATAACTCAAGAACTCTGGATGTGGACAAATGTTGCAGCTTCTGGTGAGGCATCTTGGTCTGTTTTCCTATCTGGCATTCTCCACATATACTTCCTTCCTGAATTTGGAGTTTTGGTAGACCTCTGATGGCTCCTTCAGCAATAGCTTTCTTCATGCTTCTGAGATTCAGATGTCCAAGCTTTTGGTGCCATAGTTTTACTTCATCTTCTTTGGTTATTAGACAAGTAGATAACTTTGCTTTATCTTGAGAGACCCACAAGTAGCAATTGTCCTTTGATCTAACACCTTTCATCAGGATGTCACCTTTACTGTTAGCAACTAAGCATTCACTCTTTGTAAAGTTGACCTTCAATCCTTGATCGCACAGTTGACTAATACTAATTAAGTTAGCAGTCAATCCTTTCACTAGAAGCACCTTATCAAGTTTGGGTAGGCCCTCATTCACAAGCTTTCCTACACCCTTTATTTCTCCTTTGGCTCCATCACCAAAAGTCACAAAACTTGTAGCATAAGGCATAACATCAGTTAAGTAATTTTTATCGCCAGTCATATGCCTGGAACACCCACTGTCAAAGTACCAATCATTTCTGGATGACACTCTTAGAGACGTATGAGCAATTTTAGCAGTCTCATCAGCTTCAGGTTTTGTTTTTCTAGGATCCACAGTGTTGCTTGTGAGATTATCATTTTTTTGCTTCCACTGCTTCTTGGTGATCTTCACTGTGGGATCAGGTCTTGGTGAATAAGTTCTGTCTGGATAACCATATAATTTGAAACAGAAAGGTCTGATATGTCCTTTTCTTCCACAGTAGTGGCATACCCAACCATAATACCTTCCTTTTGATCTGGGCCTATATCCAGATGCCTGTTGTCGCACCTGATATTGGGGCATCTGTCTTGACATAGTGAGATCATAAGTACTAACAGATGGCACAAACTGTCTCACTGGTAGTTGTTTCTGATGAGGCAAAGAACTGTAGTCAAACCCAATACCTTTAGAATCTCCAGGTTTCTGTCCTATCTCCAGAATTTCGTCTAAAGCATCAGTACCTTTGTTCATCATCCGCAGTTGCTTGTTCATATTGTCAATCTTGGAAGTAAGTAAGATAACCTCATCATTGAGATCTGAGTTCATTTCCAGAAGTTTGTCCTTCTCAGCTTGCAAGAGAGCAATGGTCCTCTTTTGTTTTTCTAAGGTTCTACAAACTTCCTCACTTTTGAGACATAGCTCCTTGTAGGAATCAGCCAGTTCATCATATGTTACCTCTTCATCACAAGATTCATTGTCAGATGTACACACTCCAGTCAAGGCATTCACATGTTTTGCAGTTTCAGGTTCTTCTTCTGACTCATCTTCATCAGACCAAGAAACAGTCATCACCTTCTTTTGTTTCTTCAGATACGTTGCACACTCAGTTCTGATGTGACCATATCCTTCGCATTCATGGCATTGCACCCCCTTGCTTTGATTGGTTTTGTCATCAGTTCTAGGTTTCCTCTGATTGTTGACATTTTTATAGATGCTGCGACTGTTGTCCGGAGCATGTGTCCTAAGGCGTCTGTCCATCCTCTTCAGAACTTTATTAAATTGTTTACCCAATAACACACTAGCTTCAGAGATGCTCTCATCAGTATCTAAATTACTCTCCACATCATCTTCATCAGTGTTGGAGATGAAGGCAATGTTCTTGTCCTTCTTTTCAGATCTTTCATTAGCCTTTAATTCAAAAGTTTGAAGAGATCCAATCAGTTCATCAACTTTCATATTTCCAATATCTTGGGCCTCCTCAATTGCACATACTTTCATATCAAATTTCTTAGGCAGGGACCTGAGGATTTTGCTTACCAATTTTTCATCAGAAATCTTTTCCCCCAAGGATTCAAATGTGTTAGCATATTCTAGCACATTCATGTGAAAGTCATGAACACTATCCCCTTCCTTCATTCTCAGATTCTCAAACTGTGTTGTCAGCAGTTGTAGCCTTGACTTCTTGACCTTTTGAGTACCTTCATGAGCTGTTCTTAGGATATCCCAAGCTTCCTTAGCAACAGTACATTGTTTAATCAACCTGAACATGTTTTTGTCTACACCATTGAACAAAGCATTCAGGGCTTTAAAGTTTCCAATAGCTGCAGTGTCTTCTGCTGTAGACCACTCCTCTTTTGGTTTTAACTCATTAGTATCAACATTATTAGCATCTTTTATTTTAGGATGAACCCATGCTTTAATCACAGCCTTCCAAGCTCTGCTGTCTAGAGATTTCAAGAATGCTGTCATGCGTGATTTCCAAATGTCATAGTTCGACCCATCCAACAGGGGTGGTCTGCTCACCAGTCCTCCTTCTTTATCCATTATGCCAGAAAATTCTTTCCCTGGAGCTCACCCACACAGAACAGGGTGCCTGCTCTGATGCCAATTGAAATTCCTGGCAACCTGACTGACAGATGCTATGCACAATGTTGGCACAACTGTCCGAGCACTTGTCCTACTCAGAACTAAAATAAAATAACGAAGCGTAACAAAGCACAAAACAAAAGGAACACAGCAGAAAGATAAAGTACACAGTGAGTTTGTTAACCCAGTTCGGAGCAACTCTCCTACTCTGGGGGATACCAATCCAGGAATGAATCCACTATTATAGTTCTAGTGAAAAGACCAACGTAAACACACTACTTGACTTTGCACCAAGACCATACTGTAGTACCCCAATTTTGTCCTAAGCCTTTTCAAAAAAATCAAAAAAAAAAAGAGAAAAGTCAAAAAGTCAACAAAAAGTCAACATTGCTGAAATGAGGACTTTGCAGAGCAAAGTCCCCTTCGCAGAGCGAGGTCTTCCAGAAATGAGGACTTCGCAGAGCGAAGTCTGCGAATTTTCTGCAGATTTTCAAATTTTTGATTTTTCTGTTTTCCTTTTCTTTTATTGTATTCCAGTCATTATCTATAATTATTATCATGTATTATTATCATGGATAATGTTGGATTTAACCAAGTGGAAGAAAAGAACATGTGACATTTGAAAAGCAAAAGGGAAAGGAAGAGGAAGCAAAATTGATCAAGTAACCCAGCCACTTGCTGACTTTGGGCAGTCCTTATCCCTCCCACTTGGCCTGCAACTGACCCTGCTACTTGCCAGCAACCACCTTGCCATAGGCTTTATCAAAACCACTCAAGGATTGAGGCAAAGTTGCTGCCCCTGTTTTGCAAACAGCCTTGCTTTCATCATTTCCATCATTTTTCTGTCAGAATTCAGCTGCTTTGGGAGCTGAATTCGTCCAAGGTCTTGACCCTTGCAGCAAGGCAAGGTCACCTCTTATCCTTAGCATTAAATGCAAAGCATTTCAGTCATGATTATGGCACAAAATCAGCCCTGCTGCAGATTTTGTCATCATGACCTTTTGATCTCCTTTTGGCCTATAAAAGCAAGGCATTGCTGCTGAATCAAGGGCAGTTGAGAAGAGAGGGAAAGAGAGAGTTTTTAGAGGGTTAACACACAGAGGTTTGAGAGTTCAAAACCAGTGCAAATTCGAGTGAATTGCTGCACACTTTTTCCTCACAAAAACAGAGTTGGTTTTGGTAAGTTTTAGAGGAAAATCTCCAATCCTTTCTTACACAAATCATCCTAAACCAACACAAAGCAACCAAGCCAGCAAAACAGCCTCTAAACCTCTCACAAAGAGTGAGAAACAAAGGCAAATTATCATTGGTTAAGTGTTGTTCATCAAGCTTGTCTAACCTTGCAAAACCATAAGCATCCAAGCATTTTCCATTTCCTTGCAACAAAGGCTTTGGATTAGGAGCAGGTAAGTCACTCTAACCTGTTTATATTGCATTTACATACCATTTGCATTTGCTTTTGATTTCATTTTGTTTCAATCTCAGCTTTGCATTTTTAAGTTTCACTCACTTTTGAGTTAAAACCCTTTTTGAACCAAAAAGGAATCCCAAAGTTTGCAAAACATTTAAACTGAGTTGTTGCATTCATTTCATTGCTATTTTCAAAAGCTTTTCACTCCTCCTAAGGTTCTGAGGCTAGTTCAGAAGTTGCTTCTGAACAGAAGTTCAGAAGCAGCTTCTGAACTCAAATTTTCGCATACTTCGCAGTGCGACCATGACAGAATTCAGAACATGAATTCAAAAGCCAAATTTGAGGTTCTAACCCAAAGCTCAGAACCTAAGAGGTTTGAAATTCATTTTATTCAAACCATAACAAAGATTTGGCATGATATTGGCAAATTCACAAGTTTGAGCAACACTTTTGTGGATAACTTGCGAAACAAGTTACGCTCACAAACTTTCAAAACAAACTTGAGCAATAGGCTAAGTTCATCATTTTCAAAACCAAACTTGAACAAAAACCTTGTTCATGATTTTCAAATCAAACGTGAACTTAAGCCGAACTTGTTCGCTTTTTAAAACTGTTTTCAAAATTGAGCCGAACTTGTGCATTATTCACAAACTTGTGCTTTTCCATAAACTTGAACAACCTTTGTTCATAGGTTGCAACAACCAAGTGTTTTGTTCACTTTGGGATTTCTTGAGTTTCATACAAAACTTGAATGAAAAAGGGATGGTTTGACGTATGGCTCTCCATTTCCCCGGTTGTACGAATGCGTGACGTATGTCTCGTCGTTCGGACAATCGTCATTCTATTTTCAAAAACATAAAACAAACCCAACACACTAATTTTGGCCCCCGCGGTCAATCCGAACCTTTCTTGGTCCTTCGGGACCAATTGAACCCTTTCTTGACTCCGTTGAGTAAATCGAAACTTTTTCTCGGTCCGCCGTGACCTTTTTAATCAATGCTCGATCCCGTTGGATCCATTGAACCTTTTTCGGTCCGCCGTGACCATTCGAGTCAATGCTAGATCCGGTTGGATCCTCTTTGAACTCTTTCTTGACTCTGTTGAGTCAATCGAAACCTTTTGGTCCTCCGTGGCCACTAGATTCAAACCCTCGACTCATTGGAGTCACTCCGGTCAATGATCGACTCGTTTGAGTCCATTGCACCCATTTTGGTCCCATAGTGACCAACTCGAACCCTTTTACCCTACGGACATGCCTTTTAACATTCTAGCGCGATTCGTAAACAAACGCTTAATAAGTCTCCCATGCGCGAGCATACAAGCAAGACGCTTAATAAGTCTCCCATGCGCGAGCATACAAGCAAGACGCTTAATAAGTCTCCCATGCGCGAGCATACAAGCAAGACGCTTAATAAGTCTCCCATGCGCGAGCATACAAGCAAGACGCTTAAGTCTCCCATGCGCGAGCATACAAGCTACGTTTAATCGCAAGAATTCGGTTAAAACATCGTCCATTTAAAATTAACCAACATATGTACGTTTTTCTACCAAAGAACTACGTACGCTTTGAATTCTCCGACTACCGGGAGATGCGTAGGAGCAAGATCGACATCTTGTCAAGCGCAATAATAAAAAACTTTCTTTTTTCCTTTCGTTCGTTTTTATCTCTTTTTCCCCCTTTTATCATATTTTCTTTTGACATAGACAAGCATGCGCGCAAAACATTTAAAAACAATTTAAGCTTTAGCCAAATAGAAGGTTCTCGTTGAGTACAACGGACGTGAGGGGTGCTAATACCTTCCCCTTGCGTAATCGACTCCCGAACCCGACAATGGTTGCGATGACCAGTCCTTTTCCTCATCGTCAAGGGTTTTATTATCGTTTCCCTTCAAACAAAAAACTTAAGGGTTTATCAACGTTCCCTTTACACAAAAACTTTGGTGGCGACTTCACAAGGCCCTCCGAGCGTTCGCGGACGTCCTCGGAGGATTGCGCGTTTTTTGCGAGTGCGCACAGCTGGCGACTTCACTGGGGATGTCTTTTCCCTCTAGCGAGTCAAGCCTATCCTATTTGGCTTTTAAGCTAAAAGTTTTTATCTTCGTTGCGCGCATGCTTTTATTTATCTATGTCATTCCCATGCTTTATGTTTATAACTGCTTTATTTTGCTTTATATTCATATCATATATCAAATGCGGGGATGTTACTTGAGCGATGTTACTCCACATTGTTCGGGTTAATGCCGGACGTGTGAGGCTCTCTACCCGAGCTCGAGAAAAAATTAAGTTAGAATGGTGGTTGTGAGCGGAAGCCCGCGTTGACGTATGTCCGTGAGGTAGGATGCCCAACCCCGCTTAGAGGAGATTTTCACGTGGAATGAATTGAAGTCATGTTGACGTATGTCCATAGACAACCTTAATTCCATGTGAGATCTATGACTCTAAGGACCTTTCTTAGGAAATCTCATCTTTAGAGCCCACACGTGAGGATGGGGGGAAGTTCTGAACCTTCATATACCAAACCCCTGCATACCATAGCATTTGCGTTCATGAAAATTTTTTTTGCATAAAAAAAAAAAAGAAGGGGCATATTTTTGCATACTCATTTCATTCATACATTTACATGCATTTTCATGCATTTCAAAGCAAAACCCTCACATCATCCCCTCACTAAAAACACCAAAAAAAGGAAATACCCGACCCGGTGTACAGTAGCGTTTCTGATGAGATCCGAGCAACCGGAAGGCCATCGAATTTCCAGAAAACATTTCTTTGTCCAAGTAATTTAACATGTTTAAAAAAAAAAAATCATTTTGCTCTTTATGGGCCCCCCATATTTCAAATCATTTCCGTCATTAATAAAGTTGCAGTTTATGTTCAAAAGAGTTCGTTTTTCTTTCGTTCTTAAATAAATTTTCACAACCCTACAAAAAAATCATCATCATACACCACAAAAAAATAACACTGCTACGATCCCTTTTGACTTCAATCTTCAAATTAACCAAATGGAAGATGATAATAAGGACGATTTTGAACCTCCTGAAGGATTGTCCAGACTTGGGGATCAAGAGGATAGGGTAATACAACCTCACCAAGAGTGCCCTCAAAAGATGGCACTACAATTTTCCCTCTGCCGGGGCACACTCTATAAGAGAAGTTATGGTCTTACTCATATATGTGGATAAACATGAAGCAGTCATGCTCACCAAAGAAATCCATGAGGAGTCCTTCCAAACCCATGCCAAGACATGTCACAAGTGACAAATTTATGCCAACAAGGGGCACATACCACCAACACCTCTGAATGTCATGACATCACCCTAACCTTTCTCTATGTGGGGCATAGACATGTTCGGAATGATTGAGCCAAAGTCTTCAAAAAAAGGGCACCAGTTCATACTAGTTGCCATCAACTGTTTCACCAAATGGGTCGAAGCAGCTTCCTATGCAAACATGACCAAACAAGTGGTCGCCCAATTCATCAAAAAAACAAAAAAGAAACCATTTGCCATTACGGCACTCCCCACAATTTCCCACAAAAAGCCAAGTCGTCATTGGCATTCCTCACATCTCCAACAAAAGACCAATTTTCATTGGCACACACAATTTCCAAACAAAAAGCCCAATTTCCATTGGCGCTCACAAACCCCATTTCCAATTAACAAAGCCCAATTTTCATTGGCATTCCCATCCAAAAAACAAAAGCCCGACCTCGCTCGGCAACCAAAAACAAAAGCCCGACCTCGCTCGGCAACCAAAAACATAAAAGCCCGACCTTGCTCGGAAGCCCAAACAAAAGCCCGACCTCGCTCGGCATCCAAAAAAAAGAGCCCGACCTTGCTCGGCATCCACACACCCAAAGTCCAATTTTCATTGGCATTCACGAACACAAACAAGGTTCGACCAACTGAACCTCATAAAAGAGAAGCATCTCACAACATTGTGGCATGGACAGCTCGACAAGAAAGTTCATCCTCGAGAATTTAGAGAAGGAGACTTAATGCTTGGGAAAAAGGATATTACCCACCCACAAAGATCCCCCTATCAATAAACTCCGGCGCAGTCAAAAAAAAATATATATGCCAAAAAGAAAAAAGAGCTCGCTAAATCGAAAACCCGAAAAGGGCGGTTTAGGCAATAGAGAGCGTCCTGGTAGATCGAAAACCTGAAAAGGCGGTCTAGGCAAAAATTAAGGACATCAAAAAAAGGAAGTATACCCCGGTGGACTGAAAACTCGAAAGAGCGGTCCAGGTAAAAATTCGGGGTTTCAAAAAAAAAAAAAAAAAGGGCAAAAGACTGCGGCACGTGAGGTCCGGACAGAATTCAAGAGGGAAAGAGTCAACCTCATTATCATCTTTCAAAAGCGAGTTATTTCGAAGTCATAGGGAAAGTAGCACGTGAAACCCAAGCAAATCTTCATTTGCCTTTTTGTTTCTTCCTTTTTCTCTATCTCAGTAATCACCTCTTATAGGGATTACATTTTCACGAATAGTTACCCATACAAGGAACTAAGTTTCGTTGAATCAAAATCATTTTAAACCTTTTCATTGTTATGCGTCCTTACTTGCTCATAAAATGTGTTTTTATTCATGATAGATAATGCATTGAAATATGGGAAATAAAAAAAAACTTGCAAAAGAAAAATGTGTGTTTTTTTACTTGGACGTTTTAAATGTCAAAAGAATTTCGTTGGTCCCCGTTATTGCATCAGAGGACTCAAAACTTGAAGCTCTGCATCAGTCATTTTAAGACTCATGCTCTTCAGCAGAAATAAGTGCGTAGCTCACGGCGCGTAAAACGCAAAGATCCCGGGTGTCAGAGGAACAAATTTCCCCAAATAAAACTCACCCCCATACATCTTTTTCATCCACTAAGGCCGGATATCGATCATGCTTCCAAAATGATCCTTATATCCCCAGTGAGACAACCAAAATCAAAAAGCCCGACCTCGCTCGGCAACCAAAAACAAAAAGCCCGACCTCGCTCGGCAACCAATCAACAAAAGCCCGACCTCGCTCGGCAACCAAAAACAAAAAGCCCGACCTCGCTCGGCAACCAATCAACAAAAGCCCGACCTCGCTCGGCAACAAACCAAAGCCCAATATTCATTGGCAAACCAAAGTCCAATAATCATTGGCAAAACCAAAGCACAATGTTCATTGGCAATCCTTATCACAAATAAAGCCCAATTTTCATTGACATTCCCCAGGGAGTCTCAACCCAAAAGAAAAGGTCCAATCATCATTGGCGCCTACTCACAAATTTCCAACCAAAACAATTTTCATTGGCATTCCCCAGTGGAGTCTCACCCAAAGCCCAATCATCATTGGCGCAATCACAACCAAGCCCGACTTTGCTCGGCACCCAACCATAGCCCCCAGCATATCATATTCGTTCATACATGCATATCATATCATATTCATTCATACATGCATATCATATCATATTCATTTATACATGCATCTCATATCAAAATCATTCATGTATGCATATCATACCAACTCATTCATATACATGCATCTCATATCATACTGCATAAGGTAACATGAAGCATATCATGCATCATACAATCATGTTTTCCTCTTTCAACAAAATCTAAGTACTAGCCAAGTCTAGAGATGATTACATGTACCCCCATAGCGGTATATTTTATTTTCCCCAGGGAAGTATGGGGCACCTATTCAGGGTAAGACCAGATCACTTCACCGTTAGGGATCGACCTTCAGTGTTAGCGGCTGAATAAGATCACCTTTCTTTAGGTATCAACCTCTAGTGTAAGCGGCTAGATAAGATCACCTTCCTCAGTGTTTCGACCTTCAGTGTAAGCGGCTGAATAAGATCACTTCACCGTTAGGGATCGACCTTCAGTGTTAGCGGCTGAATAAGATCACCTTTCTTTAGATATCGACCTCTAGTGTAAGCGGCTAGATAAGATCACCTTCCTCAGTGTTTCGACCTTCAGTGTAAGCGGCTGAATAAGATCACTTCACCGTTAGGGATCGACCTTCAGTGTTAGCGGCTGAATAAGATCACCTTTCTTTAGGTATCGACCTCTAGTGTAAGCGGCTAGATAAGATCACCTTCCTTAGTGTTTTGACCTTCAGTGTAAGCGGCTGAATAAGATCACTTCACCGTTAGGGATCGACCTTCAGTGTTAGCGGCTGAATAAGATCACCTTTCTTTAGGTATCGACCTCTAGTGTAAGCGGCTAGATAAGATCACCTTCCTCAGAGTTTCGACCTTCAGTGTAAGCGGCTGAATAAGATCACTTCACCGTTAGGGATCGACCTTCAGTGTTAGCGGCTGAATAAGATCACCTTTCTTTAGGTATCGACCTCTAGTGTAAGCGGCTAGATAAGATCACCTTCCTCAGTGTTTCGACCTTCAGTGTAAGCGGCTGAATAAGATCACTTCACCGTTAGGGATCGACCTTCAGTGTTAGCGGCTGAATAAGATCACCTTTCTTTAGATATCGACCTCTAGTGTAAGCGGCTAGATAAGATCACCTTCCTCAGTGTTTCGACCTTCAGTGTAAGCGGCTGAATAAGATCACTTCACCGTTAGGGATCGACCTTCAGTGTTAGCGGCTGAATAAGATCACCTTTCTTTAGGTATCGACCTCTAGTGTAAGCGGCTAGATAAGATCACCTTCCTTAGTGTTTTGACCTTCAGTGTAAGCGGCTGAATAAGATCACTTCACCGTTAGGGATCGACCTTCAGTGTTAGCGGCTGAATAAGATCACCTTTCTTTAGGTATCGACCTCTAGTGTAAGCGGCTAGATAAGATCACCTTCCTCAGAGTTTCGACCTTCAGTGTAAGCGGCTGAATAAGATCACTTCACCGTTAGGGATCGACCTTCAGTGTTAGCGGCTGAATAAGATCACCTTTCTTTAGGTATCGACCTCTAGTGTAAGCGGCTAGATAAGATCACCTTCCTCAGTGTTTCGACCTTCAGTGTAAGCGGCTGAATAAGATCACTTCACCGTTAGGGATCGACCTTCAGTGTTAGCGGCTGAATAAGATCACCTTTCTTTAGATATCGACCTCTAGTGTAAGCGGCTAGATAAGATCACCTTCCTCAGTGTTTCGACCTTCAGTGTAAGCGGCTGAATAAGATCACTTCACCGTTAGGGATCGACCTTCAGTGTTAGCGGCTGAATAAGATCACCTTTCTTTAGGTATCGACCTCTAGTGTAAGCGGCTAGATAAGATCACCTTCCTTAGTGTTTTGACCTTCAGTGTAAGCGGCTGAATAAGATCACTTCACCGTTAGGGATCGACCTTCAGTGTTAGCGGCTGAATAAGATCACCTTTCTTTAGGTATCGACCTCTAGTGTAAGCGGCTAGATAAGATCACCTTCCTCAGAGTTTCGACCTTCAGTGTAAGCGGCTGAATAAGATCACTTCACCGTTAGGGATCGACCTTCAGTGTTAGCGGCTGAATAAGATCACCTTTCTTTAGGTATCGACCTCTAGTGTAAGCGGCTAGATAAGATCACCTTCCTCAGTGTTTCGACCTTCAGTGTAAGCGGCTGAATAAGATCACTTCACCGTTAGGGATCGACCTTCAGTGTTAGCAGCTGAATAAGATCACCTTTCTTTAGGTATCGACCTCTAGTGTAAGCGGCTAGATAAGATCACCTTCCTCAGTGTTTCGACCTTCAGTGTAAGCGGCTGAATAAGATCACTTCACCGTTAGGGATCAACCTTCAGTGTTAGCGGCTGAATAAGATCACCTTTCTTTAGGTATCGACCTCTAGTGTAAGCGGCTAGATAAGATCACCTTCCTCAGTGTATCTACCTCCAGTGTTAGCGGCTGGATACGATCAACCTTTATCCCCTTGTGGATCAACCTTCAGTGTAAGCGGCTGAATAGAACCACTCCATCTTTAGAGATCTACCTCAAGTGTCAGCGGCTGGATATGGTCAACCTTTTACCTTTTCATTTTTTTACATTTTACATAGCATTATTTTCACTACAATCTTTTCATTCCGCGAAGGACAAAATTCGGGTCCTTCTTTTACTTAATTGATCTTCGCAAAGAGTTCATGAGATGCCCTTGGCACTCACACACTCTATGCAAAGACACAATTAAGTAGGGGCAGCTGTAGTACCCCAATTTTGTCCTAAGCCTTTTCAAAAAAATCAAAAAAAAAAAAGAGAAAAGTCAAAAAGTCAACAAAAAGTCAACATTGCTGAAATGAGGACTTCGCAGAGCAAAGTCCCCTTCGCAGAGCGAAGTCTTCCAGAAATGAGGACTTCGTAGAGCAAAGTCTACTTCGCAGAGTGAAGTCTGCGAATTTTCTGCAGATTTTCAGATTTTTGATTTTTCTGTTTTCCTTTTCTTTTATTGTATTCCAGTCATTATCTATAATTATTATCATGTATTATTATCATGGATAATGTTGGATTTAACCAAGTGGAAGAAAAGAACATGTGACATTTGAAAAGCAAAAGGGAAAGGAAGAGGAAGCAAAATTGATCAAGTAACCCAGCCACTTGCTGACTTTGGGCAGTCCTTATCCCTCCCACTTGGCCTGCAACTGACCCTGCTACTTGCCAGCAACCACCTTGCCATAGGCTTTATCAAAACCACTCAAGGATTGAGGCAAAGTTGCTGCCCCTGTTTTGCAAACAGCCTTGCTTTCATCATTTCCATCATTTTTCTGTCAGAATTCAGCTGCTTTGGGAGCTGAATTCGTCCAAGGTCTTGACCCTTGCAGCAAGGCAAGGTCACCTCTTATCCTTAGCATTAAATGCAAAGCATTTCAGTCATGATTATGGCACAAAATCAGCCCTGCTGCAGATTTTGTCATCATGACCTTTTGATCTCCTTTTGGCCTATAAAAGCAAGGCATTGCTGCTGAATCAAGGGCAGTTGAGAAGAGAGGGAAAGAGAGAGTTTTTAGAGGGTTAACACACAGAGGTTTGAGAGTTCAAAACCAGTGCAAATTCGAGTGAATTGCTGCACACTTTTTCCTCACAAAAACAGAGTTGGTTTTGGTAAGTTTTAGAGGAAAATCTCCAATCCTTTCTTACACAAATCATCCTAAACCAACACAAAGCAACCAAGCCAGCAAAACAGCCTCTAAACCTCTCACAAAGAGTGAGAAACAAAGGCAAATTATCATTGGTTAAGTGTTGTTAATCAAGCTTGTCTAACCTTGCAAAACCATAAGCATCCAAGCATTTTCCATTTCCTTGCAACAAAGGCTTTGGATTAGGAGCAGGTAAGTCACTCTAACCTGTTTATATTGCATTTACATACCATTTGCATTTGCTTTTGATTTCATTTTGTTTCAATCTCAGCTTTGCATTTTTAAGTTTCACTCACTTTTGAGTTAAAACCCTTTTTGAACCAAAAAGGAATCCCAAAGTTTGCAAAACACTTAAACTGAGTTGTTGCATTCATTTCATTACTATTTTCAAAAGCTTTTCACTCCTCCTAAGGTTCTGAGGCTAGTTCAGAAGTTGCTTCTGAACAGAAGTTCAGAAGCAGCTTCTGAACTCAAATTTTCGCATACTTCGCAGTGCGAAGGTCTGGTCGCAGTGCGACCATGACAGAATTCAGAACATGAATTCTAAAGCGGCGGGGAAAATGCGCGGGCGGAAAACGCTCGCTAGACAGTAAAGTCGCCACCGAAGTTTTATTTTTGAAAAGGGGAACGTCGATAAACCCCTTTGAGAACGAGAACAAGGTCATCGCAACCAAATTCGGGTTCGGGAATCGATTATGCGAGGGGAAGGTATTAACACCCCTCACATCCGTTGTACTCAACGGGAACCATTAATTAATTAGCTTTCAAAATGTGTTAGTTTCATAAAAAAAAAATGATTGCAAAGAATGGAAGAGAAAGAAAAATGATTTAAAGACTAAAAATGAGTTTTTTATTAGTGTGCTTGACAAGAGTTTGATCTTGCTCCTACGTATCTCCCGGTGCGATGGAGAATTCAAAGCTACGTAGTTCTTTGTAGAAAATGTTTGTGTGTTGATTGATTTTATTTATGAAAATGGTTTAGTCGCACTTGGGCGAAAAAGTTTGCTTTAGGAAAAAAAACGGATCCGCACTTGGGCGATGATATCCATTTGAAAACGCACATGGGCGTGAAAAAAGTTTGAATAAAAAAGCGGACTCGCGCTTGGGCGTGAATGAAATAAAATTTGGTGGGTTGAGATTGATTTTAAGCGGAGGACGAATATCCGAAAAGTGAAGTGTCTACCTCGTTTTCGAATATTCGGGGAAGCGTCGGGTGTCTACCCAAGTTTTCCTTTTTCACTCACAAAAAGAAAATTGTTTTTGTTTATTTTTGTTTTATTAAAAGTTTAATCGAACGACGAATGCTTTGAACGTGACCGAGACGGGGATCTCGCGTTCCGCATTCGGGGAAGCGTCGGGTGTCTACCCAAGTTTTCCTTTTTTCGGTCGATCAAACTCTTAATATTTATTTTCATTTGCGGAAAGAAAATTGTTTCCTTTTTTATGTTTTTGGTATATTGAAAATAGAATAATAATCTAATAAAAATAAAAAATAAAAACGTGAAAAGGTTAGAGCATTAATATTCAAAAAAATGAAATTAAGTGCGATAAACTAAATACGAGGGATTAGATTACGGTGTTGGCCCAAAGTAAAATGCAAAGTGAAACCCTAAATGCATTCTAATGACATATATAAATAAATAAAATGATAAATGCAAAGTGAAATGACAAATAAAATAAAATGCATGATATGATGTGATAAGTAAATAAATAAGATGTGAAAAATAAAAGAAACAATAAAAAGGAAATAATAATAATAGGAAATAAAATTGCAAAGAAAAAAATAAGAGAAATAAACATGGAGGTGCAAAAATAAAATAGGGGGTGCAAGAAGTGAGAAAATAATCAGATTTAAAACAAATAGGCCCAAAATGCATTGGGCCAGCGTGATTTAATCTGGGCCGTCTGATTAATCAGAGGGCCCTGATCTGATCACAAGGGGAAATAATCACAGCGGTCTGATTTAAATCAGAGAGTCTGAGGGGCGAGGGTGCACGCTAAGGCATACACCCACGCGCACAGGATTAAAGGGGGGTATAAATACCCCTTCTTACTAGTTTTTCTCATTTTCACTCTTTTCTTTCTCTCTCTTCTCTTCTTTCTTCTTTCTTCTCCCCCTTCTCTCTACAAAACAGCACCGCCCCCCCTCCTTCTCCGGTGGCCGGAAAAGTTTTCCGGCGCGGTGGCCGCCGGCGGCGCCACCGCGCCGGAATTTCAAAACTCCGTTTTTTTAAAAACAAATTAGTTTTTCTAACTCCTCTCCTCGCCCTCTTTTCGAATCTAACCTTAGTTTTCTCAAAAACCTTTCAAAAACTCCTAGATCTAAATTTTTAAAACGAAAAAAAAACACTACCTTTTTTGGCTTTTTTGGTTCGGTTTTGCGTGATTTTTGGGGTAGGAGGCGCGGCTTTGTTGCTGCGTTTTTGTGGCCGGTTTGGTGCGTGTGTGTGTGGTTCGTGTGTGTGTGGTGCGCGTGTGTGGGTCAAGTGTGTGAGGCCGTGGGTTTAGGGCTGTGTATGTGTGGTGTTTTGAGTTGTTATGCTGTTTTTGGGTTGCGTTTTAGGGGGCTGTTTTGGGTCGTGTGTAGCTGCTGTTTGGTGTGGTGTAATGGTTGTTTGGGTACTGTTCACGCGGCTGGTGTGGGGTTTTTGGTGGAGGAGGAGGTGGTTTGGTTATTGGTGGTAGGAGGTTTAGTTTTGTTGGTTTTTTTCTTGTGTGTTTTGCTGTTTGTTGTGTTGTATTGTTTGCTGGAAGTGAAATTTTTGTGTAGTGTTTTTTCTGTTCTGTAAAAAAATCCTCCTCTGTTTTTATTCTCCCCTTTTTTTTTCTGATTCTCATCCTTTTTATAGGCCAATGGAGCTGGTTTTTGTGTGGCAAAAATTGGATTGGCATTAATGGAGGAAGTGATGGGGATCCTTGCTAGAGATTTTGGGGGGGCTGGTTCAGAATGGGAAATGATGAAAAGAGGCAAGGAAGAGGTGCTGCAGACCTGTAGCTTCTTGGGGAGTTGGTTTTTGAAGACAAAATGCCAGAAAAAGGGGAAAAAAGGGGGCGCTGCAGGCTTAAGGAGAAAAGGGGTCTGAAGGATGGAGGAAAAAGAGGGGCGCTGATACTGTACGTGTACTGTACACTGTACAGTACAGTGACTTACAAATTTAAAAAAATTAAAATTAAATTAAAAAAAAAAGAAAAAAAAAGAAAAAAATTAAGAAAAATGATAATAATAAAAAGGGAAACAATTAAATAGTAATAATAGTAGTAATAATAATAATAATAATGAACAATAAATAGTAATAATAGTGATGATAATAATAATAATAAAAATGGGATAAATGAACAATAAATAAAAAATGAGACTAAAAGCAAAGATGAAAAATAAACATAAAAAAAAAAAAGATAACAAGTGGGCCTAAAACGAACCAAAAAAAATGAGGTATTCTAAAATACCTCTCTGCCGAAATTTCGTCTGAAACGACGAGAATTTCTGGCTTAAAAGGACGAGAAAAAAAACAAAAATGAAAATGGGTCAAAAAATGGGGTATGACAAATTCAAAAGCCAATTTTTGAGGTTTTAACCCAAAGCTCAGAACCTAAGAGGTTTGAAATTCATTTTATTCAAACCATAACAAAGATTTTGCATATTGGCAAATTCACAAGTTTGAGCAACACTTTTGTGGATAACTTGCGAAACAAGTTACGCTCACAAACTTTCAAAACAAACTTGAGCAATAGGCTAAGTTCATCATTTTCAAAACCAAACTTGAACAAAAACCTTGTTCATGATTTTCAAATCAAACGTGAACTTAAGCCGAACTTGTTCGCTTTTTAAAACCGTTTTCAAAATTGAGCCGAACTTGTGCATTATTCACAAACTTGTGCTTTTCCATAAACTTGAACAACCTTTGTTCATAGGTTGCAACAACCAAGTGTTTTGTTCACTTTGGGATTTCTTGAGTTTCATACAAAACTTGAATGAAAAAGGGATGGTTTGACGTATGGCTCTCCATTTCCCCGGTTGTACGAATGCGTGACGTATGTCTCGTCGTTCGGACAATCGTCATTCTATTTTCAAAAACATAAAACAAACCCAACACACTAATTTTGGCCCCCGTGGTCAATCCGAACCTTTCTTGGTCCTTCGGGACCAATTGAACCCTTTCTTGACTCCGTTGAGTCAATCGAAACTTTTCTCGGTCCGCCGTGACCTTTTTAATCAATGCTCGATCCCGTTGGATCCATTGAACCTTTTTCGGTCCGCCGTGACCATTCGAGTCAATGCTAGATCCGGTTGGATCCTCTTTGAACTCTTTCTTGACTCCGTTGAGTTAATCGAAACCTTTTGGTCCCCCATGGCCACTAGATTCAAACCCTCGACTCATTGGAGTCACTCCGGTCAATGATCGACTCGTTTGAGTCCATTGCACCCATTTTGGTCCCATAGTGACCAACTCGAACCCTTTTACCCTACGGACATGCCTTTTAACATTCTAGCGCGATTCGTAAACAAACGCTTAATAAGTCTCCCATGCGCGAGCATACAAGCAAGACGCTTAATATGTCTCCCATGCGCGAGCATACAAGCAAGACGCTTAATAAGTCTCCCATGCGCGAGCATACAAGCAAGACGCTTAATAAGTCTCCCATGCGCGAGCATACAAGCAAGACGCTTAATAAGTCTCCCATGCGCGAGCATACAAGCAAGACGCTTAAGTCTCCCATGCGCGAGCATACAAGCTACGTTTAATCGCAAGAATTCGGTTAAAACATCGTCCATTTAAAATTAACCAACATATGTACGTTTTTCTACCAAAGAACTACGTACGCTTTGAATTCTCCGACTACCGGGAGATACGTAGGAGCAAGATCGACATCTTGTCAAGCGCAATAATAAAAAACTTTCTTTTTTCCTTTCGTTCGTTTTTATCTCTTTTTCCCCCTTTTATCATATTTTCTTTTGACATAGACAAGCATGCGCGCAAAACATTTAAAAACAATTTAAGCTTTAGCCAAATAGAAGGTTCTCGTTGAGTACAACGGACGTGAGGGGTGCTAATACCTTCCCCTTGCGTAATCGACTCCCGAACCCGACAATGGTTGCGATGACCAGTCCTTTTCCTCATCGTCAAGGGTTTTTTATCGTTTCCCTTCAAACAAAAAACTTAAGGGTTTATCAACGTTCCCTTTACACAAAAACTTTGGTGGCGACTTCACAAGGCCCTCCGAGCGTTCGCGGACGTCCTCAGAGGACTGCGCGTTTTTTGCGAGTGCGCACACCTACCAGTGTCAACTCTATCTAGGAACTCCTAGATATGAGACCCCGTCTCAATTCCTACCAACAACCCAGACAGTGTTGTTATCAACCACACAAAAGCACAACCAAAAGATACATACTCTAATGACACATACTCACTCCGTACTTAAAAGCTTAGGAGCAGTTCACAATTACAACTCAAACAAACTCAGTCCTTAGCTTGAATCAGGAAGATACAAGCAAGGCTCACAATTAACAAAAGAAACCCTAAAAACCTTAAACGCACGCTTTGCTATAACACACGGTTTTCAGTAACACTATTAGGGTTAGTCTTCACAAATATATATTACTGAGACAGCACGAGTTTGGGCTTCAAAACAGAGCGTGGACATTGTCCGGTCCAGCTGGAAAATCTTCTAGAAACAAGAGCAAGCTTCCAAAAATATAACGATCTCTTTTTGGAAAAATACCAAGGCAAGACCGCCTTTTACACATCATCAGATATACGCGCCTTGATCAGCAAGCTAGAGAAAAATAAATCTTCAAGCAAATCTTTGGAAGATTGCGTACAAAAATAAAGCGCTAGCTGGCGCGAAAAACACAGGTCACATAAAGCTGTTCCATATGCTACAGCATCTGTCCCAGCTTCTGGCTAGTAAATGTTTTTGCAAAATGTAGCCAATCTACAAAAACCCAACACGCTATGCCAAGACTTGTCACAAATGCCAAATTTACGCCGACAAGGTGCATGTGCCACCAACTCCTCTGAACGTCATGACATCACCCTGGCCATTCTCTATGTGGGGCATAGACATGATTGGAATGATTGAGCCAAAGGCTTCAAATGGACATCGTTTCATCCTGGTTGCCATCGACTATTTCACCAAGTGGGTCGAAGCGGCTTCATATGCAAACGTAACCAAACAAGTGGTAGCCCGATTCATCAAGAAGGAAATCATTTGCCGTTACGGCACTCCCCAGAGAATCATCACAAATAACGGGGCAAACCTAAACAACAACACGATGAAGGAGTTGTGCAAAGACTTCAAGATCGAGCACCATAATTCCTCGCCATATCGGCCAAAGATGAACGGTGCGGTAGAAGCAGCCAATAAGAATATCAAGAAAATCATCCAAAAGATGGTGAAAACCTACAAGGATTGGCACGAGATGCTTCCCTTTGCGCTACATGGCTACAGAACAGCCATTCGCACTTCCACTGGGGCAACCCCTTTCTCCATGGTATACGGCATGGAAGTCGTGCTTCCCATTGAGGTTGAAATCCCCTCATTAAGGGTCTTGATGGAAACTAAGTTAGAAGAAGCCGAATGGATCCAAACAAGGTTCGACCAACTAAACCTCATAGAGGAGAAACGCCTTACAGATTGTGTCATGGACAGCTGTACCAAAGGAGGCTTAAGAGGGCATTCGACAAAAAGGTTTGTCCTCGAGAATTTAGAGAGGGAGACCTAGTGCTAAAAAAGATATTACCTATCCACAAGGATCCCCGCGGGAAATGGACTCCTAGCTATGATGGACCATACGTGGTAAAGAAAGCCTTCTCTGGTGGAGCCTTAATCATCACCACCATGGACGGAGAGGAGTTTCTACTTTCAATAAATTCTGATGCAGTCAAAAAGTACTATGCCTAAAAGAAAAAAAAAGAGCTCGCTAAATCGAAAACCCGAAGGGGCGGTTTAGGCAATAGAGAGCGTCCTGGTAGATCGAAAACCTGAAAAGGCGGTCTATGCAAAAATTAAGGACATCAAAAAAGGAAATATACCCCAGTGGACTGAAAACTCGAAAGAGCGGTCCAGGTAAAAATTAGGGGTTTCAAAACAAATAAGAAAGGCAAAAGACTGCAACATTCAGGATCCGGACAGGATTCAAGAGGGGAAGAATCGGTCTCGTCATCATCTTTCAAAGGCAAAGGGATTTCGAAGTCATAGGGAAAATAGCATGTGTTGTACCAAAGCAACACTCAAACAAATTTCCTTTTGTTTTTTTGTTTTTTCTTGTTTTTCTCTATCTTTTCCTCAGCAGATTAATCACTTCTTACAAAGATTACATCTTCATATGTTGTTACCCATTCAAGGGATCAAATCTGCATTGAATAAAATTCATCTTTAAACCTTTTCATTATTTTATGGTCTCATTAGCGCATAAAATGTTGTTTTTATTTGTGATAAATAATGCATTGAAACATGGGAAGTATTAACAAAAAAAAACTTGCAAAAACAAATGTGTGTTTTACTTGAATTTCTTAAATGTCGAAAGAATTTCGTTGGTCTCCAGTGTTGTGTCAAAAGGGCTCAAAGCCTGAAAATGTTGGTCAATCATTTTAAGACTCATGCTCTTCAGCAGAAACAAGTGCGTAGCTCATGGCATGTGAAACGCAAAGATCCCGAGTGCCGGAGGAACAAAATTCCCCAAATAAAGCACACCCCATGCATCTTTTTCATCCACTAAGGCTGGATATCGATCATGCTTCCAAAATGATCCTTATATCCCTAGTGAGGTCACAACCAAAGCCCAACCATGCTTGGCATCCAATCACAAATAAAGCCCAATCGTCATTGGCACATACTTACAAATAAAGCCCAATCATCATTGGCACTCACAAACATAATTTCCAACCAAAGCCCAATCATCATTGGCACAATCACAACCAAAGCCCGACCTTGCTCGGCATCCAATCATAATCCCCAGCATTCAAACATGTCATCCCACATGTCAGCATATGCATGCATCATATCAAACTCATTCATATACATGCATCTCATATTCATATCATGCTCCCCAGCAAGCATTCCCCAGTGAATATCCCATATTCACCAACATTTAAACAGTTAGCAAAGTGTTCCCCAGTGGATCTCCTTCAGGAATTTCCCCAACAAGTTTTTCTAAAAAAATCCCCAGCGGATCTCTTCCCAATTGTCCCATTCCCAAGTGGACCTGCTCACGGCCACTAGGATTCCCCAGTTGAGTTTCCCCAGTAGAAACTCCTGGTTGAGTCTACCTCATATCATATCATATTGCATAACATACTGCATAACACAACATGAAGCATATCATGCATCAACAATCATGTTTTCCTTTTCAACAATCTAAGTACTAGCCACGTCTAGAGACGATTACATTTATCCCCACAGCAGTATATTTTATTTCCCCAGAGAAGTCTAAGCACCCACCGAGGCGATGACTTGTCAGATCTAAGCACCCACCGAGGCGACGATCTTTTTACCTTTTCAGTCTAAGCACCCACTGAGGCGACGACTTGTCAAATCTAAGCACCCACCGAGGCGACGATCTTTTTACCTTTTCAGTCTAAGCACCCACCGAGGCGACGACTTGTCAGATCTAAGCACCCACCGAGGCGATGATCTTTTTACCTTTTCAGTCTAAGCACCCACCGAGGCGACGACTTGTCAGATCTAAGCACCCACCGAGGCGACGATCTTTTTACCTTTTCAGTCTAAGCACCCACCGAGGCGACGACTTGTCAGATCTAAGCACCCACCGAGGCGACGATCTTTTTACCTTTTCAGTCTAAGCACCCACCGAGGCGACGACTTGTCAGATCTAAGCACCCACCGAGGCGACGATCTTTTTACCGTTTCAGTCTAAGCACCCACCGAGGCGACGACTTGTCAGATCTAAGCACCCACCGAGGCGACGATCTATTTTTAATTCCCCAAGCGAGTCTAAGCACCCCCCGAGGGGACGACTTGTTTTCTAGATCCAAGCACGCCCCGAGGCGACGATCTATCTTTTTTATCCCCAGCTAGTCTAAGCACCACCTGAGGCGACGACTTGTCTTTTTATTCTTAGTTTATGCACCAGTAACCAAACCAGGTGACCCTGCATTTACTTTTGTTCATTGCATTTGCATATGAATATTTTCATTATTTACTACAATCTTTTCTCACCTCGAAGGACAAAATTTGGATCCTTCTTTTACTTAATTGCTCTTCACAAAGAGTTTATGTGATGCCCTTGGCACTCGCATTCTCTATGCAAAGACACAATTAAGTAGGGGCAGCTGTTGTACCCTAATTTTGTCCAAGCCTTTTTCAAAAAAAAAAAGGGAGGGTCAACTTTTTGTTTAAAAAAATAATAAATAATAATAAAGTCTTATTATTATTTATTATCCTTCCTTTTACTTTTTTCCCTATTTAAATAAATGATAAATAATAATATTAAAGTTTTATTATTATTTGTCTTTATTTTTATTATTATTTCTTTTTATTATTATTATTACTTTTATTATTTTTTATTACTTTTATTTGTTAAGTTTTATTTTCAAAAAGAAGCAAAAACAAAACAAGAAGAGAAAAGGAAGAAGAAAAGAGGAAGCAAAAACAAAAGAAAGGGGGAAAGAAGAAAAAAAAGAAAGAAGCACACGGGCCCAGCCCATTTGGTTCAGAAAAGAAAAAAAAGAAAGAAACAAGGAAGGAAGAGCACGTGCAGGGCACGTCTCTTCAGAAGCTGAAGAAAGAAGAAAGCCCAACACTCCTTCTTCCCCACTTGCTCTGCACCCTGACCTTCCTTTCCAGCAAGCACCTTGCCCTTTCTTCTCCACCCAAAACCAGTCTAACATAGCGGCAAAATAGCTTGCCCTGTTTGCAAAGCAGCTTGCCCATTCCTGAAAATGGCTGACCCTATTTCAACATTTCTTCCTTCTTCTCAGGCCAGCACACCTGTCCATTGTTTCTCCCCAAGCTCTGCACACGAGCCCACTACCTTTTCCTGTTTGTCTTCTCAAGATTGCAAAGATCAATTTCAAAGGGGCATTGCAAGTTGCAACCTGCACAGACAACACATTGATTCCAGCAATTCCTGTCAAAATCAACCCCATTGGGTTCTAAATTTAGCCAAAGTCTTGACCATGATCACAAGGCAGGGTCACTTCCTTCCTTTTGCATTAAATGCATAGCCAAAAGTCATGATCATAGCCCACAAAGCAGCCTGGTTTTAGGGGATTTTCATCATTTGCAATTGATCTCAATTTGCCTATTTAAGCAATGCAACGCTGAATGAAAATAGGCAGTGAATTTTTACACAATTCAGATCAGTTCTTAGACAGTTAATTTTTGATATTCAGAATTGAATCTTTGAGCAATTGTAGAGAGAAAAACACAGAGTTCAGTTTTAACACAAATTCAGAACAAAACACCCAGTTTTAACACATAGTTTCAACCCAGTTTTGTTTAATCTAATTCAACCCAACCTTAGAGCAATTCAGCAGTTTGTTCTAGAGTAATTTAGAACAACTCAGAACCAGAAAAAACAGCCAGAAATTCCCAACAACCTGAGAAGGCCAGAAGCTCTGTTTTGCTGTTTCTTTCTTTGCAAGCAATCAAATACCAACCCAGCAATCAGAACCAGCCATCAAACCTTCATCAACACCTTACCCAAAGCAAGGAATAGCATCAAAACATTCCTTGTTATTGCCTTATTCCTCATCATCCCAGTTTTGTAAAACCACAATTATTCAAACCCACTTTCAGTTTCTTGCATCCCAAGCATCAGCTGGAAATCTGTAAGTCATTCTGAACCTTTCATCTTGCATTTGCATTGCTGGTTGCATTTGTGCTGCTATCCCTATTGATTCAGCATTCAGTTTCTGCATTATTAGTGTTTGTTTAATTCATTTTCAAACTAAAAACATCTTTTGAAACTTCAAAGAAATCCCAAGCTTTGCAAAACACAAAAACAGAAGTGGTATACCTCTTTTTCTAACTGAATTCAAGGTTTTTTACCCTTTAAAGTTCTGAAAATCAGTTCAGAAGCAGCTTAAGAACAGTAGTTCAGAAGCAGCTTTTGAACAGTGCTTCAGACGCACTGTTTCAGCTTCTGAAGTTCAGAGTCTGAAGGTCAACAAAAGTCAACCCAGGAACAGTGCTTCTGAAGGTCAACAAAAGTCAACCTATGAACAGTGCTTCTGAAGGTCAACAAAAGTCAACCTATGAACAGTGCGTCTGAATTGTACTTCAGACTCTGAAATTGAGCTTCTGAAGTACTGTTCACTCAGAAGCTGAAATTCAGCTTCTGAAGCACTTCTGGGTATTTTTTAAGGTTCAGAAGCACTTCTGGGCATATTTTTAAGGTTCAGAACCTGACTTTTCTTTTGAACTTTTGTTGAAAAAGATTTAAAAATCATTTGGTTCAAAGTATTACAAGTGTTTTTGGCTTTCATTTGAAAGTTCATTAAGTTTGAATAACTAAACTTGAGCAACAAGCTATGTTCAATGAGTTTCAAAATCAAACTTGAGCAACAAGCTATGTTCAATGAGTTTCAAATTCAAACTTGAGCAACAAACTTGTTCATTAAGTTTTAACAAACTTGAACAACCTTGATCATGAATTTCAAAAACATTTGAACATTAACTTGTTCATTAAGTTTCAAACACATTTGAACAATAACTTGTTCATTAAGCTTCAAAACCAAACTTGAACAATAATCTTGTTCATGAATTTCAACCAAACTTGAGCTTGAACCAAACTAGTTCATTTTCCAAACTTGTTCATTTTTCAACATTAAATTTGAACAACACTTGTTCATTTTTCATAAACTTGTTTATTTAACAACCTTGTTCATAGGTTTCAAATAACAAATTTGAGTAATAAACTTTTTCATAAGTTTCAATAACCAAGTGTTTTGATTACTTTGGGATTTCATTGAGTTTTAATAACAAACTTGAATGAAAAAGGAATGGTTTGGCGTATGTCTCTCCATTGCCCGATTGAACAAATACTTGACGTATGTCTCGTTGTTTGGACAATCGTCATTCTTTTCAAACTTCACCAAAAATACATTTTAAGTTTCAATATTAAACTTGAATGAAAAAGGAGTGGTTTGACGTATGTCTCTCCATTCCCCGGTTGAACAAACACTTGACGTATGTCTCGTTGTTCGGACAATCGTCATTCTATTTTCAAAACCAAACCAAACCCCTTTTCTTGACTCCGTTGAGTCAATTAAACCTTTTCTTGACTCCGTTGAGTCAATTGAACCTTTTCTTCACTCCCCGTAGTCAATTGAATCAATGCTCGATCCCGTTGGATCCATTGAACCTTTTCTTGACTCCCCGTAGTCATTTGAATCAATGCTCGACTCTGTTGAGTCCATTGAACCTTTTTTTGGTCCTCCGTGACCAATTGAATCAATTCTCGATCCCGTTGGATCAATTGAACCCTTTCTTGGTCCTCTGTGACCAATTGAATCAATTCTCAATCCCGTTGGATCAATTGAACCTTTTCTTGACTCCCCGTAGTCATTTGAATCAATGCTCGACTCCTTTGAGTCAATTGAACCCTTTCTTGACTCTCCGTAGTCATTTGAATCAATTCTCGACTCCTTTGAGTCAATTAAACCATTTCTTGGCCCCCCGTGGTCAATTCAAACCTCTTTTCCCCAACGGACATGTTTTTATCTATTCAAACGTGATACAAACAAACGCTTAAGTCTCCCACGCGCGAGCATAAAAGCTACGTTTAACCGCAAAGAATACGATCAAAACATCGTTCTTTAAAAACAACCAACAAAGAAACGTTTTTCTACCAAAGAACTACGTAGCTTTGAATTCTCCATCGCACCAGGAGATACGTAGGAGCAAGACCCCGTTCTTGTCAAGCACAATAATAAAATATCTTTTTTCCCCTTATTTTCCCCTTTATATATCTTCAAGCACGCAAGCAAAACTTTAAAAACACTTTTAGCCTTAACTAACTAGGAGGTTCCCGTTGAGTACAACGGACGTGAGGGGTGCTAATACCTTCCCCTTGCGTAATCGACTCCCGAACCCGATAATGGTTGCGATGACCATCTTTTCCTCATCGCTAAGGGTTTTATTATCGTTTCCCTTTTAAAATAAAAAAAACTTAAGGGTTTATCAATGTTCCCTTTAAACAAAAACTTTGGTGGCGACTCCGCACTTCATTCCCGAGCGTTCGTACACGCTCGAGGATTGCGTTTTTTTTAGAGAGCGCACAATTGGCATGGACGAGAAAAGTTGTGCTTGTGTGATAAAGTATTTGCTACCTTGTACATGCATCATTTCTATGAAAATCCATCACAACTGTAACAGCCCGATTTTTAGGATTTATTTATTTTATTGTTTTTGTGTGTTTAATTGTTTATTTTGGTGATTTATCGAATTTTGGGAGTTGAAGGGTATTTTAGTAATTTGAGAATTAGTGGCATATTTGAAATATGTTAGAAGTTTAGAATTTGCATATTTGAAAATAGTGGTGTATAAGTAATAGAGGGTTTAAGTGAAGTAAAAGTATAGAGAAAAATATTGTGAGTTAATCGTAACAAACTTTATTTTATTTTTTTGGACCGTAGATCTTATTATTTAGGCCTTAGAGCCCTAAAAACGAGGGCTTGAACACTTAGAGTAAGGCTGGGCGCCCTCCAGAAGGGCACAAGGCCCACCAGACAATCATATATAACCTTAGGGAACCTTCCTAAAAGGTACCCTCTGGGGGCGCCCTCAGCAGCCTATGAGGGCGCCCTTGTCATGGTTTTGGCCTTTTACGATTTGGGCCCAAAACCATGACTGGATAGGCCCAAATGGAGGCTACAAATAGTAACCTTGGGATCATTCCCAAGGCATGACCAAAACAGACTCAGAAAACCCTAGTTTTCCCATATTGTATTCACAGCCAGTACAGTTGGCGCTAGAAGGAGGGGGTCGATTCTTACGATTCGATCCTTTGAATCTCAATTTCACTCTCACGCGACAAATTGGAGAAAATTCCTCCAATTCAACAGTTTTCAACGGATTCAGCAAAGAATCCATAGCACCTCATGAAGATCTTTGGTTCATATCTTGAATCTTTGTCGAGATTTGTCAATGGCGGAAATGGTTACGGGAATCAAGGCGGTTACAATTCCAGAAGGGACCATATCTTGGAGGTTGAGGAACGCTGCTTCATGAAGAAGTATTCTGAATCCGCGTCTATCCTCATCATCTATGGCGGTTACGAAGGTCAATCAAAGATCTGAACATCCAATCCTGATGAAGATTCACGAACAACACTAAATCTCAATCATTCAACAGACGCAAATCGGAGGCGGGAGAATTGCAAAGTGATAACAAACAAATTCTGGATTTTCTTCATCGCAGGATGCAAAGTTCTGAAACGGTTCGAACCGAAAATCAGTTGAAGTCCCTTCATCTCGATCCGAAAAAGGAGGCGAGATCGCGACCGATACACAACCACGTAGAATTCGTTGCTGCCCCAGGAGCAACCGTCGAGAACTTTCAGTCCAGATGAGTGACTCTGAAGGCGTGCACGAAGCCGAAGATGAGTCCGGCAGCAAAGAAGGCGCCCAGAACAGTTGCAGTCCGCCCAAAACAGTTGGAGTCCACATAGAACATATTGGAGTCCGCCCGGAGCAGATTGGAGTCCGCCCAGAACGTGATGCTCCTCGCCTCGAAAGTATCATCCGCCAAGGGGGGGCCGCCCAGGAGTCATGGCCGCCCTTAAATTCATGTTCGAGCCCGGCAATATTGCCGCCAAGGAAATTAATCCAGTGTCGTGTTCATGCCGGACTGAAATTGAAACCAGTGAGGACACACACCAGCTCCGCAACAAAGAACAGGTGCTATCCTTCTTTAACATTGCCTTCACTACATCTCCATTCAGTTGAATTGTAGCATAATAAAAGTGGAATGAGAATACAATCTTATAATTGCTGCAACTGGCATACAAAGTCTAAACTGCTTTTATTACTTTATTTTCAATTATTTCGAACCATTTGTTGGTAATAATGAGTTGGTGAAACTCAGCATAACAAGCACATTTAAGTTTTAGCTCATATTTCATTGTGGAAAGTCAAAATAGCATTTTGGATAATCTGTATGCACCCACGCTGCACATGATACCACGCGTGCTAACACCAAAATCCGTAAAAATTGTTATTTGTCAACATGGCGTAAGTACTTGTTAGTTGTTATTATACTCACATGCTTAATTAATAGTACTATTATTCTCTACATGCTTTTACTGGGCTAGTTCGAATTCTTACATAGGTGAGATACGAAGTGTCGCACTTTAAAGATTTGAAGTAAAAGATGGCGACACAATCCGGCAATATCCAGAGACAAAATGAAGCTTGTACTCGCCAAACCCCAGCGAGGGTTGCCACCTAATTCCTTAACCCTAAAAAGGGCTCTAAGACGTTGTGTGCTAAAAAGAGATCGCCAAACCCCAGCGAGGGTTGCCACCTAATTCCATAACCCTAAAAAGGGCTCTAAGACGTCGTGTGCTAAAAAGAGATCACCAAACCCCAGCGAGGGTTGCCACCTAATTCCTTAACCCTAAAAAGGGCTCTAAGACGTCGTGTGCTAAAAAGATATCGCCAAACCTCAGCGAGGGTTGCCACCTAATTCCTTAACCCTAAAATGGGCTCTAAGACGTCGTGTGCTAAAAAGAGATCGTCAAACCCCAACGAGGGTTGCCACCTAATTCCTTAACCCTAAAAAGGGCTCTAAGACGTCGTGTGCTAAAAAGAGATCGCCAAACCCCAGCGAGGGTTGCCACCTAATTCCTTAACCCTAAAAAGGGCTCTAAGACGTCGTGTGCTAAAAAGAGATCGCCAAACCCCAGCGAGGGTTGCCACCTAATTCCTTAACCCCAATGAGGGCTATAAGACGTCGTGAGCTGAAACGAGATCGCCAAACTCCAGCGAAGGTTGCCACCTAATTCATTAACCTTAAAAAGGGTTCTAAGGCGTCGTGTGCTAAAAGGAGATCGCCAAACCCCAGCGAGGGTTGCCACCTAATTCCTTAACCCCAATGAGGGCTATAAGACGTCGTGAGCTGAAACAAAATCGCCACCTAATTCCTTACCCCTAAAGGGAACTCTAAGACGTCGCGAAAATAGAAGGGTTCACGTAAAAAGGTGCCCCAACAAAACAATAACGCTGAGAATAAAACGGTTTGACAATTTTTAGCAAGTCGCAAAATAAGCCAAGTAATAGTCATCGCCCAGGAAACATTTTTAGCATCGCCATTAAAAAGAAGAAATTCGAAGCTAAATAATAGAAGAACGGCTAAACAACATAAAGCAAATAATGCATCACTACGAATACAAAGAGTTCACTAAGTTCAAAGCAAAATTAAAAATTACAATAGAAAGATTATGGTTCGTCCACTAGGGCGCCATCTAGAACAACCGTAAAAGAATCTAGAGAGGAGAGATCGATGCCTGGATGTAGAAAGGCGACCTGTTCTTTGGCACGGTCAAAGAACAGGTCGCCTTTCAACCTTCAGCACCATCTCCCTCTCAACGCCAGAGGCAACCTCGTCCTTCAGCTGCGTAATCACCGTGTCCTTCCCAGCCAAATCAGCGTCATGTTCGATCTTCAGATCATGGATGCGCTCATCACATTCAAGCTTCATCGCCTCTTTGGCTTCTTTAATCTCTTTCTCACTAAGGCGTCGGAGCGCCCTAAATCTAGATCCCAAAGAGGATCACGCCCCATGTTGGGCTAGTTCTGAATTGGCGATCTAAGCCACTCAATAAGGTCACCTCTTTACACAGTTTAAATCACTTCACCTTGTTACAAAGCTCGTGCTTGTTGGGCTGATATGGATACTCTCGTTGGGCTAGCACCCCATTAATCGTCGGGCTAGCAACCCACCAAGTCCCCAAAAACACATGAAGCTAGCACCCATGTTGGGCTAGCACCCATGTTGGGCTAGCGCCCATGTGGGGCTAGTACTCATAAAGCTTCCAATATCCAAGGGGCTACAGTATATCAGTTGGCATTTGCTTTGTACACCCATTAATCTAAAAATTCTCACACAGCTTCATTTTCCAGTAAGTCTCACTTGCTGGGCCAAAGATCGTAGACAGGTCCCAGTAACAGTTTAATCACTTCACCTTTTTCCAAAGCTCGTGCTTGTTGGGCTGTGGATCGTAGATCTTATCATTTAGGCCTTAGAGCCCTAAAAACGAGGGCTTGAACACTTAGAGTAAGGCTGGGCGCCCTCCAGAAGGGCACAAGGCCCACCGGACAATCATATATAACCTTAGGGAACCTTCCTAAAGGGTACCCTCTGGGGGCGCCCTCAGCAGCCTATGACGGCGCCCTAGTCATGGTTTTCACCCTTTACGTTTTAGGCCCAAAACCATGACCGGATAGGCCCAAATGGAGGCTACAAATAGTAACCTTGGGATCATTCCCAAGGCATGACCAAAACAGACTAAGAAAACCCTAGTTTTCCCATATTGTACTCACAGCCAATACATTTTTAAAAGGTAACAAACTTTGTTTTAAAAGATATATTTGAAATCATAACAAACCTTATTTTATTTTAAAAGGTAGAAAACATTGTTTTAAAATATATATTTGAAATCGTAACAAACCTTATTTTATTTTAAAAGGTAACAAACCTTGTTTTAAAATATATATTTGACATCGTAACAAAATTGTAACAAACCTAATTAGTGGGATAACAAAACCTAGAAACCTATTATAAATACATTAGTTAGTGGTGAGTGAATTAGGTTATTCATTATTCACAAAACTTTTGAGAGGCAAGAGAGAGAGAGAGATAGAGAGAAGAGGCTTGGAGAAGAGGAAAGCTAGAGAATCAAAGGGGAATGAGAGGATTGCACTAAGAATAGCGAGAAAACTAAGGTAAGAGGGGAGATTATGATTAACATATGGGTTTAAGAAGCAATTGAGTGTTTGGGAGCTTTTAGATTATAGCTTAATTTTATGAATTATGATTAATTGTGTTGATTTTCGTGCTCTTTGTTGATGACTGAATTGAATATGTGCTAAGTTGTTGACTTCATGCTTTTACTTCGTCAAAACTCATGTTTGATTTTGTTATTTGTGAACTTTGTGAAATTTGGTGAAATTAATGAATAACATGATAATTGGTGTTGTTTATGATTAATTGAATTGATTATGAGTATGATTATGTATTTGGGTTATGAAATTATGAGGTTATATTGTTTGGGGTAAGTTGGGATTATGGTTGTTGTTCTTGTTTATGTGAAAATTGCTTAAATTGGTGAATTTGAATGAATTATTGACATAATTGATTTTAAGTTGATTTTTGTTGTTAATTAAGTGCTTATGAACATGTTGATGTGATTAGAAAGTTGGAATTGTTGTTGTACAAATCTATTTGGGATTTTAAGTTGTTTTGGAAAAAAAATGGGTTTTTGAGACGAACTTTGAAAATTAACCGAAAATCTTGTGAAATTCATATCAATTGATGTTTTGTTGTGTAACCATTGTTCAATTTAAGTGTATTGTTCATGGTTAATATCTGTAAATTGATTTTGGGTTGATGGGGATCAAAAATGGGATTTTTGGGCGAGTTTTGAGTGATTCCCGTAGCCGTAGCGACCATTGACAGCAACAGCTTTTGCTGTTATGTCCCTTTTTTCACTAGTTTCTATTTTGAACTGGGTTTCGGTGTAAACATGAAAGTTGTAGATATGGATGTTAGATTTCAATTGCCATTGGTTGGACTTCATTTAGATTTCTAGAACTTGAGTTATGATCAAAATACTACAAGTAGGTCATGACACATTTTTCGTGAAACTTCCGCATACTTTTTCAATGAATCTTGAAACATCCTTAAAATCAACAACGAGTCTAAGGAATCATTTAGAGTTAATAAAAGAGTAAGTAATTATGAAGTTGCAAACCTTAATGACGTTTGGTGTAGTTTGTGTGATTAAATCATGAAACTTAAATTATGAGAATGTTGAAGATTGTAAATACTTGTTGTTGTGATGGTTGTGATGCGTTGCTGTTTTTTATGATGCTATTGATGATGATATTTATGATGATATCGATGATGCTATTGATGATGCTATTGATGATATTGAATGATGTGTGATAATGATACATGTTATGTGTTAAGTGACGATGTTTGATTAAATGATGATGATATATGTTATGTAATAAGTGAAAATGTTTTATTAGGCGATGATGTTATATGTTATGTATTAAGTGACGATGTGTGATCATATGAAAGTTTATATGATAAAATGACGATCTTAATAAGCGACGATGTTTAATCATATGAGAGAATGTATGATAGTGATCATGATGTTGTTGTCGAGTCTTATGTGTACTTGATGTGAGTCGAATATATGAATATGCATTCATTCATGAGTCAAGTTAAGCAACGATGGGATCACTCGGTAAAATATCTCCGATATCCAAAACCCGGTACCACATGCATTTAGACTCTTTAGGCGCATTACATACACTTGAGTCATGTTTGGTAATGTCTTGGCATGTACTTGTTTTTTTTTTAATGTGATAAATGCTTAATTGATGGATTCTTGTGATTGTGATTGAATTACAAATGAATTGATGATACTTGATGAATCTATAGTGTATGATATATGATTGAGATTTGCAATTGAGATTATAATTGAATATGAATGTGATATATATATGTTGAGTTATGTAACCAAGCTTGTTTACTTAAATTATTATGTATTGATTGTTGATGTTGCTTGCCTGACATACATGCGTTTATTATTCCCTTATGTGGAGCATATATCTTACCCTCTGGTGACTTTGGTCACCTCATCCTTGGGTGAATCCCTCACGGATGTAGACTTGCAGGTTGAGGAATAGCTTATCGTGAGTATGTCGAGAATGGTGTTTGCCTACTCGAGTTTATCTGCTTTGGAGTCTAGCTTAGGAGCTCTGATTAGGACCTGGGGTTTATTTATGTTATACTATGAGATCTTTGGATCAAACTTTGTTGAGATAATATGTTAATTTATATGTTGTGACCGAGACATGACATTTGCTTTGATGTTAATTATGTTTTATTTCGCTGCGATGAGATTTAACTGATGAAGTTTTTATCATAAATATTTGATATGAGACGTATTTTGAAATAGTAAAGTTCCAATGTAGGATAAATGCGTAATTTACCTTTATATTTATGTTCTCGGGGATTGGGGCTTTACAACTTTGTATCAGAGCAGGTCGGTCTAGTTCGGGCCAACACTTGGTGATTATCATGTTGTATGCGATATGTATGTGAATACTGTCGATTCTCTTTCTTTCTAATTAGGTGGTTCTAGTGTGTTAAGTTCGAGAGTGGTCTTTGTCTTGTGAATTTTGGCGATGTGGATTTTAACCTGAATATGGTTTGTTTTCCTTTGGAGCATATGGAGGTGATTTTTGGAATGGATTGGTTGCTAACTTTTGGTGTTAACATTAACTGTTTAACCAAGAGTGTGACTTTTCCTAAGTCGGAGGAGCGTGATGTAGGGAAGTTTTTGTCTGCAAGGTAAGTAGGAGCGTCATTGGACGAAACGGCTCAAGTGTTTGTTATGTTTGCTTCGTTGAAGGTTGGAAGTGAAGTTCAAGTTGATGATTTGCCGGTAGTGAATGAGTTTGCAGATGTTTTTCCAGATGACATTACTGACTTACTGCCGGAGAGAGAAGTAGAATTTATGATTGATGTTGTACCTGGAATTAGTCTTATATCGGCGCCGCCGTATCGGATGTTTGCTTCTGAGTTAGGTGAGCTGAATAAACAGTTGGAAGATTTGTTAGAGAAGAAGTTCATCAGGCCGAGTGTTTCGCCGTGGGGAGCGCCAGTGTTGTTGGTGAAGAAGAAGGATAGTAGCATGAGGCTGTGTGTGGATTATCGGCAGTTGAACAAAGTGACCATTAAGAACAAATATCCTCTTCCACGGATAGATGATATGATGGATCAGTTGGTTGGTGCTCAGGTGTTTAGTAAGATTGATTTGAGATCCGGATATCACCAGATATGAGTGAATTCGGAGGATGTGCCTAAGAGTGTGTTTCGAACGAGGTATGGACACTCTGAGTATTCTGTGATGCCATTTGGTGTGACTAATGCACCTGGTGTCTTCATGGAATATATGAATAGAATTTTCCATCGGTCGTGTTTATAGACGATATCTTGGTATATTCGAAGTCCAAAAAGGAGCATGCAGAGCATTTGAGGATCGTGTTGCATATTTTGAGAGAGAAGAAGTTGTATGCCAAGTTGTCGAAGTGTGAGTTCTGGCTGCAAGAAGTTGTCGAAGTTTAGGCGGGGTGCTTATGCAGAGTGGTCAAGTAGTGGCATACCACTAGTGGAAAATATACATTTTACAACATGGTCAAAAATGTTTTCACAACAGTCGAAATAATACCTGATGTAATAGTTAACACGGTGGCATTTTTGAAATTACTAACAACGTTTTCACATCAGTCGAAAGGAATAACTGATGGGAAAAGTGAATGATAAAAAGTTTTCACAACAGTTGATATAATACCTGTAGGGAAAGATACACGCGGTGGCAGTTTTGTAATACTGAGAGACTACATTTTACATCAGGTGCTTATGACCTGTAGGGAAAAAGCTTTCAATATTACATTTTTCCCTTTTCCCTCTTCTCTGAAAACGTAACTTTCCCTTTTCCCTCTTCTCATCCCTTTTCCCTCTCACGCGGTGGCCTTCTCCATTCACGCAAACCTTCACGCAAACCTGGCCTTCTCCATTCACGCAAACCCTTCTCCATTCACGCAAACCCTTCTCCATTCTCACGCCGTCTACTGTTCCTGAGCATCTTCCTCACGCCGTCTACTGTTCCTCAGCAAACCCTTCTCATTTGTAAGTACTTTTTCATTCAACAAAATCAGATCTTCTTACGAATTTCGATTTACACTCTCTTACGAATTTCGATTTCAATTATTGCTCCCCCAATTTCAATTTTTGAATTTCGGTTTCAGATCTTCTTTCTCCTTCCCGCTTCCGCCTCTACCACACCTAATCCAGGTTCGTCTCTTTCTCAGCTTTGTTCCATCACTCATAGTTTTTAGCTTATTTTTAATCGATTTGTTCGAGTTTTTAGCTTTTGGGGGTAAACTAAGCCATGCCCATTTAGTATATGTGTTAAATGTGTTAAATGATGACAAGTCCTTTTTGAAGTTTAAAAGTTGGAACTTGGATAATTTCCGTTGCTGTTATTTTCAATATTTGTTGTGTTTTGTTTATA
Organism: Medicago ruthenica; assembly: GCA_018208015.1. Lineage (NCBI taxonomy): Eukaryota > Viridiplantae > Streptophyta > Magnoliopsida > Fabales > Fabaceae > Medicago > Medicago ruthenica. Next base: position 74,050,232 of record CM031371.1, read on the forward strand.
TTTTGGTCTGTTTTTCTTTGATTGTGAGAAGGTGGGAGAGAATGACACAAAACCCAGATGGTACTCCATATTAAATTCTGAGAAATCCGGAAGTGTTAATCAGCTAAATTTGAAAAGATATTTGTTTTTGGGAAAACGATATGAATCAACTGCCGCAGAATCTAATGCAACAAGTTCCCCATCAGCTGAGAAATTTGAGTACCAAGCTTAGGTATTGCCGTCTTTCGTATGTGTGTGGTCTGTTGCCTCCAGCTCAGTTGATAATATATTGTCATATTTGTTTTGGCAGGTTAGTCGGCTCATGGACCTCATTGTTAACAGTTTATACAGTAACAAGGAAGTGTTTCTCAGGGAACTTATTAGGTATGTTCCATCACTATAGTAGGCGTTTTTGCATTTTTTTTCTGTTTGTCTTGAAACCTTTTTGGCAGAACTAGAAATTGTTCAATAGCTGGGTGATACCAGGTATAATTACTACTATATAGTTTGAGCATTGGTGAATGTTATGTTTCAGTGTTATGGAATATACTCAACTATGTTCATAATAATTTTAACTTAATTTTCCCTTTTAAGAGCATACCTTGGTTCTGGTTTTCCCTCTCCCCCACTAGATTGCCACAAAGTTTCGGTGTTCATTCTGAAAAAAGTTACTTAAGCTTCTCTCTCTCTCTCTCTACAAGAAAACTATTTCTAGAAATCAGTGCAATCTAGTGTTAGAAATCTCCTATAATAGCAAAATCTTGGGAAGGGCTGGCCCTGTTATGGGTTTTATTGTTTATAGGTTGTTTTACCTTGATTTTACAAAGGGTTAATTCCACAAGTTGAACCTTTCGTAGTTGATCCATGTGATAGAGATTCGACAAGTTGAACCTTTGAAATAAAAAAAAAAAAACCTTGTGACCAAGCTACACCTCAACCACTTCTATAAATATTGTTGAAAAAGCCAAGTAACCTATATCTCTGGTATTAATTAGATGTTGCATTGTATTATCTAGTTTGTAAATCCATGCGTTCTTTTTCACAGTAATGCAAGTGATGCCTTGGATAAGCTGCGGTTTTTGAGTGTTACAGAGCCTGATCTGATGAAGGATGCTATTGATTTTGATATATGAATTCATACTGATAAAGATAATGGGATTATCACTATTACGTAAGTTAATTATCTTTTGATTAATTTTTTTCTTTATTTTAAATGCAGTTGGTGTTGTAACTTTCTTTTATGCAGTGATACAGGACATTGGTATGACTAAGCAGGAACTAGTTGACTGTCTTGGAACTATTGCTCAAAGTGGAACTGCAAAGTTTTTGAAAGCTCTAAAGGTGTTGCCTTGTTTTGAGAAAGATTTAGGATTATGTTGACCTTGTTCTATTTTTCTGTTAAGTATCTTTTGTCCTGACGAAGGTGTTTCATTCAATAGGATAGTAAGGGTGCTGGTGCTGACAACAACTTAATTGGCCAATTTGGTGTGGGATTTTATTCTGCTTTTCTAGTTGCTGACCGGGTAGGTATTTTTGGATAAAAGTGATGCTGATGTGGTACTTCATTTGAAGTTTTTAGCTGGCAGTTTATATATGTATATTTTTTGTGGTTTGAAGGTGGTTGTCTCAACTAAGAGTCCTAGATCCGATAAGCAATATGTTTGGGAAGGAGAGGTAAATGCTAGCTCATATACCATAGCTGAGGAGACGGATCCTGAGAAGCTGATTCCAAGAGGAACTCGCCTTACACTGCACCTTAAGGTATGTCGAAAATTCCCATTTACAACCTTCTGTTATTAGTATATTAGTTTCTTTATTCTGGAGCTTATGGTTGTTTGTGCATTTTTCCCATGGCTTGTTTTCAGAGGGATGACAAAGGTTTTGCTCATCCAGAGAGGATTGAGAAGCTTGTGAAAAACTACTCCCAATTTGTCTCATTTCCAATATACACTTGGCAGGAAAAAGGATTCACCAAAGAAGTATGACTATGCACTCTTGATCTTTTTGTTTTAATGATGCTATGTCTATTTTTGAGATTGTTTTGTTCCCTAGCCCTTTCATGAAAACTGGATGTGGAATTGATTTTTAAGCTTTTATCAAAACTTGTCTCATTACAGGTGGAGGTTGATGAGGATCCAGCTGAGGCGAAAAAGGACAACCAAGATGAGAAGACTGAGGTAATGTTTTGATTACGATGTGTATTCCCTGAACCAATTGTCCATGAAATTATGATTACAGACTGAGGTAATGTTTTTATGATACATTTATAAATCACTTTGCTGAAATTTTGCTTCTGTGTGTTGTGCATGAAGGTGCGGATCATGAGGAAACGTTTGGTCAGAAAGGCTTTTGACATGATTCTGGGGATATCCATGAGCGACAACAGAGAGGCATGATCTAATTCTGAAAATTTGTAGTTAGAAAGCTTTTTTCATTCTTCTTACGAAGTTGTATTACTTGTCTCTTTATAAAACTTATAGAAATGCTTTTCCTGTTAATATTTTACCAGCTCCTTATCTGCTTAATTTGCATAATGGACCATAGGGTATCCATGTTATTTGAATAATGCAGTGATATCCATGGGATGGTTTACTCTTGCTACAGGAATTCCAATTGACAAAGTAGCATTATTGGATCAGGAAACTCGTAATTATATTGGGAAAAAGTTGTTAGAACTCACATTGAGGGAGTTATTTGAATTCAGATTTATGCAGGCATGTCATTCCACCCTCTCTTAGTATATGTCTATATGTGTAAAATTATTAAATGTCGTTGATACACTGACTGTAGCATCAGTAATAAGAGAATTCTAGTCCAAGTATAGAAAATCTGAAGTGTAGCTGCTGGCATCTTATATGACAAAATTTTGGATTAATATGTAGTTTAGGCATCATTTAAAACAAGTAAATATAATTTACTGTTGAATGATGTAGCGAAGGAGTAGGTTTGGGTGAGACACTATTAATATCCTCTTCACTGGCATATTATCCTTCTACAAATTTCCTTGTTGGAAGCTTGTAAACTAGTTAATATTTAAGAGGAAAAACCTTATACTGTTTTTTTTTTTTGCGTAGTTTACATCTTATACGCTGTATAGTGCAAGGTTGACATGGTGTAACAAAGTTATAAGTGATGACTGGGGTTGCTGTAGAGTTATGAATACTAATATTAGGATATCGTAATAGAAACAATTCCTATCTATCAGAGAGATTGTACTATTGATAAGAAAGTAGAAGATACAAAAGTAAGTTCCTGTGGTAAATTCTTGTGGCCCCAAACTATAAAGCCAAAACTGAAATGGAAACACACATGACGCCCCTTCTCTTCCTTTGAACCACCCTATACAACATTTTTGCTCTCTCTCTCTCTCTCTCTCTCTCTCTCTCTCTCTCTCTCAACTAACTGTCTCTTCCATTTATTTCGTGTGGGTGTGTTCTCTGATTCTCTCCCTTTGAACTGCCATGTATAACATACACGTTCCCTCTCTCTCTTGTAAAAACTTTTCTTTCCATTTCCCCGTGTGTGTGTGCGTGTGGGTTTCTTTATGTGTGTCTTCTCACCAACTGTGTGTGCGTGTCTTATCACTAATTTGGCCTATTCTGAAAATCCTGTGGTTTCTCAATGAAAACACCAGTTGGCAGGAACAATTTCTGTCTAACAAAGAGAAATTGTATCTTTGTTAAGAAGGTAGTAAATATAGAGTAAGAGAAAATGTTCTCAGTCAAGGCTCTCCTGTGCCCCCAAGCTATAACCCAAACAGAAATGGGAACACAGGACCCCCTTCTCTCACTGTAACTATCCGACAGATTTGTTCCCTCCTCATACTATCTCACAGATTTGTCATTTACATGTTAGTCTCCCTCCTAAACGGTGAATCAGCCCATATAAGTGATCATTAGGCCCCTTCTTATAACTAACCGGGTCTAGGAGCCATCGGGTAGAATCAACTTTCCTGCCTTGGTGGGAGCTACACTTTTTAGACTGCTAGAGTCAAATTCACTTTTTTTCTTTTTCTCCCAAATACCAAGTTTGTAAAAAAGATAAATACAATGATGTCATATTTGTTCATAGTTTCAAACAGCTACCTACTTTGTGTTCATCAGATTCACTTTCTGTTATGTTTTATAGATTCATGTTTTCATTGTTAAAATGAAGTTTTCCTTTAAACCAAGCATCTCAAAATCTGATTTTGTAGTCTTTTCTAACCTTGGAAGTGTTTTAAATGCAGACTGATCCTAATTGGGGTAATTTCTTATATAATGAAGCTACAAAGACGATCAATCTTATTGATTTTGGAGCAGCACGGGATTTCCCCAAAAGTTTTGTTGATGATTATTTAAGGATGGTTGGTTCCTTTCCTTTTTACTTTATCTCTTTCGTATCTGAAACTAAAGATTTAAAATTTTATTTCGGTTTATTGATTTCTCTTTTTAATTATTGTTTGCTGAGATTTGAGCATTCAAGCTAGCTAGTGAAAGATGTTATTCTTGATTGCTTTTTTTAATCTTCTATCTTAAATTTTTTTCTTCTGATATGAAATAAAACAACCACCTTATGCCGACTCTATTTTGAAAATTATTTAAGGTAAATTATTGGTTTTACTGAAGTTGATATTTATATAGAGTAGAACATGGTTAAAGATTATGTTGATGTGGTTCTGATGTGGTTAAAGATTACTGAAGTTGACTCTATTCTGACTTGTTTGTACTTGATTGAGTGTACCTTCAATACAACAGGAGTTTTAGCGTTGCTTTGCATTTCGCCTTTTTCTTAAGACGAGCTGCAAATTCATATGGATTCTTATCATTGTTAATTTTTTATGATGCATAACTGATTAGGTTCTAGCATGTGCAAATGGAGATAATAATGGCGTCATTGAGATGTCCAAGAGACTTGGGTTCCTCACTGGAATGGAATCTGACGTGATGCTAGATGCCCATGTACAAGCTGGTTTTATTGTAGGGTTCCTCAAGGTCATTTACTATTTTTCTTCTTTTTATAGTTACTACCAGTGGAAAGACGCATCGTGCCTATATGTCTGCTTCTTCTATTGCGTTTTATTGTATATACATTTGATTATATTTTATTGTATAAATATCCATTTTAATTCAGAGTTGTTTGTTTTAGTTTTATAATATCTATATTCTATGAACTTATATTTTAGTTTTCAATATTATTGTTGTATATTTTTAATATAAATTTGAAAATAGTTGTGCTGTTAAAGGAGGTAAATTTATGTGATTGAATTTTCCATGAGGTCAATAAATTTGTTTAGAAATTGATCAAGGCTTCTAAATATCTTGTAGCACTTAAGCTCAACTTAAATTTGTTATAGATCCTGAAGGAAAATATGAAGCCTTGGAAAAATATGGAAAAGATTTAATATAAAAGAAAAGAGCAAGTGTTAAGCTTGCTTATTAAGCAATTTAAAAAAAAAATATAGATTTCGCATCAGTCCTTAACTTATACCTGATGTGAAAAACACATATTTTACATCAGTCCTTAACTTATACCTGATGTGAAAACCCGCTTTGTCAAATTTTAAAGTGCATCTATTACAACAGTTGAAATAGAACTGATGTAGAAAATAGGTTTTCACATCAGTCCGTACCCGATGTAAAAAGTAGTGCACATACTACATCAAGCCACCTTACATCGGTTGGCAACTGATGTAAAAAGTCATTTTCGACTGATGTAAAAAGTCATTTCTGTAGTAGTGTACGCATCGAGGCAGTTGAAAGTTCATGAGAGGAATTATCCGACCCATGAATTGGAATTAGCGGCAGTGGTGTTTGCGCCTAAGATTTGGAGGCATTATCTCTTAGGTTCGAAGTTTGAGGTGTTTAGTGATCATAAGAGTTTGAAGTACCTGTTTGATCAGAAGGAGTTGAATATGAGGCAGAGGCGTGGGATGGAATTCTTGAAGGACTATGATTTTAAGTTGAGTTATCATCCCGGTGAGGCGAATGTGGTAGCGGCCACTTTGAGTAGGAAGTCGTTTCACATGTCGGAGCTCATGGCGAAAGAGTTAGAGTTGATTGAGCAATTTTGAGATCTGAGTTTGGTGAGTGAGCTGACTCTGAATGGTGTGAAGTTAGGGATGTTGAAGCTGACGAGTAACATTATCGAAGAGATCAAAGAGGGTCAGAAAGTGGATTCGCAGCTTGTGGATCGTTTGGTGTTGGTTAACCAAGGCAAGGAGGTAGACTTTGGATTGGATGAGAGTGGAGTGCTGAGATTTCGTGGTAGAGTTTGTGTGTCGGATGCACCCGAGCTGAAGAGCAAGATATTGGAAGAAGGTCATCAGAGTAGTTTGAGTATTCATCCTGGGGAGACGAAGATGTATCAAGATCTGAAGAAGTTGTTTTGGTGGCCAGGAATGAAGAAGGATATCGCTGAGTTTGTTTATGCTTGTTTGGTTTGTCAGAAGCCCAAGGTTGAACATCAGAAGCCGTCTTGAGTAATGCAACCGTTGTTTGTGCCAGAGTGGAAGTGGGATAGCATTTCTATGGATTTTGTGAGTGGTTTGCCGAAGACTGCGAAGGGTTGTGATTCAATTTGGGTGATTGTCGATCGGTTTACTAAATCAGCGCATTTTATTCCTATTAAGATTAGTATGTCTTTGGATAAGTTGGCGGAGATCTACATTGAGCAGATTTTCAGATTACATGGTATTCCTTCTAAAATTGTGTCAAAAAGAGATCCGAGGTTCACGTCTAGGTTTTGGGGAATTTTGCAAGAAGCGTTGGGAACTAAGTTGAGATTGAGTTCCGCTTATCAACCTCAAACTGATGGTCAGTCGGAGAGGACTATTCAGTCTTTGGAAGATTTGTTGAGAGCTTGTGTTTTGGAGCAAGGTGTAAGTTGGAGTGAATGTTTACCGTTGATTGAGTTTACCTACAACAACAGTTTTCATTCGAGTATTGGTATGGCACCTTTCGAAGAATTGTACGGTAGGAGATGTAGAACGTCGTTATGTTGGTTTGAGTCGGGTGAGAGTGCTTTGATTGGACCGGAAGTAGTTCAACAAACTACGGAGAAAGTTAAGATGATTCAGGAGGAGATGAAGGCATCTCAGAGTAGGTAGAAGAGTTATCATGATAAGAGGAGGAAAGATATTGAGTTTCAAGCCGGAGATCATGTGTTTTTGAGAGTGAATCCAGTTACAGGCGTTGGGAGAGCTTTGAAGTCGAAGAAGTTGACGCCGCGTTATCAGATTGTAGAGAAAGTTGGAGTTGTAGCGTATCGGATTGTGTTACTACCGTCGTTGTCGAATCCTCATGATGTGTTTCATGTGTCTCAGTTGCGGAAGTATGTGTATGATCTGTCGCATGTGATCCATATGGATGATTTGGAAGTAAGAGAGAATTTGACCGTTGAGACTATGCCGATGAATATCGAGGGACGGGAGGTTAATTAGTTGCGTGGAAAAGAGATCGTTTTGTAAAGGTGATTTGGGGAGGTCCTACGGGAGAAAGCATAACTTGGGAGTTGGAGAGTAAGATGAAGGAGTCGTATCCGGAGTTGTTTCCTTCAGGTAATTTCCGAGGACGGAAATTCTTTTAGGGGGTAGAGTTGTAACAGCCCGATTTTTAGGATTTATTTATTTAATTGTTTTTGCGTGTTTAATTGTTTAGTTTGGTGATTTATCGAATTTTGGGAGTTGAAGGGTATTTTTGTAATTTGAGAGTTAGTGGCATATTTGAAATATGTTAGAAGTTTAGAATTTGAATATTTGAAAATAGTGGTGTATAAGTAATAGGGGGTTTAAGTGAAGTAAAAGTGTAGAGGAAAATATTGTGAGTTAATCGTAACAAACCTTATTTTATTTTTAAAAGGTAACAAACTTTGTTTTAAAAGATATATTTGAAATCGTAACAAACCTTATTTTATTTTAAAAGGTAACAAACCTTGTTTTAAAATATATATTTGACATCGTAACAAAATTGTAACAAACCTAATTAGTGGGATAACAAAACCTAGAAACCTATTATAAATACATTAGTTAGTGGTGAGTGAATTAGGTTATTCATTATTCACAAAACTTTTGAGAGGCAAGAGAGAGAGAGAGATAGAGAGAAGAGGCTTGGAGAAGAGGAAAGCTAGAGAATCAAAGGGGAATGAGAGGATTGCACTAAGAATAGCGAGAAAACTAAGGTAAGAGGGGAGATTATGATTAACATATGGGTTTAAGAAGCAATTGAGTGTTTGGGAGCTTTTAGATTATAGCTTAATTTTATGAATTATGATTAATTGTGTTGATTTTCGTGCTCTTTGTTGATGACTGAATTGAATATGTGCTAAGTTGTTGATTTCATGCTTTTACTTCGTCAAAACTCATGTTTGATTTTGTTATTTGTGAACTTTGTGAAATTTGGTGAAATTAATGAATAACATGATAATTGGTGTTGTTTATGATTAATTGAATTGATTATGAGTATGATTATGTATTTGAGTTATGAAATTATGAGGTTATATTGTTTGGGTTAAGTTGGGATTATGATTGTTGTTGTTTATGTGAAAATTGCTTAAATTGGTGAATTTGAATGAATTCTTGACATAATTGATTTTAAGTTGATTTATGTTGTTAATTAAGTGCTTATGAACATGTTGATGTGATTAGAAAGTTGGAATTGTTGCTGTACAAATCTATGTGGTATTTTAAGTTGTTTTGGGAAAAAAATGGGTTTTTGAGACGAACTTTGAAAATTAACCGAAAATCTTGTGAAATTCATATCAATTGATGTTTTGTTGTGTAACCATTGTTCAATTTGAGTGTATTGATCATGGTTAATATCTGTAAATTGATTTTTGGTTAATGGGGATCAAAAATAGGATTTTTGGGCGAGTTTTGAGTGATTCCCGTAGCCGTAGCGACCACTGACAGCAACAGCTTTTGCTCTTATGTCTCATTTTTCACTAGTTTCTGTTTTGAACTAGGTTTCGGTGTAAACATGAAAGTTTTAGATATGGATGTTAGCTTTCAATTGCCGTTGGTTGGACTTCTTTTAGATTTCTAGAACTTGAGTTATGATCAAAATACTACACGTAGGTCATGACACATTTTTCGTGAAACTTCCGCATACTTTTTCAATGAATCTTGAAACATCCTTAAAATTAACAACGAGTCTAAGGAATCATTTAGAGTTAATAAAAGATTAGTTAATTATGAAGTTGCGAACCTTAATGATGTTTGGTGTAGTTTGTGTGATTAAATTATGAAACTTAATTTATGAGAATGTTGAAGATTGTAAATACGTGATGTTGTGATGGTTGTGATGTGTTGCTGTTTTAGATGATGTTATTGATGATGATATTTATGATGATATTGATGATGCTATTGATGATGTTGAATGATGTGTGATAATGATACATGTTATGTGTTACGTGACGATGTTTGATAAAATGATGATGATATATGTTATGTATTAAGTGAAAATATTTTATTAAGCGATGATGTTATATGTTATGTATTAAGTGACGATGTGTGGTCATATGAAAGTTTATATCATAAAATGACGATGTTAATAAGCGACGATGTTTAATCATATGAGAGAATGTATGATAGTGATGATGATGTTGTTGTCGAGTCTTATGTGTACTTGATGTGAGTCGAATATATGAACATGCATTCATTCATGAGTCAAGTTAAGCGACGATGTTAAGGACGATGAAAGCGACGATGGGATCACTCGGTAAAATATCTCCGAAATCCAAAACCCGGTACCACAAGCATTTAGAGTCTTTAGGCGCATTACATACACTTGATTCATGTTTGGTAATGTCTTGGGATGTACTTGTTTTTTTTTTTATGTAATAAATGCTTAATTGATGGATTCTTGTGATTGTGATTGAATTACAAATAAATTGATGATACTTGATGAATCTATAGTGTATGATATATGATTGAGAGTTGCAATTGAGATTATAATTGAATATGAATGTGATATATATGTTGAGTTATGTAACCAAGCTTGTTTACTTAAATGATTATGTATTGATTGTTGATGTTGCTTGCCTGACATACATGCGTTTATTATTCCCTTATGTTGAGCATATATCTTACCCTCCAATGACTTTTGTCGCCTCATCCTTGGGTGAATCCCTCATGGATGTAGACTTGCAGGTTGAGGAATAGCTTATCGTGAGTATGTTGAGAATGGCGTTTGCCTACTCAAGTTTATCTGCTTTGGAGTCTATCTTAGTAGCTCTGATTAGGACTTGGGGTTTATTTATGTTATGCTATGAGATCTTTGGATCAAACTTTGTTGAGATAATTTGTTAATTTATATATGACCGAGACATGACATTTGCTTTCATGTTAATTATGTTTTATTTCGCTGCGATGTGATTTAGTTGATGAAGTTTTTATCATAAATATTTGATATGAGACGTATGTTGAAATAGTAAAGTTTCAATGTAGGATAAATGCGTGATTTACCTTTATATTTATGTTATCGGGGATTGGGGCTTTACAACAACAAGCCTATTCGATTGGATGAGATAGACCGTCATTGGCAAAGGTTATTTATGGGTGAAGAAAGTAATGAAGATGGTTTTTCTGTCATGGAGGAGTGGAATGTTGTTCAGAAACGTCTCAAGAAAGTCCCTTATAATTTCCAGAAACTACAAATCAAAGAGGTTTTGTGTCAGTTAGCATTTCCAGAAACCACAATGTTGTATCCAAATGAGGCATCGACTAGTCGAATCCCTTCTTCGTGGGAGCGTGTTGATTCCAAATTTCTGGATAGTCAATCGTCACCAACTATGTCATCATTTCCTAAAAGAAAAGGTGCTCGTATTGGAAATTCATCACGTTCCCCACTTCCAACACCTACTCGGTTTCCAAAGCCTACACGGTTTCCAAAGCCTATTCATGTTCCAACGCCTAATAATGTTTTGATCCCTATTAATTATATGCCAAAATTCATGAAATCATTTATTGAAAAAATCATGGATCTTAAAGACGATGGGAATTGTGGTTTTCGGGCTATAACTGAGTTCTTGGGTTTGACCGAAGAAAGTCATATCATGGTTCGTAGACATCTTATTCAAGAGGTGAAAGATCATAAGAATGATTATGTGAAGGTATTTGAGAGTGAGGATCGTTTTAACTACATCTTAAATGGCTTGCATCCTCCCCAAAGTAGTAGTTGTACTGCACATGTAGATAAGTGGTTGACGTTTCCGGACATGAATCACATCGTTGCAACTTATTACAATAGGCTTGTAGTGGAGTTGACAAATCTCGAAATTGGAACTTCAGAATCTTTTTTTCCAATTAGAGGGGTGCCACTGCTTACGCAAAAAACCCCCATCATGTGTCTTGGCTTAATTTCCAATTATTTTGTTCTTGTTTTTTTTTAAAGATGATTGTCCACTACCTTCATCATCTACGGAGTGGAAGCTATACAAGAGCGAAGAGGCATCGTCATGAAAATTTGAGTATTTGGATCAACAAACTAGATTCCGAGACATCATGAACATTGAAAAAAGACACAACCGTCACTACCAAAAAAAGAGACAAACCAAGTCAATCCAATTTTGTGTGACACTCCTGAAAAAGCAAAGGAAGAATTTCAAGTTCTTGCGGAAGATGAAGATGATTCAATTTCACTTGATGATATATGACTGATTTTTTTGTCGGTGTTCATCTTTTTTTTGGACGATATTACACCGACATATTTTTTGCGGTCGATAATGTAACACCAACTTTTTCTGGCCAATATATAACTAATATTATATAAATTATATCAATATATGACTTTTATGTGGTGGAACATGCACCTACATTTTTATTGGTTATTAATGTTTCCGCATTTAATATAAATATATGTCTATGTTTTATCAATAATCTACTTTACGTTTCATTTTATTTTATTCTGATATTTGATATTTCATAAACTTTTCTAAAGTTAAACATGTTTGAAGATGCACAGATTAAAGCTCATGTCCAATACTCTGCTTTCAAAAAGACGATTAAGGTTTTTCTAACTTTGACTCACATTATGGATGAGTTTAAGACACAACTTAACAAATATTTTGTCTATCTTGGTGAAAATATTATACATGTCACATATTTGTTCAGATGACATGTGTAAACCTGAGGGCAGATAATGATGAAGACATGTGAAAAACAGTTTATCATCCTCGGGTTGTTCGTGACGATAGCAACATATAATTTATGTTTAGGTCAATGTTGAAAATAATATGTTATATTTTTGTGTTCGTTCCAACTGCATTTGCCAAGAATGTCAGTAATGATTTCATGTAATGTTGTGTAATGTGTTGTTTTTTTACACCTACGGCTGCACTTTTGTTGAATTTCAAACATTCGTTTAATTTTAACGAAATGTCAAATTGATTTAATCTTGGTCAATTGTAAAAGATTATGTATTGTTCTTGCTTATGAGTGATTATAATTGGTGTATAGGTTGTACTGTCTCTAGAATTATTGTTTTGAATTATAGGTAATAAATAGGCCGAATTTTGGCTTGGTTTTTAAAACAGAACCTGCTGTTTGCATAAATGATCGCAACACTGGCGGCATCTAACTGCCATTGAAATTTAACCGGCGGTAGCTAATTGCCGTGGATCCCTAACCGACGGCCAACTAACTGCTGATAAGGTTATATTCGTAATTTCATAGTGTTTCACAACAAACTTTGAAGTGAAAAAAGCAATTTTCTTATTTTTTAGACTACCGAACGGTAATTAACTACCGTTCGAGTTTTTTTTCGGTGCCTAAAGAGCAATCTCCGTTGGTTTTCATTCAATAAAAATAGTATAATTGATTGAACATAACAAGTGAGTTTGTACTTCATCTAATCTTATTAGCTTAAGTCCTTTGGTACCAAACTAAAAAAATTGTTCAATATATTGCATCTATCACAGACTTTCTCTATCCATCTCTCAGAAGGTGTGAATATGATGTATAATGTTCCATGATTTTCCTTCCGCAATAGGATGAAAAAATGGCAACATTAAATGATTCGATTATAAATGGCTCTTTTTCTTAAAACAATGATGTCACACACGCACTACAACTGTGTGCCTTAGAGCCGACACTAAATTTGATATAATATTTGAAAGCTTTGTAAAAAATAAAGAATTAAAATTTTCACGAGGAATTCGATTCCAGGAGATTCCCCTTACGTGTGTGTATGGTAAATTGTAAATTAAAATTATCAGCACTAACATGAGTTTCTTCATTGGATTCTCTCTATTCTCTCTCTCTCTCTCTCTCTCTCTCTCTCTCTCTCTCTCTCTCCCACTCCATGTGTTTTCTCTACCAATTATTAACTCAAAACATGCATGTATACATGTTGACAAATTTGTCATCATCTTTGGATTCTCGTTTTGCAGTTTCAGATGCTTTGTACCTTCTTTAGATTTTTACAATTTGTTCTATTTAGATACAATGTAGAAGATAAGGGTGACGAGGATAATGATAACCAGCATCTTTTTTTTATGTATAATCAAAAGAGCGTAGGCCTAAACAGGTTTTTAAGAGAAACCTAGATATTTTTTTTTTTATGTCAAATATAAATTATTAAATTGAGCTTCAAACATTTTAAATGTCGATAAAATTATAGATATAATACTAACGTGATGGTTAAGGTGAAAGAGTTAACGTGAAGTGATAAGGAAACAAAGTGTTGATCTCTCACATAGCATAAGGTCCAAAAATAAAATATTAATAGAAATTAATATGGTTAAAAATCTCTTAAAAGTGAATAATTTGAAGTTGAACGGCATTAAAAAAGTTGGAACAATCTCATTAACCAATTTTTTTTTTATTTTGAGGAATCATTAACCAAATAGATGTACATTTTTTGAGGAATATATTAGCCAAATATATTAGTACGTATTGCTAGTAATTGTTAGTGTTGGGAGTAAAATTTGAATTCTCGATCTTCTTGTCATTTTACTTCTTTATTCCCCCACTTCAGCCACCAAATCGACCTTATAAAAATCTCGATTACTAGCACAAGTAGTATAAGGTACCGTTTGACCCGACTTTTTTCTACTTCTCTACAATTTTAAGGAGAAGGTAGGCCAAACACAATATCTATTAAGTACTTACTAAAAAAATATTTTAAACATTTTTCCCTTCAGAAAATATTTTAACAATTTTTTATTTATTATAATTATATATTTGTACAATATTTTGCCAAACAACTTTTAACTTAAAAATAGCTTTAAAACTAAAAAAATAATAAAGTAACCAAACAACTTTAACTTCTTTCTTAAGACCCTTAATTTTAACTTTATTTTAAAATAGTTTTTGGACTGTAAAAAAGTCAGGCCAAACGATGCTAAGTATCTTTTAAATTAGTAGATACATTTACTATTTTTACTCAAAAAAATACACGGCTGTTGCATTTTTTTCAAATAAACTATTAATTAATGTCACTAAATGTCTTGAAATATAAAAAGTTAAAGTTTATTAAAGGGATTTTAATTAGGCATACCAATACACTTATTAAAAAAAAATAATAATACCAAGTCATACAAATCAAATGTAGACATTACCGAATATTTTATTAAAACAAAATAGAGCCACCAAATTGAAGAAAATGATCGAAATGAAACAATTGAAGAACAAAAGAAATACATAACCACCTTAAAACTAGTGGAAAAACAATCTCAAAGAAAGCACAACGAAAAAATGATGATCAACATTCCACCCCATACCCTCCAAATACATAAGGTAGAATCTAAAAGTAGCGGCTTAATGTATAAGACCATCTATAATGGTGGGTGCTTCACCTATTTAACATCATGTTAAACAGACACTCCCATTGTGGAACAAATAAACGTGGTGCTTGTATAGAAGGGTGGCTATGGAAGCTCTCTCTCTTCACTTTTGTAAGATCTCCTTAAATAAAATGTATTAAAATAATTGATTTTTGTTGAAATTTAATGATAGCGTTATTGGTGGGACCAATTTAGTAATTTTTTGAGCTGCGTTGGAGGGTTGAGTATTTATTCGATATTAATATTAAAAAACTGTAAAATTGATGTGTGTACATATATGACCACTTAAAAACTTAAAATGGATGCTCTATTATGGATGGTCTAATGTAATTGCTCCCACAAAGAAAAATATTTAAATCAAAATGTATATTAATATTTTTATGGCATTTTTAAGAGTAAATAAGGCATAGAACAAGTTTTAATATATGAATCATTTTTTGTCTACATATGTGACATTTTTATTAATAAAAAATAATCGTTTTTGTTGATATACAAAAATTTAAGATTTTAGTAGTTTTGCCATTGAACCGAGCTGTTCATTTACTCATTTGCTCCCACAAAGAATACTTATTTTTTTTGGAGGGAACATAAAAGAATACTTATTCCTCCATAGGTCCATATTTTGAGAAAATAATATAGAGAAATTTATACGATATCATAGACAATAAATTTTAATCATTTATCATCTCAATATTTATCCCTTCTATTAAACTAAAAACAGGCATTAATACAAAAAAAAAATATCATATTTTGAAAATAAAACACCGTATATAGATGGATTTCATTCATAAAATTGTGTATTTTGTAAAAGCTAATTAAAAATATTTTCCTTTTATAAGCATATAATAGACTGTATTCTTCCTATACTAGTGCAAAATGTATATGGATCTGCCACTGAATAGAACTCCATGCTAACGACCTACCACACTAAAAATGTAAATACATATGCATGCATGATTCCAAATCAAATCAAATCAAATTGCATCAGTGAATTAATAAGTAATGGGCAAAAACACCTCAAATTTAGACAGTCCCCTGCAGTGCAACCAAAACCGTCCAACTCAGATATCAGACCCCAGGTGACTAACTGACTATATATTATCTCAAGAAAAAGGGAGACATAAAAATAATATAAGATGAAATATTCAAAAACATTTACCTCATCATTTTGCCTCTCCATTTCTTTAAAAAAAAAAAAAACTTAAATTTTAGATAAAGAGTGGTATTATATGAAAAACACATAAATTTTATAAAATTAAGCATTTGCATGATAATGTAAATCATATCTATCAACATATTGACCAATCAAGATATTTATGTGTTAGTGATCATTTGATATGATAATGTAAATCATATTGATTAAGCCAAATCCTTGATCAGAAGGATACTATAGTGTAGATAAATCGAATATACGGGGAGTTGGATGGCTCAACTGCATTAAGTTAAGAGAAAATAGTTGAAGGTCAACCCAAACAAAAGAGTATATATTAATCAAACAAAGTAACAATCAATATTTGTCATTAAAAAAAAAGATAAATCGAATACGCAATCATGCAAATGAATCGATTTTCATGCTTTACAAACAAATAAGCGAATCTACCATTAAAAGAAAACTGATTTATGAAAACAAGTATTATAAGAACAAAAAAGTACTCAATAATTTGTAACCAAAACTCATAATTTGCATACCATAAATTGTAGTCATCATAATATATCACATAAAACTTGTAGGCTTTAACTTGAAAGGATTATAAACTAAACTATATTCATACTTCACTACATAAAGTAAAACTAAACTTATACCGATACATTATTAAGTGCAGAGAAGAAAAAAAGCTCTATATCAGGTGAAGAAAACAATGATATTGGTGATCTATTAATGGATGAGAATGCTGTAGGAGGAGTTACTCTTCTCTTCTTAGGAGCTGGTGGACATGTTAACACCTTAGGTATTCTGAACCTTTTAGCTTTTGGTGTAGAACACCCACTTGATGAGAATATTATTATATCTTTCTTTGTATCATCAACCTTCTTACTATTCGAATTCACACCAAGTTCTGTGTTTTCAACTGTTGTAACACACTCACAACTAGTACTTCTTTCCATTGCTTTTTTCTGCTTTCTATCTTCAACAAGTGCTTTTTGTAACTTCATTCTACTTCTTGTACAAACTGGTGCCATTTGATCTCAGGTACAAATATTAGTTGAAAATTAAAATAAAGTTTGTGTATGAAAAAGTGGAACACAGAAAAAGACTCTTATACTTTGAATGCTTTCTTCTGAAAACTATAGCTGTGCAATATATATTAGTAGATAAATAACATAAGTCCGTACTCATAGGAGAAAATTATATATATCTTGATTTTGAAACATCACAGAATCTTTGTGGTATAAAATTATTTGAAGGGTTGAAAAGTTTTGTCCTGTGACATAATATAACTATTAAAAAAAAGGAAAAGAAAAGATAAACACTACTATTACAGTAATAACTACTACCACTACAGAAAATATATTTTAATAAACTTGGTTCTACCAAATCCTTTTTGAGCCCTCTGAGAAGCAGTTTTCCTCTGTATGAACTTAAAGCTCAACTTTCTGCTCCGGGTTTTATAAGGTTACCCCACATTGAGTATATTATTTAATACCAAAAGACACACACAGAAAGAGATCTCATCTTTATGGTTTTGTACTCCTTTTTATTATTTTTTTAAAGTGTTTTAAGGATATTGATTAAGAAATCCATTAATAGAAACTTTGTTTTTGAAATATAAGTTTTTACTTTTGTTTTATCAATAATTACACAACTTTTTAAAACAAACTTACTAATTTTAACACTTTAACCAATGTCCCAAGAGAACTCATTAACATTTCCTTTTTTTTAATTTATACATGTACTCCTTTTTGTTATTTTTTAATTACTAGACACCCAAAAATCTTTGACATCTTCAGAAAGAAAAAAATAGAAAGAGTGATTTGATGAATCTGATATATGATAGAAAAAAAAAGACAGAGGTGTTCAATAAATATATGAAATTAAAGAGTGTTCTAATATAAGAGTTATTTCATTTTTATTTTCATAAGTCATTTAAGATAGTTTAAGAAAATAGTTTACAACTCGTATGAAAACAATTTAACTTTATTTTGTTTTTGTTAGAAATAACTTATACTAAGTGTATGCGACATATGAGACATTAGATAGCACCAAACAATTGTGCTGCCATGTTATAGTTAGTGACTCGCTATTAAATTTTTCGTCCTTGAAAATTTGATGATTTTTATTTTAATCCCTATAAAATAAAGCTGGATGCTTTCAACCTTACAAAAATTTTCATTTTGTTTTTGGTTTCGGATGGTCATTCTATATGTTCATATTAATGTCAATATTACGACTCTTTTATGTTCAAGGTGTGTTTATGTTATGCAAATTTATTATGTTTAATCCTTCTATGTCCATAATATGTCCAAGAAATGTTAAAAACATGTCAAAATTATATCGATTAAGGACAAAAAACAAAACAAAAAAATTTGTAAGTGTGAATACACCCCATTTGATTTTTTAAGCACCAAAATAAGAGTTTACTATATTTTTAGGAACAAAAAATTTATTTAACTCCAAGTCTTATTTATTTTTTATAAAGTGAATGCAGTGAGCAAAAGGAATTGTTTTGACCATAAGAGAGATGAATTTTAAACATGTTTTATCATAAACAATCAAATCAGAACTTTGGATAAAAAAAAATTTTCTTCGAAAATTACAGGAACAAAATCAAAACTCTGTTTTATCAATATCAAGAAGTGCTTTTTCAAAAGAATAATTATCAAGGGTGTATTTAACTTAATTATTTTTATAAGCCACACATATTAGGCATGTATATTGTATACTATAAAGTTATATGTCTCTGAATTGTTTTATATTTCTGTGGCTGGTGAAAGAGAACCAACACGATTGAAAATTTGACAAAATTTGTGGTATGTTGGAACCCAGCATTTGTCCCTATGTTGCAATAACGGAGATCACGTATCTTACGTTTCAAAGCTAAGATCTTTGCTTGCTCTATCCACAATGTGTAAAGACTACATTACCTAATAATAATTCTTGAAATACAAGTAAATTTACCTAATGTACTACAATATTACTACTTTTTATTTGGGTGGGTTTGGTTGAGAATTATAGCTGATGTCAAACTAATTAATGAATTCAAACAATCAGTACGGCCCAAATCATAACGGACAAAGCACCTTAAACAAGATAACAACAATTATGGCGATGAGCTAAAAAAAAAAAATACCACATATATATTAATTTTTTTTTTTCAAGTAACCCAGTGTCAGAAATTCACCTTTATGATGAATACGTGGAAAATTTAGGGTTTGAACTTTAACCATTGCATATATATAATATTGTGTCCCTATCAACTGAGATTTGCTGCGATGTCAACCTATAGGTGAGAAAAAACACAGGGGGGAGATTGTGTTAGCTTTTTCAAACTTTTTCTAAGTGTTTTGGTGATAAGAGTCTGATCCAGATTCAGAATGCAGATTAGTTCAAACACAAAGAGAGAGAAAGAGAGACACATATCAATTATACTGGTTCGTCCCACAAACCGAGAGTAGTCCAATCCCCTTGCACTTTCAAGGGATTTTCACTATAATCACTAAAGATTACAACTGCTCAAGCACACAAACAAGAGACTTCCAATGCTCAAGCACACAAGCAAGAAACTCTCGATGCTCAATCACAACTGAAAGAGACTTCTTATAATCTGACTTAATTAAATAAAAGATTGTTTGGTTTTACACTTGATATACAATTAGAGGTGTAAACAATTACAAAACAGAATAAGACACTTACTTGAATTTCTAAGATATGAACTTGGTAAGAAATTATTAAGTGTTTATGCTCTTTTGAATTTGACAGAGTAAGAGCACTTTTAAAAACCGCAGAGTCTTGTTTTTTCTTCAAGTCTTCAACTTCTTATATAGGGAAGGAATTGAGAGACGTTGGAGAGGTGCCAACACATAAATTTGTGTCTTTGAGAAGCTTCATCGTGAAAGTTGGAATGTCCCTTGATTTGGTTAATGCCGTTGAAAAGACATTTGAAATTCCTTTGCTGAAAAAGGAATTATATGTTCATTCCCTTTGTCCTTGAAGTTCTTTGTTTGTATCTGCACGTGATCAGAAGAAGACAAAGTGTACTATTTGAGTCTAATGGTATCATCTTCAGAAGACGACAAATCTGACGTGTCTTTCAGAGTCTTCATTCTTCTGAATTTGATGACCTTCAAAAACTACTTCTTTAGAATTCAGGACTTCATAGTCTGATCCTTCAAAAGCTACACTTGTTCAGAGTCTGATGTCCTTCAAAACTTCAGCTTCTCTATAGTTTCCAAATGCTCTTGTATGCATTCTTCTAGAACCAAAACTTGATGTATTGCTATGAATTTAGTATATGGTCCTACACTCTTGAACATATAATAGCATATCCAATTGTTCTTTTAATACATTGTTATTGAAATTCTGGCAGGTACTGAAACTGATAATAAAACAGAGTGCAAAAACGCAGAACAGAGTACGTATCAGAAGCAGCAAAATAAGAACAGAAAATAAAAGGAACACAGTTGATTTGTTAACCCAGTTCGGTGCAACTTCACCTACATCTGGAGGCTACCAAGCCAGGAAGGAAATCCACTAAAATAGTATCAATTCGAAGTCCTATGACACAGCCCCTGTTTCACAGCCCCTTCTCACATAATCACTACCCGTGGTATTTCTACCTAGGAACTCCTAGATATAAGAACCCCTCTTACCTCCTACTCAAGCAATCACTGCCCCAGTGATTGTATACTCTAAACAAACAAGGATGAAGACACACTTCAAAACATCAAAGTCACTTTTGCTTAAAAGCTTTAAGTGAATACAACTCAATAACAAAACAACCAACTCTAACACTTAAGTGGTGCACAGAAATAAAGCACAAAGTTTACAGACTCAAAACCTAAGACCCTCTCTATAACTTCTGTTTTGAATAATCTATTTTTCAATAGCAGCGTCCTCCTTATATAGTCTTCAGCAGCACATAATTCTGAACAAAATAATCTTCAACAGATATTGTTCTAAAATTCTTTAGAAGCTCATAGAAGCAAATATATTTTAGAAATATATTTTCCAAAGATTGCTTTGAAAATATTTTCTTAAATAAAAGAAACAAATCTTCAATCAATATCTTCACGCGAATTAATCTGCCTTCTAGAAACATCAGCTTGGATAAATCTTCAATCAAATCTTCGAAAGATACTGTGAGAGAATTAACAGAACCAAGGCACAAAAATGAACGTAGAAAACGTGCTTTTGAAATGCAGCTTCTGAAGGTCAACGAAAGTCAGCGTCTGAACAGTGCGTCTGAAGGTCAACGAAAGTCAGCGTCTAAACAGTGCGTCTGAAGATCAACGAAAGTCAGCATCTGAACAGTGCGTCTGAAGGTCAGCTTCTGAACAGTGCGTCTGAAGTACTGTTCCAGCTTCTAAACCAGCTTTTGAACCAGCTTCTGAAAATGCACACACTAAGTTTTCAGCTTCTGAAGATGTGTTGCTTGTATATTTGATTTTAGCAAAACATGTAGCCAACAACCAAATATCCAACAATCTCCCCCTTTGGCAAATTTTTGGCTAAAATCAATTTCTTCACGAAAAACAAGTTCTTCACTCAACAAAGCACACAACCATGAAGAACAACAAATGTAGCAACAACAGAGTCAGCAGCGGATGATTCACTACATTTCACACAAACTCCCCCTGAAACAGAAACGCACATACTCCCCCTGAAATATGACATACATCAGCAGCTTCTGGAACAACAAACACTGCTCCCCCTGAAACACACACTCAGGAACTCCCCCTGAACACAGAGACTCCCCCTGAACTACTGAACTGTTTCTGAAACAACCAAACTTTTCTCCCCCTTTTTAGCCAAACAATTTTGACAAAACACACATGTAAACACCAGGAGCAGAGAAACACAAGAAACAACAGATACAAACCAGATGCACTCAAATAGAGGAAAAACAAACACAAAGGATATAACTATCCATCACAGACCAGCATACCACATAACCACACACAGACACCACATTAGAACCATCATCAAAACTATTATCAGGATCAGAATCAGACAAACAGTACCTACACATAGTCTCCTCAGAAGATCAAAACAAAACTACAGAGTACAGTACAAAGTTGCAGACCAGAATCACAAAATGAAATCCAAGACATCAGTCAAAAACTTGACAGTCTTCAGCAACAGATGTTGTTTCATCATCAGACACACATTCAGATGCTGCTTAGTCAATGTGTGCTTCAGGCACATTCACAGGAATCTTCTTCCCAGCAATCTGCTTCTCAAGATCAGCAATTCTCTTCTGAACACAGGGCATGGCATCATGCTTAACAACATCTTCAGACTTACTAGGATACACTTCCTTTCCTTTTAGTGCTTTCTTCTTTGGTACAGGAACCAACACTTTGCTCCAACATTTATGTGGTCCAACAACAGAACTCTTTTTTGCAACAGGAGTGGGCCTGCTGTCAGCAGCAACAGCCTTTCCTTTCTTATTGTTCAGCCTCTAGGCAACATTTGCACATTTTGGTCTCCATTTCTTCTTGACCTTGGTTTTGTTTACAACTGGTTCCACTTTTCTTTGTTGAAAGTGTTTGGGGTATCCATGCAACTTGTAACAGAATGGCTTTATGTGCCCCTTTTTACCACAGTGATGACATACCCAAGGATGAGATGCCCTCTTGTTCTTAGAACCCTGAGGTTGGTTCTGGTGTTTCAACTTAGTTTTCCTCATCATTGGACCACATGTTTTAACAGCTGCAGTGAACCTTTTAGTTGGATTTTGATGTTTGTTGTTCAGAGTCCTATCATCAAATCCTATACCATTTGGTTTCCCTTGGTTCTGACTCTCCAATATTTCTTCAAGCATATCAGTACCCGTATTCAACATTCTGACTTGCTTCTTCATGTGATCAAGATGAGAGTTCAGTTGGGTTACCTCATCTTTGAGATCAGAGATTTGTGCTAGATGTTCACTTCTTTCAGACTGAAGTTGACTGATAGTTTTCTTCTGATTTTCCAGCTGTTTGCAAACTTCTTCATAGGTAGCCAGTTTTTCACAAGACAGTTCTCCATCACTTGACTCAGTATTAGATGATGTTTCAGAACCTGATGGTGTTTCTGAAACCTTGACTCCATCATCAGACATGCATTTACCAGTTAAAGCAAGAACATGGTTGGCTGATTCATTCCCCACTTCTCCTTCTGAGTCATTATAAGACATGCATTTACCAGTTAAAGCAACACCTTTCCCCTTCTTATCAGTTCTGGCTATTTCAAAATTCTGAAGAGATCCTATCAATTCTGTTGGAACAAAATGTATGAACAAGTCTCTCTTTGAGTTTTGATGATAACAAAGTGTTAAGAAGAAAATTGGATATGCTAATGCTTGATTCTAGTGTGCAGAACCATATGCTTAAAGATTGGTATCTAACAATGGTTCAAAGATCAAGTTAAGAGCAAAGGAATTTATTTAAGCTTATGTTGCAAACAGCTTCTGATGAGCAGCTTCTGAAGTGCTGCTTCTGATCAGCTTCTGAAGACAGTTCTGAAGACCAACTTCTGAAGGTGCGTCTGAAGGCAGCTTCTGAAATGCAGCTTCTGAAGGTCAACGAAAGTCAGCGTCTGAACAGTGCGTCTGAAGGTAAACGAAAGTCAGCGTCTAAACAGTGCGTCTGAAGGTCAACGAAAGTCAGCGTCTGAACAGTGCGTCTGAAGGTCAATGAAAGTCAGCGTCTGAACAGAGGTGGAGCGGCGTTCTTCGTGCACGGAAGAGGCGGAGGAAGGAGCGTCACTTCTGCTGTTGCGGGTGGAGGAACACCGATCGTTGCGTCCAGAACAGCCGCATTCACGCCTTCTCCTTGATTCGCCGATTCGAGAATTGGAATCAATCGATCTTGGAGGATCTGAATTGTGGAGCGCGATTCTCGTACGGTGGAGGAATGACTTGTGGTGGCTTGTCTACGAGTTCCAGCCATTTCTTCGGTGGATGGAGCGATAACTGTCAACCGTTACAGTGGAGGAACGTGCAACCGAAAATGGTTACGGCGGAGGATTGCGTAACAGAAAATGGTTATGGTGGAGGATCGTTAGACCGAGGCGGTTAGCGAACGATCCCCTCCTTCTAGCGCCAAATGATTTGTCTGGTAAGAGACCGATGAAGGCAACGGTGGCGGAATGTGCTCCGGTACGGTGGCGATGCATCTGAGCGGTGGAACGAAAGGTTCCTGCAGGAACGTTAACACTTCGATGATCAAGTCAGTAATGGAACGGAGAAAGAGTGCGTGAAAAGTGTGTGTAAAGTGAATTGTACCTTGAGGATAAAGCTACCTCACCCTAATATAGGCGCTCCATAAGCGTAACCGCCTCTGGGACGCGTGGCATGGGATTAGGAATGGCTGAAGGACATGTGTGCGGGCTCAAATGCGCGGGGGCGCGCTAAGGTGCGGTGTTGTGCACGATTCGTTGATGTGTGCCCTCAAATGACACCCCTTGGAGTGGTGGACGTCTGGTCCACGTATCGTTGTCTGGTTGGCCTTCTGGCCGGTCCAGAACAAGATCTGAAATCGCTCAAATTGTTATAATTAAATAACTTAAAAAACTAATTGATACGGAAAAAGCTTAAACTTAAAACTAACTTGTTATAATTAATTAACTTAAAACCTAAATGGTACCGAAAAAAAACTTAGACCAATTTATTATAATTAAACAACTTAAATCCTCTTGTGTATTTGATGGTTCAACAAAATCATATTGGATAAAATTTGAAGAAGTCCGACACATGAAAATCCTAGCTGCTATAAGACCGTGTATCTCCCCATTTCAACGCCAAACCTTCAATCGATCGGGTAATCCCTCACTCTCAAGCCAAACCATCAAGCGCCATCCACGATTTCTTCGTTCTTCTCCGTCGGCGGCAAATTTGCTTCTTTATGTTTGTAGGTAACCCTAAAACTGCTATTGCTATTACTTATTCCATGATTTTCAGCATGTTTTGTTTTATCACCGTTTGTTACTTTGTATTTTGAAGCAGAGTAAAATAGAAAGCTAGGTTTTAAGTTTTTTTCATTTTTTCTATCTTTATGATCTTTTTTTAATTAACAAGGACATTTAGATCCCATTAAAGATGGTATATATTAGTTATAGGCAACTCTCTCTTCATTATATATCTCTTCCCTAAGTTTTGTGCTTCGACTCGTGTTCATGCTTTTCCACTATTTAACAATGAACCTTTTGAATCTTTTTCAGCAATCCTTAATGGCACTTTCCTGCACTTCCCACGACAAATATCTCTTCATTTGTTTTAATAATTCATAAATGTTTGAACAAAATCTTTCATGTATGTTATCTTTTCAAATTTTTAAGTTGACACAGGCATACATACATACATACATATCGAGAATGCATGGTATAAAGGTAAGTAGTGCATCAAGAATCTGGTTATGTATGACAGGGAAACATGCGAAATATAGCTCGAGTTTGAAAATGGTCAATGTTGAGGTGAGCTTTGAATTCTCACGTTCGAGGACAAATTCAGCTAATGTATTGCATAGAATTCAATACAATAAGTTACGAATCTTTTGCTAGTTACAAATTCTAGCATAGCTATTTATCTAACTTATTTATTTTCTTACAGCTATTGTATTGCATAGAATTCCATTGCTTTGAATTCTTACTTAAATACAGAAAGCTCTAAATTGTTTCCATTAACTTATAACTTATACTTTAAATATGACCACAAATATTGACACATACTTTGAAGTCCAATAACTATTTTCTTTTTAAACGTAAAATGAAAATTTCACCCTCTGGAAACTAATTTTGAAAAACCCAAATTCATTGTTTTTCGAATTTTAATTAAAAACATAATCAAGGGAAAGTGTAGCACCACCAAAAAAAAACAATTCAAACAGGATGCAGATTATTCAGAAGCTATTTCCTCTTTTATTATTTTCTTTATCGCATTAATAAATATTAATTAATTAAATATGTTGAAAAATAAATAAATGTTATGCATCAAACCGTGCACATACACTAGTTATTTCACAATTCCACGGTGTGACAGCCTATGAGACAGACCCAAAATAACTCAAGATACAATTGTACATACTCACATTTTATGTGAGGGGAAAAAATCATGTATATCACTGGTTGAATGATTTCCTGCAGTGGAGATAGTATCATATTTTAGGAACTTGACCTTCCTCAGATGGTGTTAACCACACACTGGTTAGGTAATCCAAACTTCTTGTTGTGGCCAATTTGTTTCCTCCAAGGGTCATTATGTAATTTGTAGTGCAAAACCTTGTTTAATACAAAACTATGGTCAAAAAGTGATATAGAGACAACACACCAATAAATTGCATAGTATATTAATTTTAACTTTTCAAATAATGTTAATGACACAGCATCATGCTTCTGTTCCACCATAATGGAGCATTTGAAAAGCATAATTTGTTAAAAGGTTCTGTTAGCTTGACTTCAGAAGAGTTGTTTCTACATTGAAAACAATATTGAATTTTTTTTTTCCTTTTTTCAGCCTCTAGGGAGGGGGCATTCAATCAGCATCTTGTGCAATCAATTTGAATTTTTTGTGCTTCCGACTTCATTTTTCTGGCATTTAGTTGCACCATCGATTCTAGAATAGTTTTGACAAAGGAAGATAAATACCTGTATTAAAGTGGTGGTGACATCATCCTCTGTCAATTTTAAAAATTCAACTGCCCAATCATCAACATGTCCAAAAGCAGCTTTTTGCCTTTCAGCTTCAAGCAAAATAGAATCACGGTACAAGAATCTTTGCCAGATTTTCTGAACATTCGCTAACTTCAAATTGATTTCTGTTTCATTGAACCCCTGCATATCACCAACCATTCATACAATATTCTTGCCTAAAATGATAACTATATGCAAAGGCTCTGGATTTACATTCTATGAAATCAACTATGCAATGCATAAAAAAGGGGGGCGAAATGAATACCCGAAGAATCTTTATCATGTTTGGAATTTCATCTTCTGGTATTCGAACAGCAAAGCTATCATAGTTGAGTACATTTTCGTATGGCAAGAAAATCCCATCCTACAGAACAAGGAAACAAAACAGCAAAAGTTCTATAATCACCATCATTGATAATTTCAGTTCAGTCATTTAGTAACTGACTATCAACATGAAGATAGCTTCAATTAGCCTCTTTCATCACTAACCAATGCTCATGAATCATTTTGAGTACTAATGATAAGACTATGAAGATGAATCACAAACTATATCAAATTTTCTTATTTTACAAAGCTTGTTCGCTAGATCAAAAAGCTAGCTAGAAACACAATTAATAAAGAGCTTACAAAGCCATCTTTTAAATTAATTCCTGGGGAAAAAAAGGGCACAACCTATTACCTGAATGACCACAGGAATGCATCCTTGTAAAACACTGTCTTCCATGCGTCCACTCCAACCATCTCCAGGAAGCACCCCACAGAAAACAGAGCTTGCTATATCTGCATGATAGTTATCAGAACGTAGTGGGGTCACAATGACATCTTCTGCATGTTGTTTCCCTAGTTTTCCATCCTTATTGGGGCTTGAGCCAAACTCTGCTGCCAACTTCTGTCTTATACCCATACTATACCTGCATCATATTTTAAACTGGGTCTTCTATAAAATTACAAAAATAGATCAAAACATGAAGTAACCTATGTTAACAAACAGTATACCTAATAATGTTTGTTCATACAAATCTTCGGGCAACAGTATGTCAAGGTTACTAACTAGAGACAATGTGAACATACTTTGAACAGAAAATCTGTATCATAAACAAACTAGAAACTGAAGTTTTCTAGTAAACTTACGAGTCTTCTGGTCTCCCATGCGGGTAAGCTGGTCCCAAATTCCCATTGAAGAAAAACAGTGTCTTCCGCTTTTCACGGGGCCTGAAAACATAATTTTGGAGTAAGGAAAACAGTGTATTCCCGTTTCAAGAACTATATACATAGAACAGTAGCTTTAAGCATGACCAGAAAAAGCAACTGTACCAAGCCCAAAATTTTGAAGTCAACATGGTTGCATCAGGAACTTTCCAAGCAGGAAGCACGAGATCTTTGTCAGGATCAAAGCATGGATGAATGCCTCTTCTGTGAGTTGAAATCTTATCCCAGTTATCAGCCCAATAAGCTGTGGTTGAATGGTTATGTTTTGTATTCGTGTTTCCCCAGTGCACTAACATCATGCTGTTCCATATTTCCTTAGGGGCATAACAAGCACCTTCATCCCATGAAAAAAACTGCCTTCAGAGGCAAAAATGGAACTATTAGCACTTGCTTCTTACAAGCGAATACAATAGACATTACTCCCTCCCGAATGAAATATAAGCAAAAGTGATAGTTGAAAGGTCAATGTATGTGGTTAAAAATTTAGTCTACATACATCAACTTTTCAACTACCCTTTTTGCTTATAATTCATTATGGAGGGAGTACTTTGTTGAAATATTTCGTATTTACTATTATTTATTTCTTAGTTATGAGTCATTATATTACTCCTAAAATAAAGGAGTTGACTTTGTATTTTTCTCCTATAAAAGGAGCCTCTTTTCTTCATAATAAATCAGAACATTATCACTCATATATTTTTCAACATGGTATCATGAGCTCTGGTTGGGCTAGGGTGATATTGTAAAGCTTTCCCTAACTGTTCCCTAAAGCTTTCCCTTTATAGTTACCCGTTTTTTTACCCGAGCCATTTTACCCGACCAATCCAAACTATGGCTGACCCTAACCATACAACCCCTACCGGAGGACGTGGCGGCGCCAACAACAACAATACTGACGGCGGCGCCAACAACAACAACGGCAGAGGAAATGGCCCGCGGTACCCCACTTGGTGGCAATGGATTTACCATACCACCATTCAATTTTGTGACAGACAACAATTTTAACGGTGGATTCGGTTACGGCAGAGGTGATCCCAACAACCTTTTTGGGTCCGGTTATGGCTACCCATTTGATGGTGGTTACAGTAGCGCTGGATCATTTAACTCAGGAGGTGGAGGTCAAAATAACTCTCCAGGTTAATGTTCAGAAACTGGATGGCTCGAACTACGCTGAATGAATGGTCCCAAACTGCTCGACTTATTCTAGATGGCAAAGGGAAATTGGGTTTTCTTACAGGTGATGTTCCGATGCCTGCAGCAACACATCCTAATTACAGGTTCTGGAAATCTGAAAATTCTTCCATTATTGCATGGCTTATTAATACTATGGAGGTAGGTATGAGAAAAACATACATGTATCTGCCTACAGCAAAAGATGTTTGGGATGCTGTAAAACTGTCTTACACTGATATTAAGAGTTTCTCTCAGATTTATGATCTGAAATCAAAGTTATGGAATGTAAAGCAGAATGAGATAGATGTCACTACCTACTATAATGAACTGATGGCCCTTTGGCAAGAGTTGGATCAATGTTATGATTATAACTGGAAGTGTACTGAAGACAGTGTCCAGTTTATTAAGACGCAGGAGAACGACCGTGTCTTTATTTTTCTTGCTAGTCTCAACAAGGAACTCGATGAAGTAAGAGGTAAAATTCTTCGAAATAACCCGCTGCCAACTATCCGAGAAACTTTTTCAGAAATTAGAAGGGAGGAGGCTAGACAGAGAGTGATGATGGGAAAGTCAAAATCAGCAACTGATGGTTCAGCCTTTGTCACAAACAACTTCAATAAAGACAGCAAGAAATATGGTAAGAAAGATGGTAAACTCTGGTGTGATCACTGCGAACGTTATTATCACACACGTGAGACTTGCTGGAAACTTCATGGAAGGCCTCCTAATGTGAAAAAGAAGGGGGAAGGTCGTGCACTTCAAGCAACTTCTGATCAAGAGCCACAATCTTCCTCAAATGCATTTCCATTCACCAAGGAACAGCTAGACCAAATGTACAAACTCCTCGAGTCTCAAACACCTTCGTGCTCCATAGCCCAGAAAGGTAACTTCCCAAAATCAGTCCATCTTAGTGTCATTCCTAATCGTGCATGGATCGTTGATTCTGGAGCCACTGATCACATGACCAGTGAATCTAGTTTATTTTCTTCATATAAACCATGTGCAGAAAATTCCAAAATTAAGATCGTCGATGGCTCTCTTTCAGCCGTAGTAGGAAAAAGTTCTATTGTTTTGTCTCTTTTACTAACCATCCAAGATGTGTTACATGTCCCAAATTTGTCTTGCAATTTATTATCTGTCAGTAAGTTAACCACAAACAAAAACTGTCAAGCTCATTTCTTTGATACTCATTGTGTATTTCAGGATTTGATCTCGGGGAGGATGATTGGCAGTGCTGAGTAAAGTGGTGGACTCTACTACTTTGAAGATGAACCACAAAACAGACATCAATCTGGACCAATAAGTTCTTCTTCCGTTAAATCTTTTTTTGTTTCTAATAATAAGGATGACATTATGTTGTGGCATTTAAGGTTAGGCCACCCTAGTTTTAAATATTTAAGTTCATTGTTTCCTAAACTTTTTGTTGAACAAGATATTTCTTCACTTCAATGTGAAGTGTGTGAATTTGCTAAACATCATCGAAATTCTTTTTCAATTCAATCTTATAAACCTTCAAAACCTTTTTCAATGATTCATAGTGATGTATGGGGGTCTAATCGGATAAGTACTTTATCCAACAAAAAATGGTTTATCACCTTCACGGATGATCATACTAGACTTTGTTGGGTATACTTGTTAAAAAAAAAATCAGAGGTAGGTCAAATAATTAAAAAAATTTGTAAATTGATGCAGACCCAGTTTAACACCCAAATACAAGTGTTTAGAACTGACAATGGTACTGAATTTTTTAATAAGATTGTGGGAAATTTTTTTCTTGAAAATGGAATTGTGCATCAAAGTTCATGTGTTAACTCACCCCAACAAAATGGGATTGCAGAGAGAAAAAATCGGCACCTTCTTGAGGTGGCACGAGCACTACTCTTCTCTACCAATGTCCCTAAATATTTATGGGGTGAGGCTGTCTTGACAGCTGCACATTTAATAAACCGTATGCCATCCCGTGTTTTGAAATTTCAAACTCCTTTGCATAGTTTCTTGACATATTTTCCAATTACTTCAGTTCTAACTGATTTACCACTTAAAATATTTGGATGCACGGCTTTTGTCCACGAACATAAGCATCTTGGTAAACTTGAACCCCGTGCAATCAAATGTGTTTTTATTTGGTATTCACCTTCTCAAAAAGGTTATAAATGTTTTGATCCTAATACAAAGAAAATGTTTGTAACAATGGATGTTACTTTTTTTGAAAACAAACCTTTTTTTGGTAATGATCATCTTCAGGGGGGAAAACAAATGAAGATTCTCCTAAATTGTTTGAAAACTTAATTATCTCAGAAGATGTGTATACATCACATAATTCTATTTCCTTGGCATGGAAGTAGCAAGCTCAAAGAAATGAATTGTTGTTTCTCAGAGAAAATATGTTCTTGATCTCCTACAAGAGACATGTATGAGTGGTTGTAAGCCTGCTAACACTCCTATGGACCAAAGTGCCAAACTTTGGGAGAAATGGGACACACCAGTTGACACCGGAAGATATCAAAGGTTGATTGGAAAATTAATATATTTGGCTCATACTCGTCCTGACATTGCTTTCTCTGTTAGTATTGTTAGTCAATTCATGCATGCTCCATATGAAGAACACTTTGAAGTTGTGCACGGAATCTTGAGATACTTGAAAGCAACTCCTGGAAAAGGTTTATTCTTCAAGAAGACCAATGATAAAAATGTGGCAATATCAACTTCAGGTTATTGCACATGTGTGGGGGAACCTACTAACTTGGAGAAGCAAAAAAACAAGAAGTAGTTGCAAGAAGTAGTGCTGAAGCTGAGTTTAGAGCAATGGCTCAAGGAATTTGTGAAAGTATGTGGATTCTTAGAGTCTTGAAGGAACTGAAGATAGAGGTAGAATTCCCATTGAACTTGTATTGTGACAACAAGGCCACTATAAGCATAGCTCACAATCCTGTTCAACATGATCGTACAAAACATATTGAGATCGATCGTCATTTCATCAAAGAGAAGATAGACTCTGGTACTCTCTGCTTGTCGTTTGTCCCTTCCAATCAACAGACCGCTGATATATTAACCAAAAGATTGGGAAGAACAACATTTGAATACTTGATCAGCAAGTTGGGCATGATTGACATCTATGCACCAACTTGAAAGGGATGTTGAAATATTTCGTATTTATTATTATCTATTTCTTAGTTATGAGTCATTATATTACTCCTAAAATAAAGGAGTTGACTTTGTATTTTTCTCCTATAAAAGGAGCCCCTTTTCTTCATAATAAATCAGAACATTATCACCCATATATTTTTCAACATACTTCTTAGAAAAAATTTCAAGTCATCGAATAAACGATTCCCGTGGCACATACCCAGATGTGGTCCCTTCCTGATGAGCGATTCCAGTAAGGATATTGCTCAAGAATGTGATAGTGTGCGTTTTGATAATATTCCAAAGTAAGCGAGCTCCTCAACCCCTGATGCCTCTGAACTTGTTCAAGAAAAAGTGAGAAACATTGATATAAAACATGGAATATGTAGCCAAGACTACGTAGATGTATTCAATTACATATTCCAAAATATTTAGGATCCAAGAGTAACATAATCTGAGCATTTATGAAAATAAAGAACAAACAAGTAACAAAATACTGGAAGTATTTTTATCAATCCATCCAAAAAGAGGAAAAGAAACATCGAACTATTGTTTAGTTTGTATCCATTTTGAAATTACTACTTAGGCACATCAACATAAAGTAAATCCATGTACATCATAACATCGACGTTTGTAAGAATTATCATCCAACTAATCACACCTAATCACAGATTTTGTAATTCAGAACCATCTGAGAGCACTGTTAACATGCACAAGCATGAAACACTAAATCACTGATGCAGTCTACCTATAGACAATTCATATTCAGTAAATATAGCAGTTAATAAAATATACCTGCATACTCAAGTGAGGAGCATCATCAGCACGAGTTATGATGCATGAATCAAGAACAGGAACAAAGAAAAAATCTGCTTCTTCGCCATTTAGAGTTCGATGAGGACTAGCTAACAAACTCTCATAAATTGCCATCTGCAGAGTTGCAGGCCCGCGACATAAATATATTGCAAAAGAAATAAAAGTTTACTAGCTGAAATGCTTGTGAAATAAAATTCATGGAATACCTGAGCTCCGTACAGGTGCTCTGTCCATACCGTTGCATTATTGCCATCATAAATTCTATTTATACACTCTAACTTGAAATGGCGTCCCTAAAATAACAAAAAAGAATAAAAAAATTAAAATAGAAAAACATCAAAAAATTCTCTTGAGCTGTAATCAAGAGAGTTAACACTTAGATTATCCTCACCTCCAGTAGTAGGCTGTTGTACTCAGAGGGCAAATCGTAAATATATATAAGAGGCCTTTTCTTTGCCACCACAGCATTAAGATTGATTAATTTTTCATTAACATGAATATTGTTAGGGACATCAACCCGAGCAGGACGGAGCCAACTAGGCCACTCTCTTATAGAAGATATCACAGAAGGAGTACTGCAATCTGCTCCATACCAGCCATTATCACACTGAAAAGAAATCTTTATTCAATTTATCTATTGATATTGGATGGAAATGAACAGCGTCACACTGAAAATACACACATTAAGCAATCAAATGGAAATAAAATACGATTTATATTGCACAAAATGTGAGTAGTTTCATTCTATCCTACGACTGCTTTCCTTGAGAAACATATCTATATGATTTAAAGGAATTCCTGGTTGTGTTATGGTTTGTAATGTTGTGTTTTGTGTAATTGTTGTTTCTGTGTTGTATTATTGGTTGAATCCTCCTATATGCTTACGGTCCTATATTTATTTTAAGTTGTCCTAGTTAAAGAATCTTAAAATTGGGGACTCATGCAACTTCTTTTAAACTGTTGGAAATTTTAGATTCTATATTAGGTTTTAAAATTTTATTATTAAGTAAACTTTTACGATGATGAGTTTACATAAATCATTAATAATTTCTAATTGAAACATTATCTCTCTTCCAGGGTTATTCTCCTACATCTTCAAGTTATTTGATCACAAAATAATGATTGTAGTCGGCATCAATATTTAAAGGGATGAGACTTTTTCATGATGAATGTATATAAAAACTTGAAGGAAAAAAAAAACTGCATCAAACAAGTTTTAGTAGTAATTTGTTTACTACAAACCAGCCAATCCTATGGCTGCAAGGGAAAATAATAAATGGCTAAAAAAGAACAACTTCTAGTAAACAATTGAAACGCCAAAGATAGGTGCCATATTATTAAACAAAAGAATCACCTGACAAAATCCACCGCGACAATGGCCATGTCCGGAGCACTGATTAATGCAAACAGATTCAACCGGCACTTCACAAAATCGGCCCCAAAGACCGTCATATTTGCAATCACATTCCTCTTTGAATTTTATCTTTCCAGCATATGCTTCAGCTGGGTCTACATTACACCAACCTTGTATACTACTATTAGTTGTGAACACATCTTGATCAACTATTGCCCAATTCACTATTTTGGGAGCACCGGGTTCAGAAGGCGGACTGAAACAGATTTAAGGTGTGTGACTTGAATTGTAAATGGAGAAACAAAAACTAGTGAAAGAAACAGAATACAAGTAATTCAATTTTACTTACTTGAATTGAAACCCACATGTCTCTGCAAGTGGTCGAGATGGATATTTTGTTCCTTCTCCACAGAAGCACATTGCCCTTGTTTTGTCGCAGTTAGCTGGGCAAATTGATACAACCCATCGCCCAAATGGCGCCTCCGGTGATCCTGGGAAGTTGCATTCTAACTCCAGTCTATCGGTGCATCCATCTCCTGTCACCTCAGAAAATAGTATGATTTTTTAAACCAAATAACAATTATGTTTTGGCGCAATCATCAAACATATTCCAAAAATGGTAGAGCATAGCAACAATTTATAAGCAAATATGTTTGTGTTCAGAAAAAAATTCTAATCAATATATAAGCAAAGCTGATATGCCCTACAAGATTCAGGGAATTCAGACTTATGAAAAAAGAAACGTCTGATATACCAGAATAAATTAAGCGAATTTTCATTTCTGATTTAGCAGCTCTTTTTTTGTTCTTTCATCCAGACTTCCTTTGTAACATAACAAAAGAAAGGTTCCTATGGATATGTAGAATTATATTTAGAATCCACTCCCACTTATTCAGCACTAGAAGAATCTTACATCTAAATGTGTCAGGGTTTCACAAAGATAAAAAATAGTAGTATGATCCCCCAAAAAAACTAACATGTCAGCCATTAGTTGGTGGAATAAATATTGCAGGAAATGTATCTAAGAAAAACACAAAAGCTCGTTATCTAACAAAAACTCTTCATTTGAGAAAATGATTTCTCGTTATCTAACAAAAACTCTTCATTTGAGAAAATGATTTTAGGCATGTTTGGGATTAATAAAAACTATGTGCGTCCTTAAAATGATTACTAGTTACCAACGAATATGTGTGAATATCAATGTTCTAATTAACTCTACAATTCTGATCATCACTGTCTTAAGAGAGTTGATAAACGATATGAGAAAGCTAGAAACCCAGAACTACAAGTTTAACAAAATGAGTAATCTTCTCCTATATGCAGCTTCTGATCAAACATTCGTTATGTACCATGTAAATAAATTGGAAGTAGGGAACAGAACTAACCAGAATATCCATGGAAGCATCGGCATTGTCCCAACTCTCGATTACAAACCCCCTGGCCGCTGCAGTCGTTTTTGCAGTCATTTCCGCCTACTATCTGTAACCAAGCATATAATAATTAAGAAGCAAAATTCCACCTTAGGTAACCAGATATGAACTCAATGCAAATAAGAATTAACAACCATACAAACTTCAGCTAAAATTAACGCGAAACCTCTAAAATAACAAAAAAAGAGTAGCAACCTCAGAAATGTTGACTTCTTTTGTAATGGAGTCGCAACCTGCAAGCCATCGACCAATCTCAGCCTTCCAAGGTGCACCCTTATAAGCAACGGAATCATGCGAGTCAGCTAAGAACTGATGCTTCAAATCAATTGCAGGTTCATCCCATTCCCAACCATCCTTACTTATCAATTCTGCTGATGCATTAGTTGAAATACACGAATCCGAGGCTAGATTGAAATAGTTTAAAGAAGGCGTCAAAGGGAACAAGAACAAATGAACAACGGAAACCAATGCTAGAGCCGATGTAATTGTTGCGGCAAGAGACCAAGAACACCTACAGGTTTTCATGGAGAACGAATCTAATAGGTTGCCATTGACCGAATCAAAATACTACAAAACAAACATGTATAGTTCACCAATCTCTCTTGACATCATAACCTGAAACAACATCAATCAATAACAAAATAATGGTGAAGTGTTATTTATAATGAATGACCTTAATTAATCATAATCATAGAGGCAGAACATTGCAAAGTCCAATTAGGCTTAAGGATATGTTTGGATTGGCTCATTCCAATTTATCTACTTACATAAGCAGCACGTCTGAGCTTATAAACACTTGTGAGACTGTTTTTTTATATTTGATATGAAAACAGTTTGGCATTATTTTTACATTTTGGTAAAGAAAATTAAGTAATTATGAAGAGAGACTAATTAAGTAAAGAAAAAAAGAAAAGAATGAATAAAGAAATTAATTAAAAAAAAACAGTCTCAATTAGTTATAAATAATGATAATTTATTTATAACGTGAATTCTGACAATGGCATAGTGTTGACTCACCTTTCTTCACGGATCTGAATCGAAAACAGAGAATCTCATTCACTCAGCAATGTTGAAGAAAAAGAGGGGTCGTTTTCTAATGCAGGGTGGTGTGGTGATGATTTTGGTCAATTGTGTGTGAACAAGAGTTCAATTATTATTATTTAAAGGGGTCCCACTCACCCTTTATTATTATTATTATTATTATAATGTAATGAATGTAATGTAACATTCTCATTTATTGAGTTTAGCTTTCATTCATTCGTTGAAGGGAGTATTTATTTAATATTTTTTAGTACAAGGGTAAACAACGAAAATATTGAATTTGTTGGAGATTTCCATTTTCATTCTTTTCATTTATGTAACGTGGTGTCCAAATACTCATACATCATTGCTTGCCCTGCCGGCAATCAACCATCGTCATCTCAAGCTTCTTGTACTTAAGTACCGTTTCACCTGACTTTTTTTCTACTTCTCTACATTTTTAAGGAGAAGGTAGGTCAAACGCAATGTCAATTAAGTATTCCCTCCGTCTCAAAATATAAGCAAAAATTGGTCAAACAAAAGTTAATGTATTTGGTTCAAAATTTGTACCAAATACATGTTATGCTGACTCATTTTTACTTATATTTTGGGACGGAGTAATACACACTAAAAAAATTATTTTTTTTTAAAATGCATAAAATTGAATGTAACTAGTTTTGGCCAAAAGTTGTTGAATGCTTCTACTTCTTGGCAATTCAAAACTACTTCTGGGCAATTTAAAAGAAAGAATATATACATATGCACCTCTTCAACTCCTGCCGGGCACTTTTTTGTTTTTTAATATTATATTTCAATATTTTTTTTCCTTCAATTTAATTGTTTATTTACGCTGGGTTTAATTCCCACCAATATATATATATATATAGACTTGGGGTGGATCGGAACTAGGATATCAGAAATGTTTAATGTTAATGATTCAAAATCCAAATCTAACATAGGAGCAGGTTTTAGAGTAATTTCATAAACAGCGGAACAAGTAAAAATAGTAAGTTCTTTTAATGGTGGAGTAATTTGAAAAACAACATGGTTTTTACATTTAGAACATACTAATAAGTAATCAAAATTATAATCAATGAAAACATAAGTAGTATTTAAAGACATGATTAGAATAAAGACAAGTTTATTTCTTCAAATATTAAAACTTACAATGTTTTTACACAAGGGCTTCGAATTCCTCAGAGGGTAAGAGGCTTAAGATTCGAATGTCTTACAAATTAAATTTCAATCCCTTATATAGATGGATTGAAGACCCGGACTTCAAAATACAATTCAAAACACTTAAAACTATTTACAAGTGGACAAACAAAGTGGCAGACAAAACAAAGTGCCACTAAAAAGAAAATAGTAAAAGTTATAATAAAACAAAGAAGGTGGCAGCAAAAGTAGATGTCACTAAAAATAAGAGTAACATGGCCGACAAGTGGCCAATAATGTAGGTTACATAATTCAAAGTATCAATAATTCAGTATCTCGTTCAATAATGTCTTTAAAATTATTAATGCTTTAGCAGTCTTCTAAGTCAACACCATAACAGTCATCTTCATTTTCATTTCCTGAAGTACTTCCGGCATCAGACATGGAGGAAGAGACTTCTTGTAATCTGTTCATAAATTCTTTGGGGTCTGTAATTGCTGATAATGAGGCTAATATCTTTGATCTGCTGGATAAGAATTCAGAGTCTGAATTGTTTCCAGCTTTCTTGCATCTTCCTGGATTGGCTTGTACCCAGACATTTAATTTAGATTCACTAAGTAATTCGGGATTAAACTTAATCCACCACTTAACAGAGTATTTTTTAATTAATTCAGTGGCTGAATAATTATCCCAAATAACATTTGTAGCAAAGGTCCAAGATGTAATCCAATTAACACTGAATGCTGCACAAAAAGCCATGATAGCAAGATGTGTAGGGCAATCCGTAATATTGTAGAATTTTGTAAAGGTTTCTTTTGCATAATCTGGAAAAATCTCTAATGTTGGTCCAATTAACTCAAACCATTTAATAAACCAATATGGGAACTTTAATGGTATATCTTTAGCGAACCAAATAAACCAAGTGTGGTTAAAAGGTTCAACGGCTAAAAAGTAATTCCAAGCATCCATGTAGTCAAAATAATTGTAATTTTGGGGATTGAAACTTCTAGAGAAAGATTTCCCCATGGAGGGAGGTAATGTCCAATCTGTTGCTGATAATACTTTAACATTTTTAAATTTTGAAAAAGTAATTTTAGATTTATCAGCTGCATCATATTGATGGGTTAGCACGATAGATCCAGTATCCACTAATATAAACTCATAAAATTTTCTGGTTTTTAATAAGCTTTTAGGGACAAACATAAATCCTTCAGGAAGGATTTTTCTAACTTTCTGTAATAGCGAAGTATTTTCTGGACAGTAGGCCGTTTCCAAAGGAATAATTGGTTCAAATAATTCTTTAGTAACAAAAGTACTCCTTGCTGTAGAGGGAGGAGTATAAAAAGCTAATTTTGATGATTTATTGGAGGAGGTTGATGTGGTAATACCTTTGGTAATATCTGAAGGAGATAATAGGGTGAATTTATTCTGTGTAGGTTTTGGGGAGGTAATTTTAGTAAGGTAAGATGGTGAACCTAAAACTAAAGCCTTTTCTGGGTTCTCCTTCTTAGGAGGTAATGGTGGTCCATAGTTATCTCTAGGATCCATCTTTGCCCTGTAAAAATTCCCTAGTTAAAAAATCTGGTAATGAGTTTTTAATTCCTTCAATATGTTCTATTTCAAAATCAAAACAAGATAATAAAGATTGCCATCTGGCAAAAATATGTTTAGAAACTAAGTTTTTAACATCCTTTTGTAAAACACTTTTAGCAGCCTTGCAATCTGTTTTTAAAACAAAACGTTTTGAAAACAAATCATCTTGAAATTTTGTAATACATAATACAATAGCTAAAATCTCTTTTTTAATAGTACTGTGATTTAATTGGGTCGAAGACCAAGTACCAGAATAAAATCTAACTACTTGTTCCTTTTCTGAACCCGGTAAAACTTGTTTTAATATTCCACTAAAACCGATGTCTGACGCATCTGTTTCGACTATTAGGTTTGCTTGAGGATCTGGGATTCCTAAGCAAGGTAGTTTTTTGACTAATTGTTTTAATTGCTTAACACTATTAGTCATAGACGCATCCCAAGAAATAGGGTTTTTTCTAAGTCTTTTAAATAATGGAGCACAAATAATTCTTAAGTTGGGAATAAAGTCTGACACATAATTAAGACATCCTAAGAATCTTTGTAATTGGGTCTTATCTCTAATCTCATCTGGGAACTTACTAACAAACTCTAAGGATCTACTAATGGGAGTATACATCCCTTGGCTTATATCAAAACCCAAAAATCTAATTTTAGACTGAAATAAGTTCATCTTTCTTTCTGATAATACCAACCCATTATTTTTAATTAATTCGTAGAATTGATTTAAATGTTGAATATGTTGGTTAATGGAATCTGAAAATACTAATATATCATCTAGGTAAACTATAGTAAAGTTTGAATAATTGTTAAATATTGAATTCATAATATTTTGGAATTCTGAAGGTGCATTCTTCAGACCTAATGGTAATACGTTCCATTCATAATGCCCAAATGGTACTACAAATGCAGTTTTATACTTATCTTTTTCTTCTAATTGGATTTGATAATAACCTGATTTAAGATCAAATTTAGAGTATACAACTTTATTATGTAATCTATTTATCAAATCTTTTTTATTAGGTATTGGATACCTAATCCATTGTAATGCCTGATTTAAAGGTTTATAGTTAATGCCTAACCTAGGACTTCCTCTTTCTAATTCAGCTGCATTAATAACATAAAAAGCTGAGCAACTCCAAGGCGATTTGCTCGGTCTAATTAATCCTTTTTCTAAATATTCATTAATTTCTTTTTTGCAATAATCTAAATGCTGCTTATTCATTTGAATAGGCCTAGCTTTAGTAGGTATATTTATTTCATTAAAGGTAGGTTCGTAAGGTAGAGATATAACATGAGTTTTTCTTTTCCAGAAAGCATTGGGCTGTTCTGAACAAAGATTATTAATAAACTTGGTTTTTATTTCATTAATTTGCTTAACGACATTAGGAGATAACAATTGTTCTTCTATTCTTTTAAAACGTATCTCTTTATTTAAAAAGTTAATCTGTTTTTTCTTATTATTAATAAGATTAATATAAGATATTTTTCTATCTCTTAAATTATTTAAATCTCGTACTTTTGGAGGATCTAAAAAGTTAAACTTAATAATATGACCTAACGCATGAGTAGTAATAGATTCTTCATTAACAGTTATAGGATAAAGTAATGCTAAGAAAGGAGTTCCTAAAATATATCTTCATTAATATTTTTAACTAATAAAAACGAAGTATTATAACAGACTTTATCTTTGCAAATCTTTGCAGAAGATAACTTAAAGTTAACTTGTAATCTTGCGCCATTAGCACCTCTTAACGATTCAGTAGTTTTTTCATAATATTGAGTAGGGATTAATCCTTCTCTTATGCAGTTTAAATCTGCATCAGAATCTATTAATGCTATCATTTCATAAGTTCTATCTGGAAGGACCAGATCAATTCTAGTAAACCATTTATGCGAAATAATTCTTTCAATACTATTAAAGTATTTGGTATCATCTCGTTTATTGCTGGAATTACCAACTTCTATAGTTTCATATTGAATTTCTTTTCCTTTATTATTTTTACTAAATTGTTTTTCTAATTTCTGATTTTGTACTATCATATTTCCCTCTAATTCTAATAACTTTAATTCTAATTCATCTTCTCGGTTTTTTAAACTTTGAACTTCTTTTTTCAAAGTTTTAACTTCTTCTTGTAAATCATTAACTAATACAGGTTTAATTTTATTTTTGTTAAACATTTCCATAACATCTTTAAATTGTACAGGTTGTATAGGTTGTTTTTTAAGAAGATCATTATCTTGTATAATGGTTTTTAAATGTTCCATAAAAGCATTCTTGCTTTCGGAATCTTCCATATTATCAAGAATAGTAATCAAAGTATCTGCTTGACTATTAGTCAAGGTTTTCTTTAATACATTAATATGTTTACTACATTTATTACAATTGCAAAAATCTAATCCTAAACATTCTTCATCTGAAGATTCTTCTGTATTGCTAATATGATTAATCTCTTGATATAAAGATTCTTCTGAAGAAGAGCTTTCTTCAGTATCTGTAAATAGCATAATATTTTCTAGAGTTGAAATTAAAGTGTCTTTTAATTCTTTAGATAAATCTAGATTTTGTATTTGATTAATTTTCACTTTAACTCTACATTCAGTAGCATAATGACCATTTCTTCCACATTTAAAACATTTAATGTCTTTTTTATTATTTTTATTATAAGGTTTCTTTTTATTTTTATAAGGTTTTTTCTTATAAGGTTGCTTATAAAATTCTTGATTTTCTTTATAAGTTTTCTTGTAAGGTTTATAATTTCTTCTCCCTTTACTAATATTCTTTTTCTTATTCTTAGGGGTGCTGGGAGCTCTCAAGGGAGCAGCCCCATATTGCTCGCAGAAAGATCCTAATTCACGTTTATTATTTGATTTTTCATTTCTAATTTTATTTTGTAATTTATAATCTGTACAAATTTGTATTCCTGTTTCTATAACATAATTTGATAATTCTCCTATAGTTAAATCTTGATAAGGAATATCTCCATTAAATTCGTGCCTAATATTTGTTTTTACTTTTTCAGCAAATAATCTGGGTAATCCACTAAGAAACCTTTCTTTCCAATAGCTAGCATACCCATCTTGCCTAAGGCATAATTTTGAAAGAAACATATCTTTATACCATCTATAATCTGACATAGTTGGACAATAAAGGTTTGCTAATTGCTCTCCGGCTCTTTGTTGAAACTTAAGAGGTTCCCCAACAAAGAACTTAGTTATGGAGTAAAGTAAAGTGGTTGTACAAATTAATTCATTAGTTTCTATTTTAACTGCTGCATTTATAGCCACTTTCTCTATATCATTAACAATATTATCCCACCATCCTTTTAATATACCAGTAAATCCTTGAATTAACATGTCCTTAGCTTGTCTATCATCGTTTCCTCTCATTTTATGGGCCGTAGCAGCCATAGTCATACATTGTATTACATCTAATATCTGTTGTTCAGCTGCGCCATCTATATTCCATTGATATAGGGCGTTACCTGAATAACCGACTCCTATATGTAAGTCTCTTTCTTCAAATTGCACATCCGCAAATGAAGGCCTATTGTAGTAATTTCTAGTTCTGTGTTGTGGTTTTCCTAGTTTATTAATAATATTTTCAAATTTCATAATATCTTCATATTCTTCATCAAAAGAGAGAATATTAATAGAGGAAGGTTGACCGGAAGGTTGTCCTATACTAAAACCACTAAGTTTTTTAACTAATTCTTCTATTTTATCTGTTGTGGAATTTTCTCCTAAGCTAAATTTTTGTAATTCTTTTGTCGAAGGGGTATCATAATTAAATATCGGTTTAGTAGGGTTTAATTTATATTGTTCTTTTTCTTTCTTTTGGGTATTTTGTGGTGCTGACAACTCAATTCTATCAAGTTGTTGAGCCATAGTATATAAAGTTTGGTTAGTGTAATTTAATTGAGCATGTATATTATTTATATCTATTTTATCACAAAATTTATCAAAGTTTTTAGTTACAGCCTTAAAAGGAGCTGCTTCTATAGTAGCTTT
Organism: Medicago ruthenica; assembly: GCA_018208015.1. Taxonomy (NCBI): domain Eukaryota; kingdom Viridiplantae; phylum Streptophyta; class Magnoliopsida; order Fabales; family Fabaceae; genus Medicago; species Medicago ruthenica. Next base: position 74,093,682 of record CM031371.1, read on the forward strand.
TTCTTTGTTAGGAATAAATTTAAAAGCTTCTAAAGGAGGATGTACCGAAGTTATGGCTTCTCCTTTTGAAGTTTTCCATTGGGTATTTAATCTAACATTCATACCTAAAGTTTGTTCAGAAATAAAAGGATTTTTAATAGTATTTTCTTCACAGTAAGGTTCAAACCAGGCAAAGAATAATACGTTTAACTCATGATGATTTAAATAATCATAAAATTCTTTACGATAATAAGCAGTTTCTTCTTTAGAGAAGGTTTTAAAATACCATTCTCTTTTACTAGTATTATAATTAGCATAAAAGTCTTCGTTAATCCAGTCTTTATCTATTATAAAAGGTTCTTCTAAAGTAAGGGTTCTTAACATTTGTGATTCTGTTGGTGAAGGAGATCTAGAAGATCTTTCACTATATATTGGTCTTGGTATTGGCGGGGTAAAATCCACACCTGATAAGTTTGATCTAAAAGGTATATCCACTGAAGATCTAGCATCAGAAGTTGATTCTAGACTACTTAATCTGTCAAATCTCACAGATTGACTTCTATTCATGGAGATGGAGATAGTTCCATCTGTATCTTGTATAATATGTCTAATAGTTCTAGCTTCTATCTTTTGAGGCGGAACTATATCTTTTAATATCCATTCATGTGGTAATCTTTCTAAAATTTCAGATGTTTTAAGAATTTTTGGAGTTGTAACATCTACTTTCTTAAGATTAGCTTCAATAATACATGTTTCATTTCTTGGAGTAGATCTTAAAGATTTAAAATTATAATTTACTGTAGAGACTTTATAGGTCATTCTACTAATAACATCTAAATTTGCCACACCTGGGTTGAAGGTATCTTCAAGCCCTTGCACATGGACAAGTAATGAATTCTTAGTATTTTCATCACCTAAACTCATGGAAAAGTTAGGATGACAATTAAAATAAACAGGACCATCATTAAGATTTGATTCAATAATAGCTATAATAGAATCTTTAAATTTAGCAATTCTTTTATCTCTTAGGATTAATAATATAGGAGTATTTGTAACACCCATACTAACTTTAACTAGTATAATAGCATGTGCGTTAAACTGATACTGGATACATTTAAAAATTTCAATAATAATATTACATCACAACAGAATAAAATACATATTTAATCGTTTGTACAATAATCCAATACTGATACAATACTTTTACAAATGTCCATAAAGTGCTTGAGCTGGTACACAACGAGCAAATGCACTCCATCCAGTACCTCTATGAAGATCTTCGTCACGAACCTCTGACTAACCTGTAAACCTGCACCAGAAGGAATGGGATGAGACATAATGTCTCAGTGAGCTCTACCCAACCAACTGTTTGGCAACCACAGGGAACCTAGGGTCGCCATGCCTACCTTGGCAATCTTGGTGATTTCCTATGATCGCCAAGTCTTTTATCTGCCTATGACTATAAGTCCTCCTGTAACTATAACTTGATTTGCCTATAACCTTTGCTGTGACTATCTATAACCATAACTGTAATCTGCCTATAACTTTAACTTAGTGATCGAGGGGAAACCTAGGATCACTTTCTGATAACTGTCTATAACTATAACTATGAGTTTCCTGTGACTATAACTGTAACTGTAACTTTGACTATAACTATAAAACATAGAACATATTCACAGTTCGATAGCAGTTTTATGTTAGTTGTTAGCGTTGAACAAACAATTAATCTGAGTTCATTTTACGGAGGGCACCCCGGGTGGAGCAACCCCGAGATACGTCTCCCTATGACCCGATGAAACTCCTGACAATCAGGCTAGCACCGGACTCCCTATGAAATTGCATGTGGATAACCCTCTCGGAGAAATCCCATCCGGCGTATCCCGGAGTCTGCTGAACATGCCTATGACTGTAAAACGTGCAAGCACGCCAAAGCCTTTAATCTTTAATTCTTTAACTTTAACGTATGAACATATAATCTGTTACTTTAATTCTATAACAAACCTGTAATCTATAACCTGTAATCTATAAACTTGGCTTATCGTTCTCATAAGCCACCTATAATTGTTGGAGAACCAACACTATAAACTTTAAATGAAACTATGATTGCTAAACCTTTCCTATTACTTTGTATCCTAAAGTGGTACAACTAACAATTGATTCTCATGCTATAACTCTCATCTCCTATCAAGGAACTCGACATAACGCTATCATATGCCGTCTTAGGCTTGTCTATTCAATTAACCCTTATACTCATCATGCGTTGCTAATCCCGTGTTCATTTTATTCCGTATACGTTATATGTCCTCGGATATGCCCACAATGGTGTTTTTCTTATAAAATAAGGTTTTCTTTGAAAATGGTTACCAAAAGCCTCGCCTGACACGTGCACAGGTCACAGAACGAAGCAGAAAAAGTCATAATAATGCTGCCCATTTTCGCTGGGCGAAATTCATTTCGCTGGGCGATTTGAGGCAGGGAAATTTTGGTGAAAATCGTCGTATTCTCGCCCTGCGATCGCCGAGCGAAATTGACAGTTCAATACTAGTTCAAAACATGATTTTTCCACCATTTTTGACATTATAAGGCATACCCAAGCACTATAACATCATAAGGAATGATTTACAACTATGAATTGATTGATTAAAACAAGTTTGAACAAGGAATTTGCAAGCAATAGGGATTAGGGTAACATTTACCAACTTTGAGCAAAATGAATAAAACTTAACAAAACTCACACAATGGGTTCTAAAACCCCTAGGAGCTCACCTCAAACTCGATTGGTGCTGGTTTAACCTTAAGCTTCAAACTCTAGCTTGATCCCTTTCTCAAAACCCTAGCTTTTGCCCCTTTTTCCTTTCTTTCATCCTTGCTCCTTTTACTTCCAAATTGGCTCAAGAGTCACCAAAGTATGCTTGCATGCTGATTTGGGCAAGATTAGAGGTTGGAGGTAGAGGATTGATGAGGAGAGGGAGTGGCGTGGGAATAGAGAGAGGAGGAGAGGAAGTTTGTGATTTTTAGAGAGAGAAAGAGGATGAGAAATGAGGGAAAACATGGGTTATTACCCTTTTATAAAAATCTCCACACGACAATTACCAAATTTCCCTTCGCTTAATATCTCTGATACAACGTCTCAAAACTGATAAATACTTGAGTCATAAGCGGGATATTACACTCTACCCCCCTTAAAGAAATTTCGTCCTCGAAATTTAGAATCCACTCATTATCGTCTATGAATGAACCTATTATACTACCTTCTCTACCAGCCAAAATTTCAATTCATCTTGCTTATCGGAATCCCTTGGATTTTCCAACTCTATAAGTCGAGTATGCTCGACAATCTTTTCTTTAACTATGATGCTTGTGGTGCATTACATAACTCTTACGTAGTAGGATATGAGGCTATCCAAACCAACGTATCCATATTATCTGACTATGATCTCTGTCCGACATTTTCCTTACTAATCCAGTTTAAAATTGTTAAGTCTCGGATTTCCTTTACTGAATTCTGTCAGTTCTTCTTTAATTGACAATTCCATATTAACCTGAAGACGTTGAGTCATTCTGTTTTCCCCAATTATTCAACTTCCCGAGGAATCTATTACATTACTTTTAGTTCAAGGAACTTTTGTCTATAACTTTTGCCTCGCAAAACGACCTTTTACTGTTACACTCGTAACATTCTTCATAAAAATTATTCTCACACTGAAAGGCATCTGATATTGAGTAATCTCAAACGAAAGTGAAATCTATTACAGTTATCTTCACAATTCAAATATAAGGTGGTGGCTGAACTTATGGTTTACGTTCCTTTCTTTCTGTTGTCCTGTGTAGCTATTATCACAACCATAAGCATTGCTCACATCCCCACTGCGGGAATCCTTTAAGCTCGAGAAATCTCACAAGTCGGTTATGCTCCGATTGATAATCAACAATAACATGTAGCCAAAGGTCTTAGGAACCTTCTCCTTTACCAATACTTTCAACTTATGAAAATCCAGTATAAGTGACGTGTGGCATAAACCGTCTCACATATCATCAAATAATATAACCCATAGCACATAGCTTCCATACATGATCGAGTACGTGTTCACTACTATCGGTACACCATACACCGCATCATCATTGTCCAACTAACGGGACATCATACTTAGTCAAAATATACTTGAGACAAAGCCACGCCAACTAAGGTCACTCTTCTTGCTCTTAACTCATGTGTGCACTCTTTGAGTAACTACAATCCCGTATGTAACTATGATTACGTCCCATAGACGTTATAACTTATTTCGTTCAAGAATGTTCTCTGTTTTCTAAAAGAAAACTCTATTCTGTTCGCTATTCAAAATAGCACTCTTAAACTCCGAATCATTTAATTCCTGACTTGAATTCACGTAGCCTTTCACTATAAACTATGAGTACTCTTCTGATCGGTGTAACACATTTCCTTCCTTTAACTGTTAACATTAAGTTCAAGAATTTCTGAACTGAGACTTTCCTGCTAAAACATTTCCGACTGCGTACCACGATTACTAACACATGTCTCATGACTATAAATATGTTACACTACTATCTAAGTAGCATAAACTCTGCCTGATCAGTATACATAGTACTAATCATAACCTGTTACATGCGACATGCTAGCATAACGTAAGTACGATGCGGAAAACTGTATGCCACAGCATTCTTCCTCTTTGGTTAAACTTACTATTCAAAATAACTTTAAGTTACCGAGTTAAACAGCTAGATCGCCGTATGAAATGTGGCCTCCTTTGCGTGCCATAAATACATCCTTCAATTTCTCAAACCGCTTCGATTCTCTTATCTCAAGAGTTTCGAGATCTGAAACATCCCTCGACTTATCTAATAAAACCTCCTGTTGGAACTGATGATAAGTTCAAGTCATCACTACTTACACATATTCTGTAACTTGAGAATTAATCTCTGAATGCCTTTCCTGTAATTCCTCTAACAAGGACTTCACAAACATCCTTTTTCTCTAAACTTCAACTTTGATTTGTCTGTTAACTCATTATTGGATTACTCCTCGGGTTTCTCCGGGAATGATCCGTCTGGATAAAACTCAACTTTTACCGGCTCTCCTATAAATTCAAACATATGATACACCTCTTCGAGTATCCGATTAATAAATCTGTAAGCTTCAATACTTAACATTTTCCCATTGGATCCCTCCTATAACTTATTACTGTATTCCCAATTCCATTCTAATCTTGTTATCTAGATAACATTCCATATGTCTTTTCGACCGTTGCCCTCTTCATGGTTTCGAACAATCCCTGGTCTGTATTTTCACTATCTTTATCACATACCATCATAAGATGATCTTTGTCGGCTTACCCAAAAACTCGTGTAAGGAGCCCATCAAAGGATAACATAGAACTCCTTAACATTAACCATAACTTTAACTGTAACTTGTACGTTAATGACGATCTTCCTGCTGCTAGAGCCTCTCAATAGTTCTTGGCTAATTCCTGTTTAAACCTCGAAACCGGCCTGCTATAATCCGACAACAAACGATTCATTCTTTAATCCATACCCTTACCGGGGTTTCCTTTACTTATCGCTACGCTCGCATTCTTCATACCAAGCATCTTGGTGTCCCATAATAAAGGAAAGTAACCTGTTCCATCTGTTCACTATTTCGCTTAATCCATAAACGAGTCTCTTATCCATCAGATATTTAAATCTCATCCGATCCACGTGCGCAAGTCCTTCCATCCTTACACACTATGTCCTTACTGAAATTCCAGAACTTCCGATAATTAATTGATCATTCCTCATTCCAAATCCCTGGGTTCGGTATCACAATCCTTTGCATCTGCAGCCGGAAATAAAACTCTAATCAACCCTTAACTTTCCAAATCACGGTTCCCGTTAGGATTCCATAATTCTTTACTCTACACATCTCTTCGGAGTAGGCATCGCTCAATGATGCGTCCAACTAACCAAGGTACTCGACCTTACTCTTAGATACTTTTAAATACATCTTACGTTCCTGAGCCTTTGCCATTAACAGACTCAGTTACTTCACGGTTAGAAAACCATCCTTTGACAGTAAACACTTCCAAATTCGTCTTAGAATCTGACGTCTTAACCTTTACCCTTCGTGCACTTCTTTCCTCCTTGGTCACATTCAGCTCTCGGACATTTATCCTAACTGTCATACACTAGACTGAGTTGATCAGGCTCAACTAGACATGACCTTTAGAATAACATCTGGAACCCAATGATTCCACTACTTTTATTGAATCTTAAATGACCCATGGCACGGTCTGAATCGACCTGCTCTGATACCAATTGTAACACCCATACTAACTTTAACTAGTATAATAGCATGTGCGTTAAACTGATACTGGATACATTTAAAAATTTCAATAATAATATTACATCACAACAGAATAAAATACATATTTACTCGTTTGTACAATAATCCAATACTGATACAATACTTTTACAAATGTCCATAAAGTGCTTGAGCTGGTACACAACGAGCAAATGCACTCCATCCAGTACCTCTATGAAGATCTTCGTCACGAACCTCTGACTAACCTGTAAACCTGCTACAGAAGGAATGGGATGAGACATAATGTCTCAGTGAGCTCTACCCAACCAACTGTTTGGCAACCACAGGGAACCTAGGGTCGCCATGCCTACCTTGGCAATCTTGGTGATTTCCTATGATCGCCAAGTCTTTTATCTGCCTATGACTATAAGTCCTCCTGTAACTATAACTTGATCTGCCTATAACCTTTGTTGTGACTATCTATAACCATAACTGTAATCTGCCTATAACTTTAACTTAGTGATCGAGGGGAAACCTAGGATCACTTTCTGATAACTGTCTATAACTATAACTATGAGTTTCCTGTGACTATAACTGTAACTGTAACTTTGACTATAACTATAAAACATAGAACATATTCACAGTTCGATAGCAGTTTTATGTTAGCTGTTAGCGTTGAACAAACAATTAATCCGAGTTCATTTTACGGAGGGCACCCCGGGTGGAGCAACCCCGAGATACGTCTCCCTATGACCCGATGAAACTCCTGACAATCAGGCTAGCACCGGACTCCCTATGAAATTGCATGTGGATAACCCTCTCGGAGAAATCCCATCCGGCGTATCCCGGAGTCTACTGAACATGCCTATGACTGTAAAACGTGCAAGCACGCCAAAGCCTTTAATCTTTAATTCTTTAACTTTAACGTATGAACATATAATCTGTTACTTTAATTCTATAACAAACCTGTAATCTATAACCTGTAATCTATAAACTTGGCTTATCGTTCTCATAAGCCACCTATAATTGTTGGAGAACCAACACTATAAACTTTAAATGAAACTATGATTGCTAAACCTTTCCTATTACTTTGTATCCTAAAGTGGTACAACTAACAATTGATTCTCATGCTATAACTCTCATCTCCTATCAAGGAACTCGACATAACGCTATCATATGCCGTCTTAGGCTTGTCTATTCAATTAACCCTTATACTCATCATGCGTTGCTAATCCCGTGTTCATTTTATTCCGTATACGTTATATGTCCTCGGATATGCCCACAATGGTGTTTTTCTTATAAAATAAGGTTTTCTTTGAAAATGGTTACCAAAAGCCTCGCCTGACACGTGCACAGGTCACAGAACGAAGCAGAAAAAGTCATAATAATGCTGCCCATTTTCGCTGGGCGAAATTCATTTCGCTGGGCGATTTGAGGCAGGGAAATTTTGGTGAAAATCGTCGTATTCTCGCCCTGCGATCGCCGAGCGAAATTGACAGTTCAATACTAGTTCAAAACATGATTTTTCCACCATTTTTGACATTATAAGGCATACCCAAGCACTATAACATCATAAGGAATGATTTACAACTATGAATTGATTGATTAAAACAAGTTTGAACAAGGAATTTGCAAGCAATAGGGATTAGGGTAACATTTACCAACTTTGAGCAAAATGAATAAAACTTAACAAAACTCACACAATGGGTTCTAAAACCCCTAGGAGCTCACCTCAAACTCGATTGGTGCTGGTTTAACCTTAAGCTTCAAACTCTAGCTTGATCCCTTTCTCAAAACCCTAGCTTTTGCCCCTTTTTCCTTTCTTTCATCCTTGCTCCTTTTACTTCCAAATTGGCTCAAGAGTCACCAAAGTATGCTTGCATGCTGATTTGGGCAAGATTAGAGGTTGGAGGTAGAGGATTGATGAGGAGAGGGAGTGGCGTGGGAATAGAGAGAGGAGGAGAGGAAGTTTGTGATTTTTAGAGAGAGAAAGAGGATGAGAAATGAGGGAAAACATGGGTTATTACCCTTTTATAAAAATCTCCACACGACAATTACCAAATTTCCCTTCGCTTAATATCTCTGATACAACGTCTCAAAACTGATAAATACTTGAGTCATAAGCGGGATATTACAGTATTAAGACATAATCTATGTAACGGTTTAATAGCAACTTGTATTAATCCTAGATGTATATATCTATGTCCTTCGTTATAATGTTCTTCTAGTAGTTTACTATCTAGAATGTTAATGGTTTCCATCTTACTACTAATAAATTTAGCCATTTCTGTAGTTTTAATAATCCTTTTACTTTTATAGTCAAATTTACCAACGTGGTAAACTTAGTTATAGTTGATCTCTGGCATAGACCAGTTTGTTAATCTGTTTTCCATTTCTTGAATTTCTAATTCACTATTTTGATAATTATCTTGATCTATAAAAGATTGTTGATCACTAGTGGGTAAAGTAATTAAAGGCGGATTCCTTAATCTCGAGCTACTTCCTAGTCTGCCAAGAGTTCGGCTAAACAGAGACATTTTATCTTAATCTACGAAACAAATTATAAAGTTTTACTGAATTTTAGTGGTTCTTAATTACTCTCTAACTCTCTCTCCCCCCTTATAAGTTGTTTCTAGGTAGACTCCTAAACTGAGCTGACCAACCGTTTTACTGTCCCTCTTGGGTCTTACTACGTGGACCACTCAATAGACCGACACCTAAAGACATCTTAAACTGGGTTTAAGAAAGATAAATAGCAAGAAAGAAAAACTTAAAACTTTAAAACCTTAAAATAAGTTTAGTAAATTATGATAATATATCTCAATCCAACCTGGCTCTGATACCAGACTTGGGGTGGATCGGAACTAGGATATCAGAAATTATGATAATATATATATATATATATATATATATATATATATATATAGTAATACTTTGTGTCAGTCTGTCTGTTTTTTATTACGCTAATGCATATAATTTTTTTTATAAAATTTTGATTTTAATTAAAAGTACAAGTATAGATCCCTAAAAAAAATATACTTATATATATTTTGCACATTTATATTGTAACAAACTATGCATATCTTTTTCTTATTAAAAAATACTAAACATATCTTTTTCAATGACACCAACAATGCAACAAATATAATATCATATAATATAAATTCTTATATTTTTGAATGACATCATATTCTTATAACAAAATTTGTTATAGAGTATAATTGAAAAAGAAAAAAACCAACTATTCTCTTTATATATAAACACATACATATGATAGATATATTATTCGACTCCACAATTCTTTCACTGAGGCAGTCTGCGAATACCTTCCTGCCAAAATCAATCAGGTACTTTTTAACCTTTTTTCTTTGTTTCGTTATTTTAACTATTTAGGGCTTGTTTGATTAGGTTTTCTTTTTTAGTTTTTGAAAACTATTTTCTAAATCAATTTTACGAACCTGTTTTCAGATGAAAAGTTAAAGAAAATTATGTTTGGCAAATCTATTTTTAAAAACAGTTTTAGGATTGAGAAAATGAAAAAACTTGTTTGATAAGTTTGTTTTCATTTTTTTTGAAGGAAAGTTTGTTTTCATTTATATTTGTAAAATAAAATTGTAAGATGAAGTTGTAAGTAAATGCTTAAAAATTCTAATTCGTTGAAATAATAAATCGATAATTCGCAACAAACATTAAAATTTACTAATTAAATCATTATATATTGTAATAATTATGATTTGATTAAATCATTAAACCCAATAATTTTTATAGTTTGTATTGAATCCGACTAAACTTGAAATGATTTAGTTATGTAATCAATTTATAATTTCAAACTTAATGTTAATTTATTTAAGGAGTTTTAAGTGTTGTTTTTATAAGTTTTTTTTAATGACAAATGTTAATAATTAATTGTCAAAATTTTCAATCCAACTTAAACCAAAAAATTCATTTAATCAGAAAAAATTGATGAAATTATACTTGACCCAACTCTTGTACATGGATTTTTTGGCATTAATTATAAGTAAAAGTCATTAAATTCAACAATATTTATTATTTTGTTCCAAAAATACTTCTTATTTATTGAAGAGTGCGGAGAAGTCCACAGCAACAATATGTCAATCCTCCAAGAGTAAAAATACTTCTTTTGGACTCAATTATATTTGATGATATTTTTTCACTTCATATATAAATTTACATACCAAGAACTTGAATGTGAATCACCTTTTTTATTTTCCTTTTCACAAAATGAGTCACGTTTTTTATTTTTTTTCGCAAAATATGTGAGTCACAATTTAAAAGTAATTTTTGAGCATATTTTTTTAGTTGTTCTAAGCATCTACTAACAATATATAAAAATCGAAGTCCAGTAAAATTTCATAATCGTCCTTATTAAAACTCACGATCTCCTTAATTAAACAAAGTTTGGATCGACCTGACATATTACCACCTCTAAATATGTGTTTGATTTTGCTACAGGTGAAAATTGATTTATAGGCAAGAACAAACCCTCTCTTTTACAAATAGAATGTCAAAAATGGAATTCAAAACATAGACTACAACATAGGAACTCAGACATGTCCCTTCGAATACTCATCTTACTCATCTTTATGATTCAAATTAATACTCCCTTTATTTCAAATTATAAGTCGTTTTGGAGGAAAAAAATTGTCTCAAATTATATGTCGCTTTACAATATCAATGAAACATTAATGGTATTTTTCCCATTATACTATTAACTATTTATTACTTTATCTTCTTTCAATTCTTAAATTTATTTTTCCCACACTATTTAATAAGGACAATTTTGTAAAACAATTCATAATATCTTTCGGAAGAAAAAACAGGAAAAAGAAGAGAGATGTGATAAGGTTCATACATTTTATAGTAAGAGAAATGATATTTGTACAACCATTTTGTGACAACTTTCTCTCTCATACTCACATTATGTTTTTAATTTCTCTCTATTGCTTTGGTTTCCGTGTCAATACATACTTTTCTTTGTAAATTTATGGTTGTCCCAAAATTGTCACAGAAATAGTCGTTCAAATAACACACCTTTTATAGTAAAATGTGGGTGTTTAATTAATCTAGTGGATCAAAATTGACACGAACACAGTGAAAACATAGACTTTGAAATGAAACACTTTCTAAAATTCCATTCACTTTTTAAAAACAGTTTTTAATTTTTAAAAAGTGAAAAACTAAAAAAATTGGTTGATAGACTTGTTTTACAATAGTAATTTTAAAAACTGATTTGTGTTTTATAGTTTTGAAAACTAAAAAAGCAAAACAGCTCTAAGTAGTTTTGTTTTTAAATTTTTGGTTTTGAAAACAAGAAAAAGGCGGACAAGGTGCCATTTTTCATTAATGGCAATTGGGTAATTATAAGAATTTTTTTCCTACACTCGTTTTGATTTTATGGTAGGTATTTATACTCGTTTTGATTTTTTGGAAGGTATTTATCATAGTTTGTTCATTGTTATTATTAGTACACTAGTAAAAGACCCGTGATTTCGCACGGGTCGCGTAACATTGTGATAATTATATAACAAATAATTAGATTGTTAGTATTGTTGAATGTTTATAGATATTAAATGAAAATTATGAGTATTAATTTAATGTTTTAAATATACAAAAATTTCTTAAATAGTTGAGTCACACCAGTTATGAATTTTATTTGCTTATATATGCATAAACAAATTTTTATGTAGATATATGAGAAAGTTGATATGATATAATTTTGAAAATTCATGACTATTTTCAAAATCAAAATTAATTTAGTGTTTCTATTAAATAATTTTTTATTTTATATGCAAAAGACTGTCCAATGTTTGCACCGCACCCATTGCATATTTTATGTACTTATATCTGCATAAACAAATTTTTATATACATATATGAGAAAGTCGATATGATAAAATTTTGAAAGCTCATGACTATTTTCAAAATCAAAATTAATGTATTTTTCTATTAAATAACTTTTTATTTTATATGCAAAAAACTGTTCAATGTTTGCACTGCACCCGTTGCAGATTTTATGTACTTATATCTGCATAAACAAATTTTTATGTACATATATGAGAAAATCGATATGATAAAATTTTGAAAACTCGTGACTATTTTCAAAATCAAAATTAATGTAGTGTTTCTATTAAGTAACTTTTTATTTTATATGCAAAACGATATTCATTGTTTGCACCGCACCCGTTGCAGATTTTATGTACTTATATCTGCATAAACAAATTTTTATATACATATTTGAGAAGTCGATATGATAAAATTTTGGAAACTCAATGCTATTTACAAAATATCAACATTAATGTAGTGTGTCTATTAAATAAATTTTAATTTTATATTTAAAACATCGGTAAATATTTAAACCGCACTCATTGAGGATTTTATATGCTTATATATGTAGAAGAAAATTTTTATGTACCGATAAGTGATAGTCGATATGATAAAATTTTGAAAACTCGTGACTATTTTCAAAATATTAACATTAATGCAATGTTTCTATTAATTAAATTTTTATTTTATATGCAAAACACCGTTCAATGTTTGCACCGCTGGCGTTGCAGATTTTAAATGTTTATATTTGCAGAAACAAATTTTGTATACATATATGAGATAGTCAATATGATAAAATTTTAGAAACTCATGACTATTTTCAAAATATCAACATTAATGTAGTGTGTTTGCACCGCTGCCGTTGCAGATTTTAAATGTTTATATCTGCAGAAACAAATTATATATATATATATATATATATATATATATATATATATATATATATATATATATATATATATATATATATATATGAGAAAGTCAATATGATAAAATTTTAGAAACTCATGACTATTTTCAAAATATCAACATTAATGTAGTGTGTCTATTAAATAAATTTTTATTTTATATTTAAACACTGTCAAATATTTAAACCGCACTCGTTGATGATTTTATATGCTTATATATGCAGAATAAATTTTTTATTTACTGATATGTGATATCGATATAATAAAATTTTGAAAACTCGTGATAATTTTTAATATATAAACATCAATGTTGTGTTTCTATTTTTTTTTTTTTAGGGTTTGTCTACCATGTGCAATATTGTACATGTTAAGACATCTAAAAGTAGTAATTTTTCATTGAAAAACAACAATTATTTATTAAAAAGCTACATATTTAATATAAAATGCACAAGTTTCAAGTCAAAGTTACCACTTTGAACTTCTTAACATGTGCAAATTTGCACATGATAGAAAAACCATTTTTTATATGCAAAACATCATTCAATGTTTGCTAGACGATTATATAATTAAGGACGATTATGAAATTTTGAAATTTTTTTTGACAAAAACAACTTGTTACACTTGTGATGACCATTATCCGTAATTAATTTTTTAAAAAACAAATAAATTAAATTAGTTTCATAGTTATCCGTGGAAATTGGTTACACTTGACCATTATCCGTAATCAATTTTTTTAAAAATAAATTAATTAGTTTCATAGTTATCCGTGAAAATTAGTTACACATATGATGACCATTATCCGTAATTAATTTAAAAAAATTAAATTAAATTTTGCAAAATGACCATTATACACATAAAATTAAGGAGATCGTGAGTTTTAATAAGGACGATTATGAAATTTTGCTGGACTTCGATTTTTATATATTGTTAGTAGATGCTTAGAACAACTAAAAAAAAATATGCTCAAAAATTACTTTTAAATTGTGACTCACATATTTTTGAAAAAAAATAAAAAACGTGACTCATTTTGTGAAAAGGAAAATAAAAAATGTGATTCACATTCAAGTTCTTGGTATGTAAATTTATATATGAAGTGAAAAAATATCATCAAATATAATTGAGTCCAAAAGAAGTATTTTTGCTCTTGGAGGATTGACATATTGTTGCTGTGGACTTCTCCGCACTCTTCAATAAATAAGAAGTATTTTCGGAACAAAATAATAAATATTGTTGAATTTAATGACTTTTACTTATAATTAATGCCAAAAAATCCATGTACAAGAGTTGGGTCAAGTATAATTTCATCAATTTTTTCTGATTAAATGAATTTTTTGGTTTAAGTTGGATTGAAAATTTTGACAATTAATTATTAACGTTTGTCATTAAAAAAAACTTATAAAAACAACACTTAAAACTCCTTAAATAAATTAACATTAAGTTTGAAATTATAAATTGATTACATAACTAAATCATTTCAAGTTTAGTCGGATTCAATACAAACTATAAAAATTATTGGGTTTAATGATTTAATCAAATCATGATTATTACAATATTTAATGTTTTAATTAGTAAATTTTAATGTTTGCTGTGAATTATCGATTTATTAATTCAACGAATTAGAATTTTTAAGCATTTACTTACAACTTCATCTTACAATTTTATTTTAAAAATATAAATGAAAACAAACTTTCCTTCAAAAAAAAATGAAAACAAACTTATCAAACAAGTTTTTTCATTTTCTCAATCCTAAAACTGTTTTTAAAAATAGATTTGCCAAACATAATTTTCTTTAACTTTTCATCTGAAAACAGGTTCGTAAAATTGATTTAGAAAATAGTTTTCAAAAACTAAAAAAGAAAACCTAATCAAACAAGCCCTTAGTTTTCTTCTTCAAATCTTCAGTCCTTTATAGAGGAACAAAGAGCTGTTGAGAAGATGCCAGGTCATCAAAAGAGTCGTTGGAATTGAAGCTTCAGCCAACGTTAATTCCTTCCTGATATGGTATGCGAAACGGAGGAACAGAGGAATAGCATTTTGAATTGTTTCCTTAAAACATGGTGAGTGTTTCGTCCAAGGAGACAAGGTTGCAGAGAGCGGTTCTGACTCTGAGATTTCTGTTGTACTGTACTGTTGACAGTGACAGCTGTTGACTTTTGCATTTCCTTCAAACTCAGACTCAGACTCCCAGTCTTCAGACGCAGTTCTTCAGACACTGTTCATCAGAAGCTGTTCTTCAGACGCAGTGTTCATCAGATGCAGTTCTTCAGAAGCTGGTCTTCAGACGCAGTTCTTCAGACGCACTGTTCATTAGACGCAGTTCTTCAGAAGCTGACCTTCAAACGCTGACCTTCAGACGCTGGTCTTGAGACGCTGACCTTCAGACGCTGGTCTTCAGACTTGCAACACAAGCTTCAATATTTTCCTTCTGCTCTTAACTTGATCTTTCAGAACCACTGTTAGATACATAACTTTCAGCGCATGGTCCTGCACACTTAGAACAAGCATTAGCATATCCAATTTTCTTTTTAACACTTTGTTATCATCAAAACTCAAAAGGGACTTGTTCATACATTTTGTTCCAACAAATATAGCCAATCTCGTCGAAGCAATTCTGGTCCAGAATGGCCTTAATGTAGGCCTACACAGACCAGATTTCATATAAGTCTTGTCTGAATACGTCTTGCAAACTGAACTCCCTAGGGGATGGAAAATCCCCAAGTTCACAAAGTTTGCTGGAGCACATTGCCTGTTATTTGATGGAGGCATAAGACATAGCGAATAATGAGAACCTAAAAATGAAACATTTTCCGAGTTCTCTTACCAAGAACGCTTTTACATGGTTCACAACCCTACCACCACATTCTTTATTCAGTTGGAACCAACTGGAAAGGGTTTTCCATGAGCAATTTTACATGGGACAGTCAAAGATTAGTCTTAAAGAATATGCTAGCGTTCGACGAAAGGTCCCCTAATCAGTTGAAGATTATTTGAACAGATTCAGACTTCTCAAAGCAAGGTGTTTTACCCAAGTGCATGAACATGAGTTAGTCGAAATGGCTGCTGGGGGTTTAGACTATTCTGTCAGGAAGAAGTTGGATACCCAACATTTGAGAGATATGGCCCAATTGGCCGATAAAGTTTGACAAGTAGAAAGATTAAAAGCCTAAAAGGCTACGTCCAATAGATTTCACAAGAAAGAGAAAGTTGCATATGTTGATGATAACGGCAGCGACCAAGAATTCGATGTTGAATATACTTCCATCGATGAAAACGAAATCAATGTGGCTGAATTAAAACCTGGACCTCCCAATGTTTGTAAATTATTAAAGTCATCAGACGGAAAGACCCCCGTCGAACCTAAAAATGATAAATTTGCTGCGAAAACTTATACATTTGAAGTTACTAAATTTGATGAAATTTTTGACCTATTGGTCACTGATGGTCAAATCCTAATGTCTAAAGGTTTGAAATTACCACCAGTAGACCAAAGGAAGAAAAGAGGTTTTTGCAAATTTCATAACTTTTTGGGTCATAACTGTAATTTCAGAGTGCAACCTAAGAGGGGGGGTGAATTAGGTTGTATGACTTTTAATGGATAATTTTTCTGGTTTATTGTGTTCTTGTAAATTTTTCCGGAATTTTGTATGAATGTATGAACGAATGCTTGGAAAAATAAAGAGTGTAGGGAAGAAGAAGATGGACACAAGGAATTTATAGTGGTTCCCCTACTGGTACTCCACTCCCCCACAACCCTGTGAGGAATTCACTATGTTAGAATCTTTGTTACAAGCAATCTCTCCCCAAGACCCCCTAACAATCTTTCTAACATACACAAGATAGCACCCCACTATCTTTCAACAATTCTCACCAAAACTATGGCAAGAATTCACAACAATGGTTTTTGAAGAATAATAAATTGTATGGCTGTTATCTTTCTCAATATCACTTTAACAGATTATAACTTAGTGCTCAGAAAACTTTTATAATGATATGAAAGTGTGTTCAAAGTTTTTCAAACAATTAAAAGAAAGTTTGAATGCAAGTGATATTGAAATTCACAATTGAGAGGTTGAAAGTTATTGTGTTAAAAATTGCTTTGATTCTCAATTGAATTTATAGAGACCAAAAAGATGTTTATGAAGCAATGCTACTTTTCATAAGTTTTACCAATGAATAGACACATATTTAAAATGGCACCTATTCATAAAAAATGAGTATGAAAAACATTTGAACCGAATATGGCCTTTGGAAAATAAATTAGAAAAATAGTCGTTTGACAAATTAACGGTGCTTTGAAATCAATTGTGCAATGGCAATTAAAATTGAGACATTCAGGCATTAAAATAATGTAGCCGTTACAACTCAATTCTCCCTTTAATGATCAACGGTCACAAAATCAAAAATTGCTTCATCATAATTGATTATGCCTTTGATATGGTAAAGATACATAAATCCATTTTGATGTGTAGCCATATCATAATCAACTATATGATTTTCCTCAGTCAATTATGGACCAAAAGAAACACGTCCAGGAGCATTTTCTTGGCATAATTAAATTAGTATTTAATTTAAAATCATGCTCAAAATATTTTTAATGTCAAAACCAATTATGCAATTTCCAAAATAAATTATAATTTTTCATGCAAAAATATTTTAATTCAAAATCACATTTAAATGAAAATCATTGTGAGTGTGTGATTTATTTTAATGAGATTTTTAGCATTGCTTCATATGGAGGCTTATAAAAATGTTTGTAATTATTTTCTGAGCATTCTAAGTTGTTCCATAAGTTAAGAATGATAAATCAAAAGATAAGGACCATACTTACAATGATTATAATTTAAAACCCTAAGTCCTTAAGCTTGTTCATCATCTTGATCCATGAGCCTCCATAAGCTTTCTTCTTTTTGTGATGTAGTCTTGTAATCATCAAAACCCAGCCAAGTCACAAGGAAGGAAATCTTCTTCACAATCTCCCCCTTTTTGATGATGACAAACCATATCATGTTGACATTGATGTGCAAAGAAAGCTCCCCCTGTCTTGTATATCTCCCCCTTTGATTTGCAATTGGATAACCTGTAAAATGTCAAAGTACAAGCACATACCTACACTTTCTCCCCCTTTTGACATCATCAAAAAGAAGAAAGATCGGCAAAACAGATATCCAACCAAAAATATGCATACAAGACAAGTAATAATAATATAAAACTTAAAACAAAGTTATCTGAATCCAAACTTATCATAAAAATGCATATAATCCTATATATAAAAAATCATATAATTTGAAGAAATAGACACCTAAAATAAAAATAACATTTTTTGCATGTACATATGTTAAATATCATTCTCATCCAAGATTCCCAATTCTCTTCTTATTTTAAAAAATTGTTCTTTTGCCAAAGGTTTTGTAAAAATATCCGCTAATTGAGAATGAGTATCCACAAAAGTAACTTCAACATCTCCTTTGAGAACATGATCTCTTAGGAAATGATGTCTAATGTCTATGTGTTTGGTCCTGGAATGCATGACTGGATTTTTAGTTAAATTAATTGCACTAGTGTTTTACAAGACCAAGAAACTAATGCATTTCCCAAAATGTGACATGTACCACTAGTACTTTTTCTATCAGTCTTACATCCAGCATAATCAGAATCAGAATAACCAACCAATTCACATAGACTCCCTTTGGGATACCACAAACCAATATTGGGAGTGCCTTTTAAATATTTCATAATTCTTTTAACAGAAGAGAGATGAGATTCTTTTGGACAAGATTGAAATCTAGCACATAAACAAACACTAAACATAATATCTGGTCTACTTGCAGTAAGATAAAGGAGAGAGCCAATCATACCTCTATATTTTGTAATGTCTATTGGCTTACCAGATTCATCTTGATCTACATAAGTGCTAGAACTCATAGGTGTTGCAATCTCCTTGCAATTATCCATATCAAATCTTTTAAGAAGTTCTTTGCAATATTTTGATTGATTGATGAATATTCCATCCTTTGATTGCTTTATTTGTAGACCAAGGAAGTAATTAAGTTTTCCCATCATAGACATTTCAAATTCTCCTTGCATCATGTTAGAAAATTCTTTACACAACGATTCATTAGTAGCACCAAAAATGATATCATCAACATAGATTTGCACAAGCAAGGTATGATGATTAATTCTTTTTATAAAAAGAGTAGTATCAACTTTTCCTTTTTCAAAACCTTTTTCACAAAGAAAATTGCTTAATCTATCATACCATGCTCTTGGTGCTTGCTTTAGACCATAAAGTGCTTTCTTAAGCTTATATACATGAGAAGGATTTTTAAAATCTTCAAAACCTGGAGGTTGTTTAACATAAACTTCTTCATGTATATAACCATTTAAAAATGCACTTTTGACATCCATTTGATATAATTGAAAATCTAAGGAACATGCATATGCTAAAAGTAATCTTATGGCTTCTAATCTTGCCACAGGTGCAAATGTTTCATCAAAATCGATCCCTTCTTCTTGATTATAGCCTTGAGCAACTAATCTGGCCTTATTTCTTACAATAATACCATTTTCATCTAATTTATTTTTGAAAACCCATTTTGTACCAATGATATGTTTATCCAAAGGCCTAGGTACTAATTCCCAAACTTGATTTCTTTCAAATTGATTTAGTTCTTCTTGCATGGCTAAAATCCATTGATCATCACTTAAGGCTTCATCAATTTTAGAAGGTTCGATTTGTGAAACAAAAGCCATATTTAAACATGCATCTTGAAGATTAAGTCTAGTAGATACTCCCTTATTTATGTCACCAATGATGTTGTCAATTGGATGGTCTCTATGAATTCTCCATTCTTGTGGTAGATCATTATTTGTTTGCTCTTGTTGTGGCATTTCTTCTTCTTGGTGTGCATTGTTTTGTTTGTTCTGTTCATCTTCAATGTTGACTTCTTTTGGTGAACTATCTTCATCATTTTCATCAGAAAGAATAACTTTTTCCTCCTTGGAGGGGTTAGTTTCATCAAAAGAGACATGAACAGATTCTTCAATAGTAAGGGTTCTTTTATTGAAAATTCTATATGCCTTACTAGTGAGAGAATAACCAAGAAAGATACCCTCATCAGATTTTTCATCAAATTTACCAAGGTTATCTTTCCCATTGTTCAAAACAAAACATTTACAGCCAAAAATATGAAAATAAGCAATATTGGGTTTTCTACCCTTATAAAGTTCATATGGAGTTTTCTTTAAGATAGGTCTTACCAAAACACGGTTACTTACATAGCATGCTGTACTTACCGCATCTGCCCAAAAGTACTTAGGCAAATTTGTTTCACTCAACATGGTTCTTGCAAGTTCTTCAAGAGACCTGTTCTTCCTTTCAACAACACCATTTTGTTGTGGTGTTCTAGGTGCCGAGAAGTTGTGTGAAATTCCATGTTCATCACAAAACTCTTCAAAAAATGTATTTTGAAACTCTCCACCATGATCACTTCTAATAGATACAATCTTCAAGGTGAAGGGAAATCGACATTCATAGTGCAGCGGAAGTTTAAAAAAAATTGATTTCCTTTCCTTGGATCATTACGAATATCACATGAATCAGTGATAGAATTGTTACCTTTTAGTAATGCTGAAACACTTTCGTTGATCACAGCTGAGCAAATAAGCAAAGCCTCTACTCGTCCACACGAACGGCTTCCTTTTGATTCCCGGTGCTAGCCAAGCGATCAGAGGTTAGGGAGAGAAGTGGGGATTCGTTTCTGCTTTAGGGTTACACGAAAAGCATTAGCTGATTTCAGCATTAGAGCTTCTATTTATAGAACTCCTTGCTGCACAAAATCAGCTTGAGCTTCAAAAGCCCATTAGCCCATCAGCATCCGCTAACTAATTAGCGCTTATTGCTAAACGTACCCCATCATATAAGTACTACTTATATTTCTCCTTTTAACCGTTCTATTGTGTGTGACCCTATAGGTTCTTGTAACGTTGGCAATAATATTAAATCCCATATTTAATATTATAAACAGTGAGCGGTATCTAGCAACACATCACTGCTACCCAAGTGACAAGAATGTCAAGTGATCTGACGAAACCTTTCCATGATAATATCTATGTGTACGATTACTCCTTTGTCCTAATATCTTTATTGAACACAAGGCATAGATTACGTCACCCTTGTTTAGCTCAATATTTATATTTCTTGATCCCTAAATATACTGAACAACGAATAAGTCCAATATCTCATATTGACTTAATTCGGCATGGCCATGCATTTTTCCAGTCATATTCCATCAAGAGGCCTAAAGATATATCTCCTGTTATGAGGAGGGACAAATCCCATCTAGGACACTCATGTCCCTCAGCATGATTCATCGAGTGCCCATTAACCAACGTTATAGTCATCTTGTTACAGACAACGTTTGAATGGCAATAAAACACTTGAGTCCACATCTAGGGATCATGGTGGTTTCAGGTCTAAGAGTGACATACACTATTATCATTGTGAGAATAACTTATGACGATTTCATAACATACTATGTAGTATTCTCACGATGGGTCAATCCAGTATAAATATTACTCCTAATACTCATACCTATGTATAGACTTAATATCTCATATTCATGACCCATGAGATGTGGTCATCAGTCTACATACATAATAGTCTCCACGCTTTATTATTATCCCAATTCATATCAAAGCTCGACTACGGATACCTTTAAGAATAGTGTTCTTTCGTTGATGTAATCTCATGATTAAGTCACACTTAATATTTCATCACATGAACCAACTATTCTAGGGACTTTATTTATCTTATAACAAGTGTAATAAAGAACGCCATATTTTATTCAATAATAAAAGTCATGATACATATAAAAGTTTAACATAAACTATTGGCCTCTAGGGCTTATACCAACACAAGGATTTTTCATTTTGAACCAATTTTGCATACTTCTTGAAAGCTTTAAAAGCATCACTTTTATTTGCAAGAAATAAAGTCCACGTATATCTAGAGTAATCATCAACTATAACCAAGGCATAATAGTTTCCTCCAAAACTTCTAGTTCTTGAAGGACCAAAAAGATCCATATGAATTAATTGAAGAGGCCTAGAAGTTGAGACTATATGCTTTGGTTTGAAAGAAACTTTTGTTTGTTTACCTTTTTGACAAGCATCACATAATTTGTCTTTAATAAACTTAATCTTAGGCAACCCAACAACAAGGTCATGCTTTATTAATTTATTCAAATGATCCATGTGAATGTGTGCAATTCTTTTATGCCATAACCATGCATCATTGTTGTTGTTTACCACAAGACATTTAAGCTTTAAAGACAAATCATCTAATGAAATCATGAAAATATTATTTATTCTTTTTCCAACAAGTTTGATTTCATGTGATGCTACATCTTCAACAAAACAAGAATCTTTATTGAAATTTACTCTAAAGCCTTTATCACATAATTGACTAATACTTAGTAAATTATGTTTTAGACCTTCAACATATAGCACATTATCAATAGTAGTATAGGGAGGCATACCAACTTTACCGATACCAAGAATCTTTCCTTTATTGTTGTCTCCATAGGTGACATATCCTTTTGATTTTAGGGTCAAACTTGAGAATCTTGATTTGTCTCCCGTCATATGTTTTGAACAACCACTATCAAGGTACCACATGTTGGTTGAAGATTTCAACCCTCCCTACAAAACAGAAAGTTTAAGTCTTGTTAGGTACCCATTGTGATTTGGGTCCTTGTGGGTTAATACCTTTCCTTACCCAAATATATTCACCATAAGGAACACCAAAGTTTCTTATGTAGCATGTATTTGGAGTATGGCCTTTCATGTTGCAATAGAAACATGATAAATTTTGAACATGATATACACTAGAATTACTTCCATTGGAGACATTATTTCTAACCTTAGAATTTGTTTTCTTATAAGACTTGTTAGAATAATTTCTTCCATAAGAATTATTTCTAGTATTCATACTTTTAAGAGGAATTACAACATGCATTTTCTTTGGTTCCAAGTTGTTGGAAGTTGTGCTTGCTTTAACAAAGATTGTTTTACTTGTACTTGGTTTATCAAAATTTGAAAATCCAAGACCGGTTTTATTTTTTAAATCTCTTTGTTTGCTAAGAACATCTTCCAAACTATTGTGACCTTTTTCAAAATTTTTTATTACTTGATTTAATTTAATAATTTTTGTTTCATGTTCTTTACATTTATTACATGAAGAATTTTTGACCTTTTCTAAATCCACTTGTGCATCAAAAACTTTTCTTTCAAGTGAAACAATTAATTTCTTCTGTTTTACACAAGTTTTAGAAAGTTTACTACATTCTTCATATAATTCATCAAATGCATTTTGTAATTCATCATATGAAGGTTTAATATCAAGTTTAGAATCACTAACCTCTTGTTCATCATCAGAGTGATGAGATGCCATTAGTGCAAGATTTGCATACTCTTCATCCTCTGATTCAGAAGATGAACTTATGTCATTTTCTTCCCATGCAATGTAGGCCCTCCTTTGCTTGAATTCTTTCTTTCCTTTGTCACCATTTTTGTTTGTAAAAGATGGACAATTTGCTTTCATGTGACCTTCTTTCCCACATCCAAAACATGTAATGTTTTGTTTTGACGTAGAGCCCTCATTCTTCTTGAAAGATTTTCTTTTATTACCAAACTTGAAGGACTTGTCCTTTTTAAGAAATTTTTTAAAACTTTTTGCAAGAAGATTGATGGTCTCACCTTCATCAGAACTTTCTCCTTCATTTTGTTGTTTTGACTCAACTCTTAGAGCAATGCTTTTGTTCTTCTTCTCTTGCCCTTCATGCTTTTCCAATCTTCCAAGTTCCATTTCATGTTCTTGGAGTTTACCAAACAAAGCGGCAGAAGTCATTTTAGAAAGACTTTTCTTTTCTGATATTGCAGTCACCTTTGGTTGCCAAGCCCTTGTTAATGATCTAAGGACTTTGAGATTTAATTCATCATTTGTGAAAGTCTTTCCAAGAGCCATCAAGTGGTTTGTTAAGTGAGAGAATCTCTTTTGTAAATCAAGAATTGATTCACCGGGCTGCATTCTGAACAATTCATATTCTTGTGATAAAGTGTTCAGTTTTGATCTCTTCACTTCTTCTGTGCCTTCATGGGTTACTTCTAGAGTGTCCCAAATTTCTTTTGCAGTTTTGCATTGAGAAATTCGGAAGAACTCATCCATGCCAAGGGCTGAATGAAGCATGTTGATTGCCTTCTTGTCAAACAACAATTTTTTCTTATCATCATCAGTCCAAGATGTTTTTATTTTTACTTGGACAACATCATTCACAACCGTTGTAGGAATGAATGGACCATTCTCAACGGCATTCCATATTTCTTCCCCTTGTGCTTCCAAGTAAGCACGCATGCGAATTTTCTAGAAATCATAGTATTCACCAACAAAGCATGGAGGTTTGTTGCTACTACCACCATCTTTGAACACAATGTTTGAATTTGAAGCGGAAGCCATTTTTCTGGATCAAGGAGCAAATTACCTTAACTTGCTCTGATGCCAATTGTAAATTCAGAGTGCAACCTAAGAGGGGGGGTGAATTAGGTTGTATGACTTTTAATGGATAATTTTTCTGGTTTATTGTGTTCTTGTAAATTTTTCCGGAATTTTGTATGAATGTATGAACGAATGCTTGGAAAAATAAAGAGTGTAGGGAAGAAGAAGATGGACACAAGGAATTTATAGTGGTTCCCCTACTGGTACTCCACTCCCCCACAACCCTGTGAGGAATTCACTATGTTAGAATCTTTGTTACAAGCAATCTCTCCCCAAGACCCCCTAACAATCTTTCTAACATACACAAGATAGCACCCCACTATCTTTCAACAATTCTCACCAAAACTATGGCAAGAATTCACAACAATGGTTTTTGAAGAATAATAAATTGTATGGCTGTTATCTTTCTCAATATCACTTTAACAGATTATAACTTAGTGCTCAGAAAACTTTTATAATGATATGAAAGTGTGTTCAAAGTTTTTCAAACAATTAAAAGAAAGTTTGAATGCAAGTGATATTGAAATTCACAATTGAGAGGTTGAAAGTTATTGTGTTAAAAATTGCTTTGATTCTCAATTGAATTTATAGAGACCAAAAAAATGTTTATGAAGCAATGCTACTTTTCATAAGTTTTACCAATGAATAGACACATATTTAAAATGGCACCTATTCATAAAAAATGAGTATGAAAAACATTTGAACCGAATATGGCCTTTGGAAAATAAATTAGAAAAATAGTCGTTTGACAAATTAACGGTGCTTTGAAATCAATTGTGCAATGGCAATTAAAATTGAGACATTCAGGCATTAAAATAATGTAGCCGTTACAACTCAATTCTCCCTTTAATGATCAACGGTCACAAAATCAAAAATTGCTTCATCATAATTGATTATGCCTTTGATATGGTAAAGATACATAAATCCATTTTGATGTGTAGCCATATCATAATCAACTATATGATTTTCCTCAGTCAATTATGGACCAAAAGAAACACGTCCAGGAGCATTTTCTTGGCATAATTAAATTAGTATTTAATTTAAAATCATGCTCAAAATATTTTTAATGTCAAAACCAATTATGCAATTTCCAAAATAAATTATAATTTTTCATGCAAAAATATTTTAATTCAAAATCACATTTAAATGAAAATCATTGTGAGTGTGTGATTTATTTTAATGAGATTTTTAGCATTGCTTCATATGGAGGCTTATAAAAATGTTTGTAATTATTTTCTGAGCATTCTAAGTTGTTCCATAAGTTAAGAATGATAAATCAAAAGATAAGGACCATACTTACAATGATTATAATTTAAAACCCTAAGTCCTTAAGCTTGTTCATCATCTTGATCCATGAGCCTCCATAAGCTTTCTTCTTTTTGTGATGTAGTCTTGTAATCATCAAAACCCAGCCAAGTCACAAGGAAGGAAATCTTCTTCACAATAACACTTCCCGTTGTGCCCTTTTCAGGGACTTAGTCCATAAAGCACTCAATGAGGGAAGACTGAAATTTGGCGACAAGACGAAACTACCAATGCAGGTAGATGCTGATCCTCTTCAAGTCACCGACGTAATGTACGCAGAGCCGTTTTACGTCAATGTTGTCGAAATTATGGGGGAGACTCCAGGGGAAAGTTTCAACAACCCCAAAAAGGTTACTGAAAGCCTCATGATGGCACCTACAATGATCACTGAAGATCAATATGAAAAAAGATTGAAAGCTGTATATCCTAATGCTAAAAAGGGTTTAGTTGCTTTTTTGAACCGTTGTAAGATAAGCAATTTTGAAGTCACGATCTGCCCAAAATGCAGTTCAATGTTTGACGAGAAAGCAACAAGAAGCTTCGAGGGAAAACAGCTGATGTCGAAGAGGAAAGGAAAATGGGTCGACAATAGTCCTAAGTTCAGTTTCAATCAAAGAGGCATTCCATATAAGGTGGTGCCTTTGACTAGAACTTATGTTCCATCCTCAAAGACTCCTATGGGTAAATGGATCCATTCTGGTGGGAAAAACGTCGGTCGTCAATCCTCCACATCAATGAGCAGAAAAATTTATCACGTCAACAACAAGTATGCCTACAAAAATGGATACAAAGGAAAGAACCCCATGAAACCCAGTGGCACAGATTCCAACGTCAGAAGAAAGCTGTTGGCGCCGACGGTGTCGGAACCTCTGCAAAAGCGAAAGAATTAGTTGTCACTGAAATCAGAAAGCCAACAAAAGAGAGGCTTTTTCCTCCACTGCCTATCGTCAAAGAAAATCATTCTGTCAAAGATGAAGAGATGGAATCAAAATTTTCTGATTCTGAGCCAGACTTTGATGTGTTATGCAACATTGTTTCGATCCTACCAATTGAATTCAATTTAGTGTCGGAAATCAGTGAGGGGGAAGAAGATTTTACAGAAGATATGGTAGAATATAAGCCAGTTTGCTATTATGTGATGAACAACGGCTGTGTCGAAGAACAATAAGCCATGTTTGAAAGCCTAGTCGAGACATGAGGAACCACCTTAAACCTATGTTCATCCAGGCTAAGGTGAATAACAATGGGATTAATAAGGTCCTAGTGGATGGTGGTGTTACGGTGAACTTGATACCGCTGTGCTTATTAAAGAAAATTGGAAAGAAAGAATCCGACTTGACATCCCATAATGTGGTGCTTTCCAATTACGAAGGTAAGTCAGGCCATTCTTATGGGGCGATTGAAGTGGAACTGATTGTCAGAAGTTTCAAGAGGTCGACTCTGTTCTTGGTAATTCCATCCAAGGCCAATTACAACTTGTTACTTGGCAGGGAATGAATACATGGTGTCGGAGCAGTCCCGTCGACTATGCATCAAAGGCTATCCATCTGGAGGGAAGATGTAATGTTAGAGAATATTGAAGCTGACCAAAGCTATTTCAGGGCTGAAGTCAACCACATTAATAAAAGACCTTTGATAAACATTTGGCGTACATATCGCCATGTCGATCCTCAGATTTTGGTCTGGTCAAATCAGAACAAGTGAAGAGTTTTGTTAGACTTCACCCAACCTATGGTTTCTTTTTGGAAAGGGAGTTAGTCAAAGATGGAAATTATGTTTGTTCCCAACCCTTGGGGAGAATTACGGCCTACATGACCGAAAATAGACGAAAAAAGGCTTTGGAAGCTGCCATGCAACAAGAAATGGTCGTCGAGACCATTGAAGATCATCAGGAAAGCGAGTTGATCGAAGATCAGAGGTTGGATTGCATATATGACGACCGACCTTTGGGATTTGAAAAGGATCCAATGGGTCCCGCCAAGAAGATTATGGCACAGGATCCTCTAGAAGAAATTGATCTGGGAGATGGCTCTATAAAAAGGCCAACTTACATTAGTGCCAAAATTGGTGAAGGATTCAAAGTTCGGATTGTCGAACTTTTAAAGGAATACAAAAACTGTTTTGCTTAGGATTACAATTGTTGGATATTTGGTTGTTGCTTCATGTTTGCTAAAATCAAATATACAAGCAAGATGTTCATCTTCAGAAGCAGAACTTCCGAAGCTGGGCCTTCAGAAGTTGAACAGTACCTCAGAAGCTGAACCTTCAGAAGCTGGGTCTTCAGAAGCTGAACAGTACTTCAGACGCTGAACCTTCAGAAGCTGGGTCTTCAAAAGCTGAACAGTACTTCAGACGCTGAACCTTCAGAAGCTGAAATTTAGACGCTGAACCTTCAGAAACACTTCTTTAGAAGTACCTTCAGAAGCTTTCTTGTTTTCGCGTCTTGGAGCTGTTTATTTCCTCACCTGATCTTTTGAAGATTTGATTGAAGAATTCTCCAAGCTGCGTATGCTTCCAGAAGAAAGATATTTGCGTGAGATATTTTTTGAAGATTGGATATTTTTATTTGTGAATATATTTTCAAAGCGATCTTTGGAAAATATATTTCTGAAGAATATTTGTTTCAATATATTTCTAAAAAGAATAATTGATTCAAATATGTGTTTTAGTCTAAAGAAATATCTGATTGTGAAATATATTTCTAAAGAAGAATTTTAGAAATATATCCTTGAAGAATATTTGGTTCAGATATTTGTTGTTGCTGAAGGCTATATAAAGAAGACTCCTTTCTTGAAGAAATTAGTCGAAGTCTGTTGGAACAAAATGTATGAACAACTCTCTTTTGGGTTTTGATGATAACAAAGTGTTAAAAAGAAAATTGGAATTGCTAATGCTTTGTTCTAAGTGTGCAGAACCATGTTCTTAATGTTTGGTAATTAATACTGGTTATGGAAGAACAAGCTACGAGTAAGAAGGAAAGCATAGAAGCCTATGTTGCAAGTATGAAGCAAGACTGAGTCTGAAGCAGCTTCGGAAGACTGAGTCTGAAGACAGCGTCTGAAGACTACGTCTGAATAAGTGCTTCTGAAGACAGCGTCTGAAGACTGCGTCTGAAGAAGTGCTTCTGAAGACTGAGTCTGAAGGTCAACAAAAGTCAACGTCTGAAGAAGTGGGTATGATGAATAGTGCTTCTGAAGGGTGCGTCTGAGACCTGCGTCTGAAGAGAGCTTCTGATGAACAGTTCCTGAAGAAGCTTTTGAAGTCCGAGTTCTTAAGGAAAAGTAGGTGTCACTGTCAGCATTAAATGCCTGCAATGTCAGAACAGCTCAATGGAACAGTTGCCTCCTTCACAGAAACATTCTCCAGCTTTTAAGGAAAGAATTCAAAAATTGCGTGCTCTATTTTCTGCAGTTCAGCACACAATTTCTGCTGGACCTAGCTTCTAATTTGCAATGGCTCTTTGCTGGATTTCTGGGCAATTCTCAACAGCTCTTTTATCCTCTATAAAAGGGTGAAGATTTGAAGAAGAAAATTGCTAAGACTCAATAAACTAAAGACTGAATACTTGTGCTCTGTTTTCCTGTCAAAAATACGAAAGTCACCAAAACTCTTAGAAATTCTTACAAACTTATCATCTTAGAATTTCTTAAGTTTAGAGTCTTAAACCTGAGTTGTATTTTGTGAACACCTCTGATATTTGATCAAGTGTTCAACTCAAACTTACTTTCTTTGTAAATCAGTTTGATTCAAGTCTCAGCCTGCGTGCTTGAGCAATCCAGAAGTCTCTTACTAAGTGTTTGAGCAACTAGAAGTCTCTTTGCTTTGTGCTTTGAGCAAAGAAGTCTTTTAACTTTATGTTTTGAGCATAAAAGTCTCTTAACTTTGTGTTTTGAGCATAGAAGTCTCTTGCTAAGTGCTTGAGCATTGGAAGTCTCTTAGCTTTGCTTTGAGCAATTGTAATCAGTTGATTATAGTTCAAATCTCCTGTAAGTGACAGGGGGACTAGACTACTTCCGGTTTGTGGAAGGAACTAGTATAAAAACCATTGTGTCTCTCTTTCCCTTTCTCTCATTTTACTTTACCCGCTGCTATAACACTCTGAAAAAGGTTCAGAATCTGATTCTGAACTTAACCAAAGTTTTTTGAGAAAGAAAAAGAATTTACCCACACAATTCAACCCCCCCTTCTTGTGTGCTTTTCTCACCTTCAGTTGGTATCAGAGCTCCGGTTCTGATATTCAATCACTTAACAATGAGTCAGTGAGATCCTGAGAAAAACATGTCATCTAGTGGTTCCCCTCCACTTCCTCCTTTTGGTAGTCACACTTCTGTATCATATGACTATGGTACAGATGATAGAAAATCTCGTTCACACAATAAACCCCCAATGTTTACTGGTGATCCTGAGAAATTCTCATGGTGGAAAAGCAAGATGTACAGCCACATCATTGGAATTGATGATTCCTTATGGGATATTATAAAAGATGGAATTTCTATTCCATTTGATGAAGAAGGTGTAGCTGTTAACAGAAGAGGCCTGAGTGATGCTGAGAGGAAGATCTACAGAAAGCATCACAATGTTAGAGGTATCATTGTCGATTCTCTACCTCACACTGAGTATCAGAAGCTGAGTGATAAATCAACAGCCAAAGCCATCTTCAAATCCCTCTGCTCTAACTATGAAGGTAACAAAAAGGTTAGAGGAGCAAAGGCTAATATTCTTGTTCAGCAATATGAGCTGTTCAGAATGAAGGAGGATGAAAATATTGAGACTATGTTCTCAAGATTTCAGACTCTGGTTTCTGGACTTCAGATTCTGAAGAAGAGTTATACCACTGCTGATCATGTGAACAAAATTCTAAGAAGTCTTCCATCTAAATGGAGACCCAAAGTAACTGCTATTGAGGAAGCTAAAGATCTAAATACTCTAAGTATTGAAGATCTTATAAGCTCCCTCAAAGTGCATGAACTGGGTCTTAATGAAGATGATTATGTTAGAGAGTCTAAGTTAATAGCACTGAAATCCAAAAGAAATTCTGTAAAAGCTCTAAAAGCTATTGAATCTGATGAAGAATTTCCTGAGGGAAATTCTGAAGAAGATTCAGATGCTGAGGAGCTTGCACTGCTTTCCAAAAGATTTCAGTACTTAATGAAAAGACAGAAGAAATTCTCTAACAGAAGCAGCAACTTTAAAGGATCTGGTTCCAAGAGGGAAGATCAGAAGGGTTGCTACAATTGCAAGAAGCCTGGTCATTTTATTGGTGATTGTCCTGAACTTCAGAAGGACAAGTCAAAAGAAAAATCAAAGAAAACCAGCTCTAAGTCTAGCAACTTCAGAAACAAACTTAAGAAGAGTCTCATGGCAACATGGGATGATCTTGACAATGATTCTGAGTCTAAAGATGAAGAGGAAGCAAATCTGGCTTTAATGGCAACAACATTCTCT
Organism: Medicago ruthenica; assembly: GCA_018208015.1. NCBI lineage: Eukaryota > Viridiplantae > Streptophyta > Magnoliopsida > Fabales > Fabaceae > Medicago > Medicago ruthenica. Next base: position 74,125,011 of record CM031371.1, read on the forward strand.
GATGCAGAATCATGTTCAGACTCTAATGATGAAGATGAGGTATACTCTAAACTTACAAGATCTGAACTGATTGAAACAGTTAAAGATCTTATGAACCACCTCAAAAGCAAGTTAGGTGAACTAAAATCTTTGAAAAATAAACATAACTTGCTGACTGAGGAGAATCTCAAACTTCAGAATCAATTCAATGAGATTGATGAAGAAGTTAGAGAACTCAGGGATGTGGCTCATAAGAAACCTGAAGAAATTCCAAATGAACATGAAATTGCTCTTCAGGACTTTATTTTAACTGGAATCAATAGAAGTAAGGTTGCTTCTATGATTTATAACATTTACAGAAACAAAGATGAAGGTATTGGTTTTAAAAATGATTCATTCAATCTTTCAAATGAATCAAAAATCATCTTGTTCTAAAAGTATTATGAAAGGTACTGAGGTGTGCTTTGTGCCTGCTTCTGACAGTTCTGAGAAACTGAATTTAACAAGAACTGAGACTGCAGTAGTCTGAAGTTCTGAACTGCTCAGACTCTAAAGCTTCTGAACCTAAGGGAAAGATGAAGGCAAAAATTAAAACTTTGTCAAACTCTAATCCAAAAGGTCCTAAGCCTAAGACTATGAAAAAATCAGACTCTAAACTTGAAAATGTTCATAGTCTGAAGAGTTCAGAACCTGAAACAAGTAAGTCTCAGAGTCTGAAAAATTCAAACTCAAACTTTACTAAGACCGGGTTTATGAAACCTTAAAAAATTACTAAACCAGTCTATTCAAAACCTTTTCAAAACCAGAATGTCAAGCAAAGCAAACAAAAGAAAGCCAATCTGTCATCTGTTTCTGATTGTATTAAGAAAGGTCAAACTGAAGTTTGCCTTGTGTCAGGAGCTAGCAAAACTAGAGTTCTGAAGGAATCAGAACCAAAGGGTTCAATGGTTCAGACTATAAACAACTCAGAACCAAAGACCTTCAAGTCTCAGGTTCTGAAGAAATCTGAGTCAAGACCATTGAGAACTCAGGTTCTGAAGAACTCAGTTTCTAAAACTAAGACTTATCCAAGATTAAAGGATTCATATCCAAAGTATCTGAACAAGTCTGAGTGTTATAACTCCAGACATAAGGTGCAACAAAAGACTAAACCTTTCAAGACTAACCATAAAGGACCCATGAAAATATGGGTACCTAAGTCTGAGATAATTCCTGTTGCAGATATGCTTGTCATCCAAAGAAAAGGAAAGGTTTTGGTACCTGGACAGTGGGTGCTCGCGTCATATGACAGGAGACAAGTCTATGTTCCAAACCCTGAACATGAAAGAGGGAGGAACTGTGGGGTTTGGAGGAAATCAGAAAGGAAGGATCATTGGTACTGGTAAGATAGGTAATTATTCCCTGTACATTGATGATGTTTGGCTGGTAGATGGACTTAGACATAATTTACTTAGCATAAGTCAATTATGTGACAGTAATTATGAAGTCATGTTTAATAAGAACACTTGCACTGTAATCAACAACAAAGATAAATCTGTTGTGTTCAAAGGAAATAGGAAAAACAATGTTTATAAAATCAATTTTTCAGAACTGGTTGAGCAGAAGGTAGTTTGCCATCTGTCTGTGAGTGATGAGAAATTGGTATGGCACAAAAGGTTAGGACATGCTAACTGGAGACTCATCTCTAAGCTTAGCAAGTTGCAACTGGTCAGAGGCCTGCCAAACATTGACTATCACTCAGATGCTCTTTGTGGAGCATGCCAAATAGGAAAAATTCCTAAAACATCTTTTAAAATCAATTTTTTAGAACTGCTTCTCATTGATTTGTTTGGTCCTGTTGGAACAGCTTCAATCAATGGGAAGAAGTATGGGCTTGTAATTGTTGATGATTACAGTAGGTGGACTTGGGTTAAATTCCTTAGAACCAAAAATGAAACAAATGATGTGTTTAACAAATTCTGCAAACAAGTACAAAATGAAACTGATTTGAAAATTTTAAAAGATAGAAGTGATCATGGTGGTGAATTTGAAAATGAACCATTTGAAAATTTTTGTGAAGATCATCGAATTCTCCATGAGTTCTCTTCTCCTAGAACTCCACAACAAAATGGAGTTGTAGAAAGAAAGAACAAATCTTTGCAAGAAATGGCCAGAACCATGATCCATGAAACCAAAATTGCACAATACTTTTGGGCAGAAGCTATTAACACAACATGTTATATTCAGAACAGGATCTATATCAGACCTATTCTGAATAAAACAGCATATGAACTATTTAAAGGAAGAAAACCAAGCATTTCTTATTTTCATCAGTTTGGTTGTACTTGTTACATTCTGAACAATAAGATCTACCTAAAGAAATTTGATGCTAAGGCTCAAAAGGGTATCTTTTTAGGATACTCAGAGAGATCCAAAGCATACAGGGTGTATAATTCTGAAACACATGTTGAAGAATCAATACACATTAGATTTGATGATAAGAAGACTGGTAATGAAATACCAGAGCTGGTTGAGAGTGTTGCAGATTTCAGACTCTCAGAGGAACCTTCAGAACCTGAACAGAGTTCAGAGTCTGAAGAAAGTTCAGAAGCTGAAAATTCTGAAGAAACTGAAAAACTCTCAGATGCTGACACTCCTCCTGAAGATAATCAAGATCACCTTCTTTCTGAACAAGCCCCTGATGATTCTTCAGAAGCTAATCCACCCAGAACCTCATTTAAGTACAAGTCTTCACATCCTGAGGAGCTGATCATTGGGAACAAGAACAGTCCAAGGAAAACAAGATCAGCATTCTGTCAAAATGATTCTATGATTGGACTGCTATCAATGATGGAACCCACAACAGTTGATGAAGCACTTGCAGATGATGGATGGATTGTAGCTATGCAAGAAGAACTGAACCAGTTTCAAAGAAATGATGTCTGGGATTTAGTTGCAAGACCAAATAACAAGAACATCATTGGAACAAAATGGGTGTTCAGAAACAAGCTCAATGAACAAGGAGAAGTGATCAGAAACAAGGCAAGACTGGTTGCTCAAGGCTACAGCCAGCAGGAAGGAATAGACTACACTGAGACATTTGCTCCAGTTGCAAGACTGAAAGCAATCAGGTTACTTCTTTCCTATGCAGTTAATCATGATATCATCTTATATCAAATGGATGTTAAGAGTGCTTTTTTAAATGGGGTTATTTCTGAAGAAGTTTATGTCAAACAGCCTCCTGGTTTTGAAGATGTAAAACATCCATATTTTGTTTTTAAACTTAAGAAATCTTTATATGGTCTGAAACAAGCTCCCAGAGCTTGGTATGAAAGGCTAAGTAATTTCTTACTTAAAAATGATTTTGTAAGAGGACAAGTTGACAATACACTCTTTAGAAAAACTCTTAAGAAAGACATCTTAATTGTGCAAATTTATGTTGATGATATCATATTTGGTTCTACTAATGCCTCTCTTTGCAAAGAATTTTCCAAGTTAATGCAGGATGAATTTGAAATGAGCATGATGGGAGAATTGAAGTTCTTTCTTGGAATTCAAATCAATCAATGCAAAGATGGAGTGTATGTTCATCAGTCTAAGTATACAAAGGAGCTTCTGAAGATGTTCCAGCTTGATGATTGTAAACTGATGACAACACCAATGCATCCAACCTGCACTTTAAGCAAAGAGGACAATGGCTCAAAAGTAGATCAGAAGCTCTATAGAGGTATGATAGGTTCTCTGTTATACTTAACTGCTTCTAGGCCAGATATTTTATTTAGTGTATGTCTGTGTGCTAGATTATAGTCAGATCCTAGAGAATCTCATATGACTGTTGTCAAGAGAATCTTCAGGTATCTGAAAGGAACAACTAATCTGGGACTTCTGTATAAGAAATCCTTGGATTATAAGCTAGTTGGATTCTGTGATGCTGACTATGCTGGGGACAGGATTGAAAGAAAATCCACCAGTGGAAATTGTCAATTTCTTGGTGAGAATCTGATATCCTGGGCCAGCAAAAGACAAGCAACTATTGCTTTGTCAACAGCAGAAGCAGAATACATCTCAGCTGCAAGTTTTAGCACACAACAGCTCTGGATGAAACATCAGTTGGAAGACTATCAGATTCATGAAAACAACATTCCTATTATCTGTGATAATACTTCTGCAATCTGTCTGTCTAAAAATCCAATTTTGCATTCTAGAACCAAGCATATAGAAATTAAACATCATTTTATAAGAGATTATGTTCAGAATGGTGTTTTGGATATTCAATTCATTGATATTGATCATCAATGGGCTGACATATTTACAAAACCCCTCACAGAAGATAGATTTAACTTTATTAAAAAGAATCTGAACATGCATTTCATCTCTTAAAAAATATGCTTGAATCTGAATAGAAACTGAGATTCTGAAGTTCATCAGAAGCTAAGGCTTATCAGTCACTCACTTGAGAGTCTGAAGAAAGTTAAATTTCTGGAAAAACTTCAGAGTCTGAGTTTCATAATCTGATTTTCTGACTTCTGAATCTGCATAGTTATCTATCTTTTGGTCAGAATCTGATAAGTTATAACTCTGGGCAATGATGAATTAAAGCTTTGAAAATTACACTTTGTCCCTCCCAAAGTCATCAATATGCAAATGTGTTTTTCTAATTTCAGTTCTGAAATGTTTTAACAAAAACACAGACACTCTTTCATATTTTCATCATACATGTTCAATTTGATATCAGACATGTTCACTTTGGTATCAGACATGTTCAGTTTTTCAGATCCTTATTTAAAAAACTCTGAACAGTTTTGTCTAAAAGAGTTTAGAAGCACTGAGCTAAATGCTATAATTTTTCAGTTTTCTGAAAAGAGTTCAGTTGTGCTAAAACCTTTAGTTGGTATATGATCTGAACAATTTTGTCTAAAATAGTTCAGTGATACTGAACAAAAATGCTCTGAACATTTTTTATCTCACATGTTTTCAAACTCTCTTAAAAAATTCTGGAAATTTTCTTTTTGTTGATGACAAAAGGGGGAGTAAAAGTAAACAAGTATTAAGGCTCCTGAGCTCAGAATATAAGTTAATTTATGTCAGTTAATTAACTTATGAGAACTGTTTTTAATCTCTTAGCCTCTGAATTAAATTCTGTGAGAAAAATTACTCTTTAGTGAGTTAAAATGAATTTAAATAACTTGGATAAGACTCAGGGAGCTTACAAAACTCATCCTGTGGATTATCAGACTTAGGGGGAGAGCTTACAAACCTCACAACCTGAAGTCAACTTGTTATTTATAATTCTGAGTGATAATTTCACCTTATTGTTTTAAGTTGAATTTAATTAACATGGATAAGAATCAAGGGGAGCTTGCAAACCTCACCTTGTGGATTATCAGACTTAGGGGGAGCTTGCAAACCTCATCCTGAAGTCAACTTGTTAATTAAAGTTAATAAGAATTCTGAAATTTTCACCTGTTTTGATCTAAACTGAATTTTCAAGTGTTCTACTCAAACTTACTTTCTTTGTAAATCAGTTTGATTCAAGTCTCAGCCTGCGTGCTTGAGCAATCCAGAAGTCTCTTACTAAGTGTTTTAGCAACTAGAAGTCTCTTAGCTTTGTGCTTTGAGCAGAGAAGTCTCTTAACTTTGTGTTTTGAGCATAGAAGTCTCTTAACTTTGTGTTTTGAGCATAGAAGTCTCTTGCTAAGTGCTTGAGCATTGTAAGTCTCTTAGCTTTGTGCTTTGAGCAATTGTAATCAGTTGATTATAGTTCAAATCTCATGTAAGTGACAGGGGGACTAGACTACTTCCGGTTTGTGGAAGGAACTAGTATAAAAACCATTGTGTCTCTCTTTCCCTTTCTCTCATTTTACTTTACCCGCTGCTATAACACTCTGAAAAAGGTTCAGAATCTGATTCTGAACTTAACCAAAGTTTTTTGAGAAAGAAAAAGAATTTACCCACACAATTCAACCCCCCACCCTTCTTGTGTGTTTTTCTCACCTTGAAAGTCGTCATTGAAAGAATATCTTTAGGCTTTCGACTTTAGGTTTTCTTTGCTGAGCCGTGTGCTCTGTTTAGTATACCACTCTATTGCTGCTATTGAATATCAAAAGCTTAGAGTTGGTTTGTTTTAGTTGAGTTGTAATTGTAGATCACTTGAAGCTTTTAAGCAAGAGTGACTTTTGTGTGTTTGGAGTGTGTCTCCGTCTTTGATTGTTATTAGAGTCTAAGATCACTGGGGCAGTGATTGATTGAGTAAGAAGTGAGATGAGATCTCAGGTCTAGGAGTTCCTAGGTTGAAGTCAATACGGGTAGTAGCTAGGTGATAAGTTGTAAACTTGGAGTTTGCTGAGAGCTTAGAACTAGGACTACACTAGTGAATTTCCTTCCTGGCTTGGTAGCCTCCAAATGTAGGTGTGTTTGTCACCAAACTGGGTTAACAAATCACCTGTGTTCTTTACATTCTGTCTATTATTTTGCTGCTTCGGAACGACTGTTATACATACTTTGTTCAGCTCTGTTTTACGGTTCAGTAATAGGTTCTGCCAGAATTTCAATTGGCATCAGAGCAGGCACCCTGTTCTGTTTTTGGGTGAGCTCCAGGGATAAATCAATTCTGGTCATATGGATAACTCAAAGGAAGGATGAGCTATCAATGATAGATCTGTGAAGATGAATAAAAGCTTATCTTTCATATCCAACACTAATGAGGAAGTTGTCCAATGTGAAGTAGATACTGAAGAAAGCATTTTAGATGAAATTGGGCTTAGGAAATTCAATAAAATTTTGAAGAGATTGGACAAGAGACCCAAACCAAATTTTCAGAACATCAGGTTCAACATCAGTAAGCAACCAGATGACTCAGAAGTAGAAGTGGAAAGTGAATCAGCCAAGCATGTTGGTGCCTTTACTGGTAGATGCATGTCTGATGATGATGTTAAAGTTTCAGAAGCACCATCAGGTTCTGAAGCACCATCTGATACTGAATCCAGTGATGAAGAATTGTCTTATGAAGAACTGGATAAAGATCTGTATACTAGGAGTGAGGAATTGTGCAAGCAGCTGGAAAAACAGAAGAAGACTATCAGCCAACTTCAGGCTGAAAGAAGTGATCACTTAGGGCAAATTTCTGATCTCAAAGATGAGGTAACCCAACTGAATTCTCAACTTGAACACTTAAAGAAGCAGGTCAGAATGATGAACACTGGTACTGATATGCTAGAAGAGATATTGGAGAGACAGAACCAAGGGAAACCAAATGGAATGGGGTTTGATGATAGGACCTTGAACAACAAACAGCAAAATCCAGCTAAAAGGTTCATTGCAGCTGTTGGAACATATATGGGCAAACCTAAGTTGGAAAATCAGAACAAACCTCAGGGATCTAAGAGCAAGAGCGCATCTCGTCCTTGGATATGTCATTACTGTGGTAAAAAGGGGCACATAAAGCCATTCTGTTTCAAGCTGTATGGATACCCCAAGCACTTTCAACAAAGAAAAGTGGAACCCATTGTAAACAAAATCAATGTCAAGAAGGAATGGAGACCCAAATGTAATAATGTTGGTCTAATAGCTCACACCTCTCTGAGAGCATCATCTAGGGAAGACTGGTACTTTGACAGTGGATGCTCTAGACACATAACTGGAGTTAGTAAATTTCTTGAAAATATAAGACCTTACACCAGTAGCTTTGTGACTTTTGGTGATGGAGCTAAAGGAGAAATTCTTGGAATTGGAGACTTGATCAGTAATGGACTACCAAAGCTAGACAATGTGCTATTAGTGAAAGGGCTAACTGCCAATTTGATTAGCAAAAGCCAGCGTGTGATCAAGGGATGAAAGTGAACTTCAACAAGACTGAATGTCTAGTAACTGATGGGAAAAGTGAGGTGCTAATGAGGGGCAGTAGATCAAAGGACAATTGTTACTTGTGGGTATCTCAAGAAGAAGCACACTTGACTACATGCCTTGTGAGTAAAGAAGATGAGGTTTCTGCAAGTGATTCTGTTGTTGGTTTTGAAATGGATGATGATGATGCAATTGTGTCCCCTTCTAAGGTTGTTGTTGATAACCCTAAGTCTACCCCATCCAAGTCTGATAATGGTTCTGATGTAGGTTCTGATGATGGTTCTGAGCACGAAGTTGTACCAGATGTTGAAACATCCCTGACCCAACCTGATGACCCTATTAAAGCCTGTCAAGAAAAGTCTCCTGGAAAATCTACAAATGAGGATGAGTATATTGCAGCAGGAAGCAGTTGCTCTCAATTGATTTGGATGCAACCAGTTCTGAGATCCCCCAAACTGATGCTGATATTGTTGAGCTTCCTGAGAATTCTCAACCTGATGTGGTTGAAGATCAACCTGATGTGGGTTGAAGTTTTGAGGTTCAAATATGTTAATGCTGAGAGATTTCAGGGCGTGTTCCTTTTGTTTTTCCTCTGCATGTGGTTTGTAACCTCTGCTGTTTCTTGTTCTTTCTATTCCTGGTGAATGCATGGTTGTTTTTGTCAAAATTGTTTGGCTAAAAAGGGGGAGATAAGTAGTTCAGAAGCAATACACAGGAGCTGATGTGTTTCAGGGGGAGTCTCTGTTTCAGGGGGAGTAGTGTATGTTTCAGAAGCTGCTGCTAAATGACATGTTTCATGGGGAGTAGTGTATGTTTCAGAAGCTACTACTGAATGATATGTTTCAGGGGGAGTTATTTGTGAAAACGTAGTATTTGCCTTGTTAGGACTTTTTTTGTGCCGCAGCTGACTCTGTTGCTTTTGGTTGCTACGTTTTAAGTTCTTCATGGTTGCGCAATTTTGATGAGTTCAGAATTTGCCTTGTGTATCTCAGAATGATTTTAGCCAACATCTTGCATTTCTGAATGGATATTTGCAAGAAGAAGTATATGTTGAACAGCCTAAGGGTTTTGTGGATCATCAGTTTCCAGATCATGTGTACAAATTGAAGAAAGCCTTATATGGATTGAAGCAAGCACCTAGAGCATGGTATGAAAGATTGACTCAGTTTCTTGTTGCTCAAGGATATAGAAAAGGTAGTTCTGATAAGACCTTATTTGTGAAAGATCAAGATGGAAGTCTGATGATTGCTCAGATCTATGTAGATGATATTGTGTTTGGTGGAATGTCTGACAAAATGGTTAAATTATTTGTTCAGCAAATGCAGTCTGAATTTGAAATGAGTTTGGTTGGTGAGCTGACATACTTTCTTGGATTACAAGTCAAGCAAATGGAAGATACCATCTTTATTTCTCAGAGTAAATATGCTAAAAACATTGTGAAAAAGTTTGGTATGGAATCTGCTGCTCATAAGAGGACACCAGCTGCTACTCATCTGAAGCTGTCTAAAGATGAACATGGAGTTTCAGTAGATCAAAGCCAATACAGAAGTATGATAGGAAGCCTATTGTACTTGACTACAAGCAGACCTGATATCACATTTGCTGTTGGAGTTTGTGCAAGATATCAAGCTGATCCTAAAATGAGTCATCTAACTCAAGTGAAGAGAATTCTGAAATATGTGAATAGCACAAGTGATTATGGGATCATGTATTCTCATAGTTCAAGTTCTGATTTAATGGGATTTTGTGATGCTGACTGGGCTGGAAGTGCTGATGACAGGAAGAGCACCTCAGGAGGTCGTTTCTTTTTGGGAAATAATATAATTTCTTGGTTCAGCAAGAAACAAAACTGTGTTTCATTGTCAACTGCTGAGGCTGAGTATATTGCTGCTGGGAGTAGTTGCTCACAACTGAAGTTCTGCATCTGAACAATTCAGCTTCTGAAGGTTGCTTCTGAAGGTCAGCTTTTGAAGTACAGTTCAGCGTCTGAACATCAGCTTCTGAAGGCTCAGCGTCTGAAGTATTGTTCAACTTCTGAAGCCCAGCTTCTGAAGTACTGTTCAGCTTCTGAAATATCCAGCTTCTGAAGAACTGTTCACAAATGAGGATCAACTTCTGAAGACGCATATATTGCTTGCATATTTGATTTTAGCAAACATGAAGCCAACAACCAAATATCCAACAATATCCCCCTTTGGCAAATTTTTGGCTAAAATGAAACTGAGATACACAGCAGCAAATTCTGAACAGATCAAGAGGAACACAAACGTAGCAATAGAGTCAGCAGCGGCATAAACTTCCCCTGAAACATACAACAACAGCTTCTGAGGACACATAGCTCCTGAAACATATCAGCTTCCAGCTCTGAACTTATCAAGAAACACACTCCCCCAAGACATTCACGAACAAACAGAGACTCTTACTCCCCCTGAACTATTGAAACAGATACGCAGGAACAACTCCCCCTAAACACAGAGACTCCCCCTGAACAGATCAGTAGCAGCTTCTGACACACTTATTTCTCCCCCTTTTAGCCAAATAATTTTGACAAAACAACTAAGTAATCACCAGGAGTAGAAAGGCAGATGTTGAGTTTTTGGTGTTGGCTGCATGTAACACCCTAACCCTTAACCGCCGATTATTAACTTTAATAAAAAAAAAACGTTAAGGACATAGGAAGTTACAACATAATGAAAACGCATTTTCATAAACATCAACAGATCAAAATATATTTGATTCACATACAGCAGCGGAAAAAATTTAACAAACAGAGCCGATACCCCTTCTAACAGGATACCCCTTCTATGCTCATACCCCTTCTATGCTCATACCCCTTCTATGTTCATACCCCTTCTATATCAAAGTTCACGAAAACGATTGCTTCATTTCTTTTCCGTTTTCAAAACACATTACAACATTTCACATGTTTATACCAAAGACCAATTTAAAACAGAGACGTGTGAAAAAGACGCAAAAACATGAAACAGAAAATGCTGTCACAGCACATTTTCACTAAGACCTCCTCTGAGTATTTTCATCATAACTCAAAAACTAAAAATCATTTTCACGTCAAACCAAAGCCACTGGAAAGCTAACAAAATTATCTAAAACTTTCTTGTTTACACCCAAGGCCAATTCTGTACCGATCAGTACCAGTTTTTGTTTCAAATTCGGAAAAGTTGTGCAGAAAATTATGCAGAAAGTTGTGCAGAAAGTTATGCAGAAAGTTAACCATAACTCAAGTTCTATAAAACGTTTTGACGTCAAACCAACGGCATTAGAAAACTAACATCCAAATCTACAACAGAGACCATTGCCAAATTTATACATACACGTTCAGATACCCAAAATGGTGTTACAACTATCAGAGCCCTAAACTCTAACTAGGATACAACACCTAGTACAAAAAAAGTAAGGATAGCTAAGCTATGCCCTCACCACTACGCAAGCTTCTAAACAGCAAAATGCTACTCCTCGACGATATTCTCGTCAACCTGATATTCTGGATCCCCAAAGATCCAGCAAATAACACAAAACAGAGAGTGTTAGTATCACCACCAATAAACATGTATAAATAACACATTATTATACATAACCAAAACACAACACGTAATCGACAAAACACAAAACTCATCAACCCCACACGTAATTGACAAAGCACAAAACTCATCAATAACAATTATCACTTAACAACCATTATGCACACATAATATCACTTAACAACCATTATGCACACATAATTCCTCAAGCACAAAACTCATCAATAACAATTATTACTTAACACCAATTATGCACACATAATGTCACAAAGGATGCATGCCTCAAATGCATTCTCTAATGCATGTGGTACCAAATCATTTCGGATAAACTTATATCCTTACCAAGCACTCTTGATAACCAAGCACTCTTGGATTTCATATCCGCACACGGATATCATCGAATAACCCGCACCGGGTATCATACAATCATGAAATGCATGATGATTCACTTAGCAAATATATGATACTTACTAACACAACTAATTATCAGCACTCTGATAATTATCACAACAACAACAACAACAAACACAACCACTAAATTATCAGCACTCTGATAATTATCACAACATCAACAACAACAAACACAATCACTAGGCTCTCATGGCCAAATCATAAGACACAACATGTATATACTCAACCATGTTCACAATCTCAAATAAACCAAGCAATCATACCACAATCTCAACCACATAAGGGTTTCAAAGGAAAACCCACACGTTTTGATGACTTATCCATTTCAAACATATTCATCACTTCCCACATCTTAGTCTTTAATATTAGCAAGTCCAAATCCACTTTCAAAACCTTAGACACACTCTATTAGTTCCTAACAACCATTTCAAACATTATATAACACATACTCACACAACATGATGACCTTAACAAAACCACCATTGTTAGGGTTTCACGCAAGCTTTTCTTGAACAACAACAACATTTTCGAATACCCAACATAAATAAACATCATATAACTTCAATTAAACATACTATCAACATCACTTAGCATCAAATGAACATAACATAATCATTAACAACTTTCTATCAAAACCTAGACAAAGTGAGAGGAGAAGTTTGGGATGGAGAAATAGACATTCTCCCCTTCTCAAAATCACTTGTGAATAAGCAATACTACCTCTCTTACCTCAAAATCGATGAATCAACGAAAGTTCCAAGCCTTCTCTTGCTCTCTTGCTCTTGCCCTAGCTTTCTCTTGTTTTTCCCCCTTCTCTTTCACGTTTCTCCTTCTCTTACACGGTTCCAACTTCTCCACAAGACAATGAATAGTGATTGTGGAAAATCTTTGTGATAATCTTATAACCTAATCAAATCAATCTTGGCCATCCATTCCTTACTAACTCTCATGATCAATCCTAGCCATCCAATCCAATCCAAGCTTACTAAATCTCATCCACTTGATCATTACTACTTATTCATGACCAAGCCCATTACTATTCATCTTCTTGGCCCAATTTCGCCCAAAACTCTAAAAAACTCGATTACTAACTCGTCCTCGCGCCAAATAATTATTTCTCGATTACGAGAAAATATTTTTAAATGCAAATCCATAAAATAAAATATATAAAAATATAACATACGAAAATAGGGTCGTTACAACTCTACCCCCCTAAAAAGAATTTTCGCCCTCGAAAATACCTGAAAACAACTCTGGATAGGAGTCCTGCATCTTGCTCTCGAGCTCCCACGTCGCATATTCACCGGCTGGGCCTCCCCAAACGACTTTCACCGATGAAATCTCTTTGTTCCTGAGCCTCTTCATCTCTTGTCCTTCAATCCTTAAGGGTACCGTTGTAACCGTTAAATTCTCTCTCACTTGTATCTCGTCCGACTCAATCACATGTGACGGATCCGATACGTATTTCCTTAATTGAGACACGTGAAAAACGTCATGTAGATTCGACAACGACGGCGGTAACGCAATCCTATACGCCACCTTCCCAATCCTCTTCAAAATCTGATACGGACCAATGAACCTCGATGCTAACTTCTTCGATTTCAAAGCTCGTCCAATACCCGTAGTCGATGTAACTCTTAGAAACACATGATCTCCTTCTTGAAATTCTATATCCTTTCTTCTCTTGTCGGCATAGCTTTTCTGACGACTCCGCGACGCTCTCATCTTTTCTTGGATCATCTTGATCTTCTCGGTCGTTTGTTGCACAATCTCAGGTCCAAGCACCACACTTTCTCCCGATTCAAACCAACACAAAGGTGTTCTACATCTTCTCCCATACAACGCTTCAAAAGGTGCCATACCAATGCTCGAATGAAAACTGTTGTTATACGTAAACTCAATCAATGGTAAGCAAGCTTCCCAACTCACTCCTTGTTCCAAAATGCACGATCTTAATAAATCCTCCAATGATTGAATCGTCCTCTCCGACTGACCATCCGTCTGCGGGTGATAAGCAGAACTCATCCGCAACTTAGTCCCCAACGCCTCTTGTAAACTCTCCCAAAACCTTGAAGTAAAACGGGGATCTCGATCTGATACGATACTCGACGGAATTCCATGCAATCTCACGATTTGCTCGACATAAATCTCAGCCAACTTCGGTACTAACATACCGGTCTTGATAGCTATGAAATGAGCAGACTTTGTTAACCTGTCGACAACTACCCAAATCATATTGTTACCTTTCGACGTCTTCGGCAATCCGCTTACAAAATCCATCGCAATACTATCCCATTTCCACTCTGGAATAAACATAGGTTGCAATAGCCCCGACGGCTTCTGATGCTCCACCTTGGACTTCTGACAAGTCAAACACGCGAAAACAAACTCGGCGATCTCTTTCTTCATCCCTTGCCACCAAAACATTTTCCTCAGATCTTGATACATCTTAGTAACACCAGGATGAATACTTAAGTTGCTTCTGTGACCTTCCTCCAAGATCATCCGCTTCAACTCAGGCACATCAGGTACACATAACCTTCCCTGACACCTCATCACGCCTTTCTCATCGATCTCAACGTTTACCTTTTTCCCTTGCTCGATGAGCGTCTTAAGCTTCGTCAATCTCACATCAGACTTTTGCTTTTCCACAACCTCTTCAAGAAAATCATTCGTCAACCTCAACATTCCTAGCTTCACGCTTCTGGTTGTCCTTTCACAAACCAAACTGAGGTCTCTAAACTCTTCAATCAATCTCAGTTCCTTCGCCATCAGAGAAGACATATGCAGAGACTTCCTACTCAACGCATCGGCTACCACATTAGCCTTACCCGGGTGATAGCTCAACTCGAAATCATAATCCTTAAGAAACTCTAACCATCTTCTTTGCCTCATATTGAGCTCCTTCTGATCAAACAAGTATTTCAGACTCTTGTGATCGCTGAAAACCTCGAACCTTGACCCATACAAGTAGTGCCTCCAAATCTTGAGAACAAACACAACAGCAGCTAGCTCCAAATCATGCGTAGGATAGTTCCTCTCATGAATCTTCAGCTGTCTTGATGCATAAGCAACGACTTGTCCCTTCTGCATCAACACACCACCTAGACCCATCTTCGACGCATCACAATAAACCACGAACGGTTCCTTCGGATTTGGCAGAATTAGCACAGGTGCAGATGTCAACCTCCTCTTCAGCTCTTGGAAACTCTGCTCACACTTGTCATCCCAAATGAAAGCTTGACTCTTCCTAGTCAACTGTGTCAACGGCAACGCCAACTTTGAAAATCCTTCGATGAACCTCCGATAGTAACCGGCCAAACCAAGAAAACTTCGGATCTCAGTAACAGACTCCGGCGTTCCCCAATCTTGCACGGCCTCTACCTTAGCAGGATCCACTGCTATACCACCACTTGAAATGACGTGACCCAAAAAGCTAACTTTATGCAACCAAAATTCACACTTAGAAAATTTTGCATAAAGCTTCTTCTCGCGCAACACCTCCAACACAATCCTCAAATGCTCGGCATGTTCCTCTTCCGTCTTCGAGTATACCAAAATATCGTCTATGAAGACCACCACGAATCGATCCAAAAAGGAATGAAATATACGATTCATATATTCCATAAACACTCCAGGTGCATTAGTAACTCCAAAAGGCATAACAGCGTACTCGTAGTGACCATACCTTGTCCTGAAAGCAGTCTTCGGTATATCCTCCGCCTTAACTCTTATCTGGTGATATCCCGATCTCAAATCAATCTTGCTGAACACACAGGCTCCCACTAACTGATCCATCAAATCATCTATCCTCGGAAGTGGATACTTGTTCTTGATAGTTGCCTTATTCAACTGACGATAGTCGATGCACAGACGCATACTACCATCTTTCTTCTTTACCAACAGAACCGGCGCACCCCACGGCGATACACTCGGTCTTACAAACCTTTTCTCTAACAATTCCTCCAATTGTTCCTTCAACTTTTCTAGTTCAGCAGCTGACATACGATACGGCGCCATCGATATTGGACTAGTACCAGGTACTATGTCAATCGCGAATTCAACCTCCCTCTCGGGTGGTAGATCCAAAATGTCATCTGGAAAAACATATGTGAAATCACGCACCACCGGCAACGCATCAACCTCATTCTTCTCTTCCACTCTCAACGAAGCAAACATAACAAACACGTCCTCTTGAGCCTTCACTGATCTTACCACTTCTCGACAACACATGAGCTTCGAACACAACTCTGGCTCCAGTCTTGGAAACATAACCGTCTTCTTACCGCAGTTGATATGAACCCGATTGAATTCTAACCAGTTCATACCAAAGATAACGTCTATTCCGCTCAACGGAATGCAGACTAAATCCATTCCAAAGTGTCGTCCATACATAGTGACTGAACAGTCAACACAGACTAGAGTAGTCGATACCGAACCACTCGCAGGCGTTTCTATAACCATGCGTCCCATCATATTTTCTACTCTTAGACCCAACCTCTTAACACAATCTTCAGAAATAAACGAATGGGTAGCACCCGTATCAATAATAGCAGACAAAGGAGTATTATTGATAAAGCATGTACCTCTGATCAAGTTGTCCGCCTTCGCATCACCACTATCTAAAGCAAACACTTTTCCTCCAGCCGCTCTAGGCTTCTTACACACGTTGCTCTTATGACCCGCTTCTTTGCAGTTGAAGCACACAATACCCTTCTTGCACTGATCAGCTTTGTGGTTAGGATCACCACACTTGAAACATTTTCCATCATTCTTCGGGCACTCAAAAAGACGATGTCCCGGTTGTCCACACTTAAAACAATTCCTATTACCTCCAAACTTGCCACCACTACTCCCACCTTCATCGGGTTTCTTCCCACCTCTGCCATACGGTTTACCTCTAGCCATGTCCTTTCCCCTCTTCTCATTCGCGGCTTTGTAGTAATTAGCCTTAGCTTTACTGTCCTTATCACATATTCGGCTCTTATTCACCAACATCGGAAAATTCCTGATCTCGCTAAACCCAATCAACTGCTTGATGTCTGGCCTCAGCCCATTTTCAAACTTTACGCACTTGTCTTCCTCAGCTTCCATCGTGTTGTAATGAGGAGCAAAACGACACAAGTCTTCAAACTTGGCCGCATATTCAGAAACAGATAAACTCCCCTGCTTGAGCTCCATGAACTCAATCACCTTACGGTTCCTCTCGTCTGCCGGAAAATACTTGGTTAAAAACTCTCTTCGGAAACGAGCCCAAGTAACCAAAGCTCCACCAGCTCCCAACCTCTGACTAGCGTTTCCCCACCAATGATCGGCCTCATCATGGAGAACATACCCTCCTAACAATACCTTATGCGCGTCCAGACAACGCATAGCCCCGAAAATTCTCTCAATTCCTTCCAACCAAGTCTGAGCTCCATCTGGATCGTATCCTCCCTTGAAAATAGGCGGTTTGTTGTTCATAAACCTCTCGAGCCTCAGCTCATCTTCCCCGCCTCCTCTAGCTTGTTGTGCGGCTCTATCCGCGGTCCTACTAGCAGCCTCTTGAGCCATGGCATCCGCGATCCGCTCCATCGCGTCCGCAAGTGCTCGTTGCGTCATATCCACACACTACCAATCATCACATAACACAAGTGAGAACACAGTGTTTAAGGAAACACATGTCACACAAAGGGTATACTAAACTTAATTGATCCAATGGATCGACCTGCTCTGATACCACCTATTGTAACACCCTAACCCTTAACCGCCGATTATTAACTTTAATAAAAAAAAAACGTTAAGGACATATGAAGTTACAACATAATGAAAACGCATTTTCATAAACATCAACAGATCAAAATATATTTGATTCACATACAGCAGCGGAAAAAATTTAACAAACAGAGCCGATACCCCTTCTAACAGGATACCCCTTCTATGCTCATACCCCTTCTATGCTCATACCCCTTCTATGTTCATACCCCTTCTATATCAAAGTTCACGAAAACGATTGCTTCATTTCTTTTCCGTTTTCAAAACACATTACAACATTTCACATGTTTATACCAAAGACCAATTTAAAACAGAGACGTGTGAAAAAGACGCAAAAACATGAAACAGAAAATGCTGTCACAGCACATTTTCACTAAGACCTCCTCTGAGTATTTTCATCATAACTCAAAAACTAAAAATCATTTTCACGTCAAACCAAAGCCACTGGAAAGCTAACAAAATTATCTAAAACTTTCTTGTTTACACCCAAGGCCAATTCTGTACCGATCAGTACCAGTTTTTGTTTCAAATTCGGAAAAGTTGTGCAGAAAATTATGCAGAAAGTTGTGCAGAAAGTTATGCAGAAAGTTAACCATAACTCAAGTTCTATAAAACGTTTTGACGTCAAACCAACGGCATTAGAAAACTAACATCCAAATCTACAACAGAGACCATTGCCAAATTTATACATACACGTTCAGATACCCAAAATGGTGTTACAACTATCAGAGCCCTAAACTCTAACTAGGATACAACACCTAGTACAAAAAAAGTAAGGATAGCTAAGCTATGCCCTCACCACTACGCAAGCTTCTAAACAGCAAAATGCTACTCCTCGACGATATTCTCGTCAACCTGATATTCTGGATCCCCAAAGATCCAGCAAATAACACAAAACAGAGAGTGTTAGTATCACCACCAATAAACATGTATAAATAACACATTATTATACATAACCAAAACACAACACGTAATCGACAAAACACAAAACTCATCAACCCCACACGTAATTGACAAAGCACAAAACTCATCAATAACAATTATCACTTAACAACCATTATGCACACATAATATCACTTAACAACCATTATGCATACATAATTCCTCAAGCACAAAACTCATCAATAACAATTATTACTTAACACCAATTATGCACACATAATGTCACAAAGGATGCATGCCTCAAATGCATTCTCTAATGCATGTGGTACCAAATCATTTCGGATAAACTTATATCCTTACCAAGCACTCTTGATAACCAAGCACTCTTGGATTTCATATCCGCACACGGATATCATCGAATAACCCGCACCGGGTATCATACAATCATGAAATGCATGATGATTCACTTAGCAAATATATGATACTTACTAACACAACTAATTATCAGCACTCTGATAATTATCACAACAACAACAACAAACACAACCACTAAATTATCAGCACTCTGATAATTATCACAACATCAACAACAACAAACACAATCACTAGGCTCTCATGGCCAAATCATAAGACACAACATGTATATACTCAACCATGTTCACAATCTCAAATAAACCAAGCAATCATACCACAATCTCAACCACATAAGGGTTTCAAAGGAAAACCCACACGTTTTGATGACTTATCCATTTCAAACATATTCATCACTTCCCACATCTTAGTCTTTAATATTAGCAAGTCCAAATCCACTTTCAAAACCTTAGACACACTCTATTAGTTCCTAACAACCATTTCAAACATTATATAACACATACTCACACAACATGATGACCTTAACAAAACCACCATTGTTAGGGTTTCACGCAAGCTTTTCTTGAACAACAACAACATTTTCGAATACCCAACATAAATAAACATCATATAACTTCAATTAAACATACTATCAACATCACTTAGCATCAAATGAACATAACATAATCATTAACAACTTTCTATCAAAACCTAGACAAAGTGAGAGGAGAAGTTTGGGATGGAGAAATAGACATTCTCCCCTTCTCAAAATCACTTGAGAATAAGCAATACTACCTCTCTTACCTCAAAATCGATGAATCAACGAAAGTTCCAAGCCTTCTCTTGCTCTCTTGCTCTTGCCCTAGCTTTCTCTTGTTTTTCCCCCTTCTCTTTCACGTTTCTCCTTCTCTTACACGGTTCCAACTTCTCCACAAGACAATGAATAGTGATTGTGGAAAATCTTTGTGATAATCTTATAACCTAATCAAATCAATCTTGGTCATCCATTCCTTACTAACTCTCATGATCAATCCTAGCCATCCAATCCAATCCAAGCTTACTAAATCTCATCCACTTGATCATTACTACTTATTCATGACCAAGCCCATTACTATTCATCTTCTTGGCCCAATTTCGCCCAAAACTCTAAAAAACTCGATTACTAACTCGTCCTCGCGCCAAATAATTATTTCTCGATTACGAGAAAATATTTTTAAATGCAAATCCATAAAATAAAATATATAAAAATATAACATACGAAAATAGGGTCGTTACACTGCATATTTTGGCAAATCCAATGTGTTGAATAGAAGGATCTTAATGTGTAGAACAAATCTTCAGTTGCAAGTTTTTCATTTTGAAGTCATTCAGAAGCTGAAATCACCTTCAGAAGCTGAAAGATCCTTCAGATGCAGAAACCTGAGTCTGAGGCTTCAGAAGCTGAAAACGTGAGTCTGAAGCATCAGACGCACTGTAACAGAGTTGACTTTTGTTGACTTCTTCAGAAGCTGGATTTTTTCAAGTTATTTCTGCATGAATCTTGGCGAGATTTAACAAGGAATTATCCTCGCATATTGCTTCTAGATTGCTGGTTGATTTGGAGAAGATTTAATGAAGATTTGGCTCTAAATTATGAAGCTCGTATTTTTTTTCTGCAGAATCTTTAAAAGATACAATGCTGGATTATTTGTTTCCTTTCCAAGTCATTCATAATTCAGAATCAGATCATTATAGAAGATTGGATTATGTTTTATGTTGCTTGACTGAAGGCTATATAAGGAAGACTGCTGCTGCTATTCATGTACAGAACGCATAGGTGAAGAAATTCAGAAATTGGGTCTGTGTTAGTTTTAAGCTGTTAGCTTTGTTTTGTGCACCACTCATATGTTTTGAGTTGGTTTAGTGCTTTTATTGAGTTGTAAATTCATTCAAAGCCTGTAGGTACGAATGAAGGTTTGTTATTGAAGTTTTTGTTTGAGAACTGGGTAGTTTTCAGGGTTGTTCAAGTGACTGGGTTGCAGTTGCTTGAATAGGAAGTTAGTGGTTACTAATACTCAAGAGTTGGGTAGAAGTCTGACTAGGTGGAGATTGATTGCTTGGGATAGGAACTGGGAGTCAGTGTCTGAGTCTTAAGGATTAATTCCAATAGTGGATTTCCTTCCTGGATTGGTATCCCCCAGAGTAGGAGGTGTTTACTCCGAACTGGGTTAACAAACCTTGTGTTCTTTAGCTTTCCTGCACTTTTAATCTCTGCTACTTAACTGTTTTTAATTGTGCTAAGTTATTGTTCAGAACCTGTTTGGTTCAGAACCTGTTAACTCTGTGTTATTGTCTGGCCAGAATTTCAATTGGCATCAGAGCAGGCACCCTGCCTGTGTTTTGGGTGAGATCCAGAGGAGTTTATTTCTGGCAAGCATGGATAGAGAAGGAGGCTATGTCAACAGACCACCCCTACTTGATGGCACAAATTATGAGTATTGGAAATCCAGGATGTGTGCATTCCTGAAATCCATTGACAACAGAACTTGGAAAGCTGTGATCAAAGGCTGGGATCATCCTGTGGTTACAGACAAAGATGGTAACAAAACTGAGGTTCTGAAGCCTGAAGAAGAGTGGAACAAAGCTGAAGATGATCTATCACATGGAAACTCAAAGGCTTTAAATGCTATATTCAATGGTGTTGATAAGAATATGTTCAGATTGATCAAACAATGTACTGTTGCAAAAGATGCTTGGGAAATATTGAAAACAACCCATGAAGGAACTTCTAAGGTGAAGATGTCCAGGCTCCAGTTGCTGACCACCAAATTTGAGAACCTGAAGATGATGGAAGATGAAACTATTCAGGATTTCTACATGAATGTGCTGGACATGGCAAATTCCTTTGATTCATTTGGGGAAAAGATGTCTGATGAAAAGATAGTAAGAAAAATCCTCAGGTCCCTGCCCAGAAGATTTGATATGAAGGTTACAACCATAGAAGAAGCTCATGACATCACCATCATGAAGGTTGAGGAGCTGATTGGGTCTTTGCTTAATTTTGAGACTGCCTTCTGCAAACAACCTGATAAGAAAGGGAAAGGAGTAGCATTTGCAGTTAATTCAGGAGCTGATGATCAACAAGAGTCTGATCAGGAGGATAGTGATTTATCAGAAGCTCTAGTGTTGCTTGGAAAACAATTCAACAGAATTCTGAAGAAGGTTGACAGAAAATCCAAGACCAAAGGTCAGAATTTCAGATTCAATAACAAGAAGCAACAAACTGATGAGAAGAAGACCAAGTCTGAGGAGAAAAGTAACCAAGCCAAAGGTGTGCAGTGCTTTGAGTGTGAGGGCTATGAACATATAAAAACTGAAAGTCCCACTTTTCTTAAGAAGCAGAAGAAGAAGAAGAAGAAGAAGAAGAAGAGTCTAGCTGTGTCATGGTCTGATGATGATTCTGAAGAAGATGCTGCAAGTGAATCTGGTAGGTATGATACAAGCTTGGTAGTAAGGTCAGGAGCTATCTTGAAGAAGGAAGCTGTTTTAGAGTCTGAGACTTTTTCAGAGTCTGACTCAGAGTCTGAAGCTTCATCTTTGTTTGAAGCTTCTAAAACCTCATATGATGAAATAGCTGACAACTACAGGAAGCTATATACCAGAAGTGCTGAGGTTTGCAAACAAGTTCTGGATCAGAAGGAGACTATTTTTCAACTGGAGGCTGAAAAAGGAGAACTTCTAGTGCAGAATTCAGAATTAAAAGAAGAAGTGAACCAACTAAATTCCCAACTTGAGCATACGAAAAAGCAGGTTAGAATGATGAATACTGCTACTAATGTGTTGGATGAAATTTTAGAAAGTCAGAAACAAGGAAAAACTAGTTTAGGATTTGTGGATGAGAGTCGGAACCTCAAGCAGAAAAATCCAGTTAAACAGTTTGTTCCTGCTACTCAGACTCATGATCCTATGATTGGAACATCTAAGATGAGACCTCAGAAGGTAGCCCAGATGCAAGGACAGAAGCAAACTCAGATGAGACCTCAGAAGCATACTCAGATGAGACCTCAGAAGCATGTTCAGATGCAACCCCAGAAGTTCAACAGAAGAAGGAGGAATCATACCTGGACCTGTCATCATTGTGGTAAGAAGGGACATATTAAACCTTTTTGCTTTAAACTGTATGGTTATCCTGAACACTTTCAATATAGAAGAGTGCAACCAGCTGCACCCAGACACAATGTTCAGAAGGTGTGGAAACCTAAGGTTCAGAATGTAGGCCTGATTGCTCATACCTCTTTGAGAGCCACTTCTAGAGAGAATTGGTACTTTGATAGTGGTTGTTCAAGGCATATGACTGGAGTTAAGAAGCTGATGAGCAATATCAAACCATACTCCAGAAGCTATGTGACATTTGGTGATGGAGCAAAAGGTGAAATACTGGGTATTGGTGATTTAATCAGTGAAGGCTTACCTAGACTAAATGATGTGCTATTGGTGAAAGGTTTAACCTCTAATCTGATCAGTATTAGCCAACTTTGTGATCAAGACTTAAAGGTTAATTTCAACAAGCAAGAGTGTTTTGTGACTGATCAAGAAGGTAAAGTTCAGATGAGGGGCTGCAGATCCAAAGATAACTGTTATTTATGGGTGTCTGAAGAAGAAAGAAGCCTGACTTCGTGTCTCATGAGCTCAGAAAAGGAAGTCAAGCTCTGGCACCAGAAACTGGGACATCTGCATCTGAAAGGCATGAAAAAAATCCTAAGTACTGAAGCTATCAGAGGTGTACCTAATCTGAAGATCAATGAGGACAGTGTTTGTGGTGATTGTCAAATTGGTAAACAAACAAGAAAGTCTCATCCCAGATTAGTTCATCAGGTAACTACTAAAGTACGAGAACTTTTACATATGGATTTAATGGGGCCTATGCAAGTAGAAAGTATTGGAGGTAAAAGGTATGCATTTGTTATGGTTGATGACTACTCAAGATTCACATGGGTCAGTTTTGTTAGAGAAAAGTCTTATACTTTTGGAGTATTTAAAGAGATGTGCATTCAATTATAAAGAGAGAAGGACAATGGTATTATCAGAATCAGAAGTGATCATGGTAAAGAATTTGAAAACAAGAGCTTTTCAGAATTCTGTGCATCTGAAGGTATAAAACATGAGTTCTCTGCACCTATAACACCTCAACAAAATGGTGTAGTTGAGAGGAAGAATAGGACATTAGGAGAATGTGCTAGGGTTATGTTACATGCAAAGAAGCTGCCTTATATGTTTTGGGCTGAAGCTATGAACACTGCATGTTATATCCATAATAGAGTCACTCTGAAGAAGGGAACAACTTGTACCTTATATGAATTATGGAAAGGGAGAAAGCCAACTGTGAAATACTTTCATGTGTTTGGGAGCAGATGTTACATCTTGGCTGACAGGGAAAACAGAAGAAAACTGGATCCTAAGTCTGATGAGGGCATATTTTTGGGATATTCAGTAAACAGCAGAGCCTATAGGGTGTTTAACTCAAGAACTAAAGTTGTGATGGAGAGCATAAATGTTGTTATTAATGATCTGTCTGCTGAGAATGAAAAGGATAAGTCTGAAGTTATTCCAGAGTCTGAAGCCTCAGAAGAACAAACTTCAGAAGCAGAAAATCATCCTGAGTCTGAAGAAGCAGAAGTGCATCCAGATCATGATCCTACCAATAAAGGGCCATCAATTAGAGTTCAGAAGGATCATCCTAAGGAGCTTATCATTGGAAGTTTGGATCAAGGGGTCAGAACCAGGAGATCAGATTCAGCTGCTACTGATTCTTGTTTTGTGTCTAAGTTTGAACCCAAAAATGTGAAAGAAGCCCTAACTGATGGATTTTGGATTGAAGTTATGCAAGATGAGTTGAATCAATTCAAAAGGAGTGAGTGTGGGATCTGGTACCAAGACCTGAAGGGTTGAAAGTGATTGGCACTAAATGGATATACAAGAATAAAACAGATGAAAATGGTACTGTGGTCAGAAACAAGGCAAGGTTGGTTGCTCAGGGTTATACTCAAGTAGAGGGATTGGATTTTGATGAAACCTTTGCACCTGTGGCCAGACTAGAGTCCATAAGGTTACTGTTGGGTGTATCCTGCATTCTCAAGTTCAAGCTATTCCAGATGGATGTAAAGAGTGCATTTCTGAATGGATATTTGCAAGAAGAAGTATATGTTGAACAGCCTAAGGGTTTTGTGGATCATCAGTTTCCAGATCATGTGTACAAATTGAAGAAAGCCTTATATGGATTGAAGCAAGCACCTAGAGCATGGTATGAAAGATTGACTCAGTTTCTTGTTGCTCAAGGATACAGAAAAGGTAGTTCTGATAAGACCTTATTTGTGAAAGATCAAGATGGAAGTCTGATGATTTCTCAGATCTATGTATATGATATTGTGTTTGGTGGAATGTCTGACAAAATGGTTAAATTATTTGTTCAGCAAATGCAGTCTGAATTTGAAATGAGTTTGGTTGGTGAGCTGACATACTTTCTTGGATTGCAAGTCAAGCAAATGGAAGATACCATCTTTATTTCTCAGAGTAAATATGCTAAAAACATTGTGAAAAAGTTTGGTATGGAATCTGCTGCTCATAAGAGGACACCAGCTGCTACTCATCTGAAGCTGTCTAAAGATGAACATGGAGTTTCAGTAGATCAAAGCCAATACAGAAGTATGATAGGAAGCCTATTGTACTTGACTGCAAGCAGACCTGATATCACATTTGATGTTGGAGTTTGTGCAAGATATCAAGCTGATCCTAAAATGAGTCATCTAACTCAAGTGAAGAGAATTCTGAAATATGTGAATAGCACAAGTGATTATGGGATCATGTATTCTCATAGTTCAAGTTCTGATTTAATGGGATTTTGTGATGCTGACTGGGCTGGAAGTGCTGATGACAGGAAGAGCACCTCAGGAGGTCGTTTCTTTTTGGGAAATAATCTAATTTCTTGGTTCAGCAAGAAACAAAACTGTGTTTCATTGTCAACTGCTGAGGCTGAGTATATTGCTGCTGGGAGTAGTTGCTCACAACTGAAGTTCTGCATCTGAACAATTCAGCTTCTGAAGGTTGCTTCTGAAGGTCAGCTTTTGAAGTACAGTTCAGCGTCTGAACATCAGCTTCTGAAGGCTCAGCGTCTGAAGTATTGTTCAACTTCTGAAGCCCAGCTTCTGAAGTACTGTTCAGCTTCTGAAGCCCAGCTTCTGAAGTACTGTTCAGCTTCTGAAATATCCAGCTTCTGAAGAACTGTTCACAAATGAGGATCAACTTCTGAAGACGCATATATTGCTTGCATATTTGATTTTAGCAAACATGAAGCCAACAACCAAATATCCAACAATATCCCCCTTTGGCAAATTTTTGGCTAAAATGAAACTGAGATACACAGCAGCAAATTCTGAACAGATCAAGAGGAACACAAACGTAGCAATAGAGTCAGCAGCGGCATAAACTTCCCCTGAAAGATACAACAGCAGCTTCTGAGGACACATAGCTCCTGAAACATATCAGCTTCCAGCTCTGAACTTATCAGGAAACACACTCCCGCAAGACATTCACGAACAAACAGAGATTCTTACTCCCCCTGAACTATTGAAACAGATACGCAGGAACAACTCCCCCTAAACACAGAGACTCCCCCTGAACAGATCAGTAGCAGCTTCTGACACACTTATTTCTCCCCCTTTTAGCCAAATAATTTTGACAAAACAACTAAGTAATCACCAGGAGTAGAAAGACAGATGTTGAGTTTTTGGTGTTGGCTGCATATTTTGGCAAATCCAATGTGTTGAATAGAAGGATCTTAATGTGTAGAACAAATCTTCAGTTGCAAGTTTTTCATTTTGAAGTCATTCAGAAGCTGAAATCACCTTCAGAAGCTGAAAGATCCTTCAGACGCAGAAACCTGAGTCTGAGGCTTCAGAAGCTGAAAACGTGAGTCTGAAGCATCAGACGCACTGTAACAGAGTTGACTTTTGTTGACTTCTTCAGAAGCTGGATTTTTTCAAGTTATTTCTGCATGAATCTTGGCGAGATTTAACAAGGAATTATCCTCGCATATTGCTTCTAGATTGCTGGTTGATTTGGAGAAGATTTAATGAAGATTTGGCTCTAAATTATGAAGCTCGTATTTTTTTTCTGCAGAATCTTTAAAAGATACAATGCTGGATTATTTGTTTCCTTTCCAAGTCATTCATAATTCAGAATCAGATCATTATAGAAGATTGGATTATGTTTTATGTTGCTTGACTGAAGGCTATATAAGGAAGACTGCTGCTGCTATTCATGTACATAACGCATAGTTGAAGAAATTCAGAGATTGAGTCTGTGTTAGTTTTAAGCTGTTAGCTTTGTTTTGTGCACCACTCATATGTTTTGAGTTGGTTTAGTGCTTTTATTGAGTTGTAAATTCATTCAAAGCCTGTAGGTACGAATGAAGGTTTGTTATTGAAGTTTTTGTTTGAGAACTGGGTAGTTTTCAGGGTTGTTCAAGTGACTGGGTTGCAGTTGCTTGAATAGGAAGTTAGTGGTTACTAATACTCAAGAGTTGGGTAGAAGTCTGACTAGGTGGAGATTGATTGCTCGGGATAGGAACTGGGAGTCAGTGTCTGAGTCTTAAGGATTAATTCCAATAGTGGATTTCCTTCCTGGATTGGTATCCCCCAGAGTAGGAGGTGTTTACTCCGAACTGGGTTAACAAACCTTGTGTTCTTTAGCTTTCCTGCACTTTTAATCTCTGCTACTTAACTGTTTTTAATTGTGCTAAGTTATTGTTCAGAACCTGTTTGGTTCAGAACCTGTTAACTCTGTGTTATTGTCTGGCCAGAATTTCAACAGAGAGACATCAGAGGTTACAAAAGGAACACACCCAGAAACTTCTTCAGAGGTTATCACAGCACCACACACATAACCCACATCAAAACCATCATCAGTACCATCATCAAAACCATCACAGGATCAGAATCACAAGAACATGGTACCCACACACATGCTTCACAGAAGATCAAAACAAAAGATACACAACTGCAAAGTATAGCACAAAATTGTAGACCAAAAACACAAGATGCAACCCAGAACATAAAGCCAGCACATAGCTTGCAGTCTTCTGACTTAGCATCAGAAGCTGCACAGTCTTATACTATGACTCTTCAAAAAAGACAAATGCCCAGTTGACCCCTCAAATTTTCAAATTGCTTGGCATTTAAGGCTTTTGTAACTATATCAGATCATCTTCATCACCCTCAGCACACTGAACATAGGGCATGATCTTTTGAACA
The DNA here is from genome assembly GCA_018208015.1 of Medicago ruthenica. Classification (NCBI taxonomy): domain Eukaryota; kingdom Viridiplantae; phylum Streptophyta; class Magnoliopsida; order Fabales; family Fabaceae; genus Medicago; species Medicago ruthenica. The sequence continues at coordinate 74,153,035 of CM031371.1, forward strand.
TCTTGCTCAACATGATCCTCAGACTTACTCGGATCCACTTCCTTTCTTATTAGTGCCTCCTTCTTTGGGACAGGGACCACTACCTTGCTCCAGACTTTAGATGGTCCAACAACAGCACTCTTCTTAGCAACAGGGGTAGGCCTCCTGGTAGCAGCAACCGCCTTTCCTTTCCTATTCTTGTTAATACTTTCACATTTTGGTCTCCATACCTTCTTGACATTGACTACAACAGGTTCAGATTTTCTTTGCTGAAAGTGCTTGGGTATCCATGCAGCTTGTAACAAAATGGCTTTATGTGCCCCTTTTTACCACAGTGATGACATACCCAAGGATGAGATGTCTTCTTGCTCTTAGATCCCTGAGATTGGTTCTGGTGTTCCAACTTAGGTTTATACCTCATAGAATCACATGTTTTAACAACTGCCTTGACCTTTTTAGTTGGATTTTGCTGTTTGTTCAAGGTCCTATAATCAAACCCTATTCCACTTGGTTTCCCTTGGTTCTGACTCTCCAATATTTCATCTAACATATCAGTACCAGTGTTCAACATTCTGACCTGCTTCTTCAAATGTTCAAGTTGAGAGTTCAAATGGGTTACCTCATCTTCAGAAATTTGTCCCAAGTGTTCACTTCTTTCAGCCTGAAGTTGACTGATGATCTTCTTCTGATTTTCCAATTCCTTGCACATTTCTTCATTTCTGAGGTATAGCTCTTCATAAGAGGCAGCTGGTTCTTCAAAAGACAATTCTTCATCACTGGCTTCAGACTCTGATGAAGCTTCAGACTCTGATGGTGCTTCAGACTCTGATAGTGTTTCTGAACCCATAACTTCATCATTAGTCATGCACCTACTAGTAAAGGCAGCAACTGCTTGGCTGATTCATTCCCCACTTCTCCTTCTGAGTCATCTTCATCAGACCAAGACACAGCCAAGCTTTTCTTCTGATTCTTGAGATATGTGGCAGATTCTGTCCTGATGTGGCCATATCCTTCACACTCATGACAATGAACACTTTTGGATTGATCAGTTCTTGTCTTCTGCTTCAGAATCTTCTTAAACTGTTTACTCAGCATCACAAGATCCTCTGATCGGCTTTCATCATTTGCTGCAAAAGCAACACCTTTCCCCTTCTTATCAGTTCTGGCTATTTCAAAATTCTGAAGAGATCATATCAATTCCTCAACCTTCATGCTGGAGATGTCATGTGCTTCCTCAATTGCAGTTACCTTCATATCAAATCTCTTAGGTAGGGATCTGAGAATTTTCCTCACAAGCTTCTCATCAGACATTCTTTCTCCAAGAGAATCAAATGAGTTGGCCATGTCCAGAACATTCATATAAAAATCCTGTATGTTCTCATCCTCCAACATTTTGAGATTTTCAAATTTGGTGGTGAGAAGTATAAGTCTGGACAATTTTACCTTGGAAGTGCCTTCATGAGTAGTTTTAAGAATCTCCCAGGCATCCTTAGCTATAGTGCACTGCTTGATCAGTCTGAACATATTCTTGTCCACTCCATTGAATATAGCATTCAAGGCTTTGGAGTTTCCAAGAGCTAATTCATCTTCTTCTTTGGACCACACTTCTTCTGGTTTCAGATCAGCTGTCTTCTTCCCATCTTTGTCAAGCACAACAGGATGTTCCCAACCTTTCAGAACTGCTTTCCAGGTCTTGCTATCTATGGATTTAAGGAAAGCACTCATGCGTGATTTCCAATATTCATAGTTGGAACCATCCAACAGAGGTGGTCTGTTCGCAAATCCTCCTTCTTTCTCCATTATGCCAGAAATAACTTCCCTGGAGATCACCCTAAAACAGGCAGGGTGCCTGCTCTGATGCCAATTGAAATTTCTGGCAGGACCTGATTCTGAACCGTAAAACAGAGTACTGGTGCAGTAAAACAGAGTATGCAAAACAGTGGTTCAGAAGCAGAATAAAACAGACAGAAAGTAAAGATGCACAAGTGATTTGTTAACCCAGTTCGGTGACAAACACACCTACATCTGGAGGCTACCAAACCAGGAAAGAAATCCACTATGATAGTATCAATTCGAAGTCCTATGACAACAGCCCCTGTTTCACAGCCTTCTCACTTAATCACTACCCATATTGCCTTCAACCTAGGAACTCCTAGACCTGAGATCCCATCTCACTTCCCTCAGTCAATCACTGTCCCAGTGATTATCAGACTCTAAATAGACAATCAAAGATGGAGACACTCTCCTAAAAACACAATACGTCACTTTTGCTTAAAAGCTTCAAGTGATTACAACTCAATAAAAACAACCAACTCTAAACACTTGAGTGGTGTACAAAAACAAAGCACAAAGCTTACAGACTCAAAACCTAAGTATGACTCTGTATATCTTCTATTTTGAATTAATTTCTTCAATAGCAGCGTCCTCTATTTATAGCTTCAGCAACAACATAATTCTTGAACCAAATAATCTTCAAAAGATGTTGTTCTAAAATTCTTTAGAAGCTCATAGAAGCAATTATTTTTCAGAAATATATTTTCTAAAGATTACTTTGAAAATATATTCACAAATAAAAGAAACCAATCTTCAACAAATATCTTCACGCAAATTAATCTTCCTTCTAGAAACAAATGCAGCAAGGAGAATTCTTCAATTAAATCTTCAAAAGATCACATGAGAAAATAACCAGAACACAGAAAAACCAGCTTCTGAAGGTACTTCTGAAGTCTGCGTTTGAAGTTCTGCGTCTGAACAATTCAGCTTCTGAAGGTTGCTTCTGAAGGTCAGCTTCTAAAGTACAGTTCAACGTCTGAACATCTGCTTCTGAAGTACTGGTCAACTTCTGAAGCCCAGCTTCTGAAGTATTGTTCAGCTTCTGAAGCCCAGCTTCTGAAGTACTGTTCAGCTTCTGAAATATCCAGCTTCTGAAGAACTGTTCACAAATGAGGATCAGCTTCTGAAGACGCATATATTGCTTGCATATTTGATTTTAGCAAACATGAAGCCTACAACCAAATATCCAACAAAACGCTGGCGCCACATATTAAAGGGAAATGAATTCTATGTTCCATGATTTTATAGAAAAGTTTATGCAGGTGTTGTACATAGATGATATTGTCATAAAATCCTCGACAGAGGATAGTCATTTAGACCATCTTCGACAATCATTTGAAAGGATGAGAAAATATGGTTTAAAGATGAACCTTTAAAAATGTGCTTTTTGTGTCCATGCAGGTGATTTCTTAGGATTCGTGGTCCACAAGAAGGGTATTGAAATAAACCAAAACAAGAAAGAATTGCAATCTCTTTTAGGTAATGAAGGATCCTTCGACCAAGAAAGAATTGCAATCTCTTTTAGGTAAGATCAACTTTCTGAGAAGGTTCATTTCAAACTTTAGTGGCAAGACTCTAGTTTTCTCACCATTGCTTAGACTCAAGAAAGAATATACGTTTAGATGGGAGCCAGAGCATCAGAAGGCTTTTGAGGAGATTAAGTCATATTTGACAAAACCACATGTTCTTTTACCTCCACTTAAGAATACGGTGATGAAACTGTACATAGCAGTGTCAGAATCAACCATAGGTAGCATGTTAGCCCAAGAGGATTAAAATGGTATCGAAAGAGCCATATACTACCTCAATAGGATTTTAAATGATGCTGAGACAAGGTATCATCCAACTGAAAAGTTATGCCTTTGTCTGTATTTCTCTTGTACAAAATTAAAGCAATATATAAAGCCAGTCGATGTTTGTATTTATTCTCATTTTGATATTATTAAACACATGTTGTCGAAACCTATTTTACATAGTAGAATTGGTAAATGGGCCTTGGCCCTCACAGAATATTCACTGACTTACAGGCCTTTAAAAGCTATCAAAGGGCAAATCGTGGCAGACTTCATAGTCGACCATTCCGCGGTCGAAGCCACAATGAATTTGGTGGAGGCTCGACCCTGGAAATTATATTTTGATGGTTCCAGTCATAGAGATGGCACTGAAATTGGGATATAAATTGTGTCGCCTACTAATATCCCAACTAGCTTTAAGTTCAGGATTAATGAACTGTGCTCCAATAATGAGGCTGAATATAAAGCCTTAATAGCAGGACTCAAGATTTTGTTTGAATTGGGAGCAAAAGAAGTCGAGATAAAAGGGGACTCCGAATTAGTCATAAAGCAATTGACGAAAGAATACAGATGCATTAAAGAAAATCTGATTATGTATTTTATTTTAGCCAACAAGTTGTTACAACATTTTCACTACGTAAACATTGAGCAGGTGCCTCGAATGGATAACCAGGAGGCGAATGAGTTGGCACAAATTGCTTCAGGCTATAAGGTTTCCAAAGCAAAATTAAAGGAGTTGATAGAAATAATAGACATACTCACTCCGATATCCTTTCCCCAAACTGAATTGTCAACAACAAAACTGGGGGGGCCAGAGGAAATAGACAATCTTTCAGTCGAAAATTTTGCAAAATTTCAACTCAAAGTTTTTGCCATTGACAATATGTCAAATAACGATTGGCTAAAACAGATTGTTGAATATCTGAAAAATCCTTACAGGAACACTAGTCGAAAAATCAAATATAGAGCAGTAAGTTATGTGATAATCGGAAATTAATTGTTCAAGAAAACTTCTGAACAAGTGTTACTAAAATGCCTTGGCAAAAATGAGACATATCTGGCAATTTCCAATACCCATAGTGGAATTTGTGGTTCTCATCAAGCAGGCCACAAGATGAAATGGCTTTTATTTCGACAAGGTGTTTACTGGTAAACGATGTTAAAAGATTGTATTGAGTTCGCCAACGGTTGTCAGGAATGTCAAAAACATGCGGGAATACAACATGTACCAGCAAGCAAACAACATGCAATAGTGAAACCATGGGCGTTTAGAGGTTGGCCTTTAGATTTGGTCAATTTAGACGAAGAAAGGATACTTGCATTAGATGTACTTACAAGGCAAAAAGAGAGAGTGGCTAAAGCCTATAACAAAAAGGTCAAATCCAAATCTTTTGCCTTAGTAGAGTGTTGGAACAAAATGTGTTTAACAACTCTCTTATGTATAAAGGGGGAGATTGTTGAAACATTATGTGTAAACATATCTCTCTTTGTGGTTTTGATGATAACAAGGTATTAAAGAGGAAATTGGTTATTTGCTAATGCTTTGTTCAAGTGTTTCAGAACCACATGCTTAATAAGTATTGATTGATAATGGTTATGAAAGAACAAGCTAAAGAGCAAGAAGGAAAGCCAAGAAGCAAGGTTGCAAAGCTAAAAGGAAACTGCTCCTGAAGTAAGAGCTTCTGAAGAGGTCCTGAAGAAGTGCTCCTGAAGTGAAGCTTCTGAAGTGGTGCTCCTGAAGTGCAGCTTCTGAAGTCTGGGTGCCTCTGATGAAGTCAACGCAACAGTCAACTCCTGAAGCCAGCTTCTGATTCGTACAACTGAAGCAGCTTCTGATCACTGTTCACAGAGAAGCTTCTGAAGCTGATGTGGCATGGATATTGACCAGTACTGTGCGCATTTAATGCCTGAGTGTGTCAGAACAACTCAATGGAACAGTTGTCTCCCTGACCCAAACATTCTCCAGCTTTTAAGGTAGGCCATTTCAAAAATGGCACCTGCTCTGTTCTGACTGATAAAGTGCAGCACACATTTGCAGTAACCTAGCCCAATTGCAACGGCTCTTTTCCTCAATTCAAGCAAATCTTCAAACAGCTATATTTTCATCTATAAAAGGAAGAAGATTTGAAGAAGAAAAATGTCTAAGACTCTTGAAACAAAGAACTGAACTCTTGCTCTGTTTTGCTGTCAAAAATACGCAAGTTACCCAACCTCTTAGAAATTCTTTCATCTTTGTAATTTAGAATTTCTTAAGGTTAAGAGTCTTAACCTGAGTTGTATTAAGAGAACACCTCTGATATTTGATCAAGTGTTCATCCCAAACTATTTCATTTGTAAACCAGTTTGGTCCCTCAAAGTCTCAGTCTGAATACTGAGCAATTGTAACCTCATTCCTTTGTGGTCGGAGTCAGAAGTCTCTTGTCTTAGTGACTTGAGCATTGGGAAGTCTCTTGTCTTAGTGACTTGAGCATTGGAAGCCTCTTCCTTGGTGGTTGAGCATAGAAGCCTCTTTCTTTGTGATTGAGCAACTGGAAGTCTCTTCCTGTGTGGTTGAGCATTGTGTAATCTTCAGATTATAGTGAAACTCTCTTGTTGGAAAACAAGGGGACAGGACTACTTCTCACATTGAGAAGGAACCTGTATAATTTGCTGTGTCTCTCTCTCTCTTTACTTATCTCTTTTACTTATTAATCCGCTGCATAACTCTGAGAAAATAGTTCAGAACTGATTCATATCAGATTCTGAACTTGACTTAAGATTTGTAAAGTAAAAGAAACCAGTTTTTGAGTCACACAATTCAACCCCCCCTTCTTGTGTGTTTTTTTTTCTCACCTTCAGTTGGTATCAGAGCACCGATTCTGATATTAACACTTAACAGTGTGTCAGTAGGATCCTGAGAAAAACATGGCCTCAACTAGTGGTTCACCTCCACCCTCTCCCAGAAATCCACCATCTCCCAGAAACCAAAGAAATGTACAATATGACTATAGTACTGAAGAAAAGAAGTCTAGGTCACACAATAAACCTCCTATGTTCACTGGTGACCCAGAAAAATTCTCTTGGTGGAAGAGTAAAATGTATAGTCATATTATTGGGGTTGATGATTCACATTGGGACATCATAGAAGATGGAATCACCATTCCAGTTGATGAAGAAGGTGTTGCTGTAAACAGAAGATCTCTGAGTGATGCAGAAAGAAAGATCTATAGGAAGCATCATCATGTGAGAGGAATCATTGTGGATTCATTACCTCACACTGAGTATCAGAAGCTGAGTGACAAGTCAACAACCAAAGCAATATTCACATCCCTCTGCTCTAACTATGAAGGTAATAAGAAAGTTAGAGAAGCTAAGGCAAACATTCTTGTTCAGCAATATGAACTGTTCAGAATGAAGGAGGATGAAAATATTGAGACTATGTTCTCAAGATTTCAGACTCTGGTTTCTGGACTTCAGATTCTGAAAAAGAGTTATACCACAGCTGACCATGTGAATAAAATCCTTAGAAGTCTGCCATCTAAATGGAGACCTAAAGTGACTGCCATTGAGGAAGCTAAGGATCTGAATACTTTAATTATTGAGGATCTGATAAGCTCTCTCAAGGTGCATGAACTGGGACTCAATGAGGATGAGTCTGTTAGAGAACCAAAAACATTAGCTCTGAAGTCTAAAAGAAAACCTGCTAAAGCTTTGAAAGCTATTGAATCTGAAGAAGAGTTTCCTGAGGGAAATTCTGATGAAGATTCAGATGCTGATGAGCTTGCAATGATTTCTAAAAGACTTCAGTATCTGATGAATAGAAAGAAAAAATTTTCTAACAGAAGCAGTAACTTTAGAGGATCTAGTTCTGGATCAAAGAGGGATATCCAGAAGGAAAGCTGCTACAACTGCAAAAAGCCTGGCCACTTCATTGCTGATTGTCCTGATCTTCAGAAGGAAAAATCAAAGGAAAAAGCAAAGAAGTCCAGCTCAAAATCCAGCAGTTTCAGAAATAAGCTTAAGAAGAGTCTCATGGCTACATGGGATGATATGGACAATGAGTTAGAATCTGATGAGGAAGAAGCAAACTTGGCCCTGATGGCAATTGCATCTTCTGATGCAGAATCATGTTCAGATTCTGATGAAGAAGATGAGGTATATTCTGAACTCTTTAGATCTGATTTGATTGAAACAGTTAATGATCTTATGAGTCATCTTAAAAGCAAGTCAAAGGAAATTAAATCTTTGAAAAATCAAACTAACTTGCTGTCTGAGGAAAACCTTAAACTTCAGAATCAAATTTTTGAATATGATGAAGAAGTTGAGGAACTCAGAAAAGAGGCTCATAAGAAATCTGAAGAGATTCCTAATGAACAGGAAATAGCTCTTCAGGATTTCATGTTAACTGGATTCAATAGAACAAAAATTGCCTCCATGATGTATAATATGATCAGAAACAAAGGTGAAGGCATTGGCTATGATGCATTTAAACCTTCAAATGAATTAAACTCACCTTCATGTTCTGAAAATATTTTAAAAGGCAATGATATATGCTTTGTGCCATCTTCTGATAACTCTGAGAAGTTGAAAATATCAGAATCTGAAACTAAGTCTGAAGCTCTGAACAACTCAGACTCTAAAGCTTCTGAACCTAAGGGTAAGATGAAGGCAAATGGTAAAACCTTGCCTAAATCTAAGCCAAAAGGTCCTAAGCCTAAGAGTAAGAGGAAATCAGACTCTGAACTCAAACTTGTTCAGAATCTGAAGTGTTCAGAACCTGGAACTAGTAAGTCTCAGAATCTGAATAAATCTGATTCAAATTTTTCTAAGACTGGGTTTATTAAAACTTCAAAATCTGTTAAACCAGTCAATGTAAAACATTTTCAATCTCAAAATCTTAGGCAAAGCAAGCCAAAGCAAACCAATCAGTTTTCTGCTTCAAACTGTTTTAAGAAAGGCAAAACTGAAGCTTGCCTTGTGCCTGAAGTAAACAGAGTTAGAATTCTGAGGAGATCAGAACCAAAGTACTCAAAAGGTCAGACTCTGAACAAATCAGAACCAAAGACCTTCAAGTCTCAGGTTCTGAAGAACTCTGAGTCCAAACCTTTGAGAACTCAGGTTCTGAAACACTCAGGTTCTGAAACTCAGACTTATTCAAGATACAAGGATTCATATCCAAAGTATCAGAACAAGCCTGAATGTCATAACTTCAGACACAAGTTCAAAAAGCCAAAACCTTTCAGGACTAACCCCAAAGGACCCATGAAAATCTGGGTACCTAAGTTTGAGATTATTTCAATTGCAGATATGCTTGTCATCCAAAGAAAAGGAAAGGTCCTGGTACCTGGACAGTGGATGCTCACATCATATGACAGGGGACAAGTCTATGTTCCAAACCCTAACTCTGAAAGAGGGAGGAACTGTGGGGTTTGGAGGAAGTCAGAAAGGAAAGATCATTGGTACTGGTAAGATAGGTAATTCTTCCCTGAACATTGATAATGTTTGGCTGGTAGATGGACTTAGACATAATTTACTTAGCATAAGTCAATTATGTGATAGTAATTATGAAGTCCTGTTCAATATGGACACTTGCACTGTAATCAGTAGCAAAGATAAGTCTGTAGTGTTCAGAGGCAGCAGGAAAAACAATGTTTACAAAATAAATTTTTCTGAATTGGTTCAGCAGAAGGTAGTTTGCCTTCTGTCTGTGAGTGATGAAAAATGGGTGTGGCACAAAAGGCTGGGACATGCTAACTGGAGACTCATCTCTAAGCTTAGCAAGTTGCAGCTGGTCAGAGGCTTACCCCAAATTGATTATCACTCAGATGCTTTGTGTTCAGCATGCCAAATTGGAAAATTTTCTAAAACTTCTTTTAAACCAAAGAACATTGTTTCCACCTCAAAACCTCTAGAACTCCTTCACATTGATCTGTTTGGTCCTGTTGGAACAGCTTCAATCAATGGGAAGAAGTATGGACTTGTAATTGTTGATGACTACAGTAGGTGGACTTGGGTTAAATTCCTCAGAACCAAAAATGAAACATATGATGTGTTTTACAAATTCTGCAAACAAGTACAAACTGAAACTGATTTGAAAATTTTAAAAATCAGAAGTGATCATGGTGGTGAATTTGAAAATGAACCTTTTGAAAACTTTTGTGAAGACCATGGAATTCTCCATGAGTTCTCATCTCCTAGAACTCCACAACAAAATGGAGTTGTAGAGAGAAAGAACATGTCTTTACAAGAAATGGCAAGAACCATGATTCATGAGTGTCGCGGTGATTTTCGGAGATCAAGCTATTGATTAGCGTTGACTCACTAATTTTATTTCACGACTGAACTTTTAATTTTTTAAATGAAAAGTGGAAAAAAGTTCTAAATTACCACAATTTTAAAGATTAAGGGTTCGGGGGTTAGTTACGTTTAGGGAAGGTGTTAGCACCCTAAACGTTCGTAGTACTCTACGAGAACCTCTTGATTTTATTTATTTATTTTGGCTATAACTTGCTTATTTATTTTTTTTTTAAAGAAAAAAAGAATGAATTAGAATAGTGAGAAAGGAAAATAAAATGTTTTTTTTTTTGTATTTTTTATGATTTGGAAGGACAGGGTCCTCTGCCTACGTACCCGTGAGGGATCAAAACCTCGTAGTTCGGGGTAAAAATAACGTTTGATTTGTTTGGTGTTTTTTATTAGTTTTAAAAAAAGTTTTAAAAATAAAAGCCAAGTGGCAAAATGGAATTGGTTTGTGTTTTTTATTTTGAAAATGGTTAAAGTGTAATTAAAGTGGATTAATGATTTTTTTAAAGAAAATAAAAGGAAAAAAAACGGACACTTGATTGAAAATCAAGGTTTATTAAGAAAAGATTTTTTTGTGATTTTTGTTATTTGAATGTTTTTGTTTTTTTTGTTTATGGACTAAGACTAAAAAACTGAACGCGAGGAAATTCCATGGTGACGTTGGATCACCACGAAACCCTTTTAAACTAACCTAACATTTTTTGCATTTTTTCTTTTTGTAAAGCAGAATAAATAAAAATAAATAAAGACATAAAACAGAATAAATAAAGTGTGGTGTCGGTGCATATTCTCATTTATTTTTGTTACATTGATCCTAATTACATTCTAATCAAAATAAAAAAAAATGACAAAACAATAACTAGAAGAGAATTGCAAATGCACTAGGATAAGTAAAATGTGCTAAAAGTAAAAAATAAAATGAACTATGCATGAAAATGAAAGGAAAATAAAAAAAATAAAAAAAATGCATGATGATTATAAGATAAATTCAATGGAATAATATGCATGAAAATACCTAAACAAAAAATTAATAAGATAATATGCAAGAATGATAAGAAAACTAAAAAAATAGAAGGGAAAGAGGGGGTGCAGAAAAGGATTAGGGGGATGGGAAGAGTAATCAGAGAAAGCTGATGAGAGGAAGGATTTGGGCCGCAGGTTGGGCCTGGTGTTTGGGTCTCTTATAAGTTCAAAAATCTGATTTTCTTTTTCATTTCTCCCCTTCCTCTTCTCTCTCTAACACTCCTTCTCTCTTCTTTCCTCTCAACCCTGGCCGAAAATAAGAAGAACAGGCGCGGTGGTTGGCCGGCCCCAAGGGGCGGCGCCACCGCGCCGGAGCGGCGAAGTTCCCCCTTTTAACAAAAAAAATAGTTTTTCAGAAACCTTTCCCCCCCCTCTATCCGAATATGGCCTCACTTTTTTCAAAACTTTCTTTATGCAACTTAGATCTAGTTTCGAAATTTAAAAAGAGAAACTACCTTTTGGCTTATTTGATTCGGTATGGTAAGTGGTGGTGGTGAAAGGGAGTTAGTGTTGGCTGGGTTTTGTTTGTTATTGCTAGCCTTGTGGGTTTGGTTCGGATGTGGGTGTGTTTGTGTGCGGCTGAGCGTGTATGAGACGAGTTTGGGTTGTGGGTGAAGGCTTGTGCGAAGGAGGGCGTGGGTGAGAATAGTGGTGGCGGCTGGGTGGTGTATGGAGAGGGCCGTGAGTTTGTGTGAGGGGGAGAGGTACGTGGGTTTGAGAGGGCGTGAAGAGTGAGAGTGGAGGAGAGGGCTGTTGGTGAGTGGTGCGTTTTTAGGGAGGTTGTGGTGGTTAATGAGGGGAGGCCGTGTATTGTGTAAGGATTTGTGATGGTGGAGGCGTGTATTGAGGGTTGTTGAGGGGTGAAGGGGCTAGGGACGAATGGTGATGTGTGAGATATGTGGTTTACGTGTTTGGGTTGAGGAGGTTGAGTAGTGTTTTGTCGTGTTTGGTGATTGTTTACTGATGAAATATTTTTGCTCCCCTGTATTGGCTTTTGTGTTGTTGGTAAGAAAATCCTCTCCCCAGTTGAATTCGGCTCCTCCTTTTAATTATGCCAAAGCCACTAAATGGTAATGAAAGCCATTGATAGGCCATAAAAAAAAAGATCAGTCAACCCAAATTTCCACCATTAAAGACCATAAAAAATCCATAATCACAAGTCAACTGAAATAAATCTGAAAAAAATAAAAAAGATAAAAATAAAAAGGGTAACAAAATAAAAATAAAAAAAATAAAAGGGTAATGCTAAAAAACAAATAAATAAATAAATAAAAAGAAATTGAAAACAAAAAATAACTAATAATAAATAAAAAAAGTTGCCTTCGGAACCAAAAATGAGGTATTTTAAAATACCTCCCTGTCGAAATTTTGTCTGAAACGACGAACAAATTCCGACCTAAAAGACAAATGAAACAGAAATTTTAGGTCAAAAATTGGGGTATGACAATGAGTCAAAAATTGCTAAGTACTTTTGGGCAGAAGCTGTAAACACAACATGTTATATTCAGAACATGATCTATATCAGACCCATTCTGAATAAAACAGCATATGAATTATTTAAAGGAAGAAAACCAAGTATTTCTTATTTTCATCAGTTTGGTTGTACATGTTACATACTAAACAATAAAGTCTACCTAAAGAAATTTGATGCCAAGGCTCAAAAGGGTACCTTTTTAGGATACTCAGAGAGATCTAAGGCATACAGAGTGTATAATTCTGAAACACATGTTGTTGAAGAAGCTATACACATTAAGTTTGATGATAAGAAGCCTGGTAATGAAATACCAGAGCTGGTTGAGAGTTTTGCAGATATCAGAATCTCAGAAGAACCTTCAGAAGCTGAACCCAGTTCAGGTTCTGATGAAGGTTCAGAAGCTGAAAACAATAAAGACTCTGAGAAACTCTCTGATAATGACACTCATCCTGAAGATATACGTTTTAGAGAGTCAAATTTCAGAAATAGAGTCTGTGTTAGTTTTAAGCTGTTAGCTTTGTTTTGTGCACCACTCATATGTTTTGAGTTGGTTTAGAGTTTTATTGAGTTGTAATTCGTTCTAAGCCTTTAGGTATGAATGAAGTCTTTGTGTTTTTGAAGTTTTCTGAAAAACAGAGTGTTTTTGATTAAGGGTTTCAGTAACTGGGTTTGGTTACTTGAATAGGAAGATAGTGGATTCTATTACTCAGAGTTGGGTAGAAGTCTTACTAGGTGGAGGTTAATTGCTTGGGATAAGAACTGGGAGTCAGTGTTTGAGTCTTAAGGATTAAATCCAATAGTGGATTTCCTTCCTGGATTGGTATCCCCCAGAGTAGGAGGTGTTTACTCCGAACTGGGTTAACAAACTTCTGTGCCTTTTTACTTTCCTGCACTTTAATTTGTTGCCTGTGTGTGTTTTTGTTTGTGCTCTGTTTTGCAAACTGTTGTGCTAAGTTCTGTTCAGAACCTGTTGGTTCAGAACCTGTTAGTTTCTCTTAGGTATTGCCTGGCCAGAATTTCAGAAGCCTTCACTTGGGATCCTTTTAGACTTCTGAAGTTTCTTCTTTGAGGGTTCAGCAGTTGAATCTTGTTCATGCTTCCTTTTCTTCTCTTTCTCGACCACCGTTCGGGGACCTTCAGCAGCTTCGACGTTTGGAAAAGGTGTGTCATCCTGAAAGGAAAAGAGAAGAAGAAATACATCAGACCAAACATTCAGTCGATGAAGAGGTTTGTAAAAAACGAAGGAAATAAGAAAAGTTTTTCTGAAAAGGTGAAAGTGAAAGGAGTAAAATGAGATTTTATACTCATTAGTGAAGGGAAACTGAAAAGACTTTTGATTTGAAAAGTTGAAAAAAGTCTAACCACGTGGCGAAAGAAGTCAATAGTCGTCGGTTACTTCTCCCCTGAACTCGAAGTCCCCGAAAATAGTGCAGTAATGATGATTGATTTGGGGAACCGTTCGAAGTAGATGATGTCACTACTCAAGAAGACGTGGGGATATCTTTCAAAAAGTCTTTTCAAAAATGTCAGTTTTCTTCTACAGTTTCTTCCGTCGAAACCAACATTTTTGGGGGGCAATTTGTTAGCCTGTATTTTTGACAAAGGATATTAAATGCGGTCATTAAGGTTTGACTGAACACGTGGAAGACAGGTGGAGTTTTGGGACATAAAGAGTTTCTAAGATTGCGCGTTCGTTCGACATAATCGAAGGAATAAAGTTGGTCGAATGACATCTCGACAACTCGAAAGTTTGTTGTTTTCTGAAGAGGTTCTTTTGCAAACTGTCAGAATTTGTGACTGTCGAAGGAATATGATTTGAATTTCAAATAGGTTATTCTCCCTGTTATTAGACGTTAGTAGCAGTTATAGGTTGGATAGGATTGTACAGTTATATCCTTAAGTATAAATAAGAGTTTTCCATGAGGAAAACGGGGTCACAAATCAAGTACATAACATTCTATACACTCGAAGTATCCAAGTTACAACGAGAAACGAGTCACGAATCATGTATGATCCTTGTGAACAACCTTTATTTCGAATCAATGCAATTTACTTTACTTTAAGTTAATTCTTGCAATTTACCTTTATTCTGCAATTTCCATTCGACAAGTTCAAGCAATCGAACTTGAAGATTATCTTTATTTTCATACATTCAAAACATATAAGAATCAACAAAAACATGCAGAGATTTTCAAACAAACTTGACACACAATGACTTGAGATTACTGGTTGATCTCGCAAGTAATAAATCTATAACCAGCGGTTGTTTACCAAAAACCAAGGTAAACAGGAGGGGAGGGATTTTAATGGAAGGGAGGGAAAAGGAGGAGAGATATTTTAATTAAATATACGTTTGGTTCAAAAGAGGGGAGGGGAGGGGAGGGATTTTAATTAAAAATGTGTTTGGTTCACGGGGGGAGGGATTTTAAAATTAATTTACTTTTTTACCCTTAAACTTAATTAAATATAAGAAAATGCTTGTTTTTACGATATCATAATAATAATAAAAGTTGTTACAAAATAATATAACCTACTAATAATAAAAGTTGTTACGAGGATAATATATAACCTAATAATAATAAAAGTTGTTACAAGGACAATTTAACCTAATAATAATAAAAGTTGTTACAATGATAATATAACTTAATAATAATAAAAGTTGTTATAAGGATAATACAACCTAATAATAATAAAATTTGTTACAAGGATAATATTGAAACTTTAAATTAATCTAAGGATAATTTTGGCAATGCAATTAAATTTTAAAAAGATCTCCTCCCCTCCCCTCCGAAAAACTCCGATTTGGTGGAAAGCAAAAAATGAGTCTTGAAGGGATTTTGCTCCCCTCCTCTCACCTCCCTTCCCTTTCTAAAAATTGAACCAAACACGTCAAATTAAAAATATTCCCTCCCCTCCCCTCCAAAACTCTCAAACCAAACGGACCCTAAGGGGAGAGATTTTAATGGAGGGGAGGGGAGAGGAGATATTTTAATTAAATATATGTTTGATTCAAAAGAGGGGAGGGGAAAGGAGGGATTTTAATTAAAAATGTGTTTGGTTCACAAGGGGAGGGGAGACATTTTAAAATTAATTTACTGTTTTACCCTTAAACTTAATTAAATAGGGATAATAAAGTAATGAAACAATAACGATGTAATCGATAACAACACGATGTAGATGATAAATAATGGATTACTCATAGTTCACGTTAGAGGAGATCTGAAGCGGCGGTTGACGACAACAAAGTAGCAGTAGGGTTGAAAGAGTGATTTTTATGGGTAACAAATAAGAGTTATGAATAACCTAATAATAAAAGTTGTTACAAGGATAATATAACCTAATAATAATAAATGTTGTTACAAGGATAATATTGAGAATTTCAATTAATTTAAGGATAATTTTGGCAGTGCAATAAAATTTGAAAGAGATAATCTCTCCTGCCGTCTGAAAAGCTCTAATTTGAGGGGAAGCAAAAAGTGGGTTTAGAAGGAATTTTTGCTCCCTCTTCTCCTCTCCCCTCCCTTTTTAAAAATTGAACCAAACACGTCAAATTAAAAATATGACTATTACTTTTCCCACCCTATGAGGTTCTCACGCGCTCTATTTTTTTTCTTTCCAAAATGCCCTTCAGATTATATAATACGTGTAACACCCATACTAACTTTAACTAGTATATTAGCATGTGCGTCAAACTGATACTGGATACATTTAAAAATTTCAATAATAATAATACATCACAAAAGAATGAATACAAGTTTACTCCTTTGTACAAATAATCCAATACTATTACGATACTTATACAATATCCATCAAGCTCCTGAGCTGGTACGCAATGAGCAACCGTACTCCATCCAGTATCTCTATGAAGATCACCATCACGAACCTCTGACTTACCTGTAAACCTGCACCAGAAGGAATGGGATGAGACATAAAGTCTCAGTGAGCTCCAGCCCAACCGACTGTTGGCAACCACAGGGAACCTAGGGTCGCCATGCCTACCTTGGCAATCTTGGGGATTTCCTATGATCGCCAAGTCTTTATCTTTAACCACAAAGGTATAAGTCTGACTATAACTATGGCTATAATCTATCTATGACTATAACTGTCAACTGCCTATAACTGTATCTGTAACCTATCTGTAACTATAACTTAGTGATCGAGGGGAAACCTAAGACCACTTTCTGTTAACTGTCTATAACTATAACTGTAACTTCCTGTAACTATAACTGTAACTGTAACTTTGACTATAACTGTGAAACATAAAACAAATAAAGATGTTTTAGGTGTTTTATGTTAGCTGTTAGCGTTGAACAAGCATTATTATCTGAGTTCATTTTACGGAGTGCGGCCCGGGTGGAGTAACCCCGAGGTACATCTCCCTATAAACCGGTGAAATTCCTATCATATCAGGCTAACACCGGACTCCCTAAAAAACGTGTGGACAACCCTCTCGGAGAAGTCCCATCCGGCGAATCCCGGAGTCTGCTGAACACGCCCTGTAACTGTAAAACGCGCAAGCACGCCATTATCTTTGATCTTTAATTCTTTAACTTTAACATATGAACATATAATATGTTACTGTAATCATATAACAATCCTATAACGTATAACCTACGAATCTTGGCTTATCGTTCTCATAAGCCACCTATAACCGTTGGAAAACCAACACTATAACTTATCTGTAACTATGATTGCCGAAGCATTCCTATTATCCTCGTATTCTAAATTGAATACTTCTATAATCATGTTTACCTAAATTAGGTTCCAACTTGACTATTATATCATTCTTGGATTCGTGTATACTGAATCGAGTCCATAACATTGCTTGGTAAGGGTTAAACCCTATACTAGCTCCTTAACATCACTATGATAACTTATGGATTAAGATAATCCTCTCTTAACCAATGTACCTATCCTCATCTATAATTCATCCATACATTCTCTAAAGGATAGGGCTTTCTATGCTTGTTAGCGACGCTTAGTCACTACATATCGTTATTGAATCCGAGGTAGCATTGGATAGCCGGAATGGTGCGAGAATTTGATGAAAAACAACATGATCCTGTCTACTGTCCCATCGTGTCACGATTTGGAAATCGTGACACGATTTTCTACCCAGAAAACGTGTTTAGTTCTGCCTGTGAAATCGTGACACGATTGTAAAATCGTGACACCATTTTACCTGCAGTTGGACAGCATAAGGCAAGTTTAAAACGTGATTTTCCCCATTTCAGCTTATCCAAACAAACCCAGACATCATAACAGCTTAAAGGATCAATTTCTAAGGCATATTGCTAGATTACATCATAAATAACCAAGGAATCACATTGAAAGGTAATTAGGGCACTAAAACCTTAAGCTTGTTCATAATACTATAAACATTAAAACTTGTACATAATGGGTTATAACACCATAGGGAGCTCACCTCAATTCATCTGATCAAAGCTTGCCATGCTTCCTAATCCTCAATCCTAGCTTGATTATCCTCAAACCCTAGCCTCCAATCCTTTTCCTTTTCTTGCTTTTCTTTAACTTTTCTCTTGCTCCAACTTTCCCCAAAACCACGCCTGCTTGAAGTGCAAGATTTTAGGTTGAAGTTTTGATGAGTGATGGCAATAGGAAGGAGGGCGTGTGACAAGAGGAGGAAGAGGGGGAGGGAGAACCGATTTTGGAGGAGTGGAGGGGAAGAAGGATAATGACAAGAAAATATCTTGTCTCCTTTTTATAAAACATTCCTCCATTCCCACTTAATTACAAAAATGCCATTGCCTTCGTTTACTTCCTGTAACACTGTTAAAGTCACGTTTAAGCGGGATATTACACTCTACCCCCTTAAAGAAATTTCGTCCTCGAAATTTAGAAAATCCTTCGAAGATCCTGAAAAGATAAATCCTTTCTACCTCTTTCTCTACTATGAAAATTTCCAATTCTACTAACCAAAACATATAACATTCTCTTTCCTGCCGAAAGATTTGGTGCATGTTACATAACTATCACTTGCTAAGACGTATGGTTATCTGAACCAACATATCCATATTATCTGACTATGTCCTCTATTCGACATATTTCTTGTAAATCCAATGTAAAATTATTAAATTTTGGATTTCTTTTACTGAATTCTATCAGTTCTTCTTTCACTGACCGTTCAATCTTAACCTGAAGACGTCGGGTCGATCTGATTTCCCTCAATTATTCCTACTTTCCGAGGAATCTATTACATTACTTTCAGTTTCAAAGGACTCTTGTCTTTAACTTTCGCCTCGCAAGATGACCTTTTACTGTTACATTTATATCATTCTTCATATAAATTTATTCTTAAACTGGAAGGTATCTGATATTGAGTATTCTCAAACGGAATTGAAATCTTTTACAACTACCTCCACGATTCAAATTCAAAGTGGTGGCTGAACTTATGGTTTACGTTCCTTTCTTTCTGTTGTCCTGGTGTAGCTATTATCACAACCATAAGCATTGCTCACATTCCCTCTGCGGGAATCCTTAAGGCTCGAGAAATCATATGAGCCACTATTGTTCCGATTTAAATAATCAACGTTAACACGTAGTTAAGGTCTTAGGAGCTTTCTTCTTCATTCTATGACTCTGACAATCTTGTATCAATCAAGATATCCTTTACTCATGGAATTAATACTTTCTTTACTAATAATTTCAAACTTATGAAAGTCTAGTACAAATGACGTGTAGCATAAGCCGTCTCACATAACATCATATAATACAGTCCATAGCACATAGCTTCCATGCATGATCAGGCACGTGTAAACTACTATCGGATACACTGTACGCCGCATCATCATTGTCCAACTAATGGGACATTATACTTAGTCAACATGTATTTCGAGACAATACCACGCCAACTTAGTCACCCTTCTTACTCTTAACTCATGCTCGTACTCTTTGAGTAACTACAATCCCATATGTAACTATGATTACGTCCCATAGACGTTGTAACTTATTTCGTTCAAGAACATTCTCCGTTTTCTAAAAGAAAACTCTATTCTATTCGCTATTCAAAATAGCACTCTTAAACTCTGAATCCTTTAATTCATGACTTGAATTCGCGTAGCCTTTTACTATAAACTATGAGTACTCTTTTGATCTGTGTAAAACATTTCCTTCCTTTAACTGTTAACATTAAGTTCAAGAATTTCTGAACTCCTCTACTGAGATTCGTTCAATATCAACAATCCTGTTCTACTTAGGGCTTTCCTATTAAAACATTACCGATTGCGTACCACGGTTACCGATACATGTCACACGACTATGAATATGTTACACTACTGTCTAAGTAGTAAAAACTCTGCCTGATCAGTATACATAATACTAATCATAACCTGTTACATGCGACATGCTAGCATAACGCAGATACGATGCGGAATAACTATATGTCACGACATAATTCCTCTTTGGTTAAACTTACTATTCAAATTAACTTTAAGTTACTGAACTAAACAGCTAGGTCACCGTATGAAATGTGGCCTCCTTCGCTATGTAATTATTTTGCTATAAACACATCCTTTAAAGTTATCAAACTGCTTCGATTCTCTTATCTCATGAGTTTCGAGATCTGAAACATCCCTCGACTTATCTATTAAAATTTCCTGTTAGAACTGATGATAAGTTCAAGTCATCACTACTTACACATATTCTGTAACTTGAGAATTAATCTCTGAATGCCTTTCCTGTAATTCCTCTGACAAGGACTTCACAAACATCCTTTTCTCTAAACTTCAGCTTTGATTTGTCTGTTAACTCATAATTGGATTACTTCTCCGCTGCGCAACTCTGATTTAAACAATTAACCTTGGGATAGAAGTAATACACCACTATTACCATATAAAATCTCTTTGGCTAATCTTTTGACTTTATAACTTTGTAGTTACCACCCATGACCATCTTATCTTATAATTTCTCTTGTGGTTTAATCCACCTGTTCAACTTACTGACTGATCGACACTTGACTTTGTGTTTCCCTTCGGACATACACAATGTTCTTACTTTCACGAAATAAGCCGAAACCTGTAAACAGTCTTTAACAATAAATACGAGCCCAACGATGCTCCTGTTAAAACAACTTAAGTTCATCCATTATTTACTTGTGGTAACTTCTAGAAACATTCTATGACTTCCGGAAATTCTCGTCTTTCATATACTTAATCGATTAATGAATCGAGTCTCATCCTATAATTATCCGTAAGGATTTCATGTCCACAACCTTTTTCCAAGACACTTAGGTCCACAAAACTCTAACATAACTCTTGGTTACTCCTCGGGTTTCTCCGGAAATAATCCGTCTGGATAAAACTCAACTTTTACCGGCTCTCCTGTAAATTCAAACACATGATACACCTCTTCGAGTACCCGACTAATAAATCTGTAAACTTCAATACTTAACATTTTCCATTGGATCCTTCCTATAACTTATTACTGTATTCACAATTCCATTCTAATCTTGTTATCTGAACAATAGTCCATATGTCTTCTCGACCGTTGCCCTCTTCATGGTTTCGAACAATCCAAGGTATGTATTTTCTACCATATTAACACATACCAACATAATGTGATCTTTGTCGGCTTACCCGAAAACGTGTGTAAGGAGCCCATCGAAAGAGATTATAGAACTCCTTAACTTCAACTATAACTTTAACTGTAACTTGCACATAAGTGACGTTCTTCCTGCTTAATCCTTGAAACCGGTCTGCTAAAATCCATCAACATAAGATTCAATCTTTAATCCATACCCTTTACCGGGGGTTTCCTTTACTTATTGCTAAGCTTGCGTTCCTCATACAAAACATCTTGATGACTCATAATAAAGGAAGATAAACTGGTTCATCTGTCCAATATTTCGCTTAATCTATAAATGAGTCTCTTAACTGTCGGATATTAAAATCTCATCCGACCCCAGTGCACAAGTCCTCCCATCTTTACACACTATATCCTTACTGGAAGTCCCGAGCTTTCCATCGTTAACTTGTCATTCCTTATTCCAAGTCGCTGGGTTTGGTAACACAATCCTCTGCATCTGCAGCCGGAATTAAAACTCTAATTTACAATTCACTTTAACTTTTCAAATTACGGTTCCCGTTAGGATTCCAAATCATTCTTCAGAGTATTCTATAATTCTTTACTCTACACATCTCCTCGGAGAAGGCATCGCTCAATAATGCGTCCGACTAGTTAAGGTACTCGACCTCACTCTTAAATACTTCTTACATTCCTGAGACTTTACCATTTTCGTCTTAAAATCTGACGTCTTTACCTTTACCCTTCATACCCTTCTTTCCTCCTTGGTCACATTCAGCTCTCGAATATTCGTCCTAACTGTCATATACTAGATTGAGTTGATCAGGCTCAACAAGATGTGACATTTAGAACAACATCCGGAACCCAATGATCCCACTACTTTTATTGAATCTTAAATGACCCATGGCGCGGTCTGAATCGACCTGCTCTGATACCAATTGTAACACCCATACTAACTTTAACTAGTATATTAGCATGTGCGTTAAACTGATACTGGATACATTTAAAAATTTCAATAATAATAATACATCACAAAAGAATGAATACAAGTTTACTCGTTTGTACAAATAATCCAATACTATTACGATACTTATACAATATCCATCAAGCTCCTGAGCTGGTACGCAACGAGCAACCGTACTCCATCCAGTATCTCTATGAAGATCACCATCACGAACCTCTGACTTACCTGTAAACCTGCACCAGAAGGAATGGGATGAGACATAAAGTCTCAGTGAGCTCCAGCCCAACCGACTGTTGGCAACCACAGGGAACCTAGGGTCGCCATGCCTACCTTGGCAATCTTGGGGATTTCCTATGATCGCCAAGTCTTTATCTTTAACCACAAAGGTATAAGTCTGACTATAACTATGGCTATAATCTATCTATGACTATAACTGTCAACTGCCTATAACTGTATCTGTAACCTATCTGTAACTATAACTTAGTGATCGAGGGGAAACCTAAGACCACTTTCTGTTAACTGTCTATAACTATAACTGTAACTTCCTGTAACTATAACTGTAACTGTAACTTTGACTATAACTGTGAAACATAAAACAAATAAAGATGTTTTAGGTGTTTTATGTTAGCTGTTAGCGTTGAACAAGCATTATTATCTGAGTTCATTTTACGGAGTGCGGCCCGGGTGGAGTAACCCCGAGGTACATCTCCCTATAAACCGGTGAAATTCCTATCATATCAGGCTAACACCGGACTCCCTATAAAACGTGTGGACAACCCTCTCGGAGAAGTCCCATCCGACGAATCCCGAAGTCTGCTGAACACGCCCTGTAACTGTAAAACGTGCAAGCACGCCATTATCTTTGATCTTTAATTCTTTAACTTTAACATATGAACATATAATATGTTACTGTAATCATATAACAATCCTATAACGTATAACCTACGAATCTTGGCTTATCATTCTCATAAGCCACCTATAACCGTTGGAAAACCAACACTATAACTTATCTGTAACTATGATTGCCGAAGCATTCCTATTATCCTCGTATTCTAAATTGAATACATCTATAATCATGTTTACCTAAATTAGGTTCCAACTTGACTATTATATCATTCTTGGATTCGTGTATACTGAATCGAGTCCATAACATTGCTTGGTAAGGGTTAAACCCTATACTAGCTCCTTAACATCACTATGATAACTTATGGATTAAGATAATCCTCTCTTAACCAATGTACCTATCCTCATCTATAATTCATCCATACATTCTCTAAAGGATAGGGCTTTCTATGCTTGTTAGCGACGCTTAGTCACTACATATCGTTATTGAATCCGAGGTAGCATTGGATAGCAGGAATGGTGCGAGAATTTGATGAAAAACAACATGATCCTGTCTACTGTCCCATCGTGTCACGATTTGGAAATCGTGACACGATTTTCTACCCAGAAAACGTGTTTAGTTCTGCCTGTGAAATCGTGACACGATTGTAAAATCGTGACACGATTTTACCTGCAGTTGGACAGCATAAGGCAAGTTTAAAACGTGATTTTCCCCATTTCAGCTTATCCAAACAGACCCAGACATCATAACAGCTTAAAGGATCAATTTCTAAGGCATATTGCTAGATTACATCATAAATAACCAAGGAATCACATGGAAAGGTAATTAGGGCACTAAAACCTTAAGCTTGTTCATAATACTATAAACATTAAAACTTGTACATAATGGGTTATAACAACATAGGGAGCTCACCTCAATTCATCTGATCAAAGCTTGCCATGCTTCCTAATCCTCAATCCTAGCTTGATTATCCTCAAACCCTAGCCTCCAATCCGTTTCCTTTTCTTGCTTTTCTTTAACTTTTCTCTTGCTCCAACTTTCCCCAAAACCATGCCTGCTTGAAGTGCAAGATTTTAGGTTGAAGTTTTAATGAGTGATGGCAATAGGAAGGAGGGCGTGTGACAAGAGGAGGAAGAGGGGGAGGGAGAACCGATTTTGGAGGAGTGGAGGGGAAGAAGGATAATGACAAGAAAATATCTTGTCTCCTTTTTATAAAACATTCCTCCATTCCCACTTAATTACAAAAATGCCATTGCCTTCGTTTACTTCCTGTAACACTGTTAAAGTCACGTTTAAGCGGGATATTACAATACGAACCCAGTTTCAATTATATAATCCGAACCATTTCGATATATCTAAGCAGGAGCAGCAAATTCTCCCATTTTTACAGTTTAACTTTTCACTTTTCCTTTCTCTCTCTTCTTATCCAAAAATCCGAACTTTTGCAAATCGGTCGAATCTTGGCTTTTTCTTCCTCAAAATCATCACATTTCAAGTTTTATCAAACACCAATGTGAAGGTTAGGTCCCATTTCCTCTGCATGCAATCGTTTCAGTTCATATTTTTTTTTTTCTGGGTACCGAAGTAGTTCGGATTTTAAAATTGAAACTGGAACCAGTATGTACAGTCTGAAGATTTTTTGACTTTTCTGTATTTCTGTTGATAATACTTGATCATTTTATGCATGTTACAGGTATGGAACAATCTGTTGATCGCATCAGGCTATGACTGGTGCGGAGACTTCGCAGGGATATATTAGATGGTTTTATACCATCTCACATCCGCGCGTCGTGCTTCAAGAGGAGGTTGTTCAGGTCCCGAGGCCATCCGATCAAGAGGCCCTTAATGAGATTGCTGCTGAGTAGGATGGAGAGCAGGGGTACCTGGTGCTGACCGGAAGGTTGGGTCGCATAAGAGACCATGTATATGTCGTCATGGCCAATGGTGTGGTGCAGCAGGGACTGATTAGTGGTGCCATTTGGAGGCTATCCTGACGGAGGTTCATGGAGGGCGAGTTTATCGCCATAGGCGTGCTATTGGGGGTAGGGGTGGCAGGGCTTAGTTTTACATAGTTTTAGTTAGATTTTTGGTGTTGTAATCAATTATTTTTGAATTTTATATCTGAACAATTGGATTGGTTTGTAAATTATGGATAATTTTAGTATTTATGTCTGAACAATTGAATTTTATCGTTTCAATTACAACATTTTTTGTTATTTATTCACAAATGCATGTTTATTTTACAAGAATACAAAATCCGGGAAAAAACACAGCTTCTGTTTCTGCACTCTGATACACTTCGGATTATATAATCCGGAATGTTTAATGACATTCCGGATTATATAATCCGAACTAGTCATTTTTTAGACTTTTATGGGGTGTTAGGCATGGTTCGTATTTTATAATACGAAACGACTTAAATTATTTCGTTTATAAAATACGAATTGTAGTTTCACAGTGACTTCACAAACTTCTCCAGAGTACTTTATGTTCCAACAGTTTAACAATGTTTCGGATTTTATAATCCAAACTATGTCCGGATTATAAAATCCGAACAAAGGGTATTTTGGAAGAAAAAAAGGGGGGGGGGGGGGGGGTGAGAATGTCATAGGGTGAGAAAAGTAATAATCTAAAAATATTACTTTCCCTTCCCTTCCATCCCCTCGAACCAAACGGACCCATAGTTTTATTATAAGAAATATTGGATTGGATTAGCTGTTATTTGCACCTCCTCTAATTAAATAAAAATAGAAAAAGAAAAAAAGAGTATAAACCTCTTGCGGTTAAGTCGCCGGCACACTCTAAACCCTTCCTTGCATTGCACGCGGCCGCCGGTGGCAGGTTGCGGTAATGGCGTTGGATAAGGAAAAGCTTGAAGAAGAATCCGCAATTCATCGTTTCTACAAGATTATTCTTGCTTGGGATTACGTTACTCTAGATTCCGAGGCAATTCATTCTCCTCTCTCTCTCTCTCTCTCTCATTCATTCATTTTCAATTTTTCCATTCCCAAATTCATATTTTTTGTTCACATTTCAGAATCAGAAAAGAAACAATGGGAAACCTAATGCTTCCAAACTCTTCAAGGTCAAGAATCAATACAAAGATGTTCAAGATTATGAGAACACCTATGAGCCTCTCATTCTTGAAGAAGCCAAATCACAAATCATTCGTGGCAAAGATGAAGATGAAGGTATTTTTTCTTTTTTACAATTTACTAATTAGTAATACTTAGTTGTTCATATTCCGCTACACCAATCTGTGCTTCATAAACGCTTATGTATAAGTTTGCATAAGATGTCTTTGTAGCAAAAGATAAACTAAGCTTAAATTGTTTTTGTATATGCTATAAGTTGATTTTATAAGCTATACAACAACAACGACAACAAACCAAGCCTTATACCACTGAGTGGGGTCGGCTACATGAATCAAATTGCGCTAGAGAGTTCTATCATAAACCTTATTTCAATCCAACTCATTAACCTCTGAATATTTCTTAATAGTTTCTTGTATAGTTTTTTATAAGCTATATTGGAGAACTTATGAAAATAAGTTGAAAAATGCATATGAAAACTGTCATAAGCTGTTTTCATAAGTTCTCCCAAACAGTCTAACCAGTGTTGTTAAATATTCGGTATATCGGCGCTGTACCACTATTCTGTGTCGGAATTTAGGGTAGACGATACGAAACCCAATACGATTAAGCAACTTTGATATTTCTGAAATATCAGCGAGAGTGTACAACTCCGGTATATCAGTCATGATGCACATATCGGAATTCTGCAATTTTTAGCATGTATTTTTTATGATAAAGGCCAAAATTATATTTTATCAGAAACTTATGGGTTGGTCAAATGGATAGCCCCAATATAATAATATAATACCTAAAACCTACGATGTTTCTGTCTTAGTAGAATCGGAAGTAGAGTTTGAGGACATTGATTCAGATGATTCAATAGAAGAAGTTGAAGCATGTGCCTCACTATCTGAAATGAGGATAATGATTATGTTGGGGAAGAGGAGAATAATTGGATCTTTTATCACTATTTAGAATTTAGAACTACCAATTATTAGTTGTTTTGAAGTATTTAGATTTTGAGTTTAAGTCACTTTTGATATCTGTTTTTCACTTTCTGCAATAATGTATGCAACTATGCATCATGCTTTATGACTTGTTTGAACTATTGAGATTTTGAGTTTTATATCAAATCAAATCATTTTTAATTTCTGTTTATGTAGCTTTTGTTTCTTCATTTTTAATTTGTTTATGTAGCTTTTATTTGTGTTTAGCATGCTTTATATGCCCGCTATGCAATCCGCTATTTGTCATATCGGATTTTTGGTGATCCAATATTTTCCTTGATCAGATATTACTAACACTGAGTCTCGCAAAACTTATGTCAGTAGATAAGCTCAAATAAGTCAATCCAAACAGGCTTGTACTATATCACATAACAATAGCGTGGTTTGTTAATATTCTTTGTATTGGTTCTTATGGACAAGTTTATCAAACAGATAGCTTTTTCTAAGTTGTGTACTTGTGTTTCTTTGTTTGTTAAAATTAAAAAATGGGCACTGCATTGTTTTTCTTGTTTTAAAGTTTGAAATTTGACAAATGTAGTCAGTCTCATTTACCTTGATGCTGAAGAGTTTTTTTTTGATGTTGTTGATTGCAGGGGCTGAATGGAAGTTAGGGGCGGTACCGAAACGCGACAACAACAAGCCAGATCAGAGTCACAACAAGCCAGATGACTTTCATTTTCTAGAGTTTCCTTTTGATATGGAAGAGGGAGAATCAATATCACAGAATGATCTAATTCTGATTTCAAATGAAGAGGTACTAAGGGTTTAAGATTGTGTGTTTTTGGACTTTGCAGATCCTGATACGATGTAATATGTACTGACATGTTTTCCCTTTTTACCTGTCAATACTAAATACTGGGAAGCGTGTGCATGACAATACTACGCATGCATTTGCTTTGGTGGAAAACGTGCGAAAATTTTCTGAACCAAAAGTTCTTCGAGTTAGACTCTATCTACCTGGAGATAATGTGAAATCAAGGCTGTTCAAAATGCGTTCTCATATAAGCGTGGAAGGGAATCCATTGCATTTTATGAAGGTAACTTGCTTTATCTTATGTTGTATTCTTGCTACAAGTATGAAATATTTTATTTCTACTCTTAGGATTTATAATAGAAACGTTTCTTACGTAGATATTTTTCCTCTGTCAACTGTAAATTTGGATGTCCCTCAAATTTTATTTCTATTAAATTTAGTTGATGTGATAATTTCATTTAATAAACCGCTCTTTGGTATTATGCATTACGTTTTTGTAAATAAAGATATTGATAATTTTAGAGTTTAGGGTTTATTCAAAATTTTGTATTATGTCTGTTGAAATTCGAAAAAAAAATGCTGTTTTTTGTTTTATAGGCACTATGTAGGTCTACCTGGAACAGTAGAACCACCTGAAGAGTTTACATGTCAGGTCCTTTTATATACAAAGATGCTCGGAGTTTCTATCACTAAAGGCAGTCCACAATAAGTTATAAACTAAACATAGCAATTTCATAATACATTCTTTTATTCTCAACAGTTTCTTCCATTGACAATATGTGCACTGGTTCAGCTGCATGAAAATAATTGCATTTGATGCATTTTATATATTTCAATTGTATGTATGTAGTTTTACACATATGATGGTATATTTGGAGGTGTGAGGACTGAGGAGGTTGGCTAGTTTATATTCAAGTCCCTTTTGCAATTGAGATTCCTTTTTTGATTGGCTAGGGCATGAATAAGGTCATGGGTTTGATTGTTTCTCAATTGGTAGGTTACTCGTTGAGGCATGTGGTGTGCTCTAAACTAGGAAATGTGGAAACCTCTTTCTGCCCAAACATTTTGTACCCGTCCTTTATTTTCCCCGAAATCTTATCAGAGTAGATTTCTTGTCTAAAGAAAGTTGAATTTAGCATTAACATTTTTCAAATGTTCGTTTCACATTTTATTCAACAAATCTAGCATATACATTTCACTTTTACCAATGTATATTTTTTACGAACTGGGAGAAATGTGATAGACAAGGGCATCCATCCCAACTATGTTCGCACCGCTAACCTAAGAAGACACACACCAAACATACAAATATTATTAAAAATGAAAAGAGAAACAAACCTGGGGTAACAAGTTACAAAACCAAAACCCAGAAAAAAGGAAAGAACAGAGACTTGGCCACACCCAGACAAATGAAAACTTATGAAAGTGATAAAACGGTAGACCAAACTTCTAACGAAATAAGTCTGAACTAATAAAAGCAAGGATATCATTTCACCAAGAATAACATCGAGAACTAACGCAAACAGATGCCAATTTATCGGCACAGTTATTGCCTTTCCTATAAATACATTGAACTGCATTGAGGAAATCAACTGAAGATAGTTGTACCATTTGGATCCGAGTCTCCAAGGAACAAGATTAGGAGAGGAGAACTACAAGTAGAATTACATTATGATCCATTATGATCACAAAAAATAACACCACCTCCAGCACGATAGGGAGTTCCTTTAGCAGCTCCATCAGTTTTAACTTTGATCCAATGACAAGGAGGAGGAACCCAAATACCTTCAATGATGCGAGGGGCTTAACTGGGATGACCAGAAACACCAAAAGCCTTAAAAAGATCGCCTTCATCCAAGGAAGACCACTTTGCGACTTTTTGTCCAATTTCCAATAGGAGATGTAGAATTAAAAACCATGTTGATAGCCGTTCTGAGAGAAAGCTGTTTATTTTTAAAGCTGAGTGAATTTCGACATGACCAAATAAACTAGAGGATATTAATTATTGCAACAACCAAAATATCATGAACACGAGGGTGGCAATGGCTGTCGCACAAATTGAAAATAGAATTTGTAGACGTTAAATCAACTGGAAAATGCCAAATAGATCCAAGCTAGCTTCAAATCTGCTCACTAAACCTGCAAAATAAGAACAGATGATTAGAAGTCTCCCCTAGTTTGCAGTCGAGGCTACAAATAGAGACCACAGTGCATCCACTGTGTTTTAGGTGCTCATCTGTAGGCATGCGATTCTGTAACAATCTCCAAGCAATTTTCACTTTGTTTATTCTTGAAGTTTATGTAATTTTCACTTTTTTGTTCTCTTTGTTTCCTCATTATGTTGAAGACTTCATCTCTAAGAAACAGTCAATCAAATGTTATTTTCATAGATTGAAACCACTTGTGTGTTATTTTATATTTAGGGAGCTTTAATCCTTGACTAATAATTTGTGTCATTAGTTTGTAAGGCTTACAGATTTTATTTATTGTTTTCTTACCAGTAAAGATTCTTATAAATATGCAGATGTGCAATTTATCTACCATTGCTCGTGAGTATGTGGCTATACGAACGATAAGCAATCTCCCATTCAAGGATTTAATATTAAATGCTGTTGGAGAGGATTTTAGTTCAGAAGCTAAAGGATGGAAAATCCCATTACCTTTGGATGAATATGTTAATGATAGTTTCAATCCATATCAACGTGAGGCCATAACAGTAAGTTTTTACTCTAGAAGTTGAGTGCATTAAATAAAACGTGTTTTCCAACCTGTTTTTAGCTTTATTAATTGTCCTTTGTTTTTATTTTGTATCTTCAAATCAATGCAGGGTTGTTCCTCCGTGTCATTGTTAGTAACTTTATATTGTTTGGAAACAAATAAACAAGAGTGTCTGGAAATTAGTTAAGATGGCATATTGTCAAGTTGGGATTTGGCATTTAATTAAGGATGTTGTTATGCTTAAAATATGTGATATATGACTTCAAGTGTATTAACGTGAATAAATTATTATATAGTCTTGTATTTCTCTTTTCTCCTTTTCAAGTTCTGCCTATACGCTCAACATGTTTCTTGTCACATGTTTTCTTTCTTCTGTACATGTTTGAAATTTCACTTGCACTTGTCACTGTTAAAGGCCTTGACTTTGACTTTCAGTCCCAACATTAAAAGATGTTGTCTGTTTGGATGCTGTGTTCAAGTACATTTTAACGTTTGAACAACATCATATTTTGTCAAAATTAACTTTTGCAACAGTTAATTTTTTTTAGCTTTTTATTTTGATGCTCATCCATATATCCACTCTTATATTGAGTGAAAAATGAGCCGACCTAGTTGATGGCAGAGGGATAGTTGATCACACCCTTCAAATGATAAAGAAATTAAAACTTTTGGTCAATTGTCACTCTTCACTTTCTCATGAAGATTTTCCTCTTTTTTATTTGACGCATAATTCATCAAGGCATTTATTGGAGTGTAGATTTCAAAGCTCATGTACCATTTATTAATTCCAGAGAATTTTTTTATTTTCATGTTGCAGGCTGGTCTATTATCAAAAACCTTTGTTCTGATACAGGTTTGTCTGTGTGCCTTGCTTCTGCAGTGAAATTCTTTTAATTCTTTGCATGCTTCCCTTTTGTTTTATGTAATACGTTGTGTTTATATTGAATTCTTGTTTTAAGACTGGTTTGATAGTTGGGAATTGGGAAATTTCATTACAAAGAACTGTCCATGTCTAGCTGTCATGCAACCATTTCCCCCCCTCTGTTTTTTTTGGGGAAATAACATGAGTTTTAAGGCTTAAGGAAAAAGGGAAATTAGTTCAAATTTTCTTTTTGACCTGAAAAAAGATCAAGCTGACAGTTTTTAGCGTTCTAAGAAACAGATTGGCTAGTTAGATTGGTTGGTCCATGATTTGGTTCAGTTCTTGTAAGAGATCTAATTTATTGTTTTCCTTTTGTATTTCTTATAATACAAAGCTTGCGCAACAGTTGTTGCGTGAGAGTTTGTTATTTATTACCACCAGAGCATAGGTTATGATGTTCATCTATAGTATATTGGGAGGTCCTATTTCTTAATAATGTACTTGGTTATGTAATTTCCATACGACATGCATTATCCCCTTGCTTGATATTTTTATGCTTCTGTCTTCATTTATCAATGTGTAGTCACAACCTTTTCAAACAATTAATAATTGAATCTAACCAACTCATTTTAGGGGCCTCCGGGTACTGGGAAGACTCAGACCATACTTGGGATTCTGAGTACTATTTTACATGCAACACCAATGAGAATACAGTCAAAGTAAGTATAAGATCTTTATATATTTCTCCATTCTTTTATGACTACTACTTATACTTCTGGCTTCTATTGTTATTTTGTCTTGAGCAAAGATGTTATCTTAAGAGCATTTCTAGTAGAGGTGAAATTTTGAAGCAATTTTCTCTTCTACAAAGCATGCCTTAAGTACGTTAGCTATATAATCTCACACTTTTGCCTTATATTTCTCTGTTATATATTTATTTTTATTTTATTTACTTTTTAGGAACGGGACCTTCGAGCTAAAGCAGGTGCCACAATTACCACTTGAGGAGAAGTAAGTTTTGTTTTGACAACATTTGCACTTTAATTTACTCATGAAAACTTAGCTTTGATGGATTTTGGTTTTCTCCTGTGATTCTAATTTCGGACTGGCTTGTTCTTTTTATTTCCATATTGAGACATTTTTAAAATAATTGTATTCTATTAATGAGATATCAATCTGCTCTTCTCTTTTCATTCTTGGTTTCTTTTGGCTTCTTGTGTTATACATTTTAGCTCTGTGGCTGTACTTATCTTCCAGTAATTCATATTTGAAATGGTTTTGAATCAAATTGGAAATGCAATACGATCAAAAAGCAGTATTTATTGTAAATATAAGTATCAAGAAACTAGCTGTAACTAAGTGCATTTTTTTCTTGGTTTCTCTTCATCTAAGTTGGTTCAACTTTACATTGCATCACATGAAGCTTGGAAGATTATTTAAAGCTGAGGGCATGAATTTCAGTCTTTTATGTTATTAAATCATTTGTTTGATATCTGCATTGTCCAAGGATAAATGAGAGAGAAGTAAGACATGCTTAAATTTAATTTAGACTTTTCCCCAGTCCAATGAAAATATTTGAATAAGAATATTAAGTAGGTTGCTATTTAGTATGACACTTTGCTTAAAGTAGAAGGCTAAATGGTCGATTATTCGATACTTGTTTAAGGAGGCATGATCACTTAAAAATAAAAAGTTGCACTCATGCCTAGCACTTCATGGACACATTGGATACAATACAACTAGCTACAGTTTCAATTTTTTCCTGAACTTTTATTCCAATACAAATTTGAACCAGAATACCGCGATAATTAGATAATTTATGGTATTTCTTATGTATACACTGATTCTTGCTCTCTTTTAAAACATTAATTATTTCTTTTGAGTGAAGAGTATGAGTTATGATAATTTTATAGAGTAATGATATTTGTACAACAATTTGATGACAACTTTTGTGACAACCTTCTTTTTCTCTCATCTTATTGGTCAAAAACAAAAGAGAGAGAAAAAGAAGAGAGACTAAGAACATAATGTGAGTATGAGAGAAAAAATTGTTCAAAAGTTGTCACAAAATGGTTGTACAAATATCATTTCTCAATTTTATATGTTCCATTTATCATTGCATGTCCTATAATTTTCAAACTTTTATGCTCCTGTGTCTTATGGTATCCATGTTTTATGTTTTATAAGTCAACATTATTTGGTCAGAGTGTTAGAAATTTGAATGATGTTATATTCTTATGGCAGTCAACTTCCGTACTGATAAAGTTGATTCTGGCCTTCTTAGTAGTAGTAATAATCTTATAATATGTTCCTATTAAATGATACACTCATTCTGCTTTCATCTTCTCGATTGGTTTTGTTTATCGTCTCTCTTTGTTATTCCGTTGTAAATTTGTAATGTATTACCATCCTCAATTTTATTTGTTTAAGAATCAATTTACAATGCTGACCATTTTTACCATTAGACCATACTAATCAAAAGAGAACAAAGATGGTTGTTATAACAGCTTTGTTAGTGTATTGTACTCACAGTTGTTAATTGCGGCCGCAACCGGCGCTATCGCGGCGCGGAGCGGCCAAAAACAACCTTCTGCGTTGCGACGCTCCATGGCGGAGCGTTTGGGATTCGCGGCGGAAGCGGCGCTTTTTGCGTGGAGCGGGCGCTATTTGGGTTTGGAGGGTGAACACGTGTGAAATACAATATTGCCCTTCACTTAAAAGTGTTTGGAGGGGCAATTTTGTAATTTTCAAAACCCTAAGTGACTTCTGCATCAGACCTCACAACACAGCAGCCGCACAACACTTCTCTTCTCTTCTCTTCATCGTACAACACTACAACAACAACTTCATCTCTTTTTTCACCTCTTCATCATACTTACAAACAACAACTTCATCTCTTCATCATTTGTTTTTCCTTTCACATCTCTTCCCTCTCTGTTTTTTTTATTCCCATTTTCCCATTTTTTATTCTACTTTCTATTTTCCCATTTTTCCCTCTCTGTTTTTTTATTCTCTTTTTTTTATTCAACATTCTTCATCTATATTCCCTCTCTATTTTGTGTTTTGTATTTCCCTCTCTGTATTGAAGAGAAAGAGGATGAGAAAGAGCACATGAGTGATGGTGGAAGTGATGATGAATATTAGAGATATAGGCTAAACTGTCTTAATATGTTTAGTATCTCCCTTGGTTAGTCTTAAGCTTGTATTAGTGGACTGGGTACAGCTGGCAAATCTATGTGAGCCAGCTGTCCTATATATACTTGGTAACCCTTTGTATGATACACAGTTTTCATATATACAAAACAGTTACAGATTCTGTTAGATCTAGTTTTTCTCTCTTCTTTCTCCTATTCTAACCTTCATCCACATTCATCAATGGTGGATTTCTAACATGGTATCATAGAGCTCTTTTTCGATCCTAAGGCATGTCTTCTCCTTCACCTTCTCAAACCGAAGCGCAACGCGTAACTGCTGCAGCTTCAAAAACCTTCAAACAAGTCGTTTCCGTCAAACTCGACGATTCGAACTACCTCCAATGGAAGCAACAAGTCGAAGGAGTGTTACGAGGAACGAAGATGGTGAAATACGTGATTTCGCCACAAATTCCACCGGTGTTTCTGACCGATGTTGCTCGCGAAGCCGGAACGGAGAATCCAGCGTATACGGAATGGGAAGAACAAGATTCGCTTCTCTGCACTTGGATTCTCTCCACTATTTCGTCTTCGCTGCTCTCGCGCTTTGTGCGTCTTCGTCACTCTTGGCAAGTTTGGGAAGAAGTGCACAACTACTGCTTCACGCAGATGCGAACTCGGTCCAGGCAACTCAGATCTGAACTTCGCGCCATTTCGAAAGGTTCGCGTACTATTACTGAGTTTATTGCACGCGTTCGCACCATCTCTGAGTCCCTCATGTCTATTGGTGACCCTATTTCTCACCGTGACCTAATTGAAGTGGTTCTTGAAGCCTTACCTGAAGAGTTCAATCCAATTGTTGCTAGTGTTAATAGTAAAACTGAACTAGTTACTTTGGATGAACTTGAATCCCAACTTCTTACTCTTGAAACAGGAAATGAAAAGTTCAAGAAAGCTTTAGTTTCAGATCCTGCTTCTGTGAATTTGACTCAGTCTACTAATCCTGATGATAAGCAACCTGTCCCTCAGAATCAATTTGGTACTTATCCTGACCAGAATCCTACTCTTCCTGGAAATTCCTTTGGAAATAATCAGTTTCAGTACAATAACCCCAATTTTGGTGGTAGAACTGGTCCTGCTAGAGGTAGAGGTTTCAGAGGTCGTTTCAGAGGCCGTGGTGGCCGTAATTCTGGCAGAGGTTATGTGCAATGCCAAATATGCTACAAAAATGGTCATGATGCCAGCATCTGCTATTACAGGCTCTCTGTTCCTTCTGGCTTTGAAGGTTATGGTTCCTACAATGGAGGTTATGGTAACTATGGTGCTTAGGGAAGCTATGGTACACCACCAAATGTGTGGATGCAAGGCTCCACTCGTTCTCCTCTAGCTGGTTTTCCTCCCAGATCAGGCTTTCCTCCACAGTTTGGACATCCTAGACCCCAAGCTCCTCAGGCTTTCCTAACTGGTAATGAGTCAACCAGTTCCAACTCTTTCAATCCAAACTGGTATCCTGATTCTGGAGCAACTCATCATGTGACACCAGATGCTAATAACCTGCTTGATGCCACTTCTCTATCAGGTTCTGACCAAGTTTATGTTGGCAATGGGCAAGGTTTGTCCATAACCTCTGTTGGTTCTATGAGTTTTCCCTCCACCTTTTACCCTCACACTACTCTTAAATTGAATAATCTGTTACATGTTCCCTCTATCACCAAAAATCTTGTTAGTGTGAGTCAGTTTGCTAGAGATAATAATGTCTATTTTGAGTTTCATGCTAATGCTTGTTATGTCAAATCTCAGGGTTCTTCTAAGAGGACACCTTGGAGATGATGGTCTATATCAGTTTGCTCATTCAGCCATACATAAGCCTGAAGTTTCCAGTTTCCATAAGTCTGCTGTTTCCTCCACTTGCAATGCAAACACTTGTATTTCAAGCTCTAGTTCTCCTAGTTCTAGCTATCAATGTAATAATGTTGAAAGTTCTAGAACTTCAACCAGTAGTGAGTCTGTTCAAAATTTACCTTCATTGTACAAAATTTGGCACTATAGACTTGGACATCCTCACTATGAGGTGCTCAAATCTGTCATGAAACTTTGTAATCAAAACTTACCTAATAAAATGCTCTCTGATTTTTGTTCTGCATGTTGTTTGGGTAAAGCTCATATGCTTCCATCTTTTTCTTCTACTGCCACCTATACTAAACCTTTGGAACTCATCTTTTGTGATTTATGGGGACCTGCTCCAGTTGAGTCTTTTGGAGGTTTCTCCTATTTTTTGACCTGTGTTGATGCTTATTCTCGTTTCACTTGGATATTTCCTTTAAAACTAAAGTCTCATACATTCACAACCTTCCAAAACTTCAAAAGTATGGTAGAACTGCAGTATAACTCTTCCATCAAGTCTGTTCAGACTGATGGTGGTGGTGAATTTCGCCCCTTTACCCCCTATTTGACCAGCCTGGGTATCATTCATAGACTCACCTGCCCTCATACTCACCATCAAAATGGGTCAGTAGAGAGGAAACACAGACATATAGTGGAAACTGGGTTGACCCTGCTAGCCCATGCTAAACTACCCTTACAGTTTTGGGACCATGCCTTTCTCACTGCTACTTACCTCATAAACAGAATGCCATCTGTAACCTTAGCCAACAAATCACCCTTTTTCCTTCTACACTTGCAGTTCCCTGATTACAAGTTTCTTAAGAGCTTTGGATGTGCCTGTTTTCCTTTCATCAGACCTTATACCTCACAGAAATTAGATTTTCATTCCAGAGAATGCATTTTTCTAGGTTACTCCTCCTCTCACAAGGGGTACAAATGTCTAGACTCCAAAGGGAAGATTTTCATCTCTAAGGATGTTCTTTTTAATGAAACCAGATATCCCTATACAGACTTGTTCCCTTCTGATCACTCTCCCTCTGTTCAACCTCATACGCCAATCTCATCTATTTTCCTTCCCACATTTTCTCATACTCCTACTGTGTCTTCCCCAGGGAACTCTCCTTCTCAATCTGTGTCCACAAATTGTCCTTCTCCATCCTCTCCTCAACTGTCTCAACATTCCAGTTCCCCTTCTCAGTCACCTGCACCTTGTACTCCTAGGCCTGCAGGTTCTGACACCACTACATCTGTCCTCAATCCTACTCCCATCACTATATTACCCCCATCACCAGAAGTTACTCAATCTCAGTCTCCTGCACCTCACAGTGCTAGTTCCACAGAATCTGTCTCACCACCTTCCTCTCCTCTTCCTCCTCATCGTATTCACCCTCTAAATTCTCACTCTATGGCTACTAGAGGGAAACGTGGCATTGTCCAACCTAGATTGCAACCCACCTTACTTTTAACTCATATTGAACCAACAAGTTACAAACAGGCCATGAAAACACCTGAGTGGTTTCAAGCTATGCAAGCTGAGTACAGTGCTCTCTTGACTAACAATACCTGGTCACTTGTGTCTCTACCACCAGGAAGGCAAGCCATTGGGTGTAAATGGATTTTTAGATTGAAACAGAATCCTGATGGCAGCATTAACAAGCATAAAGCCAGACTGGTGGCCAAGGGGTTTCATCAAAAATCAGGATTTGACTATAATGAAACCTTCTCTCCAGTGATCAAACCATTAACTGTGCGAACTGTGCTAACTCTGGCAGTCACCAATAAGTGGTATCTTCAGCAACTGGACATCAATAATGCCTTTCTAAATGGTCTGCTAGATGAGGAAGTGTACAAGGTCCAACCTCCTGGATTTGAAGCAACTGATACTTCTTTGGTATGTAAGCTAAACAGAGCCTTGTATGGGTTAAAACAGGCTCCTAGGGCCTGGTTTAACAGGTTAAAATCTGCACTGGTCAAGTTAGGCTTCAGTCCCAGCAGATGTGACCCCTCCTTATTCACACTGCATGCCAATCGTTAAACCACTTTCATCTTGGTTTATGTTGATGATATCATCATCACTGGCAGTTCAAAGAATCTAATTCAGGAACTTGTGCAACAACTCCATGCAGAATTTCATCTTAAAGACCTTGGACAACTTGATTATTTTCTGGGCATTGAAGTTCATCACTCCAACTCAGGCTCTCTCCTCTTATCTCAAACTAAATATATCAAAGATCTATTGGTGAAGGCTAATATGGCTAGTGCTAACGGCATGGCATCCCCTATGGCCTCTAGTACCAAGCTCTCTAAGTATGGCTCCAATCATGTTCCTGATGCAACCTTTTTCAGGTCTATAGTGGGAGCACTTCAGTATGCAACTGTTACTAGACCCGAAATATCCTTTTCTGTCAACAAGGTCTGCCAATTTTTATCTTCTCTTGAAAAGCACTTGAAGGCAGTCAAAAGAATCCTCAGATACTTACAAGGCACCATTAATCATGGCCTTCTCATAAAACCAGCTCCCATGAATGAGCCTCTATCTCTTATAGGCTTTTGTGATGCAGACTGGGCATCAGATCCAGATGATAGAAGAAGTACCTCAGGAGCCTGCATTTATCTAGGTCCCAATCTTGTCAGCTGGTGGGCCAAGAAACAAACACTGGTAGCCAGATCCAGTGCTGAAGCAGAATATAGGAGCTTAGCTCAGGCATCAGCTGAAATACTTTGGATGCAATCCCTCTTAAAGGAACTCAGAGTCCCTATCCAAGTTCCTCTAGTCTTTTGTGATAATCTTAGTGCAGTGTCTTTGGCTCACAACCCTGTTTTGCACTCCAGGACAAAACACATGGAACTGGACATATTTTTTGTGAGGGAAAAGGTTCTCAATAAAAGCCTTGTGGTCTCTCACATTCCTGCCCAGGACCAGTGGGCTGACATCCTCACAAAGCCTCTATCCACTGCCAGATTTCTACAACTCAGGGACAAACTGAGTGTGTCAGACACACCCTAAGTTTGAAGGGGGAGTATTAGAGATATAGGCTAAACTGTCTTAATATGTTTAGTATCTCCCTTAGTTAGTCTTAAGCTTGTATTAGTGGACTGGGTACAGCTGGCAAATCTATGTGAGCCAGCTGTCCTATATATACTTGGTAACCCTTTGTATGATACACAGTTTTCATATATACAAAACAGTTACAGATTCTGTTAGATCTAGTTTCTCTCTCTTCTCTCTCCTATTCTAACCTTCATCCACATTCATCAATGGTGGATTTCTAACAATGAAGATTTTCATGATTATTGAACTTTTTATTTCATGTTTAGTACTTTTAGTATTTCATATTTAGTACTTTTGTTAATTTAAGCTTTAGAGGTTTAAAGGGTTGGCTACCTTGAATTTAATTAATATTTCTTGCCAGTATGTTCTTATGTTTCTTTTTTGCTTAAGACTTGTTTTATTTCAAATTATGAATACATTGTGAATTTTGAGTAATATTTAAGGTGTTTTGGTATTTCTTTTTCAACATTACATTATTTTAGTATTAAAATATTAGTGTCCGCGTCACTAGAATAGCGCCCGATACGCGCCCGCATCCCGCGCCGCGTCAATTTTTGGGGTGGCCTCGCCGCGCCGCTTTTCCGCTTTGACAACAGAGATTGTACTAAATATATTATATCTTGCTAGAAATTTTTTTATTTTTATACAATTTTCTGTTGTTTTTTCTTTTGCAGACATAGACATTGGAGATTAGCATCTCCATGGTTACATGACATCAATCCAAGGGATAGTCTGATGCCAAAAGATGGTGATGATGGTTTTTTCCCAACTACTGGAAATGAATTAGTAAGTGCTTTACAATTCATCAGTTAAGTTTCTTGGTTTTACAAAACAATGTCTAATAATCATGGGTGTGATCAGAAACCTGAAGCTGTAACTTCAACTCGTAAGTATCGTGTAAGAATTCTAGTATGTGCCCCTTCAAATTCTGCCCTTGATGAGATTGTGTTGCGGGTTCTCAGTGGAGGTATGAAGTCTCACTTGCCTTTCTTGTTGTCTTTTTATATTAAGCAACAATAGCCACACTTAGTTCAGTTTCTTCTCACATAATACTTGGTTTATTTAAATGCCTTTATTAAGGGAAAAAGTTTTATTAGAGAATGTAGTCTAAGCTGATTAACACTTAGTTAGTTTTGTTAATTGTATTCTAAGCTTGCTGTGCAAGCTGTTCATAGCTGAGTACAGCTGGCAGTTAGTTGTGCCAGCTGTCACTCTTAGACTAGAGATTATAAATACTTGTATCTCCCTCTATTCAATCATAATGTGAATACACAAAATTCTGTTAGAGATTCAATTACAGTTTCTCTCTCTCTCTCTCTCTCACTCACTCTCTCTCACTCTCTCACTCTCTCTCTCTCACTCACTCACTCTCTCTCTCTCTCCCACACTCTCTCTCTCTCTCTCTCTCACTCTCTCTCTCTCTCTCTCTCTCTCTCTCTCAGGTGGTGTGGCTAGTCCTTGTAACTAATTATGCTGTATTATAAGCAGACTGGACTGAACTTGTATTTTTAATTTTTTTTTTTCACTTGTTAATTTTTTATTTCTTGACAGTTTCTTATATACATATGTTTTATAATTATATATTTAGTTTTTAATAATTGTTGAATGTTCTTAGGTATCCATGATGAAAATAACAGAGCTTATTGCCCGAAAATTGTGAGGATCGGTCTCAAAGCACACCATTCTATCAAGGCTGTTTCCCTAGACGAACTTGTATGTTGATTTATCAGATTAAACCAAATGTCTCTTAAATTAGCTATGACACTACTGCCATTATTATTTAATCTTCTGCATCACTACCTTAAAATGTTGTTATGATAGCATGATCATGCATGACCAGTCATGAAGCAAGCTTAACTATTGATTATAAAACACTCAGATAATCTAAGATCTAAATGTTAGATGAAAAGGTTGTTATGTTATATTTAGGGCCCGTTTAGATTGACTTATTTTTGAGCTTATGCCAATAAATAAGCTTTTATGTATTATTCATAAGCTTGTCAAGGTAGTTTATGAAAAAACAGCTTATGAAGATACAATTTTCGTTAGCGAGAAAGTTATGAATTAACATAAAAACTTATTTATTTGTATAAGCTATTTTTCATAAGCTAAAAAATAAGCCAATCCAAACGGGCCCTTATTCATGTACAGAACATTTCCTATTTGGATTAACTGTCTAGGTAAATGTGTGGCATGCATCTTTGAAGGTTTTGTTTCGTTACAGACCCATGGTAGCATCCCATTTCTGCCTTATTGTCAAATATATCTATGTGGAAGTTGGTGCTGAACGACGGTGATAGTCCCATGGTATTAAGGTGTAGGTGACGCGTTGAAGGGTAGGAAGGTATGCAGTGGTGGGACGCATGGAGAATAGTCGCACTGAGCATAACAAAATGCTGATGTGGCAAGTGTGCAGGAGAGAGAAATAAGATAAATTAAATGTTAGGGTGCGAGGAAAGGGGGATTAGCAGAAATTCATAGAGGTGAATTAGGAGTTAGCAGGGAAGTTAGCACCTCAAAGAAGTAGACTAGTATCATAGAGTTCAGTTTCTGTATTCTGAATCTCCGATAAAATAATCTGATTTCTGTAATTGGTGATTATTCTGATTTTCCACAGTCAAATACTATCATTCAAGATGTGTCTCACCAAATACACTATTGAATAGTTTTCTGTCATTTTCTTGTTTATTCGAAGTTGAAACATGAAAGCACAATAAGTAGCAGTGTTGATTAAGAATTTAGACACATTGTTATAGTTGGCCTTCTTACTTCTCCTTCATCTTATGTTATTCGGTCTTTGCTCAAGAATTTAGGGCCCGTTTTATGGCCAGGATAGGATAAAGACAGGATATGATATTATGCTGGATAAAAACATGATATGATATGGGCAGGATAAACACTTGTCATGTACGTGTTTGATGCTCACCCGGATAATAACGTGATAGGATACATATTATAATGAAATGACAAAATTACCCTTCATAAAAAACGAAGCAGATCTCAACAACCAAATTGGTTACTGACTTACTGCATTTCACAGCAATTCATCTTCATCCCTTCAATTTTTATTCAACCCAGAGGTTTCAATTGAATAAGGAACGATTTTTGGGAGAGAGAAGGTTCAGTGGTTTATTGTGTTGAGGGCGAACTAAGAAAAAGTTTTTCTAATTGGATAGGTTATTTCTAACCCAGCCAATAGTCAGGATAGAAAATACAAAGGTCCGTTAGGATAGGATTAATAATAGGATTAATGTATCATGTCCAATTGGTTTATCAAACAAAAGATAAGAGTTGGATATGATAGATTTATCATATCCTGCCTCCTTATCCTGGCCATCAAATGGACCCTTAGACACATTGAATAGTTGGCCTTTTCTTCAAGAATATAAATTGAATGTGATAACCTTTGAGTTAGAAAGTAGTTTGAATATTGAATTGGAATTCTAGCCTTGATGTCTTATATAGTGCATGTTTGGATTAGCTAATTTTGGAAAAATATTCTTTTTATTCTAGCTTCTCTAGATAGCTTTTGGAAGAAAAGACATTATTTCTCATCAGTAGGCTGTACCGAATGTTGACATTGACATATTGGAATTTGAATGGTTCATATGGGCTTAACAAATGTCATTCGGGGTCAAATTTTGATGTTTAAAATTTGACTTGCAGGTGAAAAAAAAACGTGCTAGTGCCAACATATCATCAACTGGTAAGCAGAATAATGCTTCTGCAGGAAGCAATGATGACAGTATCCGAGCTGCAATTTTGGATGAGGCCACAATTGTATGTATTTCAAGGTTTATGTTTAATTCAAAATAAAATGCAATAAGCAATGTTATTTTCTCATTATCTTCTTTGGTCTTTGCAGGTCTTCTCCACCCTCAGCTTTAGTGGTTCACATGTTTTCAGTAAACTAAGTCGAAACTTTGACGTTGTGATTATAGATGAAGCCGCACAAGCTGTAAGAATGAAATCTTTGGTTTAATTTCTGAATCATCTACTAGATTGTTTTCGATATAAACTTGGCAATGTTTTGTCCAAAGAAGTTCCTTCATATTCTAGAAATATTGCGTGACTATCATGGGGAGATCATTAGAGGCTTATCCATAACTATAGTACCACAACAAGGGTCAACTTTGAGCCCATACCTTATCATATTTGTCTTGTTGTACTTGCTAAACATACCCGATAGCCGGCACCATGGTGTATGTTCCTTGCAAATGATATAGTCCTAGCTGGATACTCAGAGAATTAACAAGAGGGAAGTTAGAGTTGTGGACACAAGCCTTGACTTTCGTTTAAGTAGAAATAAAATAGTATATGGAATGCAAATTTAGTGGTGGCACACAGATTCTAGCTTAGAGGAGAAAATCA
Source organism: Medicago ruthenica (assembly GCA_018208015.1). NCBI lineage: Eukaryota > Viridiplantae > Streptophyta > Magnoliopsida > Fabales > Fabaceae > Medicago > Medicago ruthenica. Next base: position 74,196,621 of record CM031371.1, read on the forward strand.
GAGAATCATGTCACAGTTTTCATGGTTTAAGTATCTTATTCCATCGTACAAAATGACTGGGAGATAGAGAGAGATGTCAACCATATAAGATTCAAATAGGGTGGATGAAATTAATGAATGCTTATAGTGTAACTTGTGATTGAAAATATCACTCAAGCTTAGTTGTAAAAATATCCCATATCTATAAGGTGCTACAGTTCTCTTGATAAGAACTGGAGCAGGACTGGGTGAAGGGGAATTGTTCGTCCCCAGAGATTATTAATTTTGAAAAAAGAGTAAAGATACACCGAGGAAAGGTACTCCCCACTACTGCTGATTCCCAACAACTAAACTGAAAGCAAAAGATCCTTCTAACAAGAGGGAGGGAAGTTCCTATACAAGGGAATAAGGGAGAAGATCTTTAAGCTACCGACTCCTAAAAACCAGGGCATATAACAACCGTCAACCCCTAACTGCCTTGGTAACAGATATGTGAATGCACATTATCAATCCATATATTCCTGGGAATAGATTTCCATGCCTTGAAACAGTCATACCCATAGTATTCACTCTGTTTCTGTCCGAAGCTTTAGGGAAAATATCAGCTAACTGGTCTCCACTTTGAACATGCTTATGCAAAATCACCCCATGCTGAAGCTGTTGCCAACAAAAAAGCTCTTAGAGGCCGGTTTTGTAAGGTTGAGTTAGGCCCAACCCAAATTTTAAGAGTTAGTCACAGTTCAGGGACACTGGTCACACAATCGCTACGCACCAAATCATTCTATCAAATCCTTGCTGAAACCAGATAACTGGAGCACAAACACAATCAAGAGCCCCTCAACTTAGAAGACCATGACCCGGATATCTTGAAACAGCAGTTTTCTTACTAATTTAGAAGCAAGACTCCTGATGGACAACACCATGTTGAAAAAAAAGATGAACAAAGAAAATGGAAAATGATAGGACGTAGCACAATTATTTTTGGAAGTGGCACACACATATATATATATATATATATATATATATATATATATATATATATATATATATATATATATATATATATATATAAGTCTAGAGTACCTTTACATAATTTAAACATTTAATGGTTCGGTTCCTGACTATTTTGTTGAGTTTTTTGTTAACTTATTAATATTTGTCATGACTAATTGTCAATATGAAAGGATAATCAGTGTTGCCTATGTTATTGATTTACTTCATCTCTTTATATGACATGTTAATTCTAAACAGGTGGAACCAGCAACTCTTGTTCCCTTGGCCAATAAATGCAAAAAAGTTTTTCTGGTATTTTCAATGCTCTTCCTTTCATTATATTACTCTGCTATTTTTATGTTTTATAATATTTAAGTTGAAGTTATGTCTTAATATGCCCAGTTTTACATGTTAACTATCTAACTATGACTTCAGTACAAATTTCAATGGAAGAAATACCTTTTGACAACATCTGTAAATAAAGTGAATTATTATCCATCGTAACCTTTAACTTAAAAGGTGTGAAATGGTATTTAGAAAAAAAAATCAAAATTCTTGTTTGCTAATTGTTTAAACAAGCCTACCAAAAGAAAATATTATTGTACAACAATTATAATTGAACCTTTTATAAATGTGCTGGAATAAACACTTTGAAAATCATTTGGGATAATGTTGTTCCTACCACTGTTACTTTTTCTTGCTATTTTCTAAGGTTGGTGATCCCGCTCAACTTCCAGCAACCGTAATTTCGGACATTGCTACGAATCATGGGTAAGCAAATTATGTTGCGGATAGTTGTATTGATATGATACATAAATCGAATCTTTTGATTAAGACCTGATTTTTGTGTATTTTATGTTTTTTGAACTTAAGATATGGAACAAGCTTATTTGAAAGACTGATGCAGGCTGGTTATCCCATTAAAATGTTGAAGACACAATATCGAATGCATCCTGAGGTTGGTGCTTATGTTTTGCAGACTCCTCCAAAATTGTTTTGTTCAATATGTGTGCTTATTTTGTGATTAAATGAATATCAAAAGGTTGAGGCATGAGATAATTTCATTAGAAAACTAAGTAGATAGTTCTAAATTTTAATGTATTTTTATTTGGCAGACTCATACTATTTGGTACAAACAGATACTAAGACCCTTGATACTGGAATAAATATAACAAACAATTATTCTTGTCCTTTTGGAAGACTATTTTGCAACAAATTTATACTTAAGAAATATTTATTAGTTGTTAATCTGCACACCTAAAATATGCACCACAAAACTAAGTTTCAAAGGTATCATATGGCTGTGATTAGTAGTCCCCTTCTCTCTTGTTGAGTCACTGCCCTGATTTAGTTTCCTTTATTCCTATTATGTAAATATTTTGTTTACATCTTTATGATATTAGCTCTTATTCTTATCCCTATAACTTAGCGGTCTTGATTGTAAACTTTTGATTATAAATACATTAGGCTGAGGGTTTAGTCTCAAGAAATTCAATCAATTCATTCAAGATGGTATTCAGGGCTTGGTTACCCTCGCTAATTTTTTTATTTTATTTTAAGTCTGGTCCTGTAGCAGCCATGACTGCCGCCGCCTCTATAGTGCAGCGTCGTCATCGGAAGGCTCCCATCTGCCACCCTCCAAAGTTTCGTTGCTGTAGAAGTCCTCATGCACCGTCACCACCTGCCATCCTTTTCGGATGAGTTTAGCAAAACTTGAGTAAAATTGAATTGTTGTTTTGGAGGAATGAATTTTTGATGATGCTTAGTCAGGACACTGGTAAAGGCAAAATTTTAAATTGAATACTATATATTCGAAATAGGAGAAGGTGGAGATAATGTTTTAAATTGAAGCATACATATTACAAATGTCAAATCGAAAACGTAGCAAAATATTCAAGGCTTTACATCCAGAGTTCGTTAGGTATTTTCCCTAGGATTTGATTTCTTTGCATAACCAAGAAAACATTTACCTGTAAGATAGAGTTTGTTGAAATGCATCAACTGAAAAACTAAGGATTCGACCAATCATGTTAGGATGTGGGCTTTGAGAATCTAAGATTTAGTCCTTTATAATTTTTTATAGATAAATTTCATCACTATGTTGCTATCTTCTGTTATTTACTTTAATCTTCATTCTGTGTTTTCTCAATCTCAAAATTTCCTGACACTTTATCTCTGATATTTTTATTATATCATGATCAAACAGATAAGAAGCTTTCCCTCGATGGAGTTTTATGACAATTCCTTGGAAGATGGGGAGGGCGTCAAAATACAGACAGAACGTGATTGGCATAGGTACCGCTGCTTTGGCCCATTTTCCTTCTTTGATATACACGAGGGAAAAGAAGCTAGGCCATCTGGGAGTGGTTCGTTGGTAAATGTGGAGGAAGTTGATTTTGTCCTGTTATTGTATCAAAAATTGGTATCACTTTATCCCACACTCAAGTCAGGAAACCAAGTTGCAATTATATCACCCTACAAGGCACAAGTCAACCTCTTCCAACAACGTTTTGAAGAGACTTTTGGTGTGTCAGCAGAGAAATTAGTGGATATATGTACTGTTGATGGTTGCCAGGTAAACTAGCTTTATGATAATTATATGGTAGCCTTCCTTTTCATATTTGCTTTAGGTGTGTGTTAAATAATCAACAATTGCAGACACTTGAAAATGGTTCTAAATTTTAATCATTTGGAACATCATTAACCCGACATCTAGTATTACTGTAAAGGGCATTTGAAATAACTTATTTGAGTTTATCTTATAACATAAGCACCTGTGCAAGTGTTTGGAAAATCTTATGAAAATAACTTATATCTTAAGAACTGTTTTAAATTTACATTCAATAGTAACTTATAGAAAACAAAAGTAGCCTATACATTAACATATACAATAAATTGACATATACAATAAGTGCCCATTTTTGCCAATTACCGGCCCCCAGGTCACCAAGTTCATTCTGCACCAACATAATGTGTCCACTCAAACTAATGTACTACTTATTTGCATGAATTGTCTGTACCTTTTGATGGTGTGATGGAGGAACAAACTGGAACTGGTATTGTTCCTATATCATAATGTGGATAAGGAAACAAATATCTAATCTTTCACAGAGAAGAAACTAGAGCCATTCATTTGAAGCATTTCTTACATTGTTCCAGTGGGTGGGTCTTGTTGCACAGTTTTCCCAAGATTGAATTTATAAAACTTAGAAAGTTGGAGGAATAGTTTGTAGTTAATTGAATTGTGTATTTTATAATGTCTTTCATCTCAATTAGTTGTCACTTAAAGGATTGCAATAACTTGGGCTTCGTCCCTCTCTAATATGCTTCTTACATGGTTATGACATTGAATTTGGGACTAAAGACGAGTACTCTCATTTCTTTTTCAGGGGCGTGAAAAGGACGTTGCAATATTTTCATGTGTCAGAGCAAGTAAAGAAGGAGGTATAGGGTTTCTGGATGACATTCGACGAATGAACGTTGGGATCACCAGAGCAAAGTCTGCAGTGTTGGTACTGTATCATTTTTGGGTTAACATTATACTTTCAATAATTTCATTTGTTACCATAGCTGTAACATGATGCATTTTTGTTGTGTTTCTGTAGGTGGTTGGGTCTGCCTCAACATTGAGGAGGAGCGTACAATGGAACAAGCTTGTGCAAAGTGCTGAGAAAAGGGACTGTTTCTTCAAAGTAAATCTTCTGAGAAGTCACTTACATGTCTTCTAACAGTCATGCAGTAAAACTCAACGCATTAAAATTTTAATTGAGCCTATCTGGTCAAAATTTGTATGCTTTATTACTCTTTCATTTAGTATGCTTTTTTTTAATAAGCTTTCATTTAGAATGTTTAGATATTAAGTTTTAGGTCAACTCGAATCCATCTAATTTGATATTGACCCAAATTTTTTTGCAAGTCGTACTTGATGTTGAAGTTTAAATGCATGTTTGAATTCACTTTTGTCAGGTAAAATTTATTCTAGAAATATAAAACTGAGTTTGATATGTTTGAGTGTTCTCAAGTAGATTTGTTTTCGCCTCTATAATAGATTCTAATTTGAAGTTGTGATTTATATTTGTAGCCTCTACCAATAATTTTTAATCTTAAATTTATTATTCAACTCATTTTTACGCAACCATATTACCAAACAAACACTGACTCAACAATTTCCTTATGCAGGCGTCTAAACCATATCCCTCATTCTTGAGTGATGAAAATCTTGAATCCATGAAGAAAAAAACAGATGAACCACCTGAGACAGAAACTGCTGATGGAGTAAACAATGATGCACGAATGGACAATGTTGCAGAACATACTTATCAAGAGCAAGCTGATGGCAATGATTATGGAGATGGGGATGCTGACATGGGTTATGGAGGCGATGATGATTAGGATTACTAGTTGTTAGATATTTGAATTTGTATAGATGAGCAGAAAGGTTCTATTTATGAATTTTACCAGGACTAAGGTAAATTGTAAACTGGATTAGACTCCAATTTTTTTTAAAGATCCAATTAATGATAGTAATGTGTCATCTTTGATGCAAAAAAGAAAAAAAAATCTTATTCATGACTCCTTCCTACTCAAGTGTTCCTTATGATGATACTGTTTCCAACAATTAAATTTATGACAAATTTACTACAAAGAAAAGTTATGTGAAACCATACATTTGTCTTGAAGACACTTTTCCTTAGTTATCCAAGCATAGAATAGAAATCCGATTGAAATATCTTATTATTAAGTTATCCCTTGTGAACTTGGTAATTCTTAGAACGTAGGTTAGTTCAATTGTTTGAGTTTATTCATATGGCGTGTGTGAAGATCTTATTGGTAGATAATGTGTAAATACTTGTATCAATTTCTTTGAGCCTTAAGGCATGAGATCTAGGTAGCCTAAACTATTCATATAAAAAAAAAAGAGTTTTGATTAATTATAATTAGGGTCTTTTTTTTTTTGAAAAAAATTATAATCAGGGTTATGTTAATTTGTGTTCTTTTTCTGGGTCAAGTAGCCTAGTGGCTAGAATTCATGAGGTTCGAACCCTGACCTCTGCATATATTAATGCATTGTCTCTGCCAACTGAGCTATATTCACGGGGACATGTTAATTTGTGTTCTAAGAGCACATGTTAAAAAATCTAAGGATGGTAATTATATTTTGAAAATATAAATTTTTAACTTCTTGAGTAATGAATGAAATACACAATTTCCAATAATATTTTTTTTATATTTAGTACACTAACAAGTGTCTTAAGGGGTGTTCATGGGTCCAAATGTCTTGTTCAACCGGTTGACCAAAACCAATTCAACCTGTATTTTACTCGAATCTGTTTGAGTTTGAGTTCAACCCGATCGACCCGTTCAAACTTGAAGTGTTTTGGTTTTTTCAAACTTGAAGTGTTTTGGTTCGGGTAACGAGTTTATGATTTCAAAACCGCCGACCCGAAAACTGAACCCGCCAAATTTTTTTTTTACTTTTTTATTATTGCTAATAAAATTTAAGACTTTAAGTGTTAATCTTGAAATGTTTCAAAAAAATTCAAGTGTTAAAATTTTATATGGTAAAATTTAATGTAAATGTTGGAATTTTATGAAATATATGTAATTTACATTTAATTATATCCATTTTTTGAGCATTTTTAGAAAAGTTATGTCTAATGACCCGTTGACCCAATCCAAATCAACATGCTTGTCATTGGTTGGGTTGGTTTGGATGATGTAAAAAATGTGAATTATCCAACCCTATCCAATTAAGTTTAATTGGGGAGGGAAGTAATGATTAAATCAGTTCTTCAGGCTATTCCGACATACGTCATGAGCATATTTCAGTTACCAACAACGCTTATTACATCTATAGAGAAAATGATGAATTCTTTCTGGTGGGGGAATGGTGGCTCCAATAGTCGTGGCATCAATTGGATGTCGTGGGAGAAGTTATCGATGCATAAAACTATGGTGGCATGGGGTTTAAGGACCTCTCAGCTTTTAACCTGACAACGTTAGGCAAGCAAGGTTGGAAATTTCTCTCAGAACCACAATCTCTTGTTTCCCATATTTTTAAAGCCATGTACTTTCCTACAAAAAGTTATCTCACGGCCTCCTTGGGTCATAATCCTAGCTATGTTTGGCGTAGTATTTTACGCACTCGTTTTATTGTTCGTGGTGGATCACGGTGGAGTATAGGCTCAGGTACCTCTATTCCCATTCTTGATGAACCTTGGTTGTTGAATGGTGGTCGTATAGATGGTAATATCAAAGGGGCACATTTTGTTCGTGACTTTACAGTGGATAGTTTAATGGATACTAATTCCAAAAGTTGGAATGGTGATTTAGTGAAACAAGTTTTTAGTGAGAACATATCTACTTTTATTCTAAACACGCCGCTGTTTGATCATGTTCCTAATGAAAAATTGGTTTGGAAAGCTGAGAAAAATGGTTTGTACTCTGTCCGAAGTGTATACAGGTTATGTGTTGAGGATCTGGTTGATACGACCCATTTGAGGCGTCCGGGGTTCTGGTCCGGCATCTGGCAGTTAAAAGTTTCTCCCAAGGTGAAGAACCTTATTTGGCAAATGTCTAGGGGCTGTTTGCCAATGCGTGTTCGTCTTTAGGACAAAGGAGTCTAGTGTCCAACGACATGTGTTAGTTGTAATTCCAATTATGAAGATCTTGCTCATATTCTTTTTGAGTGTCCTTTTGCGATGCAAGTGTGGCAAATGGCTGGTATTTGGAGTGAGGTAAACTATGCTTTTCTTGCCACTAACTCGGCCATAGAAGCTATTTTTTCTTTGTTACAAAATATATCTCAGGAACATGCTCAGCGTTTGGCAGCCATGTTGTTGGTTATTTAAGTGTTGGCTACATTGTTTGGTAAAATCAAAGTGCTCAAGCAATGCGTCTCCAGATATTAAAGAAGTCTTCAGAAGCAAGAATTTGGATTAGAGGAGGTTCAGAAGCTGAAAACTGCATCAGAAGCTGAAATCCTGGTTTACTGTTCATCAGACGCAGAATGGACCTTCAGACGCAGGATGGACCTTCAGACACAGGATGGACCTTCAGACGCAGGAAGGTCTTCAGACGCACTGTTCAGACGTTGACCAGCGTTGACCTTCAGAAGCTGATTTCAGAAGCTGGATTTCTGCTTTCTTTGTGATTAATTCTGTGCGTATCTTTGGAAGATTTATTGAAGATTTAATTCAGGCATAAGTTTCCAGAAGGCTGATTAACTTGTTGAAGTTCTTGGTGAAAGATTGGCTGCGTATTTATGTTTGAATATATTTGCTGAAGAATCTTTGCAAGATAGAATTCAGAAATATTTGTTTCCTTATTGAGCCTTTAATAATTCAGAATCATATCAATTGAAGAAGATTGGGTTCAGAATTATGCTGCTTGCTGAAGCCTATTTAAGAAGACGTGCTGCTGCTATTGAAGATGGCTTGAGTCAATACAGATTTTATTCTTAGAGTTTTTGTTTGTGTAAGCTTAGGCTTTAGTTGTACACCACTCATATGTTCTGAGTTGGTTTAGATTGTTTGAGTTGTAAATCATTCAAAACTTTTAAGTACGAATGATGTTATTGTTTTGAAGAGTGTCTTCATTGTTTTGAGTTGTTTTCAGAAGTTACTGATCACTGGGTTGTGATTAAGTAATTGGGAAGTTAGTAGTGTTCTATTACTTAGGTGGTGCTCCTGAGTAGAAATCAGACTAGTGGAGATTGATTGCTTAGGCTGGGAACAGGGGGTCTGTGTCTTGAGTCTTAGGATTAATTCCTCATAGTGGATTTCCTTCCAGGATTGGTATCCTCCAGATGTAGGTGGTGTTTATACTGAACTGGGTTAACAAATACTTGTGTTATTTACTTTCTGCACTTTATTTTAGCTGCTTCTGAACCTGTGTTATTGTGCTCTGTTTTGCAAACCATCGTGCTCTGTTTTTAAGTTCTCATCATTAACTGCCAGAATTTCAATTGGTATCAGAGTAGGCACCCTGCCTGTTATTGGGTGAGCTCCAGGGAAGACTTTTCTGGAAAGAATGGACAAGGAGGGAGGATATGTTAACAGACCACCTATGCTGGATGGCACAAACTATGAATATTGGAAATCTAGAATGTGTGCTTTTCTGAAATCCATTGACAGCAGAACCTGGAAAGCAGTGTTAAAAGGTTGGGATCATCCAGTTGTGCTAGACAAAGATGGGAATAAGACTGAGGTGCTGAAACCAGAAGAAGAATGGACAAAGGCTGAAGATGATCTGGCTCTTGGAAACTCCAAAGCTTTGAATGCCCTATTCAATGGAGTGGACAAAAACATGTTCAGATTGATCAAGCAGTGTACCATTGCCAAGGATGCCTGGGAGATACTCAAGACCACACATGAAGGAACTTCAAAGTTAAGATGTCCAGATTCCAATTACTGACCACTAAATTTGAAAACTTGAAGATGATGGAGGATGAAAACATTCAAGATTTCTATATGGATGTCCTGGATATGGCTAATTCTTTTGAGTCTCTTGGAGAGAAGATGTCAGATGAGAAGATTGCTAGAAAAATACTCAGGTCACTTCCTAAAAGATTTGACATGAAAGTGACAGCTATTGAGGAAGCTCATGACATCTCTACTATGAAGGTTGAGGAGCTTATTGGATCTTTGCTGAATTTTGAAACAGCTTTCTGTAAACAGACTGAGAAGAAAGGGAAAGGAATTGCTTTTGCAGTCAATTCTGAAGCTGATGATCAACAAGAATTTGATGAGGATGATGATAGCTTATCAGAAGCACTTGTGTTAGTGGGGAAACAGTTCAACAAAATTTTGAAACATGTTGACAGGAAGTCCAAATCCAAAGGTCAGAACCTCAGACTCAACAACAATAAGCAACAAAGTGATGAGAAGAGCAATCAAGCAAAGGGTGTGCAGTGCTTTGAGTGTGAAGGCTATGGACATATCAAGTCAGAATGTTCCACTTATCTTAAGAAGCAGAAGAAGAGCTTGGTTGTTTCTTGGTCTGATGAAGACTCAGAAGGAGAGGTAGAGAGTAAGTCAGTTAAGCATGTTGCTGCTTTTATGGTTTCAGAAGTTCTATCAGAGTCTGAAGCATCATCAGAGACTGAAACTTCATCAGAGTCTGAAGCCAGTGATGAAGAATTGGTTTTTGGGTAGCCAACTGTCTCTTATGAAGAATTATATCTCAGAAATCAAGAACTGTGCAAGTTATTAGAGAATCAGAAGGAGACTGTCTGTCAACTTCAGTCTGAAAGGTGTGATCATTTAGGACAGATTTCTGATCTTAAAGATGAAGTGAGCCAATTGAATTCTCAGCTTGAGAACATGAAGAAGCAAGTCAGGATGATGAACTCTGCTACTGATGTGTTTGAGGAGATTTTAGAGAATCAGAAACAAGGGAAAAAGAATGGCATTGGATTTGTGGATGAGAGTCTGAACCTGAAACAGAAGAATCATGGTAAAAGGTTTGTTCCTGCTACTAAAACTTATGATCCTATGGAAGGAACATCTAAGATGAAACCTCAGAAGCAACCTCAGAAGTCCAAGAACAAGAGAAGAAATCATACATGGGTTTGTCATCATTGTGGAAAGAAGGGGCATATTAAACCATTTTGTTTCAAACTATATGGTTATCCTGAGCATTTTCAGTATAGAAGAGTTGAACCTGCTGCAACAAGAATCAATGTTCAGAAGGTGTGGAAACCCAAATGTAATAGTGTTGGTCTAATGGCTCACACATCTCAGAAAGCATCATCTAGGAAAGACTGGTACTTTGACAGTGGCTGCTCTAGACACATGACTGGAGTTAGTAAATTTCTGGAAAATATAAGACCTCACACCAGTGGATATGTGACTTTTGGTGGTGGAGCAAAAGGAGAGATTCTGGGAATTGGAGACTTAATCGGTGATGGATTACCAAGACTGAATGATGTGTTATTAGTTAAAGGATTAACTTCAAATCTGATCAGTATCAGCCAGTTGTGTGATCAAGACTTAAAGGTGAGTTTCAACAAGAAAGAATGTTTGGTAACTAGTCAAGAAGGTGAGGTTCTGATGAGAGGCTTCAGATCAAAAGATAATTGTTATTTGTGGGTTTCTGAAGAAGAAGACAAACTTTGTCATCAGAAGCCTGAGCACTTAAACATGAAGGGTGTGAAGAAACTCAAGTCTGTGGTACCCAAAGTTAAGGTCAATGAAGACAAAGTTTAAAAGGAGCTGAAGCATCTTGAACTTAAAATGAATCACTGGATGTCTATGCTAGAAGAGAGCCAAAAAGTGAAGAAGAATGTTTCTGTTTGTAATTCTTTAAAAGTTTGTCTGCATGAGGAGTTATAGCAATTACAGATTGCTGAGGGTGAGCAAGCTGGAAGTGAGGAAGATGAAGTACCTGCCAGATTTGCAAATGCTGAGTGTGATCTTGAGTCTGAGTCTGATATTGTATTTGATGGAATTTCAGTTTTTGTTCCCTATGAGAAGTCTGTATTTTGTCAAGATTTTGTGGCTAAAAAGGGGGAGAAAAATTTGTGGTTGACTTCAGAATGGAGTTGTTCAGAAAAGTTTGTGTTGTTCAGAATTTGTTCAAAATTCAGAATTTCAGAATTCAGATTTGTTCAGAAGTTAATTGTTTTATTCAGAGTTCAGAAGCAATACAACTGTACATATATGTTTGAGGGGGAGTTTTTGTCTCGGGGGGAGTGCATAAAAGTTATGTTCCTTAGTTGTGAAGTGTTACAGTTTCAGAAACATTATCTCAGAATGTTCTGCAGTTCAGAATTAAGGGGGAGTGTTGTTTATGTGCTGAGTTGCAGGGGGAGTGTTGTTTTAGTTGTGTGTTGCTGGGTTGTTTGTGAAGCTTCAGGGGGAGTGTTCATGGAGTGTTCATGTGAAGTTTGTGTACTTCAAGAATATCAGAAGTTGTTGTGTGAGCTTCAGGATGTGTTTGTGTGATTGTGAGCTGATCTGAAGCTTGTTTGTTTGGTTTAACATGGTTTAACATAGCTTGTATCCGCTGCTATCTCTGCTGCTATGTTTGGATATGTGGAGCTCTTCATGGTTGTTTATTTGTGTTGAGTGAAGGGCTTGATTTTGTGAAGCATTTGATTTTAGCCAAAAATTTGCCAAAGGGGGAGATTGTTGGTTATTTAAGTGTTGGCTACATTGTTTGGTAAAATCAAAGTGCTCAAGCAATGCGTCTCCAGATATTAAAGAAGTCTTCAGAAGCAAGAATTTGGATTAGAGGAGGTTCAGAAGCTGAAAACTGCATCAGAAGCTGAAAACCTGGTTTACTGTTCATCAGATGCAGGATGGACCTTCAGACGCAGGATGGACCTTCAGACGCAGGAAGGTCTTCAGACGCACTGTTCAGACGTTGACTAGCGTTGACCTTCAGAAGCTGATTTCAGAAGCTGGACTTCTGCTTTCTTTGTGATTAATTCTGTGCGTATCTTTGGAAGATTTATTGAAGATTTAATTCAGGCATAAGTTTCCAGAAGGCTGATTAACTTGTTGAAGATCTTGGTGAAAGATTGGCTGCGTATTTATGTTTGAATATATTTGCTGAAGAATCTTTGCAAGATAGAATTCATAAATATTTGTTTCCTTATTGAGCCTTTAATAATTCAGAATCATATCAATTGAAGAAGACTGGGTTTAGAATTATGCTGCTTGCTGAAGCCTATTTAAGAAGACGTGCTGTTGCTATTGAAGATGGCTTGAGTTAATACAGATTTTATTCTTAGAGTTTTTGTTTGTGTAAGCTTAGGCTTTAGTTGTACACCACTCATATGTTCTGAGTTGGTTTAGATTGTTTGAGTTGTAAATCATTCAAAACTTTTAAGTACAAATGATGTTATTGTTTTGAAGAGTGTCTTCATTGTTTTGAGTTGTTTTCAGAAGTTGCTGATCACTGGGTTGTGATTAAGTAATTGGGAAGTTAGTAGTGTTCTAATACTCAGGTGGTGCTCCTGAGTAGAAATCAGACTAGTGGAGATTGATTGCTTAGGCTGGGAACAGGGGGTCTGTGTCTTGAGTCTTAGGATTAATTCCTCATAGTGGATTTCCTTCCTGGATTGGTATCCTCCAGATGTAGGTGGTGTTTACACCGAACTTGGTTAACAAATACTTGTGTTATTTACTTTCTGCGCTTTATTTTAGCTGCTTCTGGACTTGTGCTATTGTGCTGCTCTGTTTTTAAGTTCTCATCATTAACTTGCAGAATTTCACATGTGTTGGAGTTTATGGAAGGACCATAACCTTAAACTCTGGAAGAATGAGAATGAACTTTGTTCCAACGTAGTTGATAGAGTCCGTCACCTCATTGAAGACTGGCAGGACGCTAATATCAGTCATAGTGCGAGTGATGATCAACAAACCACTTCAACTTCACACACGAGGCTTCCCATGTTGTGGAGCTTCTCGTCAACTGTAGGTCTTGATGTACATTGGCAAAGGCTGGCGCCTGGTCGTCTCAAGTGCAATATTGATGCTTCTTTTTCGCAATCTATGAATCATATATGTGTGCACGATGATGATGGAGCTTTTGTTCTAGCCAAAACCATGAGTTTCTCTCATTTATGTTCTGTTCATGTTGGTGAATATTTGGGTTTGTTTAATGTTATGGAATGGCTAAATGACATGCAGATGGACAATGTCGACTTCGTGGTGGATTCTAAAACAACCAATGACGCTTTTCACTCCAATCGACCTGATGTATCAGAATTTGGTCATATCTTATCTGCGTGCCAGAGACTTTCATTCACAGTTCACAAACTCTCGGGTGGAGTTCAACAGGCTGAAGGTGAGAAAAACACAAGAAGGGGGGTTGAATTGTGTTGACTTTTTCTTCTTTAAAAAATGACTAAGACAAAGATCAGGTTCTGATGAAGTTCAGAATCTGAGTCTGAGGTTCTAAGTCAAAAACAGAGTTTCAGAGTCTGAATGAAAACTTCAGAGTCAGATGCAGCGGATAAAGGTTAAAGAGATAGAGAAGAGAAGGACACAAACAGTTATCCTGGTTCCTTCCACAATCCGGAAGTAGTCCAGTCCCCTTGTCACTTACAAGAGATTTTTCACTATAATCCAATGATTACATATTGTGCAAGCACAAAGCAAGAGACTTCCTATGCTCAAACACAAAGTAAGAGACCTATATTGCTCAAACACAAAGTAAGAGACTTCTCAACAAACAAATATACAAATAAAGATGTTTGGTTTGAACACTTGATATACAATCAATGGTTTTCACAAAATACAACACAGAGACCAGACTCTAGACTTATGAATTTCTAAGATAAGAAAGTTTGTAAGAAATTCTAAGTGTTTGATGTGTTTTGAATTTGACAGAGCTTTGACACTTGTGAAAATATTCATAGTCTTGTTCAGTTCTTCAAATCTTCATTCCTTTATATAGAGGTGAGGAATAGAGACGTTGAAATAATGACAGAACATCAAATAAAGTCGTTTGAAGAAGTTTGATCAATTCCATTGATTTGTTACTTGATTTGGTTCACGTACTCGGAGGAATAAGATTTGAAACCTTTCCTGAATATGGAATGAATCTGTTGTTCAGCAGGGGACAAGGTTTCAGAGTACGGGAAGACATGTGCAGGTAGTGGAGAACGTGGTTGTACAATTTATCCTTTATTGACAATGACAGCAGTTGACTCTTTAAAACCTTCAGAACTTCCATCGTATGAATCTTTAAGTAATTCAGAGTGTAGATTCTTTAGCTGCGCATGCTTTGCTTCTATTTCTGAATTCCTAGCAAATTATTTCAAAACTTCAGAGTCTGAACCATTAGAGTCTGACTGACTTCAGAATCTGACTTGCAACAAGCTTCTCCTTGAATTTTCTTGCTCTTCATTTGTTCTTTTCAGAATCCATGTATGATTAATTCCTTGTAAATTTTTATCTATGGATATGCATACTTGAACAAATATTAGCATATCCAATTGAGATTTTAATACCTTGTTATCATCAAAATTAAAGAAGCATTGTTTAAACTTATTTTGTTCCAACAATCTCCCCCTTTTTGATGATGACAAACATATGTATTAATAGTCAATTGTTGTTAATTTAATTAACAAGTTGACTTCAGGGTCTGAGGTTTGTAAGCTCCCCTAAGTCTGATAGTCCAGAAGGTGAGTTTATGAGACTCCCCCTAAGTTCTATACAAGTTAATTAAATTAATTTTAATCATAATAAAAAAGAATTTCATGAAACGTCACTCAGAAGTATATGAAATTCCTGGCAGGACCTGAATCTGTTCGTAAAACAAAGTAGAACAGAGTACATAATTGCAGCGTAAAAAAATAGTTCAGAAGGAAGACAAAACAGACAGAAAGTTAAAGTGCACAGGATATTTGTTAACTCAGTTCGGTGACAACCACACCTACATCTGGAGGCTACCAAGCCAGGAAGGAAATCCACTATGATAGTCCTAGTTCTAAGTTCTCAGCAAACTCCCAGTTTACAACTTATCACCTAGCTACTACCCGTATTGATTTCAACCTAGGAACTCCTAGACCTGAGATCCCATCTCACTTCCCTCAGTCAACCACTGCCCCAGTGATATCAGACTCTAATAACAAACAACGTAGGAGACACACTCCAAAAACATAAACAGTCACTTTTGCTTAAAAGCTTCAAGTGATTACAACTTAATAAAACAAACCAACTCTAAACAATTGAGTGGCGTATAGAAACAGAGCACAAAGTTCACAATGAACAGACTCAAAACCTAATAAAACTCTATCAATACTTGCTTTGGTTTTGGTTGAGTTTCTTCAATAGCAGCATCCTCTATTTATAGTCTTCAGCAGCAACAAATAAATGAACCGTATATTCTTCAAAGATATATTTCCAAAATTCTTTAGAAACATATAGAAGCAAATATTCTTCAGATATATATTTTCCAAAGATCTCTTTGAAAATATATTCACAAATAAAAGAAACCAATCTTCAGAAAATATCTCACGCAAATATTCTTCCTTCTAGAAACAAACGGAAGTACACGAAGCTTGGAGAACAAGAACATGAATTCTTCAATTAAATCTTCATCAGATCAGGTGAGAAAATTAACAGCTCCAAGGCACAAAAACAGAATGCAAAAAACCAGCTTCAGAAGGTACTTCTGAAGAACGCAGAAAACCAGCTTCTGAAGGTACTTCTGAATAAGTGCTTCTGAAGGTCTGCGTCTGAAAGTTCTGCGTCTGAACATTTCAGCTTCTGAAGGTTGCTTCTGAAGGTCAGCGTCTGAACAGTGCTTCTGAAGGTCAGCGTCTAAACAATGCTTCTGAAGGTTCAGCTTCTGAACAGTGCTTCTGAAGTTTAGCTTCTGAAGACCCAACTTCTGAAGACCCAACTTCTGAAGACGCACATATTGAGATTTCAGCTTCTGAAGACGTACTGCTTCTGAAGACGCACATTATTGCTTGTATATTTGATTTTAGCAAACATGAAGCCAACAACCATGTTGAGTCTGTTGGTGTTGGCTGCATGTTTTGGCAAAACCAAGGTATTGAATAGAAGCATCTCCATGATTAGAACATTTCTTCAGTTGCAAGAAATTTCATTTGAAGCTGTTCAGAAGCTCAAAATGACTTCAGAAGCTGAATGCTTCATCAGAAGTACTGTAGCACTTCAGAAGCTGATTCAGGTTCTGATGGACGCGTTGACTTTTGTTGACTACATCAGAAGCTGATATTTTCAAGTTGTTTTTATGCGAATCTTGGTGAAAATTGGCAAGGATTTGTTCCAGGATTATTGCTTCTAGAATGCTGATTTATTTGGAGAAGATTTAATGAAGATTTGGTATTAAATTATGAAGCTCGTATTATTTCTGCAGAATCTTTAAAAGATATATTCCTGGTTTATTTGTTTCCTTATTGGATCACTCATAAATTAGAAACAAATCAATTTTAGAAGATTGGCTACAGAATTAAGAAGAGTTACTGAAGGCTATATAAGGAGAAGGGCTGCTGCTATTCAACATACGTTTTACAGAGTCATAATTCAGAGAATAGAGTCTGTGTTTTAAACTTAGAGTTTTTATTGTGCACCACTCATGTTTGAGTTGGTTTAGGAGTTTAATTGAGTTGTAATTCATTCTAAGCCTTTAGGTACGAATGAAGTTTTGTCTGTGAAGGTGTATTCAAAAACAGGGTAGTAGTGTTTCAGAACTGATTAAGATCAAAGGGTAGTTCAAGTGGCTGGGTTGCAGTTACTTGAATAGGAAGTTAGAGGTTTTTTCTAATACTCAACGTGTTGGGTAGAATTCAAGACTAGGTGGAGATTGATTGCTTGGGATAGGAACTGGGAGTCAGTGTCTGAGTCTTAAGGATTAATTCCAATAGTGGAATTCCTTCCTGGATTGGTATCCCCCAGAGTAGGAGGTGTTTACTCCGAACTGGGTTAACAAACCTTGTGTGCCTTTTACTTTCCTGCACTTTAAATTTGCTGCTTGTGTTGTGTTTGTGTGTGCTCTGTTATAAGCAATTTACTGTGCCCTGCGTATTGTTCAGAACCTGTTTGGTTCAGAACCTGGTAATCTCTTATTTTTGCCTGGCCAGAATTTCAATTGGCATCAGAGCAGGCACCCTGCCTTTATTTTGGGTGAGATCCAGAGGACTTAATATCTGGCAAGCATGGATAGAGAAGGAGGCTATGTCAATAGACCACCCCTACTAGATGGCACAAACTATGAGTATTGGAAGTCAAGAATGTGTGCTTTTCTAAAGTCTATTGACAGCAGGACTTGGAAAGCTGTGATAAAAGGCTGGGAACATCCTGAGGTTTTGGACAAAGATGGTAACAAAATTGGAGTTTTGAAGCCTGAAGAGGAGTGGACCAGAGCTGAAGATGACTTGTCTCTGGGAAATTCAAAAGCTTTGAATGCAATCTTTAATGGTGTGGACCAGAACATGTTCAGACTTATCAAACAATGTACTGTTGCAAAGGAGGCCTGGGAAATTTTAAAAACAACTCATGAAGGAACTTCTAAAGTGAAGATGTCTAGATTGCAGCTGCTGACCACCAAATTTGAGAACCTGAAGATGAAGGAGGATGAATCCATTCAGGATTTCTACATGAATGTGCTGGACATGGCAAATTCTTTTGATTCTCTTGGGGAGAAGATGTCTGATGAGAAGCTGGTCAGAAAAATCCTCAGGTCCCTGCCCAGAAGGTTTGATATGAAGGTGACAGCAATTTAGGAGGCTCATGATATTTCTGCTATGGAGGTTGAAGAGCTCATTGGTTCTTTGTTAAATTTTGAGACTGCATTCTGCAAACAACCTGATAAGAAAGGGAAAGGTATAGCTTTTACTGTGAATGCTGAAGCTGATGATCAACAAGAGTCTGAGGAGGATGACTTATCAGAAGCTCTAGTGTTGCTGGGAAAACAATTCAACAAGATTCTGAAGAATGTTAACAGAAAAGCCAAATCCAAAGGTCAGAATTTCAGATTCAATAACAAAAAGCAACAAACTGATGAGAAGAAGACCAAGTCTGAGGAGAAAAGTAATCAAGCTAAAGGTGTGCAGTGCTATGAGTGTGAGGGTTATGGACACATCAAATCTGAATGTCCTACTTTCCTTAAGAAACAGAAGAAGAGCCTAGCTGTTGCATGGTCTGATGATGGTTCTGAAGATGATGATGTTAGTGAATCTGATATGTGTGATACTGGTCTGGTAGTGAGGTCAGGAGCTATCTGAAGAAGGAAGCTGTTCAAGAGTTTGAGACTTTTTCAAAGTCTGACTTAGAGTCTGAAGCCTCATATGTGTCTGAAGCTGCTAAAACCTCATATGATGAACTAGCTGATAACTACAAGAAGCTGTATACCAGAAGTGCTGAGGTCTGCAAACAAGTTTTGGATCAGAAGGAGACTATTCTTCAACTGGAGGCTGAAAAAGGTGAGCTGTTAGTGCAGAATTCAGATTTAAAAGAAGAAGTGAACCAACTGAACTCCCAACTTGATCAATTGAAGAAGCAAGTGAGGATGTTGAACTCTGCTACTGATAAGTTGGAGGACATTTTGAGGAATCAGCAACAAGGAAAAACTGGTTTAGGTTTTGTTGATCAGACTCAGATTCCTAAACAGATGAATTTTGTTCCTGCTACTCAAACTCTTGATTCTATGGTTGGAACATCGAAGAGGAGACCTCAGAAACAAGCCCAGATGCCAGCTCAGAAGAAACCTCAGATGCAAGTTCAGATGCTACCTCAGAAGCAACCCCAGAATTTTTTCAGAAACAGAAGGAGGAGAAATCATCCATGGTTCTGTCATCATTGTGGAAAGAAAGGGCATATCAAACCATTCTGTTTCAAACTTTATGGCTATCCTGAACATTTCCAATATAGAAGAGTGCAACCAGCTGCACCCAGACACAATGTTCAGAAGGTGTGGAAACCTAAGGTTCAGAATGTTGGCTTGATTGCTCATACTTCATTAAGAGCCACCTCAAAAGAAGACTGGTACTTTGATAGTGGGTGTTCAAGGCACATGACTGGTGTAAAGAAGCTGCTGAGCAATATCAGATCATACTCCAGAAGCTATGTGACATTTGGAGATGGAGTAAAAGGTTAGATTCTGGGTATTGGTGATTTGATCAGAGAAGGTTTGCCCAGACTTAATGATGTGCTACTGGTGGAAGGTTTAACTTCTAATCTGATCAGTATTAGCCAGCTATGTGATCAGGATTTAAAAGTGAATTTCAACAAGCAGGAGTGTATTGTTACTGATCAGGATGGTAAAATTCAGATGAGGGGCTGCAGATCCAAAGACAACTGTTATTTGTGGGTTTCTGAAGAAGAAAGAAGTCTGACTTCTTGTCTTATGAGCTCAGAAGAGGAAGTCAAACTCTGGCACCAGAAATTGGGACATCTGAATCTGAAAGGCATGAAGAAAATCCTAAGTACTGAAGCTATCAGAGGTGTGCCTAATCTGAAGATCAATGAGGACAGTGTTTGTGGTGATTGTCAGATTGGTAAACAAACAAGAAAGTCTCATCCCAGATTAGTTCACCTAGTAACTACCAAAGTACTAGAACTTGTTCATATGGATTTAATGGGGCCTATGCAAGTTGAGAGTATTGGAGGAAAGAGGTATGCTTTTGTAATGGTAGATGACTACTCTAGATATACATGGGTCAGCTTTGTTAGAGAAAAGTCTGACACTTTTGAAGTTTTCAAAGAGATGTGCATTCAACTACAAAGAGAAAAGGACTGTGGCATAGTCAGAATCAGAAGTGATCATGGCAAAGAATTTGAAAACAAAAGTTTTTCAGAATTCTGTGCTTCTGAAGGTATAAAGCATGAGTTTTCTGCACCTATCACACCTCAGCAAAATGGTGTAGTTGAGAGGAAGAATAGGACTTTAGCAGAATGTGCAAGGGTTATGCTGCATGCTAAGAAGCTGCCATATATGTTTTGGGCTGAAGCAATGAACACAGCATGTTACATACACAATAGAGTCACTTTGAAAAAGGGAACAACATCTACTCTGTATGAATTGTGGAAAGGGAGGAAGCCAACTGTGAAATATTTCCATGTTTTTGGGAGCAGATGCTACATTTTGGCTGATAGAGAAAATAGAAGAAAACTGGATCCTAAGTCTGATGAGGGCATATTCCTGGGTTATTCAGTGAACAGCAGAGCTTACAGGGTGTTTAATTCCTGAACCAAGGTTGTGATGGAGTCCATAAATGTGGTTATTGATGATTTTTCTGCTGAGAATGAAAAGAATGAGCCTGAAGTTGTTCCAGAATCTGAAGCCTCAGAAGAACAAACTTTAGTAGCAGAAAAGCATTCAGAGTCTGAAGAAGCAGAAGATCAACCAGATCAAGTTCCAAATGGTAAAGGGCCATCAATTAGAGTTCAGAAAGATCATCCTAAAGACTTAATCATTGGAAGCTTAGATCAAGGTGTCAGAACCAGGAGATCAGATGCTGCTGCTACTGATTCATGCTTTGTGTCAAAGGTTGAGCCTAAAAATGTGAAAGAAGCCCTAACTGATGAATTTTGGATTGAAGCAATGCAAGATGAGTTGAATCAATTCAAAAGGAGTGAAGTGCGGGATCTTGTTCTAAGACCAGAAGGGCTGAATGTGATTGGGACTAAGTGGATATTCAAGAATAAAACAGATGAGAATGGTACTGTAGTCAGAAACAAGGCAAGGTTGGTTGCTCAGGGCTATACTCAAGTAGAGGGATTGGATTTTGATGAAACCTTTGCACCTGTGGCCAGACTAGAGTCCATAAGACTACTGTTGGGTGTATCCTGCATTCTCAAGTTCAAGCTATTTCAGATGGATGTGAAGAGTGCATTTTTGAATGGATATCTGCAAGAGGAAGTGTATGTTGAACAGCCTAAGGGTTTTGTGGATCCTAAATTTCCAGATCATGTTTACAAACTGAAGAAAGCTTTATATGGATTGAAACAAGCACCAAGAGCATGGTATGACAGACTGACTCATTTTCTTGTGGCTCAAGGTTACAGAAAAGGAGGTTCTGATAAGACTTTGTTTGTGAAAGATGAAAATGGGAGTCTGATGATTGCTCAGATTTATGTGGATGATATTGTGTTTGGAGGAATGTCTCAGAAGATGGTCAAACTGTTTGTTCAGCAAATGCAATCAGAGTTTGAAATGAGTTTGGTTGGAGAGCTGACTTATTTTCTTGGATTACAAGTCAAGCAAATGGAAGATACAATCTTCATTTCTCAGAGTAAATATGCCAAGAACATAGTGAAGAAGTTTGGTATGGAATCTGCTGCTCATAAGAAGACACCAACTGCTACTCATCTGAAGCTAACCAAAGATGAACAAGGAGTATCAGTTGATCAGAGTCAGTACAGAAGCATGATAGGGAGCCTATTGTATTTAACTGCAAGCAGACCTGATATCACTTATGCTGTTGGAGTTTGTGCAAGATATCAAGCTGATCCTAAGATGAGTCATCTGACTCAGGTGAAGAGGATTCTGAAGTATGTGAATAGCACAAGTGACTATGGAATCATGTATTCACACAGTTCAAGTTCTGAACTGATGGGATATTGTGATGCTGACTGGGCTGGAAGTGCTGATGACAGGAAGAGCACTTCAGGAGGTTGTTTCTTCTTAGGAAATAACTTGATTTCATGGTTCAACAAGAAACAAAACTGTGTGTCATTGTCAACTGCTGAGGCTGAGTATATTGCTGCTGGAAGTAGTTGCTCACAATTGGTTTGGATGAAACAGATGCTGGAGGAGTACAACATTGAACAAGGAACTATGACATTGTTTTGTGACAATTTGAGTGCCATCAACATCTCTAAGAACCCCATACAGCACAGCAGAACTAAACACATAGACATCAGACACCATTTTATCAGAAACCTTGTGGAGGATAAAGTCATTCAGCTGGAACATGTAGCTACTGAAGAACAAGTTCCTGACATATTCACAAAGGCCTTGGATGCTAAGCAATTTGAAAACTTAAGGAGCAAGTTAGGTGTGTGCTTATATGAAGAATTCTAGCAATTAAAGCAAACTGGATGTGAGGAAGTTAGAGTACCTGCCAACTTTGTTAGTGCTAAGTGTGATGATGTCTTTGATACTAAGTCTGAAGTTCAAACTGGAACAGTAGTTGAAGATGTTTGTGCAGTTTTCCTTCCCTATTTGAAGTCTGAGATTTGTCAGAATTTTGTGGCTAAAAAGGGGGAGAAAATCTTGTGTAATGTGTTGGCTCTGATACCTCTGATACCAAAAATCTTATGCAAAGTGTTGCTGCTCAGAATTAGTTCAAATTCAGCTTTTAGTGTTATTCAGAAGATGACTAGTTTTGCTCTGATACCAGCAACAAGATATGTCCAGATATGATTGAAGGGAAGATGTGTCTCAGGGGGAGTACAAGGTTGTTTTGATCCTGAGTGTTTTTGTGATCCTGAAGTGTGCTTTGGTTGTTTTGATCCTGAGTGTTTTTGTGATCCTGAAGTGTGCTTCTGATATGCTCTGATACCATGTTTCTCTGTAGTTCAGTAGTGAGGGGGAGTTTGTGTGAGAAGCTGAGTTGCAGGGGGAGTGTTGTGGAGATTCAGAAGTAAGGGGGAGTGTTTGTGATGATCAAGAGTTGATCATTAGCTCTGATACTTTGGAGTAGCTCTGATACCATGGTTGTGATCAGAAGTTGATCAGTACTTTGTTGTTGTGTGCTTCAGTAGCTGTTATGTTATGAAGAAACTGAAGCAGGTTTGTGTTATTCATAGCTGTGTCCGCTGCTTATGTTTATGCTATGATATGTTGTTGTGGAGTTCTTCATTGCTGAGCTGGTTATAATGAAGATTGAAGGACTTGGATGGTTTTAGCCAAAAATTTGCCAAAGGGGGAGATTGTTGAGTCTGTTGGTGTTGGCTGCATGTTTTGGCAAAACCAAGGTATTGAATAGAAGCATCTCCATGATTAGAACATTTCTTCAGTTGCAAGAAATTTCATTTGAAGCTGTTCAGAAGCTCAAAATGACTTCAGAAGCTGAATGCTTCATCAGAAGTACTGTAGCACTTCAGAAGCTGATTCAGGTTCTGATGGACGCGTTGACTTTTGTTGACTACATCAGAAGCTGATATTTTCAAGTTGTTTTTATGCGAATCTTGGTGAAAATTGGCAAGGATTTGTTCCAGGATTATTGCTTCTAGAATGCTGATTTATTTGGAGAAGATTTAATGAAGATTTGGTATTAAATTATGAAACTCGTATTATTTCTGCAAAATCTTTAAAAGATATATTCCTGGTTTATTTGTTTCCTTATTGGATCACTCATAAATTAGAAACAAATCAATTTTAGAAGATTGGCTACAGAATTAAGAAGAGTTACTGAAGGCTATATAAGGAGAAGGGCTGCTGCTATTCAACATACGTTTTACAGAGTCATAATTCAGAGAATAGAGTCTGTGTTTTAAACTTAGAGTTTTTATTGTGCACCACTCATGTTTGAGTTGGTTTAGGAGTTTAATTGAGTTGTAATTCATTCTAAGCCTTTAGGTACGAATGAAGTTTTGTCTGTGAAGGTGTATTCAAAAACAGGGTAGTAGTGTTTCAGAACTGATTAAGATCAAAGGGTAGTTCAAGTGGCTGGGTTGCAGTTACTTGAATAGGAAGTTAGAGGTTTTTTCTAATACTCAACGTGTTGGGTAGAATTCAAGACTAGGTGGAGATTGATTGCTTGGGATAGGAACTGGGAGTCAGTGTCTGAGTCTTAAGGATTAATTCCAATAGTGGAATTCCTTCCTGGATTGGTATCCCCCAGAGTAGGAGGTGTTTACTCCGAACTGGGTTAACAAACCTTGTGTGCCTTTTACTTTCCTGCACTTTAAATTTGCTGCTTGTGTTGCGTTTGTGTGTGCTCTGTTATAAGCAATTTACTGTGCCCTGCGTATTGTTCAGAACCTGTTTGGTTCAGAACCTGGTAATCTCTTATTTTTGCCTGGCCAGAATTTCAAACCAAATATCCAACAATCTCCCCCTTTGGCAAATTTTTGGCTAAAATCAATTTGAGAACAGAGAGATACAACAAGCAAAATCTTCACACATCAAAATTGCCTATTTAAACGTAGCAACCAAAAGTAACAGAGTCAGCAGTGGATAACACTACGTTTCACACATAAACTCCCCCTGAAACATATAGCACAACAGCTTCTGAAAGATACACTACTCCCCCTGAAACAAATCAGCTTCTGTCAGGAAACACACATAAACTACTCCCCCTGAAACAGATCAGTTACTGAACAACTCAGCTTCTAAAACAGATACTCCTAAAACTGTATTCAGAACAACAGTAGTGTTTCTGAAACAAATTTCTAAAACAAACAAACTCTTATCTCCCCCTTTTTAGCCAAACAATTTTGACAAAACAACCAAGTAATCACCAGGAGCAAAAAGACAGAAACAACAGAGGTTACAGAGCATATGCACACAATCAGAGGAAAAACACGCCCAAAAATCAAAGAGAACACATCCAGAAATCTGAAACACAATTCCATCTCACACCATAGATGAAAAGAACTCATAAATGCTTTCATCCACAAACCCATAACCATATTAACCATAAAGGCACCAAATTCAGAGGATATAACCATCCAATAGAGACCAGCACATCACAGCACCACACACAAAGTCTTCACAGAGGAAACAAAAACTGACTAAGCATCAGAAGGGAAATTTGTCATCAGACTCTGCATCAGACACAGCAGACTCTGCAAAGTCTTCAAAAAAGACAAATGCCCAGTTGGCCCCTCAAATTTTCAAATTGCTTGGCATCTAAAGCTTTTGTAAATATATGAGTAACATCTTCATCACCCTCAGCACACTGAACATAGGGCATGATGTCTTGAACATCTTGCTCAACATTATCCTCAGACTCACAAGGATCCACTTCCTTTATTTTTAGTGTCTTCTTCTTTGGGACAGAGACCACCACCTTGCCTTTAGATGGTCCAACAACAACACTCTTCTTAGTAATAGGAGCAGGCCTGCTGGCAGCAGTAACAGCCTTTCCTTTCCTATTCTTCAGCCTCTTGCCAACACTTTGGTCAAGTCTTTTACCAATGGGTTCATCATCAGACTCTAGATCATCTATATTAACAACAAATGTAGATTGATCCTTTATCATATCAGTACTAACTTCTTGAACTTCTTGATCAGACACAGGTTCAGACTCTTCTGCATCTTTGTCATTCTCACTGTTTACTGATTTGTCCTCTGACACAGCATCCTGGGTATGCTCATCAGTCTCCTTCTCTTGTGAACAGTCAGAAGGTGACACAGCAATAGACTTACAGGCAGACTTTCCAGGAGACTTTTCTTGACTGGCTTTCTTCATTCCTCTTAGGTTTAAATGACCAAGCTTCTGGTGCCACAACTTAATCTCTTCTCCTTTTGATGATGCTTTTAGAGAGGTGTGAGCTATAAGACTAGTATCAACAACCTTGGGTTTCCATTCTTTTCTAACTTGAACACATGTATGGCTGGCCTTTGGTTGAACATGAGGTTGTGGATATCCATACAGTTTGAAACAAAACGGTTTTATATGCCCCTTTATACCACAATAATGGCATACCCAAGAACGAGATGCCCTCCTGCTCTTAGATCCCTGAGGTTTGTTCTGATGTTCCAACTTAGGTTTTCCTATTATTGGATCAAATGTTTCAACAACTGCACTGACCTTTTTAGTTGGATTTTGCTGTTTGTTCAAGGTCCTATAATCAACCCCTATTCCTTTTGGTTTCCCTTGGTTCTGACTCTCCAATATCTCTTCTAACACATCAGTACCAGAATTCATCATTCTGAATTGCTTCTTCATATGTTCAAGTTGAGAGTTCAGTTGGGTTACCTCATCTTTGAGATCAGAAATTTGTGCTAAATGGTCACTTCTTTCAGCATGCAATTGATTGATAGTCTCCTTCTGATTTACTAATAACTTGCAAACTTCTTCAAATTTAACATGTAACTTTTTGCAACAATCAGCAAGTTCTTCATAAGACAGTTCTTCATCACTGGATTCAGTATCAGATGATGTTTCAGAACCTGATGGTATTTCAGAAACTGATGGTGCTTCTCAATCCTTAACTTTATCATCAAACATGTATCTACCAGTTAAAGCAACAACATGTTTGGCAGAATCATTCTACACTTCTCCATTATGCCAGAAAATACCTTCCCTGGAGCTCACCCTAAAATAGGCAGGGTGCCTGCTCTGATGCCAATTGAAATTCGTGGCAGGACCTGAATCTGTTCGTAAAACAGAGTAGAACAGAGTACAAAATTGCAGCGTAAAACAGTAGTTCAGAAGCAAGACAAAGCAGACAGAAATAATGGACAGAAAGTAAAAGTGCACATTGGGCGCACCTCGTTTTTAATGAAAAAAACGCGCAAATCCTCCGAGGACGTCCTCGAACGCTCGGAGGGCCTTTTGTGAAGTCGCCACCAAAGTTTTTGTGTAAAGGGAACGTTGATAAACCCTTATGTTTTTTTTTAAAAAAAAAGGGACACGATAATAAAACCCTTGACGATGAGGAAAAGGATTGGTCATCGCAACCATTGTTGGGTTCGGGAGTCGATTACGCAAGGGGAAGGTATTAGCACCCCTCACGTCCGTTGTACTCAACGGGAACCTTCTATTTGGCTAAAGCTTAAATTGTTTTTAAATGTTTTGCGCGCATGCTTATCTATGTCAAAATATAATATACTAAAAGGGGGAAAAAGAGATGAAAACAAACGAAAAGGGAAAAAGAAAGTTTTTTTTTATTATTGCGCTTGACAAGATGTCGATCTTGCTCCTACGTATCTCCCGGTAGTCGGAGAATTCAAAGCGTACGTAGTTCTTTGGTAGAAAAAACGTACGTATGTTGGTTAATTTTAAATGGACGATGTTTTAACCGAATTCTTGCGATTAAACGTAGCTTGTATGCTCGCGCATGGGAGACTTATTAAGCGTATAGCTTGTATGCTCGCGCATGGGAGGCTTATTAAGCGTCTTGCTTGTATGCTCGCGCATGGGAGGCTTAAGCGTTTGTTTCAAATCGCGCTAGAAATGTTAAAAGGCATGTCCATTGGGGGAAAAAAGGTTTAAAATGGTCGCGAGGGGACCAAGAAAGAGTTCAAAGAGGATCCAACCAGATCTAGCATTGACTCGAATGGTCACGACGGACCGAAAAAGGTTTCGATTGACTCAACGGAGTCAAGAAAGAGTTCAAAGAGGATCCAACCGGATCTAGCATTGACTCGAATGGTCACGGCGGACCGAAAAAGGTTTCGATTGACTCAACGGAGTCAAGAAAGAGTTCAAAGAGGATCCAACCGGATCTAGCATTGACTCGAATGGTCACGGCGGACCGAAAAAGGTTTCGATTGACTCAACGGAGTCAAGAAAGAGTTCAAAGAGGATCCAACCGGATCTAGCATTGACTCGAATGGTCACGGCGGACCGAGAAAAAGTTTCGATTGACTCAACGGAGTCAAGAAAGGGTTCAATTGGTCCCGAAGGACCAAGAAAGGTTTAGATTGACCACGGGGGCCAAAATTAGTGTGTTGGGTTTGTTTTATGTTTTTGAAAATAGAATGACGATTGTCCGAACGACGAGACATACATCACGCATTCGTACAACCGGGGAAATGGAGAGCCATACGTCAAACCACCCCTTTTTCATTCAAGTTTATTGATGAAACTTAAGAAATCCCAAAGTTATCAAAACACTTGGTTTAAAGTTTTATGAAATGGACAAGTTTTGCACAAATTTGGTAAAGCGCACAAGTTCGGCTCAATTTAAGCTTGATTTTGAAAAGTGAACAAGTTCGGCTTAAGTTCACATTTGGTTTGAAAATCATGAACAAGGTTCTTGTTCAAGATTGGTTTTGAAAATGATGAACTTAGCTTATTGCTCAAGTTTGATTTTGAAAAGATTGGGAACATAACTTGTTTTATAAGTTATCCAAAAAGTGTTACCCGAACTTGCGAATTTTCCAATATTATGCAAAATCCTTGAACTGGTTTAAAAAAAATGAGTTTTAAAACTCCTAGGTTCTGAGCTCTTGGGCTAGAACCTCAAAAATTGGCCATTTGGGCACCTAAACTCAGATTCTGAGTTCTGTCATGGTCGCACTGCGACCATGGTTTCGCACTGCGAACAATGCGAATTTTTGAGTTCAGAAGCTGTTTCTGAACTTTTGTTCAGAAACAACTTCTGAACACACTCAGGACCTTTTAGGTGAGTGAAAAGCTTTGAGTTTTTGGGATGAAAAGGGCTGGACAAACCAGTTTTGATGTTTTGCAAACCTTGGGATTTCTTTGAAATTCAAAAGGGGTTTTTTAGAACCAAAAGGTTTTGAGCCAAAATTGCTATGCAGGCACAATTGATAATACAAAACAAAAGCTTAGAAACTTACAGAGATCCTTAGCAAAGCTCCAGCTGCAGTGGATTTGAATTGGTTGAAGGTTCTCACAAAGGTTTTTGATATTGGTGATGAACTTTGAACTTGTAAGGCTTTGTGTTTGATTGGTTTTCTCTAGTTGTTTGGCTGAAATGAGTAGTGTTTCTTTTGCTCTTTGAATGCTGTATTTTCTGCTTTTCTTATGCTATGCAATTCTTTCTAATGCTCTTTTTTCCCCTTGCCTTGCATCTCTATTTATAGGCCAAAATGCAATCTCTAGTAATGATGGAAAATCCATAGGACCTAGCTGATTTGTGGGCTAAATCCAGGCTATTTGGCTTTGCATTTAATGCTAATGGATAGAGGCAACTCTGCCTTGTGCCAAGGGTTAAGTCTTTGACTGATTTCAGCCACAAAATCAAAGGTTTTAGGATAGCAATGATGAAAAACATGGCTGAATTGCAATTGGCCAAACTTGGGGATCAATCCTTGCAATCTCAATGGTTGATCAATAAAAACGTGCACTGTGATGTGAAGAGATTGGGGGATGCAAAAGGCTATAAAATGGCTGGTGTGAGAGGGTGAAAAGTTGCTGCAAAACAGGGTAGGCACTCATGGCTTTTCCAAGTGAAAAATCCAGCTGGTTTGACTGGTTTTGGGGGAACAAGCAGGAGGAAAGTCTTCAAGCAGGTGGCTGGCAACCTTGGGGTGGTTAACAGGTCACTTGGGAGGGACAAAAGCTACCCAAGGGCAAGCCCACTTGCTTGTCACATGCTAGGTTGGAAGAAAAAGCTTCCAACCTTGGCATTAATGGCAAGTCTCTCATTTCAGGTTTTGCTTGGCCCAATTAGCCATGAATGCTGATTAAAATAAATATGGAAATGATATGCAACAAAATCTTGAATTAAATCAAAGAAACCAGAAATCTGCAGAAAAATCGCAGACTTCGCAGTGCGAAGTGACCTTCGCAGTGCGAAGTCATCATTTTTGAAATGTTGACTTTTCTGTTGACTTTTGTTGACTTTGACTTTTTCTCCCTCTTTGATTTTTTTTGTTTTTTTTTTATTAAAAGGCTTAGGACAAAATTGGGGTACTACAACTGCCCCTACTTAATTGTGTCTTTGCATAGAGTGTGTGAGTGCCGAGGGCATCTCATGAACTCTTTGCGAAGATCAATTAGGTAAAAGAAGGACCCGAATTTTGTCCTTCGCGGAAAGGAAAAATTTGCAGTAAAATAAAATATGCAAATGCAATGATTTGAAAAGGTTGATCGTATCCAGCCACTAACACTGGAGGTAGATCCACTGGGGATGAAGGTAATCGTATCCAGCCGCTTACACTGAAGGTAGATTCCTAAAGGCAAAGGTGATCTTATCTAGCCGCTTACACTAGAGGTCGATACCTAATGGTGAAGTGATCTTATTCAGCCGCTAACACTGAAGGTCGAACACTGAGGGAGGTGATCTTATCTAGCCGCTTACACTAGAGGTCGATACCTAAGATATGTAATCTTATTCAGCCGCTTACACTGAAGGTCGATTCCTAAACTGTGGTGTGATCTTATTCAGCCGCTAACACTGAAGGTCGAACACTGAGGGAGGTGATCTTATCTAGCCGCTTACACTAGAGGTCGATACCTAATGGTGAAGTGATCTTATTCAGCCGCTAACACTGAAGGTCGAACACTGAGGGATGTGATCTTATCTAGCCGCTTACACTAGAGGTCGATACCTAAGATAGGTAATCTTATTCAGCCGCTTACACTGAAGGTCGATTCCTAAACTGTAATGGTCTTACCCTGAACAGGTGCCCCTAAACTGAAATGGTCTTACCCTAAACAGGTGCCCTTAAACTGAAATGGTCTTACCCTAAACAGGTGCCCCGCTTCGAGCCGGAAAACATGATTGTATGATGCATGTTATGCTTCATGTTGTCTTTATGCAGTATGTTATGCAATATGGTATGACATGCATGTATGAATGAATATGATATGATATGCATGTATGAATGAATATGATATGCTGGGGGTTATGATTGGGTGCCGTGCAAAGTCGGGCTTGGTTGTGATTGCGTCAAAGATGATTGGGCTTTTTTTTTTGTTTGGTTTGGAAGGACAAGGTCCTTTGCCTACATACCCGAATGGGATCAAAACCGATGTAGTTCGGGCTTTGGATGAGACTCCACTGGGGAATGCCAATGAAAATTGTTTTGGTTGGAAATTTGTGAGTAGGCGCCAATGATGATTGGGCTTTGGTTTTGTTGGTGAGTGCCAATGAAAATTGGGCTTTGGTTTGCCAATGATTATTGGGCTTTGGTTTGCCAATGATTATTGGGCTTTTGGTTTTGGGTGCCAATGATTATTTGACTTTTTGTTTTTGCCAATGATTATTGGACTTTGGTTGGTTGCCGAGCGAGGTCGGGCTTTTTGATTTTGGTTGCCGAGCGAGGTCGGGCTTTTTGTTTTTGGTTGCCGAGCGAGGTCGGGCTTTTTGATTTTGGTGATCTCACTGGGGATATAAGGATCATTTTGGAAGCATGATCGATATCCGGCCCTAGTGGAAAAAAAAATGTATGGGGTGAGCTTTATTTGGGGAATTTTGTTCCTTCGACACCCGGGATCTTTGCGTTTTACGCGTTGTGAGCTACGCAACTTGTTTCTGCTGAAGAGCATGAGTCTTAAAATGACTGATGCAGAGCTTCAAGTTTTGAGTCCTCTGATGCAATAACGGGGACCAACGAAATTCTTTTGACATTTAAAACGTCCAAGTAAAAACACACATTTTCTTTTGCAAGTCTTTTTTTTATTTCCCATATTTCAATGCATTATCTATCATGAATAAAAACACATTTTATGAGCAAGTAAGGACGCATAACAATGAAAAGGTTTAAAAATGATTTTGATTCAACGAAACTTAGTCCCTTGTATGGGTAACTATTCGTGAAAATGATAATCCCTATAAGAGGTGATTACTGAGATAGGGAGAAAAGAAGAAACAAAAAGACAAATGGAAATTTGCTTGGGTTTCACGTGCTACTTTCCCTATGACTTCGAAATAACCTTTTTTTGAAAGATGATAATGAGGTTGATTCTTTCCCTCTTGAATTCTGCCCGGACCTCACGTGCCGCAGTCTTTTGCCTTTTTCTTTTTTTTGAAACCCCTAATTTTTACCTGGACCGCTCTTTCGAGTTTTTAGTCCACTGGGGTATATTTCCTTTTTTGATGTCCTTAATTTTTGCCTAGACCGCCTTTTCAGGTTTTCGATCTACCAGGACGCTCTCTATTGCCTAAACCGCCCTTTTCGGGTTTTCGATTTAGCGAGCTCTTTTTTCTTTTTGGCATATATATTTTTTTGACTGCGCCGGAGTTTTTTGATAGGGGGATCTTTGTGGGTAATATCCTTTTTCCCAAGCATTAAGTCTCCTTCTCTAAATTCTCGAGAGCGAACTTTCTTGTTGAACTGTCCATGCCACAATGCTGCGAGGTGTTTCTCTTTTATGAGGTTCAGTTGGTCGAACCTTGTTTGTGTTTGTGAATGCCAATGAAAATTGGGCTTCAATTGTGATAAGGATTGCCAATGAAGATTGACAAGCATGGTTGGTTTTTTTTGAGTGCCAATGAAAATTGGGCTTTGGGTGTTTGGATGACAAGCATGGTGGGTTTTTTCGAGTGCCAATGAAAATTGGGCTTTGGGTGTTTGGATGCCGAGCAAAGTCGGGCTTTTATGATGGGATGCCGAGCGAGGTCGGGCTTTTATGATGGGATGCCGAGCAAGGTCAGGCTTTTGTTTGGTTGCCGAGCGAGGTCGGGCTTTTGTTTATTTGGATGCCGAGCGAGGTCGGGCTTTTGTTTGGCTTCCGAGCAAGGTCGGGCTTTTGTTTGGCTGCCGAGCAAGGTCGGGCTTTTGATTGTCTTCGGAGCAAGGTCGGGCTTTTTGTTGGCTTCCGAGCAAGGTCGGGCTTTTTTTGGAAATGGGGTTTGTGAGCGCCAATGGAAATTGGGCTTTTTGTAGGAGATTGAGGAATGCCAATGACGACTTGGCTTTTTGTGTTTGGGGATGCCAATAAAAATTGAGCTTTTTTTTGGAAATTGGTGATGTGAGGAATGCCAATGACGACTTGGTTTTTTGTGGGAAATTGTGGGGAGTGCCGTAACGGCAAATGGTTTTTTTTTTGAGGAATTGGGCGACCACTTGTTTGGTCATGTTTGCATAGGAAGCTGCTTCGACCCATTTGGTGAAACAGTTGATGGCAACTAGTATGAACTGGTGCCCTTTTGAAGCCCTTGGCTCAATCATTCCAAACATGTCTATGCCCCACATAGAGAAAGGTTAGGGTGATGTCATGACATTCAGAGGTGTTTGTGGTATGTGCCCCTTGTCGGCGTTAATTTGGCACTTGTGATATGTCTTGGCATGGGTTTGGAAGGACTCCTCATGGATTTCTTTGGTGAGCATGACTGCTTCATGTTTATCCACATATCTGAGTAAGACCATAACTTCTCTTTATAGCGTGTGCCCCGGCAGAGGGAAAATTGTAGTGCCATTCTTTTGAGGGCTCTCTTGGTGAGGTTGTATTACCCTATCCTCCAAGTCTAGACAAACCTTCAGGAGGTCCAAAATCATTCTCATTATCGCCTTCCGTTTGGTTAATTGGAAAATTGAAGTCATGAGGGATCGTAGCAGTGTTATTTTTGGTGTATGATGATTTTTTTGTAGGGTTGCGAAAATTTATTTAAGAACGAAAGAAAAACGAACTCTTTTGAAAATAAACTGCAAATTTATTAATGACGGAAATGATTTGAAATATGGGGGTCCCATAAAAATTAATCATTTGCCTTGGGAAGAGCAAAATGATTTGATTTTTTTTTTTTTAGAAAAAACATGTTAAATTACTTGGACAAAGAAAAAATTTCTGGAATTTCGATGGCCTTCCGGTTGCTTGGATTTCCTCAGAAACGCCACGGTACACCGGGTCGGGTACTTCCCTTTTTTTTTTGCGAGGGAATAATGTGAGGGTTCCTCTTTGAAATGCATGAAAATGCATGTGAATGTATGAATGCAATGAGTATGCAAAAATATGCCCCTTTATTTTGTTTATGCGAAATTTTTTTTCATGAATGCAAATGCATGGTATGCAGGGGTTTGGTATATGAAGGTTCGGAACTTCCCCCCATCCTCACGTGTAGGCTCTAAAGGTGAAATCTCCTAAGAAGAGGTCCCTAGAGTCATAGATCTCACATGGAATTAGGGTTTTCTATGGACATACGTCGACATGACTTCAATTAATCCCACGTGAAAATCTCCTCTAAGCGGGGTTGGGCATCCTACCTCACGGACATACGTCGACGCGGGCTTCCGCTCACAACCACCATTCTAACTTAGTTTTTTCTCAAGCTCTGGTAGAGAGCCTCACACGTCCGGCATTAACCCGAACAATGTGGAGTAACATCGCTCAAGTAACCCCCACATTTGATATATATGACATGAATATAAAGCAAAATAAAGCAAATATAAACATTAAGCATAGATATGACATATATGAATAAAATAAAAGCATGTCGCGCAAATAAAAATAAAAACAATTGGCTTAAAAGCCAAATAGAATAGGCTTGACTCGCTAGTGGGAAAAGGGTCCCCAGTGAAGTCGCCAGCTGGGCGCACCTCGTTTTTAATGAAAAAAACGCGCAAATCCTCCGAGGACGTCCTCGAACGCTCGGAGGGCCTTTTGTGAAGTCGCCACCAAAGTTTTTGTGTAAAGGGAACGTTGATAAACCCTTATGTTTTTTTTAAAAAAAAAGGGAAACGATAATAAAACCCTTGACGATGAGGAAAAGGATTGGTCATCGCAACCATTGTCGGGTTCGGGAGTCGATTACGCAAGGGGAAGGTATTAGCACCCCTCACGTCCGTTGTACTCAACGGGAACCTTCTATTTGGCTAAAGCTTAAATTGTTTTTAAATGTTTTGCGCGCATGCTTATCTATGTCAAAATATAATATACTAAAAGGGGGAAAAAGAGATGAAAACAAACGAAAAGGGAAAAAGAAAGTTTTTTTTTTATTATTGCGCTTGACAAGATGTCGATATTGCTCCTACGTATCTCCCGGTAGTCGGAGAATTCAAAGCGTACGTAGTTCTTTGGTAGAAAAAACGTACGTATGTTGGTTAATTTTAAATGGACGATGTTTTAACAGAATTCTTGCGATTAAACGTAGCTTGTATGCTCGCGAATGGGAGACTTATTAAGCGTATAGCTTGTATGCTCGCGCATGGGAGACTTATTAAGCGTCTTGCTTGTATGCTCGCGCATGGGAGGCTTATTAAGCGTCTTGCTTGTATGCTCGCGCATGGGAGGCTTAAGCGTTTGTTTCAAATCGCGCTAGAAATGTTAAAAGGCATGTCCATTGGGGGAAAAAAGGTTTAAAATGGTCGCGAGGGGACCAAGAAAGAGTTCAAAGAGGATCTAACCGGATCTAGCATTGACTCGAATGGTCACGACGGACCGAAAAAGGTTTCGATTGACTCAACGAAGTCAAGAAAGAGTTCAAAGAGGATCCAACCGGATCTAGCATTGACTCGAATGGTCACGGCGGACCGAAAAAGGTTTCGATTGACTCAACGGAGTCAAGAAAGAGTTCAAAGAGGATCCAACCGGATCTAGCATTGACTTGAATGGTCACGGCGGACCGAGAAAAAGTTTCGATTGACTCAACGGAGTCAAGAAAGGGTTCAATTGGTCCCGAAGGACCAAGAAAGGTTCAGATTGACCACGGGGGCCAAAATTAGTGTGTTGGGTTTGTTTTATGTTTTTGAAAATAGAATGACGATTGTCCGAACGACGAGACATACGTCACGCATTCGTACAACCGGGGAAATGGAGAGCCATACGTCAAACCACCCCTTTTTCATTCAAGTTTATTGATGAAACTTAAGAAATCCCAAAGTTATCAAAACACTTGGTTTAAAGTTTTATGAAATGGACAAGTTTTGCACAAATTTGGAAAAGCGCACAAGTTCGGCTCAATTTAAGCTTGATTTTGAAAAGTGAACAAGTTCGGCTTAAGTTCACATTTGGTTTGAAAATCATGAACAAGGTTCTTGTTCAAGATTGGTTTTGAAAATGATGAACTTAGCTTATTGCTCAAGTTTGATTTTGAAAAGATTGGGAACATAACTTGTTTTATAAGTTATCCAAAAAGTGTTACCCGAACTTGCGAATTTTCCAATATTATGCAAAATCCTTGAACTGGTTTAAAAAAAATGAGTTTTAAAACTCCTAGGTTCTGAGCTCTTGGGCTAGAACCTAAAAAATTGGCCATTTGGGCACCTAAACTCAGATTCTGAGTTCTGTCATGGTCGCACTGCGACCATGGCTTCGCACTGCGAACAATGCGAATTTTTGAGTTCAGAAGCTGTTTCTGAACTTTTGTTCAGAAACAACTTCTGAACACACTCAGGACCTTTTAGGTGAGTGAAAAGCTTTGAGTTTTTGGGATGAAAAGGGCTGGACAAACCAGTTTTGATGTTTTGCAAACCTTGGGATTTCTTTGAAATTCAAAAGGGGTTTTTTAGAACCAAAAGGTTTTGAGCCAAAATTGCTATGCAGGCACAATTGATAATGAAAAACAAAAGCTTAGAAACTTACAGAGATCCTTAGCAAAGCTCCAGCTGCAGTGGATTTGAATTGGTTGAAGGTTCTCACAAAGGTTTTTGATATTGGTGATGAACTTTGAACTTGTAAGGCTTTGTGTTTGATTGGTTTTCTCTGGTTGTTTGGCTGAACTGAGTAGTGTTTCTTTTGCTCTTTGAATGCTGTATTTTCTGCTTTTCTTATGCTATGCAATTCTTTCTAATGCTCTTTTTTCCCCTTGCCTTGCATCTCTATTTATAGGCCAAAATGCAATCTCTAGTAATGATGGAAAATCCATAGGACCTAGCTGATTTATGGGCTAAATCCAGGCTATTTGGCTTTGCATTTAATGCTAATGGATAGAGGCAACTCTGCCTTGTGCCAAGGGTTAAGTCTTTGACTGATTTCAGCCACAAAATCAAAGGTTTTAGGATAGCAATGATGAAAAACATGGCTGAATTGCAATTGGCCAAACTTGGGGATCAATCCTTGCAATCTCAATGGTTGATCAATAAAAACGTGCACTGTGATGTGCAGAGATTGGGGGATGCAAAAGGCTATAAAATGGCTGGTGTGAGTGGGTGAAAAGTTGCTGCAAAACAGGGTAGGCACTCATGGCTTTTCCAAGTGAAAAATCCAGCTGGTTTGACTGGTTTTGGGGGAGCAAGCAGGAGGAAAGTCTTCAAGCAGGTGGCTGGCAACCTTGGGGTGGTTAACAGGTCACTTGGGAGGGACAAAAGCTGCCCAAGGGCAAGCCCACTGCTTGTCACATGCTAGGTTGGAAGAAAAAGCTTCCAACCTTGGCATTAATGGCAAGTCTCTCATTTCAGGTTTTGCTTGGCCCAATTAGCCATGAATGCTGATTAAAATAAATATGGAAATGATATGCAACAAAATTTGGAATTAAATCAAAGAAACCAGAAATCTGCAGAAAAATCGCAGACTTCGCAGTGCGAAGTGACCTTCGCAGTGCGAAGTCATCATTTTTGAAATGTTGACTTTTCTGTTGACTTTTGTTGACTTTGACTTTTTCTCCCTCTTTGATTTTTTTTGTTTTTTTTTGTTAAAAGGCTTAGTACAAAATTGGGGTACTACACACATGATATTTGTTAACCCAGTTCGGTGACAACCACACCTACATCTGGAGGCTACCAAGCTAGGAAGGAAATCCACTATGATAGTCCTAGTTCTAAGTTCTCAGCAAACTCCCAGTTTACAACTTATCACCTAGCTACTACCCGTATTGATTTCAACCTAGGAACTCCTAGACCTGAGATCCCATCTCACTTCCCTCAGTCAATCACTGCCCCAGTGATATCAAACTCTAATAACAAACAACGTAGGAGACACACTCCAAAAACATAAACAGTCACTTTTGCTTAAAAGCTTAAAGTGATTACAACTCAATAAAACAAACCAACTCTAAACAATTGAGTGGCGTACAGAAACAGAGCACAAAGCTCACAATGAACAGACTCAAAACCTAATAAAACTCTATCAATACTTGCTTTGGTCTTGGTTGAGTTTCTTCAATAGCAGCGTCCTCTATTTATAGTCTTCAGCAGCAACAAATAAATGAACCGTATATTCTTCAAAGATATATTTCCAAAATTCTTTAGAAACATATAGAAGCAAATATTCTTCAGATATATATTTTCCAAAGATCTCTTTGAAAATATATTCACAAATAAAAGAAACCAATCTTCAGAAAATATCTCACGCAAATATTCTTCCTTCTAGAAACAAACGGAAGTACACGAAGCTTGGAGAACAAGAACATGAATTCTTCAATTAAATCTTCAACAGATCAGGTGAGAAAATTAACAGCTCCAAGGCACAAAAACAGAACACAGAAAACCAGCTTCTGAAGGTACTTCTGAATAAGTGCTTCTGAAGGTCTGCGTCTGAAAGTTCTGCGTCTGAACATTTCAGCTTCTGAAGGTTGCTTCTGAAGGTCAGCGTCTGAACAGTGCTTCTGAAGGTTCAGCTTCTGAATAGTGCTTCTGAACAACGCTTATGAAGTTTAGCTTCTGAAGACCCAACTTCTGAAGTTCAGCTTCTGAAGACGCACATATTGAGATTTCAGCTTCTGAAGACGTACTGCTTCTGAAGACGTACATTATTGCTTGTATATTTGATTTTAGCAAACATGAAGCCAACAACCAAATATCCAACAGTGTATCAGATGAAATAACTCATAGGCTAAGAGATGAGAAAATGATTCCTAAGTCAATTTTAATTAACTTATTTAAGGACTCAGAGCCTAATAACTATTAATCTTACTCCCTCTTTTGTCATCAACAAAAAAGATTTGAAATGAAAAAGAAAGAAAAACGTAATAATAATAATCAATAAACAACTTCAGACGCATGATTAATCAGAAGCACAAGAATAATTCAGAAGCATAAACAGTTAGACTTATAAAATTAATCAGAAATAAGGAGATATGTTCATAAACAAATAGAGAAAATGGTGTTCATTCTAAGGTTTGTTCTACTTCTGTAACATTTCCAATATTACACTGATTTTTGTGTTCATTAAGTCTTGCTTCTGGGCCATTTCAGCTTGAGTCTTGGCTAGCTCAGACTGTTGCTTCCGCATGTCATCTTGTTTCTGTGCCAACTCAGCTTGAGTATCAATGACTTCCTGAATCTTGGCTTCCAAAGCATCATGTTTCAGCTTCTGTTCCAGTAAGTCAGCTTGCAGGGTGTCCAGGATGTGAACTGTTGCAGGTTCTTCCAAGTCTAACCTTTTGACTACAACTTTCTCAGGTTTGACAAAGAACTTAGACATCCAGGAAGCTTGAAGTCCATACTTAACAACTTCAGGCACTTCAGTAGTAGCTTCCTTGAACTCTGAGTCTGACAGTTGTCTTGTCACATCCTTCTTCAGTTTAACTTCCTGCATACTCCTGACAACTTCCTTAAACCAGTTCTGTAATTATCGCGTCGAATTTCGGATATCAAACTATTGAGAAGCGTTGAATCACTAAATTTAAATCATGACTGAACTTTTAATTTTTCGGGGAAAAAAGGTAAAAGTTCGAAATTACCTTAAAGTTAGAGATTTTGGGTTCGGGAGTCGATTATGCGAGGGGAAGGTATTAGCACCCCTCACATCTGTTGTACTCAACGGGAACCTCCTAGTTAGCTAAGGCTAAAGTGTTTTTCTCGTTTTGCTTGCATGGTTGAATATATATTAAAAAGGGAAAAAGAAAATATGATAAAGGGGAAAAAGAAAGTTTTTTTTTAATAATGGGCTTGACAAGATGTGAATCTTGCTCCTACGTATCTCCCGGTGCGATGGTGAATTCAAAGCTTACGTAGTTCTTTGGTAGAAAAAGTTTGTATGTTGGTTGATTTTAATTATGAAAAAGATTTGATCGCGCCCGAGCGAAAAAGTTTGATTGAAAAGGAAACGTGGTCTACTATCGTTATTTGGATAGCTTAATAAAGACCGATAAAACGCTTTTTACCTACTACCGTTATGAGGGTAGCTTAAAAAGGGTAAAAAGGATTTGATTAAAAAGGGGATGGACTCGCACTCGGGCGCGAAAAAGGTTTGAAAACGCGCGAAGGCGTAAAAAGGTTTAAATGAATAAAGACGGACTCGCACTAGGGCGATGGTATCCATTTGAAAATGCGCAAAGGCGCGTAAAGGTTTAATTGACCACAAGGGCCAAGAAAAAGTTTAAAATGGTCACGGGGACCAAAGAAAGGTTGGATTGGTCACGAAGGACCAATAAAAGGGTTAAGTGCGTTGGACGCGTTGAAAATGGAATGACGATTGCCCGAACAATGAGACATACGTCAAGCATTCGTGCAACCGGGGAATGGAGAGACATACGTCAAACCATTCCTTTTTCATTCAAGTTTTTGTTTTGTTGAAACTCAAAGAAACCTCAAAGAGGGACAAAACACTTGGTTAAAAATTTAAAGAAAAGTTGTTGAAAATCATGAACAAATTTGTTGTTCAAGTTTATTGGAAATCATGAACATAGCTTGTTGCTTAAGTTATTGGAACTCAAGAACAAGTGTTATTCAAGTTTGAAAGACGAACAAATTCATGAAAATATGCATAAGTTTGGAAAATGCACAAGTTCGGCTCAAGTTTGAGTTTGGTTTTAAAAGGTGAGCAAGTTCGGCTCAAGTTCATGTTTTGATTGAAAATCATGAACAAAGTTGTTGTTCAAGTTTAGTTTTGAAAATAATGAACTTAGCTTATTGCTCAAGTTTGATTTTGAAAGTTTAATGAACGTAACTTGTTTCGCAAGTTACTCAAGATTTATTGCCCAAAACTTGTGAAGTTTCCAACATCATACAAAAACTTGGTATGGTTTGAACAAAAATGAGTTTTAACCCTCTTAGGTTCTGGATCATTAGTTAGAACCTTAAAAAATTGGCTTTTGGAAGCCTGAACTCAGGTTCTGAGTTCTGCAACTTTCGCAGAGCAACCTGAACTTGGCTCTGCGAACCCCAGTTCTGTCATGGTCGCAGAGCGACCATGACTTTGCTCTGCGAACTCTGCGAAAAAATTGAACTCAGAAACTGCTTCTGAACTTCTGTTCAGAAGCTGCTTCTGAGCAAGCTTCAGAACCTTGAGGGGATTAAAAAGCTTTGAAAATTTGGCAAGAAAAGGTTTGAAACAACTCAAATTGGTGTTTTGCAACTTTGAGATTCCTTTGAAGTTTCAAAAGGGGTTTTTTGTACAAAATGAGTTTAAACAAAATTAAAGATGCAAGTAGCAATGCAAAATGAAAGATAAGGATTTTAGCATACTTACAGAACTCCTAGCAATGCTTGTGTGGCAAGAGAATGGAGAAGGACTTGAAGGATTGTGATTTTGCAAAGGTTGGAATGTTGGAGGTTTATGGATGATAATAACACTAGTGTTTGGCTACTATCTCTCACTCTTTGTATGATGTTTTTGAAGGTTTGAATGCAGTGTATGAACTGTTTTTCTACTCTCAAAATGCTGTCATTCCAACTCTTTTGAACCCTTGTACATTGCATTCCTTTTATAGGCAAAAATGAAATCTATTGCAATGATGAAAATCCCTAGAACCAAGCTGTTTTGTGGGCTAAAAACCAGGCTATTTTGCTTTGCATTTAACGCAAAAGTGAAGAGGTGACATTGCCTTGCAATCTTGGTCAAGACTTTGCCAAATCCAGCCATTAATGCAGCTGATTTTTGATAGCAATGATGATGAAAAGTGAAAAAAACAGGGCTGGTTTGCAATTGGGCTGTCCCTTGGGATTTGTCCTTGTAATCTTGAGGGGTCAAGCAAGAAAAACGTGCACTGTGATGTACAGAGGTTGGGGGAAGCAAAAGGACGTGTGGGCTGGTGTGAGGAAGGAAGAAAAGCTGCTGAAACAGGGCAGCACTCATGGTGTTTGGGCAAGCAAAACCAGCTGTGTTTGACTGGTTTTGGGGGAGAAAGAAGGAAGGAAAACAAGCAAGCTGCTGGCTGGCAAGCTCGGGGTGAGTAGCAGGTCAATTGGGAGGGATAAGAGCTGCCCAAGGGCAGCCAACTTGCTTGGCTTGGAAGAAAAACCTTCTTACCTTGGCTTTAATGGCACATGCCTCAATTCTTGCTTGTTGGATCCAATCAGCCACAATTGATAACAATAATGACAATAATAACGATAGGTGATAATAATAACAACTATAAAGAAAACAAAAGAAAGATAAATCAAAGGAATTAAATTCTGCAAAAAAATCGCAGAGTTGGCAGAGCGATGAGTACTTTGCTCTCCGAACTCCCCCTTTTCTTTTTTTTTCTTTTCTTTTAAAATAAAAAACCAATAATAATAGTAATAATGAAAATAACAAAGATGGTAATGATGATAATAATAAAGGTGATAACAATAATAATGATGAAAAAGATAATAATATTAGTAATTAAAAATAATGATAATAATAAATAATAATAATAAAAAAACATTGATAAAAAGATAATAATAATATTATTAATGAAAAAGACAATAACAATAGTAATAATAATAATAATGATAATGATAATATTAATAAAAATGATAGTAATGCTAATTGTGATAAATATTAATAAATAAAAATCCAACAACAAAGATGAAATAATAAAAGGTAATAAAAGGTAAAAAGGAGAAATTGAAAATTATAATGAAATAATAAATAATAAAAAGATGATAAACAAAGAAAAAATATGAGTCAAAAATGGGGTATGACAGTAATGCTTCCTGCTGGGTTGCTATTGACAAGTCTTGAAGATCATCTAGAGTCTGATTTACTAGATTTCTCAAGTTTATCCATTTGTCAGCATAATTCACCAAATAGATAGCCTTGTTTCTGGATTCTACTAACTCCTCTAGACTCTCAAAGATGATTCTGCATACTTCTTGCAATACCAGGTTTGATGTAAGGGTTGGAGGTGGTCTAATGGTTATATGAGTTAAGGATGAAGGGATTTCTGTGACAACTGATGGAAGAGCTCATAAACAGGTTATGAGATCTCCTTAATTTGATTTGTGTTGTCATTAGAGGCTAGAAGCACAAGTGGTTAAGGTTTAGGTTTAGGTTCAGTTTCAAGCATGAGTGAGTCAGAAGCTTCAAACTGCGCTTCTGACTCAGGTTTGGTAAAGTTAAGGGGTTCAGCTATGAGGGGTTTGTCTTCTGATACTGAAGGTGCATCAGAGACAATGTTGGTTTGGATCGAGGGTTTAGAAATGGATACCGTCTGGAGTAGTTCACCACCTAGATGCTGACAGAGTGCATCTATGGAGGATGAACAGGTTTGAGAGGAGGAGAATTCTTGGGCAAGTTTCTGAAGATAGACCTTAGTGTTGGCTAATCCAAATTTGTCTTCAATAGCTTTCTTGCCAGAGGCTAATTCTTCTTCAGTCCTATAGCTCATTGGAATTATTAAAGGTGACTCATCAGGCATACATGTCTGCACTGGTGAGACATTTAATACTTCCTTAGAGTCTGGTAGGAAGTCAGAAGAATTTGGGTTGGGGGGTAGAAGAACAGATGCAGACATGTGTATTTTCTTGGATGGTTTGGTTAAGTCAGATGTTTGTTTTGGTTTGGGGGATGGCTTAAGATTAGAATAATGTTTGGAAAGGGGAACCTCATCATCATCATATGTTGAGGGGTCTAGGTTAATGGGATTGGCACAAGAAGTAGGGACAACAAAATTACCTTTGAGAGCTTCAGACTTACCAGCTTCTGAAACTCCAAACTCTATCTTTACTTCCTGAAGATGCTCGCCCGTTATCTTCTGAGCTTGCTCTAGATCTGCTGATGCTTTCTTCAGCTTCTCAATCAGATCTATTACCTTCTGAGCTTCCTCTATCTTTTTCCTTCTGACCAGCAAACCAACATCTTCCTCTTCTTCTTCTTCTTCTTCTTCTTTAGGTCGTACCACCAGCTTCCTCAAGACCCTCTTCTTTGGCTTCTGAGCCTTCTCAGACTCAGCAATTGCTTTTCTTTATACTTCCCCTCTGGTCTTAGTAGGAAGTATTTCTATTGGATCCAATTCAGCAGCTTCTGACTGGATCTTAGCAACAACCTTAGAAGTTTTCTGCTACTTTACTGGAGGATGAGGTTGAGGTTGAGCAGGTTCTGAAGCAAACTTCCTTTTCTTTACTGCCTTCTAAGGCTGATCAAGATGATCAGGTATCATCTACCAGGTAATAGCTATACCTGTTTCCCTGTAGTGTTCAACAATGAACTCAGCTAGTACTTCTGGATTGTCTTCTTTTGAGATGGGAG
Organism: Medicago ruthenica; assembly: GCA_018208015.1. Taxonomy (NCBI): domain Eukaryota; kingdom Viridiplantae; phylum Streptophyta; class Magnoliopsida; order Fabales; family Fabaceae; genus Medicago; species Medicago ruthenica. The sequence goes on from CM031371.1 coordinate 74,240,866, forward strand.
GGAAGTCATCCAAGTACTCAGACTGCTTCAGATTCATCTTCATGTCTTCATCAGAAGTGATGATTTCCTTTTTCTAAATAATCTTCATGCTTCCTAAGTTCACTCCAGAAATTACTTTCCCTCTGCAAGTGCCTAGTTCAGCATCAGGCCAAAATCCTACAAATTTCAGCTTTTCAACAAGCCTTCCTTGATGAAATATCTCAGAGAGGTGTCTAGCGTAGGGACCATTCTTATTTCCCTTCAGTCATTCCTTAATAGTTGCGTACATGTTTTTAAAAATATACTTGGCCATATCTATGGGGAATTTCTTTATGAGAAACATGAGGAAATGTCTGTGATCCCAAGACATGTAATCATTGCCTCCTTCCTTAGGTATGAAACAAGACAACATTATCTTATGAAGCACCATGTACTCCTTCCCCATCTCCTTTGTCTTTTCAAACTTTCTTCCCTCAAACAAAGTAGAATTGGAGTTCTGGCAGGAACTGGTTCTGAACTAAAAAACAGAGTCTAAGAAACAATAGTTCAGAAGCAAAAAATTAAACAGACATAAAGTAAAGGAACACAGTTATTTGTTAACCCAGTTCGGTGCAAACTTCACCTACATCTGGAGGATACCAATCCAGGAAGGAAATCCACTAAGTAGTATTAATTCTAAGACTCAAGACACAACCCCTGTTTTTCCAGCCTTATCACTTAATCACTACCCGTATAGACTTCTACCTAGGAACTCCTATATATAAGAACCCACTTACTTCCCAATCAAGTAATCACAACCCAGTGATTATCAGACACTTAAACAAACAAATACGAAGTCACACTTCAAAACATCAAAGTCACTTGTGCTTAAAAGCTTTAAGTGAATTACAACTCTATAACAAAAACAACCAACTCTAACAGATGAGTGGTACACAAAAACAGAGCAACAACTCACAGACTCAAAAAACACTAAGACTCTTTTCAATGACAACTTCTGGTTTTTCTCTGTCAAGTCTTCAATAGCAGCGTCCTCTTTATATAGGCTTCAGCAGCACACAATTCTGAACCAAATCTTCAAGGATATGTTTCCAGAATTCTTTTAGAAGCAAATATAAGCTCACAAAAAATTCACAAATATATTTTCCAAAGATTTCCTTGAAAATATATTCACAAATAATTGAATCAAATCTTCAGAACATATCTTGCGCAAAAAATACTTCCTTCTAGAAATGAAGCTTTGGATAAATCTTCAATTAAATCTTTAAAAGATACTGTGAGAGATTTAACAGAAAGAACGCAGAAATACAACTTCTGAAATGCAGCTTCTGAAGGTCAACAAAAGTCAACGTCTGAAGACAGCTTCTGAAGGTCGACAAAAGTCAACGTCTGAACAATGCGTCTGAAGACCAGTTCTGCGTCTGATGAACAGTACCAGCTTCTGAAGACCTTCGCAGAGCGCAGTGGCTTCGCAGAGAAAAGTTATCAGCTTCTGAAGTATTGTAGCTTCTGACCCAGCTTCTGAAGATGCACAAAATGAGATATTCAGCTTCTGAAGACGCAATGCTTGTACATTTTGATTTTACCAAACATATAGCCAACATTCAAATATCCAACAATCTCCCCCTTTGGCAAATTTTTGGCTAAAATCAAATTGTCCACAAAGACAAGTTCTTCACTCAACAAAAGTATTCAACCATGAAGAACTACACATATATAGCAGAGTCAACAGCGGAACAATTCAATCAATTTTACACAAAACACTCCCCCTGCAACATACAACAGCAGTTTCTGAGGTACAACTTCTCCCCCTGAAACACATCACTCAGGAACTCCCCCTAAAACAGACATTCAGGAACTACCCTTGAATTGTTGAACAACTTTTGAAACAGACACATATTTCTCCCCCTTTTTAGCCAAACAATGTTGACAAAATAACCAGCAAACACCAGGAGCAAGAAACAGAAGTAACAGAGCATAAGCACATCACAGAACAGCAAACAAAGAACCACATCACAACACCAGCATCAGGAACAGAACCATACAACATCCACACACAGAAGAACAAAACAAAGCTGCACAGTACAACACAATAGAAGACCAGAAGCACAAACAGAAATCCAAGACATCAGTCACAAACTTGACAGTCCTCAGACTCAGCATCAGAAGTTGCTTAGTCTTCATTAGACACAACATCAGATGCTGGTCAATTGATGTGTGCTTCAGGCACATTCAGAACCTTCTTCCCAACAATCTGTTTCTGAAGAACATCAATTCTCTTCTGAACACAGGACATGGTATCATGCTTAATAACATCTTCAGACTTACTATGATCCACTTCCTTTCCTTTTAGAGTTTTCTGAACAGGGACAGGAACCAAAACCTTGCTCCAGACTTTAGATGGTCCAGCAACAGAAATCTTCTTTGCTGCAGGAGTGGGCCTACTGTCAGCAGCAACAACCTTTCCTTTCCTATCTTTCAGATTCTGGGCAACACTTTCATATTTTGGTCTCCAAACCTTCTTGACCTTGCTTTTGTTCTCAGCTGGTTCCACTTTTCTGTGTTGAAAATGCTTGGGGTATCCATGCAGCTTGTAACAAAAAGGCTTAATGTGTCCCTTTTTACCACAGTGATGACATACCCAAGGATGAGAAGCCTTCTTGTCTTTAGATTCCTGAGGTTTGTTCTTAGGTTTGCTCATCAGTGGAACATAAGTATCAGCAGCAGGTATGAACCTCTTAGCAGGATTTTGCTGTTTGATGTTCAGATTCTTATCAACAAATCCTATGCCATTTGGTTTTCCTTGATTCTGATTCTCCAAAATCTCTTCCAGCACATCAGTAGCAAAGTTCATCATTCTAACTTGCTTCTTCATATGATCAAGTTAAGAATTCAGTTGAGTTACCTCATTATTGAGAACATAAATTTTCTCTAGATGTTCTCTTCTTTCAGACTGAAGTTGACTGATAGTTCACTTGTGTTCTTCCATCAGCTTGCACACTTCTTTAAATTGAACATACACCTTCTTGCAAAACTCAGCAGGATTTTCATAAGACAGTTCTTCATCACTGCATTCAGACTCTGATGAAGTTTCAGACTCTGATTGTTCTTCAGACTCTGACAGAGTTTTTGAACCCATAACTTCATCATCAATCATGCATCTTCCAGGAAAGGCAGCAACATGTCTGGCTGATTTATTCCCCACTTCTCCTTCTGAGTCATCTTCATCAGACCAAGACACAACCAAACTTTTCTTCTGTTTCTTGAGGTAAGTGGGACATTCTGACTTGACATGACCATATCCTTCACACTCATAACATTGAACTCCCTTTGATTGATTGCTCTTCTCATCAGTTCTTGTCTTCTGCTTCAGAAACTTCTTAAATTGTTTACTCAGCATCACAAGAGCTTCTGATGGGCTTTCATCATCCACACTTTCAGCATCTGCTACAAATGCAACACCTTTCCCCTTCTTATCAGTTTTGGCTATTTCAAAGTTCTGAAGGGATCCTATCAATTCTTCAACCTTCATGTTGGAGATGTCTTGTGCTTCTTCAATTACAGTCACCTTCATATCAAACCTCTTAGGTATGGATCTGAGGATCTTTCTCACAAGTTTCTCATCAGATACTCTTTCTCCAAGAGACTCAAATGAGTTGGCCATATCCAGAACATTCATGTAAAAATCCTGTATGTTCTCATCCTCCAACATTCTGAGATTTTCAAATTTGGTGGTGAGAAGCTGAAGTCTGGACAGTTTTACCTTAGATGTGCCTTCATGAGTAGTCTTGAGAATCTCCCATGCATCTTTAGCTATTGTGCACTGCTTGATCATTCTGAATATATTCTTGTCCACTCCATTGAATATAGCATTCAAGGCTTTGGAGTTTGCAAGAGATAAAACATCTTCATCATTGGACCAATCTTCTTCTGGTTTCAACACAGATGTCTTCTTTCCTTCTTTGTCCAGCACAACAGGATGTTCCCAACCTTTCAGAACAGCTTTCCAGGTCTTGCTATCAATAGATTTCAGGAAAGCACTCATACGAGATTTCCAATATTCATAGTTGGTCCCATCCAACAGAGGTGGCCTGTTAACAAATCCTCCTTCTTTGTCCATTCTTGCCAGAAACACCTTCCCTGGAGATCACCCAAATACAAGCAGGGTGCCTGCTCTGATGCCAATTGGAATTGTGGCAGGAACTGGTTCTGAACTAAAAAACAGAGTCTGAGAAACAATAGTTCAGAAGCAAAAAATTAAACAGACATAAAGTAAAGGAACACAGTTATTTGTTAACCCAGTTCGGTGTAAACTTCACCTACATCTGGAGGATACCAATCCAGGAAGGAAATCTACTAAGTAGTATTAATTCTAAGACTCAAGACACAACCCCTGTTTTTCCAGCCTTATCACTTAATCACTACCCGTATAGACTTCTACCTAGGAACTCCTAGATATATGAACCCACTTACTTCCCAATCAAGTAATCACAACCCAGTGATTATCAGACACTTAAACAAACAAATAGGAAGTCACACTTCAAAACATCAAAGTCACTTGTGCTTAAAAGCTTTAAGTGAATTACAACTCTATAACAAAAACAACCAACTCTAACAGATGAGTGGTACACAAAAACAGAACAACAGCTCACAGACTCAAAAAACACTAAGACTCTTTTCAATGACAACTTCTGGTTTTTCTTTGTCAAGTCTTCAATAGCAGCGTCCTCTTTATATAGGCTTCAGCAGCACACAATTCTGAACCAAATCTTCAAGGATATGTTTCCAGAATTCTTTTAGAAGCAAATAGAAGCTCACAAAAAATTCACAAATATATTTTCCAAAGATTTCCTTGAAAATATATTCACAAATAATTGAATCAAATCTTCAGAACATATCTTGCGCAAAAAATACTTCCTTCTAGAAATGAAGCTTTGGATAAATCTTCAATTAAATCTTCAAAAGATACTGTGAGAGATTTAACAGAAAGAACGCAGAAATACAGCTTCTGAAATGCAGCTTCTGAAGGTCAACAAAAGTCAACGTCTGAAGGCAGCTTCTGAAGGTCAACAAAAGTCAACGTCTGAACAGTGCGTCTGAAGACTAGTTCTGCGTCTGATGAACAGTACCAGCGTCTGAAGACCTTCGCAGAGCGCAGTGGCTTCGCAGAGCAAAGTTATCAGCTTCTGAAGTACTGTAGCTTCTGACCCAGCTTCTGAAGATGCACAAAATGAGATATTCAGCTTCTGAAGACGCAATGCTTGTACATTTTGATTTTACCAAACATGTAGCCAACATTCAAATATCCAACAAGTAGTCTGAATCTGTTCATCCCACTGACTCTTATTGTCAGTATTTGATAGAAACATTCCATGGTTTCTGGCACCAATGACCTTTGCTATAGTAGACTCTATGATGGTTCCTGATTGAATCTCAGTTTCAACAAAGTCCTTCAGACCCATCTGAGCTCTTGTTTTCCCTCTTAAACTCTTATTACCAGCAATCATCTGAAGCTCTTCTCTCCTAGTAGCTTCTGAGTCATAAAACTCACTTCTTACCCATAAGTCCTTTACTAGTTCTAGATAAGTAGGACCATTCAACATGTTGAAATACGAACTGCATTCTTGAAAGTCCACGTAATGCTGAATGTTGCAGTCGTTGATTTCCAAAGATCTGAAATCCACTGCACTTTCTACGAACACCTTTAAATCATCCTTATTGATGAAAAGGGTTTTAGGTTTGATGAAAGAAGCAGCACCAGAATCGATTTCCATAGCAGACGTAGAAGTTCCAGCCATTCTGAAGTTTAGGGTTCTAGGGTTTTGTTTTAGAAAATGGAAGGTTTTTCAGAGAAGTTTGAAAAAGATTGAACGTGTAGGTAGTGAGTAGTGAATGTGTGTTAGTGACAAAGTGTTTTTGTTAAAATGTTCAGATTCAAAACAAAAAAGTAATAACACACAGACATGCATTAATGGCAAAAGAGGGCGCGTAGACTAGTTTCAAAGCATTAACATCATTGCCCTTTTAGTTATTACCCAACAGTTACTAACCACGTTGGACAACTTTTCAGACTCACTGTTTTATTAGTGGGACACATGTCAATATGGTCATTACTAATAAAATCTATCAGAAGCAAATAATCCAGACTCTGGTCTTCAGACTCTAATGACTTTCAGACGCTGATGTTTTCTTCAGACTCTTAGCAAGGAGTTTCTGATGAAACTTAGCTTATGGATTTCTTCAGGATCTGAATTCCCATTCAGAGGCAAGCATTAATCAGAGATATAGTGCATGTTCAAATTCTTTTTAATAAAATCAAATCTTTCCTCAGTTAAGGGTTTTGTAAATATATTAGCCCACTGATGATCAGTATCAATGAATTGAATATCCAAAACACCTTTCTGAACATAATCTCTTATAAAATGATGTTTAATCTCAATATGCTTAGCTATTGAATGTAGAATTGTATTCTTTGACAAACAAATATCGGTAGTATTATCACAAAAGATAGGAATGCTGTTTTCATGAATCTGATAATCTTCCAACTGATGTTTCATCCAGAGTAGTTGTGTGCAACAACTAGCAGCTGAAATGTATTCTTCTTCTGATGTGGACAATGCAATAGTTGATTGTCTTTTATTGGCCCAAGATATCAGATTCTCACCAAGAAATTGACAATTTCCACAAGTTGATTTTCTTTCAATCCTAGCACCAGCATAATCAGTATAACAGAATCCAACCAACTTATAATCTAAGGGTTTCTTATAAAGAAGTCCAAGATTAGTTGTTCCTTTTAGATAACTGAAGATTCTCTTAACAGTAGTTAAATGAGATTCTCTAGGATCTGATTGGAATCTTGCACATAAGCATACACTGAATAAAATATATGGTCTAGAGGCTGTTAAGTATAACAAGGAACCTATCATACTTCTGTACAACTTCTGATCTACCTTTGTGCCAGTGTCTTCTTTGCTTAAGGTGCAGGTAGGATGCATTGAAGTAGTCATTGCTTTACAATCTTCAAGATTGAACTTCTTCAGAAACTCCTTTGTGTATTTTGACTGATGTACATATACTCCATCTTTGCATTGGTTGATTTGAATTCCAAGAAAGAACTTCAATTCTCCCATCATGCTCATTTCAAATTCATCCTGAATTAACTTAGAGAATTCCTTGCAAAGAGTGGCATTAGTAGAACCAAAAATTATGTCATCAACATGAATCTGAACAATTAAGATGGCTTTCTTAAGTGTTTTTCTGAACAGTGTAGTGTCAACTTGTCCTCTTACAAATCATTTTAAGTAAGAAATTACTTAGTCTTTCATACCAAGCTCTGGGAGCTTGTTTGAGACCATAATGATTTCTTAAGTTTAAAAACATAATCTGGATGTTTCAGATCTTCAAAACCAGGAGGTTGCTTGACATACACTTCTTCAGAAATAACACCATTAAGAAAAGCACTCTTAACATCCATTTGATATAATGTGATGCCATGATTTACAGCATAAGAAAGAAGTAACCTGATTGCTTCCAATCTTGCAACTGGAGCAAAAGTTTCAGTATAGTCAATTTCTTCTTGTTGACTGTACCCTTGAGTCACAAGCCTTGCTTTGTTCCTTACAACTTCACCTTGTTCATTTAGCTTGTTTTTGAACACCCATTTTGTTCCAATAATGTTCTTCTGAGGTGCTCTTGCAACCAGATCCCAGTCTTCATTTCTTTGAAACTGATTTAGCTCTTCTTGCATTGCAATTATCCATCCATCATCTGATAATGCTACATCAACAGAGGTAGGTTCAATCATTGACATTAGACCCAACAAAGAATGTTCTTGTCAGAAAGATGATATGGTCTTTCTTGGACTATCCTTGTTTCAAATGATTAACTCTTCTGGATGTGAAGACTTATAATTGAAAAAGCTTTTGGATTTAGTTGCATTGTTAGACTCATCAGCAATTTCTTTAGAAGCTTCTTGATCTAAATTAGCTTCTGGAGATGTATCAGTTTCTGGAAGGATGTCAGCTTCTAGAGGGTTATCAGCTTCTGAACTTTCATCAGACTTTGGATTCTGACTAGGTTCTGAAGCATCTTCTGATAACTGAATATCTGCAAAACTTTCAACTAGCTCTGATATTTTACTATCAGGCTTTTTGTCATCAAATCTGATGTGCATTGATTCTTCAACAACATGCGTTTCAGAATTGTACACTCTGTATGCCTTGGATATTTCAAAGTAACCTAAAAAGATTCCCCTTTGAGCCTTGGCATCAAATTTCTTTAGATATACTTTGTTGTTCAGAATATAACATGTACATCCAAACTGATGAAAGTAAGAGATGCTAGGCTTTCTTCCTTTGAATAATTCATATGTTGTTTTGTTCAGGATTGGTCTAATATAGATCCTGTTCTGAACATAACATGTTGTGTTTACAGCTTCTGCCCAAAAGTACTTAGCCATGTTAGTTTCATGAAGCACGGTTCTGGCCATTTCATGCAAAGTTCTGTTGTTTCTCTCTACAACTCCATTTTGTTGCGGGGTTCTAGGAGAAGAGAACTCATGGATGATTCCATGTTTTTCACAAAAATTTTCAAATGGCTCATTTTCAAATTCTCCACCATGATCACTTCTGACTTTTAAAATTTTCATTTCTTTTTCAGATTGTACTTGAGTGCAGAAGTTGCTAAACACATCATATGACTCATCTTTAGATCTTAGGAATTTGACCCAAGTCCACCTGTTGTAATCATCAACAATAACCAGTCCATACTTCTTCCCATTGATTGATGTTGTACCAACTGGTCCAAACAGATCAATGTGAAGTAGTTCTAAGGGTCTAGAATAGAAACAATGTCTTTTAATTTAAAAGAAGTTTTTACAATCTTTCCCTTCTGGCATGCACCACACAGTGCATCTGAGTGATAATTAATGTCTGGTAGGCCTCTGACAAGTTGTAACTTGCTAAGCTTAGAGATTAATCTCCAGTTAGCATGTCCCAACCTTCTGTGCCACAACCATTTCTCATCACTCACAGATAGAAGGCAAACTACCTTCTGATTAACCAGTTCTGAAAAATTTATTTTGTAGATATTGTTCTTTCTTTTCCCTTTGAACACTACAAACTTGTCATCTTTGTTGATTATTGTGCAGTGGTTCTTATAAAACATTACTTTATAACCACTATCACAAAATTGACTGATGCTAAGTAGGTTATGTCTGAATCCATTTACAAACCAAACATTATTAATAGAAATAGAGGAGTTACCAATAGTTCTCATACCAATGATCTTGCCTTTCTGGTTTCCTCCAAAACCCACATTTCCTCCCTCCTTCATGGTCAGGGTTTGGAACATAGACTTGTTGCCTGTCATATGTTGCGAGCAGCCACTGTCTAGGTACTAGGAACTTTGCTTTTATGTTCCTCTTAAGCATATTTGCAGCAGAAACAATTTCCGACTTAGGTACCCATATCTTTATGGGTCCTCTTGGGTTAGTTCTGAAAGGTTTAGTCTTTTGTTGCACCTTGTGTTTGGAGTTATAAGACTCACACTTGTTCGGATACCTTGGATATGAATATTTTGATCTTGAATAAGTCTTAGTCTCAGACACTGAGTTCTTCAGAACCTGAGCTTTCATTGTTCTTGACTGTCGCGGTGATTTTCGGATATCAAGCTATTGATTAGCATTGACTCGCATTTTTAGTTTCACCACCGATCTTTTATTTTTCCGAGGAAAAGGGAGAAAGTTCGAAAAAACCCTATTTTTATGAGATCAAAGGTCCGGGGGTTGGTTACGCAAAGGGAAGGTGTTAGCACCCCTAACGTCTATAGTATTCTATAGGAACCTCTTGTTTTTAATTATCTTTATGCAAAAATTTATTTGTTTTGTAAATAAATGCTAAAGTGTGAGAAAGGTTTAAAGTGATGAGTTTAAAAGAAAAGAAAATGTTTTTGTTTTTTATTGATTTTTGTTTGGTTGGTTTGGAAGGACAAGGTCCTTTGCCTACATACCCAAATGGGATCAAAACCGATGTAGTTCGAAAAAAAACTTAGTGATTTGTTATGATTGATTTTAAAGTTTGAAAAAAGTTTCGAGAAAGATAGGAGGCCGTAAAGGCAAAGAAGGATAAAAAGAAAGTGAGTTTGATTGATTTTAATTTGAAAAAAAGGTTTGAAATAATTAAAATTGATTGAAATTGTTTATGAAGAAAAAGTAGGAATTACTTGACTTGAAAATGAAATTTGATTGAGAAAAGATTTTTTTGCTTTTTGTTATTTGAAATGTTTTTGATTTTTGATTAAGTTAATTAACAAAACTAAAAAACTAAGTGATAGTCGAAGAAAAAAAACTAAGCGCGAGGGTTTTCTCACAATGACATTGAATCAAAGCGAGATCCCCTTTTCCTCGGATACGCTCGTTACTTTTATCGTTTTAAACATAAAGCGGAATAAATAAATGTGTGTGTCGGTGCAATATTCTCATTTCTATTTTACATTGGACCTAGATACATTCTAATTGGCAATAAAATAAATGACAAAAATAATAAAATTGCATTAAAGTAGATATGCTAAAAAGAAATAAAAAATGTATGAAATGCAAAACAATAAATAAATATGGTGCATAAAGTAAATAAAGAAAATAAAAATGCAAGACATAAAATAAATATGATGCTAAAAATAAAATAAAAATGCAAGACATAAAATAAATATGATGCTAAAAATAAAAATATGCAAAACATAAAATAAATATGATGCTAAAAATAAAAATTGCAAAACATAAAATAAATATGATGCTAAAAATAAAAATGATAAAATAAAAACGCAAGACAAAAATAAATATGATACTAGAAAATAAAAATGCAAGGCATAAAATTAAATATGGTGCTGGAAGATAAATAAAGAAAAATAAAAAAAATGCAAGGCACAAAATTAAATATGATGCGTAAATAAATATAAACAAAATAAAATAAAAATGCGAGACAAAAAAAATAAAAAATAAAAAAATAAATATGATACTGGAAAATAAAAATGCAAGGCATAAAATAAATATGGAACCTAAAATAAAAATGCAAGACATAAAAAAATAAATATGAGGCATAAAATAAAATGCAAGACATGAAAAATAAATGAGACATAAAATAAATAAAATAATAAAAAAATAAAAATAAAAATAAAAAATAAAAAAAAGATGCATGATAAGCTAAATATTAAAGGCATTAAAAAAAAATGCATGAAGCTAAATAACTAGGAAAAACAAATAACTAAGAAAGAAATAAAAAGAAAAAAAAGGAAAGAAAAGAAGAGGGGGGCGCAGGAGGGAAAGGAGAGGTGGAGATAGCAGAAAAGGAGAAGATCAGAATGAAGAGGAGATGGGCCGCGCGGGCTTAGCAGCTTGGGCCTGGCTTGGATTTGTATAAAACAGAATTTTCTAAAAAAACAATCACTTTCTCCTCTTCCCCTCTCTCTTCTTTCTCTAACTAGAAAACAGCTCTCCCTTCTCTCTTCTCTAATACACGGCCGGAACTGTTCACCGGTGCGGTGGCTGGCCGGCCATGGGTGGCGGCGCCGCCGCACCGGAGGTAGAATCTTCTCCTTTTTTAAAACAAATTACATATTCCGAAACCCTTTTTTCCCTAGTTTTCGAATCCACAATTATTTTTCTCAAAATCTTTCTTATATTTTCTAGATCTAAACTTTTTTAGAAAAAAAATCTACCTTTGTGATTCTGTTTTTGGTTTTAGATTGCTATTGTTGGCTCGGCTTTCCGTGGGTGGTGAAAGGAGGCACGGTTGAGTTAGTGGTGGGTGTGAGCGCGGTTGTGTGGTGGTTCTGTTGTGGTGGCCGCGGCTTTTGTGTTGGCCGTGAGCTTGGGTCGTTTGGGTGGTGTGTTGTGGCCTGTTGGCGTGTGTGTATGGGTGAGAGGGAGAGGGCTGGCCGTGAGTTGTTGGTGAGGGAGGGTGGACTTGGTTTTGTGATTTTGTGAGTGGAGAAGAGGAAAAAAAAATTAGGGTTTTCTGGATGATTTTTTTGGTGGCCGAAATTACTGTTTGTTTTTTCACTGTTGTTGTCTCGAACACTGTGCATTAACTGCACTATTTAAAGGACCCAGAAACTAGGGTTTGATGAAAAATCTGGACAAAATTGCCCCTGGACTGGGCCTGGACTGTGGACTGAAAACTGGATAAAAACTGAGAAAAAATAAACACCAACAGTACAATAAAAAATAGTAATAATAAAAAAACGAAAATAAATAAATAAATAAAAAAAACAGAAACACTAATAAAAAAAGAAATTAAGAAAAGAACAAAATAAATAATAAAAAGAAAAAAAAAAAATAACTAATAATAATAACAAAATAAATAAATAAAACGGTCGCCTTCGGAACAAAAATGAGGTATTTTAAAATACCTCCCTGCCGAAATTTCGTCTGAAACGACGAAAATTTCTGGCTTAAAAGACGAGGGAAACGAATTGAACACGGGTCAAAAATGGGGTATGACAGATGCCCCTATTTAAGTTTCTTCGTTACGGAGATTTAAAAATGAAATTTTAAATCGACGGGTCGAAGAGACTTAAATACAGAATACACCATTTTTGACCAATTTCGACTGCAAAATGCTATGCAAGCAATGCTATGCATGTGATGCTATGCACGTGATGTTGTGCACGCAATGTCGTGAGTGCTCGCGATGCGAGTATGAATGCAAGACGACGAGGATAGCTCGACTGGGGATAACAAAACAAAAGGATACCCGAGTCTGTTAAAAGAAACGGGGTCCGACTCCACTGGGGATAGCATGGTTTCACTGGGGATACATGTCAGCTGTTCGGGTTAATGTCGAACTGCCATTGACAACAAGAAACAAAGGTAAATGCCAGCTGTTCGGGTTGTTGCCGAACTTGCCACTGACGACATGATAAAAGGATAAATGTCAGCTGTTCGGGTTGTTGCCGAACTTGCCACTGACGACATGATAAAAGATAATTGTCAGCTGTTCGGATGATGCCGAACTTGCCACTGACGACATGATAAAAGGATAAATGTCAGCTGTTCGGGTTGTTACCGAACTTGCCACTGACGACATGATAAAAGGATAAACGTCAGCTGTTCGGGTTGTTGCCGAACTTGCCACTGACGACATGATAAAAGGATAAACGTCAGCTGTTCGGGTTGTTGCCGAACTTGCCACTGACGAGATGATAAAAGGATAAATGTCAGCTGTTCGGGTTGTTACCGAACTTGCCACTGACGACATGATAAAAGGATAAATGTCAGCTGTTCGGGTTGTTGCCGAACTTGCCACTGACGACATGATAAAAGGGTAAATGTCAGCTGTTCGGATGATGCCGAACTCGCCACTGACGACAAAAACTGGATAAGAAGATACAAGCTGTTCATTAAAGAACTGCCACTTGGCGAAAAGAGGGTGACATCTCTGGACCAAACACACTGGGGATGACACTTGGGGGGAGACGGTTCATGATTGATTGGCATGAAAAGACGATTAAAGCAAGACTCAAGGTGGTTAATGCAACCATGTATAAATGATGTTGCCTATATGTTGTATATACATGAACGTGTATATGCATGAATGTATGAATGCATGAATGACGACACAAATTTGTATGACTGGATAGAGGATTGAATTATGTGACTGGATGACTGATTAACTTGTGATTGTATGAAGGATTGACTTGAATGACTGACTTTATAATTGTATGAATGATTGACTTATATGATTGTATGAAGGATTGACTTATATGACTGTATGAAGGATTGGCTTGCATGATTGTAAGACTGATAAACTTGATGAGACAAGATTGGACAGGTGAGAGGGAAAGTGACCCGACGTCACATCACAAGCACCCGACAATCTTCAATGGGAATGATGCCACTGGGGGCGTATCAAAACAGTGATGGGGTAAAGCCCGGCATATACAATAACTGATGAGGAGTAAACACTTCTTGGGGGGAAGCGTGTCAATCCGAAACCATGGTAGAAGAACTGGTGCTTCTGTGGTCATGCTTATTTTTGTTTTGCTTTTTTGAATCCCTAATTTTTGCCTGGACCGCCCTCTCGGGTTTTCGACCCACCGGGAATATATTCTTTTGTATGTCCCTAATTTTTGCCTGGACCGCCCTTTCGGGTTTTCGATCCACCGGGACGCTCATTTTTGCCTAAGCCGCCCTTTCGGGTTTTCGACTTACCGAGCTCTTTCTTTTTCTTTTTTTTCTTTTTTGATTTTTTTCTATATTTTTTGTATTTGACCAAGTTAAATCTGCGGAGTTTGCTCGTTCCTGAAATGGATGTTGATATGCACCTTACTTATTCATGAGTATGAAGAAAACGCAATTGTTTGTTTACACTTTTCAAAAGGCATGAAGAAGATTTTATTATTTAAAAAAAACTTTACTTTCAAGTATTGCTATCAATAATAGAAGGATTTTTTTGAAAAATAGAATAAATGAGACTTCCAAACAAAAGGCACAAGCTCAAATTTATTTAATAGAGTGGTGACCCGCCAATGGCATGGCTCCACGGATCTTAAAAAGTTTGGAAAATGGTAAATATAAGGGGAAGGTACATTGAACACAATAGCCGCTATTCTCCCTGACAACTTTGAATTTCACTGTTTAGATGCTTCAGATTCAGAGTTCCTTTGACAGCTAATGTGCCCCGAGTGAGTCATGGCTAACCCGATGCAGTTACTTTGTCTTTTGTTCCTTAATTTTTGCATAGATCGCCCTTTCGGGTTTTCGACCTATCAGGATGACTGTTTTTTTCTGTTTTATGTCTCTAATTTTTGCCTGGACCGCCCTTTCGGGTTTTCAGCCCACCGAGACGCTCATTTTTGCCTAAGCCGCCCTTTCGGGTTTTCGACTTACCGAGCTGTTCTTTTTATTTTTTAGACAAAGTATTTCTTGACTGCATCGGTGTTTACAGGACGGGGAAGCTCATCACCATCCATGGTTGTGAGAATCATTGCACCACCGGAGAAAACTCTCTTGACAACATACGGGCCTTCGTAGTTAGGAGTCCACTTGCCCCTGGAGTCGGGCTGGAATGATAAGATCCTTTTGAGCACAAGATCTCCTTCTTTGAATTCACGGGGACGAACTTTCTTGTCAAAAGCTTGCTTCATCCTCTGTTGATATAACTGTCCATGGCACAAGGCCGCCATGCGTTTTTCTTCGATTAAATTCAACTGATCATATCTGCTTCGACACCATTCAGCCTCGGATAACTCAGCTTCCATCAGGACTCTCATTGATGGGATCTCGACCTCTACGGGAAGAACTGCTTCCATGCCATATACCAAAGAGAAAGGGGTTGCCCCTGTTGAAGTGCGTACGGAGGTACGATACCCGTGCAAAGCATACGGTAACATTTCATGCCAGTCCTTGTAGGTGACTACCATCTTCTGCACTATCTTCTTGATGTTCTTGTTTGCAGCTTCAACTGCGCCATTCATTTGAGGCCTGTAAGGAGAGGAATTATGATGTTCAATCTTGAACTCTTCGCACAACTCTTTCATCATCTTGTTGTTCAGATTAGTCCCATTGTCTGTGATGATTCTATTAGGCACACCGTAGCGGCAAATGATATGATTCTTGATAAAACGGATCACCACTTGCTTGGTCACATTGGCGTACGATGCAGCTTCGACCCACTTGGTGAAGTAATCAATCGCCACTAGAATGAAACGATGCCCATTTGAAGCTTTGGGTTCAATCCTGCCAATCATGTCGATGCCCCACATGGAGAAGGGCCAAGGAGACAAAAGAACATTCAGAGCAGTTGGTGGTACATGAATTCTGTCAGCATAAATCTGGCATTTGTGGCACTTCCTGGCATGCTTGCAACAGTCTGTCTCCATTGTCATCCAGTAATAACCTGCTCTCAACAACTTCCTAGCCATTGCATGTCCATTGGAGTGAGTTCCAAAGGAGCCTTCATGAATCTCATGCATCAAAAGTTCTGCTTCTTGCTGGTCTACGCACCTGAGTAGTACCATGTCGAAGTTCCTTTTGTATAAAACATCACCGTTCAAAAAGAAGTTACCAGACAATCTTCTCAATGTTCTCTTGTCCTTGTTGGATGCTCCGGGTGGATATTCCTGACTCTGGAGGAAACACTTGATATCATGAAACCATCGCTTATCATCCACAACTTCTTCGACTGCGAACACATGAGCGGGTCTCTCGAGGCGCTGAATTCTGATTGTTGGCAAATTGTTCCGATGACTCACTTCATACATGGAGGATAAAGTTGCTAACGCATCTGCCATCTGGTTCTCATCACGAGGGATGTGGTGAAGCTCCACCTTGTTGAAGAAAGTTAACAACCGCCTTGCATAGTCCTTGTAAGGAACCAAGCCGGGGTGGCGAGTTTCCCATTCTCCTTTGATTTGGTTGATTACGAGTGCTGAATCCCCGTAGATATCAAGGTTTTTGATTCTCAAGTCGATGGCTTCTTCAATGCCCAGGATACATGCTTCATACTCTGCCATATTGTTGGTGCAATCAAACTGTAACCTTGCAGCGAAAGGGAGATGATTACCTTCAGGAGTGATAATAACTGCCCCGATTCCGTTGCCAAAGACATTCACTGCTCCATCAAAAATCAAACCCCATCTAGATTCGGGATCTGGACCTTCCCCAAGCAATGGTTCATCGCAATCCTTCATCTTCAAGTACATAATCTCTTCATCAGGAAAGTCAAACTTGATGGATTGATAATCCTCAATCGGTTGATGAGCCAAATGGTCGGCAATGATGCTGGCTTTGATGGCCTTCTGAGTGCGGTATTCAATGTTATATTCTGACAACAACATTTGCCAACGAGCAATTCTCCCTGTTAAAGCGGGCTTCTCAAAGATGTACTTGATTGGATCCATCTTGGATATCAACCAAGTGGTATGATTAAGCATGTAATGACGAAGACGCTTGGCGGCCCAAGCTAGTGCGCAACAGGTCTTCTCAAGTAGGGAGTATCGAGACTCGCAATCTGTAAATTTCTTGCTCAGGTAGTAAATAGCATGCTCCTTCCTACCGGTCTCATCCTGCTGCCCGAGTACACAACCCATGGAGTCTTCCAACACCGTCAGGTACATAATCAGAGGTCTTCCTTCAACTGGAGGGATAAGGATTGGAGGTTCCAGCAAGTAATTCTTGATGCTGTCGAAGGCCTTCTGGCAGTCTTCTGTCCACACTATCTCTTGGTTCTTGCGAAGCAATTTGAAAATAGGTCCACATGTGGCTGTCATATGAGATATGAATCTGGAGATATAGTTCAACCGTCCCAGAAATCCTCTCACTTGTTTCTCGGTTTGTGGAGCAGGCATTTCTCTGATGGCTTTGACTTTATCGGGATCTACTTCAATACCTTTCTGACTAACGATGAAACCTAGGAGTTTTCCAGATCTCACACCGAATGTACACTTGTTAGGATTCAGGCGAAGCCGATACTTTCTCAATCGTTGGAACATCTTCAACAAATACTCGACATGCTCCCCTTCAGTACCTGATTTGACAATCATGTCATCGACGTAAACCTCAATTTCTTTGTGCATCATGTCATGGAAGAGAGTGGTCATGCCTCTTTGGTAGGTAGCACCCGCATTCGTCAACCCAAAAGGCATCACTTGATAACAGAAAGTACCCCAAGGCGTAATAAAAGACGTCTTTTCTCTGTCTTCCACTGCCATTTTGATCTGATTGTACCCAGAGAAACCGTCCATGAAGGAGAAAACTTTGGACTTAGCAGTGCTGTCAACCAATACATCGATGTGGGGTAGCGGGAAATCATCCTTTGGACTAGCTTTGTTCAAATCTCTATAATCAACACACATCCTGACCTTACCATCTTTTTTGGGAACGGGCACTATGTTGGCCAACCATTGAGGATATTCCGATGTGATAAGAAAACCTGCATTAATCTGCTTTTGCACTTCCTCCTTGATCTTAAGGGCCATATCAGGGCGAGTTCTTCTCAGCTTCTGCTTGATTGGAGGACATTCAGGCTTCAAAGGTAAACGATGTTCCACGATCTCAGGGTCCAACCCTGGCATATCTTGATATGACCATGCAAAGACATCTACATATTCTTTGAGAAGCTCAACCATTCTCTCTTTGACAGACGCATCCAACAATGCCCCAATCTTGACCTCCTTCTTGTCCTCCTCAGAACCCAAGTTAATAACCTCCACTGCTTCCTCGTGAGGCTGAATGGCTTTTCTCTCCTGTTCTAATAATCGTATAATCTCGTCAGGAACCCCTTCATCATCCTCCTCTTCAGCTTCATAAACGGGAGACTCAAAATTGGGAGGAAGCATAGGGTCACGGTGTTCAACGGGCTTATTGATGTTTAGTCTGCACATGATTGATGATTGATTTCTTAGCAAATGAGTGAAAGATGCAGACCTTTTTTTTTAAAATCGATCGAAAATAAAATAAAACGTTTTTTTTTGTTTTTTGTGTTACCATTTTTTCAGAAAAAGCAGTAAAATAAAAATAAACGTTGTGGAAGAAAACGACGACTTTTCATTGATAGCGATAACTTGAAATCAAAGTTGAGCCCTACATGACTTCACTTTCGTCTTGGGCGAGACGAAAGGATTTTTGGAAAGAAAGTAAATCAAACAAACACATTACTTAGACACATGGATGGCAAGAGGCACGTCAACAGCATTCCAATTGCGGGCAGAGCTTTCTGGCGTCACAAACACAGGTGCCACCTCCTCCGGATCATTCCCCAGGATAGCATTGGTTTCCGGCGGGGCTTGAATAAACCCAGCGCTATTGAACGTGACGTTGGTGGGCTCCAAGCCAATGTTGGCCTTAGAGACACTTGTTGATGACGCAAAACCCAAACCTTCTCGGTTCATGTTCCTGGGTATCTGTACTAGTTTTCCCCATCTTCCTGCAGTTCCTTCCTTCAGAACCTTCTCCGCATCTTTCAAAGATGCCATGGATTCCTTGCCTGAACTCTCGCCTTCTATAGAAAGTCCTTGGAAAGACGTTCCATCTATCTCATCTGCACTGATGAAAGAAAAAGCCGACAAATGGCTCACTAGCAACGCTTCTTCACCATTCACAGTGATCAGCTTCCCATTCCGCACAAACTTCAACTTTTGGTGGAGCGTGGATGTGACTGCCCCTGCTTCATGAATCCAAGGTCTCCCCAACAAGCAACTGTAAGAGGCTTGAATGTCCATGACTTGGAAAGGTATCTGGAAAACCTGGGGTCCAATAGTAATAGGCAATACTATCTCCCCCATCACTGACTTTCTCGATCCGTCAAACGCCTTCACAATAACTCCACTGTACCTCAAAGGTGCACCTTGGTATGACAACTTATCGAGTGTAGTTTTTGCCATCACATTCAAAGACGACCCGGTGTCCACCAACACATTAGACAGAGCGTCCGTCCCGCAGTTAACAGAGATATGCAAGGCTAGGTTATGATCTCTTCCAGCTTCTGGGAGCTCTTCATCACTAAATCCCAGGTTGTTGCAAGCGGTTATGTTGCCAACTATCCCTCCAAACTGGCTAGTAGTCACGTCATGGTCAACATAGGCTTGGCTTAGCACTTTCATCAATGCCTCTCTGTGAGTATCAGAATGCAATAACAAGGATAATATTGAGATTTTTGAAGGTGTCTGCAACAGTTGGTCGATGATCTTGTAATCACTTTTCTTTATTAATTTCAGCACTTCATCTGATTCTGAACATTCACCCCCGCTAGCTGGCACTGGATCAATGACTGGAGTGTTGACCTTCTCTTGCACTATGGTCGGAAGAATGCGCCCACTTCTCAATACTTTGCTACTGTCTGCAATGTTGCTAACAGATGACAGAGGAGGTATAGGGGACTCTTGTCCATCGTCCAGGATAGTTGCATTGTACCTGTATGGAACCGCCTTCAATGATGCGTACGGTAAGGCTCCCGGTAAACAGATCACCAAGGGAGTAACAGCAGCATTCTCTTGATTACCAAGGGTTAATTCTAACTGTTCTGGGATGTGAAATTCGGGCGTTATCACACAAACATTCTCACTTTTTCTCGTCACAGACAACTCCTTGCGGTCCAACAAGCCTTGGATGTCATCCTGTACTTGCGCACATCCTCGGGTATCCACAGAGCAAACCTTACACTTCATATGATCATGTTCGAACAAACCTGCTTTACACATTCTTGTGTGCATCGGGACTAGAGGTGTCCTGATGTCTTGAACATTGAAGATAGAGTAACCTTCTTGGCCATCTTCGACCATATTAACAGAGGACCCATGGTTAGGTAAGGGATTGGCCTGGACATTGGGACTTGGGTCGGAATCTTTAAAGGTCAGAAGCTTCGCCCGGATTAGCCTTTGGACCTCGGTTTTAAGAGCAAGGTAATGCTCAACATCGTGCCCAGGTGCTCCTTGGTGAAAGGCGCAAGTCAAGTCGTGCCGGTACCAAGGAGGTAAGATATCCGGTGTACGGGGTGGTGCCCTGACCTGGACAAGGTTTTTTGTGAGTAATGCAGGGAGCAGGTCAGCATATTTCATCGGAATTGGATCAAATGTTGTTCTTTGGCGGTTTTGTTGGTTATATGGTTGTTGAGGGGTTTGTGGGCGATTTTGTTGTTGAGGGTATGATGATTGTGGGTGAAGCTGTTGGAAATTTTGTGGGTAATTTTGTGGGTAATGGGAGGATGGTCTTTGAGGTATTTGGAAATTTTGCGTTACGGGTGATGAAACATTGGCAATGTGTGGGTAAGTTGGGTACTGCAACTGGGGTCCTCCGTAGGCTACCATACCTACCTCTTGCTCCTTCTTTCTCGGATAGCCACCTCCGAACCTCTTAGCATTGCTAACAGGAGCAATTTCCTTCACTAACCGTCCTTCCCGGACACCTTCCTCGATTCTCATCCCCATTCCTACCATCTCTGTGAAGTCATTGGGAGCGCTTGCAACCATTTTCTCGTAGTAGAAAGGACTAAGTGTGTTAAGGAACAACTTGGTCAATTCTTTTTCTTCTAATGGAGGGCGAATCTGCGCAGCCAACTCTCTCCATCTCTGTGCATATTCTTTGAACGACTCCTTCTCCTTCTGAGTCATTGCCCTGAGCTCATCTCTATCCGGGGCCAGATAAGAATTGTACTTGTATTGTTGTATAAAGGCATTTGCAAGGTCATTGAAAGTACGAATATCAGCACCATCCAAATCCATGTACCATCTCATAGCAGCGCCGGTCAAACTGTCCTGGAAGTAATGAATCAGAAGCTTGTCGTTGTCTGTCTGCGTGGACATCTTCCTCGCATACATCACCAGGTGTGCCTTGGGACAAGAATTTCCTCTGTACTTCACGAAATCTGGGACTTTGAATTTATGCGGGACTACCACATTGGGAACTAGACATAGCTCATGAGCATTCGAGCCGAACAACTCTTTTCCCCGAAGAGCTTTCATTTCCCTTTGCATCTCATTATACTTATCCTGCAGATCGTCCACCCTGTCGAAAGCTGCGACACTTTCGGTATGAAAAATAGGTCCCTGATCCTGAACTGTGTGTACTAGAGGCGCGGAATAGGTCATCGCAGCTTGGGGAAAAGGCAGGCCGGGTTGAGGAACCGGTGCTGATTGTTGAACGAAGGGAGGCGGAACTTCTGTTACAGCAGGTTGGAGACTTTCACTAACCGGGGGAGGCATTCCCCATGAACATCCCGGAGGCATAAACAGTGGTTGGGAAACTGCAGTGGAGAGTGGAGTGGTGCTTACAAACGGTGGTTCTACAGCAGCAGTAGCGGACTGAGAACTCTGAGCAGCCAAAAGAGAACTCATCATTTCTGTTAATCTGTCCATCCCCTCTCGCAGACTGGCGACCTCTTCCCAAAGGTTCTGATTTTCCTGCTCGACAAGATCCATCTTCTTCCTCTGATTAGCTCGAGTATTGTAAACGCGAGTAGATTTGCGCAGAATTCGTCGGGCCACTTTTGGGAGCCGGTAGACCTTGTTTGTGGAAAAAAAAATAAAAGATGAGACTCAACTTTTGAGGTTATATATGCAACATGATGCATGATTGTGTTTATGCGAAAAGAAAACTTTGTTATCGAAGGACCTGTCAAAATAATTGTAAACATCAGAGTGAACATTGCATTTGATCATTAAAATATTACAAAACAACTCTCCTTTTAGCAAACAAAGTCAAAAGGACAAGCTCAAAAGTTCTTTTAAAATACAAGCTTAGAATCTTAAAAAAAAAACTCGAGAACACCCGGTATTTCAAACTCTTGAAGTAGATTGGCCATCAGAATCCGAATGGGGACCGGAGAAAAAGTCCATTTGCCTCTTCTTCCTCCTAGCATCTTTCCTAAGCCGAAAATCCTTCTGTTGGAGTAGATCGTCCTTCTCAATGATTTGCTGACTTTGGATGAAGAGCATGTGGTCTTTCTGTTCTAATTTTCCTCTCAACGTCTCAATTTCAAGTTCAGCCTCTTGATATCTTCTTTGCCAAGTATCCCTCTCAAGCTTTAGTTCAGTCATCCGATCTTGGAACTCCTCTTGGGTATTAAAAGGTATGGGTAGGGATGATGGCGGAACGGTTGAGGATAGGTGTCTGGGTAGGGGGTATGGTAAGCCAAGACTCGAAGCTCTGTCGATGACCCACTGAGTGTAAGATCCATGTACAAAGCCCGTCCTTCTTCCTAACTGATTTCTATCAAGCCTACGAATAGTATGCCAGGCTCGCACAAATTTCATCCTCATATTCGCACGGTCTTCATGGTTGAGATAGAATTCACCGGTTAAGGAGAGGTTATTAGGTCTTTCCTTCATGGGGTATCCGAACTGGCGCCTGGCAAGAGCAGGGCTATAGGTAATTCCCCCGCGTGTACCAATGAGGGGCACGTTGGGAAACTCCCCACAACTGTCGATGATCACGCCAATGTCACTGGCTGGTTGATACCACACGATGTCGGCTGGGGTAAGGGACATGATTCTTTGTGGCCAACGGGTTTTTTCTGGATTAGTTTTGAAAAGGTGGGTTTGGGGTAGATGCGAAGTGAACCATTTGTATAGCAAAGGCGCACAACAAATAATAACTCCGCCTCTCTTTTGTGTTCTATGGTGGATGGAATGGTAGGTATCTGCAAGTAGGGTAGGGACAGGGTTTCTGGATAGGAAGATTTGGATTGAGCTGATATCAACGAAATCGTCAATATTAGGGAAAAGTATGAGACCATAGATGAGCAGGGCAAGGGTGGATTCGAAGGCATCAGTATTGGCGGCTTCGGCAAAGGTAAAGGCTTTTTGGTAGAGGAAAGTGGAAGTTAGGCCTTGTGAGCCGGCTTTAGTAGTGAGGTTAGTGGCTATGTCGGAGGTTTCTAGATGGAGGGCTGCGGCGATGGTTGAAGGTTTGGGAGTTTGTTCGAGGCCACTGAAAGGTAACTTGTCAGACACCGGTAAGCCGACCAGGTAGGAGTATTCTTCCAAAGTGGGGACAAGCTGGTAATCCGGGAACGTGAAGCAGTGATAGAGAGGGTCATAAAATTGGACCAAGGTATTAAGGATCCCCTCTTCAACGTTTGTCTTGAGGATGCTAAGCAAATACCCATAACGCCTTCGGAAATCCTCTGGATTAGCTACCAAAGACCCTAGCTTCCTTAAATTTGTCAAATCCGGGCTTTTGAAGTTATACTTCTGAGTGTTCCTCCTTATGAAGTCCATTCCTACGATGTTTACAACAAAACTTGTCTAAGTCCTTCGATACTTGATGAAAAAAAATGTTTATGAATGAATGCATGTATGCATGGTTATGCTAAAGAAACGGAGAAAACATGGTGAGGTTAAGTCCATAGTGTTGGAGTCGAGGGTAAACACGCCATTTGGTGAGGACTATGGTTTCATGTGTACTTGTATCACGGGTTCTACCAAGTTCCCAAAGTCATTGACCACTTCCGAATATTGTCGGATTACAGGACTACTCCCGGTCCAACAACATTCGTAGGAAAGTCTCGTTTGAGTGTAGTATCGCGTATCGACCAACTCAAGACTACTCTTGATTAGCCACCGCACTACGTCCTAAAAGGCCAAGATGGGTTAGGTAACTAAAGGTCCTCAACTTCATAGGTCACTTAAAAATAATAATGCCAAACACGACTACTCATGTCGACATGATACTACTTTTAAGAGACCTCCATTGAGTGGGGTTATATCACATGCACCAAAGCCCAAGACTACTCCTGGTATGGCACTTTGATTATACCACCATCCTATCTTATGTTTCCCTCAAGTCCGGGTGTAGGACTTATCTCACCACTCACGTAAAATAATAAACACTTAAGCACTTATTTACAATTTACAAATAATAAAGCATAAAGATAAAGAAAAACAAGATAGGTTTAACCCACTTTAGGATCTTGGTCCCCAGTGAAGTCGCCATTTTTGTCGCGGTGATTTTCGGATATCAAGCTATTGATTAGCATTGACTCGCATTTTTAGTTTCACCACCGATCTTTTATTTTTCCGAGGAAAAGGGAGAAAGTTCGAAAAAACCCTATTTTTATGAGATCAAAGGTCCGGGGGTTGGTTACGCAAAGGGAAGGTGTTAGCACCCCTAACGTCTATAGTATTCTATAGGAACCTCTTGTTTTTAATTATCTTTATGCAAAAATTTATTTGTTTTGTAAATAAATGCTAAAGTGTGAGAAAGGTTTAAAGTGATGAGTTTAAAAGAAAAGAAAATGTTTTTGTTTTTTATTGATTTTTGTTTGGTTGGTTTGGAAGGACAAGGTCCTTTGCCTACATACCCAAATGGGATCAAAACCGATGTAGTTCGAAAAAAAACTTAGTGATTTGTTATGATTGATTTTAAAGTTTGAAAAAAGTTTCGAGAAAGATAGGAGGCCGTAAAGGCAAAGAAGGATAAAAAGAAAGTGAGTTTGATTGATTTTAATTTGAAAAAAAGGTTTGAAATAATTAAAATTGATTGAAATTGTTTATGAAGAAAATGTAGGGATTAATTGATTTGAAAATGAAATTTGATTGAGAAAAGATTTTTTTGCTTTTTGTTATTTGAAATGTTTTTTGATTTTTGATTAAGTTAATTAACAAAACAAAAAAAACTAAGTGATAGTCGAAGGAAAAAAACTAAGCGCGAGGGTTTTCTCACAATGACATTGAATCAAAGCGAGATCCCCTTTTCCTCGGATACGCTCGTTACTTTTATCGTTTTAAACATAAAGCGGAATAAATAAAGGTGTGTGTCGGTGCAATATTCTCATTTATATTTTTATTTACATTGGACCTAGGTACATTCTAATTGGCAATAAAATAAATGACAAAAATAATAAAATTGCATTAAAGTAGATATGCTAAAAAGAAATAAAAAATGTATGAAATGCAAAACAATAAATAAATATGGTGCATAAAGTAAATAAAGAAAATAAAAATGCAAGACATAAAATAAATATGATGCTAAAAATAAAATAAAAATGCAAGACATAAAATAAATATGATGCTAAAAATAAAAATATGCAAAACATAAAATAAATATGATGCTAAAAATAAAAATTGCAAAACATAAAATAAATATGATGCTAAAAATAAAAATGATAAAATAAAAACGCAAGACAAAAATAAATATGATACTAGAAAATAAAAATGCAAGGCATAAAATTAAATATGGTGCTGGAAGATAAATAAAGAAAAATAAAAAAAATGCAAGGCACAAAATTAAATATGATGCGTAAATAAATATAAACAAAATAAAATAAAAATGCGAGACAAAAAAAATAAAAAATAAAAAAATAAATATGATACTGGAAAATAAAAATGCAAGGCATAAAATAAATATGGAACCTAAAATAAAAATGCAAGACATAAAAAAATAAATATGAGGCATAAAATAAAATGCAAGACATGAAAAATAAATATGAGACATAAAATAAATAAAATAATAAAAAAATAAAAATAAAAATAAAAAATAAAAAAAGATGCATGATAAGCTAAATATTAAAGGCATTAAAGAAAATGCATGAAGCTAAATAACTAGGAAAAACAAATAACTAAGAAAGAAATAAAAAGAAAAAAAAGGAAAGAAAAGAAGAGGGGGGCGCAGGAGGGAAAGGAGAGGTGGAGATAGCAGAAAAGGAGAAGATCAGAATGAAGAGGAGATGGGCCGCGCGGGCTTAGCAGCTTGGGCCTGGCTTGGATTTGTATAAAACAGAATTTTCTAAAAAAACAATCACTTTCTCCTCTTCCCCTCTCTCTTCTTTCTCTAACTAGAAAACAGCTCTCCCTTCTCTCTTCTCTAATACACGGCCGGAACTGTTCACCGGTGCGGTGGCTGGCCGGCCATGGGTGGCGGCGCCGCCGCACCGGAGGTAGAATCTTCTCCTTTTTTAAAACAAATTACATATTCCGAAACCCTTTTTTCCCTAGTTTTCGAATCCACAATTATTTTTCTCAAAATCTTTCTTATATTTTCTAGATCTAAACTTTTTTAGAAAAAAAATCTACCTTTGTGATTCTGTTTTTGGTTTTAGATTGCTATTGTTGGCTCGGCTTTGCGTGGGTGGTGAAAGGAGGCACGGTTGAGTTAGTGGTGGGTGTGAGCGCGGTTGTGTGGTGGTTCTGTTGTGGTGGCCGCGGCTTTTGTGTTGGCCGTGAGCTTGGGTCGTTTGGGTGGTGTGTTGTGGCCTGTTGGCGTGTGTGTATGGGTGAGAGGGAGAGGGCTGGCCGTGAGTTGTTGGTGAGGGAGGGTGGACTTGGTTTTGTGATTTTGTGAGTGGAGAAGAGGAAAAAAAAATTAGGGTTTTCTGGATGATTTTTTTGGTGGCCGAAATTACTGTTTGTTTTTTCACTGTTGTTGTCTCGAACACTGTGCATTAACTGCACTATTTAAAGGACCCAGAAACTAGGGTTTGATGAAAAATCTGGACAAAATTGCCCCTGGACTGGGCCTGGACTGTGGACTGAAAACTGGATAAAAACTGAGAAAAAATAAACACCAACAGTACAATAAAAAATAGTAATAATAAAAAAACGAAAATAAATAAATAAATAAAAAAAACAGAAACACTAATAAAAAAAGAAATTAAGAAAAGAACAAAATAAATAATAAAAAGAAAAAAAAAATAATTAATAATAATAACAAAATAAATAAATAAAACGGTCTCCTTCGGAACAAAAATGAGGTATTTTAAAATACCTCCCTGCCGAAATTTCGTCTGAAACGACGAAAATTTCTGGCTTAAAAGACGAGGGAAACGAATTGAACACGGGTCAAAAATGGGGTATGACATTGACTCAGATTTCTTCAAAGCCTGAGACTTGAAGGTCTTTGGTTTTGAGCTTTTTAGAGTCTGAACCTTTGAAGACTTTGGTTCTATTTTCTTCATAACTTTGGACTTAAGAGTCTTTGATTCTGATTTATTCAGAATCTTGGATTCAGAAGTCTTAGGTTCTGATTTGTTCAGAACTTCTGTTTTTCCAGCTCCTGACATAAAGCAGACTTTCAGACCTTTTTTAATACAATCAGAACCAGATGACAGGTTGGCTTTCTTAGGTTAGCTTAGCAAATCTTCTGTGAAGCCAATGCCTTCACCATTGTTCCTTTTAACACCATAAATCATAGATGCAACCTTGCTTCTGTCAATGTTGGTCAAGATAAACTCTTGAAGTGCTAAATCTTCCTCACTCAAGGGTTTTGTTGGATATTTGGTTGTTGGCTTCATGTTTGCTAAAATCAAATAAACAAGCAAGATGTGCGTCTTCAGAAGGTGGACCTCAGAAGTTGAACGTCAGAAGCACTGTTCAGAAGCTGAACCTTCAGAAGCACTGCTCAGAAGCAACCTTCAGAAGCACTATTCAGACGCTGACCTTCAGAAGCACTGTTCAGACGCTGACCTTCAGAAGCTGGTTTTCTGCGTTCTTCAGAAGTACCTTCAGAAGCTAGTTTTCTGCATTCTATTTTTGTGCCTTGGAGGTGTTAAATTTTCTCACATGATCTTTTCTAGATTTAATTGAAGAATTCTCCAAGCTGCGTTTCTAGAAGGAAGAATATTTTCGTAAGATATTTTCTCAGATTGGATATTTTTATTCGTGTGAATATATTTTCAAAGGGATCTTTGGAAAATATATTTCTGAAGAATATTTGCTTCAATATATTTCTGAAAAGAATAATTGATACAAATATGTGTGTTAGCCTCAAGAAAGATTTGATTGTGGAATATATTTCTAAAGAAGAATTTTGGAAATATATCTTTAAAGAATATTTGGATCAAATATTTGTTGTTGCTGAAGGCTATAAATAGAGAGTGCTGCTATGGAAGAAATCACCTCAACCAAATCTATCATTGAAAGAGTATACTTAGGTTTTGAGTCTGTTCATTGTGAGCTGTGTGCTCTGTTTTTGTATACCTCTCTGCGTGCATTCTTTGTTTATAAAAAGAACAGAGATGGTTTGTTTTAGTGAGTTGTAATTGTGAATCACTCATGAGCTTTTAAGCAAGAGTGACGTTTTGTGTATTTGGAGTGCGTCTCTTACTTTGTTTGTTATTAGAGTCTGATATCACTGGGGCAGTGATTGTTTGTGAATCTGATATCACTGGGGCAGTGATTGATTGATGGGAAGTGAGATGGGATCTCAGGTCTAGGAGTTCCTAGGTTGAAGTCGATACGGGTAGTAGCTAGGTGATAAGTTGTAAACTGGGAGTTTGCTGAGAACTTAGAACTAGGACTACGCTAGTGGATTTCCTTCCTGGCTTGGTAGCCCCCAGATGTAGGTGTGTTTGTCACCAAACTGGGTTAACAAATCACTTGTGCCTTTTAATTTCTGTCTGTTATAATTTTGCTTCTGAACTACTATTTTGCGTACTCTGTTTTACACGTGTATTACGATCAGCATCAAGATTTGACAGAATTTTAATTGGTATCAGAGGAGGCACCCTGCCTGTTTTAGGGTGAGCTCCAGGGAAGTTATTTTCTGGCATAATGGATAAGGAAGGAGGATTTGTACACAGACCACCTCTATTGGATGGTTCCAACTATGACTATTGGAAATCACGCATGAGTGCTTTCCTTAAGTCTATAGACAGTAAAACCTGGAAAATAGTTCTGAAGGGTTGGGAACATCCTGTTGTGCTTGATAAAGATGGAAAGCAGACAGCTGATCTGAAACTAAAAGAAGAGTGGTCCAAGGTAGAAGATGAATTAGCTCTTGGAAACTCCAAGCCCTTGAATGCTATATTCAATGGAGTGGACAAAAATATTTTCAGACTGATCAAGCAGTGCACTGTAGCTAAGGATGCCTGGGGGATTCTCAAAACTACACATGAAGGCACATCCAAGGTAAAAATGTCCAGACTTCAACTTCTCACCACCAAATTTGAAAATCTCAAAATGTTGGAGGAAGAGAACATACAGGATTTTTATATGAACGTTCTGGACATGGCCAACTCATTTGATTCTCTTGGAGAAAGAATGTCTGATGAGAAGCTTGTAAGGAAAATACTCAGGTCTCTACCTAAAAGATTTGGCATGAAGGTGACTGCCATTGAGGAAGTACAGGACATCTCCAATTTGAAGGTTGAGGAATTGATAGGGTCTCTTCAGAATTTTGAAATAGCCTTCAACAACAGAACTGATAAGAAGGGGAAAGGTGTTGTTTTTGTAGCAAATGCTGATATTGTGGATGATGAAAGCACATCAGAAGCTCTTGTGATGCTTGGTAGACAGTTTAACAAGATTCTAAAGCAGGCTGTCAGGAGATCCAATCCAAGTGATTTGAAGATGACAAGAACTGATGAGAAAGACAATTAATCCAAAGGTGTTTAGTGTCATGAGTGTGAATGATATGGCCACATTAGGACAGAATGTGCAACATACCTCAAGAAACAGAAGAAGAGTTTGGCAGTTTCTTGGTCTGATGAAGATGACTCAGAAGGAGAAGTGGAGAATGATTCTGCTAAGTATGTCAATGCTTTAACTGGTAGATGTATGTCTGAAGATGAAGTTAAGGTTTCAGAAGCACCATCTGATGCTGAATCCAGTGATGAAGAACTGGCTACCACTTACAAAGATTTATTCATCAGAAGTGAAGAAGTTTGCAAGCAGCTAGAAAATCAGAAGAAGACTATCAGTCAACTGCATGCTGAAAGAAGTGACAATTTAGCACAAAATTCTGATCTCAAAGATTAGGTAACCCAACTGAACTCTCAACTTGAACATATGAAGAAGCAAGTCAGAATGATGAATTGTGGTGCTGATGTGTTAGAAGAGATATTGGAGAGTCAGAACCAAGGGAAACCAAATGGAATATGGTTTGATGGTAGGACCTTGAACAACAAACAACAAAATCCAGCTAAAAGGTTCATTGCAGCTGTTGGAGCATATGATCCAATGATGAGCAAACCTAATTTGGAACATCAGAACAAACCTCAGGGATCTAAGAGCAAGAGGGCATCTCGTCCTTGGATATGTCATCACTGTGGTAAAAAGGGGCACATAAAGCCATTCTGTTACAAGCTACATGGATACCCCAAGCACTTTCAACAAAGAAAAGTGGAACCCGTTGTAAACAAGATCAATGTCAAGAAGGAATGGAGACCAAAATGTGAAAGTGTTGGCAAGAGGCTGAAGAATAGGAAAGGAAAGGATGTTGCTGCTGCTAGCATGCCTACTCCTGTTACTAAGAAGAGTGCTGTTGTTGGAAGATCTAAAGGCTGGAGCAAGGTGGTGGTTCCTATCCCAAAGAAGAAGGCACTAAAAGGAAAGGAAGTGGATCATAGTGAGTCTGAGGATGATGTTGAGCAAGATGTTCAAGACATCATGCCCTATGTTCAGAAGAGGATTGCTGGGAAGAAGATTCCTCTGAATGTGCCTGAAGCACGCATTGACTAAGCAGCATCTGATGTTGTGTCTAATGAAGACTGAGCAGCTTTTGATGCTGAGTCTGAAGACTGTAAGCTATGTTCTGGGTAGCATTTTGTGCTTCTGGTCTGCAATTTTGTGTTATACTCTGCAGTTGTGTTCTTTTGTTTTGATCTTCTGTGAAGATACCATGTTTGTGTGATTCTGATCCTGTGATGGTTTTGATGATGGTACTGATGATGGTTCTGATGTGGGTTTTGTGTGTGGTGTTGTGATGGATGTTTATAACCTCTGGTAACCTCTGAATAGATTTCTGGGTGTGTTCCCTTCTGTAACCTCTGCTGTTTCTCTGTTTTTCTGATCCTGGTGATTACTTAGTTGTTTTGTCAAAATTGTTTGCCTAAAAAGGTGGGAAGTGTTCAGAAGCAATACAGAACTGGACTGAAGTTCTTAAGTTCAGAATATAGTTTCAGGGGGAGTCTCTGTTTCAGGGGGAGTGTGTGTTTCAAAAGTCAGAAGCTGATTTGTTTCAGGGGGAGTGTGTGTTTCAGAAGTTGCTGCTGTATTTGTGAAACGTAGTATTTGTCTTGTTAGATTTTGTTTGTGCCGCTGCTGACTTTATTGCTTTTGGTTGCTACGTTTTAAATTCTTCATGGTTGCGCAATTTTTATGTGTGAAGAATTTGCTTGTTGTATCTCTCTGTTCTCAATTTGATTTTAGCCAAAAATTTGCCAAAGGGGGAGATTGTTGGATATTTGGTTGTTGGCTTCATGTTTGCTAAAATCAAATATACAAGCAAGATGTGCGTCTTCAGAAGCTGGACCTCAGAAGCTGAACGTCAGAAGCACTGTTCAAAAGTCGAACCTTGAGAAGCACTATTCAGAAGCAACCTTCAGAAGCACTGTTCAGACGCTGACCTTCAGAAGCACTGTTCAGACGCTGACCTTCAGAAGCACTTCTTCAGAAGTACCTTCAGAAGCTGGTTTTCTGCGTTCTATTTTTGTGCCTTGGAGCTGTTAATTTTCTCACATGATCTTTTGTAGATTTAATTGAAGAATTCTCCAAGCTGCGTTTCTAGAAGGAAGAATATTTTCGTAAGATATTTTCTCAGATTGGATATTTTTATTTGTGTGAATATATTTTCAAAGGGATCTTTGGAAAATATATTTCTGAAGAATATCTGCTTCAATATATTTCTAACAAGAATAATTGATACAAATATGTGTGTTAGCCTGAAGAAAGATTTGATTGTGGAATATATTTCTAAAGAAGAATTTTGGAAATATATCTTTGAAGAATATTTGGATCAAATATTTGTTGCTGCTGAAGGCTATAAATAAAGGGCACTGCTATGGAAGAAATCACCTCAACCAAAGCTATCATTGAAAGAGTATACTTAAGTTTTGAGTCTGTTCATTGTGAGCTGTGTGCTCTGTTTTTGTATACCTCTCTGCGTGCAGTCTTTGTTTATAAAAAGCACAGAGATGGTTTGTTTTATTGAGTTGTAATTGTGAATCACTCGTGAGCTTTTAAGCAAGAGTGACGTTTTGTGTATTTGGAGTGTGTCTCCTACTTTGTTTGTTATTAGAGTCTGATATCACTGGGGCAGTGATTGTTTGTGAATCTGATATCACTGGGGCAGTGATTGATTGAGGGGAAGTGAGATGGGAGCTCAGGTCTAGGAGTTCCTAGGTTGAAGTCAATACAGGTAGTAGCTAGGTGATAAGTTGTAAACTGGGAGTTGGCTGAGAACTTAGAACTAGGACTACGCTAGTGGATTTCCTTCCTGGCTTGGTAGCCTCCAGATGTAGGTGTGTTTGTCACCGAACTGGGTTAACAAATCACCCGTGCCTCTGTTTTACGATCAACATCAGGATTTGCCAGAATTTCAGGTTTATCTCCCTTTTAATCAGCCGGTTCTTTCATAAGTTCAAAAGTTTTATCTTCAAGTTCTGATATCAGAAGGTGATCTTTATCACTTTCTTTATTCAGCCACTCAAGTTTTTCTTTTAAAAGTTTTAGCTCTTTTGACTTCTTATGATAGTGACTGATGAGTTCTTTAACAATATCAACAAGTTCAGATCTGGTGAATTTAGAATATACCTCATCTTCATCATCAGATTATGATTCAACCTCTGCATCTGAAGATACTGTTGCAACTAAAGCCAAATTTGCATCTTCTTCATCTTCCTTGCCAGAGTCTGATTCCTTGTCAAGATCATCCCATGTTGCCATCAGGCTTTACTGATCTTGTTTCTTGACTTGGATTTTGTGTTCTTTGACTTCTCTTAGACTTGTCCTTTTGTTATGGACAATCAGCAATGAAGTGACCCACTTTCTTGCAGTTGTAGCAGCCCTTCTGATCATCTTTCTTAGAACCGGATCCTTTGAAGCCATTGCTCTTGCTAGAGAACGTTTTTCTTTGATTAGCCAAGTACTGAAGTCTTTTGGAGAGCATTGCCATCTCATAAGCCTCAGTGTCTTCTTCAGAACCTCCTTCTGAAGGTTCTTCTTCAGATCCATCAGCCTTCAAAGATTTTGAAGGCTTTCCTTTGGACTTTAGTGCAATAGACTTAACTTTCTTTGCAGGTTCATCCTCATTGAGTCCTAGTTCATGACATTTTAGAGAACTCACTAGATCCCCAATACTTAAAGTATCCAGATCACGTGCTTCCTCTATGGCAGTCACTTTAGGTCTCTATTTAGCAGGCAAGCTTCTCTTGATCTTGTTCATATGATCCTCTGTTGAATAGCTTTTCTTTAGTATTTGAAGTCCTGATACAAGAGTCTGAAACCTTGAGAACATTGTCTCAATGTCTTCATCATCTTTCATTCTGAACAGCTCATACTGTTGAACAAGAAGTTTAGCCTTTGCTTCTTTAACCTTCTTGTTTCCCTCATAGGTAGAACACAACGAATTGAATATAGCTTTTGCAGTAGATTTATCACTTAGTTTTAAGTATTCAATATGAGGCAAAGCTTCAACAATGATACCTCTCACTTTATGATGCTTTTTGTAGATCTTTCTTTCAGCATCTGAGAGTTTCTTTCTGTCAGTTGCTACACCTTCTTCATCAACAGGAATAGTGATACCATCTTCAATGATGTCCCATAGAGTGTCATCAACACCAATAATATGACTATACATTTTGCTTTTCCACCAGGAAAACTTCTTAGCATCTCCATTGAACACAGGAGGTTTAATATGATGATGAGAGCTAGATTTATCATCTGCACCATAATCATATGATACAGCTCTGTGGTTTCCAGAGATTGAAGTTCGAGAATAATTTGCTCTACCACCTGGACTAGCAGCTCCACCAGTACACATGATGTTTTTCTCAGGATCTCATTGACACACTGTTAAGTGTTGAAATATCTGAACTGGAGCTCTGATACCAACTGAAGGTGAGAAAAACACAAGAAGGGGAGTTGAAATGTGTTGACTTTTTCTTCTTTAAAAAATGACTTAGACAAAGATCAGGTTCTGATGGAGTTCAGAATCTGAGTCTGAGGTTCTAAGTCAAAAAGAGAGTTTCAGAGTCTGAATGAAAACTTTAGAGTCTGATGCAACAGATAAAGGTTAAAGAGATAGAGAAGAGAAGGACACAAGCAATTATCCTGGTTCCTTCCACAATTCGGAAGTAGTCCAGTCCCCTTGTCACTTACAAGAGATTTTTCACTATAATCCAATGATTACAAATTGCTCAAGGACAAAGAATTTACCCACACAATTCAACCCCCCCTTCTTGTGTGTTTTTCTCACCTTCATCTTTCTCACGAGATTTTCATCAGACGTCTTTTCTCCAAGTGAGTCAAAGGAGTTAGCCATGTCCAGGACATTCATGTAAAAATCTTGTACGTTCTCATCCTCCAACATTTTTAGATTTTCGAACTTGGTAGTAAGAAGTTGAAGCCTTGACATTTTCACTTTAGATGTACCTTCGTGTGTAGTTTTGAGGATCTCCCAAGCATCCTTAGCCATAGTGCATTTCTTGATCAGTCTGAACATGTTCTTGTCCACTCCATTGAATAAAGCGTTCAATGCCTTGGTGTTTCCAAGCGCTGGTTCATCTTCATCCTTGGACCACTCTTCTTCTGGTTTCAGATCAGTTCTCTTCTTTTCATCTTTGTCAGGAGGAAGCCAGGAGGAAGTCCACTAGTGTAGTCCTAGTTCTAAGTACTCAACAAACTCCAAGTTTACAACTTATCACCTAGACACTACCCGTACTGACTTCAACGTAGGAACTCCTAGACTTGAGATCCCATCTCACATCCACTCTATCACACACCCTATGATTATACAAGTACAAAACGAATGATGAAGACACCTTCAAACACAAACTATCATCGAACTTCAAAACTTAGGTGTAGTATACAAAATTACAACTCAATAAACACAGTCCTAAGCTTGTGTCAGGATGACACAAGAAA
Source organism: Medicago ruthenica (assembly GCA_018208015.1). NCBI lineage: Eukaryota > Viridiplantae > Streptophyta > Magnoliopsida > Fabales > Fabaceae > Medicago > Medicago ruthenica. The sequence goes on from CM031371.1 coordinate 74,276,131, forward strand.
GGCTCACAATTAACAATGACTCAAAACCCTAAAAACACGTCCTTACAAAATGACGTCTTGAATCAGTGAATTAGGTTTTTCGTCCTTCTATATATAAGGCAGCAGAACGGGCTGGATCTTCTTGTTGGGCTTCGGATCAACGTGCACTCCATCAAGAAACCGGCTCACAAGAACTAGAAGCAAATCCAATGTTTCCTAAAATGTTGACACATCTTTCGGAAATGAGTCAAAAGCAAAGCTTCCTAAAATGTTCCACATCTTTACGAGACAAACACATCACTGAGCAGACCATGCAACTTTGCCCACAAGATAGAGCGTGGACTCCTCAAATATTTAAAACACAATAAATAATGTGCAAAAACAGCGCACACAGAAGTCGTACGCACATGTTGGAACATTGGTGAAATTCTGGCCAGGCAATAAGACAGAGTTAACAGGTTCTGAACCAAACAGGTTCTGAACAATAACTTAGCACAATTAAAAAACAGTTAAGTAGCAGAAATTAAAAGTGCAAGAAAGCTAAAGAACACAAGGTTTGTTAACCCAGTTCGGAGTAAACACCTCCTACTCTAGGGGATACCAATCCAGGAAGGAAATCCACTATTGGAATTAATCCTTAAGACTCAGACACTGACTCCCAGTTCCTATCCCAAGCAATCAATCTCCACCTAGTCAGACTTCTACCCAACTCTTGAGTATTAGTAACCACTAACTTCCTATTCAAGCAACTGCAACCCAGTCACTTGAACAACCCTGAAAACTACCCTGTTTTGGATAAAACTTCAATAACAAACCTTCATTCGTACCTACAGACTTTGAATGAATTTACAACTCAATAAAAGCACTAAACCAACTCAAAACATATGAGTGATGCACAAAACAAAGCTAACAGCTTAAAACAAACACAGACTCAATTTTTGAATTTCTTCAACTATCGTTCTGTTTATGAATAGCAGCAGCAGTCTTCCTTATATAGCCTTCAGTCAAGCAACATAAAACAAAATCCAATCTTCTATAATGATCTGATTCTTAATTGTGAATGACTTGAAAAGGAAACAAATAATCCAGCATTGTATCTTTTAAAGATTCTGCAGAAAAAATACGAGCTTCATAATTTAGAGCCAAATCTTCATTAATCTTCTCCAATTCAATCAGCAATCTAGAAGCAATATGCGAAGATATATCCTTGTAAAATCTCGCAAAGATTTGCGCCAAAACAATTCAGAAAAACCAGCTTCTGATGAAGTCAACAAAAGTCAACGCGGGCATCAGACTCACATTTCAGCTTCTGAATGACTTCAAAATGAAAATCTTGCAACTGAAGATTTGTTCTACACATTAAGGTGCTTCTATTCAACACATTGGATTTGCCAAAACATGCAGCCAACACCAAAATACTCAACAATCTCCCCCTTTGGCAAATTTTTGGCTAAAACCAATGTTCACACACCCAAGTTCTTCAATCTCCCATAAAATTAACTCAGGAATGAAGAACTCCACAAAAATATAACATAGCAAACAGATTAGTAGCGGATTCAAGCTATATTCACATTAAAAACCAATCAGTTTCAGCTTCTGAACACTGATACACACAATGCAGCTTCTGAACAAATTCAGCATCACTTCAGAATAACTACAACCACATAAAACACTCCCCCTGAAGCTTCACAACTAAATAAACACATGTACAACCACTCCAGCATCTGAACTCACCCCCTGCAACTCATAAAACTCCCCCTTACTTCTGAACTGCAGTGAAAAATGATGAACCAGCTTCTGCAACATCTGAAACACATCACACTCAGGAATTTAATGACCTTGTACTCCCCCTGAGACACATACTCCCCCTCAATATCACCAACACATCTCATGTTGCATTGGTTATGAATTCTTAACAAAACAGACAACTTCTGAAACAACTGAGGTCTGAACAAACATGTCTGAATACATTCTGAACACCAACACAGGTTTTTCTCCCCCTTTTTAGCCACAAAATTATGACAAAACACATGCATCACATAGGGATTGAAAACTGCAGAAATATCTTCAAAATCTGTTCCAGATTTAACTTTAGACTTAGGATCAGACACATCATAACACTTAGCATTAACAAAACTGGCAGGTACTCTATCTTCCTCACATCCAGTTTGCATTAATTGCTATAATTCTTCATGTAAACAAACACCTAACTTGCTCCTCAGATTTTCAAACTGTTTAGCATCTAAAGCCTTTGTGAAAATGTCAGTAACTTGTTCTTCAGTAACCACATGTTCCAGCTGAATGATTTTATCTTCCACAAGATTTCTGATAAAGTGGTGTCTGATATCTATATGTTTAGTTCTGCTGTGCTGTATGGGGGTTTTTAGAGATATTAATTGCACTTAAATTGTCACAAAACAATGTCATAACACCTTGTTGAATATTATATTCTTCAAGCATCTGATTCATCCAAACAAGTTGTGAACAACTACTCCCATCAGCAATGTATTCAGCCTCAGCAGTTGATAAGGAAACTGTAACACCCTAACCCTTAACCGCCGATTATTAACTTTAATAAAAAAAAACGTTAAGGACATAGGAAGTTACAACATAATGAAAACGCATTTTCATAAACATCAACAGATCAAAATATATTTGATTCACAAACAGCAGCGGAAAAAAAATAATAAACAGCAAAACAGAGACGATACCCCTTCTAACAGGATACCCCTTCTATGCTCATACCCCTTCTATGCTCAACACAGGTCATACCCCTTCTATATCAACACAGGTCATACCCCTTCTATATCAACACACACGAAAACGATTGCTTCATTTTCTTTTCCGTTTTCAAAACACATTACAACATTCCACATATTTATAACAAAGACCAATTTAAAACAGAAACGTGTGAAAAAGACACCAAAACATGAAATAGAAAATGCTGTCACAGCACATTTTCACCAATACCTCCTTGGAGTATTTTCATCATAACTCAAAAACTAGAAATCATTTTCACACCAAACCAAAGCCACTGGAAAGCTAACAAAATTATCTAAAACTTTCATGTTTACACCCAAAGCCAATTCTGTACTGATCAATACCAGTTTTTGTTTCAAACTCGGAAAAGTTATGCAGAAAATTATGCAGAAAGTTATGCAGAAAATCAGACCAACAGCATTAGAAAAATTAACATCCAAATCTATAACAGAAACCATTACCAAATTTATACATACACGTTCAGAATACCCAAAGTGGTGTTACAACTATCAGAGCCCTAAACTCTAACTAGGATACAACACCTAGTACAAAAAAAAGTAAGGATAGCTAAGCTATGCCCTCACCACTACGCAAGTTCAAAACGACAACAGCTAATCCTCGACGATATGCTCGTCTTCCTGAAAATCTGGATCCCCAAAGATCCAGCACATAACACAAAACAGAGAGTGTTAGTAAAACATAATCAACACAATATAAACAACACAAGGATAAGTAGGGTACCTACACTTTACCCATCATGCATATTCTAACTCACGCACATGCATCATCAATTATCGTCAAACATTTATTCATTAATCACAAGTACTCAAAACATATCAACACTTTAAGCAATTAAATCAAATCACAACCAATTAAACATGTATAAATAACACCTTATTATACATAACCAAAACACAACACGTAATCGACAAAGTACAAAACCCATCAATAACCATTATCACATAATAACCATTATGCACACATAATGTCACAAACACAAAACTCATCAATAACAATTATCACATAACAACCATTATGCACACATAATGTCACAAACACAAAACTCATCAATAACAATTATCACATAACAACCATCATGCACACATAATGTCACAAAGGATGCATGCCTCAAAATACATTCTCTAATGCATGTGGTACCAAATCATTTCGGATAAACTTATATCCTTATCAAGCTCTCTTGATAACCAAGCTCTCTTGGATTTCATATCCGCTCACGGATATCATCGAATAACCCGCTCCGAGTATCATACAATCATGAAATGCATGCTGATTTACTTGGCAAATATATGATACTCTTATCACTATACATACTAACACAACTAATTATCAGCTCTCTGATAATTATCTCACAACAAACACAAACAACACAACTAATTATCAGCTCTCTGATAATTATCACAACAACAAACACAAACACTAGGCTTTCATGGCCAAATCACAAGACACAACGTGTATATACTCAACCATGTTCAACAATCTCAAATAAACCAAACAATCATACCAAACTCTCAAACACATAAGGGTTTCAAAGGAAAACCCACACATTTGATAACTTATCCATCTCAAACATATTCATCACTTCTCACACCTTAGTCTTTAATATTACTAAGTCCAAATCCACTTTCAAAACCTTAGACACACTCTATTAGTTCCTAACAGCCATTTCAAACATTATATAACTCATACTCACACAACATAATGACCTTAACAAAAACCACCATTGTTAGGGTTTTACTCAAGCTTTTCTAGAACAACAACATCATTTTCGAAATACCCAAACATAGATAACCATCATATAACTTCAATTAAACATACCATCAACATCACTAAGCATCAAATGAACATAATATAATCATTAACAGCATTTCTATCAAAACCTAGACAAAGTGAAAGGAAGTTTGGGATGGAGAAATAGACATTCTCCCCTTCTCTATCACTTGTGAATAAGTAATACTACCTCTCTTACCTCAAAATCGATGAATCAACGTAAGTTCCAAGCTTTCACTCTTCTCTTTCTCGTGCCCTAGCTTTGCTCTTGCTCTTCTCCCTTCTCTTACACGGTTTTCTTCTTCTCCACAAAGACTGTGAATAGTGATTCACAAAGTCTTTGTGTTAATCTTTATAATCCAATCAAATCAATCTTGGCCATCCATTCCTTACTAACTCTCATGATCAATCTTAGCCCTTCAATCCAATCCAAGCTCACTACTATCATATACATAGGATCATTACTACTCATAAACTCAAAAGCCCAATACTATTCATCTTCTTGGCCCAATTCGCCCAAAACCTTAAAAACTCGATTACGAACTTACCCTCGCGCCAAATAATTATTTATCGATTGCGAGAAAATAATTTTAAAAGCCAAACAATACAATAAAATATATAAAAATATATATACGAAAATAGGGTCGTTACAACTCTACCCCCCTAAAAAGAATTTTCGCCCTCGAAAATACCTGAAAACAACTCTGGATAGGAGTCCCGCATCTTGCTCTCGATTCAAACCAACACAAAGGTGTTCTACATCTTCTCCCATACAACGCTTCAAAAGGTGCCATACCAATGCTCGAATGAAAACTGTTGTTATACGTAAACTCAATCAATGGTAAGCAAGCTTCCCAACTCACTCCTTGTTCCAAAATACATGATCTTAACAAATCCTCCAATGATTGAATCGTCCTCTCCGATTGACCATCCGTCTGCGGGTGATAAGCAGAACTCATCTTCAACTTAGTCCCCAACGCCTCTTGCAAACTTTCCCAAAACCTTGAAGTAAAACGGGGATCTCGATCTGATACGATACTCGACGGAATCCCATGTAATCTCACGATTTGCTCGACCTAAATCTCAGCCAACTTCGGTACTAGCATACCGGTCTTGATATCTATGAAATGAGCAGACTTTGTTAACCTGTCGACAACTACCCAAATCATATTGTTACCTTTCGACGTCTTCGGCAAACCACTTACAAAATCCATCGCAATGCTATCCCATTTCCACTCTGGAATAAACATAGGTTGCAATAGCCCCGACGGCTTCTGATGCTCCACCTTGGACTTCTGACAAGTCAAACACGCGAAAACAAACTCGGCGATCTCTTTCTTCATCCCTTGCCACCAAAACATTTTCCTCAGATCTTGATACATCTTAGTAACACCAGGATGAACACTTAAGTTGCTTCTGTGACCTTCCTCCAAGATCATCCTCTTCAACTCAGGCACATCAGGTATACATAACCTTCCCTGACACCTCATCACGCCTTTCTCATCGATCTCAATGTTTACCTTTTTCCCTTGCTCGATGAGCGTCTTAAGCTTCGTCAATCTCACATCAGACTTTTGCTTTTCCACAACCTCTTCAGGAAAATCATTCGTCAGCTTCAACATCCCTAGCTTCACGCTTCTGGTTGTCCTTTCACAAACCAAACTGAGGTCTCTAAACTCTTCAATCAATCTCAGTTCCTTCGCCATCAGAGACGACACATGCAAAGACTTCCTACTCCACTGTGTCAACGGCAACGCCAACTTTGAAATCCTTCGATGAACCTCCGATAGTAACCGGCCAAACCAAGAAAACTTCGGATCTCAGTAACAGACTCCGGCGTTCCCCAATCTTGCACGGCCTCTACCTTAGCAGGATCCACTGCTATACCACCACTTGAAATGACGTGACCCAAAAAGCTAACTTTATGCAACCAAAATTCACACTTAGAAAATTTTGCATAAAGCTTCTTCTCGCGCAACACCTCCAACACAATCCTCAAATGCTCGGCATGTTCCTCTTCCGTCTTCGAGTATACCAAAATATCGTCTATGAAGACCACCACGAATCGATCCAAAAAGGAATGAAATATACGATTCATATATTCCATAAACACTCCAGGTGCATTAGTAACTCCAAAAGGCATAACAGCGTACTCGTAGTGACCATACCTTGTCCTGAAAGCAGTCTTCGGTATATCCTCCGCCTTAACTCTTATCTGGTGATATCCCGATCTCAAATCAATCTTGCTGAACACACAGGCTCCCACTAACTGATCCATCAAATCATCTATCCTCGGAAGTGGATACTTGTTCTTGATAGTTGCTTTATTCAACTGACGATAGTCGATGTACAGACGCATACTACCATCTTTCTTCTCCTCCAACAGAACATGCGCACCCCACGGTGATACGCTCGGTCTTACAAACCTCTTCTCTAACATTCCTTCCAATTGTTCTTTCAACTTTTCAAGCTCTGCAGCTGACATACGATACGGCGCCATCGAAATTGGACTAGTACCAGGTACTATGTCAATTGCGAATTCAACCTCTCTCTCGGGTGGTAAATCCAAAATGTCATCTGGAAAAACATCTGTGAAATCACGCACCACTGGCAACGCATCAATCTCATTCTTCACTTCCGCTCTCAACGAAGCAAACATAGCAAACACGTCCTCTTGAGCCTTCACTGATCTTACCACTTCTCGACAACACATGAGCTTCGAACACAATTCTGGCTCCGGTCTTGGAAACATAACCGTCCTCTTACCGCAGTTGATATGAACCCGATTAAATTCTAACCAGTTCATACCAAAGACAACGTCTATTCCGCTCAACGGAATGCAGACTAAATCCATACCAAAGTGTCGACCATACATAGTGACTGGACAGTCAATACATACTAGAGTAGTAGATACCGAACCACTTGCAGGCGTTTCTATAACCATGCGTCCCATCATATTTTCTACTCTTAGACCCAACCTCTTAACACAATCCTCAGAAATAAACGAATGGGTAGCACCCGTATCAATAATAGCAGACAAAGGAGTATTATTGATAAAGCATGTACCTCTGATCAAGTTGTCCGCCTCCGCATCACCACCATCTAAAGCAAACACCTTTCCTCCAGCCGCTCCAGGCTTCTTACACACATTGCTCTTATGACCCGCTTCTTTGCAGTTGAAGCACACAATACCCTTCTTGCACTGATCAGCTTTGTGGTTACGATCACCACACTTGAAACATTTTCCATCATTCTTCGGGCACTCAAAAAAACGATGTCCCGGTTGTCCACACTTAAAACAATTCTTACCACCTCCAGTTTTACCACCACTGCTTCCACCTCCATCCGGCTTCTTTCCCCGGTTATCATAAGGCTTTCCTCTTCCGAAAGCTCTCCTCCTCTTCTCATTCACAGCCTTGTAGTAGTTAGTCTTGGCTTCCTGTGCTGCTCTATCAGCCATCCTACTCACAGCCTTCTGAACCATGGCATTCGCCATCAATTCCATCGCATCGGCAAATGCTCGTTGCGTCATAACCTGAACCAACACCACGCTCCACGAGTGAGGATACACTTCGTTTCCTCAAAACAGTATAAACAGTGTTTTCCTAACACATGTTACACAAAGGGTAATATAACACCCTAACCCTTAATCGCCGATTATTAACTTTAAATAAAAAAAAACGTTAAGGACATAGGAAGTTACAACATAATGAAAACGCATTTTCATAAACATCAACAGATCAAAATATATTTGATTCACATACAGCAGCGGAAAAATAACAAACAGCTTATAACCAAGCATGCATATAATATACAAAAATATATACATAAGATTTTCAAAAGGGGCAATTCTACAACAGAGACCATTGCCAAATTTATACATACACGTTCAGATACCCAAAGTGGTGTTACAACTATCAGAGCCCTAAACTCTAACTAGGATACAACACCTAGTACAAAAAAAAGTAAGGATAGCTAAGCTATGCCCTCACCACTACGTAGGCTCCTAAACAGCAAAAGCTACTCCTTGACGATAGCTTCGTCAACCTGATATTCTGGATCCCCAAAGATCCAGCAGATAACACATAACAGAGAGTGTTAGTATCACAAACAATAAACTTGTATAAATAACATATTATTATACATAACCAAAAACACAACACATAATCGACAAAGCACAACACTCATCAATAACAATTATCACTTAACAACCATTATGCACACATAATTTCCAAATGAACACTAATGTCACAAAGGATGCATGCCTCAAATGCATTCTCTAATGCATGTGGTACCAAATCATTTTGGATAAACTTATATCCTTATCAAGCACTCTTGATAACCAAGCACTCTTGGATTTCATATCCGCTCCGGATATCATACAATCATGAAATGCATGATGATTCACTTAGCAAATATATGATACTTACTAACACAACTAATTATCAGCACTCTGATAATTATCACAATCAACAACAACAAACACCACCACTAAATTATCAGCACTCTGATAATTATCACAACAACAACAAACACAAACACTAGGCTCTCATGGCCATATCATAAGACACAACATGTATATACTCAACCATGTTCAACAATCTCAAACACATAAGGGTTTCAAAGGAAAACCCACACACTTTGATAACTTACACACATGTTAGGGTTTTACTCAAGCTTTTCTTGAAAAAATAATCTTTAGGAAGCATTAAGAATGAGTTAGAATGGTGGGCAAGGTTTCCAAAATATATTATGAGAATGCAGTAGCAAAAAGTCATCCCCGCGCGTACCAGGACTCTCAAAACAGTTCAACGAAGTTGGCGTGTCTAGGGTTGGTCGCTACAAGCAAGCCCTTGGTCGCTACAAGCGCCCCTGGTCGCTACAAGCGCCAGTGCGGTCGCTTCAAGCGCGGATAGGCAGGGAATTATCCTGCCTGGTCGCTACAAGCGACGGTCCGTCGCTACAGCGACCGTATCAGTACAAAATCATGTAAAAATGTGATTTTTCCACCATTTTAGCCCATTCAAGGTTACCCAACTTCCAGAACATGTTAAAAACGATTTTCCATCATAAAACATCATTTAAAACAATCACAAGCAAGGCTTATATCTAGCAAAGAAATTAGGGTTTAAAACACTAACTTTCTATAACTTTTCCTTTGAGTTCAAAAACACTATAACACTCACAAAACTTCAACTAAACATACTAGCAACACCACTTAACATCAAATAAGCATAACATGATCATTTAACATCTTTAATCACCAAAACTTTCAATCAAAACATAGACAAAGTGAAGGAGAAGTTTGGGATGGAGAAATAGACATTCTCCCCTTCTCTTAATCACTTGTGAACAAGTAATACTAACTCTCTTACCTTGAAATGATGATTCTCTAACAAAACTCAAGCTTCCTCTTGCCCTAGGTTTCTCTTGCTCTTCTCCTTCTCTTTCACTTCCCAAGCTTTTTAACAAAGAAAATGAATAGTGATATTCAAAGTCTTTGTGATAATCTTATAACTCAAGCAAAGCAATCATGGCCATCCATTCCTTACTAACTCTCAAGGACCAATCCTAGCCTTTCAATCCAATCCAAGCTCACTAAATCTCATCCACTTGATCATTACTACTCATAAACTCAAAAGCCAAATACTATTCATCTTCTTGGCCCAATTTCGCCCCAAAACCCTAAAAATCGATTACGAACTTATCCTCGCGCCAAATAATTATTTCTAGATTACGCGAAACTATTTTTAAATGCAAATCCATAAAATAAAATATATAAAAATATAACATACGAAAATAGGGTCGTTACAACTCTACCCCCCTAAAAAGAATTTTCGCCCTCGAAAATACCTGAAAACAACTCTGGATAGGAATCCCGCATCTTGCTCTCGAGCTCCCACGTCGCATATTCACCGGCGGGGCCTCCCCAAACGACTTTCACCGATGAAATCTCTTTGTTCCTGAGCTTCTTCATCTCTTGTCCTTCAATCCTTAAGGGTACCGTTGCAACCGTTAAATTCTCTCTCACTTGTATCTCGTCCGACTCAATCACATGTGACGGATCCGATACGTATTTCCTTAATTGAGACACGTGAAAAACGTCATGTAGATTTGACAACGACGGCGGTAACGCAATCCTATACGCCACCTTCCCAATCCTCTTCAAAATCTGATACGGACCAACGAACCTCGATGTTAACTTCTTCGATTTCAAAGCTCGTCCAATACCCGTAGTCGATGTAACTCTTAGAAACACATGATCTCCTTCTTGAAATTCTATATCCTTTCTTCTCTTGTCGGCATAGCTTTTCTGGCGACTCTGCGACGCTCTCATCTTTTCTTGGATCATCTTGATCTTCTCGGTCGTTTGTTGCACAATCTCAGGTCCAAGCACCACACTTTCTCCCGATTCAAACCAACACAAAGGTGTTCTACATCTTCTCCCATACAACGCTTCAAAAGGTGCCATACCAATGCTCGAATGAAAACTGTTGTTATACGTAAACTCAATCAATGGTAAGCAAGCTTCCCAACTCACTCCTTGTTCCAAAATGCACGATCTTAACAAATCCTCCAATGATTGAATCGTCCTCTCCGACTGACCATCCGTCTGCGGGTGATAAGCAGAACTCATCCGCAATTTAGTCCCCAACGCCTCTTGCAAACTCTCCCAAAACCTTGAAGTAAAACGGGGGTCTCGATCTGATACGATACTCGACGGAATTCCATGTAATCTCACGATTTGCTCGACATAAATCTCAGCCAACTTCGGTACTAGCATACCGGTCTTGATAGCTATGAAATGAGCAGACTTTGTTAACCTGTCGACAACTACCCAAATCATATTGTTACCTTTCGACGTCTTCGGCAAACCGCTTACAAAATCCATCGCAATACTATCCCATTTCCACTCTGGAATAAACATAGGTTGCAATAGCCCCGACGGCTTCTGATGCTCCACCTTGGACTTCTGACAAGTCAAACACGCGAAAACAAACTCGGCGATCTCTTTCTTCATCCCTAGCCACCAAAACATTTTCCTCAGATCTTGATACATCTTAGTAACACCAGGATGAATACTTAGGTTGCTTCTGTGACCTTCCTCCAAGATCATCCGCTTCAACTCAGGCACATCAGGTACACATAACCTTCCCTGACACCTCATCACACCTTTCTCATCGATCTCAACGTTTACCTTTTTCCCTTGCTCGATGAGCGTCTTAAGCTTCATCAATCTCACATCAGACTTTTGCTTTTCCACAACCTCTTCAAGAAAATCATTCGTCAACCTCAACATCCCTAGCTTCACGCTTCTGGTTGTCCTTTCACAAACCAAACTGAGGTCTCTAAACTCTTCAATCAATCTCAGTTCCTTCGCCATCAGAGACGACATATGTAGAGACTTCCTACTCAACGCATCGGCTACCACATTAGCCTTACCCGGGTGATAACTCAACTCGAAATCATAATCCTTAAGAAACTCTAACCATCTTCTTTGCCTCATATTGAGCTCCTTCTGATCAAACAAGTATTTCAGACTCTTGTGATCGCTGAAAACCTCGAACCTTGACCCATACAAGTAGTGCCTCCAAATCTTGAGAACAAACACAACAGCAGCTAGCTCCAAATCATGCGTAGGATAGTTCCTCTCATGAATCTTCAGCTGTCTTGATGCATAAGCAACGACTTGTCCCTTCTGCATCAACACACCACCTAGACCCATCTTCGACGCATCACAATAAACCACGAACGGTTCCTTCGGATTTGGCAGAATTAGCACAGGTGCAGATGTCAACCTCCTCTTCAGCTCTTGGAAACTCTGCTCACACTTGTCATCCCAAATGAAAGCTTGACCCTTCCTAGTCAACTGTGTCAACGGCAACGCCAACTTTGAAAATCCTTCGATGAACCTCCGATAGTAACCGGCCAAACCAAGAAAACTTCGGATCTCAGTAACAGACTCCGGCGTTCCCCAATCTTGCACTGCCTCTACCTTAGCAGGATCCACTGCTATACCACCACTTGAAATGACGTGACCCAAAAAGCTAACTTTATGCAACCAAAATTCACACTTAGAAAATTTTGCATAAAGCTTCTTCTCGCGCAACACCTCCAACACAATCCTCAAATGCTCGGCATGTTCCTCTTCCGTCTTCGAGTATACCAAAATATCGTCTATGAAGACCACTACGAATCGATCCAAAAAGGAATGAAATATACGATTCATATATTCCATAAACACTCCAGGTGCATTAGTAACTCCAAAAGGCATAACAGCGTACTCGTAGTGACCATACCTTGTCCTGAAAGCAGTCTTCGGTATATCCTCCGCCTTAACTCTTATCTGGTGATATCCCGATCTCAAATCAATCTTGCTGAACACACAGGCTCCCACTAACTGATCCATCAAATCGTCTATCCTCGGAAGTGGATACTTGTTCTTGATAGTTGCTTTATTCAACTAACGATAATCGATGCACAAACGCATACTACCATCTTTCTTCTTTACCAACAGAACCGGCGCACCCCACGGCGATACACTCGGTCTTACAAACTTTTTCTCTAACAATTCTTCCAATTGTTCCTTCAACTTTTCTAGTTCAGCAGCTGACATACGATACGGCGCCATTGATATTGGACTAGTGCCAGGTACTATGTCAATTGCGAATTCAACCTCTCTCTCGGGTGGTAAATCCAAAATGTCATCTGGAAAAACATCTGTGAAATCACGCACCACCGGCAACGCATCAACCTCCATCTTCTCTTCCACTCTCAACGAAGCAAACATAGCAAACACGTCCTCTTGAGCCTTCACTGATCTTACCACTTCTCGACAACACATGAGCTTCGAACACAACTCTGACTCCAGTCTTGGAAACATAACCGTCTTCTTACCACAGTTGATATGAACCCGATTAAATTCTAACCAGTTCATACCAAAGATAACGTCTATTCCGCTCAACGGAATGCAGACTAAGTCCATACCAAAGTGTCGACCATACATAGTGACTGGACAGTCAACACAGACTAGAGTAGTCGATACCGAACCACTTGCAGGCGTTTCTATAACCATGCGTCCCATCATATTTTCTACTCTAAGACCCAACCTCTTAACGCAATCCACAGAAATAAACGAATGGGTAGCACCCGTATCAATAATAGCAGACAAAGGAGTATTATTGATAAAGCATGTACCTCTGATCAAGTTGTCCGCCTTCGCATCACCACCATCTAAAGCAAACACTTTTCCTCCAGCCGCTCTAGGCTTCTTACACACGTTGCTCTTATGACCCGCTTCTTTGCAGTTGAAGCACACAACACCCTTTTTGCACTGATCAGCTTTGTGGTTAGGATCACCACACTTGAAACATTTTCCATCATTCTTCGGGCACTCGAAAAAACGATGTCCCGGTTGTCCACACTTAAAGCAATTCCTATTACCTCCAAACTTGCCATCACTACTCCCACCTTCATCTGGTTTCTTCCCACCTCTGCCATACGGTTTACCTCTAGCCATGTCTTTTCCCCTCTTCTCATTCGCGGCTTTGTAGTAATTAGCCTTAGCTTTACTATCCTTATCACATATTCGGCTCTTATTCACCAACATCGGAAAATTCCTGATCTCGCTAAACCCAATCAACTGCTTGATGTCTGGCCTCAGCCCATTTTCAAACTTTACACACTTGTCTTCCTCAGCTTCCATCGTGTTGTAATGAGGAGCAAAACGACACAAATCTTCAAACTTGGCCGCATATTCAGAAACAGATAAACTCCCCTGCTTGAGCTCCATGAACTCAATCACCTTACGGTTCCTCTCGTCTGCCAGAAAATACTTGGTTAAAAACTCTCTTCGAAAACGAGCCCAAGTAACTAAAGCTCCACCAGCTCCCAACCTTTGACTAGCGTTTCCCCACCAATGATCGGCCTCATCATGGAGAACATACCCTCCAAGCAATACCTTATGCGCGTCCAGACAACGCATAGCCCCGAAAATTCTCTCAATTCCTTCCAACCAAGTCTGAGCTCCATCTGGATCGTATCCTCCCTTGAAGATAGGCGGTTTGTTGTTCATAAACCTCTCGAGCCTCAGCTCATCTTCCCCGCCTCCTCTAGCTTGTTGTGCGGCTCTTTCCGCGGTCCTACTAGCAGCATCCTGAGCCATGGCATCCGCCATCCGCTCCATCGCATCCGCAAGTGCTCGTTGCGTCATATCTACACACACACTACCAATCACCACATAACACAAGTGAGAACACAGTGTTTAAGGAAACACATGTTACACAAAGGGTATACTAAACTTAATTGATCCAATGGATCGACCTGCTCTGATACCACCTATTATAACACCCTAACCCTTAATCGCCGATTATTAACTTTAAATAAAAAAAAACGTTAAGGACATAGGAAGTTACAACATAATGAAAACGCATTTTCATAAACATCAACAGATCAAAATATATTTGATTCACATACAGCAGCGGAAAAATAACAAACAGCTTATAACCAAGCATGCATATAATATACAAAAATATATACATAAGATTTTCAAAAGGGGCAATTCTACAACAGAGACCATTGCCAAATTTATACATACACGTTCAGATACCCAAAGTGGTGTTACAACTATCAGAGCCCTAAACTCTAACTAGGATACAACACCTAGTACAAAAAAGTAAGGATAGCTAAGCTATGCCCTCACCACTACGTAGGCTCCTAAACAGCAAAAGCTACTCCTCGACGATAGCTTCGTCAACCTGATATTCTGGATCCCCAAAGATCCAGCAGATAACACATAACAGAGAGTGTTAGTATCACAAACAATAAACTTGTATAAATAACATATTATTATACATAACCAAAAACACAACACATAATCGACAAAGCACAACACTCATCAATAACAATTATCACTTAACAACCATTATGCACACATAATTTCCAAATGAACACTAATGTCACAAAGGATGCATGCCTCAAATGCATTCTCTAATGCATGTGGTACCAAATTATTTTGGATAAACTTATATCCTTATCAAGCACTCTTGATAACCAAGCACTCTTGGATTTCATATCCGCTCCGGATATCATACAATCATGAAATGCATGATGATTCACTTAGCAAATATATGATACTTACTAACACAACTAATTATCAGCACTCTGATAATTATCACAATCAACAACAACAAACACCACCACTAAATTATCAGCACTCTGATAATTATCAAAACAACAACAAACACAAACACTAGGCTCTCATGGCCATATCATAAGACACAACATGTATATACTCAACCATGTTCAACAATCTCAAACACATAAGGGTTTCAAAGGAAAACCCACACACTTTGATAACTTACACACATGTTAGGGATTTACTCAAGCTTTTCTTGAAAAAATAATCTTTAGGAAGCATTAAGAATGAGTTAGAATGGTGGGCAAGGTTTCCAAAATATATTATGAGAATGCAGTAGCAAAAAGTCATCCCCGCGCGTACCAGGACTCTCAAAACAGCTCAACGAAGTTGGCGTGTCTAGGGTTGGTCGCTACAAGCGAGCCCTTGGTCGCTACAAGCGCCCCTGGTCGCTACAAGCGCCCCTGGTCGCTACAAGCGCCAGTGCGGTCGCTTCAAGCGCGGATAGGCAGGGAATTATCCTGCCTGGTCGCTACAAGCGACGGTCCGTCGCTACAGCGACCGTATCAGTACAAAATCATGTAAAAATGTGATTTTTCCACCATTTTAGCCCATTCAAGGTTACCCAACTTCCAGAACATGTTAAAAACGATTTTCCATCATAAAACATCATTTAAAACAATCACAAGCAAGGCTTATATCTAGCAAAGAAATTAGGGTTTAAAACACTAACTTTCTATAACTTTTCCTTTGAGTTCAAAAACACTATAACACTCACAAAACTTCAACTAAACATACTAGCAACACCACTTAACATCAAATAAGCATAACATGATCATTTAACATCTTTAATCACCAAAACTTTCAATCAAAACATAGACAAAGTGAAGGAGAAGTTTGGGATGGAGAAATAGACATTCTCCCCTTCTCTTAATCACTTGTGAACAAGTAATACTAACTCTCTTACCTTGAAATGATGATTCTCTAACAAAACTCAAGCTTCCTCTTGCCCTAGGTTTCTCTTGCTCTTCTCCTTCTCTTTCACTTCCCAAGCTTTTTCACAAAGAAAATGAATAGTGATATTCAAAGTCTTTGTGATAATCTTATAACTCAAGCAAAGCAATCTTGGCCATCCATTCCTTACTAACTCTCAAGGACCAATCCTAGCCTTTCAATCCAATCCAAGCTCACTAAATCTCATCCACTTGATCATTACTACTCATAAACTCAAAAGCCCAATACTATTCATCTTCTTGGCCCAATTTCGCCCCAAAACCCTAAAAATCGATTACGAACTTATCCTCGCGCCAAATAATTATTTCTAGATTACGCGAAACTATTTTTAAATGCAAATCCATAAAATAAAATATATAAAAATATAACATACGAAAATAGGGTCGTTACAGGTAATCTACACCTAATTGATCCAATGGATCGACCTGCTCTGATACCACCTATTGTAACACCCTAACCCTTAACCGCCGATTATTAACTTTAATAAAAAAAACGTTAAGGACATAGGAAGTTACAACATAATGAAAACGCATTTTCATAAACATCAACAGATCAAAATATATTTGATTCACAAACAGCAGCGGAAAAAAAATAATAAACAGCAAAACAGAGACGATACCCCTTCTAACAGGATACCCCTTCTATGCTCATACCCCTTCTATGCTCAACACAGGTCATACCCCTTCTATATCAACACAGGTCATACCCCTTCTATATCAACACACACGAAAACGATTGCTTCATTTTCTTTTCCGTTTTCAAAACACATTACAACATTCCACATATTTATAACAAAGACCAATTTAAAACAGAAACGTGTGAAAAAGACACCAAAACATGAAATAGAAAATGCTGTCACAGCACATTTTCACCAATACCTCCTTGGAGTATTTTCATCATAACTCAAAAACTAGAAATCATTTTCACACCAAACCAAAGCCACTGGAAAGCTAACAAAATTATCTAAAACTTTCATGTTTACACCCAAAGCCAATTCTGTACTGATCAATACCAGTTTTTGTTTCAAACTCGGAAAAGTTGTGCAGAAAATTATGCAGAAAGTTATGCAGAAAATCAGACCAACAGCATTAGAAAAATTAACATCCAAATCTATAACAGAAACCATTACCAAATTTATACATACACGTTCAGAATACCCAAAGTGGTGTTACAACTATCAGAGCCCTAAACTCTAACTAGGATACAACACCTAGTACAAAAAAAAGTAAGGATAGCTAAGCTATGCCCTCACCACTACGCAAGTTCAAAACGACAACAGCTAATCCTCGACGATATGCTCGTCTTCCTGAAAATCTGGATCCCCAAAGATCCAGCACATAACACAAAACAGAGAGTGTTAGTAAAACATAATCAACACAATATAAACAACACAAGGATAAGTAGGGTACCTACACTTTACCCATCATGCATATTCTAACTCACGCACATGCATCATCAATTATCGTCAAACATTTATTCATTAATCACAAGTACTCAAAACATATCAACACTTTAAGCAATTAAATCAAATCACAACCAATTAAACATGTATAAATAACACCTTATTATACATAACCAAAACACAACACGTAATCGACAAAGTACAAAACCCATCAATAACCATTATCACATAATAACCATTATGCACACATAATGTCACAAACACAAAACTCATCAATAACAATTATCACATAACAACCATTATGCACACATAATGTCACAAACACAAAACTCATCAATAACAATTATCACATAACAACCATCATGCACACATAATGTCACAAAGGATGCATGCCTCAAAATACATTCTCTAATGCATGTGGTACCAAATCATTTCGGATAAACTTATATCCTTATCAAGCTCTCTTGATAACCAAGCTCTCTTGGATTTCATATCCGCTCACGGATATCATCGAATAACCCGCTCCGAGTATCATACAATCATGAAATGCATGCTGATTTACTTGGCAAATATATGATACTCTTATCACTATACATACTAACACAACTAATTATCAGCTCTCTGATAATTATCTCACAACAAACACAAACAACACAACTAATTATCAGCTCTCTGATAATTATCACAACAACAAACACAAACACTAGGCTTTCATGGCCAAATCACAAGACACAACGTGTATATACTCAACCATGTTCAACAATCTCAAATAAACCAAACAATCATACCAAACTCTCAAACACATAAGGGTTTCAAAGGAAAACCCACACATTTGATAACTTATCCATCTCAAACATATTCATCACTTCTCACACCTTAGTCTTTAATATTACTAAGTCCAAATCCACTTTCAAAACCTTAGACACACTCTATTAGTTCCTAACAGCCATTTCAAACATTATATAACTCATACTCACACAACATAATGACCTTAACAAAAACCACCATTGTTAGGGTTTTACTCAAGCTTTTCTAGAACAACAACATCATTTTCGAAATACCCAAACATAGATAACCATCATATAACTTCAATTAAACATACCATCAACATCACTAAGCATCAAATGAACATAATATAATCATTAACAGCATTTCTATCAAAACCTAGACAAAGTGAAAGGAAGTTTGGGATGGAGAAATAGACATTCTCCCCTTCTCTATCACTCGTGAATAAGTAATACTACCTCTCTTACCTCAAAATCGATGAATCAACGAAAGTTCCAAGCTTTCACTCTTCTCTTTCTCGTGCCCTAGCTTTGCTCTTGCTCTTCTCCCTTCTCTTACACGGTTTTCTTCTTCTCCACAAAGACTGTGAATAGTGATTCACAAAGTCTTTGTGTTAATCTTTATAATCCAATCAAATCAATCTTGGCCATCCATTCCTTACTAACTCTCATGATCAATCTTAGCCCTTCAATCCAATCCAAGCTCACTACTATCATATACATAGGATCATTACTACTCATAAACTCAAAAGCCCAATACTATTCATCTTCTTGGCCCAATTCGCCCAAAACCTTAAAAACTCGATTACGAACTTACCCTCGCGCCAAATAATTATTTATCGATTGCGAGAAAATAATTTTAAAAGCCAAACAATACAATAAAATATATAAAAATATATATACGAAAATAGGGTCGTTACAGAAACACAGTTTTGTTTCTTGCTGAACCAGGAAATTAAATTCTTTCCCAGAAAGAAACATCCTCCTGATGTGCTCTTTCTGTCATCAACACTTCCAGCCCAGTCAGCATCACAATATCCCATTAATTCAGAACTTGAACTATGAGAATACATGATTCCATAGTCACTTGTGCTATTCACATACTTCAGGATCCTTTTAACTTGTGTCAGATGACTAATCTTAGGATCAGCTTGATATCTTGCACAAACTCCAACAGCAAAGGTAATGTCAGGTCTTCTTGCAGTTAAGTACAATAGGCTCCCTATCATACTTCTGTACTGGCTTTGGTCTACTGAAACTCCATGTTCATCTTTGGTTAACTTCAGATGAGTAGCAGCTGGTGTTCTTTTATGAGCAGCAGATTCCATTCCAAACTTTTTCACAATGTTCTTGGCATATTTACTCTGAGAAATAAAGATGGTATCTTCCATTTGCTTAACTTGCAATCCAAGAAAGTATGTCAGCTCACCAACCAAACTCATTTTAAACTCTGACTGCATTTGCTGGACAAACAACTTGACCATCTTTTGAGACATCCCACTAAATACTATGTCATCAACATATATCTGAGCAATCATCAGACTTCCATGTTCATTCTTCACAAATAAAGTTTGATCAGAACCACCTTTTCTGTATCCTTGAGCAACAAGAAACTGAGTCAGTCTTTCATACCAAGCTCTTGGTGCTTGCTTTAATCCATATAAGGCTTTCTTCAACTTGTACACATGATCTAAAAATTGATGATCCACAAAACCCTTAGGCTGTTCAACATATACTTCTTCTTGCAAATATCCATTCAGAAATGCACTCTTCACATCCATCTGGAATAGCTTGAATTTTAGAATGCAGGATACACCCAACAGTAATCTTATGGACTCTAGTCTGGCCACAGGTGCAAAGGTTTCATCAAAATCCAATCCCTCTACTTGAGTATAACCCTGAGCAACCAACCTTGCCTTGTTTCTGACTACAGTACCATTTTCATCTGTTTTATTCTTGTATATCCATTTAGTGCCAATCACATTCAACCCTTCAGGTCTTGGAACCAGATCCCACACTTCACTCCTTTTGAATTGATTCAACTCATCTTGCATTGCTTCAATCCAAAATTCATCAGTTAGGGTTTCTTTTACATTTTTGGGTTCAAACTTAGACACAAAACAAGAATCAGTAGCAGCTGAGTCTGATCTCCTGGTTCTGACCCCTTGATCCAAACTACCAATGATAAGCTCCTTAGGATGATCCTTCTGAACTCTAATAGATGGCCCTTTAGCAGCAGAATCATGATCTGGATGCACTTCTGCTTCTTCAGACTCTGGATGATTTTCTGCTTCTGAAGTTTGTTCTTCTGAGGCTTCAGACTCTGGAATAACTTCAGATTCATTCTTTTCATTCTCAGCAGAGAGATCATCAATAACAACATTGATGCTCTCCATTACAACTTTAGTTCTTGAGTTAAACACCCTATAGGCTCTGCTGTTTACTGAATAACCCAAAAATATACCTTCATCAGACTTAGGATCCAGTTTTCTCCTATTTTCTCTGTCAGCCAAAATGTAACATCTGCTCCCAAACACATGAAAGTATTTCACAGTTGGCTTTCTCCCTTTCCATAATTCATATAAAGTACAGGCTGTTCCCTTCTTCAAAGTAACTCTGTTATGGATATAGCAGGCAGTATTCATGGCTTTAGCCCAAAACATATAAGGCAGTTTCTTAGCATGCATCATGACCCTTGCACATTCTGCTAATGTTATATTCTTCCTCTCAACTACACCATTTTGCTGAGGTGTGATAGGTGCAGAGAACTCATGTTTTATACCTTCAGAAGCACAGAATTCTGAAAAACTCTTGTTTTCAAATTCTTTGCCATGATCACTTCTGATTCTGACAATACCACAGTCCTTCTCTCTTTGTAATTGAATGCACAGCTCTTTAAATACTTCAAAAGTATCAAACTTCTCTCTAACAAAACTAACCCATGTGAATCTTGAGTAGTCATCAACCATAACAAATGCATACCTTTTACCTCCTATACTCTCCACTTGCATTGGCCCCATTAAATCCATATGAACAAGTTCTAGTACTTTAGTAGTTACCTGGTGAACTAATCTGGGATGAGACTTTCTTGTTTGTTTACCAATTTGACAATCACCACAAACACTGTCCTCATTGATCTTCAGATTAGGTACACCTCTGATAGCTTCAGTACTTAGGATTTTCTTCATGCCTTTCAGATGCAAATGTCCCAGTTTCTGGTGCCAGAGCTTGACTTCCTCTTCTGAGCTCATGAGACATGAAGTCAGGCTTCTTTCTTCTTCAGACACCCATAAATAACAGTTATCTTTGGATCTACAGCCCCTCATCTGAACCTTACCTTCTTGATCAGTCACAAAACACTCTTGCTTGTTGAAATTAACCTTCAAGTCTTGATCACAAAGTTGGCTAAAACTGATCAGATTAGAGGTTAAACCCTTCACCAACAGCACATCATTCAATCTAGGCAAACCTTCACTGATTAAATCACCAATACCCAGTATCTCACCTTTTGCTCCATCACCAAATGTCACATAGCTTCTGGAATAAGGTTTGATATTGCTCAGAAGCTTCTTAACACCAGTCATGTGCCTTGAACAACCACTGTCAAAGTACCAGTCCTCTCTAGAAGTGGCTCTCAATGAGGTATGAGCAATCAGACCTACATTCTGAACCTTAGGTTTCCACACCTTCTTAACATTGTGTCTGGGTGCAGCTGGTTGCACTCTTCTATATTGAAAGTGTTCAGGATATCCATACAGTTTAAAGCAAAAAGGTATAATATGTCCCTTCTTACCACAATGATGACAAGTCCAGGTATGATTTCTCCGTCTTCTGTTGAACTTCTGGGGTTGCATCTGAACATACTTCTGAGGTCTCATCTGAGTATGCTTCTGTGGTCTCATCTGAGTTTGCTTATGTCCTTGCATCTGGGCTACCTTCTGAGGTCTCATCTTAGGTGTTCCAATCATAGGATCATGAGTCTGAGTAGCAGGAACAAACTGTTTAACTTGATTTTTCTGCTTGAGGTTCAGACTCTCATCCACAAATCCTAAACCAGCTTTTCCTTGTTTCTGAGCATCTAAAATTTCCTCCAACACATCAGTAGCAGTATTCATCATTCTAACCTGCTTTTTCATATGCTCAAGTTGGAAATTTAGTTGGTTCACTTCTTCTTTCAATTCTGAATTCTGCACTAGAAGTTCACCTTTCTCAGCCTCCAGTTGACATATGGTCTCCTTTTGATCCAGAACTTGTTTGCAAACTTCAGCACTTCTGGTATACAGCTTCCTGTAGTTTTCAGCTAGTTCATCATATGAGGTTTTAGCAACATCAGACACAGATGAAGCATCAGACTATGAGTCAGACTCTGAAAATGTTTCAGACTCTAAAACTGCTTCAGTCTTTGAATTAGCTCCTGACCTTACCACCAGACCAGTATCACACATACCAGATTCACTTACATCATCTTCTTCAGAATCATCATCAGACCATGCAACAACTAGGCTCTTCTTCTTCTGCTTCTTAAGAAAAGTAGGACATTCAGTTTTGATATGTCCATAACCCTCACACTCATAGCACTAAACACCTTTAGGTTGATTACTTTTCTCCTCAAACTTGGTCTTTTTCACATCAGTTTGTTGCTTCTTGTTGTTGAATCTGAAGTTCTAACCTTTGGCTTTGGCTTTTCTGTCAACATTCTTCAGAATCTTGTTGAATTGTTTTCCCAGCAACACTAGAGCTTCTGATAAGTCATCCTCATCAGACTCTTGTTGATCATCATCTTCAGAATTCACGGTAAAAGCTACACCTTTTCCTTTCTTATCAGGCTGTTTGCAGAAGGCAGTCTCAAAATTAAGCAAAAACCCAATCAGCTCCTCAACCTTCATGGTGGTGATGTCATGAGCTTCTTCTATGGCTGTAACCTTCATATCAAATCTTCTGGGCAGGGACCTGAGGATTTTTCTTACTATCTTTTCATCAGACATCTTTTCCCCAAGTGAATCAAAGGAATTTGCCATGTCCAGCACATTCATGTAGAAATCCTGAATAGTTTCATCTTCCATCATCTTCAGGTTCTCAAATTTGGTGGTCAGTGTGCGCACCCCGTTTTTTTCCTTGGGAAAAAGACGTGCAAATCCTCCGAGGTCGTTCGTAAACGCTCGGAGGGCCTTTGTGAAGCCGCCACCAAAGTTTTTGTGTAAACGGAACGTTGATAAACCCTTAAGTTTTTTTTTGTTTAAAGGGAAACGATAATAAAACCCTTTGACGATAAGGAAAGGATGGTCATCGCAACCATTGTCGGGTTCGGGAGTCGATTACTCAAGGGGAAGGTATTAGCACCCCTCACGTCCGTTGTACTCAACGGGAACCTTCTATTTGGCTAAAGCTTAAATTGTTTTTTTTGTTTTGCGCGCATGCATATTTATGTCAAAATATAAATAAAGGGGGGGGGGGGGGAGAAAGAGATAAAAACAAACGAAAGAAAAGAAGGAAAAAGTTTTTATTATTGCGCTTGACAAGATGTCGATCTTGCTCCTACGTATCTCCCGGTAGTCGGAGAATTCAAAGCGTACGTAGTTCTTTGGTAGAAAAACGTACATATGTTGGTTAATTTTAAATGAACGATGTTTTAACCGAATTCTTGCGATTAAAACGTAGCTTGTATGCTCGCGCTTGGGAGACTTATTAAGCGTTTGTTCGTGAATCGCATTAGAATTGTTAAAAGGTACGTCCGTTAGGGTAAAAGGGTTCGAATTGGCCGCTATGGGACCAAGAGGTACAATGGACTCATACAAGTCAATCATTGACCGAGTGGACTCTAACGAGTCGGGCGATTGTTCGATTGATCCACTGAGATCAAGAACAGGTACAATGGACTCGGACAAGTCGAACATTGACCGAGTAGACTCCAACGAGTTGGGCGATCGAATCTAATGGCCACGGGGGACCAAAAGGTTCGGATTGACCACAAGGGGGCCAAGGTTTGGTTTGGTTATGGTTGGATATGTTGAAAAAGGGAATGACGATTGTCCGAACGACGAGACATACGTCACGCGTTCGTACAATCGGGGCAATGGAGAGACATACGTCACACCATTCCTTTTTCATTCATGTTTTTGGGTAGAATTCTTTAGAAATCCCAAGGTAGATCAAAACATTTGGTTTGAAAACCCAAATTGGAAAGGTTTAGCAATTTTTGCTAGAAAACGCACAAGTTCGGCTTGTTTCGCGAACGGTTTTGAAAAGCGAACGAATTCGGCGTATGTTCATGCTTGAGTTTGAAAATCATGAACAATATTTATTGTTCAAGTTTTGATTGGGATGATGAACATAGCTTGTTTGTTCATGCTGTTTTGAAAGTTTAAGAACATAACTTGTTTTGCAAGTTATCCTCAAAATGTCATACGAACTTGTGATTTTGTCAAAATTGTGCAAAATCCTTGTTATGATTTGAAAAACATAGGTTTAAAAACTCTTAGGTTCTGAGCTCTTGGGCTAGAACCTCAAAAATTGGTCATTTTGACACTTAAACTCAGATTCTGAGTTCTGTCATGGTCGCACTGCGACCATGACTTCGCACTGCGAAGCATGCGAATTTTTGAGTTCAGAAGCTGTTTCTGAACTTTTGTTCAGAAACAACTTCTGAACACACTCAGGACCTTTTAGGTGGGTGAAAAACTTTGAGTTTTTGGGATGAAAAAGGCTGGACAAACCAGTTTTGATGTTTTGAAAACCTTGGGATTTCTTTGGAATTCAAAAGGGGTTTTTTAGAATCAAATGGTTTTGAACCAAAATTGCTATGCAAACACAAATGAAAATGCAATACAAAAGCTTGGAACACTTACAGAACTCCTTAGCAAAGCTCCAGCTGCAGTGGATTTGAATTGGTTGAAGGCTTTCACAAAGGTTTTTGATATTGGTGATGAACTTTGAACTTTGTTATGCTTTGTGTTGGATTGGTTTTTTCTGGTTGTTTGTGAGGGTTTGTAAGCTGAAATGAGTAGAGTTTCTGCTCTTGAAATGCTGTTATCAGTTGTGTTTAGAACCTTGGGCATTGCCTTCTATTTATAGGCCAAAACCAAATCTATTTCATCATTAGCAAATCCCAAAATTCAGCTGATTTGTGGCTAGGATCAAACCGAATCCCTTTGCATTAAATGCTAATGGATAGAGGCAACCTTGCCTTGTGCCAAGGGGCAAGAATCAGCCTGATTTCAGCCACAAATTCAACCAATTCTAGAAGGTAATGATGAAGAACAAAGCTGAATTGCAATTGCCTAATGCTTGGGGATCAATCCTTGCAATCTCAATGGTTGATCAATGAAAACGTGCACTGTAATGTGCAGAGATTGAGGGATGAAAAAGGCTATCTATGGCTGGTGTGAGGGGTGAAAAGCTGCTGCAAAAACAGGGTAGGCACTCATGGCTTTTCAAGTGAGAAAATCCAGCTAGTTTGACTGGTTTTGGGGGAGCAAGCAGGAGGAAAGTCCTCAAGCAGGTGGCTGGCAACCTTGTGGTGGTTAACAGGTCACATGGGAGGGACTAGAGCTGCCCAAGGGCAAGCCCACTTGCTTGTCACATGCTAGGTTGGAAGAAAAAGCTTCCAACCTTGGCATTAATGGCAAATCCTTCAATTCTGGTTTTGCTTGGCCCAAATAGCCATGAATGCTGCTTAAAAGAAATATGGAAATGATATGCAACAAATTCTGGAATTAAATCAAAGCAACCAAAAATCTGCAGAAAAATCGCAGACTTCGCAGTGCGAAGGGAGCTTCGCAGTGCGAAGTCATCATTTTTGAAATGTTGACTTTTCTGTTGACTTTTGTTGACTTTTGACTTTTTCCTCCCTCTTTGATTTTTTGGTTTTTGTTTTAAAATGCTTAGGACAAAATTAGGGTGCTACAGTCAGCAACTGGAGCCTGGACATCTTCACCTTAGAAGTTCCTTCATGGGTTGTTTTCAATATTTCCCAAGCATCTTTTGCAACAGTACATTGTTTGATCAATCTGAACATATTCTTATCAACACCATTGAATATAGCATTTAAAGCCTTTGAGTTTCCATGTGACAGATCATCTTCAGCTTTGGTCCACTCTTCTTCAGGCTTCAGAACCTAAGTTTTGTTACCATCTTTGTCTGTAACCACAGAATGATCCCAGCCTTTGATCACAGCTTTCCAAGTTCTGCTGTCAATGGATTTCAGGAATGCACACATCCTGGATTTCCAGTACTCATAATTTGTGCCATCAAGTAGGGGTGGTTTGTTGACATAGCCTCCTTCTCTATCCATGCTAGCCAGAAATAAACTCCTCTAGATCTCACCCAAAACACAGGCAGGGTGCCTGCTCTGATGCCAATTGAAATTCTGGCCAGGCAATAACACAGAGTTAACAGGTTCTGAACCAAACAGGTTCTGAACAATAACTTAGCACAATTAAAAAACAGTTAAGTAGCAGAAATTAAAAGTGCAAGAAAGCTAAAAAAACACAAGGTTTGTTAACCCAGTTCGGAGTAAACACCTCCTACTCTGGGGGATACCAATCCAGAATTAATCCTTAAGACTCAGACACTGACTCCCGGTTCCTATCCCAAGCAATCAATCTCCACCTAGTCAGACTTCTACCCAACTCTTGAGTATTAGTAACCACTAACTTCCTATTCAAGCAACTGCAACCCAGTCACTTGAACAACCCTGAAAACTACCCTGTTTTGGATAAAACTTCAATAACAAACCTTCATTCGTACCTACAGGCTTTGAATGAATTTACAACTCAATAAAAACACTAAACAAACTCAAAACATATGAGTGGTGCACAAAACAAAGCTAACAGCTTAAAACTAACACAGACTCAATTTCTGAATTTATTCAACTATCGTTCTGTTTAAGAATAGCAGCAACAGTCTTCCTTATATAGCCTTCAGTCAAGCAACATAAAACAAAATCCAATATTCTATAATGATCTGATTCTTAATTATGAATGACTTGAAAAGGAAACAAATAATCCAGCATTGTATCTTTTAAAGATTCTGCAGAAAAAATACGAGCTTCATAATTTAGAGCCAAATCTTCATTAAATCTTCTCCAATTCAATCAACAATCTAGAAGCAATATGCGAAGATATATCCTTGTAAAATCTCGCAAAGATTCGCGCCAAAACAATTCAGAAAAACCAGCTTCTGATGAAGTCAACAAAAGTCAATGCGGGCATCAGACTCACATTTCAGCTTCTGAAGTGCTACAGTGCGTCTGAAGCATTTTTCATGTTCTGAAGGTGATTTCAGCTTCTGAATGACTTCAAAATGAAAAACTTGCAACTGAAGATTTGTTCTACTCATTAAGATGCTTCTATTCAACACATTGGATTTGCCAAAATATGCAGCCAACACCAAAATACTCAACAATTGGGTCCAACATTATGCCTTAACATTTGATTTAGCAAAAATGAGGCCAACAACTAAAAATCCAACAATCTCCCGCTTTGGCAAATTTTTGGCTAAAACAATCTGAGATCTTACAGATAATCTGGAGAGATACCATGCAATCATTTCTTCACTCATCATAAGCACACAACCATGAAGAAGGATGGTACATCTTCAAAAACTACTTCAAACAAAGATTTCTCAATGAACCGTAGTGGATAAAAACAATGCAGCAACGGAACAGAGCATACACATCACCAAAATGAGAAAAATAAATCCCCACACATACAAGCTGTTGGTATAAGCCCTAGAGGCCAATAGTTTATGTCAAACTTTTATATGTATCATGACTTTTATTATTGAATAAAATATGGCGTTCTTTATTACACTTGTTATAAGATAAATAAAGTCCCTAGAATAGTTAGTTCTTGTGATGGAAAATTAAGTGTGACTTAATCATGAGATTACATCAACAGAAAGAACACTATTCTTAAATGTATCCGTAGTCAAGCTTTAATATTAATTGGGATAATATTAAAGCATGGAGACTATTATGTATGTAGACTGATGACCACATCTCATGGGTCATGAATATGAGATATTAAGTCTATACATAGGTATAAATATTAGGAGTAATATTTATACTGGATTGACCCATCGTGAGAATACTACATAGTATGTTATGAAATCGTCATAAGTTATTCTCACAATGATAATAGTGTATATCACTCTTAGACCTGAAACCACTATGATCCCTAGATGTGGACTCAAGTGTTTTATTGCCATTCAAACGTTGTCTGTAACAAGATGACTATAACGTTGGTTAATGGGCACTTGACGAATCATGCTGAGGGACATGAGTGTCCTAGATGGGATTTGTCCCTCCTCATAACAGGAGATATATCTTTAGGCCTCTTGATGGAATATGACTGGAAAAATGCATGGCCATGCCGAATTAAGTCAATATGAGATATTGGACTTATTCGTTGTTCAGTATATTTCGGGATCAAGAAATATAGATATTGAACTAAACAAGGGTGACGTAATCTATGCCTTGTGTTCAATAAAGATATTAGGACAAAGGAGTAATCGTACACATTGATATTATCATGGAAAGGTTTCGTCAGATCACTTGACATTCTTGTCACTTGGGTAGCAGTGATGTGTTGCTAGATACCGCTCACTGTTTATAATATTAATGGGATTTAATATTATTGCCAACGTTACAAGAACCTATAGGGTCACACACAATAGAACGGTAAAAAGGAGAAATATAAGTAATACTTATATGATGGGGTACGTTTAGCAATGCGCGCTAATTAGTTAGCGGAAGCTGATGGGCTAATGGGCTTTTGAAGCTCAAGCTGATTTTGTGCAGCAAGGAGTTCTATAAATAGAAGCTCTAGTGCTGAAATCAGCTAATGCTTTTTGTGTAACCCTAAAGCAAAACGTGTTCCCACTTCTCTCCCTAACCTCTGATCGCTTGGCTAGCACTGGGAACCAGAGGAAGCCGTTCGTGTGGACGAGTAGAGGCTTTGCTTATTTGCTCAGCTGTGATCAACGAAAGTGTTTCAGCATTACTAAAAGGTAACAATTCTATCACTGATTCATGTGATATTCGTAATGATCCAAGGAAAGGAAATCAAATTTTTTTTAAACTTCCGCTGCTCTTTATATGTCGATTTCCCTTCAGTGGTATCAGAGCCAATTACGAAACCATGAATCGGATTGTTTTGTTTACTGCTTTATGTTTTAATTGGATTAAACATAATCGAATACAATTAAATAATAAAGACGAATTAAAATTGGCAAAGCATCACGTTTCCGTGCATGGCTTTTCGGTTTGTTTGAAGCTTCGGAACCGTATCAGGTGAAGCATCAATATATCGATTATCCATATCGACGGAGATGTGTTGCTCGATCAAATACGCAAATAATTAAATCGTATCACTTTTCTGTGCATGGCTTTTCGAATTGTTTGAAGCTTCGGAACCGTTTTCTGGTGAAGCATCAATATTTTCGATTATCCATATCGACAGAAATATGATTGATAAATTCTGTGTAACAGAAGTATATGTGATATACTCGTGATGATCGTTCACTAAATCAAGTCAGATGATATTTGTTCATATTGGATGATTGTAAACTGGAGCTTCGGAACCGTATCAGGTGAAGCATTCTAAGTTCGATCACCATATTGGATAAACAATCAGAGTACTTTGATTGGTGTGATCATACTGTTACAACGGGGTTCATAACGCCGCAAGTGTTGTGCCGTCATGATTAGGGTTACGAAAAAGGCTGAAACCTGGTTCAGAATCGTGACACGATTACAGAATCGTGACACGATTTTGTGCCCAGCAAATCGTTTGCTTCTGCCTATAAAATCGTGACACGATTACAGAATCGTGACACGATTTTGTGCCCAGCAAATTGTTTGCTTCTGCCTATAAAATCGTGACACGATTCCAGAATCGTGACACGATTTTTACAGCACCAGAATTCAAAGTGACCGGGCAGCGGAACCCCCGACTAATCTGCGTAGTGTGATCAATCGCCGAGTTTTAATTCAATTTATTTAATTATGAGGTGCTAATAATAATAAAAGGTGTTTTATTGTTGTTGTGTGAATGATTATGGCCTTAGTCTTATTATTTCTTTTATTTTGGATTTTGAAATACGGCCTGCGTGTCGTGCCTCTCTCTTGAATTCTATATGTACATTCTCTTCTCATCCAATCCCTCGTATGTAAAACGAGTTTCTTTATATGTAATGTAATTAGAATACAAGGAGGTAATAGGACCATTGACGTTGGATTAGCCCTAGAAGTCTAGCTTGGAGAAGCAAGGTCGTTTCTAGGATTAGTTTAGATTCTTTCATTGGCTTGGGAGAATCATAGCGTTAGGAGGCCATAATCATGTCACTTTTATTTTGTATAATTGTTATGCATGCTTGAATGATTGGAGTGCGAATATATATATGATATATAAGCCGTGGTGAGGTGAGATCAAACTAAATAAAATCCTTCAAAGTGATATATTAAGTTTAATGCTTTCCAAAAGAATAACACCCTTCAAGACTAATATCGAATGTGTGGGTTCTGCCCTAGCGAAGCACATGTTCTATGTTTGTAAGTCGCGGTGCGGTAATTTCATTTACCCGATTGTTATTCTATTGGGTTTAACTTAACTAAATTAATTTTAATATAATTAGAATAAATTTAGAAGCAAGAATTGGGAAATATCTATATGATAGATCAGAGTAAGAGTTACTCGCCCAATTGATTTGAAAGTTGTATGAGATACAATTGGAAATGTTCCTACCTAAATAGCTGAGTTTTGGGTGATCAGCCCTAGCTGACTCAAAACAAGGTGAAATAAGGATTTCAACCCACTAGAAAATCTTCCAACGGGATTTTCCGAATTAAATGTTTGAAGGTCATTTGATTTGAATAAAATAGTGGGAGCGTATTTAATTAAAGGCCAAATTAAATATGTTATTTTCATGATACTTATTTTGTATATTTTAAATTGTAGATGGCAAATAACACTTCAAACAACATTTTGCGATCAATCCTTGAGAAGGATAAGCTGAATGAAACAAATTTTTTAGACTGGCACCGAAACTTGAGGATTGTCCTCACACATGAGAAAAAGCTGTATGTGCTTGATGAACCTGTTCCTGAAGAGGCACCAGCTGCAAATGCTCCCAGGGCTGAAAGAGATGCTTATAGTAGGCATGTCAATGATGCCGTGGAAGTCGCTTGCATCATGCTTGCAACCATGACCTCTGAGCTTCAGAAGCAACACGAGAACATGGCTGCGTTCGATATGATCGAACACCTTAAGACTCTTTATGAAGAGCAAGCTAGGCATGAAAGGTATGATGTCTCCAAGGCCCTTTTTGGAACTAAGCTGTCAGAAGGAAGTCCTGTAGGACCTCATGTACTCAAGATGATTGGGTACGTTGAGAACCTCGCGCGATTGGGTTTACCCCTTGAGCAGGAACTTGCTATTGATCTTATCTTGCAATCGTTGCCGGAAAGCTTTAGCCACTTTGTCATGAATTTCCTAATGAATGACATGGACAAAACTCTTCCACAGCTTGCAGCAATGTTAAGAACTGCTGAAAAGAATATGAAGGGAAAGGGTAAGACCATTTTGATGGTTAACAATGGAAAGGTCAAAAAGCATAATAAGAAGCCTAAAAAGTCTAAGGGAAATGGCAAAGGCAAAGCAGTTGCTAAGCCATCAACCAAAGCTTTGAAGCCTACTGGAGGCGTGGCTAAGGAGGGCAAGTGCTTCTACTGCGGTAAGACCGGGCACTGGAAGCGCAACTGCCCAAAATATCTGGAAGATAAAAGGAATGGAACGGTTGCTTCCACTTCTTCAGGTATTTTTGTTATAGAAATTAACATGTCTACTTCTACATCATGGGTATTAGATACTGGATGTGGTTCTCATATTTGTACTGATGTGCAGGGGTTGAGAACGAGTAGAACATTGGCAAAAGGGGAGGTCGATCTACGAGTTGGCAATGGCGCAAAGGTTGCTGCTTTAGCTGTTGGAACTTATGAATTGACTTTACCTAGTGGTCTTTTAATACAGTTAGAGAACTGTTATTTTGTACCTGCAATTAGCAGGAATATTATTTCCGTTTCTTGTTTGGACAAGTCCGGTTTTTGTTTTACAATAAAAGACAAATGTTGTTCTATTTATTTGAATAATATTCACTATGCTAATGCCATTATGAGTAATGGACTTTATATTCTTGATCTTGATATGCCAATCTATAACATAAATACGAAAAGGATGAAACCTAATGAGTTGAATCCAACTTATCTTTGGCATTGTCGTTTAGGCCATATAAACGAAAATCGCATTTCCAAACTCCATAAAGATGGAATTTTGGACTCTTTTGATTTAGAATCATATGAGACATGTCGATCTTGTTTATTGGGAAAGATGACAAAGACCCCATTCACCGGAACAGGTGAAAGGTCTAGTGATCTTTTGGGACTCATACATACTGATGTATGTGGACCACTAAACACACCTGCTAGAGGAGGGTTTTATTACTTCATTACATTCACTGATGACTTTAGTAGATTTGGATATGTGTATCTAATGAAACATAAATCTGAATCATTTACTTTCTTCAAAGAATTTCAAAATGAAGTAGAAAACCAACTTGGCAAGAAAATCAAAATGCTTCGATCTGATCGAGGTGGCGAATATTTGAGCCAAGAGTTTGACGATCATCTAAAAGAGTGTGGGATCTTATCCCAGCTCACACCTCCTGGAACACCACAATGGAATGGTGTTTCCGAAAGGAGAAATCGAACCTTGTTAGACATGGTCCGATCTATGATGAGTCATGCTGATCTTCCAAACTCCTTTTGGGGACACGCCTTATTAACTGCAGCTTGCACACTTAACCAAGTTCCATCCAAAGCGATAGAAAAGACACCATATGAGATATGGAGTGGTCGAAAACCCAATGTGAGACATTTAAAGATTTGGGGTTGTGAAGTTTATGTGAAACGACTAATGTCCACTAAACTTGAACAAAGATCTGACAAATGTTTCTTTGTGGGATATCCTAAAGAAACTAAAGGATACTACTTTTACAAACCATCTGAGGGCAAAGTGTTTGTCGCTAGAGATGGAGTATTCCTTGAGAAGGAATTTGTTTCCAAAGAAATTACTGGGAAAAAGGTAGATCTTGAAGAAGTTCAAGACCCACAAAGTAGTACGCCAATGGAGGAACAGGAGCAGGATACACAAGCTGTTGTGACAGAAAATCCTACTCCAATAACACAAGAACCACGTAGGTCAAATAGGATACGTCAAGAACCTGAGAGATATGGGTATCTCATATCAGAAGAATGTGACGTATTGCTCATGGATCAAGATGAGCCTATGACTTATCAAGAGGCCATTACTGGTCCTGAATCTGAGAAGTGGCTTGAAGCCATGAAATCTGAAATGGATTCCATGTACACAAATCAAGTTTGGAACTTGGTTGAAGCACCTAAAGGAATTAATCCTATAGGATGCAAGTGGGTTTTCAAAAAGAAAACTGACATGGACGGAAAGGTAAACACCTACAAAGCACGATTGGTTGCTAAAGGCTTCAAACAAATTCATGGTGTAGACTATGATGAAACCTTTTCACCAGTCGCAATGATTAAATCCATTCGGATCTTACTTGCTATCGCTGCATACCATGATTATGAAATCTGGCAGATGGATGTTAAGACTGCTTTCCTTAATGGAAATCTCCTTGAGGATGTGTACATGACACAACCTGAAGGATTTGGCATTCCTAATAACATCCAAAAGGTATGCAAATTGCAGCGATCAATCTATGGATTGAAGCAAGCTTCCAGAAGTTGGAATCTTCGTTTTGATGAAACTGTACAACAGTATGGATTCATTAAAAATGAAGATGAACCTTGTGTTTACAAGAAGGTTAGTGGGAGCATAGTCTCATTTCTGGTATTATATGTGGATGACATATTGCTTATCGGAAATGACATCCCTACACTACAAGAAATTAAATCTTGGTTAGGGAAATGCTTTTCTATGAAAGACTTAGGTGAAGCTTCCTACATATTAGGAATCAGGATCTATAGAGATAGATCACAAAGATTGCTTGGCTTAAGTCAGGGTACATACATAGACAAAGTCCTGAGACGTTTCAATATGTATGAGTCCAAGAAAGGACTCGTACCTATGTCATCAGGTATAAGTTTGTCAAAAGCACAATCCCCTTCAACTGTTGAAGAAAGGGATCGAATGATCAATGTTCCATATGCATCCGCAATTGGATCTATCATGTATGCTATGTTATGTACTCGACCAGATGTCTCGTATGCTTTAAGTGCTACGAGCAGATACCAGTCTAATCCAGGTAACAGTCATTGGGTTGCTGTTAAGAACATCCTTAAGTACTTGAGAAGAACTAAGGATACTTTCTTGATCTATGGAGGTCAAGAAGAGCTCTCTGTAATTGGTTACACAGATGCTAGTTTTCAGACAGATCATGATGATTTCAAATCGCAATCTGGATACGTGTTTTGCTTAAATGGCGGTGCTGTTAGCTGGAAGAGTTCAAAGCAAGAAACAGTCGCTGATTCTACAACCGAGGCCGAGTATATTGCTGCATCTAATGCCGCAAAAGAGGCTGTTTGGATCAAGAAATTCATCTCTGATCTTGGTATAGTTCCAAGCATTGTGGATCCCATTGAACTGTTATGTGATAACAATGGAGCAATCGCACAAGCTAAAGAACCTAGATCTCACCAAAGATCCAAACACATACTTAGGCGCTATCATCTCATTCGAGAAATCATCGATAGAGGAGATGTGAAAATATGCAGAGTACCAACATCAGACAATGTTGCTGATCCACTGACTAAAGCTCTAACTCAGCAGAAGCATGATGGTCATACTAGATCTATGGGTATTAGGTCTATGCCTGATTGGCTCTAGTGCTAGTGGGAGATTGTTGGTATAAGCCCTAGAGGCCAATAGTTTATGTCAAACTTTTATATGTATCATGACTTTTATTATTGAATAAAATATGGCGTTCTTTATTACACTTGTTATAAGATAAATAAAGTCCCTAGAATAGTTAGTTCTTGTGATGGAAAATTAAGTGTGACTTAATCATGAGATTACATCAACAGAAAGAACACTATTCTTAAATGTATCCGTAGTCAAGCTTTAATATGAATTGGGATAATATTAAAGCATGGAGACTATTATGTATGTAGACTGATGACCACATCTCATGGGTCATGAATATGAGATATTAAGTCTATACATAGGTATAAATATTAGGAGTAATATTTATACTGGATTGACCCATCGTGAGAATACTACATAGTATGTTATGAAATCGTCATAAGTTATTCTCACAATGATAATAGTGTATATCACTCTTAGTCCTGAAACCACTATGATCCCTAGATGTGGACTCAAGTGTTTTATTGCCATTCAAACGTTGTCTGTAACAAGATGACTATAACGTTGGTTAATGGGCACTTGACGAATCATGCTGAGGGACATGAGTGTCCTAGATGGGATTTGTCCCTCCTCATAACAGGAGATATATCTTTAGGCCTCTTGATGGAATATGACTGGAAAAATGCATGGCCATGCCGAATTAAGTCAATATGAGATATTGGACTTATTCGTTGTTCAGTATATTTCGGGATCAAGAAATATAGATATTGAACTAAACAAGGGTGACGTAATCTATGCCTTGTGTTCAATAAAGATATTAGGACAAAGGAGTAATCGTACACATTGATATTATCATGGAAAGGTTTCGTCAGATCACTTGACATTCTTGTCACTTGGGTAGCAGTGATGTGTTGCTAGATACCGCTCACTGTTTATAATATTAATGGGATTTAATATTATTGCCAACGTTACAAGAACCTATAGGGTCACACACAATAGAACGGTAAAAAGGAGAAATATAAGTAATACTTATATGATGGGGTACGTTTAGCAATGCGCGCTAATTAGTTAGCGGAAGCTGATGGGCTAATGGGCTTTTGAAGCTCAAGCTGATTTTGTGCAGCAAGGAGTTCTATAAATAGAAGCTCTAGTGCTGAAATCAGCTAATGCTTTTTGTGTAACCCTAAAGCAAAACGTGTTCCCACTTCTCTCCCTAACCTCTGATCGCTTGGCTAGCACTGGGAACCAGAGGAAGCCGTTCGTGTGGACGAGTAGAGGCTTTGCTTATTTGCTCAGCTGTGATCAACGAAAGTGTTTCAGCATTACTAAAAGGTAACAATTCTATCACTGATTCATGTGATATTCGTAATGATCCAAGGAAAGGAAATCAAATTTTTTTTAAACTTCCGCTGCTCTTTATATGTCGATTTCCCTTCACAAGCAACTGGCACCGGATGTTTCAACATTTTGTAACACATCTTGCGAATCTTCATAACTTTTACCAAAACAAAAAAAAAATACTCCCCCTGAATATATGCATGTCAATCATTATCACTCAGATGCATTCTATGGAGCATGCCTAAAGGGAAAAATTATAAAAACTTCTTTCAAATCAAAAGACATTGTTTCTACTTCTAGACCTATAGAACTGCTTCACATTGATTTATTTGGACCAGTTGGTACAACATCAATCAGTGGGAAGAAATATGGATTAGTCATTGTTGATGATTACAGCAGCTGGACTTGGGTTAAATTCCTTAAAACCAAGGATGAAGCATATGATGTGTTTAGTACCTTCTGCACACAAGTACAATCTGAAAAAGGAATTGAATATTTTAAAAGTCAGAAGTGATCATGGTGGAGAATTTTAAAATGAGCCATTTGAAGCTTTTTGTGAAAAACATGGAGTCATCCATGAGTTCTCTTCTCCTAGAACAACACAACAAAATGGGGTTGTAGAAATAAAGAACAGATCTTTACATGAAATGGCCAGAACAATGATTCATGAGACCGAAATTGCTAAGTACTTTTGGGCAGAAGCTGCAAACATAGCATGTTATGTTCAGAACCAATTCTGAACAAAACAACATATGAACTCTTCAAAGGAAGAAAACCAAGTATCTCTTACTTTCATCAGTTTGGATGTACATGTTACATCTTAAACAACAAATTTTATCTAAAGAAATTTAATGCCAAGGCTCATAAGGGAATCTTTTTAGGTTACTCTGAAAGATCCAAGGCATACAGAGTGTATAATTCTGAAACACACTGTGTTGAAGAATCTATCCACATCAAATTTGATGATAAAGAGCCTGACAGTAAAATGTCAGAGCTAGTTGAAAGTTTTGCAGATATACAGATATCAGATGAAGCTTCAGAACCTGATCAAAATACAGAATCTGACAACAATCTTGAAGGTTTAGAAGTTGACCCAACTACAGAAGTTGACCCCAATTCAGAAGCTGATACAACTTAAGAAGCTCATGAAGAAGCTCATGATGGCTCTCAAGAAGCAACTCAATCCAAGAATACTTTCAAGTACAAGTCTTCACATCCAGAAGATCTAATCATTGGAAACAAAGATAATCCAAGGAAAACAAGATCTTCCTTTAGACAAGAACATTCAATGCTTGGATTACTGTCAATGATTGAGCCAACTTATGTTGATGAAGCACGTTCTGATGATTAATCAGTTTCAAAGAAATTATGTTTGGGATCTGGTTGCAAAACCTAATCACAAGAACATTATTGGAACAAAATGGGTGTTCAGAAACAAGTTGAATGAGCTAGGAGAAGTTGTCAGAAACAAAGCAAGACGTGTTGCACAAGGTTACAGTCAACAAGAAGGAATTGACTACACTGAGACATTTGCTCCAGTTGCAAGACTAGAAGCAATAAGGTTACTTTTGTCCTATGCAGTTAATCATAAAATCACTCTATATCAAATGGATGTTAAGAGTGCATTTCTAAATGGTGTCATTTCTGAAGAAGTATATGTCAAACAACCTCTTGGTTTTGAAGATTCAAAGTATCCAGATCTTGTCTTTAAACTTAAGAAATCACTCTATCGTCTGAAACAAGCTCTAAGAGCTTGGATGAAAGACTGAGTAATTTCTTGCTGGAAAATGATTTTAAAAGAGGTCAAGTTGACACTACATTATTTAGAAAGACACTTAAGAAAGATATCTTAATTGTTCAAATATATGTTGATGATATTATTTTTGGTTCTACTAATGCCACTCTTTGCAAAGAATTTTCTAAGTTAATGAAGGATGAATTTGAAACAAGCATGATGGGAGAATTAAATTTCTTTCTTGGAATTAAAATTAAACAATGCAAAGATGGAGTATATATATTCATCAGTCAATATACACCAAGGAGCTTCTGAAGAAGTTCAAGCTTAAAGAGTGTAAACTGATGACTACTTCAATGCATCCAACCTGCAATCTAAGCAAAGAAGATATTGGTACAAAGGTAGATCAGAATCTCTATAGAGGTATGATAGGTTTTCTGTTATAATTAACAACTTCTAAACCAGACATTTTATATAATGTATGCCTGTGTGCAAGATTTCAATCAGATCCTAGAGAATCTCATTTAACTGTTGTTAAGAGAATCTTCAGGTATCTGAGAGGAACAACTAGTCTTGGACTTCGCTATAAGAAATCCCTAGATTATAAGTTGGTTGGATTCTATGATGCTGATTATGCTGGTGATAGGATTGAAAGAAAATCAACCAGTGGAAATTGTCAATTTCGTGGTGAGAATCTGATATCCTGGACCAGTAATAGACAATTATCTATTGCATTGTCTACACCAGAAGCAGAATATATCTCAGCTGCAAGTTGTTGCACACAACTACTATGGATGAAACATCAGTTAGAAGACTATCAGATTCATGAAAACAACATTCCTATCTTTTGTGATAATACTACTGCTATCTGTTTGTCAAAGAATCCAATTCTACATTCAAGAGAAAAGCACATTGAAATTAAACATCATTTTATAAGAGATTATGTTCAGAAAGGTGTTTTGGATATTCAATTCATTGATACTGATCATCAATGGGCTGACATATTCACAAAACCCTTAACAAAAGATAGATTTGATTTTATAAAGAAAAATCTGAACATTCATTTTATCTTAGAATGATGTTTGCCTCTGAATAGGAATTCAGATTCTGATGAGATTCAGAAGCTAAAAATTTACCAGACTCTCTTAACTGAGAATCTGAAGAAAGCTCAGCTTCTGAAGTTATCAGACTCTGAAGACCAGAATCTTGACCATTTACTTCTAATAGGTTTTATAAGTGGAATGGTTTGTAACGACTTTATTGACAACTATTCCACTAATAAAATAGAGCTTATGAAAAAGGTCTCAAACATGGCTAGTAACTGGTGAGTAATAACTGCTGAGCAATGATGTGAATGCTTTGAATAACGTGTCTCCCGCCCCTAATGTCATTAATGGTATGCTTTTGTGTTTAATATTGTTCTTTTTGCCTGAATCTCAACATTTTGATTTTTAACTTAACACATTTTCACAAACACACTTCATTACTCACACTTTCTGCATTCGTACTTTCTCTAAAAAAGAAAAATACCCAATTTTTTAAAAACTTCCTAAGAACCCTAAAACCTCAGATATGGCTAGAACATCATCATCTTCTCAGTATACTATCTTTGTTGAATCAGAAGCCACTACATTCATCAAGCCTAAGAAAATGGCTCTGAGTAAGGGAGACTTGAGTCTGATTATTGAATCGTCAGTGGATTTCAACTCTTTGAGTCTTAATGGATGCGACGTGAAGCACTACATAGAACATCAGAACTGAATACCATTCTCTGAGATGTTAAATGGTCCATCCTATACTGAACTGGTAAAGGATTTCTGGGTAAGAAGTGAAGTGTACGACTAAGAAGCTGCGGCAAGGGAAGAACGTCAGAAGGTGGTTGAGAATAAGAAGCTAAAAGGAAAGTCTAGGGTTGACATGAGTTTGAAAGAACTCACAGAAACGGAAATCAGGTCTGCAGTGATGGGTATTGAAATCACCATCAATGTGTTTGTCATTGCCAAGGTGATTGGAGCCAGAAGCAATGGAATGTTCAAAACTGGTACAGACAATAAGAATGAATGGGTAAACAAAATTAAGGCAACTCTGTATGATGGAAGGCCGTCTGAAAAGACCTTTGAGATGAAGGAAGAGTACAGAGTCTTGTACAAGATGATCCTTGCTTGTTTCATGCCCAGAGAAGGAGGAACAGATTATACATCCTAGGATCACAAAGCACTTCATGACCTTCTTGATCAACAAGTACCCAATCAATCTTCCTGCCTACATATTCAATTACTTGTGCTCATCTATCAAGGAAGGAATCCGAGGCAAGAAGAATGTACCATATGTCAGACTACTTTATGAGATTTTTCAACAAGGAAAGTTAGTTCAGAAGCTAAAGCATGTAGGAGTAGGTTCTGATGAAGACCTAGGAACCTGCAAGGGCAAAGTACTATCAGGGCTAACTCTGGGAAATATGTAGATAATTCCCAAAGATAAGGTAATCACTTCTGAACATGACCTCAGTCAAGCCTGAACCAGACAACCTATTTGGATGATTTTCCTCTTATCTCAAGAGAAGACCCTCTAGAAGTGCTTGCTCATTTCATATCACAACATTTCAAGGAGACATGTATAACAATTCAATGGGAGATGATTCCTGATCTTCCTGAGCAACCTTGGAAGATGCCCATGAAAAGAAAAGTGAACACAGAAGCTACTGAGTCTGAGCCTCATAAGCTAGCCAAGAAGCAGAAGCCAGTTGCTTCTAAACCTGCTGCATCTGAAGTTCTATCAGAAGTAGCTGATTTGGATCCAGCCGCAGTACTCCCTAGCAGGACTAGAAAAGGAGTTTCTGAAAATGGATCAGGAGCTAAAGCTAGCAAAAAGCCTCAAAAAGAGAAGAAGAGGTCGTACCAAAATAAGCTGGTTCTTTAAGAAGTTGAAGAGGAAGAAGAGGAAGTCGTTGCTGAAGAA
Organism: Medicago ruthenica; assembly: GCA_018208015.1. Classification (NCBI taxonomy): domain Eukaryota; kingdom Viridiplantae; phylum Streptophyta; class Magnoliopsida; order Fabales; family Fabaceae; genus Medicago; species Medicago ruthenica. The sequence goes on from CM031371.1 coordinate 74,317,919, forward strand.
ATTGTTCATGTGAAAAAGCTTAAGGCCATGGAGAAAGTGGTTGAACTTGCTGAGAGTCTGAAGAATACCTCTGCACTAGAAGCTCAGAAGGTTCTGACTTCTCATTTGAAGGTCAAGCATGAAGCAGGTGCATCTGAAGATAGAGTGTCTGAAGCTGGAGGTTCTCATACTCTTCAAGGTAATCTTCCACCCTCTTCACCCTCCAACCTTATTAACTTATATTCACCACACCACACACCATCACCCACTGATCACCAACCTTTAAGCCAACATTATTCTAGCCTTAAGAAAACTAAAACACCTTCCCTTAAACCTCAAACTCAACAAGATTCTGAAGATATACTAGATATTGAACCCATGCAAACTATTCTACCTGGTGAAAAACCTTTAATATTTCCCAGAATCACAAACCCAGCTCAAGAAGAACAAGCTGAGTTAGACAGAATTGCTGAAGGCAAAGCTATTGTTGAATTTCACAGAAAGATTATCTCTGAAATTGGTAAACCTCCACTTTTCAGAGATACTTTTATCCCTTCCAAACCTAAACCTACCAAAAGTTCTTCATCTACCATATATGTATTATACCTGTCAGTGAGTACAATCTCTAGAAACTAGGGTTTCTGTGCTGTGTTTTGGTCGTGCCTTGGGAATGATCCCAAGGTTACTATTTGTAGCCTCTTTTGGGCCTACCTGGTCATGGTTTTGGGCCCAAATCGTAAGGGGCCAAAACCATGATTAGGGCGCCCTCGTAAACTTCTAAGGGCGCCCCCAGAGGGTGCCCTTTGGGAAGGTCACCTAGGGCTATTTGTGACTGTCAGGTGGGCCTTGTACCCTTCTGGAGAGCACCCAGCTTGATTCTAAGGGTACAAGCCCTTGTTTGTGGGGCCTAAAGGCCTAAATGGTAAGATCTACAGTCCACAGCCCAACAAGCACGAGCTTTGGGACAAGGCGAAGTGATTAAACTATTGCCGGGGAATTATTTGTATATGACTTCTTGCCCATCAAGTGAGACTTACTGGTTGTGAAACTATGTGAAAAATTTTGAATTACGAGGTGCTAGCCCAACATGGGTGCTAGCCCAACACGAGTGCTAGCCCAACACGGGTGCTAGCCCAACGTGGGTGCTAGCCCAACACGGGTGCTAGCCCAACACGGGCGCTAGCCCAACACGGGTGCTAGCCCAACACGGAAGCTAGCCCAACATGGAATCTAGCTCAACATGGGTGCTAGCCCAACATGGGTGCTAGCCCAACGTGGGTACTAGCCCAACACGGGGACTAGCCCAACATGGGTACTAGCTCCATGTTTCTGTTTTGAGTGCTTTAATGGGCGCTAGCCCGACGAGAGTATTCATAGCCCAACAAGCACGAGTCTTGGGATAAGGCGAAGTGATTAAACTATGTGTAGAAACAGTTCCTTTGAGTAGACTAGATCGCCACGCCAGAGATACCCAAACGTGGGCGTGATCCCTTTTGAAGGTTCAGGTTGAGGACGCGCCTTAGTGGGATCCAACGGGTGATATGAGGCGTCCTTTCGCTCCCGCTGACGTTTTCAGGCTCAAGTCGCCCTTCTCCATCCTGGCGTCGACATTTCCGCCCTTGATTCCTTTAAGACTGTTTTAGACGGCGCCCTGGTGGACGAACCGTAATTTTTTGTTGTAATTGTTAATTTTGCTTTGATCTTAGTGAACTCTCTGAATTCGTAGTGATGCATTATTTGTACTATGTTGCTTGAATTTCTTCATTTTAATGGCGATGCTAACGATGTTTCCTGGGTGGTAACTATTATTTGTCTATTTCGCGACTTGCTAAAAATTGTCAAACCGTTTTATTCTCACCGTTATTGTTTTGTTGGGGCATCCTTTTACATGAACCCTTCTATTTTCGCAACGTCTTATAGTTCCCCTTTTGGGGGTAAGGAGTTAGGTGGCGATCTCATTTTCGGCTCGCGACGTCTTAGAGCCCTCTTTGGGGTTAAGGAATTTAGGCGGCGATCTCATAAGCTTAGCACACGACGTCTTAGAGCCCTTTTTTAGGGTTAAGGAATTAGGTGTGCAACCCTCGCTGGGGTTTGGCGATCTCATTTTAGCACACGACGTCTTAGAGCCCTTTTTTAGGGTTAAGGAATTAGGTGTGCAACCCTCGCTGGGGTTTGGCGATCTCATTTTAGCACACGACGTCTTAGAGCCCTTTTTTAGGGTTAAGGAATTAGGTGTGCAACCCTCGCTGGGGTTTGGCGATCTCATTTTAGCACACGACGTCTTAGAGCCCTTTTTTAGGGTTAAGGAATTAGGTGTGCAACCCTCGCTGTGGTTTGGCGATCTCATTTTAGCACACGACGTCTTAGAGCCCTTTTTTAGGGTTAAGGAATTAGGTGTGCAACCCTCGCTGGGGTTTGGCGAGTACAAGCTTCATTTTGTCTCCAGATATTGCCGGATTGTGTCGCTATCTTTACTTCAAATCTTTAAATTGCGACACTTCGTATCTCACCTCTGCAAGAATTCAAACTAGCACAGTAAAAGCATGTAGAGAGTAATAGGGCTATTAATTAAGCATGTGAGTATAATAACAACTAACAAGTACTTGCGCCATGTTGACAAATAACAATTTTTACGAATTTTGGTGTTAGAACGCGTGGTATCATGTGATATATTCATGATCCACAACATAAAATAAAGTATCACCAAATAAACAAGGATATGAATCCGGCGGCTTTGATATGTTTTTGCCACCTAGAGAATTATGCATGATAGAGAGAATAAGATCCTGTGCTTGAATTAGACTGGGCGCCTAATTATGGACATCACCAATCTGAGCGTTAACCACTGTGTGATAGAATCAACATTTTGCTTCACTTCTAACTCTATGTTGGCCACCTTGTATTGCATTGGATAAGCACATGGGACCATCAAATGTCTCTTTGATGACACGTGAACTAGGTTTTGGCAACTTCACCCTTCATTGTTACAAGTATATAACATGAGAATATATATTAAAATAATAAGCAATTGGATGAATGGGGTTTTAACCCGTTTCTTTTGTCAAACTGGAGCTGGGCAGCATCATGAGCATCTTTGCTCTTCAAAGTTATTTGGATAAACAAACATATGTCATCCTCCAATCGTTACTGTGTTGGATAATTAAACAATTACAACACAAGCATATGCATATATATACACTAACAACCTGTTTGCCAACTAACTATAATAAGATATAGCTATGAGAAAAAGTACATCAGTAAGAAAGCATTCCTACTTATCAAATACAACGTCTATTCCAGACCAAGAAATATAAGCTATTTTACAAATAATGATTATCAAGCAACATATGCATAACGAAATCTATTATGAAGTCAGAAACATATTTTTGGAAAGCAATCAGTGAAACATGTGCCCCAATAAATTATGAGATTTAAAAACCAATCATCAGCACTCAACCTTGCAGCTTCATAGGTTGTCTCTCAAAGACCAGCTACAGGGATTAAGGAAAACAAAGACCACTTAAAATCATCAAGGACATAAGAGCTCCAATGTAGTTTAGATGTTAAGGTCCTCTACAATGGCATTTACATGGAGCATAGGAGAAAGAGGTAAAAGCATGAATGCATAAATAACCTGCTCATATGCAGCAGTATACATGCAGTAAGGATTCAACAGTATGAGAAGAACTCCGTTAAAACAATAAACAAAAGAACCTATTTTTCCTTGACCATCTTCATCTAATCCGTTTACGGACTCGAACTATTGTCGGGTTCAACGTCAATGCCGGCTTCGAACATGAATTTCAGGGCGGCCATGACTCCAGGGCGCCCCCCCCCCCCTGGCGGATGATCCTTTCGAGGCGAGGAGCATCACATTCTGGGCGGACACCAATCTGCTCCGGGCGGACTCCAATATGTTCTAAGTAAACTCCAACTGTTCCAGGCGGACTGCAACTGTTATGGGCGCCTCCTTTGATGCCGAACTCATCTTCGGCTTCATGCACGCCTTCCGAGTCACTCATCTGGACTGAAAGTTCTCGACTGTTGCTCCTCGGGCGGCAACAAATTCTACGTGGTTGTGTATCAGTCGCGATCTCGCCTCCTTTTTCAGATCGAGATGAAGGGACTTCAACTGATTTTTGGTTCAAACCGTTTCAGAAATTTGCATCCTGCGATGAAGAAGATCCAGAATCTGTTTGTTATCACTTCGCAATTCTCCCGCCTCCGATTTGCGTCTGTTGAATGATTGAGATTTAGTGTTGTTCGTGAATCTTCATCAGGATTGGATGTTCAGATCTTTGATTGACCTTCGTAACCGCCATAGATGATGAGAATAGACGCGGATTCAGAATACTTCTTCATGAAGCAGCGCTCCTCAACCTCCAAGATATGGTCCCTTCTGGAATTGTAACCGCCTTGATTCCCGTAACCGTTTCCGCCATTGACAAATCTCGACAAAGATTCAAGATATGAACCAAAGATCTTCATGAGGTGCTATGGATTCTTTGCTGAATCCATTGAAAATTGTTGAATTGGACGAGTTTTCTACAATTCGTCGCGTGAGAGTGAAATTGAGATTCAAAGGATTGAATCGCAAGAATCGACCCCCTCCTAAGCAGGTGCATCTGAAGATAGAGTGTCTGAAGCTGGAGGTTCTCATACTCTTCAAGGTAATCTTCCACCCTCTTCACCCTCCAACCTTATTAACTTATATTCACCAGACCACACACCATCACCCACTGATCACCAACCTTTAAGCCAACATTATTCTAGCCTTAAGAAAACTAAAACACCTTCACTTAAACCTCAAACTCAACAAGATTCTGAAGATATACTAGATATTGAACCCATGCAAACTATTCTACCTGGTGAAAAACCTTTAATATTTCCCAGAATCACAAACCCAGCTCAAGAAGAACAAGCTGAGTTAGACAGAATTGCTAAAGTCAAAGCTACTGTTGAATTTCACAAAAAGATTATCTCTGAAATTGGCAAACCTCCACTTTTTAGAGATACTTTTGTCCCTTCCAAACCTAAACCTACCAAAATTCTTCATCTACCATATATGTATTATGTCAGCATCTAGGTGGAGAACTACCCAAACAACAATAACTCTAAACCATTACTACTCAAACAGCCTCTGAAACAATATTAGAATCCATTGTTTCAGAAATCCCTCATATCACAACCTCAGAAACTCTTGTCACAACAACAACCACAACAGTCTTTGATACATCTTCAGTATCAGAAGACTAACCCTTAGAAGCTATGCCTCTTCACTTTGCCAAGCTTGAATCTGAACCTGCAACCTCTGATGTTGTCATAATTGAAGCATCAGAAGGTGAAGTCCAACCGGAGATCACCTCTCTCATACCTCTCCCAGCATCGGATGATAACTTTGTGTCACTGGTAGTGTCATAATCATTTTTTTATACTATAGTGCAAGTTATCTAAGATACCCATCTTCCTCCATCCAACCTATAACCCTTAACCCTCCTCCTATCCTTACCTCAAACCTTGACCTACAAGACGCGTGAAAGGTTATTTTTGACAGCCTGGAAGAACTTCTGGAATCCAGACATCTGCCTATCCAGCTTGTGAATTATGCTGACAAATGGGAGAACCTGAGAAAGCTTGTTAACTCCACTCTGGACAATCTGCAAGTCATTGCTATAGCTTCTTAGCAAGAAGCACTTCAGAACTGGTTCAAAGAAGTAATCAGAAGCATGGAAGTTGTTGAGTTGAAGAAGGACATCTCAAGGAAGATTTCAGACTCTGCATTCTTTGAGGATATTCCCAAAGAAGTGCCTGAGATTCTGAAATCTGGTGTAAAAGCTTCATGGATATCAAAGTTCTTTGTCAAACCAGACAAAGTAATTCTGAAGAGATTGGATCTGGAAGAGCCTGAGATAATCAGATTCACAAATAAGATTAAAGTAGATCTGTTAGAACAGAAGGCAACAAGCAGCTTTCGAATCTCAACTTCTGGAAGTAATGAAAGAACAGAAGAATTTGAGTGCAAGTCAAGCTGAACTAGTCAAGAAGCAAGAGGATTTGGTGTCTAAACAAGTTGAAATGGCTAAGGAGCAATCTGAGATGGCCAAGACACAAGCATATAAGGCTAAGGAACAAAATCAGATGAATTCTGGCATTAATGCTCTTTTGGAGATGATGCAGAACAAAAAAAGCCTTAGATGCACACCTTAGCTTTTATGAATTTTTTTGATTGTTTATGCTTTGTTTATGCTTCTGATGATTCTTGCTTCTTATATTATGCCTCTGAATATTGTGCTTCTGATACACTTTTGGTTCTAATATATTTTGCCTCTAATATGTTAGAAGTACTTTTAGAATTGCCTCTAATATTGTGCCTCTGAATATTTTGCCTCTAATGGTGGAAAACCTCATCCTACCCTATTTTATTCTTATTGTCCAAGCACTTTTATCCCTTGGAATGTGTCTATCGTCAAGTATTTCAATCACTCTAATAATGTACTTTCACCATTGAACCCAAGACTTGATGCAACTCAATTGTGGGTTAAGTTTCCACCATTGGTGATCAATTGGATTTGGGCTTGTACCAAATCCCTAATAATGTGTTCAATGTGTTCAACATCATATCCGAAGACATCATATCCTTGTCAATCATTTCGTCAAATAATTGCAAGATTTTATTTTAACTTTTATAAACTTTGAATATTCAGTCCTTCACATAGATTTTGAATTCTCATAGCTATGCCTACGAATCAACTTATATACTATTGATAGTATTCACCAACTATCATCAAACCATGACACTTCTGCCAATCGAGTATATTGTAATAATACACAAACTTTTATGTCATTACACCTTTGCTATTAAAATATTTAACATGCATTTCAATTTGAACTTCAACTTTTCTTTTATATTTGGCCAAAATATATCATACACTGAATGCATTTAACATATGATCATAAAAGAATGTCATAACCAATTTTAACTTCATAACATGGGTTTAAACATGCAAGTCACATACTCCACATAAAATTAAATATAACACAAAACTTTTGATCTTAGTTATCATATAACTAATACATGTATCACATACTTGCACTTAGGGATGAGAATAGACTAGGTCGGCCTACAGGGGCCTACGGCAGGCCAGGATTTTTCCTTAAATAGAGAAGGCCTATGCTGTTGGAACAAAATGTATGAACAAGTATCTTTTGAGATTTGGTGATAACAAAGTGTTAAAAAGAAAATTGGATATGCTAATGCTTGTTCTAAGTGTGCAAGACCATATATTTAATTGTTGTATCTAATGGTGGTTCTGAAAGATTAAGTTAAGAGCAAAAGGAAAATATTGAAGCTTGTGTTGCAAGTCTGAAAGACCAGCGTCTGAAGGTGCGTCTGAAAGACCAGCGTCTGAAGGTGTGTCTGAAAGACCAACGTCTGAAGGTGCGTCTAAAGACCAGCTTCTGATGAACAGTGCGTATGAAGACAGCGTCTGATGACCAGCTTCTGAAGACAACGTCTGATGAACAGTGCATCTGAAGACAACGTCTGATGACCAGCTTCTGAAGACAGTGTCTGATGAACAGTGCGTCTGAAGACAGCGTCTGATGAACAGCGCGTCTAAAGACTGCGTCTGATGAACAGCTTCTGAAGAAGTGCGTCTGATGAACAGTGTCTGAAAGACCAGCTTCTGAAGAACTGCGTCTGAGTTTTAAGGAAAAGCAGAAGTCAACAATTGTCACTGTCAACAGTAAAGTACTGTACAATCAGAACATCTCTCTGCAACCTTTGCCTCCTTGGACGAAACACGCAGCCAGTTTTAAGTAAACTATTCAAAACGTGTTCCTCTATTTTTCTGTGCGCACACCAGAACAGAAGGAATTAATGTTGGCTGAAGCTTCAATTGCAACGGCTCTAATTGCTCACATGACATCTTCACAACAACTCTTTATTCCTCTATAAAGGATTGAAGATTTGAAGAAGAAGATTAAGGTTCAAGACTCTGTTACTCTGTTTTCTAGAAACGCAAGTCTGCCAAATTTGAAAGAGTCTGAATCTGTGTTGTATTTTGTGAACACCACTGATAGTATACCAAGTGTTTAACTCAAACATATTCTTTGTAATTCTGTTTGATTAAAAGTCTCTTGCTTGTGTGCTTGAGCAACTAGAAGTCTCATACTTTGTGTTTGAGCAAGGAAGTCTCTTACTTAGTGTTTGAGCAAGGAAGTCTCTACTTTGTGTTTGAGCATAGGAAGTCTCTTACTTTGTGTTTGAGCATTGGAAGTCTCTTGCTTTGTGCTTGAGCAATTGTAATCTTTGTGATTATAGTGAAAAATCTATTGTTAGTAACAAGGGGATTGGACTACTTCCGGGTTGTGGAAGGAACCAGGATAAATTGCTTGTGTCTTTCTCTCTCTCATTTACTTTCCATCTGCTGCATTATATCTCTGAAACAGAGCATCAGAATCTGATCAATAACAGATTTTGAACTATCATTAAGTTTTTGAGAAAGAAAAGAAAAAGCCAACACAATTCAACCCCCCCTTCTTGTGTTTTTCTCACCTTCAGTTGGTATCAGAGCTCCGGTTCTGATAGTCAATCACCTAACAGTGAGTCAGTAAAGATCCTGAGAAAAACATGTCTTCTGGTGTATCTGGTGAATCCACATCCATAAGTGGTGGTGGTGATTATGGTACAGATGAAAGGAAATCTCACTCACACCATAAACCTCCTATGTTTACTGGTGATCCTGAGAAATTTTCATGGTGGAAAAGCAAAATGTATAGTCATATCATTGGAATAGATGATAGTCTATGGGACATCATTGAAGATGGTATAACTATACCAGTTGATGAAGAAGGAGTAGCTATTAATAGAAGAGGCCTTACTGATGCTGAAATAAAGATCGACAAAAAGCATCACAATGTAAGAGATATCATTGTGGATTCTCTACCTCACAATGAGTACTTGAAGCTGAGTGATAAATCAACAGCAAAAGCCATCTTCACCTCTCTCTGCTCTAACTATGAAGGAAACAAGAAGGTTAGAGAAGCAAAAGCAAATCTTCTGGTTCAACAGTATGAGCTATTCAGAATGAAGGATGATGAAAATATTGAGACTATGTTCTCAAGATTTCAGACTCTGGTTTTTGGACTTCAGATTCTGAAGAAAAGTTATACTACTGCTGATCATGTGAACAAGATCCTCAGAAGTTTGCCATCTAAATGGAGACCTAAAGTGACTACTATTGAGGAAGCTAAAGATATAAATACTCTAAGTATTGAAGATCTTATAAGCTCTCTCAAAGTGCATGAACTAGGACTCAATGAAGATGAACCTGTTAGAAAATCTGAGTCTGTAGCACTTAAATCTAAAAGAAAGTCTTCAAAAGCCCTAAAAGCTTCAGAATCTGATGAAGAATCTCTTGAGGGAAGTTCTGAAGAAGATTCAGAAGCTGAGGAGCTGGCAAGGCTTTCTAAAAGGTTTCAATACTTGTTGAAGAGACAAAAGAAATCTTCTAACAGGAGCAGTAACTTCAAAGGATCTGGTTCCAAGAAGGAAGAACAGAAGGGTTGCTACAACTGCAAGAAAATTGGTCATTTCATAGTTGAATGTCATGAGCTTCAAAAGGACAAATCAAAGGAGAAATCCAGAAATACCAACTCAAAGTCATGCAACCTCAAAGACAGATTTATGAAAAGTCTTATGGCTACATGGGATGAGCTTGATAATGAATCTGAGTCTGAGAATGAAGATGAAGAAGAAGCAAATATAGCTCTGATTGCTACAACATCTTCTAATGAAGAGTTAGGATCATACTCTGAAGATGAAGATGAGGTATTTTATGAAGTTACTCAATCTGAACTTATTGAAATAGTTAAAGAACTTATGAACCACCTCAGAAGCAAGTTGAGTCAATTAAAATCTTTGAAAAATAAATATAACTTGTTGACTGATGAGAATCTCCAACTTCAGAATCACATCAATGAGATTGATGAAGAAGTTAGAGAACTCAGAGAAATGGCTCATAAGAAACCTGATGAAATTCCAAGTGAACAAGAAATTGCACTTCAAGATTTTATATTAACTGGAATCAACAGAAGTAAGATTGCTTCTATGATTTATAATATTAGCAGAAATAGAGGAGAAGGTATTGGTTTCAAAAATGATTCATTCAATCATTCAAAAGAAACAAACATACCATCCTGTTTTGGAGATATTATAAAAGGCACCAAGGTGTATTTTGTACCTACATCTGAAATTTCTGAGAAACAGAATTTACCAGAAACAGAGACTGCTGATTCTGAAGTTCTGAACAACTCAGAATCCAAAACTTCTGAACCTAAAGGAAAGATGAAGGCAGAATCTAAAATTTTGCCAAAGTCTAAACCAAAAGGTTCTAAGTCTAAGACTATGAGGAAAACAGACTTTAAATCTGAAAAGGTTCAAAGTCTGAAGAGTTTAGAACCTAAGACAAGCAAGTCTCAGACTCTGAAAAATTCAGACTCAAATTTTCAAAAGGCTGAGTTTATGAAATCTGCAAAAGATACTAATCCAGTTTATACAAAACCTTTTAAATCTCAGAATGTCAGACAAAGGATACAAAAGAAAGCCAATATGTCATCTGATTCTTATTATATTAAGAAAGGTCTGAAAGTTTGCTTTGTGTCAGGAGCAGGCAAAACTGAAGTTCTTAACAAATCAGAACCTACTACTTCTGAATCCAAGATTTTGAACAAATCAGAATCAAAGACTCTTAAGTCCAAAGTTCTGAAGAAAATAGAACCAAAGTCTTCAAAGGTTCAGACTCTAAAAAGCTCAGAACCAAAGACCTTCAAGTCTCAGGTTCTAAAGAAATCTGAGTCAAGACCATTAAAAGCTCAGGTTCTGAAGAAATCAGTGTCTGATACTAAGACTTATTCAAGATTAAAGGATTCATATCCAAGGTATCTGAACAAGTCTGAGTCTTATAACTCCAGACATAAGGTGCAACAAAAGTCTAAACCTTTCAGAACTAACCCAAGAGGACCGATAGAGATATGGGTACCTTGGTCTGAAATTATTTATGTTGCAGACATGCTTAAGAGCCAAACAAAAGGAGAAGTCTTGGTACCTGGACAGTGGCTGCTTGCATACCATGACAGGAGAAAAGTCTATGTTCCAAACCCTGACCATGAAAGAGGGAGGACCTGTGGGATCTGGAGGAAACCAAAAAGACTAGATCATTGGTACTGAGCTATTGAGAATTTTGCAGAACCTGAACAGATTTCTTAGTCTGAAGAAAGTCCAGAAGCTGAAAATCCTCCAAGCTGAAAAACTCTCAGAAGCTGACACTTCTCCTAAAGCCAATCAAGAACATTGTTGGAACAAAAATGGGTGTTCAGAAACAAATTGAATAAACAAGGAGAGGTAGATCAGAAGCTCTACAGAGGTATGTCTGATTCTCTGTTATACTTAACAGCTTCTACACCAATGTGAAAGACTATCAGATTCATGAAAACAGCATACCCATCTTTGTGATAATACTGCTACTATCTGTTTGTCTAAAAATCCATTTCTTCATTCAAGAGCAAAGCATATTGAAATTAAACATCATTGTATTAGAGATTATGTTCAGAAGGGTGTTTTGGATATTCAATTCATTGATACTGATCATCAATGGGCTGATATATTTACAAAACCCCTCACAGAAGATAGATTTAATTTTATTAAAAAGAATCTGAACATGCATTTTATCTCTGGAAAAAATTGGTTGACTCTGAATAGAAACTGAGAATCTGAAGTTCATCAGAAGCTAAGACTTAACAGACACTCACTTTGAGAGTCTGAAGAAAGTTCAGCCTCTGAAAACATCAGAGTCTGAGTTTCAGAATCTGAATTTTTGACTTCTGATAAAACTCATTTTAAGTGGACACTTTACACGTGGCCCACTAATGAGAGTGAATCTGAACAGTTGTCTAACACATGGTCAGAATCTGATAAGTTATAACTGCTGGGCAGTGATGAGTTAGCTTTGAAAGTTGTACTTCGCCCCTCCTAAAGTCATCAATGTGCAGTAGTGTTTAATGTTTTTCTGTTTTCAGTTTCTGAAATGTTTTAAAAACACTCAAAACACAGTCACACTTTCACTTTCTCATCTCATATGTTCAATTTTTAGACCCATTTAAAAACTCTCTTTTTTGTCTGAAAAAGTTCAGCAGTACTGAACCATATGTTCTGAACAATTGTGTCTGAAAGAGTTCAGCAGTACTGAACCATATGTTCTGAACAATTGTGTCAGAAACAGTACAGTGGTACTGAACAAAATGCTCTGAACATTTTTATCTCACGTTTTAAACTCTCTTGTGTCTTAAAATTCTTGAATTTTCTTTTTGTTGATGACAAAAGGAGGAGTAAATGTAACAAGTAATTCAGGCTCTGAGCTTACAGAATATAAGTTAATTTGTGATAATTAATTAACTTAGGAGAACAACTTCTCATCTCTTAGCCTTTGTGAGATAATTCTGTGAAAAATCACTCAGAAACAGTTTGATTTTTCACCTGTTTGATTTAAACTGAATTTAATTAACCTGGATAAGACTCAGGGGGAGCTTACAAACCTCACCTTGTGAATTATCAGACTCAGGGGGAGCTTACAAACCTCAGACCCTGAAGTCAACTTATTAATTAAATTAACAACAATTTTCAATTAATACTTATGTTTGTCATCATCAAAAAGGGGGAGATTGTTGGAACAAAATGTATGAACAAGTCTCTTTTGAGTTTTGATGATAACAAAATGTTAAAAAGAAAATTGGATATGCTAAAGCTTGTTCTAAGTGTGCAGGACCATATAATTAATTGTTGTATCTAATGGTGGTTCTGAAAGATCAAGTTAAGAGCAAAAGGAAAATATTGAAGCTTGTGTTGCAAGTCTGAAAGACCAACGTCTAAAGGTGCGTCTGAAAGACCAGCGTCTGAAGGTGCGCCTGAAAGACCAGCATCTGAAGGTGCGTCTGAAGACCAGCTTCTGAAGACAACGTCTGATGAACAGTGCGTCTGAAGACAGCGTCTGATGACCAGCTTCTGAAGACAGCGTCTGATGAACAGTGCGTCTGAAGGCAGCGTCTGATGAACAATGCATCTGAAGACAGCGTCTGACGACCAGCTTCTGAAGACAACATTTGATGAACAGTGCGTCTGAAGACAGCGTCTCATGAACAGTGCATCTGAAGCCATCCTCTGATGACCAGTGAAATTCTGGCAGGTACTTGAACAACACGAAAAACAGAGCACAAAGTATGCAAAATAGGACACAATCAAACATGTTCAGAAGCAGCAATTAAAGGTGCAGAAAGTAAAAAACACACAGAATTTGTTAACCCAGTTCGGTGTAAACACCACCTACATCTGGAGGATACCAATCCAGGAAGGAAATCCACTATGAGGAATTAATCCTAAGACTCAGACACAGACCCTCTGTTCCTAGTCTTCTGACTTAATCTCCACCAGTCTGATTTCTACCCAGTAACCCCTGAGTATAAGAACCCCCTCTTACTTCCTAATCAAGTAACTACAACCCAGTTACTGAGAACTTCTGAAAACAACCCAGTTGTGAAGACACTCTTCAAAACATCAATGACAACACTCGTACTTAAAAGCTTAGAGTGAATTACAACTCAAACAATCTAAACCAACTCAGAACACATGAGTGGTGTACAGAATATAGCCTAAGCTTAAAAACTCAAAAACACTAAAATACTAAGACTCTGATTTTCTGGTTTTTGATCCACACTTCAATAAGCAGCACGTCTTCCTTTATATAGACTTCAGCAAGCAGCATAATTCTGAATCATATCTTCTTCAAAATATAATTCTGAAATTCTTCAAAGGCTCAATAAGGAAACAAATATTTCTGAATTCTATCTTGCAAAGATTCTTCAGCAAATATATTCAAACATAAATACGAAGCCAATCTTTCACCAAGATCTTCAAAAAATTAAACAGCCTTCTAGAAAACAAATGCCTCAATAAATCTTCAATAAATCTTCTAAAGACACGCACAGAATTAATCACAAAGAAAGCAAAAATCCAGCTTCTGAAAATAGCTTCTGAAGGTCAACGCTGGTCAACGTCTGAACAGTGCGTCTGAAGACCCATCCTGCGTCTGAAGGCACTTTCTGCGTCTGAAGACCAAAACTGCTTCTAAAGGCCATTTCAGCTTCTGAACCTCCTCAAAACCAATTTCTTGCTTCTGAAGACTTCTTCAACATCTGGAGACGCATTGCCTGAGCACTTTGATTTTACCAAACAATGTAGCCAACACTTAAATAACCAACAATCTCCCCCTTTGGCAAATTTTTGGCTAAAATCAAATGCTTCACAAAACCATGTTCTTCACTCAACAAAATAGACATTCAACCATGAAGAACTACACAAATAATTAACCATAGCAACAGAGATAGCAGCAGCGGATAAATGCTATGATAAACATAAACAGCTTCAGTTCCAATCACACAAACACATCCTGAAGTACACAAGACAACTTCTGATATTCTTGAAGTACACAAACAAACTACACATGAACACTCCATGAACACTCCCCCTGAAGCTTCACAAACAAACCAGCAACACACAACTAAAACAACACTCCCCCTGCAACTCAGCACATAAACAACACTCCCCCTTAAATCTGGATTGCTGTAAAACTCTGATAAATTGCTTCTGAAACAGCACACAGCTCAGGAACTTAACACTCATGCACTCCCCCTGAGACAAAAACTCCCCCTCAAACACATCTGCACAGCTCTTGTTGTATTTCTGAATTCTGAACAAAACTGTTAATTTCTGAACAATAACTTCTGAATTCTGAAACTTCTGAAACTTAACACATTCTGAATAGGCACTGAAACTAACCAAGAGTTTTTCTCCCCCTTTTTAGCCAACAAATCTTGACAAGGCATAGTCTTCACATAGGGAACAAAAACTACACAAAATTCTTCACAAAATTCTTCAAATTCAGTCCCAGTATCAGACTTAGCATCTGCAACATCCTCACTTCCAGCCTGCTCACCTTCTGCAACCTGCAATTGCTATAATTCTTCATGCAGACAAACTTTTGAAGAATTACAAACAGAAACATTCTTCTTCACAACTAGGCTTTCTTCTAGCATAGACATCCAGTGATTCATTTAAAGTTCAAGATGCTTCAGCTCCTTGTAAACTTTGTCTTCATTGACCTTAACTTTGGGTACCACAGACTTGACTTTCTTCAAACCCTTCATGTTTAAGTGCTCATGCTTCTGATGACAGAGTCTGTCTTCTTCTTCAGGAACCCACACATAACAATTATCCTTTGATCTACAGCCTCTCATCAGAACCTTACCTTCTTGACCAGTTACCAAACATTTTTTCTTGTTGAAATTCACTTTCAAGTCTTGATCACACAACTGGCGGATACTGATTAGATTTGAAGTTAATCCTTTCACTAGTAGCACATTATCAAGTCTTGGTAATCCATCAATGACCAAATCCCCAATTCCAAGAATTTCTCCTCTAGCTCCACCACCAAAAGTCACATATCCACTGGTGTGAGGTCTTATATTTTTAAGAAATTTACTAACTCTAGTCATGTGTCTAGAGCAACTACTGTCAAAGTATCAGTCTTTCCTTGATGCTTTCTGAGAAGTGTGAGCCATTAGACCAACAGGTTCTTGACATTTGGGTTTCCACACCTTCTGAATATTGATTCTTTTTGCAGCAGGTTCAACTCTTCTATACTGAAAATGCTCAGGATAACCATACAGTTTGAAACAAAATGGTTTAATATGTCCCTTCTTTCCACAATGATGACAAACCCATGTATGATTTCTTCTCTTGTTCTTGGACTTCTGAGGTTGCTTCTGAGGTTTCATCTTAGATGTTCCTTCCATAGGATCATAAATTTTAGTAGCAGGAACAAATCTTTTAGCAGGATTCTTCTGTTTGAGGTTCAGACTCTCATCCACAAATCCTAAGCCAGTTTGTTTCCCTTGCTTCTGATTCTCCAAAATCTCCTCCAACACATCAGTAGCAGAGTTCATCATCCTGACTTGCTTCTTCATGTTCTCAAGATGAGAATTTAGTTGGCTCACCTCATCTTTAAGATCAAAAATCTGTCTTAAATGATCACACCTTTCAGACTGAAGTTAACAGACAGTCTCCTTCTGATTCTCTAATAACTTGCACAGTTCTTGATTTTTGAGGTATAATTCTTCATAAGAGGCAGCTGGTTCCTCAAAAGCCAATTCTTCATCACTGGCTTCAGACTCTGATGAAGTTTCAGTCTCTGATGATGCCTCAGACTCTGATAGAACTTCTGAAACCATAAAAGCAGCAACATGCTTAGCTGACTTACTCTCTACCTCTCCTTCTGAGTCATCTTCATCAGACCAAGTAACAGCTAAGCTCTTCTTCTGCTTCTTCAGATAAGTAGGACATTCTGACTTGATATGTCCATAGCCTTCACACTCAAAGCACTGCACACCCTTTGCTTGATTGCTCTTCTCATCACTTTGTTGCTTATTATTGTTGAATCTGAAGTTCTGACCTTTGGATTTGGATTTCCTGTCAACATGTTTCAGAATTTTGTTGAACTGTCTCCCCACCAACACAAGTGCTTCTGATAAGCCATCATCATCCTCATCAAACTCTTGTTGATCATCAGCTTCAGAATTGACTACAAAAGCTACTCCTTTCCCTTTCTTCTCAGTCTGTTTACAAAAAGCTGTTTCAAAATTCAGCAAGGATCCAATAAGCTCCTCAACCTTCATAGTAGAGATGTCATGAGCTTCCTCAATAGCTGTCACTTTCATGTCAAATCTTTTAGGAAGTGACCTGAGTATTTTTCTGACAATCTTCTCATCTGACATCTTCTCTCCAAGTGACTCAAAAGAATTAGCCATATCCAGGACATCCATATAGAAGTCTTGAATGTTCTCATCCTCCATCATCTTCAAGTTCTCAAATTTAGCGGTGAGTAGTTGGAGTCTGGACATCTTAACTTTTGAAGTTCCTTCATGAGTGGTCTTGAGTATCTCCCAGGCATCCTTTGCAATGGTACACTGCTTGATCAATCTGAACATGTTCTTGTCCACACCATTGAATAGGGCATTCAAAGCTTTGGAGTTTCCAAGAGCCAGATCATCTTCAGCCTTTGTCCATTCTTCTTCTGGTTTCAGCACCTCAATCTTATTCCCATCTTTGTCTAACACAACTGGATGATCCCAACCTTTTAACACTGCTTTCCAGGTTCTGAAGTCTATGGATTTCAGAAAAGCACACATTCTAGACTTCCAATATTCATAGTTTGTGACATCCAGCAGAGGTGGTCTGTTGACATATACTCCCTCCTTGTCCATTCTTGCCAGAAAAGTCTTCCCTGGAGCTCACCCAATAACAGGCAGGGTGCCTGTTCTGATTCCAATCGAAATTCTGGCAGGTACTTGAACAACATGAAAAACAGAGCACAAAGTATGCAAAACAGGACACAATCAAACAAGTTCAGAAGCAGCAATTAAAGGTGCAAAAAGTAAAGAACACACATAATTTGTTAACCCAGTGCGGTGTAAACACCACCTACATCTGGAGGATACCAATCCAGGAAGGAAATCCACTATGAGGAATTAATCCTAAGACTCAGACACAGACCCCCTGTTCCTAGTCTTCTGACTTAATCTCCACCAGTCTGATTTCTACCCAGTAACCCCTGAGTATAAGAACCCCCTCTTCCTTCCTAATCAAGTAACTACAACCCAGTTACTGAGAACTTCTGAAAACAACCCAGTTATGAAGACACTCTTCAAAACATCAATGACAACACTCGTACTTAAAAGCTTAGAGCGAATTACAACTCAAACAATCTAAACCAACTCAGAACACATGAGTGGTGTACAGAATATAGCCTAAGCTTAAAAACTCAAAAACACTAAAATACTAAGACTCTGATTTTCTGGTTTTCGATCCACACTTCAATAAGCAGCACGTCTTCCTTTATATAGACTTCAGCAAGCAGCATAATTCTGAATCATATCTTCTTCAAAATATAATTCTGAAATTCTTCAAAGGCTCAATAAGGAAACAAATATTTCTGAATTCTATCTTGCAAAGATTCTTCAGCAAATACATTCAAACATAAATACGAAGCCAATCTTTCACCAAGATCTTCAACAAATTAAACAGCCTTCTAGAAAACAAATGCCTGAATAAATCTTCAATAAATCTTCCAAAGACACGCACATAATTAATCACAAAGAAAGCAAAAATCCAGCTTCTGAAAACAGCTTCTGAAGGTCAACGTTGGTCAACGTCTGAACAGTGCATCTGAAGACCCATCATGCGTCTGAAGGCACTTTTTGCGTCTAAAGGTCCATTCTGCGTCTGAAGGCCAAAACTGCTTCTGAAGGCCATTTCAGCTTCTGAACCTCCTCAAAACCAATTTCTTGCTTCTGAAGACTTCTTCAACATCTGGAGACGCATTGCCTGAGCACTTTGATTTTACCAAACAATGTAGCCAACACTTAAATAACCAACAACCAGCTTCTGAAGACAGCGTTTGATGAACAGTGCGTCTGAAGACAGCGTCTGATGACCAGCTTCTGAAGACAGCATCTGATGAACAGTGCGTCTGAAGACTGCATCTGATGAACAGCTTCTGAAGAAGTGCGTCTGATGAACAGTGTCTGAATGACCAGCTTCTGAAGAACTGCATCTTAGTTTTAAGGAAAGGCAGAAGTCAACAACTGTCACTGTCAACAGTAAAGTATTGTACAGTCAGAACAGCTCTCTGCAACCTTTGCCTCCTTGGACGAAACACACAGCCAGTTTTGAGGAAACTATTCAAAACGTGTTCCTCTGTTTTTCTGTGCGCACACCAGAACAGAAGGAATTAATGTTGGCTGAAGCTTCAATTGCAACGGCTCTAATTGTAGACATGACATCTTCACAACAGCTCTGTATTCCTCTATAAAGGATTGAAGATTTGAAGAAGAAGATTAAGGTTCAAGACTTTGTACTCTGTTTTCTGGAAACGCAAGTCTGCCAAATTCGAAAGAGTCTGAATCTGTGTTGTATTTTGTGAACACCACTGATAGTATATCAAGTGTTGAACTCAAACATATTCTTTATAATTTTGTTTGATTAAAAGTCTCTTGCTTGTGTGCTTGAGCAACTAGAAGTCTCATACTTTGTGTTTGAGCAAGGAAGTCTCTTACTTTGTGTTTGAGCAAGGAAGTCTCTTACTTAGTGTTTGAGCAAGGAAGTCTCTTACTTTGTGTTTTAGCATAGGAAGTCTCTTACTTTGTGTTTGAGCATTGGAAGTCTCTTGCTTTGTGCTTGAGCAATTGTAATCTTTGTGATTATAGTGAAAAATATCTTGTTAGTAACAAGGAGACTGGACTACTTCCGGGTTGTGAAAGGAACCAGGATAAATTGCTTGTGTCTCTCTCTCTCTCTCATTTACTTTCCATCCGCTGCATTATAACTTTGAAACAGAGCATCAGAATCTGATCAATAATAGATTCTGAACTACCATTATGTTTTTGAGAAAGAAAATAAAAAGCCAACACAATTCACCCCCCCCCCCCCCCCTCTCTTGTGTTTTTCTCACCTTCGCCTATTTACCTTAAAAGGCGAGGTCGCGGCGCATTAAAAAAGCCTCTTAGACCGACCTACTTAAGCAAATATAAATAATATTATTTATTATTATATTATATTTTGTACTTTGAATTAAATTATAAATCTTTTAACTTTTTTTCAGAAATTTAAGTTTATTTGTATACATTAACTTTTTGCATATTTAAATGTATTATTATAAAACTAGAATTGAAATATGACATAATATATAGTCAAGTTTCCTAAAAAAAATTGTGTTAAATATCAAAAGAGAGTTTAAGCTAATTTCGTTTAATTATTTGTATTTCAGTTGCAGAGGACGCGTAAATGCACCGTGGTTTCTCATGGGAAGAAAGTAGGATCCCAGTCCCGACTAACGATCAGGCCTGGTTTTGACAGCGGGTGGTGGCATCCGGTCTTCTACCCCTCCTTCATACTGGTAAAACTGAAGTTCAAAACAAGTTAGAATCTAAGGCTTCTGAATCCCAGATTCTGAACAAATCAAAATCAAAGATTATGAACAAAGCAGAATCCAAGACTTCTAAGGTTCAGATTCTGAAGAGATCAGAACCAAAGACTTCTAAGTCTCAAGGTCTGATGAAGTCAAAATCAAAATCTTTGAAGGCTCAGGTTCTGAAGTGTTTAGTATCGAAAGCTAAGATGAATTCAATATCAAAAGACTTCAATCCAAGAATCTTTAATGAATCTAAGTCTTTGAACTTCAGGCACAAAGCACAAAAGAAGCCTAAACCATTCAGAACTAACCCAAAAGAACCTATAAAGATATGGGTACCTAAGTCTGAAATTGTTTATGCTGCAGATATGCTTAAGAGGAATGGAAAAGCAGAGGTCATGGTACCTGGATAGTGGCTGCTCGTGACACATGACAGGAGAAAGGTCTATGTTCCAAACCCTGACCATGAAAGAGGGAGGAACTGTGGGATTTGGAGGAAACCAAAAAGGAAAGAACATTGGTATGGGAACTATTGGTAACTCCTCTATCTCTATTAATAACGTTTGGTTAGTTGATGGACTAAGACATAACCTACTTAGCATAAGTCAATTTTATGATAGTGGTTATGAAGTGAAGTTTACTAAGAAAAACTGCACAATAATTAACAACCCTGACAAATCCATTGTGTTCAAAGGAAAAAGGAAGAACAATGTTTATAAAATCAATTTTTCTGAATTGGCTGATCAGAAGGTAGTTTGCCTTTTATGAGTGAGTGATGAGAAATGGTTGTGGCAGAGAAGGTTGGGACATGCTAACTGGAGATTAATCTCTAAGCTTAGCAAGTTACAACTGGTCAGAGGCTTACCAGACATTAACTATCACTCAGATGCACTTTGTGGAGCATGCTAGAAGGGAAAAAATTGTGAAAACTTCTTTTAAATCAAAAGACATTGTTTCTACCTCCAGACCCTTAGAACTACTTCACATTGATTTGTTTCGACCAGTTGGTACATCATCAATCAGTGGAAAGAAATATGGTTTAGTCATTGTTGATGATTACAGCAGATGGGCTTGGGTTAAATTCCTTAGAACCATGGATGAAGCATATGATGTGTTTAGAAACTTCTGCACACAAGTACAGTCTGAAAAAGAAATGAAAATTTTAAAGGTCAAAAGTGATCATGGTGGAGAATTTGAAAATTAGCCATTTGAAGCTTTTTGTGAAAAACATGGAATTGTCCATGAGTTCTCTTCTCCTATAAATCCACAACAAAATGGGGTTGTAGAAAGAAAGAACAGATATTTACAAGAAATGGCCAGAACCATGATTCATGAGACTAATATTGCTAAGTACTTTTGGGCTGAAGCTGTAAACACAGCATGTTATGTTCATAATAGAATATACATTAGACTAATTCTGAACAAAACAGCATATGAACTTTTCAAAGGAAGAAAACCAAGTATTTCTTATTTTCATCAGTTTGGATGTACATGTTACATCTTAAACAACAAAGTCTATCTAAAGAAATTTGATGTCAAGGCTCAGAAGGGAATCTTTTTAGGTTACTCTGAAAGATCCAAGGCATACAATGCTTTCCAGTTGGTGAATTATGTTGATAAGTGGGAGAAGTTGAGGCAATTAGTAAACATAACTTTAGATGATCTTCAAGAGATATCAGTAGCTTCTCAACAAGAAGCTCTGACAAACTGGTTCAAGGATGTTGTCTCTAGCATGGAAGTTGTTAAGCTCAAGAAGGATATCACAAGACAGATATCAGACTCTACCTTCTATGAAGAGATTCCTCAAGAAGTGCCTGAGATTCTAAAATCTGGTCTACAAGCATCCTGGATATCTAAGTTCTTTGTCAAGCCTAACAAGATTATAGTCAAGAGACTGGATCTGGAAGAGCCAGACGTTATCAGATTCACTGATAAGATTAAAGCTGACTTGCTAGAACAGAAGGCAAAGCAAGAAGCTCTGGAAGTTAAACTCTTGGAGTTTATGAAAGAGCAGAAGAATCCAAGTGCAAGCCAAGCTGAGCTGGTCAGGAAGCAAGAGGAGGTAGCAATGAAGCAAGATGATTTGCTCAAGCAGCAATCAAAATCAGTATTGAAGCAGACAAAAATGGCAAAGGAGCAAACAGAAATGGCCAAGACACAGGCTGATATGGCGAAGCAACAACATCAGATGAATTCTGGCATCAATGACCTTTTGGAGATGATGCATAAACAGCAAAAGCCTAGATTTATACCCTTTTTAAAATTTGCTTGTGTCTGAATATTTTGTGCTTCTGATGGTTATGCTTCTGATAAATTGCTTATGAATTTTTGTTTACTTATGATATATTCTTGCGTCTGATTTGTTTTACAGTAGCATTCATGTTTTTATCCATATCTTTTCTTACTCGTGTTTTTGTTGATGACAAAAGGGGGAGTAAGACATAAGTATTTAAGCTCTGAGTCCTATACTAAGTTAATTACAAATTGACTTAGGAGAACCTTCTTCTTGAAGGTGAGAAAAAACACACAAGAAGGGGGGGGTTGAATTGTGTGGACTCAAAAACTTGGGTTTCTTTCTTTTCAAAAATATGTTAAGTTCAGAAACAGGTTCTGAACTATTATCAAAGTGTATATGCAGCGGATTCAAATGAAAAGAGAGAGGGAAAGAGAGACACACAATATTTTTATACTAGTTCCTTCCACAAGTTGGAAGTAGTCTAGTCCCCTTGTTACTAACAAGAGATTTTAACTATAATCAGATGATTACAATTGCTCAACCACAAAGGAAGAGACTTCCAGTTGCTCAACCACAAAGGAAGAGGCTTCTAATGCTCAAGACACTAAGTCAAGAGGCTTCCCAATGCTCAGACCACAAAGGAATGAGGCTACTTGCTCAGACCACAAAGGAATGAGATTACAATTGCTCAAAACACTAAGTAATGAGAGTTATGATGCTTAGCACGCAGACTAAGACTTAAGCCAAACTGAATTACAAAGAAAGTAAGTTTGGGTTGAACACTTGATCAAATATCAGAGGTGTTCACTTAATACAACACAGGTTAAGACTCTTAACCTTAAGAAATTCTAAGATACAAAGGTAAAAAGAATTTCTAAGAGTTTTGTGAACTATGAGTTTTGACAGCAAAACAGAGCAAGTTTCAGACAGTTTTTGTTCCAAGAGTCTTAGCATTTTTCTTCTTCAATTCTTCTTCCTTATATAGAGGAAATTAGAGTTGTTGAAGAAAGCCAGGAATTAAGCAAAGAGCCGTTGCAAGTAGTGAACTAGGATAGCTGAAATTGTGTGCTGAACTTAGCAGAAAACCAGAGCTCAGCAGCCATTTTTGAATTTGCTTTCCTTAAAAGCTGGGAGATGTTTGAGTCAGGGAGACAACTGTTCCATTGGAGTTGTTCTGACATATGCAGGCATTAAATGCGCACAGTAACAGTTGCTTTTCTTGCCACAACAGACTTCAGAAGCTTCTGCGTGAACAGTACTTCAGAAGCTCTTCTTCAGACTCAGACTTCAAAAGCACTGTTCATCAGACGCTGGTCTTCAGACGTTGACTTTTGTTGACCTTCAGACGCACTGTTCATCAGACGCTCCCTTCAGACGTTGTCTTTTGTTGACCCTCAGACTCAGCCTTCAGACGCACTTCTCAGACTCAGTCTTCAGACTCACCCTTCAGACCTAGTTTTCCTTCAAACTTGTAACTTGGCTTCTAAGCTTTCCTTTCTTGCTCTAAGCTTGTTCTTCCATAACCATTATCAAATACCAATCATTAAGATCGTGGTTCTGCACAACTTGAACACAACATTAGCAAATACCAATTTTCTTTTTAACACTTTGTTATCATCTTAACCTTAAAGAGAGATGTTCATACAAATTGTTCCAACAATCTCCCCCTTTATCCAAAAGAGAGTTGTTTCACACATTCTGTTCCAACACTTCTCATTTCTTAACCTCTGGATTTAATTTGAGAATGCTTCTGAGTGACGTTATTTTAAGATTTTAATATCTTTGCGCCTAAAATGAATTTAATTAACTTGGATAGAAGTTAGGGGAGCTTACAAACCTCACCTCCTGGACTATTAGACGTAGGGGGAGCTTACAAAACTCAAGCCCTAAAGTCAACTTGTTAATTAGATTAACAACAATTGTCTATTAATACGTATGTTTGTCATCATCAAAAAGGGGGAGATTGTTGGAACAAAATAAGTTAAAACAATGCCTCTTGAGTTTTGATGTTAACAAGGTATTAAAAGATCAATTGGATATGCTAATATTTGTTCAAGTATACAGGACCAGAGACAAAAATTTATATTGATTTAATCATGTATTGGTTCTGAAAGAACAAATAAGGAGCAAAGGATTTTCAAGACAAGTTAAGTTCCAAGTCAGAATCTGAAGATTAGAAGCTGAAGGCTCAGACTTTGATGGTCAGACTCTGAAGGATAGCCAGACTCTGAAGGCAACCCCAGAAGCTAGAGATTCAGACTCTGATAGTCATATCCTCTAGAAGCTAGACACTGGAAAGCTGAAGACATTTGGTACTGAAGCATCTGCAAGTTCAAACATGGTGGCTCTGAAGTTTCAGAAGTTAATGGATGTCACTTTCAGGAAAGGACATAGTACAAACTGTACCTCCAACATTCCCATGTGCATATGTACGTTGTTGCAAGTTGTGTCTCATTAGAAAAGAACGATTCATTCCATATCTAGGAAAGGATTCAAATTCATTCCTTCACAGGACATTAACCAAATCAAGCAACAAATCATTGATGATTGATCAAGCTTCTCTTGCGACTCTCTGATGCGTTGACACTCTCTTCAACGTCTCTTTTCAACCTCTATATAAAGGATTGAAGACTTGAAGAAACTACAAGACTCTATAACATTTTGAAAAGTGCTAAAACTCTGTCAAATTGAAACAAGCATCAAACACTTAGAATTTCTTAACAACTTTTAAATCTTAGAAATTCTTAAGTCTTAGAGTCTGAACTATGTTGTATTTTGTGAACACCTCTGATTGTATATCAAGTGTTGAATCCAAACAATTTTCTGTGTATTCTTTGTTTGTAAGAAGTCTCTTACTTGTGTGCTTGAGCATTGGAAGTCTCTTGCTTATGTACTTGAGTATTTGTAATCTTGTGGGATTATAGTGAAAATCTCTTGTAAGTAACAAGGGGACTAGACTACTTCCGGTTTGTGGAAGGAACCAAGATATTTGCTTTGTGTCTTTCTCTTCTCTCTGTTTATCTCTTATCCGTTGCATTAGACTGTGAACATAGCTTCAGATTCTGAACTCTATCAGAAGCTGAACTTTGGACTTAGTTTAAAAAGAAGAAAAATCTAACACAACTCAACCCCCCCCCCGTCTTGTGTTTTTCTCACCTTCACATTCGGAGTCAGCTCACTTACCAAAATCAGATCTCGGAACTGCTCAATCAACTCCAGCTCTTTCACCATAAGTGTCGACATATGCAACGACTTCCTACTCAAAGCATTCGCTACCATATTCACCTTATCAGGATGGTATGTCAAATCAAAATCATAATCCTTCAACAATTCCATCCACCGCCTCTGCCTCATATTCAACTCCTTCTAGTCAAACATATACTTCAAACTCTTGTGATCACTGAACACTTCTAACTTTGAACCAAACAGATAATGTCTCCAAACCTTAAGCGCATCCAATTCCAAGTTATGGGTCAGATAGTTCCTCTCATGAACCTTCAACTGCCTCGACGCATACGCCACCACTTGACCACTCTGCATAAGCACATCACCTCATCCCATCTTAGACGCATCACACTACACAACGCGTTCGAAAAACCAAAACAGGTGTTGTTGTCAACCTTTTCTTCAACTCTGGGAAACTTTCTTCACACTTAGCATCCCAAACGAATGCTTGTCCTATTCGAGTCAATTGCGTCAACGGCAAAGCCAACTTAGAGAAACCTTCTATAAACCTCCTGTAGTAACCGGCCAAACCCAAGAAGCTTCTAATGTCAAAAACTGACTTTGAAGTCTCCCAGTGCAACACCTCATCAACCTTGGACGGATCAACTGTTATTCCACCTCTAGAAATAACATGACCAAGAAAGCTCACTTCCCACAACCAAAACTCACACTTCGACAACTTGGTATACAACTTCCTCTCTCTCTCAAGGTATGCAACACAATCCCCAAATGCTCTACATGCTCCTCTTCAGACTTCGAATACACCAAGGTAACGTCTATAAACACCACCACAAACTGATCCAAATAAGGATAGAAAATTCTATTCATGTATTCCATAAATACTCCCGGTGCATTAGTCACACCAAACGGCATCATAGAATACTCATAGTGACCATACCTAGTTTGGAAAGCAGTCTTAGGCACATACTCCAACTTCACTCGTATCTGGTCATACTAAACACCTGAGCACCAACAAACTGATCCATCAGATCATCTATCCTTGGAAGAGGATATTTGTTCTTAATGGTCACCTTGTTCAACTATCGATAATCCACACACAATCTCATGCTACCATCCTTCTTCTTAACCAACAATATTGGCGCTCTCCACAGCAAAACACTCGGCCTGATAAACTTCTTCTCTAAAAACTCTTCCAACTGCTTCTTCAGCTCACCCAACTCTGACGCAAACATCTGATATGTCGGCGCTAATATAGGACTAGTTCCAGGTACTACATCAATCACAAGCTCTACTTCTCGCTCTGGTGGTAAGTCGGTAATGTCGTTCGGATAAACATCTGCAAACTTGTTCACTGCTGGCAAATCACCAACTTCAGCCTTGCTATCAACTTTCAATGAAGCCAACATCACGAACACTTGAGCTTCTCCACCCAACGAAGCTTCCACTTGCCCCGCAGTCAAGAACTTCCCCTCGACTCGCTCCTCCTTTCTTTGGCTTAGTACACTTGGTACTAATGTGACCCACCTCTCCACAGTTGAAGCAAACAATCTCTTTCCTCTTACATTCAAAAGCATGATGTCCAGCTTTACCGCACTTAGAGCAAACCATAGTAGCACTCTTGCAATCAGTTGCCTTATGTCCAAGTCCTCCACACTTGTAGCACCTCAAGTCACCTCCACCACTAGAACTTTTCTTCCCTTTGTCTCCACAATAAGGTTTTCCTCGGTCATTTCCTTTTCCTTTCTTCTCACTAAGACTCTTATAGTAGCTTGACTTTGCTATGTTGTCTTCATCAAAAATACGACACTTGTTCACCACGATAGCAAACACTCTAATCTCCTGATAACCAATGAACATCTTGATCTCGGGACGAATACCACTCACAAACTTAATGCACTACGACGCCTCCACTCCAAACGCATTATAATGCAGGCAAAAATGGGAAATGTCCTCAAATTTTGCCGCATAATCTACAATTGACATCTTTCCTTGCATAAGCTCCAAAAACTCTACCTACTTGTTGATTCTGACATCTGCCGGGAAATACTTGCCAAGAAACTCTTCCTTGAAGATCCCCCAAGAGATCTCAACTCCATTAACCTCCATCCTCTACTTGGTGTTCAACCACCAAAACTCCGCTTCCTCAGCAAGCATGTGCGTAGCCAACCGCACTGAAATTTCTGGCTTAGCAACTGGTAAGGAGGTTAATAACTGGTTCAGATTAACAGCTAGTTCTGAACCAAACAAGCAGATTCAGAATAAAACTTAGCACAATTAAATCAGTTCAGCAGCGGGAAATAAAGTGCAGAAATAAACAGAACACAAGGTTTGTTAACCCAGTTCGGAGTATACACCTCCTACTCTGGGGGATACCAATCCAGGAAGGAAATCCACTATTGGAATTAATCCTTAAGACTCAGACACTGACCCCCAGTTCCTATCCTAAGCAATCAATCTCCACCTAGTCAGACTTCTACCCACGCATGAGTATTAGAATCCACTAACTTCCTATTCAAGTAACAGCCCAGTTACTTGAACAACCTTTGAACTAAACCCAGTTCTGAAAACAAAAACTACCCAGTTTTGAAGAACACACTTCAATACAAAAACTTCATTCTTGCTTAAAAGCTTTGAATGAATTAGAACTCAATAAAACCTAAACCAACTCAAAACATATGAGTGGTGCACAAACAAAGCTAAAAAGCTTACACACACTAAGACTCTATTTCTGAATTTTCTCTCTAATTCCTCGTATCTTGAATAGCAGCAAAGCACTCCTTATATAGGCTTCAGTAATCAACATAATTCTGCAACCAATCTTCTGCATTTGATATGTTTCTGAATTATGAATGACCCAAAAAGGAAACAAATAAACCTGCAATGTATCTTTATAAAGATTCTGCAGAAAAATACGAACTTCATAAAACTAAACCAAATCTTCATAAAATCTTCACAAAATCAACCAGCATTCTAGAAGTAATATGCGAGGATATATCCTTGATAAATCTCGCCAAGATTCATGCAGAAATAACTTGCAAAAATGCAGCTTCTGAAGAAGTCAACAAAAGTCAACGCGGGCATCAGACTCACATTTCAGCTTCTGAAGTGCTACAGTGTGTCTGAAGGTGCTTTCAGCTTCTAAAGGCCAAAAGTGCTTCTGGACAGCTTCAAAATGGATTTCTTGCAACTGAAGACTTGTTCTAGACATTGAGATGCTTCTATTCACCACATTGGATTTGCCAAAACATGCAGCCAACACCAAATTACTCAACAATCTCCCCCTTTGGCAAATTTTTGGCTAAAACCAATGTTCACACACCCAAGTTCTTCAATCTCCCATAAAATTAACTCAGCAATGAAGAACTCCACACATATATAACATAGCAAATAGATTAGCAGCGGATTCAAGCTATGTTCACATTAAAAACCAATCAGTTTCAGCTTCTGAACACTGATACACACAAAACAGCTTCTGATCAACTTGAAGCACACAAAACACAATTACTTATCAACTCCTGATCATCACAAACACTCCTGAAGCTCCACAACACTCCCCCTGCAACTCAGCATTAAAAACTCCCCCTTAATTCTAAACTGCAGTAACTTGTGAGACAAGTAACATTTGAAACTTAAAACTTCAGGAACACAAACACTCAGGATTCTAATAACCATATTCTCCCCCTGAGACACACACTCCCCTATAATCACAACTGCACAGCTCATGTTGCATTGCATCTGAATTCTGACCAACAGCCACAAAACTACACAAAGTACAATCTGACAACTCACCCTCTACACAGCTCATGTCTGATCTTAAACATAGGTTTTTCTCCCCCTTTTTAGTCACAAAATTATGACAAACTTCAGACTTAACATAGGGTTTAAAAACTGCACATACATCATCTGAATCAGTCCCAGCATTAACTTCAGACCCAGGATCAGACACACATTCAACATTAGCAAAACTGGCAGGTACTCTATCTTCCTCACATCCAGTTTGCAATAATTGCTATAAATCCTTATGTTGACTAACATTTGAAGAACCACAACAAAAACTATTCCTCCCAGCAATTTGTTTCTCAAAATCAACCACTCTTTTCTGATCACAAGTCCTAGCAACTTCAGACTTACAAGAAAACAGTACCTTCTGAGCAGGAACATGAACTTTATTTCAGACTTTGGATGGTCCAGCACCAGAATTCTTCTGTGCTATAGGAATTGGCTTGATGTCATCAGCAACAGCCTTTCCCTTTCCTTTGTTCAGATTCTGAGCAATACCTTCACTCTTAGGTCTCCAAACTTTCTTGATTTTGCTCTTGTTCACAGCTGGTTTAACTTTTCTGTGTTGCAAATGTTTGGGATAACCATGCAATTTGTAACAAAAAGGTTTAATGTGACCCTTTTTACCACAATGATGACAGACCCAAGTATGGTTCCTCCTTCTTTTGTTTCTGTTAAACTTCTGGGAATGCACCTGAGCATGCTTCTGAGGCAGCATCTGAACTTGCTTATGAGGTATCATTTGAGCTGGCTTCTGACCTTGCATCTGTGCTTGTTTCTGAGGTCTCCTCTTTGATGTTCCAACCCTAGAATCATGAGTTTGAGTAGCAGGAACAAACTGACTAACAGGATTTTTCTCCTTGAGCTTCAGACTCTGATCAACATAACCTAACCCAGTTTTTCCTTGCTTCTGGACATCCAGAATCTCCTCTAACTTATCAGTACCAGAGTTCATCATCCTAACTTGCTTCTTCATCTGATCAAAATGAGAATTCAAATGTGTTACTTCATCATTAAGATCAGCAATCTGTCCTATATGAGCACATCTTTCAGACTGCAGCTGACACACAGTTTCCTTCTCAGTCTCTAATAATTTGATCAATTCTTGATTTCTCAGATACAATTCTTCATAAGAAACAGCTGGTTCCTCAAAAATCAATTCCTCATCACAGGCTTCAGATTCTGATGAAGTTTCAGTTTCTGATGAAGTTTCAGACTCTGAATTGACTACAGGCACAGACTTTGAGCAAGCTTCTGAGACCATAAGAGCAGCAACATGTTTGGCTGACTTACTCTCAACCTCTCCTTCTGAGCTATCCTCATCAGACCAAGATACAACAAGGCTTTTCTTCTGCTTCTTGAGAAAATTAGGACATTCAGTTTTGATATGTCCATAGCCTTCACACTCATAGCACTGCACTCCTCTTGCTTGTTTGCTATTCTCTTCAGATTGTTGCTTGTTGAGTCTGAGATTCTGACCTTTGGTTCTGGATTTTCTGTCAACATTCTTCAGAATTTTGTTGAGTTGTTTTCCCAGCAACACTACAGCTTCTGATAAATCATCTTCATCTTCATCAAGCTCTTGATGATCATCAGCTTCAGAATTAACAGCAAAAGCTATTCCTTTCCCTTTCTTATCAGGCTGTTTACAAAAGGCAGTCTCAAAGTTTAGCAAAGACCCAATCAGCTCCTCAACCTTCATGGTGGTGATGTCATGAGCTTCTTCTATGGCTGTAACCTTCATGTCAAATCTTCTGGGCAGGGACCTGAGGATTTTTCTAACTAATTTCTCATCTGACATCTTTTCCCCAAGAGAATCAAAGGAATTAGCCATGTCCAGCACATTCATGTAAAACTCCTGAACAGTTTCATCCTCCAACATCTTCAAGTTTTCAAATTTTGTTGTGAGCAATTGAAGTCTGGATAGTTTAACCTTAGAGGTTCCTTCATGAGTGGTTTTCAGAATTTCCCAAGCATCCCTTGCCACAGTACATTGCTAGATGAGTCTGAACATGTTCATGTCAACACCATTGAGAATAGCATTCAAGGCTTTTGAATTCCCATGAGACAAGTCATCTTCAGCTTTGGTCCACTCCTCTTCAGGCTTCAAAACTCCAGTTTTATTACCATCTTTGTCTATAACCACAGGATGATCCCAGCCTTTAATCACAGCCTTCCAAGTTCTGCTGTCAATGGATTTCAAGAATGCACACATCCTGGATTTCCAGTACTCATAATTGGTGCCATCAAGTAGGGGTGGTCTATTGACAGGGCCTCCTTCTCTCTCCATAAAGCCAGACATTAATAACTCTGGATCTCACCCAAAACACAGGCAGGGTGCCTGCTCTGATGCCAATTGAAATTTCTGGCTTAGCAACTGGTAAGGAGGTTAATAACTGGTTCAGATTAACAGCTGGTTCTGAACTAAACAAGCAGATTCAGAATAAAACTTAGCACAATTAAATCAGTTCAGCAGCAGGAAATAAAGTGTAGAAATAAACAGAACACAAGGTTTGTTAACCCAGTTCGGAGTATACACCTCCTACTCTGGGGGATACCAATCCAGGAAGGAAATCCACTATTGGAATTAATCCTTAAGACTCAGACACTGACCCCCAGTTCCTATCCTAAGCAATCAATCTCCACCTAGTCAGACTTCTACCTACGCATGAGTATTAGAATCCACTAACTTCTTATTTAAGTAACAGCCCAGTTACTTGAACAACCATTGAACAAAACCCAGTTCTGAAAACAAAAACTACCCAGTTTTGAAGAACACACTTCAATACAAAAACTTCATTCTTGCTTAAAAGCTTTGAATGAATTACAACTCAATAAAACCTAAACCAACTCAAAACATATGAGTGGTGCACAAACAAAGCTAAAAAGCTTACACACACTAAGACTCTATTTCTGAATTTTCTCTCTAATTCCTCGTATCTTGAATAGCAGCAAAGCACTCCTTATATAGGCTTCAGTAATCAACATAATTCTGCAACCAATCTTCTGCATTTGATATGTTTCTGAATTATGAATGATCCAAAAAGGAAACAAATAAACCTGCAATGTATCTTTATAAAGATTCTGCAGAAAAATACGAACTTCATAAAACTAAACCAAATCTTTATAAAATCTTCACCAAATCAACCAGCATTCTAGAAGTAATATGCGAGGATATATCCTTGATAAATCTCGCCAAGATTCATGCAGAAATAACTTGCAAAAATGCAGCTTCTGAAGAAGTCAACAAAAGTCAACGCGGGCATCAGACTCACATTTCAGCTTCTGAAGTGCTACAGTGTGTCTGAAGGTGCTTTCAGCTTCTGAAGGCCAAAAGTGCTTCTGAACAGCTTCAAAATGGATTTCTTGCAACTGAAGACTTGTTCTAGACATTGAGATGCTTCTATTCACCACATTGGATTTGCCAAAACATGCAGCCAACACCAAAATACTCAACACGCACCTTATGTGCATCATCCGTAACCATAGCTCTGAAAATGTACTCAATCCCCTGCAACCATGATTGAGCTCCATCTGGGTTGTGCCTCCCCTCAAACTTCGGCGGCTGGTTCCTCAAGAATCGGTCTAGGCATAACTCGTCGGCTTCTCCCTGATGGTTCTAATGAACGTGGGCTGCGGCATTAGCCTCAGCTAGTGCTTGAGTCATCGTCGTCATCGCCTCCGCAATCGCAGCATCATTCCACCCGGCCATCTCTCCACTACACAACAGGCACCACCTAGTTAGACAAGAAAAGCATCGACAGTATACACACAAACATGTCGCATACAACAGGACTTTAACCAAGTGTTGGCACGGACTAGACCGACCTGCCCTGATACCACAATATAACACCCCAATCCCCAAAACATTTATAAAACGATAAATCATACATTATCGTACATCAAGTGTTATTACTTAACATGCATCTCATATCCAATATAAAAATTTCATCGAAAATATTCATAGCACAGCGGAAATAAAGTCATAACTCAAATGTCATGTCTCGGATCATAACATAATATCTCAACATGAATATAACAACATCAGTCTGATCAAAAGATCTCATAGCATCAAATTCAATATAAAAGAATAATCCCCAAGTCCTAAATCAGAGCTCCTAAATCTAGACTCCTTGAGAAAGCAATAAACTTGAGTAGGCATCATGCCATCCTCATTAATACTCACAAGCAAGAGCTACTCCTCAACCTGCACGTCTACATCACAAGGATGAGGCGACAAAAAGTCACTGGAGGGTAAGATATACGTTCAACATAATGGATTGATAAATGCATGTAAGTTCAGGCAAACAACAACATCATCATCATATAATCATAATAAGCATGGTCCATCTTACAATCATGCACACAGATTTAAAACCAATTACAAGCCTGGTTACCCTCATACATCAATTCAAGATTCTCAAGCATACATACATTTATACTCATCAACAATCAATCATTAATTATATCAATACTTCAATAAGATCCTCATAATATACATAACACGTTATCATCAATAAATAATTTTCCAAGCAAACATAAGCCAATCATTTCATAATCAATATCATCAAGTATACAATTACCACATTGATGCACAAGTTCACACTAAGCATTACCATATACGACTCGTCATGTTTATGCAATGCGCCTAACAACTCTACATGCATGTGGTACCGGGTTTTAGATATCGGAGTTCTTCTATCCGAGGGATCCCATCATCACTTTCATCGTCACTGGACTTGACTCATGAATGAATGCATGTTCATACATTACGACTCAACATCACATACATACATATGACTCGACACTAACATCATCAACAATCATACATATGTTCATCGTCACATCATCGTCACTTATATCATCGTCACTTATCATATATCGTATAACATATATCATCATCACTTAACACATAATATCATCACTTATCATTCATCAACATGTTATTAACATCATGACATCGCATCTTCATCTAACTTCATTCACATAATTCACAACACACATTTAATCAAACAAGGTTACATTAACCTATTAACTCAACATCATTCTTCACCGTACATACCTCATTACTTATTTACTAAGTCCACATTCATTTCATAGCTTAATCAAGACAATTTTTAAGTCCATCTCAAACCAATTAACTTCCAAATTTCCTTACACTTAAGACCAAATTAATCACTAAATTACATCTTCATTAAACACCTATTAATCAAGTTTAAGGGTTTGGGAACCATTTAAGTGCATTGGATACCTCAAAAAGTCGCAAAATTAGGCTTTTCCCATGCTGACAGGGTCGCACGGTCGTGCTTAGGATGCGCACGGTCGTGCTGACCAACACCAAACCACACACACGGTCCGTGATCCAGGGGCGCACGGTCGTGCATGTCTATCAGGACAAGATTTTCCGATTTTTCTGTTTTTTGCAAAAATACCGTTTTAAACATTGTTTTTTGATCCAATTCGCACCAAAATCGTTCCAAACCCTTAAACCAATTTAATCCAGTTAATTACACCTCAACTTAGCTTAAACAACTTATCCATAATCACTTAATCCCAACTTAATCAACTTAATTCAACTTAATTCACTTAAAACTCAATTTGGCCAAAACAATTTATTATCCAAATATGGTAACAACTCAACAACAACTTATCCAACTTTCTTTCAGCTTAACATAGCAATAATCACTTAATTCAACTAGCATAAATCAACTTAATCATTTCAACAACTTAATCATTTTCACCAACATATTCACAATTCTCATGAACAACAACAACTTCAACACAACCAAAACCACATAATATCATGAATTCACAAACTAAACACATACTCATTCTCAAAATCAACTTAATTAAGCATAATCATCATCAATTATCATGTTCTTCACCAAATTCATCAAAATTCACAAAGTTACCAAAACAACATAACCAAACATGAACTTTGGTAAAATAACAACATGAATTCATCAATTCTAACATGTTCAATTTAACCACAATAAAAGGAACACGAATTTAACACAAATAATCACCAATTCATGAAATTAAGCAATAATCACAAACACTTAAACTACCCATTTGTTTCTTAAAACTCATATGGTGAAAATAATCTTCCCCCTTACCTTAATTCTCTTCAAAAATGGCTTCCTAGCTTGAATCCTCCACTCCTAGAGCTTTCCCCTCTTTTCCCTCTTCAAGTTTCTTCCTTTCTCTTCTATTCTCTCTTGCCTCCTTTCTCTAGAGTTGTAAATTGTTTTGACCTAATGTCACTGACACTAACACTTCTCTTTAAATACAAATTTGGCTCGGGTTACTCACTCTAATGGGCTTAGTCACATTTCATCACATAATTATTTCTCTACACTTTTACTCCACCTAAACCCCTCATTCTACTATTTCACCACTATTCTCAAAATTCAAATTTCTAACTTCTAACATATTACAAAAATGCCACTAACCCGTAAAATGACCAAAATACCCTTAATTACCCAAAATCCACTATTCCACTAATTCTCAACTAAATAAACAATTAATAAATATAATAAAAAATTAATAATAATAATAAATAAATCTAATAGTAAAAATCAGGTTGTTACATCTTCTGCGTTTAATGATCTCCACAAAGTCTGATGATCTCTTCAGCTTCTGAGAGGCGTCCTTTTCTTCAGATCCAGTGTGTTGAATTCTAGTTGACCTCTCTTCAGATCTTCTACCATAGTCATTTTTAGCTTCTCTTGTGCTTCTGGTGCTTTAATACATGTTCAATATTTGATAGATACATTCTATGATCATGCACACTTAAACAAATATTAGTATATCCAATTGTTCTTGAATACTTTGTTATCATCAAAACCTTAGAGGAATTGAACAAGACCCTTCTTGTTCCAACAATAAGATCTTATAGGACACCCTAAAACAAACAACTTGTAAACAATCACAATTGAGTTACAAGCAAGTATGCAAGGAAAATCATAAGAAGATATAACATGCAAGAGGGAAATACAAATAGAAACAAATAGAGATAAGCACTCATGAATAACATCATAATTTTGACATATTAAAAAAAAGATTATAACAAAAGTAAAGGTAAGAGAGATAGTTTTCAAAGGAAGGTCAAACACATTCGACTTCCTAGTGAAAACACTTTACCTAACCAAAAACTTACTCCTTTGAAGAGTGCTTTTAAGATTGATGAAGTAGGAGAGGTCACTCGTGATAGTCCAAACTTGATAAGGCCAATGGAAAGGTTACTTATTTGACATCCTCGTATACACCTTCAACACACTTTTTCTTTTAATGTCCTTGCAAGGCAAAAAGTTTATTGTGGAGTATCATCCTTGACTTGACTCTTGATCAACAAACTTATAACACACTCAAAACAAACAAATATTTCCCAACTAGTGGGAGTAAGTGGAAAACAAGGGTTCTCCAATTTGAAAGAAGCATTGAGATATGCCCCCCTTTTCCACTGAAATGAATAAAGGGGATACACCTACAATAGAGTGCCTTGAACCATCCTAGAAGATACTTCTAAGATATGTAAGGTGCTTTTGCATTCTTGATCAATTTGGAGCCCTTAGGTTCTCAACCGAAGTTGAGACCTTGGGGTTATTAAGACAATCAACAATCTTGGGCACCCACATCATTACCCCTTTAGGAACTTCAACTTTCCTAATGTGACCAAGTCTTCCACAATAGTGACACCTAACATTGTGAGTTTGAGGTTTACCATTATCATATTTATTAACAAAAGAGTAATTTTTGTAGGGTCTCTTAAAAGAATTTCTTTTGTCTCTTGATTTCATGGTAAACTTCATTTCACCCTTGGAAACATGTTCTAGCTTTTGAGTTATAGATTCAATTTATCTATAAAGGCAAGGACATGTCTCACAACTAGCAATGTTCATCCAATTAGAGTCATATTTTGGTGAACTTTGTTTAGGTGGCTCAAAACTAGGAATTATAAGCTTTTCATTGACAAGGGATGCATGCTCTTGCTTTAGGATTTCAAAAGTGTTTTTAAGTTGTGAGAGCTCACTTTCTAACTTTAAAATGTTTTTCTTTTGAGATATTATTTTATCAAAAGCATTTAATGCCTTACAATGCATCTTTTGAATGGCTTGTTGTAATTCCTCATAGGAAATTTTAAATTCAGAGACAGAGTTGGAGTAAGTTACCTCATTTTTTTTCTTTGCTTTGTGTGGCCCATGAAACACAAATTAGCGATCTCATCATTATCGGTATCACTTGTCAAGGAGGTGGTATCATCATCTTCCCAAGCTATGTAAGCTCTTTTTCCTCTTGAGCTTCTATTTGAATTTGATCTTCCTTTGCCTTTTGTTAGCACCGGACATTCATTCTTGTAGTGACCCATCTTTCCGAATCCAAAGAAACTTACAATTTTCTCCTCCTTTTCCGATTATTTTCCTTTGAGTGAAGCCTTCCTAAAGTTAACTAGGTTCTTGTAATTATGCTTTAGACCATTTCTTTTGATGTAGCAATTATATCGTCTCACGAACATCCCCATTTCTTCTTCATTAAGTGAATCATCGTCGGAGTCACTTTCACCTTGAACCGAAGAAGTAGCCATAGACGAGGTGGCATTTAGTGCAATTGACTTCCTTTCCTTCTTTTTGGGATCTTCCTCACTAGACTTCAATCTTACAATCTCATGTTCATGCTCCTTGAGCTTGCCAAAGAGAGTAGTAATGCCAAGAGTGTTAAGGTTTTGTGATTCCTTGATAGCCGTCACCTTGGGCTGCCAATCTAGTCATACACCTTTGAAATTCGTGCTTCTTAACACTAAGAATTCCTTCAAACTACCATAGCTCTTTAATTCCTATGCAATCACTCCCCCAATCTTCAAATACCCTTTGAAATTGGTGCTTCTTGAAGTCTTCGAATCTTCAATCACCCGTGCAATCCTTGAAGCTCTTCACTCCAACTCTTCGTTGCTCCGTCCGGTGGTTGGATCCCCTTCAACTCGAGAACTTTAGAAAGAACCCCCAATACCCTTGGAGGTGGAATGAAATTACTCAATTCACTTTAGATCCTTGATTCCCAATCAATATCCTTGAAAGCAATCAACTTACATTCCCTATATCACTCTAGCAATCTATGACTCAAAAGACCACAATGATTCTTAGAAAAAGTTTTTAATCTGAAGAACAAATGGACAATGAGGTTTGGATACTCTAGAGAGAATAGATGCAAATGATTCAGTAATTTGGGTATCAAGAGGATATGAGTATATATAAGAAAGAGTGGTAAGTGTTAAAATTTGGCCAAAAACAACGTAGTGAATCAATTCACATAATGTGTGATTCGATTCAGACAGCAAAAAGACAAGCAAGATGAGATGTGAAGATTGATACGATTCAGACCAATAATGAATTGAATCATGTTGCCTAGGATGAAGGTTGATACGATTCAATTTCATGTGAATCGAATCAACAAGCCAAAAAACAAGTCCAGAGGAAATCAGTGATACGAATCAAACAAGTTTGATTCGATTCATGAATGATATGATTCATCAATTCATGAATCGATTCAAAATCCACAAAACACAAGGGAAAATGGCAGAGACTTCTTATGATACAATTCAAATGAATTTAAATCGAATCAAACTACTAAAAACAAACTTTTGCCAAAAGAAAAGAACTTTTCTATGCGTGTATATCATTCTAGACATAAGGAATATTAGGACACATGAGAAGACAACTGCTAGGTGTTTTAACATGATTCTAGCCTATATCAATCAACAATAAAACATCATCAAATGAACCTATCTAATAAACAATATGACCTATCTAACGAACATCATCAAAACAAAGACCTAAAGTTGCATGGCTTCAATCTCGCCCTTTTTGATGATGTCAAACACCATGTTGATGATGTTGTTTGGCTCCCCCTAAAACTTGGCATACAAATAAACCAATGAAAATCACAAAAGCAAATATCTATATACAACACTATCTCATAGCATATTGCAATCAAAGGAATCAAGAGATTTGGATATTTGCAAATCACAAACACATGCAATCAAGAAATAGCAAAAAACACGAAAGTTAACATAAACATAATGTCAAAGAATCAACATAGGTCTTTCTCCCCCTTTGACAAAGTCAAAAAGGGAAAGTGCATGAGTGTAAAGAAATTATTACAAACCAAAATCCCAAAGGCATAAAGACAAAGCAAAATAAAAATTGCATGAAGGAAAATAAGAAAACACTAAGCATCAGGGCCATCCGGGTTTGAGGTTCTAGATCCATCTTGATTAGGGAAGGGAGAGTTGAAGTATGCACTAGGTGAGGCTCCTAAGTTGTCCCACCTTTGATACGAAGCCTCATCTCTGAAAATGGCCATCATGTGTATCCAACCTTCGATTTAGCTCTTGAAATTGCAGGTCATGAGCATCATATTTTTGTGTCATAAACATCTTCAGATCCTGCATACCATTCATTACAGCACTCAAGTCAAAACCCCCATGACTTTGATCACAATCCAGATCATAATCTGAGTCATTCTCATCTTCTTCACCAGCGTCCTTCATCTCAGCATCACCCTCAAGATTGACATCTTCATTCTCCATGTTTACCCTCATAGCCTCAACTGTGTCTGGATCCGTTCCTTCCATCATTATGACATGATCATAATACCAAGTGCTAACCGGTTGAGCCCTATCATCATAATACCAATTTCCTCTACTATCCTGATAATAGTGCATCTTTCCAACTGCCCTCTTATCTAGCCCACTCTCATTACTTGGAGCAGTGAGTAGACTACCGACACTAAACACACGGTTGATCCTAAGAACTTTGGCAATAAGGGAGGGAAATGGAAGTCTCTTCCTAAGATCATTCTTGTAAGCCATCATACGATTACAAAAGAACAACGGTCAATTAATCTTCACTCTTTTTTTTAGCACCCACATAATATTGAGATCAAGGTCATCAATCCTACCATGGTTAGACTGCTTGCTCATGATTATCTTAACCACCACCTAGTGTAACATCCTATCAGCACATTTCATGAAGAGGACTAAAATTGGAGTACTCTAAAGCCCTAATACTAGTTTTGGACACACTATTAACAAAATCAGCTTTGTTGTAATTAGCAAAAGTGTCACTATCCTTAAAGTCTAAACCATTACAATCTAATCCAATCATATTTAACCAACATGCAGGTGTGAGTGTTACAACAACATTTTTGAAAGGACATACAAAACTCACACCATCCTCTCTTGTCTTTGAGCATTACAGTAAAAGGCTTTAATTTGAGACTCATCATAATCATTCTTAAGACTCACAAAACCTCCCAATTTATGTCATAATCTTCGTCCAGCAATAGGTCTTGAACCAAGATACCCGCTCCTTCTTGAGCCGGGGGTGCCGGAGGTTGTGCCCTTCTCTTACTTGTGCCCTTCTTTCCTCTGCTTCTTGTGTTCAATTTTGGATCTTTCATACATTGTGGTTACCTATAGCGGCTCGGACCATAAGGGGCATATTGTAGTTGAGCCTTCCATTTGGTAGGTCGTTGTCATGGAACGAGATTGGTGGTTTCTTCTTCTTATCGGGTTGTTCGCCGAGACAATCTTATGTCAAAATTATGATCTCCCTCAGTTTTCTTTTGATTCATCTATTCTATCTCCTTCCTTTTTCAAGAAGCTTTCTAAGATAGAGTCAACACTCTTCCACTTTCGAGGATGCATTTTGAAGGTGAGAAAAACTAAAGAAGGGAGGGTTGAATTGTGTTAGCTTTTTCAAACTTTTTCTAAGTGTTTTCACTGATCAGAGTCTGAATGTAATGTTCAGAGTCTGATGCAGATTTTTGAATGCAGCGATTAGATATCAAAACACAAGAGAGAGAGAGAGAGAGAGAGAGAGAGCAATTTATACTAGTTCCTCTCACAAAATGAGAGTATTCTAGTCCTTTTGCACTTCTAAGGGATTTCACTATAATCACTAAAGATTACAAATGTTCAAGCACACAAGCAAGAGAATTTTAATTCTCAATCACAACTGAAAGAGACTTTTCACAATCTAACTTAATAAAAAAAAATGTTTTTGGTTTTACACTTGATATACAATTAGATGTGTAAACAAATACAAAACAAAGTAGACTATAAGACTTAAGAATTCTAAGATATAAAGTTTGTAAAAATTCTAAATATCAATAGGCTTTAATTTTGACAAAGTAAGGTCACTTTCAAAATATGCAGAGTCTTGTATATTCCTTCAAGTCTTCAGCTCCTTATATAGTGAAAGATCCAAGAGACGTTGAAGTGGTGTCAGTGCATAATTTAGAGTTTTTGAGAAGTTTGATCATAGATGTTGGAATGTTACTTCATTTGGTTAATGTCGTTGAAAAGACATTTGAAATTCCTTTACTTCAAAAAGAATTAATTGTTTCGTTCCAATTGTCCTTGAAGTTCTTTGTTTGTTTCTGCACGTGGTGAGAAGAAGACAAAGTGTACTATCTGAGTCTGATAGTGACATCTTTAGAAGACGACAAATTTAATGTGTCCTTTAGAATCTTTAGTCTACAAAGGCTTCTAAACTTTAGTGTCTGATATCCTTCAGAAGCTACTTCTTCAGATTCCATGTCTTCAGAGTCTGGTCCTCTAGAAGCTACATTTCTTCAAAGTATGATCCGTCAGAACTTGGTGTCCTTTAGATTCTTAAACATACATTAGCATATGTTCTTCCAATTGCTCTTGTATATATTCTTCCTGAACCAAAACTTGATTTAATACATTGAATTTTAGTCTATGGTCCTACACACTTGAGCATGCATTAGCATATCCAATTGATCTTTCAATACCTTGTTATCATCAAAACTGAAGAGGCATTATACAAAACCCATTTATGTTCAGCAATCTCCCCCTTTTTGATGATGAGAAACATAAGTATTTAAAGACAATTATTGTTAATCTAATTAACGAGTTGATTTCAGGGTCTGAGGTTTGCAGGCTCCCCTTGAGTCTCATAATCTAGAGGGTGAGATTTGTAAGCTCCCCATAAGTCTTATCTAGATTAATTAAATTCATTTTTAAGCGCAAGTTTAAAAAATCTTGTTAATTATAGTTTAAAAACTATCAGAGCTTGGTTATTTGTATTAAGTCTCAAGACTTTCAAACTCAGGTTTCAAAACCAAGTTGAATTATCAAGAGTTTAATGTCAAATTTTGAAAACAATTAAATTTTCTAGGTTCTACACGTTCAGATTCGGACTTAAATACTATCTATCTTACTCCCCATTTTGTCATCAACAAAAATAAGTAAATAAAAGTAAGAAAAGATATAAAAATATGTGCATTAATCAGAGCTACCAAGGAGTGTAATCTTAAATAGTACAAAATCAAGTTAAGTGCACATCATGAATATGGGCTAAAACAATAAAAATCCTAGGGTTTTTGCATAAGCAGCTGAAGAATTGTCTTGCAGAGATACAGGTTTATGGAGACACCACAGAACCAGCTCAAGCATCTGGATCAACTTCTGAAGTCACAAAATCTGATGATGCACCAGAAGCACCAGAAACTGATGCACCCTCTAGAGCACTACTAGAAGATGCTAAAGGATTTATGAGTTAGAGCTGATGTTATCATGGCTGCTACTAAAGAACAAGAGACTGAGATCCGCTCTTCTATTAATGGGA
The DNA here is from genome assembly GCA_018208015.1 of Medicago ruthenica. Lineage (NCBI taxonomy): Eukaryota > Viridiplantae > Streptophyta > Magnoliopsida > Fabales > Fabaceae > Medicago > Medicago ruthenica. The sequence goes on from CM031371.1 coordinate 74,360,830, forward strand.
TTGAAATCACCATCACTCAATCCACCATAACTAAGATGTTGATAGCTAACAACTTTGGGATTAAGACTACGCCCTCTCCAAAGTCACGTTTCTATCGTGACGTTTCTAATCCCAAGTTCAGAATTTATGATGTTGGCATTAAGAAGAAGGGTGTTGACGAGTTTCCTTTCTGTGTTCATCTGGTCAATTGGGAGAAGGAAAATGTTTCAAGTAAGGTACTTGAAGTTGCTAAGATCATCAGTTGTTCAAAGACAAGTCAAGATGAAAGCTAGACAAGATCAAACCAATGACAAGTTGGATGTCATCCTTCAGTTGCTGAGAACTAAGCCTTAGGACTGTTTTTATCTTTATTTTTATTTCTTTCCTATGTTTTGCACTTTCAATCTTGTACTTTGGCTATTTATGTTTTTAATATATCTCTTTATGTTTTCCACATTTTTTTTGCATTCATTTTTTTTGTTGATGACAAAAAGGGGCGAAAAATATAAGTATTTAGGCTCTGAATCTCTAAGCAAAGTCTGAAGAGACTAATGAACTCAAGCAAATAAACTCAGTCTATTTAATTAAACTTTGTTGCTAAGTTTTGCAAATTATGCTAAGCTTTTATATGTTCTATTAAAGGCTAAAAGATAACTTTATGCTTTGATACGTTTTAATTTGATTCAAATTGAATTTAATTAACCTAGATAGTACTTAGGGGGAACTTACAAAGCTCACCTTATGGATTATTAGACTCAGGGGGAGCTTACAAACCTCATACCCTGGAGTCAACTTGTTAATTAGATTAACAACAATTGTTTTTAAACACTTTTGTTTGTCATCATCAAAAAGGGGGAGATTGTTGGAACAAAATTGGTCTGTACAATTTCTCTAAGGTTTTGATGACAACAAAGTATTAAAGAACAATTGGATATGCTAATATATGTTCAAATGTGCAGGACCATAGATTAAAATTTAACAAGGTCTGAACATGTATAAGAGCATCAAAAGCATAAGAGAAGCTCAAAGACTATGGTAGAAGATCTGAAGAAAGGTCAACTAGAAGTCAATATCTTGGATCAGAAGAAGGGATGCTACTCAGAAGCTGAAGACTCTCATCAAACTCTGAAGACCATCAGACTCGGAAGACCTCCAGACTCAGAAGTACAGAAGATCTTGACGGACCCAGACTCCACGTCAGATTTGTCCTCTTCTATAGTTGTCTTTATCAAAGTCTGATAGTACAATTTGTCTTCTTCTGTCCACGTGTAGAAACAAACAAAGGATTTCAAGGACAAAGATAATGAATGGATAATTTCAGTTTCTGCAAAGAAATTTCAAATGTGTAATCAACAGAACTATCCATATTAAGCAAAGGGCTAACATTCTTGATTTGAAGCTTCTCATCGACTCTTAATGAGCTGACATTCTTCTCCAACATCTCTCAAATCATTGCCTATATAAGGAGCTGAAGACTTGAAGAATAATAACAAAAATCTTCTATTTTTATTGTGTCATTACTCTGTCAAAATCAAATAGCGCATAAAAACACTTAAGAATTTCCTATCAAAGTTTGTATCTTAGAAATTCTAAGTCTTAAGAGTCTGTTATGTATTGTATTGTTTACACCTCTGATTGTATATCAAGTGTAAGAACAAATATTGTTTATTTGGAAACCTTTAGAAGTCTCTTGCATGCGTGCTTGACCAGTAGAAGTCTCTTTTAGTTATGATTGAGCATTAGAAGTCTGTTGCTTGTGTGCTTGAGCATTTGGAAGTTTCTTGGAAGTGTCTTTGAGTAATTGTAATCTAGTGAGATTATAGTGAAATCCCTTGGAAGTGCAAGGGGGCTCGACTACTCCTGGTTTGTAGGAGGAACAAGTATAAATTACTTTGTGTCTGCTCTCTCTCTCTCTCTCTCTCTCTCTCTCTCTCTCTCTCTCTCTCTCTCTCTCTCTATATATATATATATATATATATATATATATATATATATATATTTGTGTTTGTTTTGTCCGCTGCAAACAGACTCTGAGTTAGACTCTGACCAGTTTTGAAACACTTAGAAAACTTTTGAAAAAACCAACACAATTCAACCTCCCTTCTTGTTTTTTTTCTCACCTTCAAAATATATGTTCATTTTGCTATTACTATGATCAATACATCAATTTCTCTTAGTGCTAGCTTCTGCAGTTTCAAGGTTTGGCATGGAAGCCTTGAAACTCAAACTCTAGTTGTCATTCACGTTAATCCAGCCTTTAAGCCTCCTCCCACCATCAAGGCCGTTTTTTGGAAGACTCCTTCTCATCCGTGGTTAAAGGCTAATACATATGGTTCTCTCATTGACACAATCACATCTTGCGGGGGCATTTTCCTGAACTCATTGTCCGTTTTCATGGGTGGATTCTCTAGTAGGTTACATGTCCTTATGTTCTTCATGCGGAGCTGTTAGGAGTTATTATTGCTACTGAGCATGTGGATGATTGAGGTGGACCCACCTTTGAATTGAGAGTGACTTCCAATTACCTATTCAAGCTTCAAAATCCCATGATATCGTGCCTCTGGACCTTCACAATAGTTGGAAGAATTGTCTTGGCTTGAATATGAATATTCTATTTTCCCATGTCTACATGAAGGTAATACTTGTGCAGATAAGTTGGCTTCCTTAATTAGACCATGAGTCTTCAGGTTTCATTTTGTTGATTTCATTTTTTTTCCTGCTTATCTTTTGAGGTAACAGCCTAGTCCCCTGTTTTTGTATATATATCTTCCCATTTCTTTAATAATATATATGAGCACTGGGCATAAGATTAAAAGTTTTAAGGGGTGTCAATCTAGTTAAGATGTCTTATAGCCTCTTTGATGTCATTATGTTCTTGTTGGTAAAAAAAAAAACCAATAATGATAATTATATAATAGAAAATTGTTTTCTATCTGGAGTTTTTGTTGGGAAATTGTCCACCTTATATAATAAACGAACTCACTGTATTTTTCATCATAAAAAAACGAGTCAAGTTGCAGACAGATACATTTATGGATATATCTAAGCTAATTGTAATTATAACTAAGAATATAGGTCCTGTGATATTACACATTATGAAGTGGTGGAGTCATGAATGAATATAAATTCATTGAAAAGATTCTATAATGTTTGTGAAAACGGAATACTTTTTGGTGGGGGTGGTTTCTTATAAAAACTAATTGAATTGCAAAGTCTAACAGAGAATTCGTTGTTATATTATTGTTTTCTCATTCGTTAGGTATGAGCCCTAGTCTTTTTATTGTTTTTCATAACAAGGAATTGAAAGAAAAAAGTAATAAATAGTTAAGGTTATAATAAAATTTAGCATTTTTTGGTATTGTAAAATGACTTATAATTTGAGGAAAAAATTTTCTTTAAAGCGACTTATAATTTGAGAGAGAGGGAGCATTAAGTTACTCTTCGCGTCTCAAATTAAATACCCTCTTTACTATTTTTCTTTCTCTCAAATTATTTTTTCTCATTTTCTAATACTTCATCCATCCTAAATTATAAGTCATTGTGACAACTTCAGACAAAATAAAAAATGTAATTAATGTTGTATGGAAGAAAAAATTATAAGTAACTTTACAAAATTATTCTTCATTAATACTATAGGAAAAAGAAATTAAAGAATTGAAATAAGAGAATATTAAATAGAAAATGATACAATAGGAAAATAATCATTAATGTTTAATTAATGTTATAAAGTGGTTTATAATTTTGGGTCATGTTAACTTGTGTTCTTGGGCCACATGTTAAGGATTTCATAAATGATATATATTTATTACAAAATATTAATTTTCAATCTCTAGAAGAATAAATTGACTCAATATCCTAAACAAAATTTCCACTTTAAGTTCTTTAACATGAGCCCTAAGGGTACAAGTTAGCAATTCCCTATCATTTTTAACAAAAAAATTTCCCCAAATATAACTTCAGACAAAGGGAGTAGTATTACAACATTTATTATTTATTGTATTTCAATTATCCAATTACTCTATTAATTATAATTAATAAATATGTTATAATATATAAAATATATTTTATCATTAAAATGAACATTATTAATCATTTATTTAATAATAATTTTATAAAACTCAAAAAGAACACTTAATTTAAAATAGAGGGAATTTTTTTAGAGAAATGATATATATACAACCATTTTATAAAAACTCTTTCTCATACTTTCATTGGATTCTTAGTCGATACATATAATTTTTTTTTTAGAGAAAAGAAGAGAGAAAATAAACTCCGTCTTTCTCAGGTATGTCTCTGTAAAACAGCGATTTCAGACTCGTTAACCGTTTGATCGGGCTGATTTTTAGAGAGCAGGTTCGCAACACCTGGGTCTACCTTTTCACCGTTCGGATCATCGAAAAAAGGGTCTGAGCTAAGAGAAATTTGTCTCGCACTAAAGCAGTATTTTTGGGGTTTTGCGATCACGGCTAGGGTTTGATTTTCCGGCGTGGTTCTGCCTGTCATGCTGCACCTTCCTTTTGAGTACGTGCAATCACGTTAACGCCTCTGGGTGTTACAATGAATGATTCACGCGATTCTCATAATTAGAAACTGATTTGGTTGTTTCCAGTCAGAACCGGCACAACCTTCTCATGCCCATTGTCGTGTGTAGCTGATTCACCTCCTCCCCCTTCTATGGTTGTTCCCCCCAAAGAATTTTTCAGCGGCTCTTGGTGGTGTGTCCCGTTCAAATGACTCACCACTCCCGATTCCTTGTATCAAGGGTGATACGGTGTGCATTCGTATTGGCCAGGAGGAATATAAGAAAGGGTTGTCTGAATTACAGAATGTTGTTAGAGGTAGGCTTACTCTGTCTAAGGGAGACAAGTCTTATTTGGTACGTGATTTGTTTACGAAGCTAGGTAAATTATGGAAGACAGCTGGTAAGTGGAAATTGGTATCGCTTGGCAGAGGATATTACGACTTCCACTTTGAGACGGTTGAGGATGTGCGGAGGGTTTAGGCAGCGGGAACAATTAATCTTAAGCCTGGTCTCCTTCGTCTCTCACAATGGACAAAGGATTATAATTTTTATTCACAAAAACAGACGCATGCTTCCATTTGGATACAGTTGGTTGAATTACCACAAGAATACTGAAGGGAGAGGACTTTGCGTGAAATTGCTTGTGTTATTGGTACACCTATTGAATTGGATGCACCTACACGTAATAGAGCCTTTGGTCATTACAAGAGAATTTTGGTGGACATTGATTTATCTCAACACGCCTACGACACGATCCTTGTGGAAAGGGAAGGATTTACTTTTAAGGTAGAGATACAATATGAACAAAGGCCACTGTTCTGTCATCATTGTCATATGATAGGTCATAATGTGACTTCTTGTAAATGGATTAATCCAGACGTGGCCAAATCTAGATCTGATTGTGGGAAACAACCTTTGGTCGCGGTAACGCAGCAAAAATGTATCCCCATGCAGCAGCATGTGAAGGATGATGGTGCCTCCACTTCAGCATAGGTTCTTACCACTTCTGTTATTGCACCGGCTGTGACTGCAGTAGCTAGTCCGACAGCTACAGTTCCAGAAATTCAAGGGAATGACACATTGAATAAAGCTTCGCCTGCCAATATTGTTGGTTTGGCTTCCGCAAGTATGGTAGGCTCGGCTTCCGCAAATTCTTTTACTTTTGCTTTACAAAACGTGGTAGATGAGATTCTGCAAGGTACTTTGGCTCGGCCTTCTAGCCCGGTGTTGGAATTGGTTTCTTCAGTTGCGCACGTTGACGTGCATTCTGGTGGAGAGGAGCAAACGTTTCAGGGACCAAAGGAATTTTTGGGAGTTCTTAAGGACTTGGTTGCCGCTGCTCACCTATCTTCACCTTCTTTGGTAGCACACGATGACATGCATTTGGCTTCTCCGGTAGTTCCTCAACAAAACTCTTTATCAGTGACCTCGGCGGTGGCTTCTTTTGCACCCGAGGTGGCAGTAGTGCACGTTGACGTGCAAGGTTTCCCTTCTTCAAATGGAGTGGTGCGCCCCACTATTGTCCAGCAAAATGTAGTGCACGTTGATGTGCATAATGGTTGTCTTTCTGGTTAGCCATCAGGTTCCGTTCATCCCACTTTCTTTGTAGCGCATGTTGACATGCAATTAGCGGATGTTGATTCCAGCTCCATCACCCATTCTCCAAGTGGCGATAGGTCGTTTCCACCGCAGAGTAATCCTTTGCTTCAATAGGAAGTAGAATATGTTATGCAAATTCAGAAGATGCAAAACCAAGGGACAAAATTGCCGTTCACTCCGGTTTTGACAAAGAAACAGAAGCAACAACTCAAGAGAAGCCTACCGAACCCGTTCTAAGTGGAGTCCTCCTCCTTATCCTCAATGATTATTTTTTATTGGAATGTGCGAGGTTTAGGCAACTTAGAGTCACGAGTTGCACTTAAATTGTTTATGATAAACACAAGCCTTCTTTGATGTTTATTGCGGAGCCTATGATTGAAATTGCTCGTGTTAACTAGTGCGTTGTTGGCTTTTAAGAATGCTTCTCTGGTGCCGATCCATCTGAGAAACAGGTGGCATAATTGCTTTCGGACGGGGTTTCAGGTGATTTCTTCGCATATATTCCGGGAGGGGAATGGTTGTGGGAGTTTGGTGGTCCATCGCTCTTCCGGATTTTCTTCAGGCTTCCTTCTTTTCTAACCGTTTTGGTTGGCCTAAGTATCGTTTTCATTAGTTTCTTTTTCCGTTTCTCTTTGGTTTTTTCTTCTTTTCTTTGGTTTTCACTTTTGTTTTGAGGGTCAGGAGTAGCCCCCCCTCTTTTGTACAGATTTTCCTATTTCTTAATAATATTACATTATGGGTTCGGCGACATAGGATGGGACTCGCGTGGGGGTTTTAACCTAGTTGGGATGTCTACATGTTTCCTTGATGCATGTCCCCCCTTGATTCAGCCAAAAAAAATTTGGATTCTTATTCACTTTTTTCCTTTTTTTTCTCCATTGATTTGGCCAATAAAAAAAGGATTTGCCAAAAATGGTCACAAAATAATTCTACAACTATCCTTATTCTTTTTTCTCCTAATTTGACTTTACTTCTTTCCCATGCCAGCTTCATACTCTCTATCTATATCTTTGTACTATGATTGTATTCTTCCTCTCTTTCTTTATTTTCTCTCTATTCATTTTTTATCAATAAAATGAAAAAAAAAATTGTCCCAAAAGTTAACAAAAAATAGTTGTATAAGTATCATTATTTATTTTCCTAAACATATCATTATTTATTGTATTCCAATCATCTAACTACTCTATTAATTATAATTTATAAATGTGTTATAATAAATGAAATACATCTTATCATTAAAATGAATATTATTAATCATTTATTTAATAATAATTGTATAAAACTCAAAAACAACAGTTAACTTTTTATTTTTGAGCAAAGAACAGTTAACTTAAAATAGAGGGAATACTTAATTTTTTTTTGGAGAAATGATATAATCATGACAACTTTTAAACAACTTTTTCTCATACTCTCATTGAGTTCTTATCCACTCTTTTTCTTTTTCTTTCTCTATTGCTTTTGCCAATAAAAAAAGATTGTGCCAAAAATGGTCACAAAATAATTTTACAAATATCATTATTCTTTTTTCTCCTAACTTGACTTTACTTCTTTCCCATGCTTCATACTCTCTGGTACTCTGATTGTATTTTTCCTCTTTTTTTATTTTCTCTCTATTAATTTTTTATCAATAAAAAGAAGAAAAAAAAAGATTGTCCAAAAAGTTAACAAAAATAGTTTTATAAATATGATTATTCTTTTTTTCTCCGAACATAACTTTATTTCTTTCCCCATGCCAGCTTCATATACTCTCTCTCTTCACCGTCCACTACTTCCTTGAGTGATATTTGTACTTTTTTTTATTTTTTTTTATTTTTTCTATCTGCTAGTATATAAAAGTGAATCCACAAATTGCCTGAGAACTGTTCCCACTCTAACCTCAACCCTATACCTTTTCCTTTTCTTTTCTTTTTCTATTTTCTTTTTCTCATCAATGGCAGATCCTTACTCGAATTTCTTCTCATCCAATTTCTTCCAATTCAATAATAATCCAACAAACCATTACCCTTCTTCTTCTTCTTCTTCAAACCCTTCATCCCACCACCACCACCCTAATTATCTTCACAATTTCATTAACCACACAACTTTCAACAACAGTAACAACAACAACACCTTTTTCCACTACCATCATCATCATCTTCAAACTACAACTTCATCTTGTTCATGTTCTTCTTCTTCTTTTCCTTCATATTCTTCACCATCTTCCCCTCCTTTAAAAGAAGCCCTTCCACTTTTGAGTCTTATTCCTACAAAAAAGGAAGAATATGAAGATGAGGTACATAATCAACATCAACAATATCACCATCATCATCAATCTTGCACTTTAATGGATGTGGATGATTGTAGTCATAAAGTAGAAGAAAAAGAAGATCATGAAGGTGTGACTGTTGCACTTCATATAGGGTTACCAAGCCCTAGTTCTTCTGAGATTGCAACTATGATGATGTCTTCATCTTCTGAGATGATGATTAATGAACAAGATCAATTACAAGATGTTACTATTAGCGATGATTCCTCTTCAGCTGGATTTTTTAGTATCAATAGATCACTTAACAAGGGTCAGTATTGGATCCCTACTCCTTCTCAGATTCTTATTGGTCCTACACAGTTCTCTTGTCCTGTTTGCTGCAAAACCTTCAACAGATACAACAACATGCAGGTCAGTAATTAGTCTACATCTTCAAGATCTTCTTCATCAACTTCTATATCTTCCACTTTTCTTCCAAATTCATACTTTTGAAAACAAATTGAATTTCTTGGGTTCTGATGTAGTAATTCTTTCTTGATTCTGATGTTTGACTAATTGTAATAGGAACACATACTGTCCTCTTCTTTTGAAATTTTTCTTCCTTTCACTTTCTATTTTTCTTCCCTCTTTTCCCAAGGTCATTTTCTTTGTTCTTGAATTATATAATTAATTAAAAATATTTTGTATTTTTTGCATGATAAAATGGATAATATATTATAAGAAAAAAATGATCTTTTTGGCTGATTGAAACTGTGAGTGAGATCGGATTCTATATATCCTTTTCATTGATTAAACAACTCAGGCAATGTTCTTTATGCCTTTAGTACAACATTGAAGTCTGTGCTTTTTCCTATGTAATTTGCCATGCAACTGCTTAATAGAACTGAATTTTGCAGTGTTTTCTTCTAGATCTCCAACGTAAATGATAATATATTAATGACCAACAATTAATAGTTTTTGTTTCTCTTTGTCACCCTTTTTACACTGAATTCAAATACCTTCCATACCTGAAAGTTCCACATATACATTACATGGACATATAGCTACTCTCTCTCTCTCTCTCTCTCTCTCTCTCTCTCTCTCTCTCTCTCTCCCTCTCTCTCTCTCTCTAAGCCTTCTAATTGTTTCATTATATATAGTATTTCAAACAAATTATCAAACAATGAGTACATTACTACATATATCTAGTTCTAAATTCCATTAAATTTGAGGTGCAAAAAGTTTTTTCTCTTCATGATTTCATTATATCCTAGAGTTAAATAATTATTACATTTATGAGCATAAAGTTACAAAATCCAAAGAAGAATTGCTGCGATGAAGTGACAATGGGACACTTCAAGAGGGTTCAATATCTTGGTGCCAAGTCTCGATCGAACCCTCTATCATTAGGTTGAAGAGTTAACTTACAACCAAGTGAACTCTCTGAAAACTGACAAGAGGGTTCAATATATGTAACTACTAATATAACAAATGAATTACTAACAATTAAATTAATGTTGAGAGATAATTATTGTTTAACCCCATTGAGTTGATTGTGAAATGAAAATATATTTTTTTAACAAAAGAAATGGTGAAGGGACAAATTATTATAAATTAAATTGGGAAAGGGAAATCATTATTAATAGCGGATAATAATTTAATTGGTTGAGGAGTAATAATTTATTAAAATGTCCTACATGAAATTTGAAACCCCTCCCTTGAGGTTGCAAAACAAGTTGTTAGCGATGAACCGACACCTCATAGACAAAACTCTTGCAATCTAATTATTAATCCACAAAAAACTAAAATGATATGCATTCCTAATTAAAATCTTGGCGGGCCTTCATCAATGATGATTATTAACTAACATGATAACATCACAAAACAAAGTGAGCTAGCCAGCCAACATTTTTTGTGTTTTTTCATATAAATTTTAGACTTTCATACTATGCACACAACTTTTAATGATTATTTTCCCCTTGATTAATTACTTTATCATAATAACTTCTTCTTTTTAAGTTAATTATCCAAAAATTGAATTTTTTCTTTCTTATCTCCAGATGCATATGTGGGGACATGGATCACAATACAGAAAAGGACCAGAATCTCTAAGAGGTACACAACCAACAGGTATGCTAAGGCTTCCTTGCTATTGTTGTACACCAGGTTGCAGGAACAACATTGATCACCCAAGAGCAAAGCCATTAAAAGATTTCAGAACACTTCAAACACATTATAAAAGGAAACATGGGATTAAGCCTTTTATGTGTAGAAAATGTGGTAAGGCTTTTGCTGTTAGAGGAGATTGGAGAACTCATGAGAAGAACTGTGGAAAGCTTTGGTATTGTCTTTGTGGTTCTGATTTTAAGCATAAGAGGTCACTTAAAGATCATATAAGAGCTTTTGGGAGTGGTCATGCTGCTTATGGAATTGATGGTTTTGAAGAAGAGGATGAACCTGCTTCTGAAGTTGAACAAGATAATGAATCCACTCAGACTCAGTAGTGAAGAACTATGATTTTAAATTTTAATTTATCCAACTGAATTATATTATGTTATATTCATAATGAATTTATTAACTGAATATGATGGATATATATATAATAGCCATGGCTTCCAATTTGAGAACTATAAATTAGAACCAAGTTTAAATGGAGGCCAGTTAATCTTTTCCTTCAATCTTACTTTATTTTTCACTAAAAGAACATAAATTAGAGATGAAAATTTAGAGAGAAAAAAAACTAGTTCTTTCTCTAATTCTATCAGTAAATTTTGTTTAGAGAAATAATTGATTTTGTTTGCTAGTAATGTCATCCCTAAATTTGCTTTTCTTTAGTTTTTAATTCTACTCCTTTCTTAATATACTTTGAATCTCTAGCTAGCTTTCGTTTTTGTGAATAGTTAGTTGTACATATTTGACATTTGATAATCAAAACTTCAATTTGTATAGGACTATTATGATATACTCACACAAACATCAAACATGCCACGGATACTGATATATTGATCCCAATAATATTTTAATAAAATCAAAGCAATTAATTAGTTAAATGTAACCACACATGTAATGTTAATGTCCATACCGGAGACATCTACGATATAAAGTGTTTGAACCAACACAATATATATATATATAAAACAATTATACACTTTTCACAAAAGTGTATATATTATATAGGAGTTATTTGGACACAAAAAATTGGTATCTATGAAGACGAACACCTAATAAAATACACGGGTTAATACTTTCTTCAATCCTTATATTGTGATGAGAGAGAAAATATTAATAAAAAAAGTCAAAACCATATGTTTATATGATGTCTGATCCCAAAAGCATTTATGTATATATTATAGAGAAATGGTATTTGTATAATTATTTAGTTGTCCAACAACTTATTTAAATATATACGATTTCATTTTTTTATTAGTTTTTTCTCTTTTCTCTAGTCAAATCAATAGTTATAAGTTATGCATTTTCATACGGTTGTCAAAATTTTTTTCTTTGGAATTTCAAAATTTATCAACAAGGAAAAACGCACAAAGAGTACTTGACTTACATAACGGGATAAGTACAAGAGGTGTTCGACCCCAGAAAAAAAAAACTCATTCAATAATTAAGACAAAGAAGCGGGTGTAACATCCCGCTTAAGACTTAGATATTTATCAATGTTGGAGCGATGTACTAGAGATATTTTAAGTGAAGAACATTTTGGTAAAATTGAGGGTTGATGCTATATAAAGCCAACCAACCCCAATTTCCTCATTTTTCCTTCTCACTTCTCCCTCTATAATTTTCCTCTCCCTTCTCTCTACACTCTCTCACTCGCCCTTCACCCCCTTTCTCCCTAAATAATCTCCATTTTTCACACCACCCCTCAATCAATTCAACATGCAATCACTCAAGCATGATCATTGCATCACTTAATCTCATTCAACAAGTTTATTTTCTTCATTTTCATCCTTTGGCCAAATCCCTCTTTCAAACCATAGCCCTAACTTCTTCCAAGTCATCAATTGAAGCTTGTGTGTTGAGATTCCACCTCCAATCATCGAATTGAACTGATGGGAAACTTCAATTTGGAGTGGGTAAAAGAACTTGAGCTTGGAGCAAGAGATTTAGCTTGGGAATGGGGAAAGCCTTGAAGCCTCACCATTTCATCAATTCCTCCTTTTTGCCAGCAATAGAGGTGAGTTCCCTAGATAGAACCCACCTTTTTGGTTTGGTGTGTTTATATTGCGAGATAATCTTGATTAGTAGACTTGAATTCTTTGCATGTTAGTTGCCCCCATGTTATTGCATGATACATTTATGATATTCCTTGCCAAAAACCTTAATTTTTAACATGTATGGACCTCCTGGTACTTAGAAATGGTTGTTGGTCGTTTTGAGAATATCTGGAAATTGTAGGGTCTGCCATCACTGGAATTTTCGTGCCACGATGATACTGCATCGTGCCACGATCATAGCTTTCTGGGCTTCATCGTGGCACGATGATGGTGTCTCGTGCCACGATCATCTTTTCTGGACTTCATCGTTGTACGATAGAGGTCCCTCGTGTAACAGCCCGATTTTTAGGATTTATTTATTTAATTGTTTATGTGTGTTTAATTGTTTATTTTGGTGATTTATTAAATTTTGGGAGCTGAAGGGTATTTTGGTAATTTGAGAGTTAGTGACATATTTGAAATATGTAGAAGTTCAAAATTTGAATATTTGAAAATAGTGGTGTATAAGTAATAGGGGGTTTAAGTGAAGTAAAAGTGTAGAGAAAAATATTGTGAGTTAATCGTAACAAACCTTATTTTATTTTAAAAAGGTAACAAATTTTGTTTTAAAAGATATATTTGAAATTGTAACAAACATAATTAGTGGGATAACAAACCCTAGAAACCTATTATAAATACACTAGTTAGTTAGTGGTGAGTGAATTACATTATTCATTATTCACAAAACTTTTGAGAGGCAAGAGAGAGATAGAGAGAAAAGGCTTGGAGAAGAGGAAAGCTAGAGAATCAAAGGTGAAGGAGATGATTGCACTAAAAATAGCAAGAATAGCGAGGAAATTAAGGTAAGAGGGGAGATTATGATTAACATATGGGTTTAAGAAGCAATTGCGTGTTTGGGAGCTTTTAGATTATAGCTTAATTTTATGAATTATGATTAATTGTGTTTATTTTCGTGCTCTTTGTTGATGACTGAATTGAATATGTGTTAAGTTGTTGATTTCATGCTTTTACTTCGTCAAAACTCATGTTTGATTTTGTTAATTATGAACTTTGTGAAATTTGGTGAAATTAATGAATAACATGATAATTGGTGTTGTTTATGATTAATTTAATTGATTATGAGTATGATTATGCATTTGGGTTATGAAATTATGATGTTATATTGTTTGGGTTAAGTTGGGATTATGATTGTTGTTGTTTATGTGAAAATTGCTTAAATTGGTGAATTTGGATGAATTATTGACATAATTGATTTTAAGTTGATTTATGTTGTTAATTAAGTGCTTATGAACATGTTGATGTGATTAGAAAGTTGGAATTGTTGTTGTACAAATATGTTTGGGATTTTAAGTTGTTTTGGGGAAAAAAATGGGTTTTTGAGACGAACTTTGAAAATTAACCGAAAATCTTGTGAAATCGATATCAATTGATGTTTTGTTGTGTAACCATTGTTCAATTTGAGTGTATTGATCATGTTTAATATATGTAAATTGATTTTGGGTTGATGGGGATCAAATATGGGATTTTTGGGTGAGTTTTAAGTGATTCCCGTAGCCGTAGCAACCACTGACAGCAACAACTTTTTCTATTACGTCCCTTTTTTCACTAGTTTCTGTTTTGAACTGAGTTTCGGTGTAAACATGAAAGTTGTAGATATGAATGTTAGCTTTCAAAAGCCGTTGGTTGGACTTAATTTCGATTTCTAGAACCTGAGTTATGATCAAAATACTACACATAGGTCATGACACATTTTTCGTGAAACTTCCGCATACTTTTTCAATGAATCTTGAAACATCCTTAAAATTAATGACGAGTCTAAGGAATCATTTAGAGTTAATAAATGAGTATGTAATTATGAAGTTGTGATCTTTAATGATGTTTGTTGTAGTTTGTGTGATTAAATCATGAAACTTAAATTTTGAGAATGTTGAAGATTGTAAATACTTGATGTTGTCATGGTTGTGATATGTTGATGTTTACACATGATTTGATAATGCTATTTATGATGCTATTGATGATGATATTTATGATGATATTGATGATGCTATTGATGATGTTATTGATGATGATATTTATGGTGAGATGGATGATGCTATTGATGATATTGAATGATGTGTGATAATGATACATGTTATGTGTTAAGTGACGATGTTTGAGTAATGATGATGATGTTTAATTACTTGACTTGATGTGTTGCCTTAGTGATTTGATAATGTGTTAGGTGATGATTTGGTGATGATATGTTATATGACGGAGTGAATTGTATAACAAATGGTGAGTGTATTTGGTGAGCATTGTCGAGTCTCTTTGTGGGTCCATGCATTCATAATTCAGTCTGGTGTGGTGTGTGGTGATTTCATTGCGGGGTTTTAAGATCTCGGGGATTTCATTGGCGATTGTATGGTGAATTCATTGCGGGGTTTCAGATCTCGAGGAGTTCATCGGTGGTGGTACCGTAAAACATATAGAGTCGTGTTAGGCGCATTGCATTCATAGAAGTCGTGTTTGGTATTGTTTTGGCGTGAACTTGTGCATTTTATGTGGTAACTGCTTAATTGATAAGTTCTTGTGATTGTGATTAAAATTATAAATTAATTGTTGATACTTAATGAATCTTGAGTGTTTGATATATGATTGGAGATTGTGATTGAGATTATAATTGAATATGAATATGATATAAATGTTGAGTTATGTAACCATGTTTGCTTATTTAAATGTATATGTGATAATTGTTGATATGGCTTGTCTGACATACATGCGTTTATTATTCCCTTATGTTGATCATATATCTTACCCTCCAGTGGCTTTATTGTCGCCTCATCCTTGGGTGAATCCCTCATGGATGTAGACTTGCAGGTTGAGGAATAGCTTTTTCGTGAACATGACGAGGATGGCGTTTGCCTACTCGAGTTTATCTGCTTTGGAGTCTAGCTTAGGAGCTCTGATTAGGACTAGGGGTTTATTTATGTTATACTATGAGATCTTTGGATCAAACCTTGTTGAGATGATATGTTAATTTATATGTTATGACCGAGACATGACAATTGCTTTGATGTTATTTACATTTTATTCCGCTGCGATGTGATTTAATTGATGAAGTTTTTATCATAAATATTTGATATGAGACGTATGTTGAATTAGTAAAGTTCCAATGTAGGATAAATGCGTGATTTATCTTTAGATTTATGTTCTCGGGGATTGGGGCTTTACACCTGGTGCCACGAAAATAACAGTGTGGCACCCCTTGTTCAAAATGTTGTTTATGGCCAGGAACCGTTCCCGCAGCACCAAAATGTCTATATACCTACACTAATGGGAGGAAAGGTCTTAAATGGATTCGTGCATTAACTTATGAGTGTTATACGAAATGAATTCAATGTTACTTACGCGGGTAGATTATTGAACCGGGAAGTAAGTCATAGTTTAATAGGGTTATTACATATTTATCCTAGGTTAATACCTAGTACCTCAAGAATATTTAGCGACTCAGAGACGTGCCTCTTGTAGTTCCCATTAGTTGGAACGTCGAAGGCCACATATAAGTCAAGAATTAATGATACATAATTTATATAAACAAATGTGTGTGTATATAAGTTGACGAGTTGTGGCTCAGGTACGTTCCAAATTTATTCTGGATAGGTCAGCTCGTCAGGGAACCTTCATGATGACTCATACACACACACACACAGATATATATATATATATATATATATATATATAAGAATAAGTTAAACGTGTCCATCAGGCTCCGGATTATGCCGGATGGGACTCCTCTGAAAGGGTTGTCCACACGTATGTTAAAAGGTTAAACATGTCTAGCAGGCTCCGGATTATGCCGGATGGGACTTCACCGAGAGGGTTATCCACATGTAAGTTTAAGTTGTGTCCAACAGGCTCCGGATTATGCCGGATGAGACTTCTTCGGGAGGGTTGTCCACACAACGATAAGAGGAGTCCGATGTTAGCCACAGATATGAATTTTTACCGGTACGATGGGAGATTTTCGGGGTTACTCCACTCGGATGCACTCCGTAAAATGAACCAAGATAATAATTGTTTGTTACACACTAACTCTCTAACTTAATGATAACATAAAGATGATTGTAATACAATGAGAATATGACAGTTATCAGATAGTGGTGATCCTAGTTTTCCCCTCGATCACTAAGCTAAGTACATATAAATCTAGTTTCCCGATTACACAGAGAATCAGACAAGAACTTGTATAAACCCGGAATGGGTTGAGTTTAGAATATGACAATCGTAGGTTTCCCGAGGTTGCCATACAGCCTAGGATAGGTGGAGCTCACTGAGACATTATGTCTCATCCCAATCCATTTGATTCAGTTTCAGGTAAGCAAGTGATTCGTGATGAAGTCTATCAGGAAGAAACTGAGTGGAGTGCAAATGATCATCATGTACCAGTTTAGGATTTCAGTCAATATTTATGTATTCATGTACACTCTAGTGGTACTTTGTTAGTTGTATAAAACAAGCAAATTTGTATTCATTCAGTAGAATCTTAATATTGAAAAAAATTTAATGTATCCAGTATCAAGTTTTAATACGCATGCTAAATATTTTAGATAAATTTATTATGGGTGTTACAACGGATTTGAAAACCACTCGTAATACACAATGCCCCCATTTTTTTCTAGCTAAGAACAACCTCCAAGATGTTGATTTTATAGTGTCTTCAATTTCTTCCACCGATCACAACATTTCAAAGAGAAAATAATCCTATTTCTAGCTTCCCAAATCTTCCACATTATGGTTTGCCAAATAAGCGTTAACCCTTCCGTTGTCAAATTGGTATAGTTAATATTTGCTACATTTGTTTTGTCAGCTGTGTAATTAAGTTTAATTTAACAGATGGTAAGAAAATTAGAAGGAAAAATGTTTTCTCATCTAATATATGTTTTGCAGGTTTACATGTATTTCTACGTACAAGTGCACGATCTTGTAGTGTTCTACGTTTGTATAATATGTATACACACACAATAATGTTCAAATAGATGAAAAATTCAATGGCGTAGTAGATAAAAAAATAAATAAGTCAGCTACATAAACAAAGAGTTTGTCTAGTATGAACTCTAAAAAGTAGGTGTGTCATTTGTTGTTCCAAGAGTTTACTCTCACCGTCTGTGTGCAGCTAGCCATCCCACCAGACCTTCTTGTAATGGGTGAGAATACCCTTCTATTTATTTATATACATTAGTATAGTAGTTTATTTTTAAAGAATAAATAAATGAATATATATATATATATATATATATATATATATATATATATATGTTATCTGTTTACACTGTTGTGTATATATATATATAGTGCATTTGAAAAGGAACAGGAAGGGTCAATTTAGATGAAGAAAAGCTGTTTATGAAATCTATAGACTGTAGGCTGCTTTTTCAAAGTTCAAACTTAGATGGATAATTATGAATGTGCATGGACAAATACCTGTGGGGCATTATAGTTAGCTTTCTTGGAATTTACATCGATCGTGCTTGCTAATTCCTTCTCATGATATATCCTCTCATGGTATATACTCCCAGTAATCAACAATTTTTCTAATCTCACATTAAGAAGCTATATATATATGGAACGTCAAAAAAAAAAAGAAGCTATATATATGGTGATAATTATAATTAAAGTAGAGCTTTACATTGGATCCAAATCCTCTCGGGTCCCTTTACCCACTTTAATAAATCATCAGGCATTTGAATTTATCTAATGGTTGAGATTTTTATCTTGTAATTCTTAGATTAATCTAATCATTGAGGTTTTGATGGAGAGATAAGAGAGACGAAATAAGATCCTATAGTAATATCATTCAAGATTAACTAGCATTGATTCACCTATTTAGATCCTCTCTCTTGCTCTCCGGTCTCTACAATAGAAATACAAATATAAGGTGTAAGGTTGAGAATTTGGATCATCTGCAGCGATTGTATTGACAATCGCCATTTCTCAGTGAATGGCACGACGGCTGCAGATGATCCAAACACGTAAAAGAAAAAGTAGATGGGAAGATGGATAAATGCTTTAGAGAGATGAATTCTGTAACAGATGGAGAGTTTGCCGGAAGCTCCATCGGAGAGTATCGAGTCCACAATGCACAAACGCAGTTATTTATCTAAATTATGGCTTGCAACCACAACTTGGTTTTAGAAATTTTTGTATATTCTTGCAATTCAAACATTGTGACAAGTCAATGCAATCGTGAGTATAAATATTGAGCTTAATTGTACTTTTGCCCCTTATCTTTTTTCAATTGTGCGATTTTGCACCCTATCATTTACCCCCTTTCTGATTTTGTAGCCTCTCATATGTTTTTTTGCTGTTGTGTTGAATTTTGTTGACATGTCTTCATTAAATGATTGCAATGTGTGTAATTTGTATTTTTTTAAAAATAAAAAATTGAATAATTGCATCCCTGAAGATAAACGGAACCCTCCGCCACTCACCACCTCAATCACAACCACCACCAACCTACTCCCTCTCCCTCTCCCACCGCCGTTTCGGAGATCCAACAAGCCTGCAAAGCAACCCGATTTCCACAACAATGCGAGTCCTCTCTCTCAAATCTTCCTCCAAATCCCACCACTCTACAACTTCTCCAATCCGCCATCAACCTCTCAACTACCAATCTCGTCACCGCAAAATCAATGGTTAAGGCTATTCTAGATTCTTCCTCCGGTAGCCGTAACCGCACCGTTGCCGCCACTACCTGCATCGAAATACTAACGAATTCATATCACCGAATTTCTCTCTCCAACGACGCTTTACCACATGGTAAAATCAAAGACGCACGAGCATGGCTGAGCGCCGCCTTAGCTTACCAATACGACTGCTGGAACAGCCTGAAATACACCAACGACACACGCCGTCGGTGAAGCTATGTCGTTTATCGACTCCCTTGAAACGCTCTCTAGCAACGCTCTTGCCATGGCGTTTTCCTACGACTGGATCGGGCGGAGGATCGATGTTGAACATAGGGATTCCGGCGAAGCTGACGCCGGATGTTACAGTGTGTAAGGGAGGGGAGAAGGGATGCTATTAGACGGTGCAAAATCATCAGCAAAAATCCTTCAGGGATGCAATTATTCAATTTTTTATTTTTAAAAAAAATACAAATTACACACATGACAAACATTTAATGAAGACATGTCAGCAAAATTCAACACATCAGAAAAAAAACACATGAGGGGCTACAAAATCAGAAAGGGGCTAAATGATAGGGTGTAAAATCGCTCAAAAAAAGTATGGGGTGCAAAATCGCACAATTGGAAAAAGATAGGGGGCAAAAGTGCTATTAAGCCTAAATATTACGCTAACGAATTAGAGTATATGCATTGTTAGTGTAAAACAGTTTAAGCATATGACAATTAACTCTTATAGGTTAAGTTAATATGCTATACACAATTTAGATTTGATATTGAATCAGTTGCAATGAAATGAATCAATTTTGATGGTGATTTGATTGTAGAGATTTCTACATTATTAGCCGTCTATTAATGCTGTAATAAAACCTTAATTAGTTATAATTGCAGTTCATTAGTTGGATAGCCTTTTGGTTCTGTAAGACTGAAAATATAGGTACGTCAGCTTTTAGTGTTTGTATATATGAAATGATTCTTGCCTTTTTGCTTTGTATAATAGTGGGTTTCTGTTGATAGATGATGGAACATAATACCACCCTTTTGCTTGGAAAATTTCAAAGCAAATGATTAGGTTTGTAAGATAAATAGATTTTTTTTTATATATGAGTAGGATTGGAGATATCATATTAATGGTCCCTCTCCTCTCTCACAGTTTCGAAGTTTGTAATAAGGTATATGCTGCAGATAAAATGAAGTGGGTCGATCTTATTTGCAGCTTTGAGAAAAGACAGAGAGAGAGAGAGAGAGAGAGAGAGAGGATGGGCGAGAGGTTAAAACTACAAGATGTGGAGCCCAAGTTTTGTTATTTGGGCTAACTGATATATACAGATGAATACAACAGTGTAAATATCCCTTCTGCTGGATATAAATACTGTACACTGAAATGACATTTCACACCAATTTAATCTTTACCACATCTCTCCCTTTTTTCTCTCTTTTTCAGTGCTCTAATTAACTTGTACCTTGACTTCAATTCATGTGGTATAATGGTATATAGTATGGTACATATAGTATACAGGTATATGGTACATAGTATATTAATGGCACATATATGTATAATATATCCATTTTATTGTTTGTCTAGTTGGAAGAAAATTTTGTTTTGTGTTGTGTATTTGAAGGAGTGTTGCTAGCATTATTTCTAAATATTATCTCCATTTTATTTTCTATCATTTAAAAATTTTATATTAAAAAGTATTTAGAACTATCCATAGTTTTAAAATTGCAGTTCACAACCACAATTTCGGCTACATTATAAGTTATAATTGTCGTTGCATTTACCAGCATTTTACCATAATAAGAAGGTTCATGGCATAACTATAATCGCAATTGTTATTTAAAACCATATATGCCCACTACTCTGGGCATATACTCCTCTTCAAACAAAGGAATATCAAATTACAAGATAACATGACCAAAAGGCAACGCCAAAAGAAAGAAGAAGAGCAAAAAATTACAATAAAGGAAAACGTGCAATAAAAGTGCCCAAACAATGGTGCAGCTAAGAAATACTAGTACGAAAACAACAAACCAAAACTCTATTGAGTAAGGATAACAAAATCAAGCAAAACACTCTGATAATTATATCCAACCAAATTTTAGAGTATCGCAGTGTTCACTATTTTTCAAATAAGAGATTCACCAATGTTAAAAGCAATAAAAAAAAATTGTACCTATGATATACTAGAACCAATGCTAAAAGCTTACTCGTATACTCAATAGTTGAAACTTGAAACTGTGAAAGAAAATCAAAACATATTTTTTATTACTTGATGGTACTTGTTAAGACTAAATGGTTGCTATTAAATTCTGTCATAAAAAAAGGTTGCTAATAAATTATGTCTTCCCATTAGGCTACAACTTTTTCCGTGTAATAGCATAAGTGTTGTTTTTATTATAAAATTAATTGTGTAATTAATATTTCCTCCTTCCCACTATAATTAAATTATTCCCTGAATATAAATTTCATTTTGTTAAATGCATTTTATTACTCCCTCCGTCCATTTTTATAGGAGTAGTTTACAAAAATCACGTGTATTAAGAAAAGTTGTTGGAGCAATAAAGTTGTCACAAATGTGTGTGACTATTACTAGATTACCCTTAATTAAATATATATTTAATGTTAACTTTTCATATACCAAGACAAATTGATAATATTAATAAGGGGTATATTTGAAAAAAAAGTAATCAATGCATTTAGGAATTTGTACATGATCTTATATTTAGAGACAATTTTTTTTTGTAAACTACTCATATAAAAAGGGACGGAGAGAGTATTTATTTCAAACATAACATTGACTAGTCTTATTCATACGAGACATTTGGATGAATTCAAGTTTTTTTTTAAGAAGTTAAAATGAAATTTATTAACTGAATCTTTTAATCTTCTCAACACAAGGAGTGTCACAAAAGTGCTGAAAAACCCCATAAAAAAGCACCAAAAGACAAGTTCACTAAAATGCTAGCCCCAACCGCGGGGGGTAGTTAAGCTACCACATATGGTAGTTGAAAGCAAAGTTGACGCGATTTGCCTTCATCCACTAAAATGATTGAAGCATAATTTTTTTTCGAGTAGACAATGAAAAGTTTCCCCCTTTTGTTGAAAAACACGAATATCTCAAACACATGACAACCAAATCAAATGAACTAGTGTGAAAAACAAAGATTGAAGTGTCTCGTTCAAAATTTGGATTAGATACTTCAATTTGTGTTGCCTCAACTGTCTTTTATAATAAAAATGGAGGGAGCACTACTAATTTATCTTGAAATTTGAATGAATAGTCAATATTGAATACTACACTATATTTAAATATCAATTTAGTGATGTTCTTACATAAAATTGTCACTTTAACTACACTACCAACAACTTTTCTTATATATATATATATAGTATTTGAAAATTTTACACAAATTATAAAAAGTTTATAGCAAAAGAGAGAATAAAATTTTATGACACAAAATATTGGTCTATATAACCAACTGATTAAACTTAAGTTATTAATGAGATCAATCAAAGGACGAACAATTTGGAACAACCGAGTTCGATTTCTGGATTGAAGAATTTTTTACCAAAACTTAAGTATCTCGCAGTCAAACTCCAAATTATTATAACACCCTTCTCTTAGAACCGTAGGGTTAAAAAAAATGCCGGCCTATATTTAATTTACTACTATTAACATAAATAAAAAGTAGAAAATATAGAATTGTTCCCGATACATATAGTTTTAATTAAAAGGTACAATATGAAATTATATTTGATATCTCATTCAAAATTTAAAGTAGCAATTATTTTGGGACATATTTTTTACATACAAAATTATTACGTGACAACTTGGGTACCCATCAATAAAAGGTGGGTAATACAACCCATGCTGAGTTGGCACTAATCAAAGTTATTTGTTTGTTTTCTATTATTTTTAATGTTATATAAATACATTGTTTTGATTGGACCAACTCAAAATGGGTAATATTATCCACTTTTTATTGATGGGTAAACAAGAATTTCCCTAAATTATTATTATTAGATTAGATTTGATAGAAGTAGTGATGTATACGGTCTTTTAGAAATAAATTAACAATTGCATTAGGAATAAGGGATAAACAGTCTTGCTCGCAACTGTATTGCGGAAGAATAATTTTCTCAAAGTTAACACTGTTCAATGTCAGTTGATACCCATGTGGGTTACCAATTCCCTTAGTGACAGTGAAGAACGCTATCAAGGGTTGAATTTAAACAGTGGGCTATAAAATAGAAGCATTTATTGACAATCAATATCCTACCCGTTTGTTGGGGAGACCAACCCTACCACTATACCCCTTGGGACTATATAATTAGCTCTCTCTCTCTCTCTCTCTCTCTCTCTCTCTAAAGTGTGGTGACTTGCAACATCATCTTTTGTGTGAAGTCTCTATCTTAAATCCACCCATGCCCCCAATTCGCCCTGCAATTTCAGCACATACTTCCTCTTTTATACTCCCACGGTGTAAATTGTGTAATAACGTTATTAAAAATCAATATTATTTACTCCGTAGGTCCTAAATTATATGATCTAATTAACCGTTTCACACATGTCAATATACATTTTTATCATAAATATATTTAATTATGTATTAGTAGAAATTATAACATATGTTCAAGTGTGCAAAATCAAGGAAGAATCTATCATTCAATGATGAACATGTGAAGAGCATCAGAAAGACCAAGAGAAGCTAAGAAGACTATGATAGAAGACCAAAAAGAATGTAAACCAGAAGTCAACATCCTAAGAAGACGGGTACCACACAGATTCTGGTGAGGCACCTCAACAGACTCTGTGATGGTCATCAGACTCCGAAAGCAGACACCATAGACTTAGATGTCCCTCAGATTTGAAAAAAATCCTGAGGGACCCAGAATCCACGTAGGTTTTATCTTATTTTGTGAACTGTCACTATCAAGGTTCTGATATGTGCAGTTCTTTCGTATTCTTCTGCCGACGTGCACAAACAGACAAATGACCTCAAAAACAAAGAGAATGCAACGGATAATTCTACTTTCATCAAAGGAAAATTAAAAGACCATTCAACGAAATTATCCATATCAGGCAAAGGACCAACGTTCTTGATTGAAGCTTCTTAACGAATTTATTTGCGCTGACAATCTTCTCCAACGTCTCTCAAATCTCTACCTATAAAAGGAGCTGAAGACCGTGAAGAAGATCAACAAGACTCTGTTATTTTACTGTGTCATTACTCTGTCAAATATAATAGCGCAAAAACACTTAGGATTTTTTAATCAAAACTTATATCTTAGAAATCCTAGAGTTATAAGAGAGTCTGTTCATTTGTTCATATACACTAACAATTGTTATATCACGTGTATAACAAATTAGAAGTCTCAGCTTGTGAAGCTTGAGCGTATAAGTCTCTTGGTGAAACCTTGAGCAACTATAAGTCTCTTAGGTGTGTTCTTAGAGCATTGGAAGTCACTTGCCTGCGTGCTTGAGCACTTTTAAGTCTCTTTGAGTTGTCCTTGAGCAAGGAAGTCTTTAGAAGAGTCCTAGAGCAGGAAGTCTTAAGCAGGTGTGCTTAAGCAAGGAAGTCTTTAAGAAGAATCCTAGAGCAGGAAGTCTTGAGTAGGTGTGCTTGAGCATAAAGAAGTATCTTGGAAGAGTCCTTGAGCAATTTGTAGTCGTGTGTGATTATAGTGAAATCCCTTGGAAGTGCTAGGGGATTGGACTACTGATACGTTACCGTAAGTGCACGGTTAATATCGCGTAATAAAAATATCGATACACAGGGAGTTTTGTAAGTACCGATTATATTTTCAGAGTATGTTAGCTGAACAAGTTAAAATTTTAAGTTGGAAAATATTTAGTTTTGATTCAATAAAATAAAAAGCGTCTTTGGATTTATTGGTATATCTAATGACAGAACATAATCGGTCAAGCTTATTCTCTATTCTATATTGGATCCATTTTTCAAAGACAAGACTCTCTAAGGTAATTCATGGTCTCTCTCGAGCTACATGAATGTATCTCAATAGCAACTAAACCTGGTCGGCTGCTATATGAGACCCATTAAGTATGAGTCTTATGGCCTCAAGGTTTCACAAAGCTATTGGACCGTAGATCTCACCATTTAGGCCTTGAGATCCTAAAGACAAGGGTTTGAACCCTAGATGACCTAAACAGACTCTGAAAACCCTAGTTTTCCTGCATTGTACTCACAACCAGTACAGTTGACGCCCACCGTGGGGCTACGGTAAAACTAACCTAGCCACCATCTCTGAAAGAAGGCAGTTGATCCACAGCCTCTGAACATCACCGGTACGCCGTGAATCCGCTACGTCTTTCAGAAGCAACCCTAAAACATCCGAATCCGCCGCGATTCAACCCCAAATTCATCCCTAACTCTAATCAAACGTTCAACCTGTTCTTTGTTAAAAAAACTGATCCTCTCCCTGAGATTCGTGATCCTAGTCGCTAATCTCCAACCACCAATCTTAGTCTTTATAAGCGACTCAAACAACCGTCGTCGCCACCGCTGATGATTGACCCAACAGCCTTAGAAGCCCTACAACAACAAATCCGACATCTTCACAACCATAACGAAGCCTTGCAAGCAACCATGGAAAGAAAGGGAGCCAACAGCAGTAAGGCTCACCAAGTAAACGCAATCGACTTAGACCCGAGGGAAGATTTCCAGAACGATCGCCTTGAACCTACAGAGGACGTGAAAGAAGTCACAATAGGCCCAGAACCGCATCAAACAACCAAGGTGGGGACTTCTCTAAATCCCGCCGAGGAGCAAAGCCTGATAGATCTTCTCAGGAAAAACTTAGACTTGTTCGCCTGGCAACCATCAGATATGCCAGGCATAGACCCTGCCATCGTATCCATCACCTCGCCCTTCACCCAGGAGTGAAATCGGTTGCTCAGCGCAAAAGGAAGTTAGGCGAGGAGAGGAGAAAAGTAGTAGATGAAGAAGTCTCTAAACTAAGAGATGCCCGTTTCATAAGTGAGATCAAATATCCTACATGGCTGGCCAACGTCGTCCTAGTGAAAAAATCTAACGGAAAATGGCGCATGTGTGTCGATTACACCGATTTAAACACCGCCTGCCCAAAGGACCCCTATCCCCTCCCAAATATCGACCACCTGATTGACAACGCCTCAGGATATCAAACCCTAAGTTTTATGGACGCATACTCCGGTTACAACCAAATAAAGATGGATCCCCTCGACGCCCCAAAAACCGCTTTCATGACCAACCACCAAAACTATCACTACGAAGTCATGCCTTTCGGTTTTAAGAATGCCTGCGCTACTTTTCAAAGATTGATGGACACCGCCTTCGCAGAGCAAATCGAAAAAAACTTGGAAGTCTATATCGACGATTTGGTGGTAAAGACAAAGCAGGATAAAAGCCATTCAAAGGACCTGGAAGAGATATTCGATCAAGTCCGAGCATACAACATGCGCCTCAACCCAGCCAAATGCTCTTTTGGGGTTCACGCCGGAAAGGTCTTGGGCTTTATGCTGACCAGACACGGCATCGAAGCAAACCCTGACAAGTATCAAGCGATAATCAACATGAGAAGCCCCTCTAATATCAAAGAAGTGCAGCAGCTGACAGGAAGGCTCGCGGCGCTTTCCAGGTTCTTATCTTGTGTCGGCGAGAAAGCCTTCTCATTCTTTGCCTCAATCAAGAAGAAGGAACTCTTTCAATGGACCGAAGAATGCGAGGAGGCTTTCGCAAAGATAAAGACATTTCTCTCCAGCCCGCCCGTTTTACATCGTCCAGATGCAGGCGCCGTTCTTTTCCTATACCTGTCTATATCTGAGAACGCCATGAGTTTCGTCCTCGTGCAAGATTCTGACGAAAGGTGAAAAGCCAGTTTATTTTGAGAGCAAAGTATTCAAGGGAGCGGAACTAAGATACCAGAAAATAGAGCGCCTAGCTTTAGCAGTAGTGGCAACAGAGAGAAAATTGCTCCCATACTTCCAAGGACACAGAGTTGTTGTCAAATCCAATTACCCCATTAAGCAGGTGCTTGGGAAGCTAGACCTCGCAGGAAGCATGGTGTCCTGGGCAGTAGAATTATCTGAATACGACATCCAGTATCTTCCCAGAGGTAGCATAAAGTCGCAGGTTCTGGCCGATTTCCTAGTAGAATTTTTGTCCCCGGTGGAAGAAATCGCCCCTTTCGTATGACTATTGTCAGTTGATGGATCCTCAAAACTCAAAGGCAGTGGAGCCGACATAGTGCTAGAAGGACCAGAGGGCCTGATCATAGAGCAATCGCTTAGGTTCGAGTTCAAGGCGAGCAACAACCAAGCAGAGTACGAAGCCCTCGTGGCGGGCATGAGGTTAGCACAGGAGATGGGAGCCGAGAACTTAAGAGCTAAGAGTGACTCCCAGTTGGTGACAAGTCAGATTACCGGGGAGTACCAAGCAAAGGACAGTCAACTTGTTAAGTATTTAGCAAAAGTTAATAGTTTAGCTTCCACCTTCAATTTCCGAGGGAGCAAAATTCAAGAGCTGATCTCCTGTCTAAGCTTGCCAGCACCAAGCACCTGGGAAACAACAGAACGGTCATTCAAGAGGTGTTGGCAACCCCTAGCACAGAAATAATGGAAGTAAGAGCCGTGGAAAATGAAGAGGAGGGGTGGATGACGCTGCTTGTCAAGTATCTCACAGGATCGTTTAATCCCAAAAACGAGGAGAAAGAGTTACAAATACGAAAGAAAGCCTCGAAGTATTGCATGGTCGCTGGCAAATTATACAAGAGAGGCAAGGCAACGCCTCTGCTCAGGTGGCTAGGTGAAAACGAAACTAACCTCGTCCTCTTAGAAGTGCATGAAGGAGTATGCGGAAGCCAAATAGGCGGCCGATCCCTGGCCGCAAAACTCTTAAGAGCGGGTTACTACTGCCAACGATGATCCAAGACAGCGCCGACTTTGTAAGAAAGTGTGACAAGTGCCAGAGGTTCTTTGACAAGAAGCACGCCCCTGCTTGCGAGCTCACCTCAGTTTTCTCCCCATGGACTTTCCATAAGTGGGCAGTGGACATTGTAGGTCCATTCCCATTGGCACCCGGACAACTCAAGTTCCTCATAGTGGGAGTTGATTACTTTACCAAGTGGGTTGAAGCCGAGGCGGTCGCCAAGATTACGGCGGACAGAGTGATACGTTTCTACTAGAAGAAAATAATATGCAGTTTTGGGCTACCCAAAGTTATCGTATCAGACAACTGGACCCAGTTCGCCAGCTCCAAGGTAGTAGAGTTTTGCAACCAGCTCAGAATCCAAACGAAGTTCGTGTCGGTCATCCACCCCCAAGCAAACAAACAAGCCGAATATGCAAACAAGGTAATCTTGAACGGCATCAAAAAGAAGCTCGATGACGCGAAGGGACTTTGGGCCGAACAATTACATGAGGTACTTTGGTCATATCATACGACGCCACACTTGACAACTAAGGAAACCCCGTTTACTATGGTCTATGGCGTAGATGCCATGCTGCCCGTAGAAATTGACACGCCAACATGGCGTCGCAAAAACTTCTCGGAAGAAGCTAATGAGGGAAGCTTGCTATGCAGAATAGATATGATCGATGAGGTACGTGAGGCCGCCCACATCCAAGAGTTCGCCGCGAAACAAAGAGCAGCCCGCCGATACAATTCAAAAGTAATCCCAAGGGACATGAAGGAGGGTGATTTGGTCCTAAGGCAGTTCGTCGCGCCTACTCGAATTGGCAAGCTACTACCTAACTGGGAAGGACCATATCGAATCAGAGAAAAGCTAGCACACGGAGCGTACAAGCTAGAGGAGCTGAATGGAGACACAATACCACGAACCTGGAATGCAGTTAATCTGCGCCATTACTACAGTTGAGTATTTCATTATTCTTGCAAGACGAACCACGTAGGACAAAACCGCAGTAATATTTGTATTTTTAAATCTTTGTATTTTTTCGACTAATGAAAAGGAATAGGGGAGCACTCTTTTCCCCCGCGAAGGCTGAGGTTTTTAATGAGGAACCCATTTCTGTTTATTTTTATCTATGACATGACTCCGATATTGCAGACATCATCAGAACAAGACAGACAACGTCAAATTGCAAAAGGACGACGCCGCCTGAATCCTTAACCCAACGAGGGTTGCCACTTAATTCCTTAACCCCAATGAGGGCTCTAAGACGTCGTGAGCTAAAATGAGATCGCCACCTAATTCCTTAATCCCAATGAGGGCTCTAAGACGTCGTGAGCTAAAATGAGATCGCCACCTAATTCCTTAACCCCAATGAGGGCTCTAAGACGTCATGAGCTAAAATGAGATCGCCACCTAATTCCTTAACCCCAATGAGGGCTCTAAGACGTCATGAGCTAAAATGAGATCGCCACCTAATTCCTTAACCCCAATGAGGGCTCTAAGACGTCGTGAGCTAAAATGAGATCGCCACTAAATTCCTTAACCCCAAAAAGGGCTCAAAAACGCCGCGAAAATAGACAGGTCCACACAAAGTGCCTCGACAAAATAATAACATCGAGAATAAAACAGTTTGACAATTTTTGAATGATCATCACCCACGAAGCATTTCCTAAAAACATCGCCGTTAAAAAAAAAGAAAAAGTTCAAGCTAAGAAAAACGAATAGTACAAAAGACCAACGCATCGCCACAAGTTCAGAGAGAAGCGTTAGGTTCAAAACAAAACATAAATTACAACAATAAAGATTATGGTTCCTCCACTAGGACGCCATCTACAACAACCTTGAAAGAATCTAGAGACGAAAGGTCGACGCCCGGATGAAGAAAGGCAACCTGTTCTCTTGCATGATCAAAACCACTCTCAAAGGACAGGGCTAGCTCGCCTTTGGCTTCCGAGATCTCAGTCTTCAACGCCATCTCTCTCTCGCCTCCAGAGGCAACCTCACCCCTCAACCGAATAATAACCGAATCCTTCCCAGCTAAGTCGGCATCGTGACCAATCTTCAGATCACTAATACGCTCATCACATTCGGACCTCATTGCCTCTTTAGCCTCTTTGATCTTCTTCTCCTTGCTTTCTTGAATTTCTTGCAAATCTTTCTCCAGCGACCACACCTTACCCAATAGCGTTTCTCCATTATGCACCAACTCTTCATGTTTGCAATCCACGACCATCAGGAGCATAATAGATCGCAAACAGTTCACACCCACATCCCTTGACATAAAGGGAATGGAGTTCTGTTTCCCAGCTTCCACGTCGTCAGGATTAAAAGCTATCTTTTCCTTCACAGAAGCTCCGTAATCGAAATCTTTGCTCGAGAAAGATTGGACCTCCAGGCTAGGACTAGCAAGTTCAACAGCAGGACGAGAGTGCGCCTTCTTGGATCTCCTCTCTATTATCAACTTCTCCTCCCCGGCTGGCGCCTTCTCCCTCCTCTCCTCTTGACCCTTCTCTTGCGCTACTTCAGCGACGACGTCACACTCAGGTTGAGCATCAAGAGAAACCTCAACTTTCCTCTTAGACTTGTGAAGAATAAGCCCAGAAGGGTCGCTGGTGACCAACACCCTGACAGATTTCTTGGCCTTGATCTCGTCCAAATACTTCTTCCTCTCCGCAGCAGTCATATGCGCCATCGATTCTACAAGAACAAAATACAAAAACCAACACATAAGTTGCTAACAGAAAGGGCGAGAAAGCCAATCAAGTAAGGTTACGAAATCAACTCACGCAAATAAGTCACTAAGCTATTGACATCCACCTCCCTATTCAGCAACTCCCGGATATCCATGGGCAGCATGTTGTCCAAGAAACAAACGACATCTTTTTCATACTCACTCAACTTCTCGTAAGCAAACCCAGTAATGGAAGCTGGAGAACTCATCCAGCAGATTGGAAATTTTAACTCGCCCTAAACGCGCATTGCGGCGTCCTCGCAATCTTTTCCCCCCTTGTCCTAAGAAAAGTTTGTCTCCAATTCTTGTAATGGGAGGCGTAAGGCGGAAACATCCACTTTCAAGGATGGGCGCCGACAGACACCCAGGACAACTTGTCTACCCCCCTAGTCCCTCACACATAATTTCAAAAGCCCTGATGAACGCCCAACTGTTGGGCTGAAGCTGCGAGGGCGCCACGTTTAACTACTTTAGAACACTTACTTCGAAGGGCGTGAAGGGATACTTCACGCCCAAGTCTTCAAAGACAGCCGTGTACATATAGAAGAATTCATGAGCAATACCCTTTGGCATCCGTAAATACACTTTCTTACCAGGGCGGTAGGGTTGAAGAATCATGTCTTCTTCGAATCCCGTTGAGGAGACACTAAGTTTGCTTCGAAAGAGCGCCACTCGCTGAGGATCCATATACATGGACTCCGAGCGCAATACTTCGTCAGCAAAATCCCCTTGTCCCAAACTACTAGCAGACGCCATACAACGAGTTTCTCTCATATAGAAGGGACCTGGATGAACAGAAAGAACAAAGCAATCAGACGAATTTCCACTATCACCTTTCCCTTCACTACCGCTCGAATCGCTCGAAAATTCTCCTAAAACAGAGTGGCCATAATAGGCATTTTCAAAAGCCACCCAATCGGTGGTTCCGTCCGATCGGCTCGCGAACCTAACCGCCTCACCCAATAACCTATCCCTCTCTGCCGAATTGGCCGGAGATATTACGTTACCCTCCCTATCACACTCTCTGATAACCGCCATGTCCTACCCCTGAAATACAAAAACGAAAACCTAACGTACAGAGGACGAATTCGAAATAAGATTACTTGTTTCGTAGGCAAGCAGCAAGGAGAAAAGGAATGATCTGGGTTTGAAGAGCGCGACGATTCCCGAAGCTACTAACAGTTTGTGGAAGATATACGCTTTTGGGGGAAAGAGGAGAAAGTGAGGGAAACGAAAAGGCAAAGACTGAACAGGAAACAAGGAAAGTAGATCCGGAAAGTAGTTCAAAGTACAAAAGCCTGGGAAAACGCGCAGATGACATCACTTAAGTTGGCACGATTTCCAAGAACCATTGCGATGCGAACACGTCAGCGAGAGTGAACGGTCACCTCATGTCAACCGTCGGATTCCACCAAGGCGCGTCCTCAACCTAAACCTTCAAAAGGAATCACGTCCATGATGGGCTAGTTCCGGTGCGGCGATCTAATCTACTCAAAGGAATCATTTCGACACATAGTTTAAACACCTCGCCTTGTCCCAAGACTCGTGCTTGTTGGGCTATGAATACTCTCGTTGAGCTAGCACCCACTAAGGCCCCCAAAACACAGAAACATGGAGTTAGTACCCATGTTGGACTAGTATCCATGTTGGGCTAGTACCCATGTTGGGCTAGTACCCATGTTGGGTTAAACACCCATGTGGAGCTAGTACCCATGTTGGGCTAGTATCTATTTTGGGCTAGCACCCGTTGTTCGGCTAGCACCCATCGTGGGCTAGCGCCTATGATTGGGCTAACATCCACGTTGGGCCTGTACTCATAAATTTTTTTCACATAGCTTCATGATCAGTAAGCCCCACTTGCTGGGCAAAAGGTCATAGACAAATCCCCCCGTTAACAGTTTAATCACTTCGCCTTGTCCCAAGACTCGTGCTTGTTGGGCTGTGGACCGTAGATCTCACCATTTAGGCCTTGAGATCCTAAAGACAAGGGTTTGAACCCTTGGAGTAAGGCTGGGCGCCCTCCAGGAGGGCGCATGGCCCACTCAACAATAATAAATAACCCTAGATGACCTAAACAGACTCTGAAAACCCTAGTTTTCCTGCATTGTACTCACAACCAGTACAACTATTTTTTTGGTCTTTTTACCATCAAGCTTTTTGACACCGTGTCTAATCTCATTTGGTCTTAAAAGAACTATAAATTATGACTTATCAACTAACCTGGGTTGTAGGAGGAACCACTATAAAATTGTTTTGTGTCTGCTTTCTCTCTCTCTCTCTCTCTCTCTCTCTATATATATATATATATATATATATATATATATGTTTGTGTTTCTGTACTTTATCCACTACACTCAGACTCTGTATTAGAATCTATATACCTCAAATTCTGAACAACTTTTAACATATAGAAAAAGAAAACCATAAAAAGCCAACACAATTCAACCCCCCTTCTTGTGTTTTTCTCACTTTCACTTGGTATCAGAGCACGATCTATACTCTGTCACTTAACCGTGCCACAAAAAAAGATCCAGAGAGAAAAACATGTCTTATGTTAGTGAAACCTCTACTCCTGATGTCAAAAGCACCTCCACCAGTGATAAAAACAGTTATTCTGTCAAACCTCCATCCTTCAATGAAGATGCTACACAGTTTTCATGGTGGAAGAGAGAAATGTATAGTCACATCATAGGAGTTGATGATGAACTATCTGATATAATTGAAGATGGAATCAATTTTGAAGTTGATGAAGAAGGAATTATGGCAGACAGGAAGAAGCTGACAACCACTCAGAAGAAGGTCTACAAAAAGCACCATTGAGTGAGAGGGATTCTGGTGGATGCTTTGCCTCATGCAGAATATATGAAGATTGTAGACAGATCAACTGCCAAAGCCATCTTCGAATCATTATGCTCTACCTATGAAGGAAATCAGCAGGTAAAGGAAGCTAAGGCAAACCAATTGGTTCATGAGTATGAGCTATTCAAGATGAAGGAAGATGAAGACATTGAAACCATGAATTCTAGGTTTCAAACACTTGTATCTGGTCTTCAGGTCCTGAAGAAAAGCTATGATGTACCTGACCATGTCAAGAAGATTCTTAGGTGTCTTCCTGCAAGGTTCAGGCCAAAGGTCACTGCCATACAAGAGGCAAAGGACCTATAAAAGCTAAGCCTAGAGAACCTGATAAGTTCTCTCAAAAGTCATGAGATTGAGCTTGAAGGAGATGAGCCAGCTAAGAAGTCTAAGTCTATTGCCCTAACCTCTAAGGAAATGTCAGCCAAATCTTTTCAATCTGCCAAACCAGAAGAAGAAAATCCAGATGATGAATCTGGTGATGATGCAAGTCTTAAGGAGATGGCTTACATAAGAAGGATGTTCCAATACCTAACTAAAAAAATAAGATTCCTTGGTAGAAGCAGTGGTTCCAAGACATCCAGTTTTAAAGACAAGAAAAATACTCAAAAAGGATGCTTCAACTGTAGAAAAACAGATCACTTCATAGCCGAATGCTCAGAAGCACCAAAGAGAAGGGAAAGCTCTAGGAAAGACGCTTACAAAAGAAAGATCAAGGAGAGTTTTATGGCAACCTTGGAAATGTTTGATGAAGAATCAGACTCTGAAGATAACAAAGAGGAAGCTAATATGGGTTTAGTGGTCACTGCTGGTTCTGAAGATGGACCAGGTTCATATTATGATGAAGATAATGAGGTAATATCTAAACAAACTTGAAATGAATATGTGACTACTGTCAATAAGCTTATGAGACGCTATCTGAACAAATCAAGATTTCTAAAAGAATTGCAAAAATAATGTGATTTGTTATCAGAAGAGTCAAAGCTTTTAAGTTACCAAAATCAAAGTCTTTCAGCACAAAACAGAGATCTTAAACTGAAAAATGAAATTTTGAATGAAAGGCAATCACTACACCATTTATCCTCTCCAGGAACAATTGAAAATCGTTGCCAGAACTATGAAAAGCGTTGCCTAAAAGAATAGGGGACGTTTTTCAAGCGTCTCCTGTGCGAGCGTTGCCTATGGGCTAAGGCAACGTTTTTTTCGCACTTTTGGGCACACTTTTTATAAACGTCTCCTATAGTATGGGAAAAGGGGACGCTTTTCTGGGGAAACTTAGGCAACGTTTTCAATTGTTGCCATATCTAACAACAGTTCATAAACGTTGCCTAATACTTAAAGACACTAAAAAAAATAAAAATAAATCAGTTTGATGCATTTGAACCTTGGCTGAAGGATCAAAATATATTCTATGTAAACGATCAAGGACTAAACTTATATTTTAGCCAAAATGGAACCATCATCCATGAGACGTAAATCATTTAATAGCAACAAATGTTAATTGAAAAACATTATACCCCAATATTTGGTCAATCTGCATCCTTAATATTACAAATTACAAATATTACAGTAAAGTAAAGGAAACCAGCTACAAATGGTAACTAATTACATTGAAACCTAAGGAGTCTTGTCTCTATCACCAAAAAATTGGAATGACCCTTCATTACATTTTAGTGGCTTTAAATATCCCTAGCAGGATGAAGTCAGGTTTGGTAACCAATCTCTCCTAGAGGAAATGTATTTATTAACCTCACCCTTCTGCTCAGCTCCATAAACAAACCATTTTTCATCAACTTTAACACCATCTTCATCATGGATCTTTACATCTGTATGTTGATATGTATTAGTAAACACGGTATAGCCTGAATCTCAATGCTATCAATCACAAAAAGTTAAGCTAATTTTGTTTTGAGAATTACCTTGTAACAAAAAGGCATATTCATCATTACAACTTCTTAATTTCCAGAATGTCTTACCATTGCTATCCAAGTACTCAGGCTCAATTCTCACTGTATCACAATGTTGGTTCCCTACAATGTTAAAAGAAGATAAAAAAATGTCAACCATTACAGTAGCAGAAACATTAAACTCTTACAAACCAAATAGTAGTTGCTTTTTTCATGAATAATATTGTTTATCACGCCATGAGCAGCAACCACGCGAATGACAGCAATGAGTCACAATACAATTGGTTGATCACACCATGGATACAAAGAAGTTTCCCTATAGTAATAAGTTGATTAACACAAGCCATATGGTTTCAACACTCCATTCAAGGTTCATTTGCAACGATTCAACTCAGTGCAGATACTCAGGGAGATAGATGATAAGTGTAGAATGTAAACAAGATGTGCAAAATAATAATTGCATTCAAGATCAGCATATCATGCAATTAAAAATACTAGAGTCTACAATGCTTATATAATGTATACTTAGCCAGAGTGTATTACTAATAATAGAAAAACCAACCATCAAATTCTTTTTCATTTTCTTGAGCTATGCTTTACTTGTTTACAACTTAGGTACTCTTTTTAATTACACACAACAACCCAAATATTACTCAGAATCAGATTAAAGAAATTTATGCATTAATTGATTAAAAGTTAGAGGATATGAGAAACTCATAAAAATCACAACATACGTTTAGGAATTGTGCCTTTTGCAGCCTCAGGAACCTTAACACAGTGATAGGACACTTTTAGTATTCCTAGAATGAACTTACTTGTTAATGCAATTGATATCAATAAGTCCTGGTGTTGTCGGTAGTCTTGCTTATTTGCTGCAATGTAGCATTGCTAAATAGAAACAACAACTTATCAGATGTTTTTATCTAGATAAAAATATATATTGATACTTGGATAAAGCTAAAGTGGAATTCTCTCACATTATTAACTAGAACTAACTAATCCCATGAGGCACAATACAAGCCGCTTCTATTTACAGCAGCAAACTCTTGAGATTACGACTCAAATACTCACACATACATGAAATACAACAATTATGTTAAGTTTCAATTTGAAGCCATATTGCTTAATATTCTGGATTACTTTGAAGATTTTTGGTGGCTAACAACATTTTAAACACATATAGTAAAACAAAATTGAAAAATCTAGCCAAATGTACCTGCTTGAAAATCATTTTAAAATCTGGTTCAGTTCAGCCTAGTATCAGCTCAAAAACCAGGTAAATAGCTGACTCAAAGCATTTAGAACTAGTTTTCCTATGATTCAATTCAATGAAAGCTTTAATCAGGTTTTGCAACAATCAATAAAAAGTGCAGCTAAAGAACCAGTTTGTAAACTGGTTTCAATAAGTTTAAGAATTGATTTTGCATGTTGTATAAAAAATAACCAATTTTCAATGAATCGAGGATCCAGAAGCTAGTTTCAAATAAAATAATCCAGAAAAAGCAAACATGAGGTTCGTAAGGAGTTTAGAACTAGTCTGGCAATACTGAATTGTATTGTACCTTAATAAACCACACAATGTGGTCTAATACACATAATCCATGTCGAAAGACACCTCCAATCTCTGTAGCTTGTCCCATTTTCTTACTTAAGAGACTAAAATACCTGTGAATTTGGAAGAATGCATCAGATTTTAAAATTATTTCAAATGTTAAAAGCTTGATTAAAAGAAGATTAACACAAAAATTAAAAGCTTATGAGGCCTAAAGTTATAAGTAAGCATTTATAGTTATTATATAATAATCAGGGTTTGCTCTCCAAAACAGGATTCCTTAGAAATATCAGCAATAAAAAAATAGCAGCAAATGAGGGTATTCAGTGTATTGTTCTATCAAACATTTTATCAAACACCTAATATTCATACTAAAAAATAGATAAGAAACAAAGCTTATTACACGGTTTGGAGGAAGATGCACGGTTACGGCGACAAACAATCTTGGCTAAAGAATCTATTTTCGATTTTTTAGACCCATAAACCCATGTAAGGCACTACTGAACTCAAGAAACCAATTCAAAATCCAAGTGACATTCACGCTAATTAAAATTACAAATTCTGCAGCAAAAACAAAAATTAAACACCAGTGGCTTAAGAATCAAAATAATCAAACACAAATGAAACAAGACCTAGGCGAAATTAAATGAGATAAAATTTTTGTAAACTGAAACTGCTAAAAAGAGAGAAAACTATGTTGTTATACCTCATGGCCTGTCAGAACAAAGTGAAGATCATGGTCGAAGGCAACATTAGCGAATTGGATAAATTGTGCCATGGTCGTGCTTGCCGCTGCAGTGCAGATCGGTGAGGGTGTTGATTTTTCTGGGTCCGAGATCGTGAACCCATGATTATTGTATAGACGATTTGACGAATTGAGCGTGAATGTGAAACTAAACAATGATGACTGAATAGAGGGTTTGAGAGGCGAGAGAGAATCTGAGCAGAAAGGGAGAAACGCGTATACAGAGAGAAGGGATAAAATGAATGAGTTTTCCCATCACTAACTCTAATAATAATAATAATAATAATAATAATAATAATAATAATAATAACACCTTAAAAAACCCCTAATAAAGAGAATACATGATTCTTTTGAGCTGCATTCTTCCTTATTCTATTTATACGCTTAAAAAATTTGTTTTAAAAATCCTATATTATTGGGGTTATTGAAAAATAATATTATTTTGAATTTTATTTAAAAAATTTAATCCCATTAAAATAGGAATATCCCACTATAATAGGAACGATATTTTTTTGACAAGAGGAACAATATTATTTATATATATATATATATATATATATAAATAATATTATTTTGAATTTTATTTATATATATATATATATATATAAAGAAAATAATTCATTTTTCTTTATCCTTAAAAAAAATGTAAAAAACTAGATCAAATATATGTCACTATATATATAATCAATAAAAAATGATTGTTATTTTATTTTTATCTATACTATATATAAAAAAATAGACTTAAAATACATGAGTTTGGGTTGACTTTTTTATTACCTATTTTACCCTTCATTTAAACTATTTTATTTACTATTTTATCCTTTAATAATATTATTTTAAATTTTAATCAAAAAAATTAGATCCCATTAAAATAGGAAATATCCCAATACAATTGGAACAATATTATCAATATTATATATGAGGGGGATTGAGATTTTGGGATGAATTTTTTTTTTTATTTTTTGAGTTTGTTACAATTTGAAAGTCATAAATATTTGTACTTATAATTTTAATCAAAATCAAAATTTCATATAAAATACCGTTCATAATATACACGCGTTAGCGCAATAAAAAGAGCGGAAAGACGGATACGTGAGTGTCTGTCTTTTTGCTAGTACAATATATTATAGATATGGTAAATAAAAATTTGATAATGTTTAGAGGGAAGACTGCCACAAGAAATTGTGTGAGCTGAACTTTTTATGCAACATTGAAGAAATGTAGCCTTTGTTAGAACTAATGCAACAATTTAAAATTGTCCCCTAAAGTATTTAAGGGGACGATTATCAAATATTGCCAAAGAAATGGTATAGTTACACATTAAAAACGTCCCCAAAAGCATCTAAGGCGACAGTTGACAGTTGTTGCCAAAAAAATAATAGAGTAACGCTCCGAAAACGTCCCCACAAGTGTTTTAGGGAACGATTATCAGGCGTTGCCAAAATATTTATGGCAACAGCCATAAATCGTTGCCATAGCCACTTTTAGGCAACGATTTTTACATGTTGCCTAAAAAAGTGTTGCCAGAGGCAATAAATGGTGTAGTGAATTTTCAAGTAGAACTGACAGATCTTTGACTAAATTCAACAGTGCTCCTGAAGAATTTAGCAGTGGTAACATTAACAGAAGTAAATTAGCTTCCATTAAATGTAATGTTAGTAAGAACAAAGAAAAAGGAATTGACTTCACATAATCATCTACGGAGATGCATAATTCTTTAAGACAAAGAAATCATCTTGTTCTAAATGCATTCAGAAGGGTCTGCTTTTCAACTTGAACCCAAAGGCTGAGTAAGCAATGATTCTGAACAAATCAAAGCCAACAAACTTGGAACCTAAGGTTTTGATCAAATCAAAACCAAGGGTTATCAGATTTATTGCTAAATGGGATTCAGAATCTAATGCCAAGAAGTATTCAAGACGAAAATTTTCAAAATCAAATAACTTCAATAGATCTAAGAAACAAAGCCTAAAGTTCAAGGTTTTGAGGAAAGAAAAGACCTTCAGAACTAACCGCAAAGGACCAAGACAGACATGGGTACCCATGAATAATACTGCTTATGTTTCAGGTATGCTTCGTAGGAAAACCAAAGCATCAGTCATGGTATCTAGACAGTGGCTACTCTCGACACATGATAGGAGAAAGACATTTATTCAAAGACCTAATCATGAAAGAATGAGGTATTGTAGGATTTGGAAGAAACGAACAAGGAAAGATTGTTGGAACCGGTACTATTGGTAACTCCTCTATCTCTATCAATAATGTCTGGTATGTTGATGCACTCAGACACAACCTTCTTAGTATTAGCCAATTTTGTGATAATGGTTATAAAGCAGTATTTGACAAAAACACATGTACAATCATAAATGAATCTGACCAATCCACAATATTCATAGGTCAGAGGAAATGCAATATTTATAAAATAAACTTTTATGAATTGGTTGATAAGAAGGTCATTTGCCTTCTGTCAGTGAATGATGAAAAGTGGCTATGGCGTAAAAGATTGGGACATGCTAACTGGAGATTAATCTCTAAGCTTAGCAAGTTGAATCTGATCAATGGACTGCCAAAACCACACTATCATTCAGATGCTTTTTGTGGAGCATGCCAAAAAGGGAAGATTGTTAAAACTATTTTCAAACCTAAAAATATTTTCTCTACCTCCAAACCCTTGGAAATACTTCACAATGATCTGTTTGTACCAGTAGGAACAACATCAATCAGTGGGAAGAAATATGGGTTAGTCATAGTTGATGAATATAGCAGGTAAACTTGGGTAAAATTTCTCAGAACTAAGAATGAAGCAAATGATGTGTTCAAAATCTTCTGCACTCAAGTACAAGCTGAGAAAGAACTAAAAATTCTTAAGGTCAGAAGTGATCATGGAGGAGAGTTTGAGAATGATCCATTTGAAAAAATTTGTGAAACACATGGAATTTTCCATGAGTTCTCATCTCCTAGAACTCCTCAACAAAATGGGGTTGTAGAAAGAAAGAACAGATCCT
The DNA here is from genome assembly GCA_018208015.1 of Medicago ruthenica. Taxonomy (NCBI): domain Eukaryota; kingdom Viridiplantae; phylum Streptophyta; class Magnoliopsida; order Fabales; family Fabaceae; genus Medicago; species Medicago ruthenica. The sequence goes on from CM031371.1 coordinate 74,401,752, forward strand.
TGCAAGAAATGGCTAGAACAATGCTCCAATGAAAATGACATGGTTAAGTACTTCAGGGCAAAAGTTGTTAACACAACATGTAATGTACATAACAAAATCTACATGAGACCTATTCTGAACAAAACAACATATGAGTTATTCTAGGGAAGAAAACCAAGTATTGCTTACTTTCACCAATTTGGATGTACATGTTATATTCTGAATTACAAAGTCTATCTGACTAAATTTGATGCCACATCTTAGAAGTGTATCTTTTTAGGATACTCTAAAGGTCAAAAGCATATAGAGTGTATAATTCTGAAACCAATGTGATAGAGGAATCAATACACAATAAATTTGACGACAAAGAACATGATAATAAAATTTCAGAGCTGGTTGAAAGTTTTGCAGAAATACAGGTATCAGAAGACGTACGAGAATCTACTCAAGTGTCTGATCCTGCCACAAATGTCACAGAATCTATTGATACATCTGAATTACCATAGAGTGATGCAATTCCATAAGCAAATCCAAATGGTGAAGTGTCCAAAGAATAAGCCCATGATGATTTAAAAGAAGCAACCCATTCCAGAAAAACCTTCAAATACAAGTCATCACATCCATAAGAGCTCATAAATGGAAGCAAAGACAATCGTCTAAGAACAAGATCAGCATTCAGAAATGAATCCATGTCGGGACTAATTTCTCTAGTTGAGCCCACCTCAATTGATGAAGCACTTGCAAATAATGGATGGATTGTGACCATGCAAGAAGAGCTAAATCAGTTCCAAAGGAATGATGTTTGGGATCTAGTTGTCAAACCACCTTAATAGAACATCATTAGAACAAAGTGAGTCTTCAAACAAACAATGAGAAGTAAGCAGGAACAAAGCGAGACTGGTAGCACAGGGCTACAGTCACCAAGAAGGAATTAATTACACAGAAACCTTTGCACTTGTTGCTAGGCTGGAAGCAATAAGATTAATTTTGCTTATGTTGTAAACCATGGTATCACTCTATATCAAATGGATGTTAAGAGTGTCTTTCTAAATGGTGTTATTTTTGAAGAGGTGTATGTAAAACAACCTCTTGGGTTTGAAGATTTAAAACACCCAGATTATGTTTCCAAACTCAAGAAATCACTATATGGTTTGAAACAAGCTCCTAGAGCATTGTATGATAGACTAAGTAATTTCTTGCTTGAAAAAGGTTTGAAAGAGGACAGGTTGATACCACTTTCTTCAGGAAGACATTTAAGAAAGACATTCTAATTGTTCAAATATATGTTGATGATATCATCTTTGGCTCTACTAATGCTGCTCTCTGTAAGGAGTTTTCTAAGACCATGCAGGCTGAGTTTGAAATGAGTATGATGGGAGAATTAAAGTTCTGTCTTGGCATTCAAATCAACCAATGCAAGGATGGAGTCTACGTTCATCAATCTAAATATGTAGAGGAGCTTCTGAAGAAGTTCAACCTTGAAGTTTGTAAACTAATGGCTACTGCAATGCATCGAAACTGCAACATGAGTAAAGAAGAATCAAGAAGCACGGTGGATCAAAAGTTGTATAGAGGTATGATAGGTTCCTTATTTATCTAACAACTTCTAGGCCAGATATTTTATTCAGTGTTTGTCTGTGTGCAAGATTCCAGTCAAATCCTAGAGAATCTCATTTAACAGATGTCAAGAGAATCTTCAGGTATCTGAAAAGAACAACTAATCTTGGAATTCTATATAAGAAATCTCAGGATTATAAGCTAGTTGGATTTTGTGATGGTGACTATGCTTAGGATAGAATTGAAAGAAAATCTACCAGTGGAAATTGTCGATTCCTTGGTGAAAACTTGATATCATGGGTTAGTAAGAGACAAAGCACTATTGCACTATCCACAACAGAAGCAAAATACATATCAGCTGCAAGTTGTTGTACACAACTGATCTGGATGAAACATAAGTTGGAAGACTGTCAAATCAGTGAAAGTAAGATCCCAGTTTACTGTGAAAATACTACTGTTATATGTTGATCTAAGAATCTAATTCTTCACTCTAGAGGAAAGCATATTGAGATAAAACATCATTTTATAAGAGATTATGTTCAGAAAGGTGTTATAGATGTACAATTCATTGATGCAAATCATCAATGAGCTAATATTTTTACAAAGCTATTGACTGTTGAAAGATTTGATTTTATTAAAAAGAATCTGAATATGCATTTTATCTCAGAATGATATTTGTTCTTGAGTGATAACACAGAATCTGAAAAGGGGTTCAGAAGCTACTTTAGTCTAAGTCTCTATGAGCATTTATGACAAGTAGTTGAATCTAAATACGTAACAGATTTGGAGTGACACAGAAGTTGGATAATCTAGGCTCTGACAATACACGTAAGTGGAAAAGTCTACATTTGTCTTTTAATACACCTGTCCACCTACGTATCACGTTTCTGAGTAAGTATTTGACGTGGCTTGTGACTGTTCGGTAATAACCTGTAGGCAATGATGTTTATGCTCTGAATACTGCTTTCTCATGACCCACTTTAACATTAATGTGTTTTGCCTTGTTTACTGTTTTCAACAATTACCTGAAGCTGAAAGGTTGTGACACTCTATTTATATTGACAGTCACACTCTCCATTTTCCACTCACTTCACCATGTTCTTTAAAACATTCATGAAAAATCTTTTTGTTTTCCCTAGAATCATAAGAAAAACCATAATCCTAAAACATGTACTCATAAGTGTCTGTTCGATAAAAAGAGAAGCTATGAATGTTGTCAAGAAAGACCCCAGAATGATATCCACTGTAGATGAGTGTGATATAAAAGACCGGTTTGAAATGCAAGGATGTTTGAACATCCTTAAAGCTCTGGATGATGTATGGAATGAAAACAATAAAAAACCAGAGATTAAGTCATCTAGTTTGGGGGATCAGTTTAAGCAGCCCAACTTTGCCATTTGTAAATGTGCTAGGGTTCAACTCATCAATGGGAAAAATGTCTTAGCATTGCAAGATGGTTGCTTAAACTACATCAAAGATGGAGATGAAGTTCTGATTTCCGGATTTGGACGAAAAGGTCTTATTTAGTGACATCTCCAGATTCAAGGTTGTGAAGGTTTCTGGGTATATCTGAAGAACTTGAAGATGCAGAAGACCTTACAACAATAAGATTTGAAAACATAGCTTAGGAATCAATGTTAGATCAGATGCTGAGTTCAGATCTTATGATTTAGTTTTATATATGTTTCTTAGCTTATTTTATTAACTACTCTATCTAAAATATATTGTAAGCTGATCTGCATAATGTTAATCAATTCTTATAATATATTTAAGTTTTTCTTCTCTTCTATCTTTTTTTGTCTCTATTTTTATCACTTGCATTCATTGTTAAATCTGTTTAACTTCCATAAAATTTTTGTTGATGACAAAAGGGGGAGTAGAATAGAGTATTTGAACACTGAGCCTAATCAGAAGCTAAGGAACTTTCTATTTCTGAATAAAGTTATAAAATTGAAAATGAAAAAAATATAGCGCTTATTGTTAATCTTATTAGAATTGATGGGATATCAGACTGAACTTAATCGGATCTTGCAAACCTTTGTGTGACCAAATGTCTGATGTCTTGAGGTGTCAGACTGGACTTAATCAGAGCTTACAAACCTCTGTGTGAGCAACCTGATATCTTGTTGATGTTCTGATATGCTTTATTGATTATTTGTTCTGATGCACTTAAGAGTGATTAAAAATGAATTTAATTAACTGGATAGGACTTATGTAACAGCCCGATTTTTATCATTAGATTTAATTATTATCATTATATGTTTATTATATTTATTAAATGTTTATTTTGGTGATTTAAGTGGATTTTGGGTGATTAAGGATATTTTAGTAATTTTGAGAGTTAGTGGCATTTTTGTAATAAGTAAGAGGTTATAAATTTGAATTTAGAGATTGGTGGTGAATTAGTAAAAGGGGAGGTTTAAGTGAAGTAAAAGTGTAGAGAAATAATTATGTGATGAAATGTGACTAATCCCATTAGAGTGAGTAACCCTAGCACATTAGTATTTAAAGAGTAGTGTATGTGTTAGTGGAACTAGGTTTAGCTCATTTCACAAAAATCACAAAGGAAGCTAGAGAGAGAATAGAGGAAATGAAGAAACTTTGGAGAGGAAGAGAAGAGGAACTCATGGGAACTAAGGGAAAGGAATAATTGAAGATAGGAAGCTAATTTTGAAGAGAATTGAGGTAAGGGGGAAGATTACTTTCACCATATGCATTGTTAATAAGCAAATGGGTAGTTGGGTATTTTTAGCTTATGCTTAAATTCATGAACTTATGATTAATTGTGTTAAATTCGTGTTCCTTTTTGATGATTAAATTAAGCATGTGTTAAGTTGATGAATTCATGTTGTTGTTTTTACCAAAAGTCATGTTTGATTATTTTAAGTTGGTAACTTTGAGAATTTTGATGAATTTGATGAAGAACATGATAATGGATGATGATTATGCTTAATTAAGTTGATTTTGAACATGAGTATGTGTTTAGTTAGTGAATTCATGTGATTATGATGTTTGGGTTATATGGAAGTTGTTGTTGTTGTTTATGAGAATTTTGATTAAATTGGTGGAAATGATTAAGTTGTTGTTGAAATCATGAATCAAGTGATTTTGATTATGTTAAGTTGAAATGAAAGTTGAGATTGTTGTTGTAAAGTTTTGTTTGGTTAATTAAGTTGTTTTGGGAAGAAATGGATTTTTGAGACGAACATTGAATTAAGTTGATTAAATTGGAAATAAGTGATTATGAAACAAGTTGTTTAAGCTGGGTTTGAAACATAATTGATTAATTAATGTTGGGTTAATGACTGGAATCGAGTTTGGAGTGTTTGGGATCAAATGATGTCGTCGAAAAACGAGAAAATTGTCGTTTTACTGTGCTGAGCAAAACACACGGCCTGGCTGTGCAAAACGCACAAACTGTGCATTTTCTACGACATTGGCAAATTAAAAAGCACACGACCGTGCGTTTTTAATGCACGACTGTCATACCCCATTTTTTGACCCATTTTTCGTCTTGTTTTACTCATTTTTCGAAGCATAGAATTTTCGTCGTTTCAGACGAAATTTCGGCAGGGAGGTATTTTAAAATACCTCATGTCAATTTTTTGTCTCGTTTATTTATTTTATTTTTTACTTTTTATTTTTTACTTTTTATTTTAGTTTTTGTCCTTTATTGTCATTAATTTCGTTTTTATTTATTTGCCATATTTACCATTTATTTATTTCTTTTATTTATTGTCATTATTATTATTTATTACTTTTATTATTAGTATTTTTATTTTTATTTTTTGGTCCAAGTCAATGGTCAAACACAGCCACACTGCAGGGGCGCCCCCTTTCACCAGTTTTTTTTCATCATTTGTCATCATCACAAATCCATCCCAATCCTCAAAAATCTTATCCTAAATCTGCAGAAAAACCCAACTTGCAAGAGTCATGAAGCAGCTCAAAAATCTCTATTTAACAGGACCCAAACACAAAGAAATTTTAGGGGAAGAAATTTTGAAAACCAAACAGTTTTTTTTATCAACAACTCAAAACACAAACAACTCCAACACACAGCAACACACACGCCCCTAACCCATTAACAACACGTCCCAGCAAAACACTCAAACAGAACCACACATACCCACACACAAACACGTCCCAGCACACACTCATAACCCACACGTCCCAGCCCTAACACAAAACCCCCCACGTCCCAGCACCACCACATACACACGCACACCATCCAGCAAAACACTCACACGGCCAAACTCACCCAGCCCCAACACACCCACACGCGCACATCACCACACGGCCACCCCCACTCATCATACAACCCACAAACACACCACAGCAGAACACGCACACACGCACACCAACTCAAACCCAACGCAAACAGCACAGCAAAACTGAATACAAAACAAAGAAAAGGTAAAAAAATTTTTGGTTGTTTTAAAAACTTAGATCTGGAGTTTTTGAGAAATTTTTTGAGGAATCTAGGGCCGGATTTGGGATGAGAAAGGAAAAGGATAGTGGAAAAGGTGTTCTTTTTAAAGAAAGGGAGAATTTTTGTTCTCCGGCGCGGTGGCGCCGCCGCGTAGGCCGGCGGCCACCACGCCGGAACCCTCACCGGCGGCCAAGAAAAGAGGAGAGAGGGGAGAGAGAAGCAAGAAGGACGGTTTTAGAGAGAAGGGGAAGAGCGAGAAAGTTTATGAAAAATGAGAAAAAAATGAAGGGAGAGGGTATATATACCCCTCCCTGATTCTGTGTGAGTGGGTGTACGCGTTAGCGTACACCCTCGCCCCTCTGGCCCTCTGATTTCAGATCATACGGCTTAGGCCTTTTTCCCTTGTGATCAGATCAGGGCCATCTGATTAATCAGACGGCCCAGATCAAAATACGTTGGCCCAATGCATTTTGGGCCTATTTCTTTAAATCTGATCAGTTTTTCACATCTTGCACCCCCAATTTTATTTTTACACCTCTCTATTTTATTTCTTTTATTTTTTTCTTTGCAATTTTATTTTCCTTTTATTATTATTTCCTTTTATTTGTTCTTTTATTTTTAACATCCCATTTATTTACTTATCATATCATCTCATGCATTTTATTTTTTTTATTTCTAATTGTTCATTTTATTTTGCATTTTTCTATGTCATTAGAATATACATGCATTTAGAAACAAAGTATATAAATATGCATTGCATTATTTTTCATTTTTCTTAGTTTAAATCATAATCCAAAAACAAAAACCTTTTCATTTTGATTCAACATCGTTTGTTTATTTCTCTCGCGTTTAGTTTATTTTATCGCACTTAATTTCTTTTTAACTCCAGGAAAAAATCATAAAAACCAAAAACATTTCAAATATTCAACAACTTCATCAAAAAATTTTCTTCATTAACAAAGCCTTGGATTTCAAACCAAGCAATTTTATTTTAATCAAACTTCAATCAATCTTAATCGTATTAGACTTTATTTTTGCAATTAAAATCAATCAAACTTCATTCACTCGCCACTTTGGCTCATTTTATCTTTCACAAACATTTTCAAGCTTTAAAATCAACATAACAAATCACTCGTTTTTTGAACCCGAACTACATCGGTTTTGATCTCATTTGGGTATGTAGGCAAAGGACTTTGTCCTTCCAAACCAACCAAACAAAAATCATGAAAACAACAAAAACATTTTCTTTTTTAAATTGAACAACAAGCTTGTTCATTTTGGTTGCAACAACTAATTTGAACAATCAATTAACTTTTTCATTTGAGTTCTAAAAACGAGCGTTTTGACCGTTTATACTTTTTTCCTTAAAATTCAAACAAAGTTTGAATGAAAAGGGGTGGTTTGACGTATGTCTCTCCTTTCCCCGATCGGATAAACACTTGACGTATGTCTCGTTGCTTAGACGATCGTCATTCTTTTCTAGCTTCCCCAAAAATACGTTTTTTAAATTTCAAACAAAACTTGAATGAAAAAGGGTGGTTTGACGTATGTCTCTCCTTTCCCCGGTTGTACGAATGCTTGACGTATGTCTCGTTGCTCGGACAATCGTCATTCTATTTTCAAGGCGAATCCAACTCACCAATTTTGGCCCTTGTGGTCAATCCGAACCTTTCGCGCCTTTGCGCGTTTATTTTCAACCTTTTTACGCCTTGCGCGAATTTAACGCCTCCGTGCGTTTGTCTTTTATTTTCAACATTGTACGCCTCCGTGCGTTTGTCTTTATTTTCAAACCTTTTACGCCTCTGTGCGTCTGTCTTTTTTTCCTTAAACATTTACGCCTTGCGCGAGTTTATCGCCTTAGCGTCTGTCTTTCACCTTTTAAACGTTTCACGCCTTTGTGCGTTTTCAAACTTTCTTTTTTTCCAGAACTACGTACGCTTTGAATTCTCCGACTACCGGGAGATACGTAGGAGCAAGATCGTCATCTTGTCAAGCCCATTAATAAAAAATCTTTTTTTCTTTTTTCTCTTTCATTTGTTTTTATCTCTTTCTTCACCTCACATTATATTTTCTTTTTCCTATATATATATATATATATATATATATATATATATATATATATATATGATTAAGCGTGCAAGCAAAACGTCAAAAAAAATATTTTTAGCCTAAGCCAACTAAGAGGTTCCCGTTGAGTACAACGGATGTGAGGGGTGCTAATACCTTCCCCTCACATAATCGACTTTCGAACCTAAAATCTTTTCTCAAGGTAATTTAGAACTTTTTTTCCTTTTTCCCCGAAAAATTAAAAGTTCAGTCGTGATTTAAATTTAGTGATTCAATGCTAGTCAATAGCTTGACATCCGAAATTCGACGCGACAAAAATGGCGACTTCACTGGGGAAAAACCTTCACTGGGGAAAAATAGCTTGGTCCATCTTTCATCGTGTTAAAACTTTGTACGTCTTCGTACGTTTTAAAACCTTTGTTCAAGTCTGAGTGCAAAATCCTTTTATCAAAACATTTACTTTTATGCATTGTCGTCAATGAACAGTTCGGCAACATCCCGAACAGTTGACATTTACTTTCATTACTTTCTCTTTTTTCAAACTTTTTCGCTCGGATGCGAACAAATCTTTTTTAACTAAAACGAACCAGCGTACAAACTTCTTTTTTCCAAGAACTACGTACGCTTTGAATTTTCCGACTACCGGGAGATATGTAGGAGCAAGATCGTCATCTTGTCAAGCCCATTAATAAAAAATCTTTTTCTTTTTTCTCTCTTTCGTTTGTTTTTATCTCTTTCTTCACCTCACATTATATTTTCTTTTTCCTTTATATATATGATTAAGCGTGCAAGCAAAACATCAAAAGATATTTTAAGCCTAAGTTAACTAAGAGGTTCCCGTTGAGTACAACGGATGTGAGGGGTGCTAATACCTTCCCCTTGCATAATCGACTTTCGAACCTAAAATCTTTTCTCAAGGTAATTTCGAACTTTTTTCCTTTTTCCCCGAAAAATTAAAAGTTCAGTCGTGATTTAAAATTAGTGATTCAACGCTTATCCATAGCTTGATATCCGAAATTCGACGCGACAACGACCGTGCGTTTTTCCAGGCTTTGTAAAAATCCAATTTTTGACTTTTAAAGTGTAACCAAGATGCATATTTGGGTCCCAAACCCCTAACCTTGATCGTTAGGAGTTAAATTGTGATGTTTATGATTGATTAACAAGGCTTATGATTGAAGATAACTTAAGAATGAAATAAGTATGTAATTGGTCTTTAATTGAACCATGATGTGAATGTTAACTTGATGATTGATCATGAGATGTAATTGATGATGGAATATGAATAATATATGAAGTGAAGATGAGTTAATAGGTTTATGCAACCTTATTGTTTGTGTGTTTTGTGATTATGTGAAAGAAGTTTAAATGAATGTGTGATGTTATGATGTAATAACATGTTTTTGATAAGTGACAATGTTATGTGATATGTGATGATGTTATGTGACAAGTGACAATGTTATGTGTTAAATGATTGTAACATTCATACTAAATTTATCTAGAATATTTAGCATGCGTATTAAATCTGATAATGGATACATTAAAAATTCAATAACAATAGTATACAACTGAATGAATACAAGCTTGCTCGTTTATACACCTAGTAAAGCCCCACTAATGTACGTATATATATATATATATATACAAATACTAATGAAAATCTTGGACTGGTACATGACGAGCAGCTGCACTCCACTCAGTGTCTCCCTGATGAACTTTATCATGAAACTCTTGTTTACGAACCACCTGCTTACCTGAAACTAAATTAAAGGGATTGGGGTGAGACGGGTGTCTCAGTGAGTTCCACCTACCCTAAGCTTCAGGCGATCTCGGGGATCCTAGGATCGCCGTTAGTCTCTACATATCTTAGCGATCAAGAGAAGACTAGGATCATTATATGTCTATCATATTCTTATCATATTCACATCTCATTATTTAGTGATCGAGGGGGAAACTATGATCACTTTCTGATAACTGATATTTGCCTGATAATATTAAAGTATTTTCCTGATATTAAGCTGTTAGTATGTTAGCGTGTAACAAACAATTATTATCTGAGTTGATTTTACGGAATGCATCCGAGTGGAGTAACCCCAGAGTAAATCCCCTGCCGATAACCAGTGAAAATTCCTATATGAGGCTAGTCACCAGACTCCTCTTGCTATGTGTGTGGTTATCCTCGCGGAAAGTCCCTGCCCGTTCCAGCTGTATCCGGAACCCCCTATGCTCTCTAACTGACGAGAACACAAAAGACACACTTAACTTTAATTAAATCTTATGTGTGGTTATCCTCACGGAAGGTTCCTGCCCGTTCCAGTTGTATCCGGAACCCCCTGTGCTCTAACTAGCGAGAACACAGAAGACACATAAGTTAACCTTTTAATTAATTAGTCCTAATTAAATATCTGATCTGATACACGTGTCCTCAATGTCACTCTGATGTGAAAAACTGAGGCACGTCCTGGTGTACATATAATCTTATCTATACATACATACATATATATATATATATATATGTGTGTGTGTGTGTGTGTGTGTGTGTGTGAGTCGTCATGTAGGTTCCCTAACGGGCTGACCTATCCAGAATAAATCTGGAGCGTACCTGAGCCACGATTCGTCAGCATATATATATATATCTGTATAATTCCTGATACTAGTCTTGTCTGAATTCTACTCTGATCATGAGTTATCTGAAATCTAACCCATGGTTAATCTAGTCTTATCTGAATCTTTGAATGTTGAAATACATTCCTAGTACTTTCGTACACTTAACTGAATACATCTCTATTCTTGCTAACCTATTATAGGTTCTAGACATATCGTTGTCATATCTCGTTCTTAAGGGCTTATTATCTCATTGTAATAACTACCCGGCTCTTCTAAATTGCTCTTGCACCTCTATTACATTGCCAAATCCTTGTTCACCTATTCCTTATATGTTAAATACCTTTCAGATATGTCAAAATGGTGTTTTTCTTAAAAATTAGGGTTTTCATTGAAAATGGTTACCAAATGCCTCACTCGATGCGTACATAGCTCACTGAACGAAGCACAACAGCCCTGGAGGGACTATCATAACTCGCCGAGCGAGCTCCATCTCGCCATGGCGAGTTGGTCCAGAACCGAAATGATGAAACTCACTGCAAGCTCGCCACAAGCTCGCCGAGGCGAGTTTGACATCACAGAAAATGTTGAAAACGTGATTTTTCACCATTTTGACTTATCCAAGCTTACTCAAGCTTCCAAACAGCTTTAGGAATGATTTTCAACTACAAACTGATAACTTAATTCATGAATTAACAAGGATTGACATGCATTAGAGATTTAGGGCAGAAATTTTCAAATTTTCAAAATAAGGGATTTGACCCAAAATTCACACAAGGTGGGTTCTAATTCTAAGGAACTCACCTGAATTAAATGATTTGATTCCTTGCCAAGCTTCTTCCCTCAAACCCTAGCTTCGATTCCTCTTCCTTTCTTGTTTTCTTTAGCTTCCAAAAGCTCAAGGTTCCCAAAATTTGTGATTGCTTGCATGAGAATTGAGAGATTGAGATAGAGATTGATGAATATTGGAGGGATGAAGGAAGGGTGGTGCAAGAGAAGTAGAGAGAAGGGAGAGGATTGGTTTTATAGAGAGAGAAGGAAGAATGAAGAAAATAATGGCTTTTGCCATATATAAAGTCCATGAGCGATAATTACCAAATTGCCCTTCCTTCAATTACCTCTGATACATCGTCTCAATACTGATAATTAATTGAGTCTGAAGTGGGATGTTACAATGACGATGTTGTGAGATAAGTGACGATGAATATATGAATATATGATATATTGTTAGTGATGATGAAGTGACGATGTTCATATGAAAGAATATATGATAATGTTGATGATGTTGGTGTTGAGTCATATGTATGTATGTGTTGTCGAGTCATCATATATGTACGTGCATTCATTCATGTGTCAAGTCCAGTGACAATGAAAGTGACGAAGGAATCCCTCAGATAAAAGAACTCCGATATCCAAAATCCGGTACCATATGCATTTAGAGTCTTTAAGCGCATTGCATAAACATGACGAGTCTTATATGACAATGTTTTGGTGTGAATTTGTGCATTAAGGTGGTAATTGTATACGACGATGTTGATGTGAAGTGAATGACTTAAGTTGCTTGATGATTATTTATTGATGATAATATGTCATGAGTACTTTGTTGAAGTATTGAGATAACTTAACTTGATGATAAATCTTGATGATTGATTATTGATGAGTATATGTATGTATGCTTGAGGATTTTGAATTGATGTATGAGGGTAATCAAGCTTACGATTGAATGTGATTAGTACTATGCATGTTGTATAAGTTAAACCAAGCTTATTGTTATATGATTTATTTGATGATGATTGTTGTTGTGTTTTGCCTGGACTTACATGCGTTTATTAATCCCTTATGTTGAACGTATATCTTACCCTCTAGTGACTTTTTGTCTCCTCATCCTTGTGATGTAGACGCAGGTTGAGGAGTAGCTCTTGCTTGTGAGTTGATGAGGACGGCTTGATGCCTACTCATGTTTATTGCTTTCTCGAGGAGTCTAGATTTAGGAGCTGTGATATAGGACTTGGGGATTTTTCTTTATATTGAGTTTGATGCTATGAGATCTTTTGGTCAGACTGATGTTGTTATATTTATGATGAGATATTATGTTATGGTCTGAGACATGACATTTGAGTTATGATTTTATTTTCGCTGTGCTATGAATATAATCGATAAAATTTTTATATTGGATTACTTATATGAGATGTATGTTGAGTAGTGAGACATTGATGTGTGATAATATGTGATTTATCGCTTTATAAATGTTCTCGGGGATCGGGGTCTTACAACTTAGGGGGAGCTTGAAAACCTCACCTTAATGGACTATCACAGACTCATGGGGAGCTTGCAATCCTCAGAACCTGAAACTGTCAGACTCAAGGGGAGCTTGCAAACCTCATACCCTGAAGTCTAACTGTAAATTAGATTAACATTAATTGTTCAAAATATTTGTGTTTGTCATCATCAAAAAGGGGGAGATTGTTGGAAAAGGAAGGGTCTTGCACAATTCCTCTAAGGTTTTGATGATAACAAAGTATTGAAGAACAAATGGAATACTACCATATGGTCAACTGTGCAGAATCAAGGAAGAATCTATCATTCAAGGATGAACATATGAAGAGCATCAAAAGGATCAAGAGAAGCTAATAAGACTATGGTAGAAGACCAAAAGGAAGGTCAACCAGAAGTCAACGTCCTAAGAAAACGGGTACCACACAGATTATGGTTAGTTACCTCAATAGACTCTGTGATGGTCATTAGACTCAGAAGCAGACACCTCATAATTGGATGTGTTGGAACAAAATAAGTTTTGACAATGCCTCTTAAGTTTGATGATAACAATGTGTTATAAGAACAATTGGATATGCTAATATTTGTTCAAGAGTGCATTGTGCGCACCTCGTTTTTTTAAAAAAATGCGCAATCCTCCGAGGACGTCCGCGAACGCTCGGAGGGCCTTTGTGAAGTCGCCACCAAAGTTTTTGTGTAAAGGGAACGTTGATAAACCCTTAAGTTTTTTGTTTAAAGGGAAACGATAATAAAACCCTTGACGATGAGGAAAAGGACTGGTCATCGCAACCATTGTCGGGTTCGGGAGTCGATTACGCAAGGGGAAGGTATTAGCACCCCTCGCGTCCGTTGTACTCAACGGGAACCTTCTATTTGGCTAAAGCTTAAATTGTTTTTTAATGTTTTGCGCGCATGCTTATCTATGTCAAAATATAAATAAACTAAAAGGGGGGAAAAGAGATAAAAACAAACGAAAGAAAAAAAGTTTTTATTATCGCGCTTGACAAGATGTCGATCTTGCTCCTACGTATCTCCCGGTAGTCGGAGAATTCAAAGCGTACGTAGTTCTTTGGTAGAAAAACGTACATGTGTTGGTTAATTTTAAATGGACGATGTTTTAACCGAATTCTTGCGATTCAACGTAGCTTGTATGCTCGCGCTCGGGAGACTTATTAAGCGTATAGCTTGTATGCTCGCGCTTGGGAGACTTATTAAGCGTATAGCTTGTATGCTCGTGCTTGGGAGACTTATTAAGCGTTTGTTCACGAATCGCGCTTAGAATAGGTAAAACACGTCCGTTGGGTAAGAGGGTTCGATTTGGTCGCTATGGGACCAAAATGGGTGCAATGGACTCAAACGAGTCAATCATTGACCGAGGGGACTCCAACGAGTCGGGGTATGGTTCGATTGATCCATTGGGATCAAGAACAGGTACAATGGACTCAAACGAGTCGAACATTGACCGAGTGACTCAAACGAGTCGAGGGATCAAATCTAATGGCCACGGGGGACCAAAAGGTTCGAATTGACCACAAGGGGCCAAGATTTGGTTTGGTTATGGTCGGATACGTTGAAAAAAGGAATGACGATTGTTCGAACGACGAGACATACGTCACGCATTCGTACAATCGGGGAATGGAGAGACATACGTCACACCATCCCTTTTTCATTCATGTTTTTGGTTGAATTTCTTAGAAATCCCAAAGTTTATCAAAACGTTTGTTTTGAAAACCCAAAATGGAAAGATTTTAGCAATTTTGCTAGAGAACGCACAAGTTCGGCTCGTTTTGCGAACGGTTTTGAAAAGCGAACAAATTCGGCGTATGTTCACGCTTGGGTTTTGAAAATCATGAACAATGTTTATTGTTCAAGTTTTAATTTGAAGATGATGAACATAGCTTATTTGTTCAAGTTGTTTTGAAGGTTTGGGGACATAACTTGCTTTGCAAGTTACCCAAAAAAGTGTTACCCGAACTTGCGAATTTTCCAATATTATGCAAAATCCTTGACATGGTTTGGATAAAATGGGTTTTAAAACTCCTAGGTTCTGAGCTCTTGGCCTAGAACCTCAAAAATTGGCCATTTGGGCACCTAAACTCAGATTCTGAGTTCTGTCATGGTCGCTC
The DNA here is from genome assembly GCA_018208015.1 of Medicago ruthenica. NCBI lineage: Eukaryota > Viridiplantae > Streptophyta > Magnoliopsida > Fabales > Fabaceae > Medicago > Medicago ruthenica. The sequence goes on from CM031371.1 coordinate 74,416,791, forward strand.
TGCGACCATGACTTCGCACTGCGAACAATGCGAATTTTTGAGTTCAGAAGCTATTTCTGAACTATTGTTCAGAAACAACTTCTGAACACACTCAGGGCCTTTTAGGTGAGTGAAAAGCTTTGAGTTTTTGCAATAAAAGGGCTGGACCAACCAGTTTTGATGTTTTGAAAACCTTGGGATTTCTTTTGAAATTCAAAAGGGGTTTTTTAGAACAAAGAGGTTTTGAACCAAAATTGCTATGCAAGCACAAATGAAAATGCAAAACAAAGGCTCAGAAACTTACAAAGATCCTTAGCAAAGCTCCAGCTGCAATGGATTTGAATTGGTTGAAGGTTCTTGCAAAGGTTTTGAATATTGGATGAACTTTGAACTTGGCAAGGCTTTGTGTTTGATTGGTTTTTTCTGGTTGTTTGAGTAGTGTTTCTTTGTGTGTAATGCTCTTTGAATTGCTGTATTTTCTGCTCTTTCTTATGCTATGCAATGCTGCATTTCCCCTTGCCTTGCATCTCTATTTATAGGCCAAAATGCAATCTCTAGTAATGATGAAAATCCAATAGGACCTAGCTGATTTGGGGGCTAAATTCAGGCTATTTGGCTTTACATTTAATGCTAATGGATAGAGGCAACTCTGCCTTGTGCCAAGGGTTAAGTCTTTGACTGATTTCAGCCACAAAATCAAAGGTTTTAGGATAGAAATGATGATGAACATGGCTGGATTGCAATTGGCCAAGCTTGGGGATCAATCCTTGCAATCTCAATGGTTGATCAATAAAAACGTGCACTGTGATGTGCAGAGATTGGGGGATGCAAAAGGCTACCTATGGCTGGTGTGAGGGGTGAAAAGTTGCTGCCAAAACAGGGTAGGCACTCATGACTTTTCAAGTGAAAAATCCAGCTGGTTTGACTGGTTTTGGGGGGAGCAAGCAGGAAGAAAGACTTCAAGCAGGTGGCTGGCAACCTTGGGGTGGTTAACAGGTCACTTGGGAGGGACAAGAGCTGCCCAAGGGCAAGCCCACTTGCTTGTCACATGCTAGGTTGGAAGAAAAAGCTTCCTACCTTGGCATTAATGGCAAGTCTCTCATTTCTGGTTTTGCTTGGCCCAATTAGCCATGAATGTCGATTAAAATAAATATGCAAATGATGTGCAACAAATTCTGGAATTAAATCAAAGAAACCAAAAATCTGCAGAAAAATCGTAGACTTCGCAGTGCGAAGTGAGCTTCGCAGTGCGAAGGCATCATTTTTGAAATGTTGACTTTTTTGTTGACTTTGGTTGACTTTGACTTTTTCTCCCTCTTTGATTTTTTTTGATTTTTTTGTTTTAAAAGGCTTAGGACAAAATTGGGGTACTACATGCATGACCATAGATAAAAATTTACAAGGATTTAATCATACAAGGGTTCTAAAAGAACAAATGAAGAGCAAAATATTTGATTGAGAAGCTAAGCTTGAAGCCTGAATTTGAAGATGCTTCAGACTCTGAAGACTCAGACTCATACTCTGAAGGCCCCAGACTCAGGAGTTGAAGACTCAAAATTGGAAGAATTTTGTAGTAGCTGAAGAACTTGATTCTGAAGCATCTGAGACATCTGCAATGGTTATTGAGAGTGTCATAAGGTCAATGGATGTCATTCTCAAGCAAGGACAAGAGTACAACCATGATCTCCAACATTCCCATGTGCTCTGTTTGTACACTGCAACTTTGTCTCCTCTGCAAACGGTTCATTCCATATTTAAGAAAGATTTCAAATTCATTCCTTCATAGTACGTGAACCATATCAAGCAACAAATCAATTGTTGATGATCAAGCTTCTCCAACGGTCTCTATGATGATTTGGCACCTCTCAACGTCTCTCAACTCGTCTATATAAATGACTGAAGACTTGAAGTAAAACAGGACTTTACAATTTTTACAAGTGTCAATACTCTGCCAAAATCTAAACGCATCAAACACTTAAAACTTCTTAACAATCTTCTCATCTTAGAAATTCAAAGTTAGAATAAACTGTGTTGTATTTTGTGAGCACCTCTGATAGTATATCAAGTGTTCATCCCAAACAAATTATGTGTAATTTTATTTGTTAGAAGTCTCTTAGTTAGTGTTTGAGCATAAGAAGTCTCTTACTTTGTGTTTGAGCATAGGAAGTCTCTTGCTTTGTGCTTAAGCAATTTTTGTAATCATTGGATTATAGTGAAAAATCTCTTGTAAGTAACAAGGGGACTGGACTACTTTAGGAATGTGGAAGGAACCAGGATAATTGCTTGTGTCTTTCTCTTCTCTATCTCTTTAACCTTTTATCTGCTGCATTAGAATCTGAATTTACTTCAGACTCTAAAACTCTGCATCTGACTCTGAGCATTTGATCCAGACTCTGAACTCTATCAGAATCCGTATCTAGTTCTTAGTCAAGTTTTAAAAGAAGAAAAAGAAAACACAATTCAACCCTCCTTCTTGTGTTTTTCTCACATTCAGTTGGTATCAGAGCTCCACTTCTAATATTTCAACACTTAACAGTTAGTTAGTGAGATCTTGAGAAAAAAACATCTTGTCTACTAGTGGAGCTACTAGTCCTGATGGTAGAGCAAGTGATTCTAGAACTTCAATCTCTGGAAACAACAGAGTTGTATTATATGATTATGGTGCAGATGATAAATCTAGCTCTCATCATAATAAACCTCCTATATTCAATGGAGAAGCTGAGAAGTTTTCCTGGTGGAAAAGCAAGATGTACAGTCATATTATTGGTCTTGATGACACTCTATGGGATATCATTGAAGATGATATCCCATAATAAACCTCTTCTTCTACTCAAACAATTGTCCCCACCATTCAACCTCCACCCATCCTTACCTCAAACATTGGGTTGCAAGAGGTCTGCAAAATTATCTTTGACAGCTTGCAAGAGCTTCTGGACTCAAGACTTCAACCTATTCAACTTGTCAACTATGAGGATAAATCGAAGAATCTGAGAGAACTTGTGAACACAACTCAAGAACAAATGCAAGTTCTGTCAGTTTCTTCTCAACATAAAGCCTTTGACAGTTGGATCAAGAAAGTGATTACTAGTATGGAAACTATACAGCTCAGAAAGGATATTTCTAGATAGATTTCAAACTTTGCTCCTCCAGAAGAGGAAATTCCTGAAGTGCTAGAGGTTCTGAAGTCTGGACTCTCCACTTCCTGGATATCTAAGTTCTTTATCAAACCAGAGCAACTTGTGATCAAGAGAATAGATCTGGAAGAACCTGATATGATTCAGTTTGTGGACAAGGTTCAATCAGACTTATTAGAGCAGAAGATTAAACAAGAAGCTATGGAAGCAAAGTTGCTAGAATTAATGGAAGCTAAGAAGAGCTTGAATGCCAAACAAGAAGAAATGGCAAGGAAACAAGATGATATCCTGCTACAACAATCAGACATGGCACATAAGCAATCTGACATAGCCCAGAAGCAATCAGAAATGAATTCAGGAATTCAGGCTATACTTCAGATGCTGTAGAAAAATCAGCAACCCTGGGATTCTTTTTCTTTTTGCACATCTTCTGTTTTCATGGAATATTTTTTGCTTCTGAATATTTCTCTGTTTTTGAATATTTTTACTGAGTTATTTGCTTCTGATCATTTTATGCTTGCCTCTGATTATACTTAAAATGAATTTAATTAACTTGGATAGAACTTAGGGGGAGCTTACAAAACTCACCTTCTAGACTATCTGACTTAGGGGGAGCTTACAAACCTCAGATCCTATAGTCAACTTGTAAATTAGAGTAACAACAATTGTCTATTAATACAGTTGTTGGTCATTATAAAAAAGGGGGAGATTGTTGGAACAAGATAAGTTTTGACAATGCCTCTTAAGTTTTGATGATAACAATGTATTATAAGAACAATTGTATATGCTAATATTTGTTCAAGAGTGCAGGACCATAGATAAAAATTTACAAGGATTTAACCATACAAGGGTTCTGAAAGAACAAATGAAGAGCAAAAGGTTTGATTGAGAAGCTAAGCTTGAAGCCAGAATTTGAAGATGCTCCAGACTCTAAAGACTTAGACTCAGACTCTAAAGGCTTCAGACTCAGGAGTTGAAGACTCAAAATTGGAAGCATTTTGTAGTAGCTGAAGAACTTGATTATGAAGCATCTGGGACATCTGCAATGGTTGTTGAGAATGTCAGAAGGTCAATGGATGTCATTGTCAAGCAAGGACAAGAGTACAACCATGATCTCCAACATTCCTATGTGCTCTGTTCGTACACTCCAACTTTGACTCCTCTGCAAACGGTTCATTCCATATTCAGGAAAGATTTCAAATTCCTTCCTTCATAGTACGTGAACCATATCAAGCAATAAATCAACTACTGATGATCAAGCTTCTCCAGTGGACTCTATGATGATTTGGCACCTTTCAACGTCTCTCTACTCCTCTATATAAAGGACTAAACACTTCAAGTAAAACAGGACTCTACAAGGACTGAAAGCTTCATAAGCTGTGTTGTATTTTGTGAGCACCTCTAATAGTATATCAAGTGTTCATCCCAAACAAATTATGTTTAACTTTATTTGTTAGAAGTCTCTTACTTAGTGTTTGAGGATAAGAAGTCTCTTACTTTGTGTTTGAGCATAGAGAGTCTCTTGCTTTGTGCTTGAGCAATTTCTGTAATCGTTGGATTATAGTGAAAAATCTCTTGTAAGTAACAAGGGGACTGGACTACTTCTGGATTGTGGAAGGAAACAGGATAATTGCTTGTGTCTTTCTCTTTTGTATCTCTTTAACCTTTTATCCGCTGCATTAGAATCTGAACTTACTTCAGATTCTGAAACTCTGCCTCTGACTCTGAGCATTTGATCCAGACTCTGAACTCTATCAGAATCTGAATCTAGTTCTTAGTCAAGTTTTAAAATAAGAAAAAGAAAACACAATTCAACCCCCTTCTTGTGTTTTTCTCACCTTCAGGATGACCCTCATATTTGAGAAAATCCTGAGGGACCCAGAATCCACGTAGGTTTTGTCTTATTCTGTGAACTGCCATTTTCAAGGTTCTGAAATGTGCAACTCTTTTGTCTTCTTCTGTCTAAGTGCACAAACAATCAAAGGACCTTAAGAACAAAGAGAATTCAACGAATAATTCTACTTTCAGCAAAGGAAAATTCAAAGACCATTCAACGGAATTATCCATATCAGGCAAAGGACAACCGTTCTTGATTGAAGCTTATTAACGACTATATTTTCACTGGCGCTCTTATCCAACGTCTCTCAAATCCCTGCCTATAAAAGGAGTTGAAGATCATGAAGAAGATCAACAAGACTCAGCTATTTTACTGTGCCATTACTCTATCAAATCTAATAGCGCATAAACACTTAGGATTTTTGTATCAAAGTTTATATCTTAGAAATGTTGGAGTTGTAAGAGAGTTTGTTCATTTGTTCATATACCCTACCAATTGTTATATCAAGTGTAGAACAAATTAGAAGTCTCAGCTTATGAAGCTTCAGCGGATAAGTCTCTTGGTGAAACCTTAAGCAACTAGAAGTCTCTTAGGCGTGTCCTTAGAGCATTAGAAGTCTCTTGCTTGCATGCTTTAGCACTTGTAAGTCTCTTGGAGTTGTCCTTGAGCAAGGAAGTCTTTAGGAGAGTCCTAAAGCAAGAAGTCTTAAGCAGGTGTGCTTAAGCAAGGAAGTTTTTTAGAAGAGTCCTAGAGTAGGAAGTCTTGAGCAGGTGTGCTTGAGCATAGAGAAGTCTCTTGGAAGAGTTCTTGAGTAATTTGTAATCCTGTCTGATGATGGTGAAATCCCTTGGAAGTGCAAGGGGACTGGACTACTCCTGGGTTGTAGGAGGAACCAGTATAAAATTGCTTTGTGTCTGCTTTCTCTCTCTCTCTCTCTCTCTCTCTCTCTCTCTCTCTCTCTATATATATATATATATATATATATATATATATATATCTTTGTGTTTCTGTACTTTATCTGCTGCACTCAGACTCTATATTAGAATCTGTATACCTCAGATTCTGAACAGCTTTTAACACACAAAAAACGAAAACCAGAAAAAGCCAACACAATTCAACCCCCCTTCTTGTGTTTTTCTCACCTTCAGTACCGACAACCTCGACTTATTTTTCACGAGGAACATATTGTTAAGTGACTTTTTTATGGATATGTTGTACATTAACTAGCTTCTTTCCAAGGTCGTGTTGTATGGTTGTTGTTTTCTTACCAAGATCAATTTTTTTCACTTACTTTCTAGGGATGCAACCATTTACATTTTAAGATGATATGATTGATAACTCCACAATGATTATAGAATGGGGAATCTGTTCACATTCCAGATCAACGCTAAGAGTGTAGCCTTCTCTTTCCACCAAAATCTCATCAAAGATTCGTTTTCAGAGATTCATATCAACCAAAATTCTTGCATAATGACCAAAAACTCTAATTTGTGTTGTGGCATCCAGAGTGAGTGGGATTCCCACTGCACCTGCCATTTCAAAGAGAGTTTTGTCGCACAGTATTCCTGAAGCAATTCCATGAGTCTGATCTAAATGTACACGTTCGTTTGATAATTAGTATAATAATTAAAATCCTTCACCCATTGAGAGAGACGAAGCAAACCTGCTTAGACGTTAATAGTGCCTGATTTCCACATTGTACACATATCTTCATAGTTTGAAAATTGAAATTCAAAAAACCTATACCAAGTGAAATCATTCTCCATTCGCATGATGAGTTCCACATTATTGTTAGCTTCTGAGTCAGGTCCCTACGAATATAGGGTACGTCTTAAAGTGGAAGAAATAGTCACAATAAAAGAGGGGTGGGTTGATATGTGACCTTTTAAAATTTAGTGCTACAACGTACAAAACTTATATACTCAAGAAATTCTTGGTAGAGGTTAGAAAAATAAGATTAGAATGTCTTAAATATTAAACAATTGTTTTATCAAAGACCAGAATGTTATGGATAAAGTAAAGTTAAATAATTAAGTAGTTTTAATAAGGACCAGAATGTTCTGGAGAATGATTAAATTGTATGCAGAATGATTAAAACTATTAATTGAGCAATTATATTAAATTATAACTAGAATGTTTTGGAGAGATTATGATTGTGATAGTGTGTGAATAGTGTTTAAGGAAAATAAAAAAGAGTAAGGATAAGAAGATCACACAATATATTTATCCTAGTTCACCCAACACATGCTACATCCAGTCCCCACACATCGTGTGAGATTATCCACTATAGTATCAAGCTATCAAAAACTTTTGAATAGCACTATATGTTCTTGATCACACCAGATCAGTCTGTTACACTTTGTATTATCAACTCTAGTTAGCTTATACAATTCTTCGATTTTGCACAAGAAAGGTTGGAACATTTCTTTCCCAAACTATTGTAACGAATAGACTTAAGAACTAGATTACACTTTGTATGATGAGATGTTTTTGGATCAAAGATGTTTCTCAACTCATGTTTGAGATTTTAATAAACAAACTCAAAATATTATGATCCAATGATATAGTGAGAGAGTTGGAGTTTGTTGATTTTCGTGTTCAAAACTCTTGCCATAAATCTTCATAGTATTCCTCTATTTATAGGAGATGAGAAACTTGACGACCACTTCATAAAAATAGTTCTTAGGCACCTTTTTCTATGTGACATGTGCTTCCTTTGGTTGCTTGGAGAGAAATCATGATGTTTGTTCATCCAAAATGTTTTGTTTGTACCTCCAGACTTGAGAAGTAAATAACACGTTTTTGCATCCTGTCATGAGCTGTAGAATTGTTGTAGAAGCTTGTTGGCCATTTGATAAGATGTGTTGATGTCATCTTGATGTCATATGATGATGTCATATGCTTTTATCGCAAGGAACAACTTTGAGATCTTTCTTTGATGGATCTTTTCACTTTATTCCTTAAAGGACTAGACTCTTTTAAGGCCATTATGCTGAAATCTTTGTTCTTTTGCTGCCTTGGCCCATGTGCAATAATGCCTTGATTTTTCTTGATTTCTTGCCTTTTAATGCCTTTAAGGATCTTGATTTTTATGATCATTTATTCCTTCTTTTGGTGAGATAAAGAGAATAAAATTTATTCTTGATCTTGTTTATGGAGATCTTTGACATTGCTCAAAAGTCCATATCTGTCGTTTGATTTGTTTGTTGTTTTGATGAAGATGTTTTTGTTAGTTTTGCAAGGTCAGAACGTTCTCAAGAACATTATGTTGGAACAAAAATGGTTTGTATAATTCCTCTAAGATTTTAATGATAAACAAAGTATTGAAGAACAATTGGATATACTAATATTTGTTCAAGTGTGCAGGATCATATAATATTTCCAACAAAGTATTAAACATGTATTAAAGCATTAGAAACACAAGAGAAACTTAAAATACTATGGTAGAAGATCTGAAGAAAGGTCAACCAGAAGTTAATATCTTGGATCAGAAGAAATGGACACCTCTCATAAGTTGGAGATTAACCTCATCAGACTCTGTGAAGATCATTAGACTAAAAAGACCCCATCAGACTTGGAAACCCCCAGACTCAACAGATCCTGAGGGACCCAGACCTCCATCATCCTCTATAGTTGTCTCCATCAAAGGACCTGAGTACAGTTTTGTCTTCTTTTGACCACGTGTAGAAACAGACAAAGGACTTCAAGACCAAAGAGAATGAACAGATACTTCCAATTACAACAAAGACTTTCGAATGGCTATCCAATAGAATTATCTGAAGGTGAGAAAACACAAGAAGGGGAAGGGGGTTGAATTGTGTTGACTTTTTCTGGCTTCTTTTTCTGTGTGTTAGAAAGCTGATCAGAATCTGAGGTATACATATTATGATACAGAGTCTGAGTGCATCAGATTAAGTACAAAAATACAAAGATAAAGGCAGAGAGAAAGAGAAGGCAGAAACAAAGCAATTTTATACTGGTTCCTCCAGAACACAGAAGTAGTCTAGTCCCCTTGCATTTCTAAGGGATTTCACTATAATCACTCTGGATTACAAATTACTCAAGGACCCTTCCAAGAGACTTCCTTTATTCAAGCACACCTACTCAAGGCTTCCTTGCTCTAGGACACTACCTAAAGACTTCCTTTGCTATAAGACTCTTCCTAAAGACTTCCTTGCTCAACCACAACTGCTTAAGACTTCTCTGCTCAAGGAAAACTCCAAGAGACTTACAAATGATGAAGCACGCAGGCAAGAGACTTCCCTTGCTCAATCGCAATAGATTGAGACTTCTAAATGCTCAAGTTTTCACCAGGATACTTATACGTTCAAGTTTCACAAGCGAGAGACTTATAATTTGTTCTTACACTTGATATAACAATGGTAGTGTATAATGAACAAATGAACAAACTCTTTACATTTCTATGGTTTCTAAGATATAAACTTTGATACAAAAATCCTCAGTGTTTTACGCTATTAGATTTGACAGAGTAATGACACAATAAAATAACAGAGTCTTGTTAATCTTGTTCATGGTCTTCAGCTCCTTTTATAGGTAGGGATTTGAGAGACGTTGGAGAAGAGTGCTAGCGCAAATAGAGTCGTTATGAAGCTTCAATCAAAAACGTTGGCCCTTTGCCTGAAATAGATAATTTTGTTGCATAGTCTTTTGAATTTCCTTTGGTGAAAGAAGAATTATATGTTGCATTCTTTTTGTTCTCGAGGTCCTTTATTTTTTTTGTGCACGTAGACAGAAGAAGACAAAATAAATGTACTTATCAGATCCTTCATAAGGACAGTTCACAGAATAAGACAAAACCTTGGTGGATTCTGGGTCCCTCAGGATTTTCTCAAATCTGAGGGGTCATCCAAGTCTGTATTCTGCTTCTGAGTCTGATGACGTACACAGAGTCTGTTGAGGTAACTCTCCAGCTTTTGTGTGGTATCCTTCTTCTTAGGACGTTGAATTCTGGTTGACGTTTCTTCAGATCTTCTACCATAGTCTTCTAAGCTTCTCTTGGTCCTTCTGATGCTTTTCATACGTTCACCCTTTAATGATAGATTCTATCTTTGATTCTGCACACTTGAACATATGTTAGTATTCCAGTTGTTCTTCAATACTTTGTTATCATCAAAACCTTAAAGGAATTGTACAAAACCCTTCTTGTTCCAACAATCTCCCCCTTTTTAATGATGACAAACACACATATTTTGAACAATTGTTGTTAATCTAATTAACAGTTAGACTTTAGGTTCTAAGGTTTGCAAGCTCCCCCTGAGTCTGTGATAGTTCATTAAAGTGAGGTTTGCAAGCTTCCCCTAAGTCCTATCCCAGTTAATTACTCTTGAGTGCATCAAAACAAATAAACAATAATAGTATATTAGAACATCAACAAGATATCAGACATTTGGTCACACAGAGGTTTACAAGCTCTAATTAAGTCCAGTCTGATACCTTATCAGAGTCTGATAAGATTAACAATTAAGAACAATCAATTACATAAGAGTACCGTAGTATATTAGAGTTTTCTATGAATACTTTAGTCTTGTTCCCCTTTAACATTTATAGAAAATGTACAATGTTTCGCCCTTATTATTACTATATATCACTTTCCTCTTATCCTATATTTTCTCCCCTTTTGTCATCAGCAAAAAATACGGAAGAAGACTAGAATTAGAAGTAAATTTTATATATAATAGAATAGTTGACATAATACAGAGAAAACTGAAAGTTAATAAAGGGTTTTCTAAGGTTTCTTAAGGAGCATATCCATCACAATCTTCACATTTGAGTTCAACTCATCCTGAAGAGCCTGTTGATTCACCATATTCTTTTGTAAGTTTGCTAGAAGTTGCTTGAGATCTGATATGCTTTGAGCGAGACTTCTTAACTGTGCCATCTGATCTACATTTCTCTTTTATAACTCCAGAATTCCTTATGAGATAGATGGTTCATGAGATTCATTTTGATTGATAGTACTACTGTTAGATGGAATGGTTGGTTAGGTAAAGTTTGATCAAATTTTTTCCTAGAGTTAAGGGAGGTCAGAAGGGTTTTGAAAATGTGCGACACAAGGATGGTTGCAGAAACATATGTTTAATTGAAATCAAGGTCTAGCTTATGTGAGATGTGAGTGTTGGTATAGGGTTTTTGTACAATTTCTAGTTCAGGAAAAAGTGCAGCTTCTTTTGCATATTTAGAAATTGACGGATTGTTGGGTGGAGTTTGGATGATAATAGAGGTAGGTTTAGTTGCAGGCTTTCTTTTGGATCTTGGCTTTGATGGAGGTTTAGGTATTCCACTTTGAAAACTTGTCTTGAGAGCTTCAATTTTAGCTAACTTCATGCTTCTGTAATTGCTAATATTCTTGATCACAGCACTAGAAGCCTTAGCATGTTGCAGAAGTTGCGTAGATGGAAATTGAATGCCAATTGGAAGTTCAACATCAAAAGAGATGTTCGAAGTGGAAATGGGTGGAAGTGAAACATTTGGATTAAAAATAAGCGTTACATCTTCAATTGAAGATGAACTGTTTGAATCTGACTGTCTGCTGCTTAAATCTCATGAGGAGGATGATGGGGATGAGAGCATAGCACTGATATCAACGAATGTCTCCGAGTTACCCGAAGGACTTGCTGTTTCTGTTCTTCTAGAACTTGAAGACTCTGTTGCTTGTTCTGCCTAAGAAGATTCTGCATGTTTTAGACTTTCAATCACTAGCAGGGTTGCTTCTCTTAGAAGTACTTATTCAACTGCTTCATATTCTGCTGGATTTTCTTGATTTGCAGTAGCGTCATCTTCTCTTACAAGATCAGTTGCCTCTTATTCTGTTGCAGCCTGTTCTTCAGACTGAAGGTTCCTCTGTCGTATTCTAAGAGGCACTTCTTCTTCTTCTTCTTCTTCTTCTTCCTTCTCTTCTTCTTCTTCTTATCTTCTTCTCTTCTTCTTCTTCTTCTTAGTTTCTTCTCTCTTCTTCTTCCTCTTCTTCTTCTTTCTTCTTCTTCTCTTCTTCTTCTTCTTCTTCTTCTTCTTCTTCTTCTTCTTCTTCTTCTTCTTCTTCTTCTTCTGAGGCTTGAGTCTGCGCCTTTGTCTTCTTTCTTTTCTTGGAATGCTCTGATGTTGCAACTTCAGATGTGGCTTCTACCTTGGCTTTCTTACTCCTTTCTGGAGGTGAGTTGATATGATTAGAGTCCACGATTGCATCAATCTCTTCTTCCAGAGATGGTTTCCTTTTCGGTGGTAATCTGTCAGGTGATCTTCCGATAAATTCTCTAATCATTACAGTAGATGCACTTCTTGTCCTGGGTTCTCTGTAGTTGTCAGGCAAAAAGTCTGGGATTTGATCTCTTGTGATAGGGACTCCTCATCTCCATTCTCCTAGGATATATTCTTTGGTCACTTCTTCATTATCATGGTTGAGATGATTGGAAAACCTTCATTGATGAGAGGAATCGTTGTTCTGATACATAAGGTCTTATCCAATCTACAACATTGCTTCTAATTTTCATCTTCAGCAGAGTCTGAGCAGTAAATGATTATCCATACTTGATTCCAAAGTTTTCAATTGCTTCAACATTTTTTATCATTTGAATGATTTGGGTTTGATAAAAGATGTCTGACAGAAGTCTTCTATATGGAATCACAGTCTTCTGCTCTTTGAAACTTTTGCAAAGATGATTGAAGATGTACTTGGTCAGATTTATAGGCTCTCTGATCAAGATTAGAGTTGCCAGAAGTCTATCATCCCAACTGACTATTTTGCTATTCCTTTCTACTCTAGATAGAATGCATCCATAGATGAATCTGATAACAACCTTGGCATATTCATTCATGTACTTCCCATATCCATGTATGTTGGTCTTTCCTCTAATATCCTGTTCTGACTTGTAGAGAGTTTTCTTCATGACTTCTAAGTTGATTGTATCTTTGTTTATGTCTTTGCGAGACATTCTAGTTTCTACCACCTTGAGGAGTTTTGCAATTGTGCCCTTAGTTTTGACCAATTTTGGTAAACTCCTTCAATCCAAACTCTTTCCTTGTCTTCTTAGAATTTCTAGGATCCCTTGCTCTTTCTCTTCTGAGTTCCTCTTCTACGGCTTCTCTATCATAAACCACTGCCCTAACCCAAAAGTGTTTTACAAGTTCTGTGTAGGTTGGACCGTTTAGCATATCCGAATAGTAACTCCAATGATGGACAATCACCAAATCTAAGAGGTCAATTCTATTTGCCTTCAACCCATGAAGATCAAAGATATCTTCACCCAACATTGTTAAATCCTTTTTTGGAGTTCTTATCGTCTTTAACTTATTAAGGAACTTGATACCGGTCTCAACAACTTTGGAATTTTGAGATGATTGAGCAGCCATTGATGATTCTGAAGGATATTGAAATCTTTATGGTTCTCTATCGTCTTTCGGTTAGTATCTAACAATTAGGATCCACATCAGATAAAACTTCTCTTTTTAGTGTCCCGTAAGTGGGCCAGATGTTAGTTTTTAAACGAGAGGCCTTTCCACTTCTATGACATGTCAGAATTATTTTATCTGAGTCTCAAACCACCTAAGTCTTAATGTCTTCAGATAATAACCCTTCATCAGACTTGCTCCTTCAGAGCTTCTGACTTGGATAGCTTCTGACTTACATCAGACTTTGAGCTTCATCAGATCTTAGAGCTAATGGATATTGATAGGATTCTGTCACATCCTTGCATACTCTTGTACCTGCAAAGTGAATTTTAGCTAGCTTTGACATACCATGTCAAGCTTTTGTGTTAACAAGTGAGTTGTGCATTGATTCCTTAACCAGATTGATTTTGGAATTGTACACTATGTTTGCCAAATAACCCTATTTGAGTATTCTCAACTGAATACACTGACTGGATTGGCACAAATTTTACTTCAGATAGATTCTGCTAAGTTCAGATAAATCTAGTACAACTGAAATTATGAGTATAATAGTATCTATTTGCAGATATCAGTTATGACTGATTCACTTTCTTTCCTACTTGTTTATCCAGTCAGAGTTGATTCAAACAAGTATTAAAGATAATGTTCCTTTGGTCCAAGGAGATTTTCATTCAAGAAATCCTTTTCTGGTATATTCTTTGAAAAAAAAACATTTTCAGTGATGATGTACTTCTTCTGGTAGTTTGTTGACTAGATTAACTTGCTGAACTATATAGATTAGTTTATAGCATGTTACATTAAGCTTGATACCAGATTTTCCTTCATTACTTTTGATCAGGGTGCAACCTACTTTCTGTATAACCAGATTATTATAAAACAACATTTTACTTTTCCTTTGGACCTTATGAACATTGTGAACTTAATACAATTGATATCTAATCACATACTTATATCTTATTTCCTCATTATAATAACTGTCACACAACGAATTTGTGCTATGTATATTATGTTCAGATCTAACCTTTTTTTTATTCAACCAAAATGAAAAAGGAGAAGGAGAGAGAATTTACCAGTGATCATTCATATCAGGTTCTCTCAAGTATTCACAGTACTTTCCTTTTTCAGACTTTCGACTTGGAACACATGCATTCCTTCCATTGTATTGAGTGAGTAGCCATTGTTCAGGTTCTGAAGTAGATTCTGACGCCTTGCTGTGGACCTTTTCTGAGCTATAGATAATTTCACTTCTGGGTACCCATAGTTTTATGGGTTCTTTCTTGTTGTTCCTGGAAGTCTTTGAATTCTTCCAAGTCTTTGATCCTGAGCTTGAGTGTTGAGAGGTATTCAAGGCTTTAGATTTAAAAGTGTTTTGTCTTGAGTTGTTCTTGTCAGCTGGTCTTGAACTAGTTGGAGCTTGAAGCTTCTAAGTCTGTGGTTTTGATTCCATCAGAGTCTTTGATTTGTTAATCTCAGATTCTGACTTATTCATAATTTGTGACTCAGACTCTCTAGACTCTGAGTTGTTCGGACTTTGAGCTTCTATTCCTGCTTAAACAAAGTGCTTGTTGAATTCTTCTTTCGTGTACTCAGAGTTGGATGACTTCATTTCTTATGGAGTTTTCTTCTTCTTGCAAGGTGACTCTGAACAACCAATTCCTTCTCCATGATTCTTACTTACACCATAAATCATAGAGGCTAGTCTGCTTTTTCCAATGGAGCTAGCATGGAATTCTTGAAGAGCTTCTTCGTGCTTTGTCAAGGATCTTGTGACATTGTTTTCTGCATCTTTCTCCATGATTTTGATTTTATCTTCAGGATGATTGATATGGTTTCTCAGAGACAAGTTTTCTTCCATCACAAAATCATTCAGGCTTTGAAAAACTTTATTCCTAACTCGAAGTTGTTCATATTGTTTCTCCATAGCATCAACCTTCTCCAGTAACCTTAAGTGCTCTTCTGATTTGTTTAAGCATGAAATTCTGGCACATCAATGTCCTGATGTTGTACGTAATGTTCCAACACTGAGACACAGGTGAAATGTGGAGTACAATGTTTCGACGTTAAGTTAAACGTTTAAACGTAAAACAATAAAAGACATAAAAGTAAAACGGCATAAGGAAATTGTTAACCCAGTTCGGTGACAAACACACCTACTCTGGGGGCTACCAAGCCAGGAGGAAATCCACTAGTGTAGTACTAGTTTTAAGCCCTCAGCAAACTCCAAGTTTGCAACTTATCACCTAGACACTACCCGTGCTGATTTCAGCCTAGGAACTCCTAGACTTGAGATCCCATCTCACGTCCACTCAATCATACACCATGTGATTACACGTAAACAAACACAAGATGAAGACACCTTCAGACACAAACTAACACCGTACTTCAAAGCTTTGGTGTAGTATACACAATTACAACTCAATAAACACAGTCCTAAGCTTGCATCAAGATGACACAAGAAAGGCTCACAATTAACAGTGACTCAAAACCTAAAAATACTCTCTTACAAAATGACGGTTTCGATCCCATAATAGGTTTTGCGTCCTTCTATATATAGGCTGTAGAACACGGGCAGGTTCTTCACACTTGGGCTTCAGACTCAGGCATTCCAAAATTTGCTCAACCAAAAGAGAAACAAATCCAATGTTTCCTAAAATGTTAACACATCTTACGGGCAAAAGTCAACTCCAAAGCTTCCTAAAATGTTCCACATCTTTAGGAGATAATCATATCACTGAGCACGGGCACACAACTTGATTGATACGCCAGAGCGTGGATTTCTCAACACATTAAAACATAATACTAAATGCAAGAAATCATGGCACACAGAAGTCGTACGAACATGTTGGAAAATTTGGTTCCACATCTTGCTTGTAGATTTGGTTTAGTAAAAATGCAGCCAATAAACACATGACAAACAAATAGATATCCAACAATCTCCCCCTTTGGCAAATTTTGGCTAAAACAACAAGATATAATTTCAGATACACGAGAGAGATATAACACATGAAATTCTTCACTCATCATAAGTACACAACCATGAAGAACCATAATATCTCTTCACAGAAAAAAGCTGCTTCAGGAAATTTTCGCAATTAAACACAGCAACCAAAAGGCAACAGAGTCAAGCAGCAGCAGAACATAACATACATAATCCCAACAAGAGATACACTACATTACCACACACAAGGCAAGCAATCAGATGTTTCAACATGGTCCACCACATCTTTCAGGATTTCATAAAAGAAACAAACAAAACACTCCCCCTGAAACAAACAAAACACTCCCCCTGAAACACTACATGACAGTCAGCATATTGAACACCAACTCCCCATGTACCTATGCATGCAATCAACTTCTCAGACAAACATCATTTCACACTACTCCCCCTTTTTAGCCAAAAATTTTCAACAACAGAGTCTTCAAGCATGAAACAGAAAAAGAGAGAACAAGAGTAATAGAGGCACAATATAGTACAATGTTACAAACCAGAAGCACAAATGAAATCCAGGACATAGTCCACAAATAATAAAAAAAAAATTTAATAGTCATCAGACTGGCTGGCAGAAGATGCGTCTTCATCAGGATCAGCATCATCTTCATCACCCTCACTTCCTGCATGCTCACCCTCTGTTGGAACAAAATGTATGAACAACTCTCTTTTTTGGTTTTGATGATAACAAAGTGTTAAAAAGAAAATTGGATATGCTAATACTTGATTCTAGTGTGCAGAACCATATACTTAAAGATTGGTATCTAACAATGGTTATGAAAGAACAAGTTAAGAGCAAGAAGAAAAATAGAAAAGCTTGTGTTGCAAGGCTGAAGAAAATCAGCGTCTGAAGAAGAGCTTCTGAAGGCAGCGTTTGAAGGCAGCTCTGAAGACAGCGTTTGATGAACAGTGCGTCTGAAGGCCAGCTTCTGAAGACAACGTCTGATGAACAGTGCGTTTGAAGGCCAGCTTCTGAAGACAGCGTCTGATGAACAGTGCGTCTGAAGACCAGGTTCTGAAGAAGTGCTTCTGATGAACAGTGTCTGATGCCAGCTTCTGACGAACTGTTTCTGAAGAAAAGCTTCTGAAGTCTGAATGTAGCAGTCAACAATTGCAACTGTGAACAGTGAAGTACTGTACGGTCAGAACAGCTCTATGCAACAGTTGTCTCCTTGTACGAAACATTCTCCATGTTTTAAGGAAACAATTCAAATCTGCCATGCTCTGTTTTCTGTGTTGCACACACAATTTTAGAACAGAAGGAATTAAAGTTGGCTGAAGCTTCTAATTGCAACGGCTCTAATTGCTGACATGGCAACTTCTCAACAGCTCTTTATTCCTCTATAAAGAATTGAAGATTTGAAGAAGAAGGTTAAGGTTCAAGACTCTGTTACTCTATTTTTCTGGAAAACGTAGCTGCCAAATTAGAAAGAGTCTTAATCTGTGTGTATTTTGTGAACACCACTGATAATATATCAAGTGTTCAACTCAAACATATTCTTTGTAATTCTGTTTGATTAAAAGCCTCTTGATATTGGTATTGATGACTCCTTATGGGATATCATAGAAGATGGAATATCTATTCCAGTTGATGAAGAAGGAGTAGCTATTAATAGAAGAAGCCTCACTAATGCTGAAAGAAAGATCTACAGAAAGCATCACAATGTAAGAGGTATCATTGTGGATTCTCTACCTCACAGTGGGTATCAAAAGCTGAGTGATAAGTCAACAGCTAAAGCCATCTTCACCTCTCTCTGCTCTAACTCTGAAGGAAACAAGAAGGTTAGAGAAGCAAAAGCAAATATTCTGGTTCAACAATATGAGCTGTTCAGGATGAATGAGGATGAAAATATTGAGACTATGTTCTCAAGATTTCAGACTCTGGTTTCTGGACTTCAGATTCTGAAGAAAAGCTATACTACTGCTGATCATGTGAACAAGCTCCTCAGAAGTCTGCCATCTAAATGGAGACCTAAAGTGACTGCTATTGAGGAAGCTAAAGATCTAAATACTTTAAGTATTGAAGATCTTATAAGCTCTCTCAAAGTGCATGAACTGGGACTCAATAAAGATGAACCTGTTAGAAATTCTGAGTCTATAGCACTGAATCTAAAGGAAAATCATTAAAAGCTCTAAAAGCTATAGTATCTGATGAAGAATTTCCTGAGGGAAATTATGAAGAAGATTTAGAAGCTGAGGAGCTGGAAATGCTTTCTAAAAGAATTCAGTACTTGATGAAGAGACAAAAGAAATCTTCTAACAGGAGCAGCAACTTCAAAGGATCTGGTTCCAAGAAGGAAGAACAGAATAGTTGCTACAACTGCAAGAGAACTGGTCACTTTATAGTTGATTGTCCAGATTTTCAAAAGGACAAATCAAAGGAGAAATTCAGAAGGACCAACTCAAAGTCAGGCAACTTCAAAGACAGATTCAGGAAAAGTCTTATGGCTACCTGAGATGAGCTTGACAATGAATCTGAGTCTGAGAATGAAGATGAAGAAGAAGCAAATCTAGCTCTGATTGCTACAACATCTTCTGATGAAGAATCAGGTTCAGACTCTGAAGATGTGTTATATTCTGAACACACTCGTTCTGAACTTATTGATATGGTTAAGGATTTTATGAACACCCTCAGAAGCATGTTAAATCAATTTAAATCTTTGAAAAAGAAAAATAACTTGCTGGCTGATGAGAATCTTCAACTTCTGAATCATATCAATGAGATTGATGAAGAAGTTAAAGAACTCAGAAATGGTTAATAAGAAACCTGATAAAATTCCATGTGAACAAGAAATTGTATTTCAGGATTTTATCTTAACTGGAATCAACAGAAGTAAGATTGCTTCTATGATTTATAATATTAGCATAAACAGTGGAGAAGGTATTGGTTTCAAAAATGATCCATTTAATTTTTCAAAAGAAACAAACCTATCATCATGTTCTAGAGATATTATGAAAGGTACCAAGGTGTATTTTGTACCTGCATCTGAGAATTCTTAGAAACAGAATTTTCCAGAAACAGAGACTGCTGACTCTGAAGTTCTGAACTGCTCAGAGTCCAAAACTTCTGAACCTAAAGGATAGATGAAGGCAGAATCTAAAATTTTGCCAAAGTCTAAACCAAAAGGTTATAAGTCTAAGACTATGAGGAACACAGACTTTAAATCTGAAAAGGTTCAAAGTATGAAGAGTTCAGAACCTAAGACAAGCAAGTCTCAAACTCTGAAAAATTCAGACTCTAATTTTAAAAAGGCTGTGTTTATGAAACCTTCAAGGAATAATAAACCTGTTTATACAAAACATTTTAAATCTCAGAATGTCAGACAAAGGATACAAAAGAAAGCAAATCTGTCATCTGATTCTTATTGTATTAAGAAAGGTCAGAAAGGTTGTTTTGTGTCAGGAGCAGGCAAAACTGAAGTTCTTAACAAATCAGAACCTTCTACTTCTGAATCCAAGATTCTGAACAAATCAGAATCAAAGACTCTTAAGTCCAAAGTTCTGAAGAAAACAGAACCAAAGTCTTCAAAGGTTCAGACTCTAAAGAACCAAAGACCTTCAAGTCTAAGGTTATGAAGAAATCTGAGTCAAAACCATTGAAAGCTCCGGTTCTGAAGAACTCAGTGTCTGATACTAAGACTTATTCAAGATTAAAGGATTCACATCCAAGGTATCTGAACAAGTCTGAGTATTATAACTCCAGACACAAGGTGCAACAAAAGACTAAACCTTTCAGAACTAACCCAAGAGGACCCATATTGGTACCTAGGTCTGAGATTATTTCTGTTGCAGATATGATTAAGAACCAAACAAAAGGGGAAGTCATGGTTCCTGGGCAATGGCTGCTGGCATTACATGACAGAAGGAAAGTCTATGTTGCAAACCCTGACCATGAAAGAGGGAGGAACTGTGGAATCTGGAGGAAACCACAAAGACTAGATCATTGGTACTGAGCTATTGAGAGCTCTGCAGAATCTAACACTTCTCCTGAAGCCAATCAAGAGCATTGTTGGAACAAAAATGGGTGTTCAACAACAAACTGAATGAACAAGGAGAGGTAGATCAGAAGCTCAACAGAGGTATGTTTTGTTCTCTATTATACTTAACAGTTTCTACACCAATGTGAAAGACAATCAGTTTCTTAAAAACAGCATAATCATCTTTGTGATATTATTGCTGCAATCTGTTTGTCTAAAAATTCAATTCTATATTCAAGAGCCAAGCATATTGTTTTTAAACATCATTCTATTAGAGATTATGTTCAAAAGATAGATTTAATTTTATTAAAGAATCTGAACATAGATTTTATCTCTGGAAAAATTTCTTGACTCTGAATAGAAACTAAGAACCTGAAGTTCATCAAAGGCTAAGACTTAACAGACACTCACTTTGAGAGTCTGAAGATAGTTCAGCTTCTGCAAACATCAGAGTCTGAGTTTCAGAATCTGAATTTTTGTGACTTCTGATAAAACTCATTATAAGTGGACACTTTACACGTGGCCTACTAATGAGAGTGAATCTGAACAGTTTTCCAACACTTGGTCAGAATCTGATAAGTTATAACTGCTGGGCTGTGATGAATTAAGCCTTGAAAGCAGTACTTTGCACCCTCCTAAAGTAATCAATGTGCAATGTGTTTTAATGTTTTTATGTTTCTGAAAAGTTTTAATCAAACACACTCAAAACACAGTTTTCAGTTTTCATCTTATGTGTTCAGTTTTTCAGACCCAGTTTAAAAACTCTTAAACAATTCTGTCTGAAACAGTTCTGCAGTATTGAACAAAATGTTCTGAACAATTGGTTCTGTAACAGTTCAATGGTACTGAACAAATGCTCTGAACATTTTTATCTCACATTTTAACTCTCTTAAATTCTTGAATTTTCTTTTTGTTGAAAGAAACAAGTATTTCAGGCTCTGAGCTCAGAATATAAGTTAATTTCTGATAATTATTAACTTATGAGAACAGCTTTTAATCTCTTAGCCTCTGAATTAAATTCTGTGAGATAAACTGAATTTTCAATTCTGTGAATTAAACTAAATTTAAATAACTTGGATAAAACTCAAGGGGAGCTTACAAACCTCACCTTGTGAATTATCAGACTTAGGGGGAGCTTACAAACCTCAAACCCTGAAGTCAGTTTGTTATTTAAATTTTGAATGTATTTACACTTTGATTTTTCATCTGTTTGATTTAAATGGAATTTAATTAACCTGGATAAGACTCAGGGGGAGCTTACAAACCACACCTTGTGGATTATCAGACTCAGGGGGAGCTTACAAACCTCAGACCCTGAAGTCAACTTGTTAATTAAATTAACAACAATTTTCTATTAATGCTTATGTTTGTCATCATCAAAAAGGGGGAGATTGTTGGAACAAAATGTATGAACAACTCTCTTTTGGGTTTTGATTATAACAAAGTGTTAAAATGAAAGTTGGATATGCTAATACTTGATTCTAGTGTGTAGAACCATATACTTAAAGATTGGTATCTAACAATGGTTATGAAAGAACAAGTGAAGAGCAACAAGAAAAATATAGAAGCTTGTGTTGAAAGGCTAAAGAAAATCAGCGTCTGAAGAAGAGCTTCTGAAGGCAGCGTCTGAAGGCAGCTTCTGAAGACAACATCTGATGAACAGTGAGTCTGAAGGCCAGCTTCTGAAGACAGCGTCTGATGAATAGTGCGTCTGAAGGCCAGCTTCTGAAGACAGCGTCAAATGAACAGTGCCTCTGAAGACCAGGTTCTGAAGAAGTGCTTCTGATGAACAATGTCTGATGCCAGCTTCTGAAGAACTGTTTCTGAAGAGAAGCTTCTGAAGTCTGAACGTAGCAGTCAACAATTGCAACTGTGAACAATGAAGTACTGTACGGTCAGAACAACTCTATGCAACAGTTGTCTCCTTGTACGAAACATTCTCCATGTTTTAAGGAAACAATTCAAATCTGTCATGCTCTGTTTTCTGTGTTGCGCACACAATTTCAGAACAGAAGGAATTAAAGTTGCCTGAAGCTTCTAATTGCAACAGCTCTAATTGCTGACATGGCAACTTCTCAACAGCTCTTTATTCCTCTATAAAGGATTGAAGATTTAAAGAAGAAGGTTAAGGTTCAAGACTTTGTTACTCTGTTTTTCTGGAAAACGTAACTGCCAAATTAGAAAGAGTTTTAATCTGTGTTGTATTTTGTGAACACCACTGATAGTATATCAAGTGTTCAACTCAAACATATTCTTTATAATTCTGTTTGATTAAAAGCCTCTTGCATACGTGCTTGAGCAACTAGAAGTCTCATACTTTGTGTTTGAGCAAGGAAGTCTTAGACTGTGTGTCTGAGCAAGGAAGTCTCTTACTTTGTGTTTGAGCAAGGAAGTCTCTTACTTTGTGTTAGAGCATAGGAAGTCTCTTACTTTGTGTTTGAGCAAAGAAGTCTCTTACTTTGTGTTAGAGCATAGGAAGTCTCTTGCTTTGTGCTTGAGCAATTGTAATCTTTGTGATTATAGTGGAAAATCTCTTGTTAGTAACAAGGGGACTAGACTACTTCCGGGTTGTGGAAGGAACCTGGATAAACTGCTTGTCTCTCTCTCTCTCTCTCTCTCATTTACTCTTTATCCGCGGCTAAACAACTCTGAAATAGTTTCAGAATCTGATCAACATCTGATTCTGAACTAAACATAGTTTTTGAGAAAGAAAAGAAAAAGCCAACACAATTCAACCCCCCATCTTCTTGTGTTTTTCTCACCTTCACCCTCAACAACCACTTGTTCAGTTTCTAAAGCTTGAATCATCATTTCAAACTTAGCTTTCCTTTCATCCAGCATTTGACAGGTCTCTTTTAAGGCAGCCACGATTTCCTGTCTAGACATAACACCTCCAGAAGGAGCAGCTCCAGATGTTCCAACAATGTCTGGAACATGATGCTTACCAAACAATTTGTAGTGAAGAGTGAGAGGAGCTTCCCTCTTCTAAGGAATATCAGTTGCATTTGTAATACCTGGATGTTGTTCCAAAATAATACCACACAACAGAGAGGGAAATGCTATAGGGAGTTTGACGGCCAAGGTTTTGGCATGTCTGACAGTTTGATCAAATATATAGGCATTATAGTCCATTTTGACCTTAGCACCAACTGCAAAAATAAATTTACCCAAACCTGTAGATACATCTGAGGAATGAGTGGTAGGGACCCAGTTGGCAGCTCCAATCCTGTTGAGGATGGCATACTTCACAGACAGCTTTCTGGAAGAAATCTTACCTCTTTTTGGCCACACTTTGACCTGATTGGCAGTGATTTCTTTTGAGACTTGATTGTCAGTCACCTCCAACTGAGAAACATTATCTTCATCAATGCCCAGAAATCTGTTGTGATGGAGGGAGAGAACTTGACACATTCTCCTCGAACATAAACCTTCTGAAAATCTTTGCTCAGAGGATTGTCACAGTTTTCAGGGATGTTCACCAAGAATTCTTTCACCAATTGTTCATAACAGTCACCCAGCTTGGAGACTGTTTTCAATAGACCCGCTTCCTTAATCAGATTCATCACCTCCTCACACTGCAAGGCTTCTTTCCCCAATTCTCTTTCCAAAGCAAGCCTTCTTTGGAGCACATACTTCCACCTGGTCACGTTCTCAACATCATGAAAGGAAATGTTGTCAATGGGTGCTTCAGAGACATTCTGAGGGATCTTCTTCCCAGCAATTCTCTTCTTGGCAGAGGGAATGTTGTCTTGAACATCTTGTTCGACATCATCCTCAGAGTCACTAGGGGGCACTTCCTTCCTTTTTAAGGCCTTCTTCTTGGGATAGGGGCCACCACCTTGCATCATCCTTTAGATGGTCCGACGTCAACACTTTTCTTAGCGACATGAGTAGGCCTGCTGGCAGCAGCAACAGCCTTTCCTTTCCTATTCTTCAGCCTCTTGGCAACACTTTGGGCAAGTCTTTTTCCAATGGGTTCATCATCAGAATCCAGATCATCTACATTGACAGCAATTGTAGATTGATCCTTTACCACATCAGCACTTGCTTCTTGAACTTCTTGGTCAGGCAGGTGTTCAGAGTCTTCACCATCTTTATCTTTCTCACTACTCACAGACTTGTCCTTTGACACATCATCCTGGGAATTCTTATCAGGCACCTTCTCTTGAGAACTGTCAGAAGATGTCACAGGAACAGACTCACTGGCAGACTTTCCAGGAGACTTTTCTTGACTGGCTTCAATAGGGTCATCAGGTTGGGACATGGATGTTTCAACATCCGGCACAACATCGGGCTCAGGAAGGGTTTCCATAGGCGAACCCACATTAGATACATCATCAGACTTGGATGGGGTAGACACAGTTGCATCATCATTAGCCATTTCAACACCAACAACAGTTTCACTAGGTTGGCCTAAAGTGTTTTCAATGTTAGGGTTAGCGGCTACAAGACCCACAACATTTGGGCCAACATAATCTTTGGCAGATGTAGTGACAACAGGTTTGACATTAGGGATATTGATAGGATCAAGGTATAAACTGGTCATAGAATGGGGTTTCTTGACAGTTACAGCGACTTCTACATTTTTATCACTAGAAGGCACTTGAACCGACACGGGAGGAGTGGAAGATTCACTTACATTAGATGTGTTGCCTTTTGTGGCCGTGGATGATCTGGCCCTTCTCTTTCTTGGAATGCAACCTGTAACAACCTTGACTGGGACAACATCGATGATGACAGCGGATGGACCTTCGTTTGTGTGAGAACGCGTTATTATGGTCGTTGCAGAGGTTGGAGCAGTTTGATCTTGGGTGTTTTTGATAGGCGTTGGGTTGGATGTGTTAGACTTCTTGGCACTTTGATCATGGACGAACTTCATCTTGATGTTGGTTGTGAAGTGGAGAAATGAGAGAACAGAGTATAGAGGTCGAGGGCTGAACGGTTTCTGAGAGAGAGGAGAGAGAAAAGACGAATGCGTGTGAGGAGAAGTTTATGGCAAGTAGTTGGGAGGTTTTGGGAAGTTTGTAATGATTTCCCTAAATCAGCGTGTACCACTAAATGGAAGGAAGAGAACGTGCCCGTTGCACGCTCAAAAAATGTTAATTGCTATAACTCCTCAACCAGACAAATGCCCAGTTTTCCCCTCAAATTTTCAAATTGCTTGGCATCTAAGGCTTTTGTAAATATATCAGCTAGCTGTTCTTCTGTGGCAACATGTTCAAGCTGCACAACATTCTCCTCTACAAGATCCCTGATAAAATGATGACGTATATCAATATGCTTAGTCCTGCTATGTTGTGTGGGATTTTTTGAAATATTGATAGCACTCAGGTTGTCACAGTACAATGTTAGAACATTTTGTTCAACATTATATTCCTTCAGCATTTGCTTCATCCACACCAATTGGGAACAACTGCTACCAGCTGCTATATACTCAGCTTCAACCGTAGATAAGGACACACAATTCTGCTTCTTGCTGAACCATGAAATCAGATTATTTCCCAGAAAGAACCATCCTCTAGATGTGCTTTTTCTATCATCTGCACTACCTGCCCATTCAGCATCACAATAGCCAACTAACATAGAACTTTCACTATAAGAATACATAATTCCATAGTCACTGGTACTATTGATATACTTCAAAATTCTCTTCACTTGAGTCAAATGACTTATTTTTTGCTCAGCATGGTATCTAGCACAGACTCCAACATCAAAGGTTATGTCTGGTCTGCTTGCAGTGAGATACAACAGACTTCCAATCATGCTCCTATACATGCTTTGATCAACAGCAACACCTTGTTCATCTTTGGTCAACTTCAAGTAAGTGGCTGCGGGTGTTCTCTGATGGCTTGCATTCTCCATCCCAAACTTCTTGACTATGTTCTTAGCATATTTACTTTGGGAGATGAATATTGTGTCTTCCATCTGCTTGACTTGAAGTCCCAGAAAATAGGTCAATTCACCCACAAGACTCATCTCAAACTCAGACTGCATCTGCTAAACAAAATGTTGAACCATCTGGTTCGACATTCCACCAAAGACAATGTCATCAACATATATTTGTGCTATCATTAGTCTTCTATTTTCTTCTTTTACAAACAGTGTCTTATCAGATCCTCCTTTTCTGTAACCTTGAGTAAGCAGAAACTGTGTGAGTCTCTCATACCATGCTCTAGGTGCCTGTTTTAACCCATATAGAGCTTTCTTTAACTTGTAAACATGGTTAGGAAAATTAGGATCTACAAATCCCTTTGGTTGTTCAACATAAACCTCCTCCTGTAAGTACCCATTTAGGAAGGCACTCTTCACATCCATCTGGAACAGTTTTAATTTAAGGATACATGCCACTGAAGGAAAATCAACATAGATAAGGCAGCGGAATTTTAAAATTTTTGATTTTCTTTCCTTGGATCATTACGAATATGACATAAATCAGTGATGGAATTGTTACCTCTTGTAGTGTAGAAACGATTTCTTCGATCACAACTAAGCAAGTAAGCAAAGCCTCTACTCGTCCACACGAACGATTTCCTCTGGTTCCTGGTGCCAGCCAAGCGATCAGAGGTTAGAGAGAAAACAAGATTTGCGGTTTTGCTTTAGGCTTTCACGAAAATTAGCACTCCTGATTTCAGCACTAGAGTTCTATTTATAGAGCTCCTTGTGCTATGAAATCAGCAATCATAACGGGCTTCCGTAAGCCCATTAATCCATCAGCTTTCGCTAACTAATTAGCGTCAATTGCTAAACGCACCCCATCCTATATTTCTTCTTTTGACCGTTCTATTATGTGTGACCCTATAGGTTCTTGTAACGTTGGCAACACATCACTGCTACCCAAGTGACAAGAATGTCAAGTGATCTAACGAAACCTTTTCGATGATAATTTATATGTGTATGATTACTCCTTTGTCCTAATATCTTTATTGAACACAAGGCATAGATTGTGTCACCCTTGTTTAGCTCAATATTTATATTTCTTGATCCCGAAGTATACTGAATAACGAATAAGTCCAATATCTCATATCGACTTAATTCGGCATGACCATGCATTTTTCTAGTCATATTTCATCAAGAGGCCTAAAGATATATCTCCTGTTATGAAGGAGGGACAAATCCCATCTAGGACACTCATGTCCCTCAGCATGATTCGTCGAGTGCCCATTAACCAACATTACAGTTATCTTGTTACAGATAACGTTTGAATGGCAATAAAACACTTGAGTCCACATCGAGGGATCACAGTGGTTTCAGGTCTAAGAGTGA
The DNA here is from genome assembly GCA_018208015.1 of Medicago ruthenica. Taxonomy (NCBI): domain Eukaryota; kingdom Viridiplantae; phylum Streptophyta; class Magnoliopsida; order Fabales; family Fabaceae; genus Medicago; species Medicago ruthenica. The sequence goes on from CM031371.1 coordinate 74,444,376, forward strand.
TATACACTATTATCATTATGATAATAACTTATGACGATTTCATAACATACTATGTAGTATTCTCACGATGGGTCAATCCAGTATAAATATTACTCCTAATACTCATACCTATGTATAGATTTAATATCTCATATTCATGACCCATGAGATATGGTCATCAGTCTACATGCATAATAGTCTCTATGCTTTATTACTATCCCAATTCATATTAAAGCTTGACTACAGATACTTTTAAGAATATTGTTCTTTCTGTTGATGTAATCTCATGATTAAGTCACACTTAATATTCCATCACATGAACCAACTATTCTAGGGACTTTATTAATCTTATATCAAGTGTAATAAAGAATGCCATATTTTATTTAATAATAAAAGTCATGATACATATGAAAAGTTTAACATAAACTATTGGCCTCTAGGGCTTACACCAGCAATCTCCCACTAGCACTAGAGCCAATCAGGCATAGACCTAATACCCAAAGATCTAGTATGACCATCATGCTTCTGCTGAGTCAGAGCTTTAGTCAGTGGATCAGCAGCATTGTCTGATGTTGGTACTTTGCATATTTTGACATCCCCTCTATCGATGATTTCTCGAATGAGATGATAGCGCCTAAGTATATGTTTGGATCTTTGGTGAGATCTAGGTTCTTTAGCTTGTGCGATTGCTCGATTGTTATCACATAGTAATTCAATGGGATCCACAATGCTCGGAACTATACCAAGATCAGAGATGAATTTCTTGATCCAAACAACCTCTTTTGCGGCATTAGATGCAGCAATATACTCGGCCTCGGTTGTAGAATCAGCGACGGTTTCCTGCTTTGAACTTTTCCAGCTCACATCACCGCCATTTAAGCAAAACACGTATCCAGATTGCGATTTGAAATCATCATGATCTGTCTGAAAACTAGCATCTGTGTAACCAATTACAGAGAGCTCTTCTTGACCTCCATAGATCAAGAAAGTATCCTTAGTTCTTCTCAAGTACTTAAGGATGTTCTTGACAGCAACCCAATGACGGTTGCCTGAATTAGACCGGTACCTGCTCGTAGCACTTAAAGCATACGAGACATCTGGTCGAGTACATAACATAGCATACATGATAGATCCAATTGCTGATGCATATGGAACATAGATCATTCGATCACTTTCTTTATCAGTTGAAGGGGATTGTGCCTTTGACAAACTTATACCTGATGACATAGGTATGAGTCCTTTCTTGGACTCATACATATTGAGACATCTCAAGACTTTGTCTATGTATGTACCCTGACTTAAGCCAAGCAATCTTTGTGATCTATCTCTATAGATCCTGATTCCTAATATGTAGGAGGCTTCACCTAAGTCTTTCATAGAAAAGCATTTCCCTAACCAAGATTTAATTTCTTGTAGTGTAGGGCTGTCATTTCCTATAAGCAATATGTCATCCACATATAATACCAGTAATGAGACTATGCTCCCACTAACCTTCTTGTAAACACAAGGTTCGTCTTCATTTTTAATGAATCCATACTGTTGTACAGTTTCATCGAAACGAAGATTCCAACTTCTGGAAGCTTGTTTCAATCCATAGATTGATCACTGTAATTTGCATACCTTTTGGATGTTATTAGGAATGCCAAATCCTTCAGCTTGTGTCATGTACACATCCTCAAGGAGATTTCCATTAAGGAAAGCAGTCTTGACATCCATCTGCCAGATTTCATAATCATGGTATGCAGCGATAGCAAGTAAGATCTAAATGGATTTAGTCATTGCGGCTGGTGAAAAGGTTTCATCATAGTCTACACCATGAATTTGTTTGAAGCCTTTAGCAACCAACCGCGCTTTGTAGGTGTTTACCTTTCCGTCCATGTCAGTTTTCTTTTTGAAAACCCACTTGCATCCTATAGGAGTAATTCCTTTAGGTGCTTCAACCAAGTTCCAAACTTGATTTGTGTGCAAGGAATCCATTTCAGATTTCATGGCTTCAAGCCACTTCTCAGATTCAGGACCAGTAACGGCCTCTTGATAAGTGATAGGCTCATCTTGATCCATGAGCAATATGTCACATTCTTCTGATATGAGATACCCATATCTTTCAGGTTCTTGACGTATCCTATTTGACCTATGTGGTTCTTGTGTCATTGGAGTAGGATTTTCTGTCACAACAGTTTGTGTATCCTGCTCTTGTTCCTCCATTGGCGTACTACTACTTTGTGGGTCTTGAACTTCTTCAAGATCTACCTTTTTCCCACTAATTTCTTTGGAAACAAATTACTTTTCAAGGAATAATCCATTTCTAGCGACAAACACTTTTCTCTCAGATGGTTTGTAAAAGTAGTATCCTTTAGTTTCTTTAGGATATCCCACAAAGAAACATTTGTCAGATCTTTGTTCAAGTTTAGTAGACATTAGTCATTTCACATAAACTTCACAACCCCAAATCTTTAAATGTTTCACATTGGGTTTTTCGACCACTCCATATCTCATATGGTGTCTTTTCTATCGCTTTGGATGGAACTTGGTTAAGTGTATAAGCTGCAGTTAATAAGGCGTGTCCCCAAAAGGAGTTTGGAATATCAGCATGACTCATCATAGATCGGACCATGTCTAACAAGGTTCGATTTCTCCTTTCGGAAACACCATTCCATTGTGGTGTTTCAGGAGGTGTGAGTTGGGATTAGATCCTACACTCTTTTAGATGATCGTCAAACTCTTGGCTCAAATATTCGCCACCTCAATCAGATCGAAGCATTTTGATTTTCTTGCCAAGTTGGTTTTCTACTTCATTTTGAAATTCCTTGAAGAAAGTAAATGATTCAGATTTATGTTTCATTAGATACACATATCTGAATCTACTAAAGTCATCAGTGAATGTAATGAAGTAACAAAAACCTCCTCTAGCAGGTGTGTTTAGTGGTCCACACACATCAGTATGTATGAGTCCCAAAAGATCACTAGACCTTTCACCTGTTCTGGTGAATGGGGTCTTTGTCATCTTTCCCAATAAACAAGATTGACATGTCTCATATGATTCTAAATCAAAAGAGTCCAAAATTCCATCTTTATGGAGTTTGGAAATGCGATTTTCGTTTATATGGCCTAAACGACAATACCAAAGATAAGTTGGATTTAACTCATTAGGTTTCATCCTTTTCGTATTTATGTTATAGATTGGCATATCGAGATCAAGAATATAAAGTCCATTACTGATAATGGCAATAGCATAGTGAATGTTATCCAAATAAATATAGCAACATTTGTCTTTTATTGGAAACGAAAAACCAGACTTGTCCAAACAAGAAACGAAAATAATATTCCTGCTAATTGCAGGTACAAAATAACAGTTCTCTAACTGTATTAAAAGACCACTAGGTAAAGTCAATTCATAAGTTCCAACAGCTAAAGCAGCAACCTTTGCGCCATTGCCAACTCGTAGATCAACCTCCCCTTTTGCCAATGCTCTACTCGTTCTCAGTCCCTGCACATCAGTACAAATATTAGAACCACATCCAGTATCTAATACCCATGATGTAGAAGTAGACATATTAATTTCTATAACAAAAATACCTGAAGAAGTGGAAGCAACTGTTCCATTCCTTTTGTCTTCCACATATTTTGGGCAGTTGCGCTTCCAGTGCCCGGTCTTACCGCAGTAGAAGCACTTGCCCTCCTTAGCCACACCTCCAGTAGGCTTCAAAGCTTTGGTTGATGGCTTAGCAACTGCTTTGCCTTTGCCATTTCCCTTAAACTTTTTAGGCTTCTTGTTATGCTTTTTGACCTTTCCATTGTTAACCATCAAGATGGTCTTTCCCTTTCCCTTCATGTTCTTTCAGCAGTTCTTAACATTGCTGCAAGCTGTGGAAGAGTTTTGTCCATGTCATTCATGAGCAAATTCATGACAAAATGGCTAAAGCTTTATGGCAACGATTACAAGATAAGATCAATAGCAAGTTCCTACTCAAGGGGTAAACGCAATCGTGCGAGGTTCTCAACGTACCCAATCATCTTGAGTACATGAGGTCCTACAGGACTTCCTTCTGACAGCTTAGTTCCAAAAAGGGCCTTGGAGACATCATACCTTTCATGCCTAGCCTGCTCTTCATAAAGAGTCTTAAGGTGTTCGATCATATCGTACGCAACCAAGTTCTCGTGTTGCTTCTGAAGCTCAGAGGTCATGGTTGCAAGCATGATGCAAGCGACTTCCACGGCATCATTGACATGCTTACTATAAGCATCTCTCTCAGCCCTAGGAGCATTTGCAGCTGGTGCCTCTTCAGGAATAGGTTCATCAAGCACATACATCTTTTTCTCATGTGTGAGGACAATCCTCAAGTTACGGTGCTAGTCTAAAAATTTGTTTCATTCAGCTTATCCTTATCAAGGATTGATCGCAAAATGTTGTTTGAAGTGTTAGTTGCCATCTACAATTTAAAATATACAAAATAAGTATCATGAAAATAACATATTTAATTTGGCCTTTAATTAAATACGCTCCCACTATTTTATTCAAATCAAATGACCTTCAAACATTTAATTCGGAAAATCCCGTTGGAAGATTTTCTAGCGGGTTGAAATCCTTATTTCACCTTGTTTTGAGTCAGCTAGGGCTGATCCCCCAAAACTCAGCTATTTTAGGTAGGAACATTTCCAATTGTATCTCATACAACTTTCAAATCAATTGGGCGAGTAACTCTTACTCTATTCTATCATATAGATATTTCCCAATTCTTGCTTCTAAATTTATTCTAATCATATTAAAATTAATTTAGTTAAGTTAAACCCAATAGAATAACAATCGGTTAAATGATATTACCGCACCGCGACTTACAAACATAGAACATGTGCTTTGCTAAGGCAAACCCACACATTCAATATTAGTCTTGAAGGGTGTTATTCTTTTGGAAAGCATTAAACTTAATATATTACTTTGAAGGATTTTATTTAGTTTGATCTCACCTCACCACGGCTTATATCTCATATATATTCGCACTCCAATCATTCAAGCATGCATAACAATTATACAAAATAAAGGTGACATGATTATGGCTTCCTAACGCTATGATTCTCTCAAGCCAATGAGAGAATCTAAACTAATCCTAGAAACGACCTTGCTTCTCCAAGCTAGACTTCCAGGGCTAATCCAACATCAGTAGTCCTATTACCTCCTTGTATTCTAATTACATTACATATAAAGAAACTCGTTTTACATACGAGTGATTGGATGAGAAGAGAATGTACATATAGAATTCAAGAGAGAGGCACGACACGCAGGCCGTATTTCAAAAATCCAAAATAAAAGAAATAATGAGACTAAGGCCATAATCATTCACACAACAACAATAAAACACCTTTTATTATTATTAACACCTCATAATTAAATAAATTAAATTAAAATTCGGCGATTGATCACACTACGCAGATTAGTCGGGGGTTCCGCTGCCCGGTCAGTGGACGGGGGTTCCGCTGCCCGGTTAGCTAATTCAGTATGAACGATTCACTTTGAATTAACGTCGTGTTTCGTATCAACATTTGACACGTTTCATCACTTGCGGCGTAACCCTAATTACTTGACCGTAACCCTAATTACTTGCGGCGTTTTACGTTTCAACATTTGACCGTAACCCTAATCATGACGACACAACACTTGCGGCGTTATGAATCCTGTTGTAACAATATGACCACACTAATCAAAGTACTCTGATTGTTTATTCAGTATGAAGATCGAATTTCTAATGCTTCACCTGTATCAGTTCCGAAGCTTCAGTTTACAATCATTCAATATGAACAATTATCATCTGACTTAATTAGTGATCGATCAAGAAAAGTATATCATATATACCTTTGTTACACAGAATTTTATCAATCATATTTCTGTCGATATGGATAATTGATATATGTTGGAACAAAATGTATGAACAACTCTCTTTTGGGTTTTGATGATAACAAGGTGTTAAAAAGAAATTTGGAATTGCTAATGCTTGATTCTAAATGTGCAGAACCATGTACTTAAAGTTTGGTATCTAACATTGGTTATGAAAGAACAAGTTAAGAGCAAGAAGGAAAGCATAGAAGCTAGTGTTGCAGAGCTGAAGAAAATCAGCATCTAAAGAAGAGCTTCTGAAGACAGCGTCTAAAGACCAGCTTCTGAAGGGTGTGTCTGATGAACAGTGCGTCTGAAGGGTGCGTCCGATGAACAGTGCGTCTGATGGGTACGCCTGAAGGGTGTGTCTGATGAACAGTGCGTCTGAAGTCTGCTTCTGAAGAAGTGCTTCTGATGAACAGTGTCTGATGCCAGCTTCTGAAGAACTGTTTCTGAAGAGAAGCTTCTGAAGTCTGAAATGTAGCAGTCAACAATTGCAACTGTTATCAGTGAAGTACTCTGCTGTCAGAACAGCTCTATTCAACAGTTGTCTCCTTGGCCAAAACATTCTCCATGTTTTAAGGAAACAATTCAAATCTGCCATGCTCTGTTTTCTGTGCGCATACCAGAACAGAATGAATGTTGGCTGAAGCTTTATTTACAATGGCTCTTTTGATGACATGGCTCTTCTCAACAGCTCTTTAATTCTCTATAAATGATTGAAGATTTGAAGAAGAAGACTAAGGACTCTGTACAGAAATATAAGATTGAAAAACCAGAAACTGCTATACTCTGCTTTTCATCTAACAGTCATCAAATAACTTAGTTATTCTTACAAACCTTTTTATCTTAGAATTCCTTAAGTGTAGAGTCTTAACCTGTGTTGTATTTTGTGAACACCACTGATAGTATATCAAGTGTTCAACTCAAACTGTTTTCTGTTGTAAATCTGTTTGAACCAAACTCTCTAGCCTGCGTGCTTGAGCAACCAGAAGTCTCATAACTTTGTGTATTGAGCATAGAAAGTCTTAGACTGTGTGTCTAAGAAGGGAAGTCTCTTACTAAGTGTTTGAGCAACTAGAAGTCTCTTGCTTGAGGGTTGAGCATTGGAAGTCTCTTGCTTGAGGGCTTGAGGATTGGAAGTCTCTTACTAGGTGTTTGAGCAATTAGAAGTCTCTTACTAAGTGTTTGAGCAACTGGAAGTCTCTATGCTTTGTGCTTGAGCAATTGTAATCGTTTGATTATAGTGAAAAATCTCTTGTAAGTGACAAGGGGACTGGCCTACTTCCGGATTGTGGAAGGAACCAAGATAATTTGCTTGTGTCTCTTTTTCCCTCTCTCATTTACTTTATATCCGCTGCATAAAACACTCTGAAAATAGTTCAGATCTGATCAATATCAGAATCTGAACTAACATAAGTTTTTGAGAAAGAAAAGAAATAGCCCACACAATTCACCCCCCCCCCCCCCTCTTCTTGTGTGTGTTTTCTCACCTTCAGTTGGTATCAGAGCCCCTGGTTCTGATATTCAATCACTTAACAGTGAGTCAGTATTGATCCTGAGAAAAACATGGCTTCTGGTGATTCTAGTGAATCCACATCCAGAAGTGGTGGTGGTGACTATGGTATAGATGACAAGTAATCTTATTCACACCATAAAGCTCCTGTGTTTACTGGTGATCCTGAAGAGTTTTCTTGGTGGAAAAGCAGAATGTACAGTCACATTATTGGTGTTGATGACACTCTATGGGATATCATTGAAGATGGTATCTCTATTTCTGTTGATGAAGAAGACTCTCAGATGCTGAAAGAATGATCTATAATAAGCATAGTAGAGTAAGAGGTATCATTGTGGACTCTCTGCCTCACAATGAGTATCTAAAGCTAAATGATAAGTCAACAGCAAAGGCCATCTTCAATTCTCTGTGTTCTACCTATGAGGTAAACAAGGAAGATGAAGAAGAAGGCAACTTGGCTTTAGTTGCAGCAGTATCTTCAGATACAGATGCTGGATCAGAATCTGACAAGGAAGATGAAGAAGAATCCAATTTGGATTTGGTTGCAACAGTATCTTCTGATACAGAGTCAGGTTCAGACTCAGATGATGATAATGAGGTATATTCTAAACTCACTAGATCTGAACTTATTGAAAATGTCAAAGATCTTATCAGTCATTATCTTAACAAGTCAAAGCAATTTAAAACTTTGAAAAACGAATTTGAACTGGTTGAAAGAAAACAAGAAGAAGCTCAAAGTCACATCTATGTATTAAAAGATGAGAACAATGCTCTTCTTGTAAAACTGACTGATAAGAAAGTTGATAAATCTTTAAGTGAAGAAGAAATTGCTCTTCAAGACTTTATTTTGGCTGGAATCAACAGAAGCAAAGTTGCTTCTATGATTTATAATATCAGCAGAAACAGAGGTGAAGGTATTGGTTTCAAAAATGATCCATTTAATTTTTCAATAGAAACAAACCTAACCTCTTGTTCTGAAGATATTATGAAAGGCTCTAAAGTGTGTTTTGTACCTACTTCTGAGATGTCTGAGAAACAGAGTTTACCAGACTCTGAGACTGCTAAGTCTGAAGTTCTGAACAGACTTCTAAGGCTTCAGAAACAGAGTTTACCAGAAACTGAGACTGCTAAGTCTGAATTTCATGACGGCACAACACTTGCGGCGTTATGAATCCTGTTGTAAAAATATGATCCCACCAATCAAAGTACTCTGATTGTTTATTCAGTATGAAGATCGAATTTAGAATGCTTCACCTATATCGGTTCCGAAGCTTCAGTTTACAATCATTCAATATGAATAAATATCATCTGACTTAATTAGTGATCGATCAAGACAAGTATATCATATATACCTTTGTTGCACAGAATTTTATCAATCATTTTTCTGTCGATATGGATAATTGATATATTGATGCTTCACCAGAAAAACGGTTTTTGAAACCTCAAACAAATCGAAAAGCCATGCACAGGAAAGTGATATGATTTTATTATGTGCGTATATGATCGAGCAACACGTTTCCGTCGACATGGATAATCGATATATTGATGCTTCACCAAATACGGTTCTGAAGCTTCAAACAAATCGAAAAGTCATGCACAGAAACGTGATGCTTTGCCAATTTTAATTCGTCTTTATTATTTAATTGTATTCGATATGTTTAATCCGATTAAAACATAAAGCTATAAACAAAACAATCCGATTCATGGTTTCGTAATTGGCTCTGATACCACTGAAAGAAAATCGAAATAGATAAGGCAGCGGAATTTTAAAATTTTCGATTTTCTTTCCTTGGATCATTATGAATATGACATGAATCAGTGATGGAATTGTTACCTCTTGTAGTGCATAAACGATTTCTTTGATCACAGCTAAGCAAGCAAGCAAAGCCTCTACTCGTCCACACGAACGGTTTCCTCTGGTTCCCGGTGCTAGCCAAGCGATCAGAGGTTAGAGAGAAAACTAGAGTTGCGGTATTGCTTTAGGGTTTCACGAAAATTAGCACTCCTGATTTCAGCACTAGAGTTCTATTTATAGAGCTCCTTGTGCTAGGAAATCAGCAATCATAACGGGCTTCCGTAAGCCCATTAATCCATCAGCTTCCGCTAACTAATTAGCGTCAATTGCTAAACGCACCCCATCCTATATTTCTCCTTTTGACCGTTCTATTGTGTGTGACCCTATAGGTTCTTGTAACGTTGGTAATAATATTAAATCTTATATTTAATATTATAAACAGTGAGCGGTATCTAGCAACACATCACTGCTACCCAAGTGACAAGAATGTCAAGTGATCTGACGAAACCTTTTCCATGATAATTTATATGTGTACGATTACTCCTTTGTCCTAATATCTTTATTGAACACAAGGCATAGATTGTGTCACCCTTGTTTAGCTCAATATTTATATTTCTTGATCCCGAAGTATACTGAATAACGAATAAGTCCAATATCTCATATTGACTTAATTCGGCATGACCATGCATTTTTCCAGTCATATTTCATCAAGAGGCCTAAAGATATATCTCCTGTTATGAAGGAGGGACAAATCCCATCTAGAACACTCATGTCCCTCAGCATGATTCGTCGAGTGCCCATTAACCAACGTTATAGTTATCTTGTTACAGATAACGTTTGAATGGCAATAAAACACTTGAGTCCACATCTAGGGATCACAGTGGTTTTAGGTCTAAGAGTGATATACACTATTATCATTATGAGAATAACTTATGACGATTTCATAACATACTATGTAGTATTCTCACGATGGGTCAATCCAGTATAAATATTACTCCTAATACTCATACCTATGTATAGACTTAATATCTCATATTCATGACGCATGAGATATGGTCATCAGTCTACATACATAATAGTCTCCATGCTTTATTATTATCCCAATTCATATTAAAGCTTGACTACAGATACTTTTAAGAATAATGTTCTTTCTGTTGATGTAATCTCATGATTAAGTCACACTTAATATTCCATCACATGAACCAACTATTCTAGGGACTTTATTAATCTTATATCAAGTGTAATAAAGAACGCCATATTTTATTTAATAATAAAAGTCATGATACATATGAAAAGTTTAACATAAACTATTGGCCTCTAGGGCTTACACCAACAGTCACTCCTAACAGTAATCTTATGGACTCTAATCTGGCGACAGGTGCAAAGGTTTCATCAAAGTCAAGTCCCTCCACCTGAGTGTATCCTTGAGCAACTAGCCTTGCCTTGTTTCTGGTCACAGTTCCATGTTCATCAGATTTATTTTTGTAGATCCATTTAGTTCCATTGACATTTATGCCTTCAGGTCATGGAACTAAGTCCCATACTTCACTTCTCTTGAATTGATTCAATTCTTCTTGCTTGGCATCAATCCAGAATTCATCAGTAAGAGCTTCTTTAATATTTTTGGGTTCAAATTTGGATACAAAGCAAGAATTGGTGATCACTTCATTTGATCTCCTAGTTGTGACTCCTTGATCAGGGTTTCCAATAATCAGATCTCTGGGATGGTTCTTTTGAACTCTGACTGAAGGTCCCTTACTTGAGGATGCAGGGTCTGAATCAATTTCTTCTTCCTCAGGTTCAACTTCTCTTTCTTCGACTGATGTATCTATTTGTTCTTCGGATGTTTCAACATTTGCGTCAACATCAGCCACTCTGTCAGCAGGTAGGTCATCTATTACAACATTGATAGATTCCATTACCACCTTGGTTCTGGAGTTGAACACTCTGTAGGCTCTGCTGTTTGTAGAATATCCAAGGAAGATACCTTCATCACTTTTTGGATCCATTTTCCTTCTATTTTCTCTATCTGCCAAGATATAACACTTGCTTCCAAAAACATGAAAATATTTGACAATAGGTCTTCTTCCCTTCCACAACTCATACAAGGTGGTTGTAGTACCTGTCTTCAGGGTCACCCTATTATGAACATAACAAGTTGTATTCATTGCTTCCGCCCAGAAATGGTAAGGTAGGTGTTTTGCATGTAGCATAACTCTAGCTGATTCTTGCAGGGTTCTGTTCTTCCTTTCAACAACACCATTTTGCTGAGGTGTTATAAGAGCAGAGAATTCATGCTTGATACCTTCAGAAGAGTAGAGTTCAATGAACTTAATATTCTCAAATTCTTTCCCATGATCACTTCTAATCCTAACAATAACATTATCCTTTTCTCTTTGTAATTGAGTGCAAAGATCTTTAAAAACATCAAAGGTATCTGATTTTTCCCTAATGAAGCTTACCCAAGTGAATCTCGAAAAGTCATCAACAACAACGAACACATACCTCTTCCCACCTATGCTCTTAACTTGCATAGGTCCCATTAAGTCCATGTGTAATAGTTCAAGAACCTTTGTTGTTACCTGATGCTCCAACCTTGGATGAGTCATTCGCGTTTGTTTGCCAATCTGGCATTCACCACAGATGTTGTCTTCATTAATCTTAAGTTTGGGTACTCCTCTGATGGCTTCCATAGACATAGCTTTCTTCATACCCCTCAGGTTTAAATGCCCAAGTTTCTGGTGCCACAGTTTGACTTCTTCTTCCTTACTTATGAGACATGTGGATACATTTGCTTCTTCTTGAGGCATCCACAAGTAACAGTTGTCCTTTGATCTATTGCCTCTCATTAGCACTTCATTTTTCTCATCAGTAACCAAACATTTCTCCTTGTTGAAGTTCACTTTCATCCCTTGATCACATAATTGGCTTATGCTAATCAAATTTGCAGTTAGTCCTTTAACCAGCAACACATTGTCTAGCTTTGGTAACCCATTCTTGACCAAGTCACCAATGCCCAAGATTTCTCCTCTAGCTCCATCACCAAAGGTCACATAGCTACTGGTGTAAGACCATATATTTTCAAGAAATTTACTAACCTCAGTCATATGTTTGGAACATCCACTGACAAAATACTAGTCTTCCCTAGAAGAGACTTTTAGAGATGTGTGAGCTATAAGACCAAGATTTTCACACTTTGGTCTCCATTCCCTTATGATATTGTTTACAACAGGTTCCATTTTTCTTTGTTGAAACTGCTTGGGGTATCCATATAGCTTGAAACAGAATGGCTTTGTATGCCCCTTTCTACCACAGTAATGACATATCCAAGGACGAGATGCCCTCATGCTCTTAGATCCCTGAGGTTCATTCCGATGTTCCACCTTAGGTTTGGCCATCATGGGGTCATATTTTCCTACAGCAGCAATGAACCTTTTAGCTGGATTTTGCTGTTTGTTGTTCAAGGTCCTATAGTCGAACCATATTCCTTTTGGTTTCCCTTGGTTCTGACTCTCCAATATCTCTTCTATCATATCAGTACAAGTGTTCATCGTTCTGAATTGCTACTTCAAATGTTCAAGTTGAGAGTTCAGTTGAGTTACCTCATCATTGAGATCAGAAATTTTTCCTAAGTGTTCACCTCTTTCAGCATGAAGTTGAGTGATAGTTCTTTTCTGCCTTTCCAGCTGCTTGCACACTTCTTCACTTCTAGTATACAGGTCTTTGTAAGAGTTGGCCAGCTCTTCATAAGATAATTCTTCATCACTAGAGTCAGTATCAGACATGCATCTACCAGTTAATGCAACAACATGCTTGGCTGACTCTTTTTCCACTTCTACTTCGGAGTCATCTTCATCCTACCAAGAAACTTCCAGACTTTTCTTCTGTCTCTTGAGATACGTGGCACATTCTATCCTAATGTCACCATATCCTTCACACTCATGACACTGAACACCTTTGGATTGATTGCCTTTCTCATCAGTTCTTGCCTTCTTCAAGTCATTTGGTTGCTTACTGATGTTGAACCTGATGTTCTGTCCATTTGGTTTAGATCTCCTGGCAGCCCTCTTCAAGATCCTATTAAACTGTCTACCAAGCATCATAAGTGCCTCTGATAAGCTTTCATCATCCTCATTATTTCCTTGTTGTTCCTCAGCATCAGCATTTGCTACGAAAGCAACACCTTTCCCTTTCTTATCAATTCGGTTATTGAAGGCTATCTCAAAATTTCGTAAGGACCCTATTAACTCCTTAACCTTCATACTGGAGATGTCATGTGCTTCCTCAATGGCAGTCACCTTCATATCAAACCTCTTAGGTAGAGATCTGAGTATTTTTCTCACAAGTTTCTCATCAGACATTTTTTTCTTCAAAAGAATCAAATGAGTTGGCCATGTCCAGAATAATCATATAAAAATCTTGTATGTTCTCATCCTCCAACATTTTGAGATTTTCAAACTTGGTGGTGAGAAGTTGAAGTTTGGACATTTTTACCTTGGATGTACCTTCATGTGTAGTTTTGAGGATCTCCCAAGCATCCTTAGCAACAATGCATTGCTTGATCAGTCTGAACATATTCTTGTCCACTCCATTGTATAAAGCATTCAAGGCCTTGGAGTTTCCAAGCGCTAGTTCATCTTCATCCTTGGACCACTCTTCCTCTGGTTTCAACTCAGTTGTCTTCTTTCCATCTTTGTCCTGAGCAACCGGATGTTCCCAACCCTTCAAAACCGCTTTCCAGGTTTTACTGTCTATAGACTTAAGAAAAGCACTCATGCGAGATTTACAATAGTTATAGTTGGAACCATCCAACAAAGGTGGTATGTTCACAAATCCTCCTTCCTTGTCCATTATGCCAGAAAGTAACTTCCCTGTAGCTCACCCTAAAACAGGCAGGGTGCCTGCTTTGATGCCAATTGAAATTCTGGCACATCAATGTCCTGATGTTGTACGTAATGTTCCAACACTGAGACACAGGTTAAATGTGGAGTACAACGTTTCGACGTTAAGTTATATGTGAAAACGTATAAACGCAAAACAATAAAAGACATAAAAGTAAAACGGCACAAGGGAATTGTTAACCCAGTTCGGTGACAAACATACCTACTTTGGGGGCTACCAAGCCAGTAGGAAATCCACTAGTGTAGTCCTATTTCTAAGCCCTCAGCAAACTCCAAGTTTGCAACTTATCACCTAGACACTACATGTGCTGATTTCAGCCTAGGAACTCCTAGACTTGAGATCCCATCTCACATCCACTCAATCACACACCATGTGATTACACATAAATAAAAACAACGATGAAGACACCTTTAGAGACAAACTAACACCGTACTTCAAAGCTTTGGTGTAGTATACACAATTACAACTCAATAAACACAGTCCTAAGCTTGCATCAAGATGACACAAGAAAGGCTCACAATTAACAGTGACTCAAAACTTAAAAAACTCTCTTAAAAAATGACGGTTTCGATCCCAGAATAGGTTTTGCGTCCTTCTATATATTGGGTGCAGAGCATGGGCAGGTTTTTCACACTTGGGCTTCAGATTCACACGCATTCCGAAATTTGCTCAACCAAAAGAGAAACAAATCCAATGTTTCCTAAAATGTTGACACATCTTACAGGCAACAGTAAACTCCAAAGCTTCCTAAAATGTTCCACATCTTTAGGAGATAATCATATCACTGAGCACGGGCACGCAACTTGATTGATACGCCAGAGCGTGGTTTTCTAAACACATTAAAACATAATACTAAATGCACGAAATCATGGCACACAGAAGTCGTACGAACATGTTGGAACATTTGGTTCCACATCTTGCTTGTAGATTTTGTTTAGCGAAAATGCAGCCGATAAACACATGACAAACAAACAGATATCCAACAAAGCATCTTAAGGAAAGTTCTTTGACAACATTAATTAACTCCTCTTTTGTAAAGAAAAGAAGTTCATTGTAATTGTTTTCAGAATTTGATTCAAAGTCAGAACCTATTGAAGCCATTAGACCCAAATTTTCTTCTTCTTCTTCTTCTTCTTCTTCTTCTTCTTCTTCTTCTTCTTCTTCTTCTTCTTCTTCTTCTTCTTCTTCTTCTTCTTCTTCTTCTTCTTCTTCTTCTTCTTCTTCTTCTTCTTCTTCTTCTTCTTCTTCTTCTTCTTCTTTGTCTGCTTCTGCTTTCTCATCCAGTATATCCCAGGTTTTCATAAAGCTCTCCTTAAGATTTCTTTTGTAGCGTTTCTCCTCAGTGCTTCCTTCCCTTGACACATTCTCCCGATCCTTGAGGTCTAAGCTATTTGAACCACTGCTTCTACTTGAGGGCTTCTTTCCTCTGGTTAGGTGCTGAAATCTTTTGGTTAAGTATGCCATGTCTTCAACCTCCAAGTCCTTGTTATAACCTCCCTTAGAGGTTCCTTTGACTGATTCAAAAGTTTGAAGAAATTTGGCAGATTTTCATTTAGATGTCAGAGCAACAGACTTGGATTGCTCAGTTGGTTTATCTCCTACAAGCTCTATCTCATAACTTTTAAGAGTTCTTATAAGATTCTCCAAGCCCAGCGTATTCAAGTCTCTTGCTTCCTGAATAGCTGTTACCTTTGGCCTGAACTTGGCAGGTAGACAATTAAGAATCTTTTTGACAAGATCAACTACAGTATAACTCTTCTTCAAAACTTGAAGACTAGACTGAAGAGTTTGAAACCTTGAATACATCGCTTCAATGTCCTCATCTTCCTTCATGTTGAAGAGCTCATACTGGTTTACCAATTGGTTAGCTTTGGCTTCCCTAACCTACTGGTTCCCTTCATAAGTAAAGCACATGAATTCTGCAACAGCCTGATTTTTAGTATTAGATTTATTAATATTATTATTTATTTGTTATATTTGTTAATTGTTTATTTTATTGGGAATTGGTGGATTAGTGGATTTTAACTGATTAAGGGTATTTTGGTCATTTTAGAGTGAGTGGCATTTTTGTGATTATGTTAGAATTAGAAATTAGAGAGTTTAGATGTTAGTGGTGTAAGAGTAAATTGGGCAGGTTTAAGTGAAGTAAAAGTGTAGAGAATTTTTTTATAAGAATTTGATGTAACTAAGCCCACTAGTGAGAGTAACCCTAACCTATATTATATAAAGAGTAGTGTGTGTTGTAGAAAAACTAGGGTTAGCTCATTTGTGACAACTTTTGGGAGGCTAGAGAGAGAATAGAGAAAGAGGAAGAGACTTGGGGAGAAAGAGAAGAGAAACCCAAGAGCACAACGAGAAAAGGGAGATCAACTTAGAAGAGCTTAATAGAGTGAAGATTAGAGGTAAGGGGGAAGATCATTTTCACCACATGGGTTTTAATAAGCAAATGGGTAGTTTGGGTGTTTTAGCTTATGCTTAATGTCATGATGTGTGTTGTTAATTATGTGAAATTCGTGCTCTATTATGTGAAAACTTGGTGAATTCATGTTTTGTTCATGTCAAAATTCATGTTTTGTTATATTAAATTAATAACTTCATGAATTTTGGTGATTTTAATGAATGGCATGATAATTGAATAATGTCTGTTGTTTAATAAGTTGATTTTGAGCATGGGTATGTGTTTTGTTTGAGAAATCATGAAGTTATGTTGAATAAGTTGTGGTTTAAGTGATTATTGATATGTTCATGGGAAATTGCTTAATTAAGTGAATTTGAATAAGTTGTTGTTGTTGAATTAAGTTGTTACAATGATTATATGAAAAGTATGAATGAGATTAAGTTGATTATGTGTTGGTTAAGTTGTTGTTATTGTGTTCTTGGTGAATATGCTTAATTGGATGAACGTGATGAAGTTGTTGTTGATTTGAATAAATAGATGTTATGATACACGAAATGAATGAGTGATTATGTTATGTTGAATTTGAAGAGAAAATGATGATGTTGTTGTTACCATGTTTTTGAGTTGAATTAACATGCTTAAGATGTGTTATAAGCGCCTAATTAAAGTGTTTTAATCATGAAAAATGTTATCTATCGATTTTGGGTTATAAGGGATCAAAATGGGGATTTTTCAGATGATCTGAGGGTGATACCGAGGCTAAAAATGTGTTTTCCAGGCCATTGAATCGATTCAAATAATTTTGAATCCTATCAACCTGCATCTGGGCAGTTTTGAAACGATTCAGACAACTTTTGAATCGTATCAGTGCTTTTCTCGGACTTGTTTGAAACGAATCAATAAGTTGTGAATCGATTCAGTTTTAAGTGTAAACATGAAAGTTGTAGATTTGGTTGTTAGATTTCATTGGCCTTTTGTTTGACTTCATTTAGACTTCTAGAACTTGAGTTATGATCAAAATACTACACGTAGGTCATGCTATATGATTAAAGATAACTTAGGAATGGAAAGATGTGAATTGAACTTGTGAATTATCTTTAATTGAGTCGTGGAATGTATGCAATCATGATAATTGATTACGGAAGTGTGAATGATGTTGTAGCATGATTATAAATTGGATTAATGATGGATTAATGTTACTTACTTGATTTAATCATGAAATGCGAACTATGTGAATGTTGAAGAATGTAATCATGTTGTTGTGATATGACGATGATTAAACTTGATGAATGTATTAAAATGATGTGATGACGAAAGTTGTGCCTTAATGCATTATAGTTGTGATTAACATGATGTATGATTAAAGATAACTTATTAATGGAAAGAGGTGAAATGAACTTGTGAATTATCTTTAATTGAGCCGTAAGTTGCATGTGAACTTGTTAATTGACTAATGAGGCATAAATGGTGATGAATCATGATTAAATATATGAGATGATGATGAGCTAGTTAGTGGTATGTTAATGGAACCTTGTGTTGATTAATCATGATTTGTGAACTATGTGATTAATGTGATGAAACAATGTTGTGATGATTAAGCATGATTAATGTGATGAAATGATGTTGTGATGATTAAGCATGATGAATGTGATGAAATGATGATGTGATGATAACATGACTTGTATTGTATGAATGTATTGATTTGATAATGCAATAGTGACGATGTGATAATGCAGTGAATTATATAACAACATGATGAGTGCATTGTCGAGTCCTTACGTGGAGTCCATGCATACATAGTCAGTCGAGTTGTGAATTGATGATAATATGGCGAGGGTTTTGATAACCCAACATGCTGAGAGTTTTGATAACCTAACATGCCGAGGGTTTTGATGATAACATGCCGAGGGTTTTGATAACCCAACCTGCCGAGGGTTTTGACAATCCAGCATGCCGAGGAATTTGATATCTAAAATGTCGTGGGATCACTCAGTAACAGACCTTTGATATCCAAACTTTGCTACCACATGCATATAGAGTTGTGTAGGACGCATTGCATGAATATGATGAGTTGTATGTGGAAATGTTTTGGTGTTAACTTGTAAATTTATGTGGTAAATGTATAATTTAGATTATTGATGAGATGTGAATGCTATATGCTATTGATGATGGGATGTGAATGATGTAAAGTTGAGTTGATGATTTATTTGTTGATGACTTATAGTTGAGTTGAAGACTATTTATCGATGATGATATGTTATGTAAGATGTATAAGTCTTTTTTTTAAAATGTTTATGTAACCAAGTTGTTATTGGATTTTAAATGCGATATAAATGATGATGTTTGTAACCAAGCTTTTTATGATGCATGCTTATATGATGTTGTTGTGTTGTCTGAACTTACATGCGTTTATTGATCCTTTATGTTGAATGTATATCTTACCCTCTAGTGGCATTATTGTCCCCTGCATCCTCGTGGTGTAGACTTGAAGATTGGGGAGTAGCTGATTGTGAGTATTTGCTGAGGATGGCGTCATGCCTACTCCTTTTATTTTGCTTTTGAGGATATCTAGATTAGGTGCTCTGATCTAGGATTTTTGGGGATTGTATTATTTTACTTGTTGAATTATTGTTGAGAGATCTTTACGATCACATTGTGATATACTTATACTGAGATTTTTATGATGTGACCCGAGATGGTATTTGTTGATATGTTTATTCCGTTGTGATCTGAGTATAATATGATGAAATATTTGTTATGAGAAATTAACATGAGGTGTTTGATGTATGATAACGTTCACTGTCACCAGACATGATTTTCTCACTGGATCTTTTTCTGTGGCATGATTAAGTGACAGAGCACAGACTGTGCTCTGATACTAATTGAAGGTGAGAAAAACATAAGCGGGGGGGGGGGGGGGTAAGGACCCGATCCCCGAGACTACTAATCAATGATAAATAACCATCTAACATGCAATCGGAACCTTACATTTCTTCATAAAACTCATATTAAACATATAATATGAAAATCTCATCAGTAAAAATAAACATATCGCAGCGGAAAATCTCAACATACATATAATAATCCCGGGTCATCTCAAAATAAATACATAAGTATCTGGATCGTAAAGATCATCAAAATAAATCTGACAAAGTACGAAAATAAAATCACCAAAAGACATCCTAATCAGAGCTCCAAACTCTAGACGTCTCCAAGCAAAACATAAAAACATGAGCTAGGCATCAAGCCACAACCCATCACGACTCACCGATAGCAAAGCACTCAATCCTGCAAATCTACTTCCACAAGGGATGAGGCGACAACAAAGCCACTAGAGGGTAAGATATACATTCATTAATAAGAAATAACAAACAAGTGTAGTTCAGACAACAATCATATCATCACAATATTCAAACATAGTAAATTGGGTTATCCGAAATTCAAGAACATGTAATTCATAATCATATTCTCATACAAGTCTAACTACACCATCATATCAACTCATCATTTACAATCATTCAATTCATACCATCATCGATAAACAATTATCAAGTCAATTTTGACAATTCATCACATCACATTTTCAATGCACAATTACCACTTAGATGCACAAATTCTCAACAACACATTAATACATAAGACTCATACTTATGCATTGTTCCTAGACGACTCTAAATGCACGTGGTACCAAACATCGTCGCTTTTTGGATATCGGAACTTTCTGAGTGATCCCATCGTCGCTAACATCATCGGTTAACATTGTCGCTGGACTTGACTCATGAATGAATGCATGATCATATTTTCGACTCACACCAAGTACACATAAGACTCGACAACAACATCATCATCATTATCATATATTCTCATATGATTAAACATCGTCGCTTATTCACATCATCACTTATCATATAAACTTTCATATGATCAAACATTGTCGGTTAAATACATAACATGTATCATCATCATTTAATCAAACATCATCATCATTTAATCATACATCATCATTCACATAATTCACATTTTACGAATAGATCATCATTCTACATCATCAACATTAATTCACTTTCAAAGTCATAATTAATCATCATTCACATCATCATAGGCATCTAGCATACTTGCACACATTTCACGACTCAAAATAAAACTCCAGATTTGTTCCATAATTCACCAAGTTTGTCTCAAATTCAAGAGTTCAATTCATTTCTAAGCAAACCATCAAAGCCTAAGGTTAATTCATCATAACATCATCAAAACACACAAAAGGAATGCTCATGGGTCCTTGAAAACCCCCCAAGAACCAAATGACACCAAAATAGGGTGTGTAGTTCTGGACTTACTCGCTGCAGCCATGACTGGCTAGCTGGGGCGAATTTGTCCAGAGTGCAACACTCTGTTTTGCTGTCAAAAAGTGAAACAGAGTTTGGCACACGAATTTGCATCCAATTTTTCCCCAAAATCCCATTTTTTATCCCTATTGACTCAAAACCATTTTACACACTATACTCATGATCAATATACTGAAATTGAACAATGGGTACTCAAGGAAACAACAATTCCAAATGTTTTCTGATAAATTTTCAAAGTTCGTCTCAAAACCCCATTTTCACCACAGTTTAATAAACAAACATACCCAGCTTAAATAACTTCATCACAACATGTTTAACATCACTACATACACCTACTATAACTATTCCAACAACAACTTTCTCAGTTTAACAACAACTTATTCATTTTTCACTTAATTAAGTCATTTTTACCAAAACACCAACACCAACAACTTATTTCACAACAACACACAATAAACATAGTTTCTTGCTCACAAATCATAATCTTAACGTTAACACATAGTAACAGCAACAAATTAAGCAAATTCAGTCAAATAAGCACTTTTACCAAAATCACTTAATTCACAACTTATTCCACATAACTTCGTGATTTTTCAAACAAATTAGATACCCATAGATATAATCAATTACATAATCACCAAACAACACTTAATCATCATATTAATCATCACAAACATCAAAATTCATCAAAGCATCAAATTAACATAATGAAAAATGAAGTTTAAGATGAAGAAAGCTTGGAATTATCAAGTTTTGACATCTTTAATTTAATCAATAAAAATGAGCACGAAAATCACAACAATTCAGCAACAATTAATCATAAGTTACAACTCCCAAACATACCCCAAGCTTATTAAAACTAATTAATGAAGATAATCTTCCCTCTTACCTTATATTCTTCACTTCTCTTGCTCACCCACTTGAAATTGCTCTTCTCCCAAGCTTTCCTCTTCACCAAGCTTCTTCTCCCTTTCTTTCTCTCTACCTCTCTCAAAATGTTTTGTGAAATGTTAACCTAATTCACCACCACCACTAACTAATGTATTTATAACAAGTTTCTAGGTTATTCTCACTAATGGGCTTAGTTAAACTCTTAGTGGACTTGGTCATAATTAACTCACAATTATTTTCTCTACACAATTACTACACTTAACCCCCCTCTCATTACTTATACACCACTATTTTCAAATTCTGAATTTCTAACATATTACAATTATGCCACTCACCCCCAAATTACTAAAATACCCTTCAACTCCCAAAATTCAATAAATTACCAAAATAAACAATTATGCACACATAAGCAATTAAATAAATAAAATACGAAAAACGGGCTATTACAACTCTACCCCCTAAAAGAATTTTCGTCCTCGAAAATTACCTGAAGGAAACAACTCTGGGTACGACTCCTTCATCTTACTCTCTAGCTCCCAGGTTATGCTCTCTCCCGTAGGACCTCCCTAAATCACCTTCACCAAAACGATATGTTTCCCACGCAACTACTTAACCTCTCGTCCTTCAATATTCAACGGCCTTGTCTCAACGGTCAAATTCTCTCTTACTTCCAAATCATCCACTTGAATTACATGAGACGGATCGTACACATACTTCCTCAACTGAGACACATGAAACACATCATGAAGATTCGACAACGACGGCTGTAACACAATCTGATACGCTACAACTGCAACCCTCTCCACAATATGATAAGGTCCAACAAAATGCGGCGTCAACTTCTTCGACTTCAAAGCTCTCCCGACACCCGTAATTTGATTCACTCTAAAAAACACATGATCTCCGGCTTAAAACTCAATGTCCTTCCTCCTCTTATCGTGATAACTCTTCTACCTACTCTGAGATGCCTTCATCTTCTGCTGAACTACTTCCGGTACAAGCAAAGCACTCTCACCCGACTCAAACCAACACAACGGCGTTCTACATCTCCCACCGTACAACGCTTCAATAGGTGCCATACCAATACTCGAATGAAAACTGTTGTTGTAAGTAAATTCAATCAACGGTAAGCATTCACTCCAACTTACAGCTTGCTCCAAAACACAAGCTCTCAACAAATCTTCCAAAGACTGAATAGTCCTCTCTGACTGACCATCAGTTTGAGGATGATAAAAGAACTCAATCTCAACTTAGTTCCCAAAGCTTCTTGCAAACTCTGCCAAAACTTAGACGTGAACCTCGGATCTCTATCCGACACAATGCTAGAAGGAATACCATGCAACTTCACAATCTGCTCAATGCAAATCTCCGCCAACTTATCCAAAGACATAGTAACCTTGACAGGAATAAAATGCACTGACTTCGTCAATCGATCAACGATCACCCAAATCGAATCACAACCCTTTGCAGTCTTCCGCAAACCACTCACAAAATCCATAGAGATGCTAACTCACTTCCACTCCAGCACAAACAACGGTTGCATCACTCCAGACGGCTTCTAATGTTCCACCATAGACTTTTGACAAACCAAACAAGCATAAACAAACTCAGCAATGTCCTTCTTCATTCATGGCCACCAAAACAACTTCTTCAGATCTTGATACATCTTTGCCGCTCCAAGATGAATACTCAAACCACTTCGATGATCTTCTTCTAAAATCTTGCTCTTCAGCTCGGGTACATCCAGCACACAAACTCGACCACGAAATCTCAAAACTCCACTCTCATCCAATCCAAAGTTTACCTCCTTGCCTTGGTTAACCAACACCAAACAATCCACAAGTTGCAAATCCACTCTCTGACCCTCCTTGATCTCTTCAAGAATGTTACTCGTCAGCTTCAACATCCCTAACTTCACACCATTCGGAATCAGCTCACTCACCAAACTCAAATCTTGAAACTGTTCCAACAACTCCAACTCTTTCACCATAAGTGTAGACATGTGTAACGACTTCCTACTCAAAGCATCTGCTACTACATTCGCCCTACCGGGATGATAACTCAACTCAAAATCATAATCCTTCAAGAATTCCATCCAACGTCTCTGCCTCATATTCAACTTCTTCTGACTGAACAAATACTTCAAACTCTTATGATCACTAAACACCTCAAACTTCGAACCAAAGAGATAATGCCTCCAAATCATGGGTCGGACAATTCCTCTCATGAATTTTCAACTGCCTCGATGCATACGCCACCACTTGACCATTCTGCATAAGCACACCGCCTAAACCCATCTTCGAAGCATCATAATACACAACAAAAGGATCCTTCGCACTTGGCAAAACCAAAACAGGCGCAGTCGTCAACCTCTTCTTCAACTCTTGGAAACTCTCTTCACACTTCGAATCCCACACAAAAGCTTGACCCTTACGAGTCAACTGTGTCAATGGCAAAGCCAACTTCGAAAATCCTTCAATAAACCTCCGATAATAACCGGCCAAACCCAAAAAGCTTCTAATATCAAATATAGACTTCGGCGTCTCCCACTGCAACACTGCATCCACCTTCGACGGATCAACTGCCATTCCACCTCTAGAAATAACATGACCAAGAAAACTCACTTCTCGCAGCCAGAACTTACACTTCCACAACTTGGCATACAAATTCTTCTCTCTCAAAGTATGCATCACGATCCTCAAATGCTTTGTATACTCCTCTTCAGACTTCGAATATACCAAGATATCGTCTATAGACACCACCATAAACTGATCCAAATAAGGATGTAAAATTCTATTCATGTATTCAATGAATACACCGGGTGCATTAGTCACACCAAAGGGCATCACAGAATACTCATAGTGTCCATACCTCGTTCTAAACGCAATCTTAGGCAAATCCTCCGACTTCACTCGTATCTGGTGATATTCGGATCTCAAATCAATCTTACTAAACACTTCAGCAACAACCAACTGATCCATCAAATCATCTATGCTTAGAAGAGGATAGTTGTTCTTAATCGTCACCTTATTCAACTGTTGATAATCCACACACAGCCTCATGCTACCATCCTTCTTCTTGACCAACAACATTGGCGCTCCCCACGGCGAAACACTAGGCCTGATGAACTTCTTCTCTAACAAATCTTCCAACTGTTTCTTCAGCTCACCCAACTCAGAAGTAGACATCCGATACAGCGGAGCCAATATAGGACTCGTTCCAGGTACAACATCGATCACAAACTCTACTTCTCTCTCTGACGGTAAGTCGGTAATGTCAACTGGAAAAACATCCGCAAACTCATTCACTACCGACAAATCACCAACTTGAACTTCATTATCAACCTTCAATGAAGCCAACATCATAAACACTTAAGTCGTTCCATCCAACGACGCTCCTACTTGCCTCGCAGACAAAAACTTATCTGCATCACGCTCCTCCGGCTTAGGAAAAGTCACACTCTTGTTTAAACAGTTAATGTTAACACCAAAAGTTAGCAACCAATCCATTCCAAAAATCACATCCATATGCTCCAAAGAAAAACAAACTAAATTCATCTTAAAATCCACATCGCCAAAATCCACGGGACAAGACCACTCTCGAACTTAACGCACTAGAACCACCTAACAGAACAAAACAAGTATCGACAGTATTCCACATACATGTCGTATACAACAGGATAATCATCAAGTGTTGGCCCGGACTAGACCGACCTGCTCTGATACCAAATTATATGGACCCGATCCTCGAGACTACTAATCAACGATAAATAACCATCTAAAATGCAATCGGAACCTTACATTTCTTCATAAAACTCATATTAAACATATAATATGCAAATCTCATCAATAAAAATAAACATATCGCAGCGAAATATCTCAACTTACATATAATCATCTCGGGTCATCTCAAAACATCTCAAAATAAATACATAAGTATCCGAATCATAAAGATCACTCAAAATAAATCCGACAAAGTACGAAAATAAAATCCCCAAAAGACATCCTAATCAGAGCTCCTAACTCTAGACGTCTCCAAGCAAAACATAAAAACATGAGCTAGGTGTCAAGCCACAACCCATCACGAGTCACCGATAGCAAAGCACTCAATCCTGCAAATCTACATCTACAAGGGATGACGTGACAACAAAGCCACTTGAGGGTAAGATATACATTCATCAATAAGAAATAATAAACAAGTGTAGTTCAGACAACATTCATATCATCACAATATTCAAACATAGTAAATTGGGTTATCCGAAATTCAAGAACATGTAATTCATAATCATATTCTCATACAAGTCTAACAACACCATCTTATCAACTCATCATTTACAATCATTCAATTCATACCATCATCGATAAACAATTATCAAGTCAATTTTGACAATTCATCACATCAAATCTTCAATGCACAATTACCACTTAGATGCACAAATTCTCATCAACACATTAATACATAAAACTCATACTTATGCAATGTTCCTAGACGACTCTAAATGCATGTGGTACCAAACATCGTCGCTTTTTGGATATCGGAACTTTTCAAGTGATCCCATCGTTGCTAACATCGTCGCTGGACTTGACTCATGAATGAATGCATGATCATATATTCGACTCACACCAAGTACACATAAGACTCGACAACAACATCATCATCATTATCATATATTTGCATATGATTAAACATCGTCGCTTATTCACATCATCACTTATCATATACACTTTCATATGATCAAATATCGTCGCTTAAATACATAACATGTATCATCATCATTTAATCAAACATCATCATCATTTAATCATACATCATCATTCACATAATTCACATTTTACGAATAGATCATCATTCTACATCATCATCATTAATTCACTTTCAAAGTCATAATCAATCATCATTCCATAATTCACCAAGTTCGTCTCAAATTCAAGAGTTTAATTCATTTCTAAGCAAACCATCAAAGCCTAAGGTTAACTCATCATAACATCATAAAAACACAGGAAAGGAATGCTCAGGGGTCTTTGAAAACCCCCAAGAACCAACTGACACCAAAACATGGTGTGCAGTTCTGGACTTGCTCGCTGCAGCCATGACTGGCTCGCTGAGGAAAACTTGTCCAGAGGGCAACACTCTGTTTTGCTGTCAAAAATTGAAACAGAGTTTGGCACACGAATTTGCATCCAATTTTTCCCCAAAATCCCATTTTTGATCCCTATTGACTCAAAAACATTTTACACATTATACTCATAATCAATATACTCAAATTGAACAATGGGTACTCAAGGAAACATCAATTCCAAAGGGTTTTCGATAAATTTTCAAAGTTCGTCTCAAAACCCCATTTTCACCAAAGTTTAACAAACAAACATACCCAACTTAAATAACTTCATCCCAACATGTTTAACATCACTACATACACCTACTATAACTATTCCAACAGCAACTTTCTCAGTTTATCAACAACTTATTCATTTTTCACTTAATTAAGTCATTTTCACCAAAACACCAACAACAACAACTTATTTCACAACAACACACAATAAACATAGTTTCTTGCTTACAAATCATATTCTTAACATTAGCACATAGTAACAGCAACAAATTAAGCAAATTCAGTCAAATAAGCACTTTTACTAAAATCACTTAATTCACAACTTATTCCACAAAACTTCACGATTTTTCAAACAAATTACATACCCATACTCATAATCAATTACATAATCACCAAACAACACCTAATCATCATATTAATCATCACAAACATCAAAATTCATCAAAGTATCAAATTAACATATTGAAAAATGAAGTTTAAGATGAAGAAAACATGGAATTATGAATTTTTGACATGCTTAATTTAATCAACAAAAATGAGCACGAAAATCATAATAATTCAGCAACAATTAATCATAAGCTACAACTCCCAAACATACCCTAAGCTTATTAAAACTAATTAATGAAGATAATCTTCCCTCTTACCTTATTTTCTTCACTTCTCCTGCTAACCCACTTGAAATTGCTCTTCTCCCAAGCTTTCCTCTTCACCAAGCTTCTTCTCCCTTTCTTTCTCTCTAGCCTCTCTCTCAAAATGTTTTGTGAAATGTTAACATAATTCACCACCTCCACTAACTAATGTATTTATAAAAAGTTTCTAGGTTATTCTCACTAATGGGCTTAGTTAAACTCTTAGTGGACTCTTAGTTAACTCCAGTATCTGACCAAAAAAAGGAAGTTTTTAAGTAGAAGCAATGATTCCAAGAGATCAGGATTCAAAACCAAGGGTGAAGATTGGGATGGCTGCTACAACTGTAAGAAGATTGGACATTTTATTGCTGGATATCCAGATATATAGAAGGAACAGCCAACAAAAGGAAGTTCCAAGCAAGGGATCTCTAAGAAGGAGAAATACAAGAGCAAGCTGAAGTAAAGTTTCATGGTTACATGGGATGAATTCGATGAGAAGGCATAATTTGACAAAGATGAAGAAGGAGAAAACTTGGGTCTCGTGACTACAATAGCCTCTGATGCTTGTTGGAACAAGAACGGTCTTGTACAATTCCTAAGGTTTTTAGGATAACAAAGTATTGAAGAACAATTGGAATACTAACATATGTTCAAGTGTGCATGAAATTCTGGCAGGTACTGGTTCTGAACTAAAAAACAAAGTCTAAAAAACTATAGTTCAGAAGCAGAAAATAAAACAGACAGAAGATAAAGAACACAGTTATTTGTTAACCCAGTTCGGTGCAAACTTCCCCTACATCTGGAGAGGAAATCCACTAAGTAGTATTAATTCTAAGACTCAAGTCACAGCCCCTGTTTTTCCAGCCTTATCACTTAATCACTACCCGTATAGACTTCTACCTAGGAACTCCTAAGTATAAGAACCCACTTACTTCCCAACCAAGTAATCACAGCCCAGTGATTACCAGACACTTAAAAACAAAACAATTACGAAGACAACCTTCAAAACATCAAAGACATCACTTGTGCTTAAAAGCTTTAAGTGAATTACAACTCAAAAACACTAAACCAACTCTAACAGATGAGTGGTGTACAAAGACAGAGCAACAGCTCACAGACTAAAAAACACTAAGACTCTTTTAAGTATAACTTCTGGTTTTTCCTCGTATGGTCTTCAATAGCAACGTGCTCCTTAAATAGCTTCAACAGCAACCATAATTCTGAACCAAATCTTCAAAGATATAATCCCAGAATTATTTTAGAAGCAAATAAAAGCTCTTTTTTATTCAGAAATATATTTTCCAAAGATTCCTTTGAAAATATATTGATAAATAAAAGAAACTAATCTTCAACAAGATCTTCACGTAAAATTACTCAATCTTCTAGAACCATTAGCCTGGATAACACTTCAAATAAATCTTCAAAAGATACGCAGAAAGAATTAACAAAAAGAACGCAGAAATTCAGCTTCTGAAAGGCAGCTACTGAAGGTCAACAGAAGTCAACGTCTGAAGGCAGCTTCTGAAGGTCAAAATAACTTCTGAAGACGCATTGCTTGCATATTTTGATTTTACCAAACATGTAGCCAACATTCAGATATCCAAGATTGCAGAATCAAAGATAGAATCTATCATTAAAGAAAGAACATATAAAGAGCATTAGAAGGACCAAGATTAGCTTAGAAGACTACGGTAGAAGATCTGAAGAAAATTCAACCAGAAGTCAACGTCCTAAGAAGAAGGATACCACACATAAGCTGGAGAGTTACCTCTGAAGTGGAAATAATAGTCACAAGAAAGGGGGGGTTTGAATTGTGACCCTTTTTAAATTTAACCTGCACTTGTGGTAAATCATTCTCAAGTTGATACTTGGAAGAAATAAAAACTTGGTTAAGTTCAGAACGTTCTGAAGTGCGTTCAGAACTGTTAGCGTAATAAATGATGAACAAAGTGATAATGGTTTGTAAACTGAATTTAAACATTTATGCTGAAAATAAATAGTAAAGGGATAGAGAAGAAAGACACACAGAATTTTATAGTGGTTCACCCAATGTGGGTTAGTCCATTCCTCACAATCTTGTGAGAGTTTCCACTATGATGCTTGAGATAACCTCTCAAATCCTGCACCGTACAATCTTGTTCCCTTGGAACGGTTACAACCTGTATTCTCTAAGCCTCAGCAGGCTCTCCACTTTCTGTGCTAAGTCACACCAGACCTTGCACTATGTTACTCAACCTAGACTTTAATACCCTTAAAACTAGATTAGATTTGCTCTTTACAATTGATTGGAGTTTTGAAGAAATGTTGTCAAGATGAAGACAATCAAAAGAGAAGAAAGGAGGGATAAATTATCTTTAACAAGATAAAAGAGAATTGATTTACACTTTAAGAGACGATTTGAAATCTCAGTGATGATCAATTCGAAATGCTAAAGCTTCAAACACTTTTCATATGTTTTCTTGTATGCTTTGCAATGGTGTATGTAATGATGAGCCTTTCACTTCTATTTATAGAGTTATTGGTCTCTTGTAGCCGTTGGAAGGTGACCAATAGTCTTGTGCCACGTGTCCTGGGCCCCACAGATTTTTACTTGAAAATCTGGGTGTACATTCTGAACCTCAGAATGTTGTTGTGTTCTTGAGAATACTTCAGAACGTTGTTGCATTCTTGATGATCTTCATCTGGGTTCATCATGTATGAATGAAGATATGAGTTTCTGGGTTCATCATATGCGTCTCATATGATTTTCTGGGCATTATCCATAAGTAGTGACTTTAACACATACATCAGAATGTTGCTGGATAATACTTTCCCAGATTTGCCTTGGAAACAGTGCAGGACAGATAAAGTGGAACTGTCACTTCATGCCCATGCTTTAGGGGATTTTGCTAGTCTTGTACAGTACCAACTCCCTTATGTGTCAAAATCTTATTGATTCTGACTTGGAGATTGTAATCTTGCTTTTGCTTTACTTTTCCAACTACTCTACTGTTGCTGTCAGAATTAAAGCATGTGCTGTATTGAACTTTCTGAACTCTGAAAGTTCCTTTTGTTTTACTTAGGATGATTTGTAAGACTTCCATTTAATATAATCAAATCCTAATAGTAAAACATCAATGAAGTGCAGTAATTTAAACATCTAGGATTATATTCCCTTTTGGAATATTCCTATCAATTCAATGTTCATAGTCTTAAATGAACATTGAATATCCTTTTTGACATTAATCTTGTAAATGCCTTTATTGCTTGATTGATCCATGCAATTGTACTTTCCTGGACATTTATTCATGTCACGTGTGACTTGCATGTTCTTCATAATGTTCTTGAGTTTCTGGGCTTGTGTAAGAACAACCTTATGACCAAGCTTTTGAACTGTGATCAAGCTTCTGAACTATGTCCCAGCTTCTGAACAATATCCCAGCTTCTCAACTATGTTCTAGCTTCTGAACTGTGTCCAACCTTCTGAAATCTTGTTTAACATTCTGAACTCTGACTGAGTTCTTTATTCTTAATGATCTTTGATTCCTTTTATCTTGGTATGGTTCATACTTTGTTCCTGTCTTAGTTAATCACTCAAGAACACATTAAATACCAAGAACTATCAAAGTCCATTAATCCTTTAATCACCAAAGATGTCTTTAGTGATTTCTTGATCCAACGTCGAAATTTTTTTTTCTGCATATGATATGTTCATATCACATCTGTTCTTGTATGTTCTTGGTGTGGACATTGAATTTTGGGTTTGCTCTAACGAACCTTTTGAGCAACCTTCTGAACAACCTTTTGAACTCCTTCTGGGTTCATACATATGAACTTCAGAATGTTTCTTCTGGGTTCCTTCCTTTTTGACAGTTGTACTTTATGTTGAACATTCTGATGTTCTTAAACATTCTAATGTTCTTCAATACTTTGAACCTTATGAAGGTTGTTTATTTATTCCCTTCAAAAACTACTTGAAGCATATAAACGAGAGATCATTTGTTTTGACAAACAAGATGATTCTTTCTTTGAAGTCCAAAAGAATATTTCTTTGCATCATTGCTTGTAACCGATGACTTTAAATATTCTTGTTTATCCATGAAGCAATCCTTTAATATTTCTGGAAATATTCTGGGTTAATTGTTCATGATCATTATGAACTACATTCATATGAACATTCTGAACTCTATTTATATGAACATTTTGAACTCTGAACTTCTTATCCTTAGAAGCTTTAGAAGTGTGATACTTTGAGGAGGTTCTGAGAATCTTCCTAACTTGTATGCATATTTTCTATTATCTTGTTTACCCATGGAGGATCTTCAAATCTTATAACATAAAACTCAATGTGAGTTTTTGTCACATAACTTCAAGCACCTTCTTGTGTAGCTTGTGATGTAAGTTCTTCCATCATGATTCTTGAGCTATGAATCTTCATGGAGATATGATACTGCTGTTTCAACTGATGATATACTCATTCTTTCATTGCGGAGTAGATATAATGCACTTATTGATGTGGGTGGCTTCTAGCTTATCCACTTATGTGATTCCTGTTCTTATAACAAAAACTCAAGTGCAAACATCAGTAGATCACCATTCATAAAACTTATCATTTATTCCACGAGTTTTGTTATCATTAAAACATTCATCAAAAAGATTTTTGCTTCAACAACCTCAACAGACTCCGTGTAGGTCATCAGACTCAGAAGCACACTACAGACTTGGATGACCCCTCAGATTTGAGAAAATCCTAAAGGACCCAGAATCCACGTAGTTTTTGTCTTATTTTGTGAACTGTCCCTATCAAGGATATTGAAATTCTGGCAGGTATGGTAACAGACAATAAAACAGAGCACGATGGTTTGCAAAACAGAGCACAAAGCACAGGTTCAGAAGCAACAAATAAAAGTGCAGAAAAGTAAAAGAACACAGATATTTGTTAACCCAGTTCGGTGTAAATACCACCTACGTCTGGAGGATACCAATCCAGGAAGGAAATCCACTATAAGGAATTAATCCTAAGACTCAAGACACAGACCCCCTGTTCCCAGCCTAAGCAATCAATCTCCACTAGTCTGATTTCTACTCAGGAGCACCACCTAAGTATTAGAACACTACTAACTTCCCAATTACTTAATCACAACCCAGTGATCAACAACTTCTGAAAACAACTCAAAAACAATGAAGACACTCTTCAACACAAAGACATCATTCGTACTTAAAAGTTTTGAATGATTTACAACTCAACACTTCTAAACCAACTCAGATGAGTGGTGTACCACCAAAGCCTAAGCTTACAAAACACTAAAAACTCTTAAGTATAAAATCTGTATAGACTCTAGCAATCTTCAATAGCAGCAGCACATCTTCTTTAAATAGGCTTCAGTAAGCAGCATAAATCTGAACCCAATCTTCTTCAATTGATATGACTCTGAATTATGAAAGGCTTGAAAAGGAAACATATATTTCTGAATACTATCTTGCTAAGATTCTTCAACAAATATAATCAAACATAAACACGAAGCAAATCTTCTTAAGATCTTAAACAAATAAATCAGCCTTCTGGAAACTTATGCCTGAATTAAATCTTTGATAAATCTCCATAAGATACGCACAAAAAGAATCAGATTTAATGCAAAAATCCAGCTTCTGAAATCAGCTTCTGAAGACCAGCTTCTCAAGGTCAACGCTGGTCAACGTTTGAACAGTGCGTCTGAAGTACTTTTCAGCGTCTGAAGGTCATTTCAGCGTCTGAAGGCCAAAACTGCGTCTGAAGGTCCAATCTGCTTCTGAAGGCCATTTCAGCTTCTGAACCTCCTCAAATCCAATTTCTTGCTTCTGAAGACTTCTTTCACACATAGAGACACAACGCGTGAGCACTTTGATTTTACCAAACAATGTAGCCAACACCAAATAACTAACAATCTCCCCCTTTGGCAAATTTTTGGCTAAAATCAAATGCAGCACAAAATCAAGTCCTTCATTTCAGCACAAAATAATCAACTTTGAAGAACTCCCCATAATTCAAACATAGCAGCAGAGATAAGCAGCGGATACAAGCTATGTTAAACTAATCAAAACAGCTTCAGTTCATCTTCTGACAAAACACAAAACACACCCTGAACTCTTGAAGCACACAACAACTTCTGATCATCTTCTGATACTTCTCAGTCTCTGATCATCACATGAACACTCCCCCTGAAGCTTCACAAACACACAACCACATGCACACTCCAGCTTCAAAACAATTCTCCCCCTGCAACTCAGCGCATAACCTACACTCCCCCTTAATTCTGAACTGCAGTGAATTTCTGAGAAATACCTTCTGAAACTGAAACAACAGTAATCAGCCACACTTCAGAAACACTAAACTGCAACACTTCTCAGCACATAACTCTTCAGGAACAGTCAAATCAAACACATCTGGAACAAACAGCTCACAACTCAGGAATTCAACACTAATGCACTCCCCCTGAGTTAGAAACTCCCCCTCAAACAAAACTGCACAGCTCTTGTTGAAACTCTGAACTCTGAATAAAACTGACATCTGAGAAATAATATCTGAATTCAAACTCTGAACACATTCTGACCAGCTCCATTCTGAACTCAAACACAAGTTTTTCTCCCCCTTTTTAGCCACAAAATTTTGACAAAACTCAGTCTTCATATGGGGAACAAAAACTAAATATGCAACACAGATCCTCAAAACTGAATGAATATCAGACTCAGACTCAGGATCACACTCAACATTAGCAAATCTGGCAGGTACTTCATCTTCCTCACATCCAGTTTGCTGTAATTGCTATAACTCCTCATGCAGACAAACACCCAACTTGCTTATCAGATTCTCAAACTGCTTGGCATCCAAAGCTTTTGTGAAAATATCAGCAATTTGTTCTTCAGTATCCACATGTTCAAGCTGAACAATCTTCTCTTCCACCAGATTTCTGATAAAATGATGTC
Source organism: Medicago ruthenica (assembly GCA_018208015.1). Taxonomy (NCBI): domain Eukaryota; kingdom Viridiplantae; phylum Streptophyta; class Magnoliopsida; order Fabales; family Fabaceae; genus Medicago; species Medicago ruthenica. The sequence continues at coordinate 74,478,975 of CM031371.1, forward strand.
TGATATCTATGTGTTTGGTCCTGCTGTGTTGTATGGGGTTCTTTGAAATATTTATAGCACTTAAATTATCACAATATAGGGTCATAACTCCTTGATCAATGTTGTATTCTTCCAGCATCTGCTTCATCCATACCAACTGAGAACAACTACTTCCAGCTGCTATATATTCAGCTTCAGTTGTAGACAATGAGACACAATTCTGTTTCTTACTGAACCATGAGATCAAATTATTCCCTAGAAAGAAACATCCACCAGAAGTACTCTTCCTGTCATCTGCACTTCCTGCCCAGTCAGCATCACAATACCCAATCAATTCAGAACTTGCACTGTGTGAGTACATGATTCCATAATCACTTGTACTGTTGACATACTTCAAGATCCTCTTTACTTGTGTCAAATGACTCATCTTTGGATCTGCTTGATATCTTGCACATACTCCAACAACAAAAATAATATCTGGCCTGCTTGTAGTAAGGTACAGTAAACTCCCAATCATACTTATGTATTGGCTTTGATCAACTGAAACTCCTTGTTCATCTTTAGTTAATTTCAAGTGTGTAGCTGCAGGTGTTCTCTTATGACTAGCAGTCTCCATTCCAAATTTCTTCACTATATTCTTGGCATACTTATTCTGAGAAATGAATATAGTGTCTTCCATTTGTTTGACTTGCAGTCCAAGAAAATAAGTAAGCTCACCCACTAGACTCATTTCAAACTCAGATTGCATCTGCTGAACAAACAATTGAACCATCTTGTTTGACATTCCACCAAACACTATGTCATCAACATAAATTTGTTCTATCATTAAACTTCCATTTTCTTCTTTCACAAATAAAGTCTTATCAGTTCCACCTTTTCTATATCCTTGAGTCACAAGAAATTGTGTGAGTCTATCATACCATGCTCTAGGTGCTTGATTCAATCCATACAAAGCCTTCTTCAATTTGTAAACATGATCTGGAAACTTAGGATCCACAAACCCTTTAGGCTGTTTAACATAGACCTCTTCTTGTAGATAACCATTCAGAAAAGCACTCTTCACATCCATCTGAAACAGTTTGAACTTAAGAATGCACGATACTCCAAACAGTAATCTTATGGACTCTAATCTGGCTACAGCTGCAAAGGTTTCATCAAATTCAAGTCCCTCCACTTGAGTATATCCTTGAGAAACTAACCTTGCCTTGTTTCTGACCACAGTTCCATTTTCATCTGTTTTGTTCTTGTAAATCCACTTAGTGCCAATCACATTCAAACCTTCAGGTCTTGGAACAAGATCCCACACTTCACTCCTTTTGAATTGATTCAACTCATCTTGCATGGCTTCAATCCAAAATTCATCAGTTAGGGCTTCTTTCACATTTTTGGGTTCAAATTTTGACACAAAACAAAAATCAGTAGCAACAGCATCTGAACTTCTGGTTCTGACTCCTTGATCTAAGCTTCCAATGATTAAATCTCTGGGATGATCCTTCTGAACTCTAATAGAGGGTCCTTTACCAGTAGGAACATGATCTGGATGAATTTCTTCTGCTTCAGACTCTACTTGATTTTCTGCTTCTGACAGTTGTTCTTTTGATGCTTCAGTATCTGGAACTACTTCAGACTCATCTCTTTCTTTCTCAGCAGACAGATCATCAATCACAACATTAATGGACTCCATCACAACCTTGGTTCTGGAATTAAATACTCTATAGGCTCTGCTGTTCACTGAATAACCCAGAAATATTCCCTCATCAGACTTAGGATCCAGCTTTCTTCTGTTTTCTCTATCAGCCAAAATGTAACATTTTCTCCCAAAAACATGAAAATATTTCACATTAGGCTTTCTTCCTTTCCACGGTTCATATAAAGTAGAGGTAGTTCCCTTCTTCAAAGTCACCCTATTATGAATGTAACAAGCTGTATTCATAGCTTCAGCCCAGAACATGTAAGGTAGCTTCTTAGCATGTAACATGACTCTTGCAGATTTTGCTAATGCTTTGTTCTTCCTCTCAACTACACCATTTTGCTGAGGAGTTATAGGTGCAGAAAACTCATGCTTGATCCCTTCAGATGCATAGAACTCAGAAAATTTCTTATTCTCAAACTCCTTCCCATGATCACTTCTGATTCTGATTATACCACAGTCCTTCTCTCTTTGAAACTGAGTGCACAGCTCTTTAAACACTTCAAAAGTATCTGATTTCTCTCTAACAAAGCTAACCCAAGTGAATCTTGAATAGTCATCAACCATCACAAAAGCATATCTATTTCCTCCAATACTCTCAACTTGCATAGGCCCCATTAAATCCATATGTAACAGTTCTAGTACTTTAGTAGTTACCTGGTGTATTAATCTGGGATGAGACTTTCTTGTTTGTTTTCCAATTTGACAATCACCACAAACATTGTCCTCATTAATCTTCAGATTAGGTAGACCTCTGATAGCTTCAGTACTCAGGATTTTCTTCATGCCTTTCAGATGCAGATGACCCAGTTTCTGGTGCCAGAGTCTGACTTCCTCTTCTGAGCTCATGAGACAGGTAGTCAAGCTTCTTTCTTCTTCAGACACCCACAAATAACAATTATCCTTTGATCTGCAGCCTCTCATCAAAATCTCACCTTCTTGATCAGTTACCAAACACTCTTGCTTGTTGAAATTCACTTTTAAATCTTGATCACACAGCTGGCTTATACTGATCAGATTAGATGTCAACCCTTTCACAAGTAACACATCATTAAGTCTTGGTAAACCATCACTGATTAAGTCACCAATACCAAGAATCTCTCCTTTTGCTCCATCACCAAATGTCACATAGCTTCTAGAATAAGGCTTTACATTACTCAGTAACTTCTTCACACCAGTCATGTGTCTTGAACAACCACTATCAAAGTACCAGTCTTCTTTAGAGGTGGCTCTCAAAGATGTGTGAGCTATGAGGCCAACAGTCTTGTCTTTGGGTTTCCATACCTTCTGAACATTGTTTGTGGTTGCAGCTGGTTCCACTCTTCTGTACTGAAAATGTTCAGGATAACCATACAGTTTGAAACAGAATGGTTTAATATGCCATTTCTTTCCACAATGATGACAAACCCATGTATGATTTCTTCTCTTTCCCTTGAACTTCTGAGGTTGCTTCTGAGGTTTCATCTTAGATGTTCCAACCACAGGACCATAAGTCTGAGTAGCAGGAACAAACCTTTTAGCAGGATTCTTCTGTTTAAGGTTCTGAGTCTGATCAACAAATCCTAAACCAGTTTGCTTCCCTTGTTTCTGATTCTCTAATATCTCCTCCAGCACATCAGTAGCAGTATTCATCATTCTGACCTGCTTTTTCATATTCTCAAGCTGGGAATTTAGTTGGCTGACTTCATCCTTGAGATCAGAATTTTGCACTAACAGTTCACCTTTCTCAGCCTCCAGTTGACAGATTGTCTCCTTCTGATCCAGAATTTTCTTGCAAACCTCTGCACTTCTGATGTATAGCTTTTTGTAATTGACAGCCAGTTCATCATATGAGGACTTTTCAACTCTGGCTTCAGACACTGATGACACCTCAGACTCTGAGTCAGACTCTGATAAAGTCTCAGACTTTAAAACTGCTTCAGTTTTTGAACTAGCTCCTGAGGCCTTACCATTACTATCAGACTTATATCTTCCAGTTAGAGCAACAACATAATTTGCAGATTCAGACTCTACATCTTCTTCTGAATCTTCATCAGACCATGAAACAGCCAAGCTCTTCTTCTGCTTCTTAAGAAAAGTAGGACATTCTGACTTGATATGTCCATAACCTTCACACTCAAAGCATTGAACACCCTTTGCTTGGTTGCTCTTCTCTTTAGACTTGGTCTTCTTCACATCAGTTTGTTGCTTACTCTTGTTGAATCTGAAGTTCTGACCTTTGGTTTTGGATTTTCTGTCAACATGCTTCAGAATTTTGTTGAACAGTCTCTCCAGCAACACAAGGGCTTCTGATAAGTCACCATCATCCTCATCACACTCTTGTTCATCCTCAGCTTCAGTATTAACAGCAAAAGCAATTCCTTTCCCTTTCTTCTCAGTCTGTTTGCAGAAAGCAGTTTCAAAATTCAGCAGAGATCCAATCAGCTCCTCAACCTTCATAGTGGAGATGTCATGAGCTTCCTCAATAGCTGTCACTTTCATGTAAAATCTTCTAGGTAGTGACCTGAGTATCTTTCTCACTATCTTCTCATCTGACATCTTCTCCCCAAGAGACTCAAAAGAATTTGCCATATCCAGGACATTCATATAGAAATCTTGAATATTTTCATCCTCCATCATCTTCAAATACTCATATTTAGTGGTAAGAAGTTGAAGTCTGGACATCTTCACCTTTGAGGTTCCTTCATGAGTGGTCTTTAATATCTCCCAGGCATCCTTGGCAATGGTACACTGCTTGATGAGTCTGAACATGTTTTTGTCCACTCCATTGAATAGTGCATTCAAGGCTTTGGAGTTTCCAAGAGCCAGATCATCTTCAGCCTTTGTCCATTCTTCCTTAGGTTTCAGAATTTCAGTTTTATTTCCATCTTTGTCTAAAACAACTGGATGATCCCAACCTTTTAACACAGCTTTCTAGGTTCTGCTGTCAATGGATTTCAGAAAGGCACACATTCTAGACTTCCAGTATTCATAATTTGTGCCATCCAGCAAAGGTGGTCTGTTGACATATCCTCCCTCCTTGTCCATGCTTGCCAGAAAAGTCTTCCCTGGAGCTCACCCAAAAACAGGCAGGGTGCCTGCTCTGATGCCAATTGAAATTCTGGCAGGTATGGTAACAAACAATAAAACAGAGCACGATGGTTTGCAAAACAGAGCACAAAGCACAGGTTCAGAAGCAACAAATAAAAGTGCAGAAAAGTAAAAGAACACAGATATTTGTTAACCCAGTTCGGTGTAAATACCACCTACGTCTGGAGGATACCAATCCAGGAAGGAAATCCACTATAAGGAATTAATCCTAAGACTCAAGACATAGACCCCCTGTTCCCAGCCTAAGCAATCAATCTTCACTAGTCTGATTTCTACTCAGGAGCACCACCTAAGTATTAGAACAATACTAACTTCCCAATTACTTAATCACAACCCAGTGATCAGCAACTTCTGAAAACAACTCAAAAACAATGAAGACACTCTTCAACACAAAGACATCATTCGTACTTAAAAGTTTTGAATGATTTACAACTCAACACTTCTAAACCAACTCAGATGAGTGGTGTACCACCAAAGCCTAAGCTTACAAAACACTAAAAACTCTTAAGTATAAAAACTGTATAGACTCTAGCAATCTTCAATAGCAGCAGCACGTCTTCTTTAAATAGGCTTCAGTAAGCAGCATAAATCTGAACCCAATCTTCTTCAATTGATATGACTCTGAATTATGAAAGGCTTGAAAAGGAAACATATATTTCTGAATACTATCTTGCAAAGATTCTTCAACAAATATAATCAAACATAGACACGAAGCAAATCTTCTTAAGATCTTCAACAAATAAATCAGCCTTCTGGAAACTTATGCCTGAATTAAATCTTTGATAAATCTCCATAAGATACGCACAAAAAGAATCAGATTTAATGCAAAAATCCAGCTTCTGAAATCAGCTTCTGAAGACCAGCTTCTCAAGGTCAATGCTGGTCAACGTCTGAACAGTGCGTCTGAAGTACTGTTCAGCGTCTGAAGGCCATTTCAGCGTCTGAAGGCCAAAACTGCATCTGAAGGTCCAATTTGCTTCTGAAGGCCATTTCAGCTTCTGAACCTCCTCAAATCCAATTTCTTGCTTCTGAAGACTTCTTTAACACATAGAGACGCAACGCTTGAGCACTTTGATTTTACCAAACAATGTAGCCAACACCAAATAACTAACAGATATGATAAGTACAGTTCTTTTGTCTTCTTCTGTCTACGTGCACAACCAGAAAAAAGACCTTAAGAACAAAAACAATGCAACGGATAATTCTTCTTTTAGCAAAGGAAATTCAAAATACTATTCAACAGAATTATCTATATCAGGCAAAGGGTCAACGTTCTTGATTGAAGCTTCTCAACGACTCTATTTTCGCTGGCACTCTTCTCCAACATCTCTCAAATCCCTGCATATAAAAGGAGCTGAAGACCTTGAAGAAGATTAACAAGACTCTGCTATTTTATTGTGCCATTACTCTGTCAAATCTAATAGCGCAAAACAATTAGGATTTTTGTATCAAAGTTTTGTATTTTAGAAATCCTAGAGTTGTAAAGAGTCTGTTCATTTGTTCATTATACACTACCATTGTTATATCAAGTGTAAGAACAAATTATAAGTCTCTCTCTTGTGAAGTTTGAGCGTATAAGTCTTATGGTGAAACCTTGAGCATTTAGAAGTCTCAATCTATTGTGATTGAGCAAGGGAAGTCTCTTGCTTAGGTGCTTGGGCATTTTTAAGTCCCTTGGAGTTTTCCTTGAGCAAGGAAGTCTTAAGCAATTGTGCTTGAGCAAGGAAGTCTTTAGGAAGAGTCCTAGAGCAAAGGAAGTCTTTAGGTAGTGTCATATAACAAGGAAGTCTTGAGCAGGTGTGCTCGAGCAAAGGAAGTCTCTTGGAAGGGTCCTTGAGCAGTTTGTAATCCAGAGTGATTATAGTGATATCCCTTATAAGTACAAGGGGACTGGACTACTCCTGTGTTTTGGCAGGAACAAATATAAAATTGTTTATGTCTGCCTTCTCTCTCTCTCTCTCTCTCTCTCTCTCTCTCTCTCTCTCTCTTTATCTTTGTGTTTATGTACTTAATCTGTTGTACTCATACTCTGTATCAGAATCTGTATACCTCAGATTTTGATCAGCTTTTTAACACACATAAAAAGAACCAGAAAAAGCCAACACAATTCAACCCCCTTTCTTGTGTTTTTCTCACCTTCCGTTGGTATCAGAGCACAGTCTGTGAAACATCCACTCCTGATGTCAACAACACCTCCACCTTTGATAAAAACAATTATTTTGTCAAACCTCCTTCCTTTAATGAAGATGCTACACAGTTTTCTTAGTGGACGATCAAAATGTATAGTCACATCATAGGTGTTGATGATGAACTTTGAGGTTGATGAAGAAGGAATAGTGGCGGACGGGAAGAAGTTGATAACCACTCAAAAGAGGATCTACAAAAAGCACCACATAGTGAGAGGGATTCAGGTGGATGCTTTACCTCATGCAAAATATATGAAGATTGTGGAAAGATAAACTGAAATAGCCATCTTCGAATCACTGTGCTCTACCTATGAAGGGAATTAGCAGGTAAAGGAAGCTAAGGCAAACCAACTGGTTCATAAGTATGAGCTAGTCAAAATGAAGGAAGATGAAGACATTGAAACCATGTAGTCAAGGTTTCAAACACTTGTTTCTGGTCTTCAAGTTCTGAAGAAAATATATATTGTACTAGACCATGTCAAGAAGATCCTTAGGAGTGTTCCTGTAAGGTTCAGTCCAGAGGTCACTGCCATAGAAGAGGCAAAGTACTTAGACAAGCTAAGCCTGGAGAACTAGATAAGCTCTCACAAAAGTCATGAGATTGAGCTTGAAGGAGATGAACCAGCTAAGAATTCTAAGTTTATTGCCTTAACCTCTAAGGAAAAGCCAACCAAATCTCTTCAATATTCTAAACCAGAAGAAGAAAAGAAGATTTTCTGGTAGAAGCAGTGGTCCCAAGGCATCCAGTTTCAAAGACAAGAAAGATAATCAGAAAGGATGTTTTAGCTGCGGGAAAACTGATCACTTCATAGCTGAATGCTCAGAAGGACATAAGAGAAAGGAAAGCTCCAAGAAGCAGGCTTACATAAGAAAGCTCAAGGAGAGTTTTATGGCAACCTGGGAAATGCTTGATGAAGAATCAGACTCTGAAGACAACAAAGAGGAAGCTAATATGGGTTTGGTAGTCACTGCAGCTTCTGATGCTGGACCGAGTTCAGATTCTGATGAAGACGATGAGGTAATCTTTGAACAAACTTGTAATGAATATGTGACTACTATCAATGAGCTTATGAGAAGCTACTTGGAAAAATCAAGAATTTTAAAAGAAGTGCAAAAACAATTTGATTTGTTGTCAGAAGAGTCAAAGCTTTTAAGACACCAAAATCAAAGTCTGTCAGCATAAAATAAAGATCTTAAACTGAAAAATTTGAAAGAAAGGCAATTTTCAAATCTTGATGGAACAGACAGATCTTTGACTAAATTCAACAGTGCTCCTGAAGAATTTAGTAATGGTAACATTGACAGAAGTAAATTAGTTTCCATAATATGTAATGTTAGTAAAAACAAAGGAAAAGGAACTTACTTCACAAAATCATCTATTATGGAGATACAGACTTCTTTGAAGACAGAGAAATCATCTTGTTCTAAATGCATTTAGAAGGGTATGTTTTTCCAGTTGGATCTAAAGGCTGAAAAAGCTAAGAATCTGAACATGTCAGAGCCAAAGAACTCAAAACCTAAGGTCTTAATCAAATCAAAACCAAGGATTGTTGGATTCATGACTAATTGGGATTCAGAATCTAATGCCAATAAGTATTCATGACCAAAATCTTCTAAAACAAGAATATTGAATAGATCTAAGCAGGGAATCCTAAAGTCCAAGGTTCCGAGGAAAGAAAAGCCCTTCAAAACTAACCCCAAAGGACCCATTCAGATATAGGTACCTAAAAATAATATTGCATATGTTTCAAATGTGCTTCATAGGAAAACCAAAGCATCAGTCTTGGTACCAAGACTGTGGCTGCTCTGCACACATGACAGGAGAAAGACATTTGTTCAAAGACCTGATCATGAAAGAAGAGGTATTATGGGATTTGGAGGAAACCTATAAGGAAATATTGTTGGAACAAGAACTATTGGTAACTCTTTTATCTCTATCAATAATGTCTGGTATGTTGATGGACTCGGACACAACCTTCTTAGTATTAGCCAATTTTGTGATAATGATTATAGAGCAGTATTTGACAAGAGCACATGTACAGTCATCAATGAATCTGACCAATCCACAGTATTCATAGGTCAGAGGAAAGGAAATATTTATAAAATAAATTTTTCTGAATTGGTTGATCAGAAGGTCATTTGCCTTCTGTCAGTGAATGATGAAAAGTGGCTCTGACATAAAAGATTGGGACAGGCTAACTGGATATTAATCTCTAAGCTTAGCAAGTTGAAACTAGTCAATGGACTACCAAAACTACGCTATCATTCAGATGCCCTTTGTGGAGCATGCCAAAAAGGAAAGATTGTCAAAACTGTTTTCAAACCTAAAAATATTGTTTCCACCTCCAGACCTTTGAAACTACTTCATGTTGATTTGTTTGGTCCAGTTGGAACTGCATCAATCAATGAGAAAAGATATGGGTTAGTCAAAGTTGATGACTATAGCAGGTGGACTTGGGTGAAATTTCTCAGAATCAAGAATGAAGCATATGATGTGTTCAACATCTTCTGTACTCAAGTACAAGCCAAGAAACAACTAAAAATTCTTAAGGTTAGGTGATCATGGAGGAGAATTTGAGAACGAGCCATTTGAAAAAAATTATGAAATAAATGGAATTCACCATTAGTTCTCTTCTCCTAAAACTCCGCAACAAAATGGGGTTGTAGAAAGAAAGAACAGATCTTTACAAAAAATGGCTAGAACAATGCTCCATGAAACTAACATGGCTAAGTACTTCTGGGAAGAAGCTATAAACACAGCAAGTTATGTATAAAATATAATCTACATAAGACCTATTTTGAACAAATTAACATATGAGTTATGAAGGTGAGAAAAACACAAGAAGGGGGGTTGAATTATGTTGGCTTTTTCTTCTTAAACACAATGTTCAAAGTTCATCTTCTGATGGATCAGAATCTGAAGCAATGTACAAAGTCAAGTGCAGCGGATATAACAAAGTTAGAGAGAGAGAGAGAGAGAGATAAAGAGAGAGAGAGAGAGAGAGAAGAAAGACACAAAGCAATTATCTTTGTTCCTTCCACAACCTGGAAGTAGTCCAGTCCCCTTGTTACTTACAAGAGATTTTTCGCTATAATCACCAAGATTACAAATGCTCAAGCACAAAGCAAGATACTTCCAATGCTCAAGCACAAAGCAAGAGACTTCTAATGCTCAAGCACAAAGCAAGAGACTTCTAACAAATAGAGATTACAAATTAAAATGTTTGGATTGAACACTTGATATACTATCAGAGGTGTCCACAAAATACAACACAGTTCAGACTCTAATGAATTAAGAATTTCTAAGATGTGAAAGTTTATAAGAAATTCTAATTGTCCAGTCCCTTTTTCAACTGTTGAATCATCAACAACAACATTTATGGATTCCATCATAGTATTAGTTCTGGAATTGAATACTCTGTAGGCTTTACTGTTGATGGAGTAACCAAGAAATATTTCTTCAGAAGAGTAAAATTCAGAGAACTTGGCTTTTTCAAATTCCTTGCCATGATCACTTCTAATTTTCACAATCATACTCTCTTTTTCTCTTTGGAGTTGTTGACAACAATCTTTGAACACATCAAAAGTTTCTGATTTTTCTATAAAAAATTTTACCCATGTGAACCTTGAAAAATCATCAACAACCACAAAAACATACCTTTTTCCACCAATGCTCTCAACTTGCATAGGTCCCATTAATTATATGTGTAATAGTTCCAGAACCTTTGATGTTACCTGATGCTCCAACCTCGGATGAGACATTCGTGTTTGTTTGCCAATCTGACATTCTCCACAAATGTTGTCTTCGTTAATCTTAAGATTGGGTAGTCCTTTGATGGCTTCCACAAACATGACTTTCTTCACACCCCTCAGGTTTAAGTGCCCAAGTTTCTAGTGCCACAGTCTGACTTCTTCTTCTGAACTTATGAGACATGTGGATAGGCTTACTTCTTCTTGAGGCATCCATAAGTAACAATTATCCTTTGATCTATTGCCCCTCATTAGCACTTCATTTTCTTTACCAGTAACCAGACATTCCTCCTTGTTAAAGTTCACTTCCAACCCTTGATCACATAATTGGCTTATGCTAATTAAATTTGCTGTTAGTCCTTTAACTAGCAACACATTGTCTAGTTTTGGTAACCCATTCTTAATCAAATCACCAAATCCCAAGATTTCTCCTCTAGCTCCATCACCAAAGGTCACATAGTTACTAGTGTGAGACCGTATATTTTCAAGAAATTTACTAACTCCAGTCATGTGTCTAGAACATCCACTGTCAAAGTACCAGTCTTCCCTAGAGGAGGCTCTCAAAGATGTATGAGCTATGAGGCCAAGACTTTCAGACTTTGGTCTCCATTTCCTTGTGATTTTGTTTACAATGGGTTCCACTTTTCTTTGTTGAAAGTGCTTGGGGTATCCATACAGCTTGAAACAGAATGGCTTTATGTGCCCCTTTCTACCACAGTAATGATATATCCAAGGACGAGATGCCCTCCTGCTCTTAGATCCCTGAGGTTCGTTCTGATGTTCCAACTTAGGTTTTCCCATCATTGTATCATATGTTCCAATAGCTGCAATGAACCTTTTAGCTGAATTTTGCTATTTGTTGTTCAAGGTCCTATAATCAAACCCTATTCCTTTTGGTTTCCCTTGGTTATGACTCTCCAATATCTCTTCTAGCATATCAGTACCAGTGTTCATCATTCTAACCTGCTTCTTTAAGTGTTCAAGTTGGGAGTTTAGTTGAGTTACCTCATCATTTAGATCAAAAATTTTTGCTAAATGTTCACTTCTTTCAGCATGCAGTTGACTTATAATCTTCTTCTGATTCTCTAGTAACTTGCAAACTTCTTCACTTCTGATGTATAGATCTTTGTAAGAGGCAGCTAGTTCTTCATAAGTTAATTCTCCATCACTTGACTCAGTATCAAACATGCATCTACCAGTTAAGGCAACAACATGCTTGGCTGATTCACTTTCCACTTCTACTTCTTAGTCAACTTCATCAGACCAAGAGACTGCCAAACTTTTCTTCTGTTTTTTGAGGTACGTTGCACATTCTGACCTAATGTGGCCGTATCCTTCACACTCATGACACTGAACACCTTTGGATTGATTGCTTTTCTCATCAGTTCTTGTCTTCTTCAAGTCATTTAGTTGCTTACTGATGTTGAACCTGATGTTCTGACCATTTGGTTTGGATCTCCTGTCAGCCTGCTTTAGGATCCTATTAAACTATCTACCAAGCATCACCAGAGCTTCTGATATGCTTTCATCATCCTCATTATTTCCTTGTTGTTCCTCAGCATCAGCATTTGCTACAAAAGCAACACCTTTCCCCTTCTTATCAGTTCAGTTATTGAAGGCTGTCTCAAAATTCTACAAGGACCCTATTAATTCCTCAACCTTCATACTGGAGATGTCATGTGCTTCCTCAATGGCAGTCACCTTCATGTCAAATCTCTTAGGTAGAGACCTGAGTATTTTTCTCACAAGTTTCTCATCGGACATTTTTTCTCCAAGAGAATCGAATGAGTTAGCCATGTCCAGAACGTTCATATAGAAGTCTTGTATGTTCTCATCCTCCAACATTTTGAGATTTTCAAACTTGGTGGCGACAAGTTGAAGCCTGGACATTTTTACCTTGGATGTGCCTTCATGTGTAGTTTTGAGAATCTCCCAAGCATCCTTAGCTACAGTGCACTGCTTGATCAGTCTGATCATATTCTTGTCCACTCCATTGAATAAAGCATTCAATGCCTTGGAGTTTCCAAGCGCTAGTGTATCTTCATCCTTGGACCACTCTTCCTCTGGTTTTAACTCAGTTGTCTTCTTTCCATCTTTGTCAAGTACAACCGGATGATCCCAACCCTTCAACACGGCTTTCCAGGTTTTACTGTCTATAGACTTAAGGAAATCACTCATGTGTGATTTCCAGTAGTCATAGTTAGAGTCATCCAGCAAAGGTGGTATGTTCACTAATCCTCCTTCCTTGTCCATTTTGCCAGACAATAACTTCCCTGGAGCTAACCCTAAAACAGGCAGGGTGCCTGCTCTGATGCCAACTGAAATTTTGGCGCAGTAGTGTTTCAATGTTACGATATAAGTAAAACACGTATAAACACAAAACAATAACAGACAAAAAAAAATAAAAAGGCACAAGGAAATTGTTAACCCAGTTCGGTGACAAACACACCTACTCTGGGGGCTACCAAGCCAGGAGGAAGTCCACTAGTGTAGTCCTAGTTCTAAGTTCTCAGCAAACTCCAAGTTTACCACTTATCACCTAGCTACTACTCGTACTGACTTCAGCCTAGGAACTCCTAGACCTGAGATCCCATCTCACACCCACTCAATCAATTATTGCCCCAGTGATTTTAGATTCAAATAACAAAGACGAAGACACCTTCAGACATAAACACACACCGTACTTCAAAGCTTAGGTGCAGTATACACAATTACAACTCAATAAACACAGTCCTAAGCTTGCATCAAGGTGACACAAGAAAGGCTCATAATTAACACACTCGAAACCTAAGAATACTCTTTCAATGATGGCTTCAGTTATTTTCTTCAATAGTGGCATCTTTTATTTATAGCCTTCAGCAGCAACATATATTTGAATCAAATATTCTTCTCAGAAATATATTGAAACAAATATTCTTCAGAAATATATTTTCCAAAGATCTCCTTTGGAAATATATTTACACAAATAAAAATATCCAATCTGAAAAAATATATCTCACGGAAATATATTCCTTCTGGAAACACACGCAGCTTGGAGAACAAGTAACATGAATTCTTCAATCAAATCTTCAAAAGATCAGGTGAGATAATAAACAGCTCCAAGGCGTGAAATCAAGAATGCTTCTGAAGGTACTTCTGAAGTAAGTGCTTCTGAAGGTTCAGCGTCTAAAGGTTCAGCTTCTGAAGGTTCAGCGTCTGAAGGTTCAGCTTCTGAAGGTTCAGCTTCTGAGGTTCTGCTTCTGAAGATTCAGCTTCTGAGGTTTTGCTTCTAAAGACTCAGCTTCTGAAGGTTCAGCTTTTGAGGTTCTGCGTCTGAAGATTCAGCTTCTGAGGTTTTGCTTCTGAAAACGTACATCTTGCTTGTATATTTGATTTTAGCAAAAATGAAGCCAACAACCAAATATCCAACAATCATCATTAGCATCATTAATAGCGTCATCAATATCATCATAAATATCATCGTCAATAGCATCATCAATAGCATTTTCAATATCATGTGTAAACAGCAACACATCACAACCATCACAACATCAAGTATTTACAATCTTCAACATTCTCATAATTTAAGTTTCATGATTTAATCACACAAACTACACCAAACATCATTAAAGATCACAAATTCATACTTAACTACTCATTTATTGACTCTAAATGATTCCTTAGACTCGTTATTAATTTTAAGGACGTTTCAAGCTTCACTGAAAAAGTATGCGGAAGTTTCACGAAAAATGTGTCATGACTTATGTGTAGTATTTTGATCATAACTCATGTTATAGAAATGTAAATGAATTCCAACAACCGGCAATTGAAAGCTAACATCCATATCTAAAACTTTTATGTTTACACCGAAACCCAGTTCAAAACAGAAACAAGGGAAAAAAAGGAAATAACAGAAAAAGTTGTTGCTGTCAGTGGTCACTACGGCTACGGGAATCACTCAAAACTCGCCCAAAAATCCCATTTTTTATCCCCCATCAACCCAAAATCAATTTACATATATTAACCATGATCAATACACTCAAATTGAACAATGGTTACTGTAATATCCCGCTCAAGCGTGACTTTTAACAGTATTATAGGAATTAAACGTATGGAATGGCAAAATGGTAAATATTGAGAAAGGACCAAATAGGATAAATATGAATTATTTCATACTTATCACTCATTTTTCTCTCACAAGAAATCTGATTTCCTTTCCCCTCTCTCTAGATTTTCGCCCCTCAACAATCATCACCCTTAATCCATCAAAACTTCTTCCTAAAATCTTGTATTTCAAGCAAGCATAGTTTTGGGAAAAGTTGGAACAAGAAGAAGCTAAGAAAAAGCGAGAAAGATCAAGTGATCATGTTAGGGTTTGAAGATAAGGTTAAGCCAGCACCAAACCAGTTCTGAGGTGAGCTCCTAGGGGTTTTAGAACCCACTTTGAGAGATATTGATGAGTATTGTGTATTTTGAGCAAAGTTTGTAATTTTGTACCCTAATCCCTTTTGCTTGCTAATTCCTTGTTCAATCATGTTTTAATCAATCAATTTATAGTTGTAAATCATTCCTTATGCTGTTATGATGCTTGGGTATGCTTAGATACGTCAAAAATGGTGGAAAATCACGTTTTGAACTATTTCTGGGCTGTCAATTTTGCCCGGCGAGCTCGGGGCGAGATTACAGCGATTTTTCAACAATTTTTCCCTGCCTCAAATCGCCCGGCGAAATGGAGCTCGCCCAGCAAAATCAGACAGACCTCCCAGGGACATTCTGTTTCGTTTTGTGAGCTGCATACGCGTCAGGCGAGGCACTTGGTAACCATCTTCAAAGAAAACCTTATTTTCTAAGAAAAACACCATTGTGGACATATCTGAGGGGCATATAACACCTAAGGAATAAATGAACGAGGGTTTAGCGTCGCATTAGGAGTATAAGGGTTATTTGAATAGATAAGCCCTAAGAACGGCATATGATAACGATATGTCGAATCCTTTGATAGGAAAGCAAGGTTTAAGAGTATGAAAGTAAGGATTAGATGGATAATCCCTTGCATGTGAGTTGATAACTCTTAAGTAAGGCATAAGACTTTGATAAGTCAAGAACCTATTTAAGGTAAGCAAGATGATAGATGTATTCGGTTTAGAATACAAGGGTAATAGGAAAGTTTCAGATAAGATTATAGTGTTGGTTCTCCAACAATTAATAGGTGGCTTATGAGAACGATAAGCCAAGAACCTTGTGTTATAGGTTAAGAGTTACAGGATTGTTATTATATGATTAAAGTAACAGATATGCATGTTTATATGTAAAAGTTAAAGAATAATATGTCACAATCATAGGCATGTTCAGCAGACTCCGGGATACGCCGGATGGGACTTCACCGAGAGGGTTGTCCACATGCAAATTCAAAAAGGAGTCCGGTGTTAGCCTGATATGATAGGAATTTCACCGGGTCATAGGGAGATGTACTTCGGGGTTACTCCACCCGAACTGCACTCCGTAAAATGAACTCAGATAATAATGTTTGTTCAACGCTAACATCTAACATAATATGTGTTTATATGAATTATGTTTTATAGTTACAGTTATAGTTATAGGCAGTTACAGTTATAGTTACAGGCAGACTTATAGTCATAGGCAGATTTATATCCTTTGTGGATAAAGATAAGACTTGGCGATCATAGGAAATCCCCAAGATTGCTAAGGTAGGCATGGCGACCCTAGGTTCCCTGAGGTTGCCAACAGTTGGTTGGGTGGAGCTCACTGAGACATTATGTCTCATCCCACTCCTTCTGGTGCAGGTTTACAGGTAAGCCAGAGGTTCGTGATGGAGTTCTTCAGAGAGATACTGGATGGAGTACAGTTGCTCGTCGTGTACCAGCTCAGGAGCTTATTGGACTTTTGTATAAGTATTGTAATGGTATTGGATTATTTGTACAAACGAGTAAACTTGTATTCATTCAGATGTGATGTAATATTATTATTGAAAATTTTAAATGTATCCAGTATCAGTTTAACGCACATGCTAATATTCTAGATTAAATTAGTATGGGTGTTACAATTGGTATCAGAGCAGGTCGATTCAGACCGTGCCATGGGTCATTAAAGATTCAATAAAAGCAGTGGAATCATTGGGTTCCGGATATTGTTCTAAAGGTCACATCTAGTTGAGCCTGATCAACTCAATCTAGTATATGACGGTTAGGACAAATGTCCGAGAGCTGAATGTGACCAAGGAGGAAAGAAGTGTACGAAGGGTGCAGGTTAAGGCGTCAGATTTTAAGACGGAAATTGGCAAGGTATTTAATGCCAAAGGATGGTTCTCTAACAGTGAAGTAACTGAGCCTGTTAATCGCAAAGTTTCAGGAATATAAGAGATATTTAAGAGTATCTAAGAGTAAGGTCAAGTACCTTAACACAGTTGGACGCGTCATTTAGAAATGTCTCATAGGAGGAGACATGAACAGTAAAGAATTATGGAATACTCTAAGGAATGATTTGGAATCTTAACGGGAACCGTAATTTGAAAAGTTAAAGTGAATTGTAGAATAGAGTTTTAATTCCGGGTACAGAGGTAAAGAATTACGGTACCAAATCCAGCGACTTGGAAGAAGGAATGATCAGTTAATTATTGGAAGCTCTAGACTTCCAGTAAGGATATAGTGTATAAGGATGGAAAGAACTTGCGCACTTGGACCGGATGAGATTTTAATATCCGACGGGTAAGAGATTTATTTATGGATTAAGCGAAATATTGGACAGATGAAACAGGTTACCTTCTTTTATTATGGGTCATCAAGATGCTTTGTATGAGGAACGCAAGCTTAGCAATAAGTGAAGGAAACCCCTGGTAAGGGTATGAAGTAAAGATTGAATCCTATGTTGTCAGATTATAGCAGACCGGTTTCGAGGATTAAGCAGGAATTAGCCAAGAACTATTGTGAGGCTCTAGCAGCAGGAAGATCGTCACTAACGTACAAGTTACAGTTAAAGTTATGGTTAATGTTAAGGAGTTCTATGTGTTCTTTTGATGGGTTCCTTACACAAGTATTCGGGTAAGCCGACAAAGATCACCTTATGTTGTTATGTGTTAAAGATGGTGGAAATACAGACCTTAGATTGCTCGAAACCATATGAAGAGGGCCATGGATGAAAAGACCTATGGAGAATTATTCAGATAATAAGATTAGATGTGAATTGTCGATGCAGTAATAAGTTACTGGAAGGATCCAATAGGAAATGATAAGTGTTGAAGTTTAAGATTAATTAATCGGGTACTCGAAGAGGCGTAATATGTGTTTGGGCTTACAGGAGGGCCGGTAAAAGTTGAGTCTTATCCAGACGGATCATTTCTGGAGAAACCCGAGGAGTAACCAAGAGATATGATAGAGTTATGTGGACCTAAGTTGTATTGGAAAAAGGTTGTGGATGTGAAATCCTTACGGATAATTATAGAACGGAACTCGATTCAGAATATGAAGAGTAAAGCTAGAACTAGTGTATAAGTTGTTTTGACAGGAGCATTGTTGGGCTCGTAATTATTGCTAAAGACTGTTTACAGGTTTCGGCGTATTTTGGTGAAAGTAAGTATATTGTTTATGTCCGAAAAGAAACACAAAGTCAGATGACGATCGATCAATAAGTTAAGCAGGTGGTTTAAGCCATTAAGGAATGAGTTTAACAAGGAAATCTAATGTGGTAATAGTGGTGTATTACTTCTATCCCAAGGTGAATTGTTTAAATCAGAGTTACGCAGCGGAGAAGTAATCCAAGAATGAGTTAACAGACAATTCAAAGCTGAAGCTTCGAGAAAAAATGGTGTTTGTAAAGTCCTTGCTTGATGAATTACAGGAAAGGTACTCAGTGTTTAGTTCTCAAGCTACAAAATATTAGTAAGTAGTGATGACTTGAACTTATCATCAGTGCTAACAGGAAATTTTAAGAGATAAGTCGAGGAATGCTTCAGACCTCGAAACTCATGAGAGAAGGGAATCGAAGCAGTTTGAGAAATTTAAAGGATGTGTTTCTAAAACAATAAGTACATAGTGAAGAAAGCCACAACTAATACGACAATCTAGCTATTCTAGCTCGGTAACTTCAAGTTAACTTGAATAGTAAGTTTAACCAAAGAGAATTAGTTATGAGGTAACAACGGTACGGGTTGCACTTGCAAGTCGATGTTTTTGAAATTGAAGCTTGATTAGAAAACAACGAAGCAGTGGCATGAGGTTATTCCACATCGTACCCATGTTATGCTAGCTTGTCGCATGTAACAGGTTATGATTAGTATTATGAATACTGATCAGGCAGAGTTTATGCTACTTAGATAGTAGTGTAACATTTTTTTTACAGTCATGTGACATGTACCGGTAACTGTGGCACGCAGTCAGTAATGTTTAACAGGAAAGTCTTAAGTAGGACAGGTTTGTTGTTACCGAACATATCTTAATTGAGGAGTTCGGAATTCTTGAATTTAATGTTCACAGTTAAGGAAAAGAAATGTTTTACACAGATCAGAAGATTACTCATAGTTTACAGTAAATGGCTACGTGAATTCAAGTTATGAAATAAAGGATTAAGAGTTTAGGAGTGCTATTTTGATAGCGAACAGAATTGGGTTTCTTTTTGAAAACAGAGAATGTTCTGGAACGAAATAAGTTTATAACGCCAATGGAATGTAACCATAATTTACGTTATGGGATTGTGGATACTCAAAGAATACAAGCATGAGTTAAGAGCAAGAAGAGAGACCTTAGTTGGCGTGGCATTGTCTCAAGTATATTTTGACTAAGTATGATGTCCCATTAGTTGGACAATGATGATGCGGCGTACTGTGTACCCAATAGTAGTGTACACGTACTCGATCATGTATGGAAGCTATGTGCTATGGACTGTATTATATGATAATATGTGAGACGGCTTATGCCACACGTCACTTGTACTAAACTTTCATAAGTTTGAATTTATTGGTAAAGAAAGTATTAATCCCATGAGTAAGGAATATCTTGAATGATGCAAGATTGTCAGAGTCTTAGAAGGAATAAAGCTCCTAAGACCTTAGCTACGCGTTATCGTTGATTAATTAAATTGGAGCACGAGTGGCTCATATGATTTCTCGAGCCCTTAAGGATTCCCGCAGTGGGAATGTGAGCAATGCTCATGGTTGTGATAATAGTTACACCAGGATGTCAGAAAGAAAGGAACTTGTACCATAAGTTCAGCCACCACCTTGTATTTGAATCGTGGAGGTAATTGCAATAGACTTTACTTCTGTTTGAGAATACTCTATATCAGATGTTTTTCAGTGCAAGACTAACCTATATAAAGAATGGTACGATTGTAATAGAAAAATGTCGTCTTATGAGGCGAAAGTCAAAGACAAGAATTCTTTCGAATTAAAAGTAATGTAATAGATTCCTCGAAAAGTTGAAATAATTGAGGAAAATCATATCGACCCAACGTCTTCAGGATAAGATTGAACGGTCAATGAAAGAAGAACGATAGAATTCAGTAAGGGAAATCCAAGACTTAATGATTTTAAATTGGATTTGCAAGAAATATTTCGAAGAGAACATAGTCAGATAAGATGGATATGTTGATTCAGATAACCATACGTCCTAACAGGTGAGAGATATGTAACATGCATCAGACCTTTCGGCTGGAAAGAGATTGTCATATGTTTTGATTTACAGAGATGGAAACCATGGCTAAAGAACAAATCTTAACCAGTATGGTTTAATCGAGGTGTTTACAGGACAAAGAAATTGAGTCCAAGATTTATTGGGCCATTTCAGATACTTAAACGTGTCGGTCCAGCAGCTTATCAATTGGCTCTGCCACCGGCTATGTCAGGATTACATGATGTTTTCCATGTTTCACAATTAAGGAAGTTCATTCCAGATCCTTTTCAACCAGCAGAATTGGAAACCATCGACTTGAGATGGGATTTGACGTTTCGGCCAGAACCAGAAATGATTATTGAACGTGATGTCAAGTCATTGAGGAACAAAGAGATTCCAATTGTTAAAGTTATATGGAAAGGTTCTCCCTACGGTGAAGCTACATGGGAATTGGAATCAAAGATGCGGGAGAGCTATCCGCATCTATTTACAAGTAATTTCTAAATTTCGAGGACGAAATTTCTTTTAAGGGGGGTAGAGTGTAATATCCCGCTCAAGCGTGACTTTTAATAGTATTATAGGAATTAAACGTATGGAATGGCAAAATGGTAAATATTGAGAAAGGACCAAATAGGATAAATATGAATTATTTCATACTTATCACTCATTTTTCTCTCACAAGAAATATGATTTCCTTTCCCCTCTCTCTAGATTTTCGCCCCTCAACAATCATCACCCTTAATCCATCAAAACTTCTTCCTAAAATCTTGTATTTCAAACAAGCATAGTTTTGGGAAAAGTTGGAACAAGAAGAAGATAAGAAAAAGCGAGAAAGATCAAGTGATCAAGTTAGGGTTTGAAGATAAGGTTAAGCCAGCACCAAACCAGTTCTGAGGTGAGCTCCTAGGGGTTTTAGAACCCACTTTGAGAGATTTTGATGAGTATTGTGTATTTTGAGCAAAGTTTGTAATTTTGTACCCTAATCCCTTTTGCTTGCTAATTCCTTGTTCAATCATGTTTTAATCAATCAATTTATAGTTGTAAATCATTCCTTATGCTGTTATGATGCTTGGGTATGCTTAGATACGTCAAAAATGGTGGAAAATCACGTTTTGAACTATTTCTGGGCTGTCAATTTCGCACGGCGAGCTCGGGGCGAGATTACAGCGATTTTTCAACAATTTTTCCCTGCCTCAAATCGCCCGGCGAAATGGAGCTCGCCCAGCGAAATCAGACAGACCTCCCAGGGCTGTTCTGTTTCGTTTTGTGAGCTGCATACGCATCAGGCGAGGCACTTGGTAACCATCTTCAAAGAAAACCTTATTTTCTAAGAAAAACACCATTGTGGACATATCCGAGGGGGATATAACACCTAAGGAATAAATGAACGAGGGTTTAGCGTCGCATTAGGAGTATAAGGGTTATTTGAATAGATAAGCCCTAAGAACGGCATATGATAACGATATGTCGAATCCTTTGATAGGAAAGCAAGGTTTAAGAGTATGAAAGTAAGGATTAGATGGATAATCCCTTGCATGTGAGTTGATAACTCTTAAGTAAGGCATATGACTTTGATAATTCAAGAACCTATTTTAGGTAAGCAAGATGATAGATGTATTCGGTTTAGAATACAAGGGTAATAGGAAAGTTTCAGATAAGATTATAGTGTTGGGTCTCCAACAATTAATAGGTGGCTTATGAGAACGATAAGCCAAGAACCTTGTGCTATAGGTTAAGAGTTACAGGATTGTTATTATATGATTAAAGTAACAGATATGCATGTTTATATGTAAATGTTAAAGAATAATATGTCATAGTCATAGGCATGTTCAGCAGACTCCGGGATACGCCGGATGGGACTTCACCGAGAGGGTTGTCCACATGCAAATTCAAAGAGGAGTCCGGTGTTAGCCTGATATGATAGGAATTTCACCGGGTCATAGGGAGATGTACTTCTGGGTTACTTCACCCGGACTGCACTCCGTAAAATGAACTCAGATAATAATGCTTGTTCAACGCTAACATCGAACATAATATGTGTTTATATGAATTATGTTTTATAGTTACAGTTATAGTTATAGGCAGTTACAGTTATAGTTACAGGCAGACTTATAGTCATAGGCAGATTTATATCCTTTGTGGATAAAGATAAGACTTGGCGATCATAGGAAATCCCTAAGATTGCCAAGGTAGGCATGGCGACCCTAGGTTCCCTGAGGTTGCCAACAGTTGGTTGGGTGGAGCTCACTGAGACATTATGTCTCATCCCACTCCTTCTGGTGCAGGTTTACAGGTAAGCCAGAGGTTCGTGATGGAGTTCTTCAGAGAGATACTGGATGGAGTACAGTTGCTCGTCGTGTACCAGCTCAGGAGCTTATTGGACTTTTGTATAAGTATTGTAATGGTATTGGATTATTTGTACAAACGAGTAAACTTGTATTCATTCAGATGTGATGTAATATTATTATTGAAAATTTTAAATGTATCCAGTATCAGTTTAATGCACATGCTAATATTCTAGATTAAATTAGTATGGGTGTTACACTTACACAACAAAACATCAATTGATATGAATTTCACAAGATTTTCGGTTAATCAAAGTTCATCTCAAAACTCATTTTTTCCCCAAATCAACTTAAAATTCCAAACAGATTTGTACATCAATAATTCCAACTTTCTAATCATATCAACATATACATAAGCACTTAATTAACAACATAAATCAACTTAAAATCAATTATGTCAATAATTCATTCAAATTCACCAATTTAAGCAATTTTCACATAAACAACAACAACCCTAATTCCAACTTAACCCAAACGACATAACTTCATGATTTCATAACTCAAACACATAATCATACTCATAATCAATTCAATTAAACATAAACATCATCAAATATCATGTTTTCTCCTCAAAATTCACCAAATTTCACAAAGTTCACAAATAACAAAATCAAACAAGAGTTTTGACGAAGTAAAAGCATGAAATCAACAACTTAACACATATTCAATTCAGTCATCAACAAAGAGCACGAAAATCTACACAATTAATCATAATTCATAAAATTAAGCTATAATCTAAAATCTCCCAAACACGCAATTGCTTCTTAAACCCATATGTTAATCATAATCTCACCTCTTACCTTAGTTTCCTCTCTATTCTTGCTATTCTTATTGCAATCCTCTCCTTCCCCTTTGATTCTCAAGCTTTCCTCTTCTCCAAGCCTCTTCTCTCTATCTCTCTCTTTCCTCTCAAAAGTTTTGTGAATAATGAATAACTTAATTCACTCACCACTAACTAATGTATTTATAATAGGTTTCTAGGGTTTGTTATCCCACTAATTAGGTTTGTTACAGTTTGGTTACGATTTCAAATATATATTTTAAAACAAGGTTTGTTACCTTTTAAAATAAAATAAGGTTTGTTACGATTATCTCACAATATTTTTCTCTACACTTTTACTTGACTTAAAACCCCTAGTACTTATACACCACTATTTTCAAATATTCAAATTCTAAAATTCTAACATATTTCAAATATGCCACTAACTAAAATACCCTTCAACTCACAAAATTCAATAAATCACCAAAATAAACAATTAAACACAAAAAAACAATTAAATAAATAAATCCTAAAAATCGGGTTGTTACAATATCAATATCTCCATAAAATCCTCATGGTGTACATAACACATTCTTATCAATAAGTCATCATCAAATCAAGTCATAACAATCTCATCGCATTACAATCACCAATTAAGCAATTACTACTTAGATGCACAAGTTCATACCAATACATTGTCACATACGACTCATTATGTATATGTCATGCGCCTAATGACTCTACATGCATGTGGTACCGGGTTGGATATCGGAGCTATTTTACCGAGAGATCCCATCGTCACTTTCATCGTCATTGGACTTGACTCATGAATGAATATATGTACATATATGATGACTCGACAACACATACATACATGTAACTTAACACCAACATCATCAACATTATCATATATTCTTTCATATGAACATCGTCACTTGTAATATATCATATATCATATATTCATCGTCACTTATCACATAACATCGTCACTTATCACATAACATGCACATAATTTAAATATGCATCTGTCGTGGTGATTTTTGGACATCAAGCTATTAATTAGCGTTGACTCGCAATTTTAAGATCCACCACCGTTCTTTTATTTTTCCGAGGAAAATGGAGAAAGTTCAAAAAAACCCTATTTTTTAGAGATCAAGGTCCGGGGGTTGGTTACGCAAAGGGAAGGTATTAGCACCCTAAACGTCTATAGTACTCTATAGGAACCTCTTGTTTTTATTTATCTTTATGCTAAATTGATTATTTGTTTGTAAATAAATGCTTAAGTATAAAAGGACTAAAGTGATGAGTTTAAAAAAAAGAAAATGTTTGTGTTATTTTGTTGATTTGGAAAGACAAAGTCTTTTGCCTACATACCCGAATGGGATCAAAATCATGTAGTTCGGGGTAAAAAGCCGAGTGATTGGTTTTGATTGATTTTAAGGTTTGAAAAATATTTTGAGAAAGATAAGAGGTCGTAAAGGCATAGAAGAATAAAATGTGAGTTTGATTGATTTTAATTGAAAAAAAAGTTTGATTGATTAAAGATTGATTAAAGTTTAATTAAGAAAGAAAAGACAAAGATTGACTTTTTTTGAGATTTTTTATTTATGAAATGTTTTTTGATTTTGACTATTTGACTTTTTTTGTGAAAATTTTGATTAAGTCCTAAGGTCCAGAGACTAAAGTAAGCTGAGATAGTCTAAAGCGCGCCGGATCCCTCAAAATGACGTTGGATCAAGTGAGGGTCATTTTCCTCTGATACGGTCATTATTACATTATCGTCCTCGACATAAAGCAGAATAAATAAATGTGGTGTCGGTGCGATATTCTCATTTATATTTTCTTACATTGGACCTAGATACATTCTAATGGAAATAAAATAAATGACAAAAATAATAAAATAAAGTTGCAAATGCATTAAAGTAAATATGCTAAAAAGAAATAAAAATGCATGAAATGCAAAACAATAAATAAATATGGTGCATAAAATAAATAAAGAAAATAAAAATGCAAGACATAAAATAAATATGATGCTGAAAATAAAAAGAAGAAAATAAAAATGCAAGACATAAAATAAATATGATGCATAAAATAAAAAGAAAATAAAAATGCAAGACATAAAATAAATATGGTGCATAAAATAAATAAAGAAAATAAAAATGCAAGACATAAAATAAATATG
Source organism: Medicago ruthenica (assembly GCA_018208015.1). Lineage (NCBI taxonomy): Eukaryota > Viridiplantae > Streptophyta > Magnoliopsida > Fabales > Fabaceae > Medicago > Medicago ruthenica. The sequence goes on from CM031371.1 coordinate 74,504,559, forward strand.
ATGCATAAAATAAATAAAGAAAAATAAAAATGCAAGGCATAAAATAAATATGATGCATAAAATAAATAAAGAAAAAAATTAAAAATGCAAGACATAAAATAAATATGGTGCAAAAAGTAAATAAAGAAAATAAAAATGCATGATATGCTGGAAATTAAAGGCAGTGAAATAAAAATGCATGGAGCTAAATAATAAAAGAAAAAATAACTAAAAAGAAATAAAAAAGAAAAAGAAAAGGAGAAAATAGAAGAGGGGGTGCATGGAGTAAAGATGGGAGGTGTAGGAAGTAACTGAGAAAGAGGAAAGCAGAAAGGTGAGAGTGGGCCGAAGGTCTGAGTTGCTGGGCTCGGGCTATAAAAGTGATTTTCAGAAAATTCTTCATTTCTAACCCTTCTTCCTCTCTCTAACTTCCTCTTCTCTCTTAGACTTCTCTCCCTTCTCTCTAGTATCAGCCCGGCCGGAAAGAATCTTCGGCCAGCGTCCGGCGGCGGCGCCACCGCGCCGGAGGAGAAAACTTCTCTTTTTTTTTAAATTTTTTTCACTTTTCTTAAATCCATTTTCTTCTTCTCCTCAAAAATCAACTCTGATCTCTCAAAATCCTTTTCGAAATTACTAGATCTAAGTTTGAAATCTTTTGAAAATTTACCTTTCCTTTTTAAAAGTGGCTCCGGATTTGAGGGGTTTGATGATTTTGGGTTCGGATTAAAACAATTAATTTGGGTTTTGGCGATTCGGTTTGGGTTGAGGCTTTGGTTCGGTTTGAGGCTTTGGTTTGTGATTTTATGTTTTTAGTTTTCGTGTTGATGGCCGAGGCTGTGGTTGGTTTCTGTTTTGGTGTGGATTCGGTTTTGGTGGATAGTGATTTGTGGTTGATGATGGATTGAACTCGGGAGAGAAAAGAAGAAAGAAAATTTTTTAGTTTTTTTTTTTGGTGGTGGTTGGATGGCCGGATTTGAGTTTAGGTGGTGGTTGTTGGTGGTGGACGGTGGTTTTGTGTATTGGCTGGCTCTGACTGCTTTGGTACTTGCCTCTGACACTGTGCATTAAATGCACTATAAATAGGACAGAAATAGGGTTAGAAAGAAAAAAGAATGGACAAAAATGCCCCTCTGGGCCTGGACCAAAATTGACTGAAAAATAAACTAAAATAAAAAATAAGCCAAAATAAAAATAAAAATAATAAAAATAATAATAATAAAAACGAAAAATAAAAGAAAACACTTAATAATAAAAGAAAAGTTTTAAAAAAAAGAAATAAAGGAACTAATAAATAATTATAGTAATAAAAAAACAAAATAAAAAACGGTCGCCTTCGGAACAAAAAAATGAGGTATTTTAAAATACCTCCCTGCCGAAATTTCGTCTGAAACGACAAAAATTTTCGGCTTAAAAGACGAGAAAAGCGAATTGAAAAAAAAAAGGTCAAAAATGGGGTATGACAGATGCCCCTATTTAAGTTTCTTCGTTACGGAGATTTAAAAGTGAAATTTTTAATTCGACGGGTCGAAGAGACTTAAATACAGAGTACACCATTTTTGACCAATTTCAACTGCAAAATGCTATGGATGCAATGCCATGTATGCAAAGTTATAAATGCGATGCTATGCATGCAATGCTGTGAATGTTCGCGATGCAAGTATGAATGCAAGACGGCAAAGATGGCTAGACTGGGATAACAAAACAAAAGGAAACCCGAGCCTGTTAAAGAACGGGGTCCAACTCCACTGGGGATAACATGGTTTCACTGGGGATAAATGTCAGTTGTTCGGGTTAATGCCGAACTGCCACTGACAACAAGAAGCAAAGGTAAATGTCAGTTGTTCGGGTTAATGCCGAACTGCCACTGGCGACAAGAAAGCAAAGATAAAGTCAGTTGTTCGGGTTAATGCCGAACTGCCACTGACGACGAGAAACAAAGGTAAATGTCAGCTGTTCGGGTTAATGCCGAACTGCCACTGACGACAAGAAAGAAGGTAAATGTCAACTGTTCGGGTTAATGCCGAACTGCCACTGACGACAAGAAACAAAGGTAAATGTCAGTTGTTCGGGTTAATGCCGAACTACCACTGACGATAAGAAACAAAGGTAAATGTCAGCTGTTCGGGTTAATGCCGAACTGCCACTGACGACAAGGAAACAAAGATAAATGTCAGCTGTTCGGGTTAATGCCGAACTGCCACTGACGACAAGAAACAAAGGTAAATGTCAGCAGTTCGGGTTAATGCCGAACTGCCACTAACGACAAGACACGAAAGGTAAATGTCAGCTGTTCGGGTTAATGCCGAACTGCCACTGACGACAAGAAATAAAGGTAAATGTCAGCTGTTCGGGTTAATGCCGAACTGCCACTGACGACAAAAGACAAAAGATAAATGTCAGCTGTTCGGGTTACTGCCGTACTGCCACTGACGACAAGAAATAAAGGTAAATGTCAGCTGTTCGGGTTAATGCCGAATTGCCACTGATGACAAGAAGCAAAGGTAAATGTCAGCTGTTCGGGTTAATGCCGAACTGCCACTAACAACAAAAGACTGGATAAAAAAATGCACAATATGTTCGTTAAGGAACTGCCACTTGGCAAAAAGAATGTGACATTTCTGGTCCCGACACACTGGGGATGACACTTGGGGAAAGAGAGGGTTATAAATTATTCATGATTGATTGATATGAAAAGATAGTTAAAGCAAGACTCATGGTGGTTAATGCAGGCATGTATGAATGATATTGTCTGTATGTTGTATGCACGAATGTGTATATGCATGAATGTATGAATGCATGAATGACGACATAATTTGTATGATTGTATGGAGGATTGACTTGTATGATTGTATGACTGATAAACTTGATGAGACAAGATTGGACAGATAAGATGGAAAGTGACCCGACGTCGCATTACAAACGCACGGTAATCTTCAATGGGGGATGATGCCACTGGGAACATCAAAACATTGACGGGGTAAAGCCCGACATGTGCAACAATTGATGGGGAGTAAACACTTCTTGGGGAGAATGTGTCAATCCAAAAACAATGGTAGAAGAACTGGTGCTTCTGTGGTCATGTTTATTTTTTGTTTTGTTTTTCTTTTTTTTGAGTCCCTAATTTTTTGTCTGGACCGCCTTTTCAGGTTTTCAGCCCACCGGGAAAATATTCTTTTGTATGCCCCTAATTTTTGCCTGGACCGCCCTTTCGGGTTTTCAGCCCATCGGGAATATATTCTTTTGTATGCCCCTAATTTTTGCCTGGACCGCCCTTTCGGGTTTTCGATCCACCGGGACGCTCATTTTTGCCTAAGCCGCCCTTTCGGGTTTTCGACTTACCGAGCTCTTCTTCTCTTATTCTTTTTCCTCTTTTTGTTCTTTTTTTTGTTCTTTTTTTTAGCAATTGATCACGTTCAACCTGCAGAGTTTATCCGTTCCCAGGATAGCTGTTGACGCACCCTTCTTTCACTTATTCATGAGTTCAGAGAAAATGTGTTTGTTGTTTGTGCTTTCCAAAAGATATGAAAAATATTTATGATTTTGAAAAATATTTTGTTTCAAATACTACCATCAAAAATAGAAAAAGTTTTTATAAACTGAATAAATGGGAATTCCAAATGAAAGGCCACAGGCTCAAATTTATTTAAAGGAGTGGTGACCCGCCAATGGCATGGCTCCACGGATCTTACAAAGTTTGGAAAATGGTAAATATAAGGGGAAGATACATTGAACACAATAACCTCTATTCTCCCAGACAACTTTGAATTCCACTGTTTGGATGCTTCAGATTCAGAGTCTATTTGACAGCTAAGGTGCCCCAAGTGAGTAAAGGTCAACCCAATGCAGTTACTTTGTCTTTTGATCCTTAACTTTTGCATAGATCGCCCTTTCGGGTTTTCGACCTATCAGGATGATTATTTTTCTGTTTTATGTCTCTAATTTTTGCCTATACCGCCCTTTTGGGTTTTCGATCCACCGAGACGCCCATTTTTGCCTAAGCCGCCCTTTTGGGTTTTCGACTTACCGATCTGTTCTTTTATTTATTTAGACAAAGTATTTCTTGACTGCATCAGCATTCACAGGACGGGGAAGCTCAACACCATCCATAGTCGTAAGAGTCAATGCGCCACCGGAGAAAGCTCTCTTGACGACATATGGACCTTCATAGTTAGGCGCCCACTTGCCCCTGGAATCAGGTTGGAAAGATAAAACCTTCTTGAGCACGAGATCTCCTTCTGGGAACACACAGGGACGAACTTTCTTGTCAAAAGTTTGCTTCATCCTCTTTTTATATAACTGCTCATGGCACAAGGCCTTCATGCGTTTCTTTTCAAGCAAGTTCAACTGATCATATCTGTTTTGACACCATTCAGCCTCTGACAACTTGGCTTCCATTAGAACTCTCATTGAGGGGATCTCAACTTCTACGGGGAGTACTGCTTCCATGCCATACACTAAAGAAAAGGGGGTTGCCCCTGTTGAGGTACGCACTGAGGTACGATATCCGTGTAAAGCATACGGTAACATCTCATGCAAGTCCTTGTAGGAGGTTACCATCTTCTTCACCATCTTTTTGATGTATTTTTCTTTCTTTGTTTTTTGCTTTTGTTTTTTTTTGCTTTTTTTTTTCTTTTGCAGCCTCGATGGCACCATTCATCTGGAATTTTATCAGGAATACCGTAGCGGCAGTCCATCGGAACCCAAGTTAATCACTTTCAGTGCTTCTTCATGAGACTGAATGATGTTCTTTTCATATTCTAGTAACAGAGAGATCATTTCGAGAATCCCTTCATCCTCCTCCTCTTTAGCTTCATAAACAGGGAACTCAAAGTCGGGAGAGAGCATAGGGTTACAGTGTTCAACGGGTTTATTGGTGTTTAGACTTTTTATATGATTGATGATTGATTTGAGAAAATGAATTGATGCAGACATTTGAAAATGATTAAAAAGAAAACAAATAAAAGAAAGATAATTAACTTTTTGGTTTTTTGTGTTACCATTTTCCAGAAAAAAAAACAAAATATAAAAAGACAAAGTCGAGGACAAAACGACTTTTTATTTAATGATGGGAATGCATGAAACCAAAAGCCCTAAAAAGTTCACTTTCGTCTCGGGCGGAACGAAAGGAATTTTTTTTGAAAAAGACAAGACAACAAAACACATTACTTGGACCTATGAGTAACTTGTGGGAATGTCAACAGCGACCTAATTGCGGTAAACTCTGCCATGTGTCACAAAACTAGCTGCCACCTTTTCAAGATTGCCTTCAACAGGGTGAGCTTCTGAACAATCTTGCACCAAATTAACAGATGAGATCCTATGATCCGGTAATGGATTAGCCTGCACATTGGGGTTCGACTCTTTGAAGGACAAAATATTAGCCTGGATCAACTTCTGGACTTCACTTTCAAAGCGTAACAGTGTTCAATGTCGTGACCGGGTGCCCTTGATGGAAAGCACAACAGAGATCAGGTCTATACCACCTTGGCAACCTTTCAGATACCTGAGGAGGCGCCTTAGTCCGAACAAGATTTTTATCAAGCAAAGTGGGGAGCAACTCTGCATATGCCATGGGGATTGGATCAAAATGGGATATCCACTTAAACCGATTCTGTTGTCGGGGATGTTGTTGATACTGTTGCTGAGGCTGCCTATGGGCCACCATACTTACCTCTTGCTCTTTCTTTCCTGAGAAGCCATTCCCAAACTCCTTGATACTGCTGGCAGCAAAAGCACTTTCCATAACTAAACGTCCTTCTCGGACTCCTTCCTCCAGACGTATTCCCATGTTAACCATCTCGGTGAAATCTGTCGGCGCACTGGCAACCATCTTCTCATAATAGAACTGGCCAAGAGTCTTCAAAAAGATTTTGGTCATTTATTTCTCTTCTAAAGGTGGGACAATTTGAGCTGCCACTTCCCTCCAGCGTTGGGCATACTCTTTGAATGTTTCTTTGTCCTTCTGAGTCATAGCACGAAGCTGGTCTCGATCTGGGGCCATGTCCAAGTTGTACTTGTATTGGCGGATGAAGGCCTCACCAAGATCATTGAAAGTGCGGATGCTAGCACTGTCCAGGTTCATGTACCATTTCAAAGCAGCACCAGTCAGACTATCCTGAAAGAAGTGGATAAGAAGCTTGTGGTTGTCAGTATACATGGACATCTTTCTCGCATACATCACCAGATGGCTGCGTGGACATGTATTTCCTTTATACTTTTCAAAGTCAGGGACCTTGAATTTGTGGGGTATTGTAACATTAGGGACCAAGTAGAGTTCGCGGGCATCCTTCCCGAACAGGTCTCTTCCCCGGAGAGCTTCAACTTCCCGTTGCGTACCATCAAATTTCTCTTGGAGTTCATCCATCTTGTCAAAAGCTCCAATACTTTCAGAATGAAAAATAGGCTCAGCCTCTTGTTGGATGGTGTGAATAAGAGGTGTTGAATAATTCATCGCAGCTTGTGGGAAAGACGGGCCGGGTTGTGAAACCGGTGTTGACTGTTGAGCAAAGGGGAGTGGAACTTCGGACATAGCGGGTTGGAAACTTCCACTAACTGGGGGTGGCATTCCCCATGTGCAACCTGGAGGGATAAATAAAGGTGGAGAAGGCACCGTAGATAGTGGAGTAGTGCTTATGAATGGTTGTTCCACAACAGCAGCAGCAGATTGAGAACCTTGAGCCGACAGAAGTGCGTTCATCATAGCCGTTAATCTATCCATCCCCTCTCGCAAACTAGCAACCTCCTCTCTAAGATTCTGATTTTCTTGCTCAACGAGATCCATCCTCTTCTTCTGATTAGCTCTAGTGTTGTAAACACGGGTAGGCTTGCGAAGAATTCGTCGGGCCACTTTCTTTGACGGCGGCAGATTAACCTTTTATTGGTGAACAAAGTGTGAGACTCGATTTGGAAACTATGAATGCAGTATGATGCATGATTATGCTTATGCAAAAAAAAAAAAGTTTTGTTATCGAAGGACTTGTCGAAGTAATTGTAAACATCATAGTTTTGAACATTTCATTTAAAATATTACAAACAATCCCCTTTTTAGGAACAAAGCCAAGGGATATGCTCAGAAGTTCATCAGTAGAAATCTTGAAAAAGTTCCGATATTTCAAACTTGAGGATGCCTAATGATCTCCCATAACGAGTTTGGAAAATCCTCCGGACTAGTCACTAAAGATCCCAACTTCCTTAAGCTTGTCAAATCTGGGCTTTTGAAATTGTATTTCTGAGTGTTTCTCTTTGTGAGGTTCATTCATACGATGTTTACAACAAAACTTGTCTAAGTCTTTCGATACTTGATGAAAAAAAATGTTTATGAATGAATGCATGTATGCATGATTATGCTAAAGAGCGGAGAAAACATGGTGAGGTTAAGTCCATAATGTTGGAGTCAAGGGTAAACACGCCATTTGGTAAGGACTATGGTTTCACATGTACATGTATCACGGGTTCTACCAAGTTCCCAAAGTCATTGACCACTTCCGAATATTGTCAGGTTACGGGACTACTCCCGGTCCAACAACGTCCGTAGGAAAGTCTCATTTGAGTGTAGTATCGTGTATCAACCAATTCAAGACTACTCTTGATTTGCCACCGCACTACGTCCTAAAAGGCCAAGATGGGTTAAAGGTAACTAAAGGTCCTCAACTTCATAGGTCACTTGAAAATATCAATGTCGAACACGACTACTCATGCCAACATAGTAATACTTCCAAGCTTCCTCCATTGAGCGGGATTATCACATGTGCCACATCCGAAACTCACTCTCGGAAAGACACTTTGATTATACCACCATCCTATCTTATGTTTCCCTCAAGTCCGGGTGTAGGACTTATCTCACCACTCACGTAAAAAGATAAACACTTAAGAACGTATTTACAATTACAAATAATAATAAAGCATAAAGATAAAGAAAAGCAAGATAGGTTTAACCCACTTAGGATTTTGGTCCCCAGTGAAGTCACCATTTTTCTGTCGCGGTGATTTTTGGACATCAAGCAATTAATTTGCATTGACTCGCAATTTTAAGATCCACCACCGATCTTTTATTTTTTCGAGGAAAAGGGAGAAATTTCGAAAAAAACCCTATTTTTTAGAGATCAAGGTCCAGGGGTTGGTTACGCAAAGGGAAGGTATTAGCACCCTAAACATCTATAGTACTCTATAGGAACCTCTTGTTTTTATTTATCTTTATGCTAAATTGATTATTTGTTTGTAAATAAATGCTTAAGTGTAAAAGGACTAAAGTGATGAGTTTAAAAAAAAGAAAATGTTTTTGTTATTTTGTTGATTTGGAAAGACAAAGTCTTTTGCCTACATACCCGAATGAGATCAAAATCATGTAGTTCGGGGTAAAAAGCCAAGTGATTGGTTTTGATTGATTTTAAGGTTTGAAAAATGTTTTGAGAAAGTTAAGAGGCCGTAAAGGCATAGAAGAATAAAATGTGAGTTTGATTGATTTTAATTGAAAAAAAAGTTTGATTGATTAAAGATTGATTAAAGTTTAATTAAGAAAGAAAAGACAAAGATTGACTTTTTTTGAGATTTTTTATTTATGAAATGTTTTTTGATTTTGACTATTTGACTTTTTGTGAAAATTTTGATTAAGTCCTAAGGTCCAGAGACTAAAGTAAGCTGAGATAGTCTAAAGCGCGCCGGATCCCTCAAAATGACGTTGGATCAAGTGAGGGTCCTTTTCCTCGGATACGGTCATTATTACATTATCGTCCTCGACATAAAGCAGAATGAATAAATGTGGTGTCGGTGCGATATTCTCATTTATATTTTTTTACATTGGACCTAGATACATTCTAATGGAAATAAAATAAATGACAAAAATAATAAAATAAAATTGCAAATGCATTAAAGTAAATATGCTAAAAAGAAATAAAAATGCATGAAATGCAAAACAATAAATAAATATGGTGCATAAAATAAATAAAGAAAATAAAAATGCAAGACATAAAATAAATATGATGCTGAAAATAAAAAGAAGAAAATAAAAATGCAAGACATAAAATAAATATGATGCATAAAATAAAAAGAAAATAAAAATGCAAGACATAAAATAAATATGGTGCATAAAATAAATAAAGAAAATAAAAATGCAAGACATAAAATAAATATGATGCGTAAAATAAAAAAGGAAAATAAAAATGCAAGACATAAAATAAATATGATACATAAAATAAATAAAGAAAAATAAAAATGCAAGTCATAAAATAAATATGATGCATAAAATAAATAAAGAAAAAAAATAAAAATGCAAGACATAAAATAAATATGGTGCAAAAAGTAAATAAAGAAAATAAAAATGCATGATATGCTGAAAATTAAAGGCAGTGAAATAAAAATGCATGGAGCTAAATAATAAAAGAAAAAATAACTAAAAAGAAATAAAAAAGAAAAAGAAAAGGAGAAAATAGAAGAGGAGGTGCATGGAGTAAAGATGGGAGGTGTAGGAAGTAACTGAGAAAGAGGAAAGCAGAAAGGTGAGAGTGGGCCGAAGGTCTGAGTTGCTGGGATCGGGCTATAAAAGTGATTTTTAGAAAATTCTTTATTTCTAACCCTTCTTCCTCTCTCTAACTTCCTCTTCTCTCTTAGACTTCTCTCCCATCTCTCTAGTATTAGCCCGGCCGGAAAGGATCTCCGGCGCGGCGGCCGGCGGCGGCGCCACCGCGCCGGAGGAGAAAACTTCTCTTTTTTTTTTTAAATTTTTTTCACTTTTCTTAAATCCATTTTCTTCTTCTCCTCAAAAATCAACTCCGATCTCTCAAAATTGTTTTCAAAATTACTAGATCTAAGTTTGAAATCTTTTGAAAATTTACCTTTCCTTTTTAAAAGTGGCTCCGGATTTGAGGGGTTTGATGATTTTGGGTTCGGATTAAAACAATTAATTTGGGTTTTGGCGATTCGGTTTGGGTTGAGGCTTTGGTTCGGTTTGAGGCTTTGGTTTGTGATTTTATGTTTTTAGTTTTCGTGTTGATGGCCGAGGCTGTGGTTGGTTTCTGTTTTGGTGTGGATTCGGTTTTGGTGGATAGTGATTTGTGGTTGATGATGGATTGAACTCGGGAGAGAAAAGAAGAAAGAAAATTTTTTAGTTTTTTTTTTGTGGTGGTTGGATGGCCGGATTTGAGTTTAGGTGGTGGTTGTTGGTGGTGGACGGTGGTTTTGTGTATTGGCTGGCTCTGACTGCTTTGGTACTTGCCTCTGACACTGTGCATTAAATGCACTATAAATAGGACAGAAATAGGGTTAGAAAGAAAAAAGAATGGACAAAAATGCCCCTCTGGGCCTGGACCAAAAATGACTGAAAAATAAACTAAAATAAAAAAAAAAGCCAAAATAAAAATAAAAATAAAAAATAATAATAAAAACGAAAAATAAAAGAAAACACTTAATAATAAAAGAAAAGTTTTAAAAAAAGAAATAAAGGAAATAATAAATAATAATAGTAATAAAAAACAAAATAAAAAACAGTCGCCTTCGGAACAAAAAAATGAGGTATTTTAAAATACCTCCCTGCCGAAATTTCGTCTGAAACGAGAAAAATTTTCGGCTTAAAAAACGAGAAAAGCGAATTGAAAAAAAAAGGGTCAAAAATGGGGTATGACAACATCCAATCAATCAAGGTTACTCTAACCTATTAACTCATCATCATTCTTAATCATTCATCATCATTCATAACTTATCACTTAATTACTCAGTTCACACTCACATCATGACTCATTTTAGACAATTCTTAAGTTCATCTCTTAACCAATTAACTTCTAAACTTTCCCATACTTAAGTCCAAGTTAATCCATCAATTACATCATCATTAAACACCTATTAATCAAGTTTAAGGGTTTGGGAATCATTTAAGTGCATTGGATACCTCAAAAAGTCACAAAATTAGGGTTTCCCCTTCATATACAGGGCGCACGGTCGTGTCCCTCAATGTCGAGGATTACGCACGGTCCGTGCCCCAGGGGCGCACGGTCGTGCGTGTTCATCAGGTAGGGAAAAATCTGATTTTTCCGTTTTTTGCGAAAATACCGTTTTCAAAGTCGTTTTTTCGATCCAATCCGCACCAAAATCATTCCAAAGCCTTAAACCAATTTATTCCAGTTAATTACACCTCAACTTAGCTTAAACAACTTATCCATAATCACTTAATTCCATCTTAATCAATTTAATTCAAAGTTCGTCTCAAAAACTCATTTCTTTTAAAAAATAGCTTAATCCACCAAACAAAACTTAACAGCAGCAATTCCAACTTTCATTTCAACTTAACACAATCAAAATCACTTAATCAAACTAGTTAGAACCAACTTAAATCATTTCATCCACAACTCATTCATTTTCACCAATTTAATCAAATTGCTCATAAACAACAACAATAACAACTCCAATATGACCCAAACATCATAATCACATGAATTCACAAACTAAACACAACCCATTCAAACTCAACTTAATTAAGCATAATCATCATCAATCATCAAGTTTTTCATCAAATTCATCAAAATTCAAAAAGTTATCAACTTAACATAATCAAACATGACTTTTTGTAAAGCAACAATGAATTCATCAACTTATCACATGCTTAATTTAATCATCAAAAGGAACATGAATTTAACACATATAATCATAAGTTCATGAATTTAAGCATAAGCTAAAAGCACCCAACTACCCAATTGCTTATTAACAACCCATATGATGAAAATAATCTTCCCCCTTACCTCAATTCCCTTCAAAACTAGCTTCCTAGCTTCAATTCTCCCTTTCCCTTAGTGCACTTGAGTTCCTCTTCTCTTCTTCTCCAAAGTTTCTTCTTTTCCTCTATTCTCTCTCTAGCCTCATTTCTCTAGAAATGAAAATGTTTTGACCTAGCTCTACTAACACTTACTCATCTCTTTAAATACTATTGGGCAGCGGTTACTCTTTCTAATGGGCTTAGTCACATTTCATCACATAATTATTTCTCTACACTTTTACTTCACTTAAACCTCCCCTTTTACTAATTCACCACCATTCTCTAGATTCAAATTTCTAACTTCTAACACACTACAAAAATGCCACTCACCCTCAAAATTACCAAAATACCCTTAATCACCCAAAATTCACTTAAATCACCAAAATAAACATTTAATAAATATAATAAACTAATAATAATAAATAAATCTAATACTAAAAATCAGGCTGTTACACCTCGCACTTCTCGGTAAGTGAACACCGCTTCAATGTTCTCGATGTGCTCGTCAAGGTCTATCGTTCCATCATACGAGTCCATCTGCGGGGGCTTCTCCAATCCCTGAGGGATACGAGCTTCTATGATGCGCCTAGTGAAAGGGTCGTATGTCGCACGATCGTCACCAGAATATGATGAAGACTGTGAGCGTCTGTTGCGCATTGGTGGGGTCCTTTGTTAGGGAGATCGTCGGGAGGATCTCCTGCTAGGTGATCTTCTGCTTGGTGATCTCATGCTCACAAAGTGTCTGGGAAATATTGACTTGAAAGGCAAGGACTCATTCCCCTTCTGATACGTGGTAGGGAAAGATGTCTTTTGGGAGGTGATGGTTGCTTCCTTGGACGATCTTTTTCAATCTCCATGAGGCGACGATTTTGCTCCTCAATAATCAACGTTTGACGTTGAACCGTGAAGGGCAAATTGTTTAGCATGGCATCGGTGGGAGATGCTTGTTCGCCTCTTCGTTAGGTTGTGGTGGAACAAGAAGGGGCCGCTCCTGAATTGGTATCGCTGCATGAGAGATCTGATGGGAGATTTCCTCTCTTGGGCTATCACTAGGAGACGGCGCGGAAGTTTGTCTGTCGTGGTAGACGCGATGGATTTCACTTCGTACTTGGGAACTAGCACCGTTGGTAGTCATGTTATTTAGAGTTTTTTTTGTAAGTTTTGGTTTTTTGTTAGTTAAAAAACGGGGAGAACTTGTTTAGAATTCCCACAGACGGCGCCACTGATCGTACTTGATCAGAAGGTGACTACCGGTTCGCTTGTGAACGGTTGTTGTAAGCTTTTGCTGGTTGTCTGGAATGGCAGGGCGGTGTGTACCTGCAGACACTCCGATGCTCAAGTCAGTATTGAGTCAAAAAAGGGGGTTGAGATGGTTAAGAGATTCTAACCTTGGGGACTGCTGAGAGTCCCTTTTATATAGAGTGGAGGAATGCAGGAGCCGTTGTATGGCACACATAGTGGGTCTGTGGCGTTATTCTTTGGTTTGAATGAGTCTCCGGTTGCTCCGAGCACCCCCCCCCCCCCCCCCCCCCCCCCGTGGGGAGGAGGTGTGTTGCGAGTAAAGTTGCCCAAATGCTGGATTGGGTCAGTTTGTATTGGACCTATGTGAATGGATCTTTTGAGCGTTTGCTCGGCCCAGAACAACATATTTTAACGTCTTAAACATGCTTATAAAAAATACTAAAAAAATTCAACCTCTAGGTCATTTTTATGGAGTTTATATCTACATGGAAAAATAAGAGGTCAAAATAAAGAAAAATCTCAAATTAAAATGTTAGAATTTGTTTTGTTTTTTTACAGACTCATTTTTCAAACTTCGTGTATATTACATGGTCAATTTGAACAATTAACCCAGAAAAAAATGTTAAAGAGTGCTCTTGGTACACATTTGAAGGACCATAAAATGTAATTTTTTTTTATTAAAATGTGTATATTTAATGTATTAAAGATTGGAAGTAATTGACTTTTTTAAATAATAATTTCTTAAATAAGAATTCTTAAAGTTTGCCCTCGGTGCACTCAATAGCAAAACCCATAAAAAAATGGATTTGTTATTTTTGCATTAAATAAAATGAATTTTTTGTTTGGTACAAGAATTCTCTTTTAAATAATCAATATTTGAGCAATCTCTTGATCATATGGAATTGAATAAACGTAGGAGATAAAAAATTAAACGTAAATTAAACATATAAGAGACTAAATATGAATTCCCTAAAAAAAGAGACTAAATATTAAATTAAATCATTAAATTTCGTTTTTGATTTTTTATTTAGTTAAACACGAAATGAATGTAACGTAAATGTTGTACCATTTTTTTTTATCGATGTTAACTGCCACCCACACATTCAAAATTTACATAAAATCATTAATGGGGTAATAGTCACTTTGGTCCCTGAATGTGTAATGAGTGGTCACAATATATAATTAAATCAAAATTTCAAAATAGTCCCTGATTGTGCACTTCGTTAATCAAAATAGTATCTGATGTTAAAAAGTTTCAATAATGTTGTCATATTAGTCTTTCAATATACTTACTTATTGTCATACCGGTTCTTATAAGTACTTACATATTGTCATTTCAGTCTCTATATGAAAAGAGTTATTTTGATAATTGAGAGGTTATTTTAGCGACATGGACTATTTTAACTAACAAAGTGCACAATGAGGTACTGTTTTAAAATTTTAATACATTGAGGGACTATCGTGACTAATCATTGCACATTTAGAAACCAAAGTGACTATTATTCAGTCATTAATAATTTGAATGTATCATTAAATTAATAAAATAATGAAAATATTAATAGAAAACACTAAAATACAATCGTGAGACGACAAAAGATCCTTAAATGTAAAACGAAATGAGAGGCCCGAAAAGGGCAAAGTACATAGTAGTCAATAACAAGTTAACAACACGCTTGGCTTTTTCTATGGTGGAGTGTTTCCTTTTCTTCATATGAAATAAAAAAATTTATTATATTAATTTGGTGTTATATTATAGTTGCAATGAATGAATACATGTATACGTAGATGCTATGATGATGGTCCTTGTTTGAACCCTAAAAATTGAAAGGACACAAAAAAATGAAAGTCAGGATCACAAGGAATTAGAGTCCTCTTGTACCTTACCCTAAAAGTTAATGTGTTCCGTATGGGATGTCTTTATGTTATCTTTGGGAAAAACCCTTTTGTGCATATCTTTGAAAAAATTATGGTACACACAAATCACAAAAGTATATGATATCTCCCTTTTGTTTAAAGTTTTGAGCTACGGTCCCTTTTGTTATTCCTCACTTGGTTAGTGTTCTGTCGGGTGATTTTCATATATAGCATCTTAATGTAACTTCTTAACTCTCATTCTAACACTTTAATTAGGTTTGTTACAAGTAAACTGAGGAGCAATGATATTGGAAATGGAACACCCTTATTTTTCCAACACTTATCGAATACATCGGTTTTTCTCTATCTTTCTTCTCATTTCATCACAAAATACAAATTTATCACATTACATTCTCATTTATTTAATTATCTGTCAAGGTGTTATTTGAGGGTATATGGATGCATGTCCATGCATGCATGAAATGTTTTCCTAAATTGAAAATCAATATTGCTTTGGGAGATTACTTTCTTTTTATAGATTTTTGTCTTGAAACTATTTATTACATGGACCCATATTGTATGTGGTCGATAATCTCGGAGTCATGATTTTTTAATACTACTAACAATTTACATTCATTTAACACTTACGTAAAAAAAAAAAATCATTCAACACCCTATATTCTCTCTATCACTCTCCGTCACTATCAAATTCATCACTTCTCTCTCTCTTTTATACCCTCTATCTCTTGGAGTTGAACAACATTATGTGTCGAAGAAAATCTTTCTTTTATTTTAACCACAAAATTTTTTTCGACAAACAAGCTTGTGTTATATACTCTTGTTGCATAGAATCTAAATTCTACATTTCGTATATGTGAAGGACAAACACTACTAGAAACTATCGATTTACCAGCGGATTTTTCTGCGAAAATTAATTTCACAAGTAATTTCGTAGGTAATTTCACAGGAAAATCGTGAGTTTCTAGTAGTGAAGGAAATATTCTAAAAAAAAGACTAAGACAAATTTCACGAATTTAATTACTTTGAACTTACATAACAAAAAATATTGCATAGAAAATCAATTATTCTTACCATGTACATATTCGTAATTATATATTGAAATTTAAAAATAACCTGGTATGATAACACAAAATTATGAGAAAATATGTTTGGACGTTTATTAAATTTATTGGTTTCACGTTGAACTTTTACAACATATTTTATTTGAAATGTTACCGGTTTGTAATAATATTAAGTTTTATGAATAACAATAAAAAAAAATTGAATCAACGTCCAACTATATATAAAAATAAAAACTAAAAAAAAAAAAACTACGTATATCAAGATAACATAAAAGGTCCATCTTCGAACTCTTTTCTAAAATATGTATATCAATGGTAAGAAGTTTAATCTTCTACCTTTACGTGTAGAGTTCAAATTTTATTAAGGACGATCCTAAATAATCATTATTGAAGATGAGAAAAAACACAAGAAAAGAGGTTGAATTGTGTTGGTTTTTTTTTCTGAAAATCTTTTTAAGTGGTTAAAAACACAGTGCAAGCAAGATAATCAGAGAGAAAAAAGAGACAACACAAGCAAATTGTTCTGGTTCACTCCACAATCCAAGGTTAGTCAAGTCATGTTGCATTTTCAATGGATTTTTCACTATAATCATACAAAATTATAGCTACTTAGGCACACTGGTCTAAGATTTCCATGCCTCGCACAAGAGGACTTTTACAACCAGAGTTTATCAAATAATTTTGATTGTGTTTACACTTTGTACTCAGAGAGTGATAAACAAAAATAAAAGTTCAAGTAACTTCTGACCCTAAGAAATTCTAAAATATAAATTTTGTAAGAATTTTCTAAGTGTTTGTGAGCTTTTGATTTTGACAATGTTTTGGCACTTGTAAATTCTATGAAGTCTCTTAAGTTTTTCAAACTACTCAGATCCTTATATAGGAGAGAATGAGAGAGCCGTTGTTTGAAGAGAGCCAGCGCATCAAAAGCGTCCTTGTGAAGCTTTGATCAGTTTCAAAACTTTGCATCTAATGGATAATGCCTTTGAATAGTACTAGAGGGATCATTTGCTTCTTTGGAAATGATCCATTACATTCTCTTTGTCAATGAAGTTCTTTGTTTGTTTCTGCATGTGGTCAAAAGAAGACAATTAATGCGATCAGATCTTGAAAATGACATTCCTTCAGAAGAAGACAAAAGTGGTCAAAGTCTCTTCAGAGTGTTGACTGCTGACGTGTCCTTCAAAATCTGATTCCATCATAGTCTTTAGGGCTTGATGCATCTTCTGATTAGAGCGCTTTGACTTTTTATTAACCTTTATTCATATCATCTTCTGAGGCTTCAGAAGTCTTCTTAACTTCTCTTGAGTACCAAAATATTTTTCTGTGTGTTCAGAACTTGATGTATCAGAACCAAAACTTTACTTTAAAGTCAAAATTTAATTATGTGATCCCGCACACTTCAACACACATTAAAGTATTTAACTGTTATCATCAAAACCTTAGAGACATTGTTCTAAAACCCACTTTGGTCCAACAATTATTAATATTATTTTAATTAATAAAAATTTAATTTCTCTAATATTTTTTCAAAAAAAAAATAACACCCTACGTGTTAAATAAATAAAATCTTGTAAAATTCTGTAAATAAAAAATATTGTTCTTTAATTTTATTAGAATATATAATTGTATGTCTATTTTCATATTATTGATCTGCAAGTTCATCATCATCATTATATATACAAGCTAGGGTCTACTGTATCCCTTTATGGTAGACATGAAAACAGATAAATAACAAAGTTACATACTTTAGATCATTTCCTTCCTCTTTAGTCTTTAACCAACGCTCTGGTTTCTTGAATGGATGAAACCCCTTTTTTATGCCTTTTGCTTTTAATTGCTCCGTTAACGAAGGTGTCTTTCCCATACCCTTTTAATAAATCTTTGAGCACCAATCAAAGCCACACCTTTGTTTCCCCTTTATGAGTGGATTTAGCATTAAGCTTTCTTTAGACACAATTGAATGACTTCCACAAAAATAACCATATATATTTACAATTTATTTACATGTCCTAGTTTTTTGGCATATAATATAGGGATTTAAGCAACTTGGTATATAATTTATTTGGCATATAATTTTTTGGGATATAATTTATTTTTGGCATATAATTTATTTCACTATAATCCAACTTTTTTGGCATATAATTTATTTCATTATAATCACACAAGATTCGTCATGTAATAGAGGCGAAGTTTTCGCCATCATTTAACAGTGATTAATTTTTGTCAAGAATTAATTGGACATACAACGTGAGTTTACCTTGCTCCAAACCGAGTTCTCTCTATAATCAAGAGGCAGATACAAAACCTCTAACCGGATGTTTAAGGCTCGAAATCTCTTGAACCAATTTTGGCGACGTTACTAATTATTAATGATTTTTACTTCTTATTGTAATGATAAATTCACATACGTACTTGCAACACGTATCTTCACAAAAAAAATGTATGGGAGTGACTACAGTCCAGTCACTTATGGTTCCGTTCACTTATGTTTTCCTTTAAAAAAATCACTTGGAACGTTATTTTTTACGAAGTAACACTAGTTTAAATATTAAAATGCATTTAACGGTCTTTTTGAACTCTTGAAACCGCATTTCAATATTTGTTTTGAATGTTTTGGAACAATAAAATAAAAAGTAAAAGCCTATTTTAAAGGGATTCAATTTAAAATCGATAAAATAGTAAATCGTGATTCAAGAGCCACAATAAAACAATTAGATGTATTTTAGTCTGTTCATAGTTTTCCTTCAAAAAACCGTTTAAAAAAAAGATTTTAAGTGTTTTTTTAAACAAAAACGGAAGCATAAGACGACGGAGTCATATACCCTTTTTTCGTTACAGAAAGTACGTATAGCTTACCAAGCCGTGAAGATGAAATAAAAAAATAAGTACAATTATAATTAAAATGCAAAGTTATAAATGTACATTTATAAAAAAAAAAATATTTGTGATGAACAATTTTCACTTTGGATTTGCTTCTATTCTATATAGGAGGCTCTAATAAATTCCTCGTGTACAACTACTTTGGATCAGCAATAAAGAGTACTGAATATGCACAAATAATGAAGTTGAAAGTTGAAACTAGCTAGAAAGATAAAATAATGGTCCAAAATTATATAGACGAGCTTCCATAATGCTAGCTAGCAAAATTTTATTACTTCTTATGTTAAAGAGTACTATATACCTTAGATAGTCAACACCCTCTCTATATATTATAGCTAGCCCGACTCATAATCTGAAACTATTAGAGTAACATTATCACGTAATCGAGAAATTATTTATTTTTGAATGATGGAATAGATTTTATGTTTAGCTACTTCAATAATGTGTTTAGCTACCGCAACCATATTTGAGTGGGATTTTTGGGTCTCTTTCTTGATTTCATGTGTCACATTTCTCTGGTGGAGTGGGGTTCTTTTTAATTTTGGTGGAATTTTTTATCAACTTTAGAGTGTATTTGGATGGAGGGATGTTTTGAGGGAATTCAAATATTTTGAGGTGAATTTCATTGTCTGAATGAAATTTGAAGAATTATCAAAATGATAGAAATTTATGAAGTATTTTTTTTAAGTTAAATTTACAAAATTTCAAATGACACCTAAAAGATAAGAATTCAAATTTCTTCATTGTTATAATTTTTCAAATTTTGTATTTTGGTCCTCAAATTTTAAAAAAGTTCAAATATAAATTCAAAAAATTACAAATTGACCCCTCAAATTTTCAAAATTTATAATTTGACCCCTTAGTATAATTTCTCTCTCTCTCTCTCTCTCTCTCTCTCTCTCTCTCTCTCTCTCTCTCTCTCTCTCTCTCTCTCTCTCTCTCTCTCTCTCTCTCTCCCTCCCTTTATGTTTGTTTTTAAACCACTACAATTAACTCTATTTAAGAGTGTAAACAGACTCTATTTGTTTCAGACTCTCAATAGTTCTTACAAACACATAGAAATGTTTTTCAAAAATCCAACACAATTCACCCCCTCCCCCTTCTTGTGCTTTTCTCACCTTCATGCTTTTCTCATGTTATGTCTCGTGAGTAACCATTGTCCAGGTACCATGACTGGAGCTTGGACTATGATGTGAAACATAGAAAATTTTAGACTTAGGTATCCATATCTTCATCGGTCCTTTGGGGTTAGTTCTAAAAGACTTCTCCTTCTTTAGAGTCTTAGGCTTCAAGCTATGATGCTTAAAATCATTCAAGACTTTTGATTTAAATGTTTTTCGTCTTGAATTCTTTAGAGCTTTAGGCTTTGAACATCTCATAACCTTAGGCTTAGGTACCTTTGGTTTTCTTTTGTTCAGAGCCTTAGCTTTAGAAGTTTCTGGCACAAAGTAGGAATACAGACCTTTTTGTACACACTCAGCACAAGGAACTTTCATTGGTTTCACCAGAACTTGTAGCCTCTGAAGAGGCGCATCTTCTAAATAGCCAATACATTCACCCTTGTTCCAGCTGACACCATCAATCATATAAGCGCTTGATTCTCTCAATGTCATTACCTCTCAAATTACTTATACCCCCCGTTATTACTTATACACCACTATTTTCAAATTTTGAACTTCTAACATATTACAAATATGTCACTACCTCTCAAATTACCAAAATACCCTTCAACTCCCAAAATTCAATAAATCACCATAATAAACAACTAAACACATATAAATAATTAAATAAATAAATCCTAAAAATCGGGTTGTTACAACTTTACTCCCCTAAAAGAATTTCCGTCCTCGGAAATTACCTGAAGGAAACAACTCCGGATACGACTCCTTCATTTTACTCTCCAACTCCCAGGTTATGCTCTCTCCCGTAGGACCTCCCCAGATCACCTTCACCAAAACGATCTCGTTCCCACGCAACTGCTTAACCTCCCGTCCTTCAATATTCAACGGCCTCGTTTCAACGGTCAAATTCTCTCTAACTTCCAAATCATCCACTTGAACCACATGAGACGGATCATACATATACTTCCTCAACTGAGACACATGAAACACATCATGAAGATTCGACAACGACGGTGGTTACGCAATCCGATACGCTACAGCTCCAACTCTCTCCACAATCTGATACTGTCAAATAAAACGCGGCGTCAACTTCCTTGACTTCAAAGCTCTCCCGACACCTGTAACTGGATTCACTCTCAAAAACACATGATCTCTGGCTTGAAACTCAATATCCTTCCTCCTCTTATCATGATAACTCTTCTACCGAGTCTGAGATGCCTTCATCTTCTCCTGAATCATCTTAACTTTCTTCGTAGTCTGTTGAACTACCTCTGGTCCAATCAAAGCACTCTCACCCGACTCAAACCAACACAACGACGTTCTACACCTCCTACTGTACAACGCTTCGAAAGGTGCCATGCCAATACTCGAATGAAAACTGTTGTTATAAGTAAACTCAATCAACGGTAAACATTTGCTCCAACTTACACCTTGTTCCAAAACACAAGCTCTCAACAAATCTTCCAAAGACTGAATAGTCCTCTCCGACTGACCATCATTTTGAGGATGATAAGCAGAACTCAATCTCAACTTAGTCCCCAAAGCTTCTTGCAAACTCCCCCAAAACTTTGATGTGAACCTTGGATCCCTATTTGACACAATGATAGACGGAATACCATGCAACTTCACAATCTGCGCAATGTAGATCTCCTCAGCTCGGGTACATCCGGCATACAAACTCAACCAGGAAATCTCAAAATTCATTTTCATCCAATCCAAAGTCTACATCCTTGCCTTGATTCACCAACCCCACACGATCCACAAGCTGCAAATCCACTTTCTGACCCTCTTTGATCTCTTCAAGAATGTTACTCGTCATCTTTAACATTCCTAACTTCACACCATTCGGAGTCAGCTAACTCACCAAACTCAGATCTTGAAACTGCTCAATCAACTCTAACTCTTTCACCATAAGCGCCGACATGTGCAACGACTTCCTACTCAAAGCGTTCGCTACCACATTCGCCTTACCAGGATGATAACTCAAATTAAAATCATAATCCTTCAAGAATTCCATCCAACGCCTTTGCCTCATATTCAACAACTTCTGGTCAAACAGGTACTTCAAACTCTTATGATCACTACACACCTTAAACTTCGAACCAAAGAGATAATGCCTGCAAATCTTAAGCGCAAACACCATTGCTGCTAATTCTAAATCATGGGTCGAATAAATAAGAGTTTTAGGAGTTAGAAATTAGTTCTTGCTGAACGTGGAAACAGAGAAAAGAGAAGCAGAGAGAGAAGGGAAAACCCAGCTGCAACAAAGTCAAGCCAAACCAGAGATTCCGAAGGATTTGAGGTAAGGGGGAGAATTCTTTCACTTTAGGGTATTTTACACTATTGTGGGGTTGTTTTATTCTTAAGATGTGATCGTTGTTATGATGAAGAATTCCAATGAAGAATTATGATGAATGAATGTAAAGTTGTTGTTGAAAGATGAAAACTAAGGGAACCTAGTTTAGAGACCAGATTTAAGAATTGGATCATGAAGGAGTGTACAATTAGATAGGGTAAGAGGTAATTAACGTCTAAACAGTAGGGTAACCCTAGAGTGATGATTTGGGATGAATTGGATGTGTTGAGATAGAATTAAGTGGTTTAAAAGTGATTATTGGGCGAAAAATCACTTATGAAACTGATTCTGTTGGCTGTCTATCAGCCAAAATCGTGCTACGATTTGGGGAAATCGTGCTACGATTTTGGCCCAGATTTTGGTGTTTTGGTTCGACCACGATTTTTGTCAGGACAGAAACCCAAATTCCACTTTCAATTGGTTTTTCCACTATTTTCCATTCTGAACTGGGTTTCGGTGTAAACATGAAAGTTGTAGATATGGATGTTAGCTTTCAACTGGCTTTGGAGTGACCTCATTTAGACATCCACAACTTGACTAATGATGAAATTACTACACATGGGTCAGCACGGTCGTGCACTCTTCCCAGGTTTAGGAAAAGCAACATTTCCACCCCTCTCTGTCCCGAATTGGATTTACGTCCCTTCATGAAAGTTGTAGATATAGTGTCAGCTTTCATTTGCTATTGGTTTGAATCCATTTAGATCTCTAGAACTTGAGTTTTGATTAAAACACCATGCATGGGTCATGTTGCGTTCCTCATGAGAGTTCAGCACAACCTTTTCAGTGGACTCTAAAACATCTATGAAAGCAATAGTTAGTTTAAGCAAGCCGTTAACGTATGAAGTAAAAGTAAGGATCCTTAAACTACAAATTTAAATGAGGGAGTGTGTTTAGGCATAAATAGAAGTAGTTGCCTCAAGATAATAGTAAGTCTAAACATGAACCGGCGATAGTAGCCTATGAGGACCTAATGACGATAAAGATGGCTTGGCAATAGGAAATTAAAGACAACGATTAGAGGAGGGACAACAATAGAAGGAGAAGTAGGAGAGATAAATAAGTAGTTCACGGCGGAGTGGTACCGACAAGAATAATCCCTTGGGGTATTTAAAAGGTCTAATGCGGTAAGTCGAGGAAGAGGGTATAAAATATGAAAGAGATAAAGAAGTGAAAAGAGACGCTGATAAGAGGGGATATTAAGTAGGTGCTTCCCGATTCACTGATGAAGTTAAACTTAATCTTCTTAAACCAATAACGAGCTTAGGAATATTGTTAAGTTGAAGAGTAAAAAAATCAAGGTAATTAAAGAACTAAAGATGATTGTTAGATAGGAACGTATAAGGTGTAAAAACGAATAAATAATAGAAAAGTCGAATTTGGATGATTGTAGACGATGAGGGTCGTTAAGACGAAATGTAAAGGAAGATAGGGAGTTGTGTATTGAGTTATGAAAGATAATAGGAATGATGATAGCAGTGAATAAGACGGGAATTCGATTAGAAGAGACCAAGATGGATAGGAAAGAAGATGAGAGGTAATAGTTATAATGTGTGACGATAGTAATAACAACCGATATCGAGAGAATAAAACCTTAAATTATAATGAAATTTTAGTGAGGAAAGTTGTTGACGTCGAAAGTAACGATAAGGTGAGATAATAACTTTAAATTAGAATGAAGTTAAGATTAGGGGTGGTTGGGGCTATATATGACGATTAATGTGAGACGAAGTAATAAGATATAAAATCATTTTAATGAGAAGAACAGGTAGGAAAGAGTTATTGATGATGTTGAGGTGAAACCTAGTTGTATAGAGATGAGACGTTTATGTAATGTTAATGGAGAAGTAAACATCTTAAAACTAAGAATGACGTTGAAACGATATAGCATGATGACGTAGATGAATAATAAAATAAAATAGAGGGATGTTGACATAGAAACGAGTCGTGCTTAAGGGTTTGATTAACGAGGAGATAATGTGGTAATATAGACAGTGATAGAGAGTAATGATGAGGAATCCTATGATTATGACAAAGAACAATGACGATTGATATTATATACAAGTTGTAGTACCCTAATTTTGTCCTACGCATTTTAAAACAAAAAATCAAAAAAATCAAAGAGGGGAAAAAAAGTCAAAAGTCAACAAAAGTCAACAGAAAAGTCAACATTTCAAAATTGAGGACTTCGCACTGCGAAGGTCACTTCGCACTGCGAAGTCTGCGATTTTTCTGTAGATTTTTGGTTTCTTTGATTTAATTCCAGAATTTGTTGCATATCATTTCCATATTTATTTTAAGTAGCATTCATGGCTAATTGGGCCAAGCAAAGCCAGAATTGAAGGACTTGCCATTAATGCCAAGGTTGGAAGCTTTTTCTTCCAACCTAGCATGTGACAAGCAAGTGGGCTTGCCCTTGGGCAGCTCTAGTCCCTCCCATGTGACCTGATAACCACCACAAGGTTGCCAGCCACCTGCTTGAGGACTTTCCTCCTGCTTGCTTCCCCCAAAACCAGTCAAACCAGCTGGGTTTTTTCACTTGAAAAACCATGATTGCCTACTCTGTTTTGCAGCAGCTTTTCACCCTCTGACACCAGCCATAGGTAGCCTTTTCATCCCTCAATCTCTGCACAATACAGTGCACGTTTTCATTGATCAACCATTGAGATTGCAAGGATTGATCCCCAAGCATTAGCCAATTGCAATTCAACTTTGTTCTTCATCATTACCTTCTAGAATTGGTTGAATTTGTGGCTGAAATCAGGCTGAGTCTTGCCCCTTGGTGCAAGGCAAGGTTGCCTCTATCCATTAGCATTTAATGCAAAAGGATTCAGCTTAATCTTGGCCACAAATCAGCTGAATTTTGGGATTGTGTAATGATGACAAAGATTTGGTTTTGGCCTATAAATAGAAGGCAATGCCCAAGGATACAAACACAGTTAATACAGCATTTTCAAGAGCAGAAACTCTACTCATTTTAGCCTACAAAACTCCACAAAATAACCAGAAACAATCCATTCATCCAAAGCCTACAAAAGTTCAAGTTCATCACAAATCTTCAAAAACCTTTGTGAAAGCCTTCAACCAAATCAAATCAAGTGCAGCTGGAGCTTTGCTAAGGAGTTCTGTAAGTTTCTAAGCACTTATCTTGCATTTACAATTGTGTTTGCATAGCTATTTTGGTTCAAAACCATTTGATTCTAAAAAACCCCTTTTGAATTTCAAAGAAATCCCAAGGTTTTCAAAACATCAAAACTGGTTTGTCCAACCTTTTTCACCCCAAAAACTCAAAGCTTTTCACCCACCTATAAGGTCCTGAGTGTGTTCAGAAGTTGTTTCTGAACAAAAGTTCAGAAACAGCTTCTGAACCCAAAATTTCGCATGCTTCGCAATGCGAAGTCATGGTCGCAGTGCGACCATGACAGAACTCAGAACCTGAGTTTTTGTGTCAAAATGACCAATTTTTGAGGTTCTAGCCCCAGAGCTCAGAACCTAAGAGTTTTTAAACCCATGTTCTTCAAACCATAACAAGGATTTTGCATAATTTTGGCAAAATCACAAGTTCGTATGACCATTTTGTGGATAACTTGCAAAACAAGTTATCTTCCCAAACTTTCAAACAAGCATGAACAAACAAGTTATGTTCATCTTTTCAATCTAAACTTGAACAATAAATATTGTTCATGATGTTCAAAACTCAAAGATGAACATACACCGTTTACGTTCGCATTTTCGCAAAATGAGACGAACTTGCGCGTTTTTAGCAAATTTGCTAAACCTTCCCATTTTGGGTTTTCAAACCAAATGTTTTGACATACCTTGGGATTTCTAAGTGATTCAACCCAAAAACATGAATGAAAAAGGGATGGTGTGACGTATGTCTCTCCATCGCCCCGATTGTACGAACGCGTGACGTATGTCTCGTCGCTCGGACAATCGTCATTCCCTTTTTTCAATATGTACAACCCTAACCAAACCAAATCTTGGCCCCTTGTGGTCAATCCAAACCTTTCGGTCCCCCGTTGGCCATTAGAATCAACCCCTCGACTCGTTTGAGTCCACTCGGTCAATGTTTGACTCGTTTGAGTCCATTGCACCTCCCTTGGTCCCATAGCGACCAATTCAACCCTTTACTCTAACGGACGTACCTTTTAACAATTCTAATGTGGTTCACGAACAAACGCTTAATAAGTCTCCAAGTGCGAGCATACAAGCTACGTTCTAATCGCAAGAATTCGGTTAAAACATCGTCCATTTAAAATCAACCAACACATGTACGTTTTTCTACCAAAGAACTACGTACGCTTTGAATTCTCCGACTACCGGGAGATACGTAGGAGCAAGATCGACATCTTGTCAAGCGCAATAATAAAAACTTTTTTTCTTTCGTTTGTTTTTATCTCTTTCCCCCCTTTATTATATTTTTAACATAAATGAACATGCGCGCAAAATATTAAAAAACAATTCAAGCTTTGACCAAATAGAAGGTTCCCGTTGAGTACAACGGACGTGAGGGGTGCTAATACCTTCCCCTTGCGTAACCGACTCCCGAACCCGACAATGGTTACGATGACCAATCCTTATCCTCATCGTCAAAAGGGTTTTATTATCGTTTCCCTTTAAACAAAAAAAAACTTAAGGGTTTATCAACGTTCCCTTTACACAAAAACTTTGGTGGCGGCTTCACAAAGGCCCTCCGAGCGTTTGCGAACGACCTCGGAGGATTTGCGCGTCTTTTTCCCGAGGAAAAAAAACGAGGTGCGCACAGCTGGCGACTTCACTGGGGACCCTGTTCCCACTAGTGAGTCAAGCCTAACCTATTTGGTTTAAAGCCAATTGTTTTATTTTCTTTGCGTGCCGTGTTTATTTATTTTATTCATACATGTTATATTTATGCTTTATGTTTATATTTGCTTTATCTGCTTTATATTCATATCATATATATCAAATGCGGGGGTTACTTGAGTGATGTTACTCCACATTGTTCGGGTTAATGCCGGACGTGTGAGGCTCTCTACCCGAGCTTGAGAAAAAAACTAAGTTAGAAGGAGGTTGTGTGCGGAAGCCCGCGTTGACGTATGTCCGTGAGGTAGGATGTCCAACCCCGCTTAGATGAGATTTTCACGTGGAATTAATTGAAGTCATGTCGACGTATGTCCATAGACAACCCTAATTCCATGTGAGATCTATGACTCTAGGGACCTCTTCTTAGGAGATTTCACCACTTAGAGCCTACATGTGAGGATGGGGGGAAGTTCCGAACCTTCATACACCAAACCCTTGCATATCATTACATTTGCATTCATAAAATTTTTTTTTGCATAAAAAAAAAAAAAAAGAGGGGCATATTTTTGCATACTCATTGCATTTATACATTCACATGCATTTTCATTTCAAAGAAAAACCCTCACATCATTCCCTCACCAAACACCAAAAAAGAAGTACCTAACCCGGTGTACCGTGGCGTTTCTGATGAGATCCAAGCAGCCGGAAGGCCATCGAAATTTCGTAAATCATTTCTTTGTCCAAGTAATTTATCTTGTTTTTTTAAAAAAAAAAAACAGTCATTTTGCTCTTCCCAAGGCAAATGATTAATTTTTATGGGACCCCCATATTTCAAATCATTTTCGTCATTAATAAAGTTGCAGTTTATGTTCAAAAGAGTTCGTTTTTCTTTCGTTCTCAAATAAATTTTCATAAACCCTACAAAAAAAATCATCATCATACACCAAAAAATAACACTGCTACGATCCCTTTTGACTTCAATCTCCAAATTAACCAAACGGAAGATGATAATAAGGTCGATTTTGAACCTCCTGAAGGATTGTCCAGACTTGGGGATCAAGAGGATAGGGTAATACAACCTCACCAAGAGAACCCTCAAAAGAATGGCACTACAATTTTCCCTCTGCGGGGGCACACTCTACAAGAGAAATTAGGTCTTACTCAGATGTGCGGATAAACGTGAAGCAGTCATGCTCACCGAAGAAATCCATGAGGAGTCCTTCCAAACCCATGCCAAGACATATCACAAGTGCCAAATTATGCCAACAAGGGGCACATACCACAAACACCTCTGAATGTCATGACATCACCCTAACCATTCTCTATGTGGGGCATAGACATGTTTGGAATGATTGAGCCAAAGGCTTCAAAAAGGGCACCAGTTCATACTAGTTGCCATCAACTGTTTCACCAAATGGGTCGAAGCAGCTTCCTATGCAAACATGACCAAACAAGTGGTCGCCCAATTCATCAAAAAAGAAACCATTTGCCGTTACGGCACTCCCCACAATTTCCCACAAAAAGCCAAGCCGTTACGGCACTCCCCACAATTTCCCACAAAAAGCCAAGCCGTTACGGCACTCCCCACAAATTCCCACAAAAAGCCAAGTCGTCATTGACATTCCTCACATCACCCATTTCCAAAAAAAAAAAAAGCCCAATTTTTATTGGCATCCCCAAACAAACAAAGCCCAATTTTTATGGGCATCCCCAAACACAAAAAGCCAAGTCGTCACTGGCATTCCTCACATCTCCAACAAAAGCCCAATTTTCATTGGCACACACAATTTTCAAACAAAAAGCCCAATTTCCATTGGCAATCACAAACCCCATTTTCCAATAAAAGCCCAATTTTCATTGGCATTCCCATCCAAAACAAGCCCGACCTTGCTCGGAAGCCAAAAAAACAAAGCCCGACCTTGCTCGGAAGCCATTCCCATCCAAAAAAAAACAAAAGCCCGACCTTGCTCGGCATCCCATCATAAAAGCCCGACCTTGCTCGGCATCCCCTCATAAAAAGCCCAACCATGCTTGTCATCCAAGCACCCAAACACAAACAAGGTTTGACCAACTAAACCCCATAAAAGAGAAACACCTCACAGCATGGTGGCATGGACAGCTCGGCAAGAAAGTTCATTCTCGAGAATTTAGAGAAGGAGACTTAATGCTTGGAAAAAAGGTATTACCCATCCACAAAGATCCCCCTATCAATAAACTCCGGCGCAGTCAAAAAAAATATATATGCCAAAAAGAAAAAGAGCTCGCTAAATCGAAAACCCGAAAAAGGCGGTTTAGGCAATAAAGAGCGTCCTGGTAGATCGAAAACCTGAAAAGGCGGTCTAGGCAAAAATTAAGGACATCAAAAAAGGAAATATACCCCAGTGGACTGAAAACTCGAAAGAGCGGTCCAGGTAAAAATTAGGGGTTTTCAAAAAAAAAAAAAAAAAAAAAAGGCAAAAGACTGCGGCACGTGAGGTCCGGACAGAATTCAAGAGGGAAAGAATCAACCTCATTATCATCTTTCAAAAACAAATTATTTCAAAGTCATAGGGAAAGTAGCACGTGAAACCCAAGCAAATTTCCATTTGTCTTTTTGTTTCTTCTTTTCTCCCTATCTCAGTAATCACCTCTTATAGGGATTACATTTTCACGAATAGTTACCCATACAAGGGACTAAGTTTCGTTGAATCAAAGTCATTTAAAAACCTTTTCATTGTTATGCGTCCTTATTTGCTCATAAAATGTGTTTTTATTCACGATAAATAATGCATTGAAATATGGGAATAACATAAAAAAAAAAACAAAAAATGTGTGTTTTTTTACTTGGACGTTAAATGTCGAAAGAATTTCGTTGGTCCCCGGTATTGCATCAGAGGACTCAAAACTTGAAGCTCTGCATCAGTCATTTTAAGACTCATACTCTTCATCAGAAACTAGTGCGTAGCTCACGACGCGTAAAACGCAAAGATCCCGGGTGTCGGAGGAAACAAATTTCCCAAATAAAGCTCACCCCCCATACATCTTTTTCATCCACTAAGGCCGGATATCGATCATGTTTCCAAATTGATCCTTATATCCCCAGTGATGTAACAACCAAAGCCCAATATTCATTGGCAACCCAAAGTCCAATAATCATTGGCAAAACAAAAAGTCCAATATTCATTGGCGAACCAAAAGTCCAATATTCATTGGCGAACCAAAAGTCCAATATTCATTGGCAAACCAAAGAACTACGTAAGCTTTGAATTCTCCATCCCACCAGGAGATACGTAGGAGCAAGATCATCATCTTGTCAAGCACAACAAACCAAAGCCCAATTTTCATTGGCCCACAATAAAACAATTTTCATTGACATTCCCCAGGGAGTCTCAACCCCAAACAAAAGTCCAATCATTATTGGCAAACCCACACAAATCTTCGGGCATGGCTCGAACTACACCGGTTTTGATCCCATTTGGGTATGTAGGCAAAGGACCTTGTCCTTCCAAACCGACCAACCAAAAAACCAACAAAAAAGAGAAAGCCCAACTGTCATGAACACAACCACAACCAAGACCGACTCTGCTCGGCACCCAACCAACATTATTTTATTTATGCATGCATATTTAAAACCATTCATACACATGCATTTCATTTCATAAAACATGCATCCTCAACAAGGATTCTCCAGTGAATATCACATATTCACCAACATCCATCAACATTCAACCAGGGGCACCTATTTAGGGTAAGACCGCAGCTCGTTAGGAATCGATATTCAGAAGCAGTGCCTGAATAAGATCACCTAGTTTAGGTATCGATCTCTAGAAGCAGTACCTAGAGTAGATCACCTCCCCCAGTGTATCGACCTTCAGTGTTAGCGGCTGAATAAGATCACAGCTCGTTAGGAATCGACATTCAGAAGCAGTACCTGAATAAGATCACCTAGCTTAGGTATCCACCTCTAGAAGCAGTACCTAGAGTAAACCTCCATCTTAGGTATCGACCTCTAGAAGCAGTACCTAGATAAGATCACCTACCTCAACGTTCCACCTCTAGTGACATCCTAGAGTAAATCACCATCCTCAGGAATCGACCTCTAGAAGCAGTGCCTAGATAAGATTACCTTCATCCCCCAGTGGATCTACCTCCAGTGTTAGCGGCTGGATACGATCAACATTTACCAACCATTGCATTTGCATTTCGCGAAGGACAAAATTCGGGTCCTTTCTTTTTTTACTTAATTGATCTTCGCAAAGAATTCATGAGATGCCCTCGGCACTCACGCACTCTATGCGAAGACACAATTAAGTAGGGGCAGCTGTAGTACCCTAATTTTGTCCTACGCATTTTAAAACAAAAAATCAAAAAAATCAAAGAGGGGAAAAAAAGTCAAAAGTCAACAAAAGTCAACAGAAAAGTCAACATTTCAAAATTGAGGACTTCGCACTGCGAAGGTCACTTCGCACTGCGAAGGTCACTTCGCACTGCGAAGTCTGCGATTTTTCTGCAGATTTTTGGTTTCTTTGATTTAATTCCAGAATTTGTTGCATATCATTTCCATATTTATTTTAAGTAGCATTCATGGCTAATTGGGCCAAGCAAAGCCAGAATTGAAGGACTTGCCATTAATGCCAAGGTTGGAAGCTTTTTCTTCCAACCTAGCATGTGACAAGCAAGTGGGCTTGCCCTTGGGCAGCTCTAGTCCCTCCCATGTGACCTGATAACCACCACAAGGTTGCCAGCCACCTGCTTGAGGACTTTCCTCCTGCTTGCTTCCCCCAAAACCAGTCAAACCAGCTGGGTTTTTTCACTTGAAAAACCATGATTGCCTACTCTGTTTTGCAGCAGCTTTTCACCCTCTGACACCAGCCATAGGTAGCCTTTTCATCCCTCAATCTCTGCACAATACAGTGCACGTTTTCATTGATCAACCATTGAGATTGCAAGGATTGATCCCCAAGCATTAGCCAATTGCAATTCAACTTTGTTCTTCATCATTACCTTCTAGAATTGGTTGAATTTGTGGCTGAAATCAGGCTGAGTCTTGCCCCTTGGTGCAAGGCAAGGTTGCCTCTATCCATTAGCATTTAATGCAAAAGGATTCAGCTTAATCTTGGCCACAAATCAGCTGAATTTTGGGATTGTGTAATGATGACAAAGATTTGGTTTTGGCCTATAAATAGAAGGCAATGCCCAAGGATACAAACACAGTTAATACAGCATTTTCAAGAGCGGAAACTCTACTCATTTTAGCCTACAAAACTCCACAAAATAACCAGAAACAATCCATTCATCCAAAGCCTACAAAAGTTCAAGTTCATCACAAATCTTCAAAAACCTTTGTGAAAGCCTTCAACCAAATCAAATCAAGTGCAGCTGGAGCTTTGCTAAGGAGTTCTGTAAGTTTCTAAGCACTTATCTTGCATTTACAATTGTGTTTGCATAGCTATTTTGGTTCAAAACCATTTGATTCTAAAAAACCCCTTTTGAATTTCAAAGAAATCCCAAGGTTTTCAAAACATCAAAACTGGTTTGTCCAACCTTTTTCACCCCAAAAACTCAAAGCTTTTCACCCACCTATAAGGTCCTGAGTGTGTTCAGAAGTTGTTTCTGAACAAAAGTTCAGAAACAGCTTCTGAACCCAAAATTTCGCATGCTTCGCAATGCGAAGTCATGGTCGCAGTGCGACCATGACAGAACTCAGAACCTGAGTTTTTGTGTCAAAATGACCAATTTTTGAGGTTCTAGCCCCAGAGCTCAGAACCTAAGAGTTTTTAAACCCATGTTCTTCAAACCATAACAAGGATTTTGCATAATTTTGGCAAAATCACAAGTTTGTATGACCATTTTGTGGATAACTTGCAAAACAAGTTATCTTCCCAAACTTTCAAACAAGCATGAACAAACAAGTTATGTTCATCTTTTCAATCTAAACTTGAACAATAAATATTGTTCATGATGTTCAAAACTCAAAGATGAACATACACCGTTTACGTTCGCATTTTCGCAAAATGAGACGAACTTGCGCGTTTTTAGCAAATTTGCTAAACCTTCCCATTTTGGGTTTTCAAACCAAATGTTTTGACATACCTTGGGATTTCTAAGTGATTCAACACAAAAACATGAATGAAAAAGGGATGGTGTGACGTATGTCTCTCCATCGCCCCGATTGTACGAACGCGTGATGTATGTCTCGTCGCTCGGACAATCGTCATTCCCTTTTTTCAATATGTACAACCCTAACCAAACCAAATCTTGGCCCCTTGTGGTCAATCCAAACCTTTCGGTCCCCCGTTGGCCATTAGAATCAACCCCTCGACTCGTTTGAGTCCACTCGGTCAATGTTTGACTCGTTTGAGTCCATTGCACCTCCCTTGGTCCCATAGCGACCAATTCAACCCTTTACTCTAACGGACGTACCTTTTAACAATTCTAATGTGGTTCACGAACAAACGCTTAATAAGTCTCCAAGTGCGAGCATACAAGCTACGTTCTAATCGCAAGAATTCGGTTAAAACATCGTCCATTTAAAATCAACCAACACATGTACGTTTTTCTACCAAAGAACTACGTACGCTTTGAATTCTCCGACTACCAGGAGATACGTAGGAGCAAGATCGACATCTTGTCAAGCGCAATAATAAAAACTTTTTTTCTTTCGTTTGTTTTTATCTCTTTCCCCCCTTTATTATATTTTTAACATAAATGAACATGCGCGCAAAATATTAAAAAACAATTCAAGCTTTGACCAAATAGAAGGTTCCCGTTGAGTACAACGGACGTGAGGGGTGCTAATACCTTCCCCTTGCGTAACCGACTCCCGAACCCGACAATGGTTACGATGACCAATCCTTATCCTCATCGTCAAAAGGGTTTTATTATCGTTTCCCTTTAAACAAAAAAAAACTTAAGGGTTTATCAACGTTCCCTTTACACAAAAACTTTGGTGGCGGCTTCACAAAGGCCCTCCGAGCGTTTGCGAACGACCTCGGAGGATTTGCGCGTCTTTTTCCCGAGGAAAAAAAACGAGGTGCGCACACAAGTATATAAATAAATACGATGAGAAATGACGATGTTTATATTATAATGATGATGAGAGGGACAATGTTTATATTATAATGATGATGAGAATGATGATGTTTATATTATAGTGATGATGAGAATGCCGATGTCTATAATATTATGATGATGAGAATAATGACGTTTATTTATGAAGACGATGAGAATGATGACGATGTGTTTTGCATTGATGTTGTGCATATTAGGGAAAGTCTTGTATTTATGATTGTGAATGCCTGATGATGTGATGATGTGTAATATTTGATGAGTATGTCACCATTAATGCATATAGATTCGTGTCTAGGAATTATGAAGATGAAATGACGACAAAAGTCCAGTAACATATCTCTGGAAAATTATGACAACGGAAGTTCAGTAACATATCTCTGGCAAATTATGACGACGATAGGTGTGGTACCACATTCATATAGGTCTTAGGGTGAGTCCATATGCACTTAAGTGATGATACTTGTACTTGGTGTTTTAAGTGTGATTTGAGTGAGATGATGGTATGTATGATTGGTTGAGAAGAATATAATAAATGATGATGATCGTATGACGATGAAATATTGTTATTGATGTATTATAATGTTGTGCATGTTTTTCCCTAATATTATGTTATGGAAGGATTTCTCACCCCTTTTATTGTTGTTGTGTTGTTTTCTTTGTGGTGATTGTACTCCCGAGTACAGACACTCAGGTTGAGGAAGTTTAGCGGTGGGACGACTTAGAAGGTGGAGATGGAATACGTCTTCCGTCTAGTTCTCATTTTTATTTAGTATTTGATTAAGCATGTAGTCGCTACGAGCTCTGATTCATGTAACACCAGGGTTGGGGTTGACGTTGAATTTATTTGTTTTTGAGTTGAAAACTTGGAACTATTGTTATTTCTATTTATGATGATTGAATAACAAGGATAATCTATATTAATGCGGTCAAAGAAATGTTTTCCACTGTTGAATTTATTATTTAAAGGTGTTTATGTTATAAGTGATATATTGACGAGTTTTGTAACATCCTCTTTATTAAATATATTCTTATTGTTTAATAATTATCATCGGGAAATAGGGTGTTAAATTAGGCACATCCTCCGACTTCACTCTTATCTGGTGATATCCGGATCTCAAATCAATCTTACTAAACACTTCAGCACCTACCAACTAATCCATCAAATCATCTATCTCTGGAAGAGGATACTTGTTCTTAATGGTCACCTTATTCAACTGGGGATAATCCACACACAACCTCATACTACCATCTTTCTTCTTGACCAACAACAATGGCGCTCCCCACGGCGAAACACTTGGCCTGATGAACTTCTTCTCTAACAACTCCATTAGCTATTTCTTCAGCTCACCTAACTCAGAAGCAGACATCCGATACGGCGGCACCAATATAGGACTAGTTCTAGGTGCAACATCGATCACAAACTCTACTTCTCGCTCTGGCGATAAGTCGGTAATGTCATTTGGAAAAACATCCACAAACTCATTCACTACCGGAAAATAACCAACTTAAACTTCACTTCTAACCTTCACGGAAGCAAACATAAAAAACACTTGAGTCATTCCGTCCAACGACGCTCCTACTTGCCTTACAGACAAAAACTTTCCTACATCACGCTCCTCCGGCTTAGGAAAAGTCACACTCTTGGTTAAATAGTTAATGTTAACACCAAAAGTTAGTAACCAATCCATTCCAAAAATCACATCCAAATGCTCCAAAGGCAAGCAAACTAAATTCAGCTTAAAATCCACAATGCCAAAATTAACAAGACAACCAACACAAACCAAGGAAGAAGTCATCGAGCCATTAGTTGGGGTATCAATGACCATTCCCTTTGTCATAGGGGACAAAACTAAATTCAAACTCTTAGAATAATCAAGAGACATGAATGAATGCATCACACAAGTATCAATAATAGCAAGCAAAGGAGTGTTGTTGATAAAACATATACCTCTGATCAAATTATCTGGCTGAGCTCCTACCTCCACACTCAATGCAAAGACCTTCCCGCCTGCCTTCTCCTTCTTTGGCTTAGTACACTTGGTACTAATGTGACTCGCTTCACCGCAGTTGTAGCATACCACCTCTCTACTCTTGCACTCGACAGCTCTATGCCCCGCCTTCCCACACTTGTAGCAAGTCACCGCAAACCTAGTGTACTCCGCAATACGATGCCCAATACCACCACACTTGTAGCACCTCAAATCACCTCCACTTCGAGAACCTCCACCACTAGCATTCTTCTTCCATTTGTCTCAGCCATAAGGCTTCCAACGATCACTTCCCTTCCCTTTCTTCTCATTCAAGCTCTTGTAATAACTTGACTTAGCCTTGCTATCTTCGTCAAGTATACAACACTTGTTCACCAAAGAGGAAAACACCTGAATCTCCTGGTAACCGATAAGCATCTTAATATCCGGACGAAGACCACTTTCAAACTTAATGCATTTAGATGCCTCCGCTCCAAAAGCATTGTAATGCGTGCAAAAATGAGAAAGGCTCTCAAATTTCGCCGCATAATCTGCTACCGAGATATTCCCATGCTTCATCTCTAGAAATTCAATTTCCTTCTTACTTCGAAAATCCTCCGGAAAATACTTCCCAAGAAACTCTTCCTCGATCCGATTATCACCTGATAAGAGTGGAGTCAGAGGATGTGCCTAAGACTGTGTATCAAACGAGGTATGGACACTATGAGTATTTTGTGATGCCCTTTGGTGTGACTAATCCACCCGGTGTATTCATGGAATACATGAATAGAATTTTCCATCCTTATTTGGATCAATTTGTGGTGGTGTTTATAGACGATATCTTGGTGTATTCGAAGTCTGAAGAGGAGCATGCGGGGCATTTAAGGATTGTGTTGCATACCTTGAGGAAGAAGTTTTATGCCAAGTTGTTGAAGTGTGATTTTTGGTTGCGAGAAGTGAGCTTTCTTGGTCATGTTATTTCTATAAGTGGAATAGTCGTTGATATGTCCAAGGTTGATGCGGTGTTGCAGTGGGAGACTCCGAAGTCAGATTTTTAGATTAGAAGCTTCTTGGGTTTGGCCGGTTACTACAAGAGGTTTATAAAAGGTTTCTCTAAGTTCGCTTTGCCGTCGACGGAGTTGACTTTGAAGGATCGAGCTTTTGTTTGGGATGCTAAGTGTTAAGAGATTTTCCAAGAGTTGAAGAGGAGGTTGACGATAGCGCCTATCTTAATTCTTCCGAATGCAAAGGATTATTTTGTGGTGTATTGTGATGCATCTAAGATGGGATTGGGTGGTGTGCTTATGCAGAGTGGTCAAGTTGTGGCGTATGCTTCGAGGCAGCTGAAGGTTCATGAGAGGAATTATCTGACCCATGATTTGGAATTGGCAGTAATGGTGTTTGCGCTTAAGGTTTGGAGGCATTATCTATTTGGTTCGAAGTTTGAAGTGTTCGGTGATCACAAGAGTTTCAAATATTTGTTTGACCAGAAGTTGTTGAATATGAGGTAGAGGCAACATATAGAGTTCTTGAAGGATTATGATTTTGATTTGAGTTATCATCCCGGTAAGGCGAATGTGGTAGCGGATGCTTTGAGTAGGAAGTCGTTGCATATGTCGGCACTTATGGTGAAGTTGGGAATGTTGAAGCTGACGAGTAACATTCTTAAAGAGATCAAAGAAGGGTAGAAAGTGGATTTGCAGCTTGTGGATCATTTGGTGTTTGTTAACCAAGGAAAGGAGGTAGACTTTGGATTAGATGATAGCGGAATTCTGAGATTTCGTTGTCGAGTTTGTGTACTGGATGTACTCGAACTTAAGATTAGGATTTTGGAAGAAGGTCATTGGAGTAGTTTGAGTATTCACCTTGGAACGACAAAGATGTATCAGGATCCAAAGAAGTTGTTTTGATGACCAGGAAAGAAGAAGGATATCACCAAGTTTGTTTATGCTTGTTTGGTTTGCCTGAAGTCTAAGATCGAGCATCAGAAGTCGTCTCGAGTGATGTAGTCGTTGTTTATGCCATAATGGAAGTGGGATAACACTTCTATGAACTTTGTGAATGGCGTGCCGAAGACTGCGAAGGATAGTGATTCGATTTGGGTGATTGTTGATCATTTGACGAAGTCAGCGCATTTTATTCCTTTGAAGACTGGTATGTCTTTGGAGAAGTTGGCAGATATCTACATTGAGCAGATTGTGAAGTTGCATGGTATTCCATCTAGCATTGTGTCAGATAGAGATCTGAGGTTTACGTCGAAGTTTTGGGGGAGTTTGCAGGAAGCGTTGGGAACTAAGTTGAGATTGAGTTCTGCTTATCATTCTCAAACTGATGGTCAGTCGGAGAGGACTATTAAGTCTTTGGAGGATTTATTGAGAGCTTGTGCGTTGGAACAAGGAGTAAGTTGGAGTGAATGTTTACCATTGATTGAGTTTACTTACAACAACAGTTTTCATTCGAGCATTGGTATGACACCTTTTGAAGCGTTGTATGGTAGGAGATGTAGAATGCCATTGTGTTGGTATGAGTCAGGTGAGAGTTCTATGCTTGGACCAGAGGTAGTTTAGCAGACTACCGAGAAGGTTAAGATGATTCAGGAGAAGATGAAAGCTTCGCGAAGTAGACACAAGAGTTATCATGATAAGAGGCGGAAGGATATTGATTTTCAAGCCGGAGATCATGTATTTCTGAGAGCGAAACCAGTTACGGGTGTTAGGAGAGCTTTGAAGTCGAAGAAGTTGACGCTGCGTTTTGTTGGTCCTTATCAGGTTGTGAAGAAAGTTGGAGTTAGCATATCAAATTATGTTACCGTCGTCGTTCTCAAATCTTCATAGTGTGCTTCATGTGTCTCAATTGCGGTAGTATGTGTATGCCTCGTGGCATGTTATTTAAGTGGATGATTTGGAAGTAAGAGATAATTTGACTGTTGAGACTATGTCGTTGAACATTGAAGGACGAGAGGTTAAGCAGTTGTGTGGGAAAGAGATCGTTTTGGTGAAGGTGATTTGGGGTCCTACGGGAGAGAGCATAACTTGGGAGTTGGAGAGTAAGATAAAGGAGTCGTATTTGGAATTGTTTCCTTCAGGTAATTTTCGAGGGCAAAAATTCTTTAAGGAGGGTAGAGTTGTAACGGTCCTATTTTTAGTGCTAGATTTATTTATTTATTATTTGTTTATTATATTTATTAATTGTTTGTTTGATTGAGAATTGGTGGATTAGTAGATTTTAAGTTAATATGGGTATTTTGGTCATTTTACGGGTTAGTGGCATTTTTGTAATATGTTAGAAGTTAGAAATTTGAATTTATAGAATAGTGGTGAAATAGTAAAATGGGAGGTTTAAGTGAAGTAAAAATGTAAAGAATTAACTTTGTGATGAAATGTGACTAAGCTCATTAGTGTGAGTGACCCTAACCCAATTATATTTAAAGAGAAGTGTTAGTGTTAGTGACATCAGGTCAAAACATTTTGCAAAACCTAGAGAAAGGAGGCTAGAGAGAATAGAAGAGGAAGAAGAAACTTGGAGAGAAAGAAGAGGGGAAAGCTCTAGAAGGGAGAGATTCATGCTAGGAAGCCATTTTTTAGGAGAATTAAGGTAAAGGGGAAGATTATTTTCACCATATGGGTTTTAAGAAACAAATGGGTAGTTTGGGTGTTTTTGGTTATTGCTTAATTTCATGAATTGCTGAATATTTGTGCTAAATTCGTGTTTCTTTTATTGTGGTTAAATTCAGTATGTTAAAATTGATGAATTCATGTTGTTGGTTTATCAAAGTTCATGTTTGGTTATGTTATTTTGGTAACTTTATGAATTTTGATGAATTTGATGAAAAACATGATAATTGATGATGATTATGCTTAATTAAGTTGATTGTGAGCATGTGTATGTGTTTAGTTTGAGAATCCATGAGATTATGTTGATTAAGTTGTGTTTAAGTTGTTGTTGCCATGTTCTTGGTGAAATTGCTTAATTGAGTGAAAGTGATTAAGTTTTTGTTAAATTGAATAAGTTGTTGTCATAATGGTTGAAATAAGTGATAATGATTGTGTGGAATATGATGGGAAGCTGATGTTGTTGTTATACCATGTTTGTTTGCTAGATTGTTGGTGAAAATGAATTTTGAGACGATGTTTGAATTTAAGTTGGAATAAGATGATTAAGTGATAGGAAGTGATTATGTTTAAATTGTTTGAGCTAAGGTAAGCTCTTAATAATTGGATATAAGTAGTTTAAGGCTTTGGAACGATTTAGGTGCGAATTGGATCGAAAAACGATGTTGAAAACGATATTCTCACAAAAAACGGAAAAAAAATCGAAAAATCCCTTTCTGATGGACAAGCACGACCGTGCGCCCCTGGGGAATGGGCCGTGCGTGTGGCTCGGCGTTGGTCAGCACGATCCTGCGCCCCTTAAGCACGACTGTGAGACTCTGTCAGTATGGGGAAAACCTAATTTTCTGACTTTTTGAGGTATCCAATGCACATGAAAGGTTCCCAATCCCAAACCTTTAAACTTGATCAATGGGATTTTAATTGTGATATAATTAGTTGATTAACTTGGACTTAGGTGTAAGGGAGTTTAAAAGTTGAATTGGTTAGCGGCGGACTTGTAAATTGTCTTTGATTAAGTTATGGAATGAATGTGGACTTAGTAATTAAGTAATGAGGTATGTATGGTGAAGAATGATGATGAGCTAATAGGTTAATGTAACCTTGTTTGATTAAATGTATTGGACTATCAATCTTATCATTTAGGATACAAAGCCCACCAGAAGGTCTTGGCGCCCTCAAAAGAGGGTTCAACTCCCCCCATAAGGGCCAGCAAAGCCTTAGGCGAGCCCGCCAAGGGCGCCGGCTCAGAAAGCTTCTAGAAGCCTCTAGAATGCTCTAGAACGCTCTAGCGTGACTTTGGGCCCAAGCTACTTGGGGCCAAAGTCATGGGAAACCAATCCCAAACAGGACTATAAATACCCACTTGGGAGGCATTCTCAAGGTATCACGAAAACATTCTAAACCCTAGTTTTCTAGATTGTACTCTCTGCAAGTACAGTTGGCGCCCACCGTGGGGCTACGGTAAAACTAACCTAGCCGCACCTCTGGATCGTTTCCTCACGACGTTTTCGAGCCTTCTTCTGAGTCAAGAACCACTACTACGACTCGGAAGCATCATCACCACCCTTTAACCCTATTTTATAGTTCGAAGCCGCCAACCCTCGTCGTCCCTACGATGACAGACCACGACATCATGGAAGCCATGCAGAACCAGATTCAATATCTAATGTATCGCAACGAAGCCCTTCAGGATTCCATGGGGACCATTCAGTAGCAACAAAATGTTCGTGACGAGTCGCAACACGGCGAACTAGATGATCCATACCCACAGCCCCTCTCGGCTGAAGTCTGGAAGGCCGCAGTCCGAAAAAACTTCAAACCGCCATCGCATGCCTCCTTCGATGGGAAAATCGATCATGTCGAGCATATCACCTCGTTCAACACCCAGATGGCCATGATTGGCGCAACTGATTCCTTGAAGTGCAAGTTACTAGCAGGTACTCTCAAAGACGCCGCTCTCAGGTGGTATATGAATCTCCCATGCTTCTCGGTCGTAGGATACCAAGACATGACAAGAAAACTCATCCATCAATTATTTGCCAGTCGCCACCGAAAAGTCTCCCCCACCAGTTTGTTCAATGTCCGCCAAGGACCAAACGAGTCGCTCAGAGAGTACCTCGCCCGCTACAACGACGCCACCATCAAAGTCATCAACCCTAACCAGGAGCTGTTCGTTGGAGCTTTCTAGAACGGTTTGAGGGCTGGGCAATTCAACGAATCACTCACACAGAAGCCGACACACTCCATGGAAGAAATCATGTCAAGGGCTGAGTGTTACATCAAGGGAGAAGAAAGCAACGCTGAGAAAAGGCGCGCGACATAAGGGAGCGTGGCGTGACGAACTCGGACAACCGTCGCAACTACTATCCATCAACATCCAGAGACAATGGAACTTTCAAACGCCACGTCGCGGAGAGACATCGCCAAGAACCAAAACTCGAGCTATTCACGCCACTCAACACCCGCCGGGAACAAATTTGGAAGGATGTTTATCACTCAAGGTTGATCCCAGACCCCCCAGAGCCCACCAGCAACCGAAAGGGACCGAACAGAAGCGCCTGGTACAAATATCACAAAATCAAGGGTTACGACACTAACGACTGCATCCACTTGTAGCATGAAATCGAGAAAATGATTCAAAACGGGAGACTTAGAGGGTATGT
This sequence comes from Medicago ruthenica, assembly GCA_018208015.1. Lineage (NCBI taxonomy): Eukaryota > Viridiplantae > Streptophyta > Magnoliopsida > Fabales > Fabaceae > Medicago > Medicago ruthenica. The sequence continues at coordinate 74,546,892 of CM031371.1, forward strand.
GAAGAACGACCGCGACGAGGAACGGCGACGCTCTGAGGAACCAGGCAAGACCAAAGAGAGCAACATAGAAGAAGATAGACACACTCTCAACACAATCTCTGGAGAATTTGCCGGTGGGGGCGAGTCCAGCAACACAAGAAAGAAGTATGTAAGACAAGTCCTCCTACTTGACGACGTCACAAACAGCACTGCAAGACGAGAACTAGATATCTCCTTCACCACCAAGGACTATGAAGTCGTCATCCCCCACGTTGACGACCCCATGGTTGTCACCATCCAAATCTTCAACTGGGACGTCAAGAGAGTCCTCATCGACCCAGGAAGCTCAGCAGCCACAACCCTTTAAGGGTACATTGGCAGGTTTCACAGGAGAACAGGTACACGTGTGAGGCTACATCACTCTGCAGACCACCTTTGGTACAGATAGGGATGCAAAGAAGGTCAAAGTTAGATATCTGGTAGTTAATTCCCCATGCTCATACAAGATCACCACCCCGCCTTCAACCTCTTGGGTGCCATCCTATCGACAAAGTTCCTCGTCATGAAGTACCCCCTCGACATTGGCCGCACAGGTACAGTCCGTGGAGACCATAAGATCGCCCGAGAATGCTACCATAACAGAAGATTTGAAGGAAATTCTTCAACAGGTACTACAATACAACATGCACCTAAATCCAACCAAATGCTCTTTTGGCGTCCATGCAGGCAAGTTTCTAGGCTTCATGCTCACCAGACGCGGCATCGAGGCAAATCCAGACAAGAGTCAGGCCATGAGTTCCTCTCAATCAAGGAGGTTCAGCAGCTAACAAGACAACTTACGGCACTATCACGCTTCCTCTCCTGTGCATGTTACAAAGCCTTTTCATTCTTCGCCTCATTCAAAAAGAAGGAACAATTCCATTTGACAACTGAATGTGAAGATACCTTCCATAAGATCAAAGCTTTCTTATACCTATCTATTTTATTCTTGTACTTATCTATTTCTGACAACGCCATGAGTTCCGTGTTGGTTCAAGATTCAGAGGAAGGAGAAAAACCAGTTTACTTCGTCAGCAAAGTATTCAAGGGAGCAGAACTGAGATATCAGAAGATTGAACGCCTGGCCCTGGCAGTTATCACCACAGCATGAAAGTTATGTCCATACTTCCAAGGTCATAGGATCGTCGTGAAATAGAATTATCCAATCAAACAGGTTTTCATGAAGCCAGACCTCGTCGGGCGAATGGTTTCCTGAGCCATTGAGTTATCAGAATATGACGTCCAATTCTCCCTCACGAAAGCATCAAGTCCCAAGTCCTAGCAGACTTCTTAGTGGAGTTCACATCACCTATCGGTGACCTCATCCCCCACGTCTGGCTCCTCTCAGTAGACGGATCGTCCAACCTTAAAGGAAGCAGAGCAGGTATCATATTAGAAGGACCAAGTGATCTCCTCATCAAGTAATCACTACGATTTGAATTCAAAGTAAGCAACAACCAGATGAAGTACGAGGCCCTTATAGCAGGAATGACTTTAGCGCAAGAGATGGGCGCCGAGAATCTGAGGGCGAGGAGTGATTCTCAGTTGGTAACAAGCCAGATCACCGAAGAATACCAAGCAAAAAACGCACAACTGATGAAATGCCTAGCAAAAGTTCAGGAATTGGCGAACCGTTTCAAGTACTTCGAAGTAATCTACGTCCCAAGAGAGCAGAATTCCAGAGCAGATATGGTGTCAAAGCTCGCCAGCACTAAGAGACCAGGGATCAAGAGAACCGTGATACAGGAAGTCTTATCAGCGCCAAGGACGGAGATGGTCGAGGTCAACGCCATACAGGGCGAAGACGAAGGCTAGATAACCCCCTTGATAAAGTACCTTACAGGATCATTCACTCCAAAAAATGAGGAAGAGGAATTACAGATCAAAAGAAGGGCCCCAAAGTACACTATGGTAGCAGGAAAGCTCTACAGAATAGGAAGAGCGACACCTATGCTCTGATTCCTCGGCGAGAGCGAGTCTGTGGAAGCCATATAGGAGGACGCGCTCTTACCGCCAAGCTGCTCCGGGCGGGATACTACTGGCCAACTATGCTGCATGACTGCACCAACTTCGTGAAGAAATCCGACAAATGCTAAAGATTCTCATATAAGAAGCACACCCCAGCATGCAAACTCACCTCTGTTTTTTCACCATGACCTTTCTACAAATGGGCAGTCGACATCGTGGGACCTTTTCCCAAAGCGCCAGGACAGCTGAAGTTCCTAATAATAGGCGTGAACTATTTTACCAAATGGGTTGAAGCTGAAGCAGTCGCCAAGATCACAGCTGATAGAGTGAAAAGGATTTATTGGAAGAGGATCATCTGTCGTTTTGGACTCCCTAAGTACATCGTATTAGACAATGGCACACAATTCGCTAGCACCATAGTAGTATACTTCTGCAACCAGCTAGGAATTCAAAAGAAGTTCGTCTCAATCGTGCATCCCCAGGCCAACGGACAAGTAGAATCCACCAACAAAGTCATATTAAACAGAATTAAGAAGAAGCTTGAAGCAGCCAAAGGCCTTTGGGACGAGCAGCTTCACGAGGTTCTTTTGTCCTACCACACAATGCTACATTCTACTACAAAGGAGGCACCATTTACCATGGTCTACGGCGTCGATGCCATGCTACCAGTTGAAATCGAAACGCCACCCTGGCGTCGAGACAACTTTTCTGAAGAGACTAATGAGATAGGTCTCCGCTGCGCCAAAGATATGATCGACAAAGTATGGGAGGCCACCCACATCCAAGAGTTCACCGCCAAACAAAGTGATACCAAGAGAAAGGGAAAACGGAGACCTCGTACTAAGACAGGTCGTCACACCCACCAGGATAGGAAGGCTGCTACCTAATTGGGAAGGCCCGTACAAGGTAAAAGAAAAGCTTTCCCACGGAGCATACAAACTTAAAGAGTTGAACGGCGACCGAATCCCACAAACCTGGAACACGGTCAACCTGCGCCACTACTACAGTTGAAGTTATTTTTTTTTCCTATTTATTTACTTTTTTTCTTTTATTTTCAATAAGGCAAGTTCTCAACAACAGGACTGATGCTGCCCCAATTGTCATAAACATTTCTCTACATTTAATAAAAAGAGGTAGGGGCACTCTTTTCCCCTGCAAGGGCAGGGGTTTTTAACGAGGCACCCTCCTCTCTTCATAAATTTATTCAACTCTTTTATAGAAATGGTTATGTTCACTCACCATCTACGAGAAAATCCTAACCCCATAGGGGATCTAGGTCGCCTAAGATAAAATCCTAACCCCATAGGGGCTCTTGGTCGCCTATGATAAAATCCTAACCCCACAGGGGCTCTAGGTCGCCTACAATCTACGACTAAAAAATCTTAACCCACAGGGGCTCTAGGTCGCCTACGATAAAATCCTAACCCTAAAAAGGCTCTAGGTCACCTACAATCTACGAATAAAAAATCCTAACCCCAAAAGGACTCTAGGTCGCCTACAAACTATGAGAAAAAAAAATACTAACCCTAAAAGGGCTCTAGGTCGCCTAGAAATGATAAATGATATAACGCAATACAGTCGTTTTCTCAAAACAAAAATCATGATGCCAACAATTAAACAACTGACAAACAAGATACATATCCTACTAAGTACTTCTCAAACATACTTAAAAGCACCACGATAAATTAATAATTTGAAGGAGACATTGTCACGGATTACATCACATCATTACAACGCAAAAAAAAAAAACAACTACATAATAAATTAGCAAGCGGCCCCTAGGGCTCATCCACCAAGGCGCCATCCTGGATTAACTTAAAGTGATCCAGGCCGCCAAGATCCATGCCAGGAAAAAGAAAAGTGACTTGCTCTTTGGCACGCTCGAAGCCTTGGTCAAAGCTTTCGGCTGCCTCAAACTTAGCCTCCTCTACATTTGTCTCTAGCTGAGCAACTATCTTCAGGTCTTCCTCTGAGTTTGCCTGTAAACGCTCTATCTCCGCATTAAGTTTCTCCAGCTCCGACTTAAGATCTTTAATCTTCTTCTCATACTCCGCTTTTAATGAATATTTTGCCTCCTTAACGGCGGCATCTTTAGCTTTCTCCGCCGTCTTCATCTCCTTCTCCAAAACCTTCACCCTATCTTGTAATGGCTCCATCTCCAGCTTATATCTTTCCCTCATAGCATCCAGCATAACAATGGAACGCATACAGTGCACACCCACGTCCCTCATCATCAAAGGGAAAGTACCCTAACGCCTAGCTTCCACGTCCGACGGGTATATTCTCATCTTTGTCTTCAAGTAAGACTCATAGTCAAAACTACGGTCCCAGAAGGATTCCCCCGTCTCACCAGCTCCGCCACCCCCCACAGTTTTCTAGCTCGGTCCCACCGTTGCCACTTTGGCTTTCTTTTTATCCGGCGACGACGTCGCCACCACCTCAATGTCCTGCGCCGTACTTCCCGCCACATCCATCTTTCTTTTCGCCTTCCTCAAGATGACGTCAGAAGGATCACTAGTGACATGACCTTCTGCAGCCCTCTTTGCCTTCAACTCCTCCAAATATTTCTTCCTCTCCGCACTTGTCATGGGGGCCATGGGCTCTGAAACGAACAAAAGCAAAACCAAAGGAAAAGTCAACATCTACGGAATCAACGTCACAACAAACAGTATGCACAAATAAAGAATGCAAAAAAATAACTCACGCAAGTAAGTCTCCAAAGACACAGGATCCCCCTCCCTATTTAATAGCTCCCTGATGTTCAACGGGAACATCTTCTCCAAAAAGAAGACCACACCCTTCTCATAGTTTTCCAACTTCTCATACTCATATCCTGTCACTGACGCAGGATTACTCGTCCAACACACAGGAAATTTAATCTCACCATTTACCTTCACGGCGGCCGCCTGACACCCTTCAGCCCCCCTTTGTCCTCAAAAAAGTTTCTCTCCAGTTTTTATAATGTGAGGCCTAGGGCGGGAACAAATGCCTGTTCGGATGAACACTCACAGACACCCAAGATAACTTGCTCACTCCCTTTGTTCCATAAAATGTGCAAAACACACCAAGAGAAGGCTGAAAACCCAACCCCTCACAAAGAATCTCGAACGGCCTAACAAAAGCCCAACTGTTGGGCTGCAATTGAGACGGCACCACATTTAGGGTCTTTAATATGTCCACTTCAAAGGGGGTGAAGGGATACCTCACTCCTAGATCTTCAAACATTGTTGCGTACATATGGAATATCTCTTCTTTTACTCCTCTGAGGCGACGAAGGCAAACCTTCTCGCCAGGACGACATGGCGCCAAAACCACATCATCCTCGTTCCTCGTAGACGAGATCATAGCTTGCTCCAAAAAAATGCAACGCGTTTTTCAGTTGTATAATAGCTTTCTGAGGCCATGACGTCCTCCGCGAACGTCTCCCCATCTAAATCACTAGACGATATAGGATAACAAATTCCCCTTCTACACAAAGGTCTTGGGGAAGAATAAAGAAAAATGCAATCAAAAGAAACATTATTATCCTCACTTTCACTCTCTGAGTCACTAGAAAAAAGCGCAAGAATCGAATGGCCATAATACCCCTCCTCAAACACTACCCATTCGGTCTTTTGGCATGCCTAATGCTATCCCTCCATAAACTACTCCTCTCGGCATCAGTCACAGGCTCAACTACCCTTCCCATGTCATCACATTCCCTAATCAAAACAATAGTGGAAAGCGCAAAGGTAGAAGCGAAGATGAATAAAAATACCTAAAGTAGAGAAGCTTCGCAAAACATAGTAAAGGTTGGAAATAGGTGAGTTGCAAACAAACCATCGGGGCGAAAACCACACGAGACAGGAGAAAAGCAAAAACATACGGAAGGAAAAGGATGAAAGTGAAACAGAAGCAAAATGGAGAGTTAATAGACCCAAAAACCACGAAAATCGCAAAAATAAACTCTGATTGAGACATAACTTCTGAGGGCGACCAGATCGAAACACATCACCAAAAGTGAACAGTCGTCAAATCTCATCCGGCTGATTCAAATCTACGAAAAACATCAAAGGTCGCGCCTTTTACGTCATCTCGCTAACACTCCTAGAATCGCTCTTCAAAGACCATAAGTAGGCATCTCGCCCCTTCGAGCCTAACGCTTGTTGGGCTACGACACATCATAGTTAATCACTACGCTTCGTCCCGAAGGCTCATGTTTGTTGGGCAATAGACCATCCGGACCGATAAACCACCAGAACATAGCCACAACGTACACTCGAGATATTGGGCTAGCACCCACGAACGTGTTGGGCTAGTACCCATGAACATGATGGGCTGGTGACCTTCACGGACCATAGACAAACACCCCGCCTCTTCGAGCCTAATGCTTGTTGGGCAGTAAAATTTCAACACTCCTAACAGTTAATCGCTTCGCCTTGTCCTAAAGCTCGTGCTTGTTGGGCAGTGGACTATCAATCTTATCATTTAGGACACAAAGCCCTCCAGAAGGGCTTGGCGCCCTCAAAAGAGGGTTCAACGCCCCCCATAAGGGCCAGCAAGGCCTTAGGCGAGCCCGCTAGGGGCGCCGCCTTAGAAAGATTCTAGAAGCCTCTTGAACACTCCAGAATGCTCTAAGCGTGACTTTGGGCCTGTTAGCCTGTATTTTCGACAAAGGATATTAAATGCGGTCATTAAGGTTTCACTAAACACATGGAAGACAAGTGGAGTTTTTGGGCATAAAGAGTTTCTAAGATTACGCGTTCGTTCGACATGATCGAAGGAATAAAGCAGGTCGAAGGACATCTCGACAACTCAAAAGTTGGTTCTTTTCTGAAGAGGTTCCTTTGCAAACTGTCGAAATTCGTGACTGTCGAAGGAATAGAATTTGAATTTCAAATAGGTTATTCTCCATGTTATTAGATGTTAGTAGCAGTTATAGTTTGGATAGGATTGTACAGTTATTTCCTTAAGTATAAATAAGAGTTTTCCATGAGGAAAATGGGGTCACAAATCAAATACATAACATTCTATAGACTCGAAGTATCCAAGTTACAGCGACAAAAGAGTCATGAATCATGTATGATCCTTGTGAACAACTTTATCCTGCAATTTCAATTCGAGAAGTTCGAGCAATCGAACTTGAAGATTATCTTTATTTTCATACATTCGAAACATATAAGAATCAACAAAAACATGTAGAGATTTTCAAACAGATTTGACACACAATGGTAAAAAAATTGGCACGCCCGGTGGGACGCTGTGTGTAAAAAGTTCATATTATTTGAGTTTTTCTTTCGTTTTTGTTCATTAAGATAAATACTTGTGATCCTACTCTGTATGCGATTGAGAGAGGGTAAATGTCTTCCTGAAATGGTGTGTCCAAATTCAACAGCCACTTCCTCATCCAATGTGTAGTCTAGTGCGCATGTTTCACAAGAAATACCTAGTAGTGGTCAAACACAACCAAATTTGGCTGGGCTTACAACCTCTATGCCATCGTCTATGTCGATACCGACATCGACTGGTCCTGCAATTATCGAGACTGTCATACCATCGACTGCCATCCCATCGACATAGGCGAGCCCAGTGGTCTCTAGACCATTAATACAACATGTGGATAGAAGTACTTTGGCGGGACCCTTTGGGGATCCGATTCCATAGTTTTCGCTCGCAACGACAGTAAGGGATCTCCCTTATGGCATACCAACAACCTTGATGGCAGGCCTTGGGATGAACACTTCTATATTTGCAGACAATGTGAACTCTATATTGTCACCAGTACATCGGTCTGCAATGAGCATCCTTGGTCGAAGCGCTCCATTGGCGCTGACTAATACGTCCATGGCGTCACTGAGACAACAAATGGATGAAAGTAATCATGACATGGTGAACATGTTGACCCAACAAATTAGAACAATGTTTAATCATATGATCCAGATCACTAATAGTAGTTACCAATTGTTGGCTACTCAAATGGAGAGAATTACCAATTTTTTTACGCCAGTCCAACCGCCAAATCCTAGAGCGCTATAGACTGGCAGAAAAAGGAACATTGTGGAAAACCAGGCGCATCCACCGGTACCCCAAGTGGCGGAAGAGCCAGTTATAAGGGCAGCAGAACTAGCCCCTGAAGTCGTTTAGGTAAATAGGAACCAAGACGCAAACGAAGTGGTTAGGCAAGTCCGACAGAATAATCTAGGAAGACAATATAATATAGCCCATCTCGTCGAAACAATTCTGGTCCAGAATGGCCTTAATCTAGGCCTACACAGACCAAATTTTGTATCAGCCTTATCTGAATACGTCTTGCAAACTAAACTTCCTAGGGGATGGAAAATCCACAAGTTCACAAAGTTTGCTGGAGAAACAAATGAATCTATTGTCGAACACATTACTCGTTATTTGATGGAGGCATGAGACATAGCGAATAATGAGAACCTAAAAATGAATTATTTTCTGAGTTCTCTTACCAAGAACGCTTTTACATGGTTCACAACCCTGCCACCACATTCTTTATTCAGTTGGAACCAACTGGAAAGGGTATTCCATGAGCAATTTTACATGGGGTAGTCGAAGATTAGACTTGTTGAGTCTTTTGGTGTTGGCTGCATGTTTTGACAAAACCAATGTGTTGAATAGAAGCATCTCCATGACTAGAACAATTCTTCAGTTACAAGTTTTCTCATTTGAAGTTGTTCAGAAGCTGAAATCACCATCAAAAGCTGAAGGTTGCTTCAGAAGCACTGTAGCACTTCAGAAGCTGAATTCAGGTTCTGATGCCAGCGTTGACTTATGTTGACTTCATCAGAAGCTGGTTATTTTCAAGTTATTCTTGCGCGAATCTTGGCAAGATTTATCAAGGAATTATCCACGCATATGGCTTCTAGAATGATGGTTGTTTTGGAGAAGATTTCATGAAGATTTGGCATGGATTTAAGAATGCTCGTATTTTTCTGTTATAATCTTATGAAGATATTTTCCTGGTTTATTTGTTTCCTTATTGGATTACTCATAATTCAGAAACAAATCTATTTCAGAAGATTTGGAGCATAATTAAGAGACTTGCTGAAGATTATAAAAGGAGGAGCTTTGCTGCTATTCTAGACATACGTAGAATAGAGTTTTAGATCAGAGAATTGAGTCTTTGTGTTTAAAACCTTAGGGTTATTTGTGCACCACTCAGTTTGAGTTGGTTTAGAGTTTTATAGAGTTGTAATTCATTCTAAGCCTTTAGGTACGAATGAAGTCTTTGTGTTTTTGAAGTTTTCTTAAAAACAGAGTGATTTTGGTTAAGGGTTTCAGTAACTGGGTTTAGTTACTTGAATAGGAAGATAGTGGATTCTATTACTCAGAGTTGGGTAGAAGTCCGACTAGGTGGAGGTTAATTGCTTGGGATAAGATCTGGGAGTCAGTGTCTGAGTCTTAAGGATTAAATCCAATAGTGGATTTCCTTCCTGGATTGGTATCCCCCAGAGTAGGAGGTGTTTACTCCGAACTGGATTAACAAACCTTGTGTGCCTTTTTACTTTCCTGCACTTTATTTTCTTGCTTTGCATTGTGTTTGTGTGTGCTCTGTTTTAGCAAGTTGTTGTGCCCTGCATATTGTTCAGAACCTGTTTGGTTCAGAACCTGGTAACTCTGTTTATTGCCTGGCCAGAATTTCAAGACTTAAATAATTGGCTAGCGTTCGACGAAAGGTCCCTGAATCAGTTGATGATTATTTGAACAGATTCAGACTTCTCAAATCAAGGTGCTTTACCCAAGTGCCTGAACATGAGTTAGTCGAAATGGCTGCTGGTGGTCTAGACTATTTTGTCATGAAGAAGTTGGATACCCAACATTTAAGAGATATGGCCCAATTGGCCGATAGAGTTAGACAAGTAGAAAGACTAAAAGCCGAAAAGGCTAGGTCCAATAGATTTCACAAGAAAGAGAAAGTTGCATATATCGATGATAACGGCAGCGACAAAGAATTCGATGTCGAATATACTTCCATCGATGAAAATGAAATCAATGTGGCTGAATTAAAACATGGACCTCCTTATGTTTGTAAATTATTAAAGCCATCAGACGGAAAGAACCCCGTCGAACCTAAAAATGATAAATTTGTTGCGAAAACTTATACATTTTATGTTACTAAATGTGATGAAATGTTTGACCTATTGGTCACTGATTGTCAAATCCTAGTGCCTAAAGGTTTGAAATTACCACCAGTAAGAAGAAAAGAGTTTGAAATCCTAGTGACCAAAGGAAGAAAAGAGTTTTTTGCAAATTTCATAACTTTTTGGGTAATAACACTTCCCGTTGCGTTCTTTTTCAGGGACTTAGTCCATAAAGCACTCAATGAGAGAAGACTAGAATTTGGCGACAAGACGAAACCGCCAATTCAGGTAGATGCAGATCCTCTTCAAGTCACCGATGTAATGTACGCAGAGTCGTTTGACGTCAATGTTGTCGAGATTATGGGGGAGACTCCAGGGGAAAGTTCCAACAACCCCAAAGAGGTTACTGAAAGCCTCATGATGGTACCTGCAATGATCACTGAAGATCAGTATGAGAAAAGATTGAAAGTTGTATATCCTAATGCAGTTCAGTGTTTGACAAGAAAGTAGCAAGAAGCCTCTAGAGGAAAGGAAAGTGGGTTGACAATAGGCGTAAGTTCAGTTTCAATCAAAGAGGCATTCCATATAAGTGGGTTGACAATAGGCCTTCAACTTCTCACAACAAAATTTGAGAACCTGAAGATGATGGAAGATGAATCTATTCAGGACTTCTACATGAATGTGCTGGACATGGCTAATTCCTTTGATTCTCTTGGGGAGAAGATGTCAGATGTGAAGTTAGTGAGAAAAATCCTCAGGTCCCTGCCCAGAAGATTTGATATGAAGGTGACTGCAATTGAAGAGGCCTATGATATTACCACTATGAAGCTTGAGGAGCTGATTGGGTCATTGCTCAATTTGAAACTTCCTTTTGTAAACAGCCTGAGAAGAAAGGAAAAGGTGTAGCTTTTAGTCTGAATTCTGAAGCTGATGATCAACAAGAGTCTGATGAGGATGACTTATCAGAAGCTCTAGTGTTGCTGGGAAAACAGTTCAATAAGATTCTGAAGAATGTTGACAGAAAAGCCAAAGCCAAAGGTCAGAATTTCAGATTCAACAACAAGAAGCAACAAAATGATGTGAAAAAGACCAAGTCTGAGGAGAAAAGTAATCAAGCTAAAGGTGTGCAGTGCTATGAATGTGAAGGTTATGGACATATCAAAACTGAATGTCCTACTTTTCTTAAGAAGCAGAAGAAGAAAAGCCTAGCTGTTGCATGGTCTGATGATGATTTTGAAGAAGATGCTGGAAGTAAATCTGGTATGTGTGATACTGGTCTGGTAGTAAGGTCAGGAGCTATCTTGAAGAAGGATGCTGTTTTAGAGTCTGAGACTTTTTTAGAGTCTGACTCAGAGTCTGAAGCCTCATCTGTGTCTGAAGCTGCTAAAACCTCATATGATGAACTAGCTGACAATTACAAGAAGCTATATACCAGAAGTGCTGAGGTTTGCAAACAAGTTTTGGATCAGAAGGAGACTATTTTTCAACTGGAGGCTGAAAAAGGAGAACTTCTAGTGCAGAATTCAGAATTAAAAGAAGAAGTAAACCAACTTAAATCCCAACTTAATCAGATGAAGAAGCAAGTTAGGATGATGAACTCAGCTACTGATAAGTTGGAGGAGATTCTGGATGTCCAGAAACAAGGAAAAGCTGGTTTAGGTTTTATTGATTAGACTCAGAACCCCAAACAGAAGATTCTTGTTAAAGAATTTGTTCCTGCCACTAAAACTGATAATCCTATGATTGGGACATCTCAGATGAGGTCTCAGGAACAAGCCCAGATGCCAGCTCAGAAGCAAGCTCAGAAGAGACCCCAGGAGCAAGGTCAGAAGCATGTTCAGATGCCAAGTCAAAAGCATGTTCAGATGCTACCTCAAAAGCAACCCCAGAATTTTTTCAGAAACAGAAGGAGGAGAAATCATCCATGGGTCTGTAATCATTGTGGAAAGAAAGGGCATATCAAACCATTCTGCTTCAAACTTTATGGCTATCCTGAACATTTTCAGTATAGAAGAGTTGAATCAGCTGCACCCAGACACAATGTTCAGAAGGTGTGGAAGCCCAAAGTTCAGAATGTAGGCCTTATAGCTCACACTTCTTTGAGAGCCACTTCAAAAGAAGACTGGTATTTTGATAGTGGGTGTTCAAGGCACATGACTGGTGTGAAGAAGCTGCTGAGCAATATCAGATCATACTCCAGAAGTTATTTGACATTTGGAGATGGTGTAAAAGGTCAGATTCTGGGTATTGGTGATTTGATCAGTGAAGGTTTGCCCAGACTTAATGATGTGCTACTGGTGGAAGGATTAACCTCTAATCTGATCAGTATTAGCCAACTTTGTGATCAAGAATTGAAGGTTAATTTCAACAAGCTAGAGTGTATTGTTACTGATCAGGAAGATAAGATTCAGATGAGGGACTGCAGATCCAAAGACAACTGTTACTTATGGGTTTCTGAAGAAGAAAGAAGTCTGACTTCTTGTCTTATGAGCTCAGAAGAGGAAGTCAAGCTCTGGCACCAGAAACTGGGACATCTGCATCTGAAAGGCATGAAGAAAATCCTAAGTACTGAAGCTATCAGAGGTGTACCTAATCTGAAGATCAATGAGGACAGTGTTTGTGGTGATTGTCAAATTGGGAAACAAACAAGAAAGTCTCATCCCAGATTAGTTCATCAGGTAACTACTAAAGTACTAGAACTTGTTCATATGGATTTAATGGGGCCTATGCAAGTAGAAAGTATTGGAGGAAAGAGGTATGCTTTTGTAATGGTTGATGATTACTCAAGATTCACATGGATCAGTTTTGTTAGTGAAAAGTCTGACACTTTTGAAGTATTTAAAGACCTGTGCATTCAATTACAAAGAGAAAAAGACTGTGGCATAGTCAGAATCAGAAGTGATCATGGCAAAGAATTTGAAAACAAAAGTTTCTTATAATTCTGTGCTTCTGAAGGTATAAAGCATGAATTTTCTGCACCTATTACACCCCAGCAAAATGGTGTAGTTGAGAGGAAGAATAAGACTTTGGCAGAATGTGCAAGAGTAATGCTGCATGCTAAGAAACTTCCATATATGTTCTAGGCTGAAGCAATGAACACAGCATGTTACATACACAATAGAGTCACTTTGAAAAAGGGAACAGCATCTACTTTGTATGAACTGTGGAAAGGAAGAAAACCTACAGTGAAATACTTTCATGTGTTTGGAAGCAGATGCTACATTTTGGCTGACAGGGAAAACATAAGAAAACTGGATCCTAAGTCTGATGAGGGCATATTCCTGGGTTACTCAGTGAACAGCAGAGCTTATAAGGTGTTTAATTCCAGAACCAAGGTTGTGATGGAGTCCATAAATGTTGTGATTGATGATCTGTCTGCTAAGAAAGAAAGACATGAGTCTGAAGTTGTTCCAGAGTCTGAATCATCAGAAGAACAAACTTCAGAAGTAGAAAATCATCCAGAGTCTGAAGAAGCAGATGTGCATCCAGAACATGATCCTACCAATAAAAGGCCATCAATTAGAGTTCAGAAGGATCATCCTAAGGAGCTTATCATTGGGAGTTTGGATCAAGGGGTCGGAACCAGGTGATCAGAACCAGCTGCTACTGATTCATGCTTTGTGTCAAAGCTTGAACCTAAAAATGTGAAAGAAGCCCTAACTGATGAATTTTGGATTGTAGCAATGCAAGATGAGTTGAATCAATTCAAAAGGAGTGAAGTGTGGGATCTGGTTCCAAGACCTGAAGGGTTGAATGTGATTGGCACTAAGTGGATATTCAAGAATAAAACAGATGAAAGTGGTACTGTAGTCAGAAACAAGGCAAGGTTAGTTGCTCAAGGTTATACTCAAGTTGAGGGACTTGATTTTGATGAGACCTTTGCACCTGTGGCCAGACTAGAGTCCATAAGACTACTGTTGGGTGTATCCTGCATTCTCAAGTTCAAGCTATTTCAGATGGATGTAAAGAGTGCATTTTTGAATGGATATCTGCAAGAAGAAAGCCTTATATGGATTGAAGCAAGCACCAAGAGCATGGTATGAAAGGCTCACTCAATTTCTTGTTACTCAAGGTTACAGAAAAGGAGGTTCTGATAAGACTTTGTTTGTGAAAGATGAAAATGGGAGTCTGTTGATTGCTCAGATCTATTTTGATGACATAGTTTTTGGTGGAATGTCTCAGAAGATGGTTAAGTTGTTTGTTCAGCAGATGCAGTCAGAATTTGAAATGAGCTTAGTTGGTGAACTGACTTTTTTCTTGGATTGCAAGTCAAGCAAATGGAAGATACAATCTTCATCTCTCAGAGTAAATATGCCAAGAACATTGTGAAGAAGTTTGGAATGGAATCTGCTGCTCATTAGAGAACACCAGCTGCTACTCATCTGAAGCTGACTAAAGATGAACATGGAGTATCAGTTGATCAAAGTCAATACAGAAGCATGATTGGGAGCCTATTGTACTTAACTGCAAGTAGAACTGATATCACATTTGCTGTTGGAGTGTGTGCAAGATACCAAGCTGATCCTAAGATGAGTCATCTGACACAAGTTAAAAGGATCCTGAAGTATGTGAATAGCACAAGTGACTATGGAATCATGTATTCTCATAGTTCAAGTTCTGAACTGATGGGATTTTGTGATGCTGACTGGGCTGGAAGTGCTGATGACAGGAAGAGCACCTCAGGAGGATGTTTCTTTTTGGGAAACAATCTAATTTCTTGGTTCAGCAAGAAGCAAAACCGTGTTTCATTGTCAACTGCTGAAGCTGAGTATATTGCTGCTGGGAGTAGTTGCTCACAACTGGTGTGGATGAAGCAAATGCTTGAAAAGTACAACATGAAACAAGGTGTTATGACATTGTTTTGTGACAATTTGAGTGCTATCAACATCTCTAAGAACCCAATACAGCACAGCAGAACTAAACACATAGATATTAGACACCATTTTATCAAAAACCTTGTGGAGGACAAGATTATTCAGCTAGAACATGTGGACACTGAGAATCAAATTGCTGACATTTTCACAAAGGCCTTGGATGCTAAACAGTTTGAGAATCTGAGAAGCAAGTTAGGTGTGTGTTTACATGAAGACTTATAGCAATTAATGTAAACTGGATGTGAGGAAGATAGAGTACCTGCTAGTTGTGCTTATGCTGAATGTGATCCTGAACCTGAGTCTGAGTCTGCTATGTTTTCAAGAATCTGTGTTACTTATTTTGATCCCTATATGAACACTATAGTTTGTCATAATTTTGTTCCTAAAAAGGGGGAGAAAAATCTATGTTTAAGTTCAGACAAGAGTTGTTCAGAATGTGTGTCATTGATTCAGAAATTGACTAGTTTTGCTCTGATACCAAGCATTATGTTCAGATTTTAGAACCTTTGCAGCAACAAGATATGTCCATATATGATCAAGGGGGAATATGTGTCTCAGGGGGAGTACATGTGTGTTAACATCCTGAGTGAAGAGCTGTCCTTGGTTCTGAAGTGTGGTCCTAAAGAACAATTGTGCTCAGCTCCTGAAGTATGCTCTGATACCATTTATCACTGCAGTTCAGTAGTAAGAGGGAGTTTGTATGAGAAGCTAAGTTGCAGGGGGAGTGTTGTGAAGCTGGAGTGTTTGTTTATGTATTTGAAGCTTCATGGGGAGTGTTTGTGTTGATCAGGTGTTGATCAGTAGCTTATGTGTGCTTCAGTAGCTAAAAATATCAGAAGATGATATGTTGTGTTGAACTGAAGTTGGGTTGTGTTTTTCATGATAATCATAACTGAATCCGCTGCTTATCACCATGTTATGATTGATCATTGTGGAGTTCTTCATTGTTTCAGTAGTTTTATGGGAGATTGAAGAACTTGGATATGTGAACATTGGTTTTAGCCAAAAATTTGCCAAAGGGGGAGATTGTTGAGTCTTTTAGTGTTGGCTGCATGTTTTGACAAAACCAATGTGTTGAATAGAAGCATCTCCATGACTAGAACAATTCTTCAGTTACAAGTTTTCTCATTTGAAGCTGTTCAGAAGCTGAAATCACCATCAGAAGCTGAAGGTTGCTTCAGAAGCACTGTAGCACTTCAGAAGCTGAATTCAGGTTCTGATGCCAGCGTTGACTTATGTTGACTTCATCAGAAGCTGGTTATTTTCAAGTTATTCTTGCTTGAATCTTGGCAAGATTTATCAAGGAATTATCCACGCATATGGCTTCTAGAATGTTGGTTGTTTTGGAGAAGATTTCATGAAGATTTGGCATGGATTTATGAATGCTCGTATTTTTCTGTTATAATCTTATGAAGATATTTTCCTGGTTTATTTGTTTCCTTATTGGATTACTCATAATTCAGAAACAAATCTATTTCAGAAGATTTGGAGCATAATTAAGAGACTTGCTGAAGATTATAAAAGGAGGAGCTTTGCTGCTATTCTAGACATACGTAGAATAGAGTTTTAGATCAGAGAATTGAGTCTTTGTGTTTAAAACCTTAGGGTTATTTGTGCACCACTCAGTTTGAGTTGGTTTAGAGTTTTATAGTGTTGTAATTCATTCTAAGCCTTTAGGTACGAATGAACTCTTTGTGTTTTTGAAGTTTTCTTAAAAACAGAGTGATTTTGGTTAAGGGTTTCAGTAACTGGGTTTAGTTACTTGAATAGGAAGATAGTGGATTCTATTACTCAGAGTTGGGTAGAAGTCTGACTAGGTGGAGGTTAATTGCTTGGGATAAGAACTGGGAGTCAGTGTCTGAGTCTTAAGGATTAAATCCAATAGTGGATTTCCTTCCTGGATTGGTATCCCCCAGAGTAGGAGGTGTTTACTCCGAACTGGGTTAACAAACCTTGTGTGCCTTTTTACTTTCCTGCACTTTATTTTCTTGCTTTGCATTTTGTTTGTGTGTGCTCTGTTTTAGCAAGTTGTTGTGCCCTGCATATTGTTCAGAACCTGTTTGGTTCAGAACCTGGTAACTCTGTTTATTGCCTGGCCAGAATTTGAAGACTTAAATAATTGGCTAGCGTTCGACGAAAGGTCCCTGAATCAGTTGATGATTATTTGAACAGATTCAGACTTCTCAAATCAAGGTGCTTTACCCAAGTGCCTGAACATGAGTTAGTCGAAATGGCTGCTAGTGGTCTAGACTATTTTGTCATGAAGAAGTTGGATACCCAACATTTGAGAGATATGGCCCAATTGGCCGATAGAGTTCGACAAGTAGAAAGACTAAAAGCCGAAAAGGCTAGGTCCAATAGATTTCACAAGAAAGAGAAAGTTGCATATATCGATGATAACGGCAGCGACAAAGAATTCGATGTCGAATATACTTCCATCGATGAAAATGAAATCAATGTGGCTGAATTAAAACATGGACCTCCTTATGTTTGTAAATTATTAAAGCCATCAGACGGAAAGACCCCCGTCGAACCTAAAAATGATAAATTTGTTGCGAAAACTTATACATTTCATGTTACTAAATGTGATGAAATGTTTGACCTATTGGTCACTGATGGTCAAATCCTAGTGCCTAAAGGTTTGAAATTACCACCAGTAAGAAGAAAAGAGTTTGAAATCCTAGTGACCAAAGGAAGAAAAGAGTTTTTTGCAAATTTCATAACTTTTTGGGTAATAACACTTCCCGTTGCGTTCTTTTTCAGGGACTTAATCCATAAAGCACTCAATGAGAGAAGACTAGAATTTGGCGACAAGACGAAACCGCCAATTCAGGTAGATGCAGATCCTCTTCAAGTCATCGATGTAATGTACGCAGAGTCGTTTGACGTCAATGTTGTCGAGATTATGGGGGAGACTCCAGGGGAAAGTTCCAACAACCCCAAAGAGGTTACTGAAAACCTCATGATGGTACCTGCAATGATCACTGAAGATCAGTATGAGAAAAGATTGAAAGTTGTATATCCTAATGCTGAAGAGAGTTTAGTTGCTTTTCTGAACCATTGCAAGATAAGCAATTCTGAAGTCACGATCTGCCCAAAATGCAGTTCAGTGTTTGACAAGAAAGTAGCAAGAAGCCTCGAGAGGAAAGGAAAGTGGGTTGACAATAGGCCTAAGTTCAATTTCAATCAAAGAGGCATTCCATATAAGGTGGTGCCTTCGACTAGAACTTATGTTTCATCCTCAAAGACTCCTGTGGGTAAATGGATCCATTTTGGTGGGAAAAATATCGGTCGTCATTCCTCCACATCAATGAGCGGAGAAATTTATCATGTTGACAACAAGTACGCCTATAGAAATGGATAAAAAGGAAAGAATCCCATGACTAAAACCCAGTGACACAGATTCCAACGTCAGAAGAAAGCTGCTGCTGCCGACGGTGTCGGAACCTCTGCAAAAGGGAAAGAATTAGTTGTCACTGAAATCAGAAAGCCAGCAAAAGAGAGGTTTTTTCCTCCACTGCCTACCGTCAAAGAAAATCATCCTGTCGAAGATGAAGAGATGGAATCAAACTTTTCTGATTTTGAGCCTGACTTTGATGTTTTATGCAACGTTGTTTCGATCCTACCAATTGAATTCGATTTAGTGTCGGAAATCAGTGAGGGGGAAGAAGATTTTACAGAAGGTATGGCAAAACATAAGCCAGTTTGCTATTATGTGATGAATAACGGCTGTGTCGAAGAACAACAAGCCATGTTCGAAAGGCCTAGTCAAGGCATGAGGAACCACCTTAAACCTCTGTTCTTCCAGGCTAAGGTGAATAACATTAGGATTAATAAGGTCCTAGTGGATGGTGGTGCTGCGTTGAATTTGATGCCGTTGTGCTTATTAAAGAAAATTGGAAAGAAAGAATTCGACTTGACATCCCATAATGTGGTGTTTTCCAATTACGAAGGTAAGTTGGGTCATTCTTATGGGGTGATTGAAGTGGAACTGATTGTCGGAAGTGTCAAGAGGTCGACTTTGTTCTTGGTAAATCCATCCAAGGCCAATTACAACTTGTTACTTGGTAGGGAATGGATATGTGGTGTCGAGGAAGTCTCGTCGACTATGCATCAAAGGCTGTCCAACTGGAGGGAAGATGGACTGTTAGAGAATATTGAAGCTGACCAAAGCTCTTTCAGGGCTGAAGTCAACCACATTAATGAAAAGACCTTTGATAAACATTTGGCATATATATCGCCATATCGATCCTCAGATTTTGGTCTGGTCTGACCAGAACAAGTGAAGAGTTCTGTTAGACTTCACCCAACCTATGGTTTCTTTTGGGAAAGGGAGTTAGTCGAAGACGAAAACTCTACAGAGGATGGAACCCCACCAGCTGGGTGGGATGCCAAACATTAATTATGTTTGTTCCCAACCCTTGGGAGAGAATTACAGCCTACATGGCCGAAATAGACGAAAAGCGGATTTGGAAGATGTCATGCAACAAGAAATGGTCGTCGAGACCTTCGAAGATCATCAGGAAAGCGAATTGATCGAAGATCAGAGGTTGGATTAAATATATGACGATGAGCCTTTGGGATTTGAAAAGGATCCAATGGGTCCCGCCAAGAAAATTGTGGCACAGGATCCTCCGGAAGAAATTGATCTGGGAGATGGCTCTATAAAAAAGCCAACTTATATTAGTGCCAAAATTGGTGAAGGATTAAAAGTTCGGATTGTCGAACTTTTAAAGGAATACAAAGACTGTTTTGATTGGGATTACAATGAAATGCCAGGTCTAAGTCAAAACATGGTGGAATTGAAACTGACAATCCAACCAGGAAAAAAGCCAGTAAAACAGACTCCGAGAAGATTTGCGCCCCAGATCTTATCGAAAATTAAAGAAGAGGTAGAAAAACTCTTACGAAGCAAATTCATCAGAACGGCTATGTATGTCGAATGGTTGGCTAACATAGTTCCTGTAGTTAAAAATAATGGAACCCTTAGAGTTTGTATAGACTTTAGAGATTTAAACAATGCAACTCCTAAGGATGAATATCTTATGCATGTGGCAGAAATGTTAGTCAACTCGGCAGCGGATTTCGATTATCTAATTATGTTAGACGGCTACTCTGGTTGCAACCAGATTTTTATTGTCGAAGAAGATGTGTCGAAGACAGCTTTTAGATTTCCTGGGGCCATAGGCGTTTATGAATGGATAGTCATGCCATTTGGTTTGAAAAACATTGGCACCACATATCAAAGCGCAATGAATTCTATGTTCCATGATTTTAAAAAAAAGTTTATGCATGTGTACATAGATGATATTGTCGTAAAATCCACGACAGAGGATAGTCACTTAGACCAACTTCGACAATCATTTGAAAGGATGAGAAAATATGGTTTAAAGATGAACCCTTTAAAATGTGCTTTTTGTGTCCATACAGGTGATTTCTTGGGCTTCGTGGTCCATGTTGTACCCTAATTTTGTCCCAAGCCTTTTTTTTCAAAACAAAAAAAAAAAGAGAAAAGTCAAAGTCAACAAAAGCAACAGTTCATAATCTGAGGACTTCGCAGAGCAAAGTCCCCATCGCTCTGCGAAGTCTGCTTGCTTGTTTTTCTTCCTTCTTTCTTCCCCAAAACCAGTCAAACACAGCTGGTTTTCACTTGCCCAAAAGCTGTTTTGCTGCCCTGTTTCAGCAGCTCTTCCTTCTTCCTCACACCAGCCCACATGCTCCCTTTTGTTTCCCCCAACCTCTGCACATTACAGTGCATGTTTTTCTTGCTTAACCCCTCAAGATTACAAGGACCAATCCCAAGGGACAGCCCAATTGCAAACCAGCCCTGCTTTTCACTTTTTCATCATCATTGTTATCCAAAATCAGCTTCATTAATGGCTGGATTTGGCAAAATCTTGACCAAGATTGCAAAGCCATGTCCCCTCTTCACTTTTGCATTAAATGCAAAGCAAAGTAGCCTGGTTTTAGCCCACAAATCAGCTGGATTCTAGAGATTTTCATCATTGCAATAGATTTGGTTTTTTGCCTATAAAAGGGAATATCTTGCATAAGGATTAAGGACTAAAAAAAAAAAGAACCAACAACACAATTGAAATCACTTGAAACAGCATTGAATACACAGCATTCAAACCTTCAAAGCATCATACAAAGAGTGAGAGATAGTAGCCAAACACTAGCGTTATTATCATCCATAAACCTCCAACATTCCAACCTTTGCAAAATCATAATCCTTCAAGCCACTTCCTATCTCTTGCACAATAAGCATTGCTAGGAGTTCTGTAAGTATTCTGAATCCTTTACCTTCCATTTTGCATTGCTACTTGCTTCATTAACTTTGTTTAAAACTCATTTTGTACAAAAAAAACCCCTTTTGAAACTTCAAAAGAAATCTCAATTTGCAAAACACTAAAACTGAGTTGTTGTACTCCTTTTCTTCCAAATTTTCAAAGCTTTTTAATCCCCTTAGTGTTCTGAAGCTGGTTCAGAAGCAGCTTCTGAAGAGAAGTTCAGAAGCAACTTCTGAGTTCAATTTTTCACAGAGTTCGCAGAGCAAAGTCAAGGTCGCTCTGCGACCATGACAGAACTTGGGTTCGCAGAGCCAAGTTCAGGTTGCTCTGCGAAAGTTGCAGAACTCAGAACTTGAGTTCAGGCTTCTAAAAAGCCAATTTTTGGGGTTCTAACCTAAAAACTCAGAACCTAAGAGGATTGAAACTCATTTTATTCAAACCATATCAAGAGTTTTGCATAATATTGGAGGATCGACAAGTTTGAGCAAAACTTTTTGAATAACTTGCGAAACAAGTTACGTTCATTAAACTTTCAAAATCAAATTCGAGCAATAAGCCAAGTTCATTTTTTTTCAAAACCAATCTTGAACAATAACCTTGTTCATGAATTTCAATCAAAACATGAACTCAAGCCGATTTTGCGCATTTTTCGAAACCAAGCTTAAATTGAGCCGAACTTGTGCATTTTCTAAACTTGTGCATTTTTTCACACACATAATCAAAGCAAACTTGTTCATAGGTTGCAACAACTAATTTGAACATTAAAACCTTTTCATTTGAGTTTTAAATCAAATGTTTTGATAACTTCGGGATTTCTTAAATTTCAAACAAAAGCTTGAATGAAAAAGGGATGGTTTGACGTATGTCTCTCCATTTCCCCGATTGAACGAATGCTTGACGTATGTCTCGTCGTTCGGACAATCGTCATTCTATTTTCAACGCATCCAACCACACCAAAACCAATTCTTGGCCCTTTGTGGTCAATTTGAACCCTTTGGTCCCCCGTGACCATTTGATTCAATGTTCGACTCAGTTGAGTCCTTTTGGTCAATGTTCGACTCCGTTGAGTCCATTGAACCCTTTCTTGATCTCGTTGGATCAATTGAACCTTTTCTCGACTCGTTTGAGTCACTTTGATCAATGTTCGACTCCGTTGAGTCCATTGAACCCTTTCTTGATCCTGTTGGATCATTCGAACCTTTTCTTGACTCGGTTGAGTCACTTTGGTCAATGTTCGACTCCGTTGAGTCCATTGAACCCTTTCTTGATCCCGTTGGATCAATTGAACCCCTTTCTCGACTCGGTTGCGTCATTTTAATCTTTTTTTGGTCCCCTCACGGCCAATTCGAACCCTTTTTCCCCAACGAACATGTTTTATCTATTCTAGCGCGATTCGAAACAAACGCTTATGCCTCCCATGCGCGAGCACACAAGCTATGTTTAATCGCAAGAATACGATCAAAACATCGTTCTTTAAAAACAACCAACAAATATACATTTTTCTAGCAAAGAACTACGTAGCTTTGAATTCTCCATCGCACCGGGAGATACGTAGGAGCAAGATCATCATCTTGTCAAGCACAAATAATAAAAAATAACTTTTTTCCCTTTCATCATATTTTCTTTTTCCCTTTTACATATCCAAGCATGCAAGCAAAACTTTGAAAACATTTTTAGCCTTACCTAACTAGGAGGTTCCCGTTGAGTACAACGGACGTGAGGGGTGCTAATACCTTCCCCTTGCGTAATCGACTCCCGAACCCGGTAATGGTTGCGATGACCATCCTTTCCTCATCGTCAAGGGTTTATCAACGTTCCCTTTAAACAAAAACTTTGGTGGTGACTTCACCTAACCTTTCGAGCGTTCGTACACGTCTCGGGGTTTGCGTTTTTTTAACGAGAGCGCACAGCTGGCGACTTCACTGGGGACTTAGGTTCCTCACTAGCGAGTCAAGCCTATCCTAGTTAGCTTTTAAGCTAAATGTTTTTATCTTTTTGCTTGCATGCTTTTATTTTATTGTCTATATCCTTCTCTTGCTTTATATTTATAAATGCTTCATATTGCTTTATATTCATGTCAATATATCAACTGTGGGGTCACATGAGCGATGTTACTCCACATTGTTCGGGTTAATGCTGGAAGTGTGAGGCTCTCTACCCGAGCTTGAGAGAAATTTAAGATAGGATGGTGGTTGTGTAGCGGAGGCCCGCGTTGACGTATGTCCGTGAGGTAGGATGCGAAAACCCCGCCTAGAGGAGATTTCACTTGGAATTTATTAAAGTCTCGCGAGTAATTTGCGATTGACGACCTTATTTTCCCTGTGGGATCCATGACTCTAGGGACATTTTTAGAAAATCTCATCTCTAGAGCCTACATGTGAGGATGGGGGGAAGTTTTGAACCTTCATATACCATACCTTTGCATACCATCCATTTCCGTTCATGAAAATAATTTTCGCATATCATTTTGCTTTATAGGAAATTAAAAAGAGCAACCAATAATTAGCAAAAAGAATATGACTTCCGGAAATAGAAACACGCTCGCTTTCAAGATCAAGGCTCCTAAAGTGGAAAGCTTGTTAGCTTTGAGTAAAAGGCTCTCTTTGGTCGACAAGAGTATTTTCGAAGCAAGTTATGGGCTAATACTTGACCTCCTACCCGTGAAGATAGATTCAGCGGCTTTAACCACGTTGGCTCAATTCTTCGACCCACCTCTCCGGTGCTTCACTTTTCAAGACTTCCAATTAGCCCCAACCTTGGAAGAATTTGAGAAGATTTTGGGATGTAGCATGAAAGACCATGGGCTTTATCTCGGTTCGGGAAAAGACCCCACTTTAGAGGCCATCGCCGAATCCTTATACCTTAATGTCCAAGAAATAGCACCTCACTTGGAAACTAGAGGAAACATTAAGGGGTTCACAAGAAGGTTCTTGGAGACCAAAGCTCGGGTCTTGTTAGCTAACAAAGAGGGAAAAGCATTCAATGCAATCCTAGCCCTTTTGGTGTATGGGATAGTTCTATTCCCCAACATGGAGGATTTCATAGATCTTCCGGCTTTAGAGGTATTCATGACTAAAAATCCGGTTCCCACGCTTTTGGCGGATTTTTATCATTCCCTCTATTCTAGGCATGAACAACGGAGAGGACGCACAATTTCTTGTTGTACTCCTTTGGTGCAAACTTGGTTGATGTCCCACATGCCAAGAAGCCGGAATTTTGTGGAAAATCGGGCCAAGCTCAAGTGGTCGCAACGGATGACAACTCTCGCCGAGAAGGATATCCATTGGTTTTCTGCAGATTTAGAGGATCCGGAAATCATCCTTAGCTGCGGGGATTTCCCTAATGTACCCCTCATTGGTACTAAGGGATGCATCAACTACAACCCGGTCCTCTCTCTCCGGCAATTAGGTTATTCAATGGAAGACAAACCCAATGACCTTTTGTTGGAAGCTTTCTTCCTAAGGGAAGGAGATCAAGACCCGGCATTGCTAGAAAGAATCTGAAGAGCTTGGAGCCAAGTGCGCAAAGGAAAGGTTGGCAAGAAGAATTGTGTGGCCAAACCTCTTTATACTCAATGGGTGAAGGAAAGGGGTAAAACAATCAAGCTACCCTTTGTGGTCATATGCCCTCCTAAACCTCCTACACCTAAGCCAATTGCAACCATTCCCAACAAAGAAGCGGAGGAACTCAAAGCTAATATTCGAGAACTCCAAAACAAAAATGGGGAGTTAGAATTAAAGCACCTTCAAGCTTTAGGAGAAATCACTAGGACAAAGAGAGATCGAGATGAAACAACAAAATCTCTCCTAGTGTGTGAAAAGCGGCTAAAAATCTCCGAGGGGAAAAGGGATTGGATCGGAGGTGGTTTGGTTAGTGCGGATGCCAACCTTGTAGCCAAGGACGAAGAGTTGGAAAGAGTCTTGCATTCCAACCAAGAGCTCAAAAAGTTCGGCGAGCTAGCCATCGAAGCTCAAAGAAAATGGAGGTTGAAATTTCAAGAGAAAAATCAACAACTCCAAGAAGTAGTCAAGGACTATAAAGAGCAGCTGCAAGCCGAGCGCGTCCAACGGCAAAGATATGAGAGCTTTTCTCGTCAAGGGAAGCTAAAATGCAATCGTCTTGAAACCGATATCAAGAAATATGAAGAATATTTCGACAAGATTGCAAGAGCACACGGGGACCATATTGCACAACTACACGATGAGATTAGGAGTGCAAGTGTCAAGCTAGATCAACGCAAGGAAGTGATTGAGTTTGTATGGCAAGACGCCACTCGATTAAGTGAGGACTTCACCAAATTGGTCGCATTCTCAAACTTGGTCATCGCCCAACTTCCAAAGAAGCTAGCAAAGGCCGAGATGGTCATGTCTTACTTTGTCATCCCTAAGGAGATCCAGAAGTTCATGAGGTTCTGCAAAGACACTGTAGACTTCTATAGGGAAGAAATGGACAAAGCTGAAAAGCGAGCGGCTATTTGATTTGTATTAGCATTAGTTACACCTTGTAATGTAGTGTTATTCAATCAAATAAAATCTTTTGAACAAAGTTAGTTTCACGGCCTTTAATATTTCTAATTGCTAATATTAAATGTGCGCCTTTAAATTTCCTCGTAAAGCAAAATGAAAAAAAAAAACGCATGTTTTTGCATACTCATCGCATACATACATTCACATGAATCTTCATGCATTTTTCATAAAAAAAAAACACTCATTCATTTCCCTAAAAACAGTTTGAAGCAATCATAGCCAGAAAACCTAAGAAGCCATCGGCCCAAGAGCCAGATCTCCCACACTCGTACGGAACACGAGCCAACAGGCAAAGGATCATGGATAATTTGGAACAAAATCAAGCGGCTTTGAGAGGAGAGGTTGATGAGATGAAAGGGAAGATGGATCAAATATTAGAGTTAATGCAAGCTCTATCCGCCCGAGAAAGCAACCCTCATCCAACCGTGGATGCGGCTAATGTAGTATGGCCTCCTTACGGTTTACCTCCAGGTTATACCCTACCAGAAGGTGATGACCATGTACCACCTCCTCCACCACAACTTACAATCCCCGTTAGGAATGAAGAGCATCGTCCTCAAGGGAATTCTACCACTCATCATGAGAATGTGGAAGACAATCAACCAAGACATTCTGCTCCCGTCAGTACCCACCAAGACAACGATGCCGCCCAAATGTATCACGTTTTGGAAGAAAGGTTAAAAGCTGTCGAAGGATCCAGCTCATATGGTGCTCACAATGCTTTGGACATGTGCTTGGTGCCCGATGTGGTAATCCCTCCAAAATTCAAAGTACCGGACTTCGAGAGGTACAAGGGAATTCAATGCCCTAGGAACCAACGGATGTTCTGTAGGAAGATGGCGGCCTACACAACGAACGAGAAACTCATGGTCCATGTGTTTCAAGGCAGTTTGAGTGGGGCATCCCTAGATTGGTACATGCAACTTGAGCGTACCCACGTCCAAACTTGAAAAGACTTAGCCGATGCTTTCTTAAAGCAATACAAGTACAATTTGGACATGGCTCCAAATAGGATGCAATTGCAGAACCTTGTGCAAAGAAGCAACAAGTCCTTCAAGGAGTACGCTCAAAGGTGGAGGGAACTAGCTTCTCGCGTACAACCACCATTGTTGGAAAGGGAGCTTGTCGATACCTTTATGGGCACACTACAAGGCCCATATTATGACAAAATGATTGGAAGCACATCATCTGGCTTCTCCGATCTAGTCATAATTGGTGAAAGAATAGAGGATGGAGTAAAGAGGGGAAAAATCCAAGGCCCTCCAGAAACTCAAGGTGGAGCCAGGAGACCCCCCAGCAACTTTCATAAAAAGAAAGAGGGGGAGACAAATGCTGTTTTAGTGGGACCATCTCGCCCACCATCAAATCAAATGCCTCACTACCATTATCCTTATCTGGCAGCGGCAGCAGCTCAGGGGCACTACTCACCTCAAGTAATTCCCACAACTCCACCTCGACAACCAGCAGTGTTGCCTCAACAAAATCGGCAGCAACAACAAGGCGGGTACCCATCAAGGAACCAAACGGGCCCGAGGAATAACTACAACAATGTGCAGTTTGATCTGGTACCCATGCCTTATGGTCAAATCTTGCCATATTTAATCCAAAAGGGGATGGTCGAGCTAAGACCACTACAACCTTTGTTGCCACCATATCCACCTTGGTATGATGCAAACGCAAGATGCGAATACCACGCGGGGACCCCGGGGCACAATGTCAAAGGTTGTAGAGCTTTCAAGCACAAGGTCCAGGACCTTATTAACCGGAAGTTACTATCCTTCAAAGAGGAAAATCCAAATGTGAAAAACAATCCATTGCCAGGGCATGCGGGTCCCTCTGTGAACGCGGTGGAAGAACAAGAAAGCGTCGGCCCTATCAAGGAGGTAGCCAATGTAAAGACTCCCATATCAGTCATAAGGGAAAAATTGACCGGTTTTGTTTTGTTTGAGGAGATGCACGCCGACTGCGAAGCCTGCAAAATCAACCCGGACAGCACGGACCAAGGTTGGATCCAAATGGGCTATATAAAGGATAGCACGGACGTTGCTACCTTGGAGTCTCATGACCCAAAACCTCTCGAAATCCCATACCAAAGGAGAGAGATACCAATACCTATACAGCCCATAACATTCCATGTGCGGGCACCCTTCTCTTTCGAAAGCACAAAAAGGGTACCGTGGAATTACCAACCTGTTGCCTATGTGGAGGGAAAATCATTGGCGAGAATTGAGTCAAACATTACTAACATTACCGGTGTTGGAGGAATGACAAGAAGTGGTAGAGTCTTCGCTCCGAAAGAACTCGGGAAGGCACCAGCTGAACTACCAAGAGAGCCGCTCAAAGAAAAGAGCGTGGAAGAGGATGAGAACCAAGCGGGACCCTCTCAAAAAGCAGCCCCACAAAAGGAGGCCGAGGAGTTCTTAAGAATAATCCAAAAGAGCGAGTATAAAATCATTGACCAGTTGGGTCAAACTCCCTCCAAAATCTCCATGTTATCCCTGCTACTAAGCTCGGAGGCACATCGAGAAGCATTACTGCGGATCCTCAGCGAGGCACATGTCACTAAGGACATCCCTGTGGACCAATTCGACAGGATAGTCGCAAATATTACCTCGAGTAGGTATTTGGGTTTCAACGATGATGATCTACCCGACGAGGGGCATATTCATAACCGCGCTTTGCACATCTCCGTGAAGTGCATGGACCACATCCTCTCTCGAGTGTTAGTGGACACGGGGTCATCATTGAACGTCATGCCCAAGACTACCCTTTTAAAGCTATCATGTGAAGGGACAGTAATGAAGCCCAGCGCTTTGGTGGTAAAAGCTTTCGATGGGTCAAGAAGGGCCGTCGTAGGGGAGATTGACCTACCAGTCCAAATCGGGCCTAAGGTTTTCTCCATCACCTTCCAAGTCATGGATATTAATCCAACTTACAATTGTCTTCTCGGACGACCATGGATTCACATCGCCGGAGCCATCACCTCTACCCTACACCAGAAACTTAAGTTCATTGTCGATGACAGGATGATTGTAGTTTCCGGACAGGAGGATATGATGGTAAGCCATCTTTCGTCGTTCCGTTATATAGAAACGGACGAAGAAACTGTGGATGTTCCCTTCCAATCTTTGGAAGTGGCGAATGTCGTGACCTTGAGCTCAAAGCCCAAGAAAAAGGCTAGGACAGCCATGTCATCATGGAGGGCAGTAAAAGAAGCTCTAGAAGAGAGTAGACCCACTGGATGGGGCAAGCTAGTGGACATACCTGAGAAGAAGAATCGCTTCGGGTTAGGATATCATCCATCAACCAAAACCTCCTCAAAGCCTCAAAAGCAAGGGATCCTTCCCATTTTGGAAACTTTTGTCAGTGCGGGTTTTATCAATGAAGACCAAGTGGCTCTGCTTGAAGACGCGGATGAAGACGTGCCCGATTTAGTGTACCGTTGTGCGTCGGATGAAACTTTGAACAACTGAAGGGCTATCGCAATTCCCGAAATCATTACCAAGCTCAAGTAATATACCATGTTTGTTTTTGCCTTTTGAAAAAAAAAATCATTTAGCTCTGCCCAAGGCAAATGATTAGTTGTGTGGGGCCCCCATGTTTTAAGTTATTTTCAATCATAAATAAAATTGCATTTTTATGTCCAATTGAGTTCTTTTTCTTTAATCGCATTATTAAAAATATTTTTGCTATAAAAGCCTAAAAACAAAAATCATACTCATGCAGATCCACAAATCCACCCTCCAAAAACAACACTGCCTTAATCCCTTATGACTTCGATTTCCCGATTAATCAAGCGGAAGATAATGAAGAGGACGATTACGAACTGCCTGAA
The DNA here is from genome assembly GCA_018208015.1 of Medicago ruthenica. Classification (NCBI taxonomy): domain Eukaryota; kingdom Viridiplantae; phylum Streptophyta; class Magnoliopsida; order Fabales; family Fabaceae; genus Medicago; species Medicago ruthenica. The sequence continues at coordinate 74,576,487 of CM031371.1, forward strand.
GAATTGTCCAGACTTGGGGATCAAGAGGATAGGGTAATGCAACCCCATCAAGAATCAGTTGAAATGATCAACTTGGGGACCGAAGAGGATAAGAAAGAGGTCAAAATAGGAGCCTCCCTGCAAGAGGATGTGAAGGGAAAGTTGGTTAAGCTTCTACAAGAGTATGTGGATGTGTTCGCTTGGTCGTATCAAGACATGCCAGGTTTAGACCCTAACATCGTCGTACATAAACTGCCACTCAAGCTAGAATGCCCACCAATAAAGCAGAAACTGAGGAGAACCCGACCCGACATGGCTCTCAAGATTAGAGAAGAGGTCAAAAAGCAGTTCGATGCCGGCTTCTTAGCCGTAACCAAGTATCCAACATGGGTTGCCAACATTGTGCCAGTCCCAAAGAAGGATGGCAAAGTTAGAATGTGTGTGGATTACCGGGACTTGAATAGAGCAAGCCCAAAGGATGATTTTCCGCTACCACATATTGACATATTGGTAGATAACACCGCCCAATTCTCAGTCTTCTCCTTTATGGACGGCTTCTCGGGAAATAACCAAATCAAAATGGCTCCAGAAGACATGGAGAAAACCACATTTATCACCCCATGGGGAACTTTCTGCTATAAGGTAATGCCCTTCGAATTAACAAATGTCGGGGCAACATACCAAAGAGCAATGGTGACTCTTTTCCATGACATGATTCATAAGGAAATAGAGGTCTACGTCGACGACATGATTGTCAAATCCCAAACAGAAGGGGATCATTTAGTCCATCTGCAAAAGCTTTTCGAACGCCTGAGAAATTTCAAGCTGCGCTTAAATCCTAACAAGTTCACATTTGGTGTTAGATCCGGAAAGTTATTGGGTTTCATCGTCAGCCAAAGGGGTATTGAAGTGGATCCTGACAAGGTAAAGGCCATACAAGATATGCCAGCGCCAAATACCGAGAAAGAGGTCCGTGGGTTCTTAGGAAGATTGAACTACATCACTAGGTTCATCTCACATATGACAGCCACCTGCAAACCAATCTTCAAACTGCTAAGGAAGAATCAAGCTGTTCAGTGGAACGAGGACTGCCAAGAGGCATTTGACAAGATCAAACAATACCTGCAAGAACCACCAATTTTAATACCTCCGGTTCTGGGTAAACCCCTCATCTTATACCTAACCGTGCTTGAGGGATCAATGGGTTGTGTCTTAGCACAACAAGATGAGACGGGAAGGAAAGAGCACGCAATCTATTACCTAAGCAAGAAGTTCACCGACTGTGAATCAAGGTATACTTCGCTTGAAAAGACTTGCTGCGCTTTAGCATGGGCTGCTCGACGCTTAAGGCAATACATGTTGACCCATACCACTTGGTTGATATCAAAGATGGATCCCATCAAATATATCTTTGAAAAGCCTACCCTCACGGGAAAGATAGCCCGTTGGCAAATGCTGCTGTCTGAGTACGACATCCAATATGTCACTCAAAAGGCTATAAAAGGGAGTGTTTTATCTGAGCACCTTGCTCACCAACCATTGCAGGACTACCAACCCATACAATTCGACTTCCCTGATGAAGACGTTGTAGCCTTGAATGACAAAAAGGTCACAAGCGATGATGAAGGGCCAGAACCGAGAGCTCGATGGAAGCTTGCTTTCGACGGCGCCTCAAATGCCATGGGTCACGGGATCGGGGCAGTTTTAATCTCCCCAAGGAATGGATACCAACCCTTCACAGCAAGGTTATGTTTTGACTGCACCAATAACATGGCAGAATATGAAGCATGCATCCTAGGCCTCGAAGCAGCAATTGATCTAAGGATCAAAAATCTTGAAGTATACGGTGACTCAGCCTTAGTCATCTATCAAGTCAAAGGAGAATGGGAAACAAAGCATCATAATTTGATTCCCTACCGTGCCCGGGTTGTAGAGTTGATTGAGCATTTTGATGAAATCACCTTCTATCACATACCTCGAGAGGAGAACCAGGTAGCAGATGCCTTGGCTACATTATCATCAATGTACCAAGTAAATTTCCGCAACGAGGCGCCAATCATAAAGATGGATCGTAGGGACAAACCGGTTGTATGTGCAGTAGTCGAAGAAGGACTTGACAGCAATCCCTGGTTCTACGACATCAAGCGATACCTCGAAGAGCAAGAGTATCCAGAAAATGTCTCACAAACCGACAAGAGAACCCTCAGGAGATTGGCATCCCAGTTCTTCCTCAGCGGAAACACCCTCTACAAAAGAAACTATAACATGGTCTTGCTCAGATATGTGGATAAACATGAAGCGGACATGCTCATCAAAGAAATCCACGAGGGATCCTTTGGAACCCATGCCAATGGGCATGCAATGGCGAAGAAAATCCTAAGGGCGGGCTATTACTGGCTAACCATGGAAGCTGACTGTTTCCGCTATGCCAAGACATGTCATAAATGCCAAATTTATGCCGACAAGGTGCATGTGCCATCAACTCCCCTGAACGTCATGACATCACCCTGGCCTTTCTCTAGGGCATAGACATGATTGGAATGATCGAGCCCAAGGCTTCAAATGGACATCGCTTCATCCTGGTTGCCATAGACTATTTCACCAAGTGGGTCGAGGCAGCTTCATTTGCAAACGTAACTAAATAAGTGGTAGCCCGATTCATCAAAAAGGAAATCATTTGCCGTTACAGTACTCCCCACAAAATCATCACCGATAATGGGGCAAACCTAAACAACAACACGATGAAGGAGTTGTGGAAAGACTTCAAAATCGAGCACCATAATTCCTCACCTTATCGGCCAAAGATGAACGGTGCGGTAGAAGCGGCCAATAAGAACATCAAGAAAATCATCCAGAAAATGGTGAAAACATACAAGGATTGGCACGAGATGCTTCCCTTTGCGCTACATGGCTACAGAACAGCCATTCGCACTTCAACTGGGGCAACCCCTTTCTCCTTGGTATACGGCATGGAAGTCGTGCTTCCCATTGAGATTGAAATCCCTTCGTTAAGGGTCTTGATGGAAACCAAGTTAGAAGAAGCCGAATGGGTCCAAACAAGGTTCGACCAACTGAACCTCATAGAAGAGAAGCGCCTTACAGCATTGTGTCATGGACAACTCTACCAAAGGGGACTTAAGAGGGCATTCGACAAAAAGGTCCGTCCTCGAGAATTCAAAGAAGGAGACCTAGTGCTCAAGAAGATATTACCTATCCACAAGGATACCCGCGGGAAATGGACTCCCAGCTTTGATGGACCATACGTGGTAAAGAAGGCCTTCTCTGGCGGAGCCTTAATCATTACCACTATGGACGGAGAAGAGTTCCCACTCTCAATAAACTCCGACGCAGTCAAGAAGTACTATGCCTAAAAGAAAAAAAAAAGAAAAAAGAAAAAGCTCGCTAAATAGAAAACCCGAGAAGGGCGGTTTAGGCAATAGAGAGCGTCCTGGTAGATCGAAAACCTGAAAAGGCGGTCTAGGCAAAAATTAAGGACATCAAAAAGGAAATACACCCCAGTGGACTGAAAACTCGAAAGAGCGGTCCAGGTAAAAGTTAGGGGTCTCAAAACAAATAAGAAAGGCAAAAGACTACAACATTCAAGATCAGGACAAGATTCAAGAGGGGAAGAATCGGTCTCTTCATCATCTTTCAAAGGATTTCGAAGTCATAAGGAAAATAGCATGTGTTGTACCAAAACAACCCTCAAACAAATTTCTTTTTGTTTTTGCTTTTTCTTGTCTTTCTCTATATTTTCCCCAGAGGAGTAATCACTTCTTACTTTATGTATTGTTACCCATTCAAGGGATCAAATCTGCATTGAATAAAATTCATTTTTTTACCTTTTTCATTATTTTGTGTTCTCATTAGCGCATAAAATGTTTGTTTTATTCATGATAAAAATGCATTGAAACATGGGAAATAATAACAAAAAAAACTTGCAAAAACAAATGTGTGTTTTTACTTAAATCTTGTAAATGTCAAAAGAATTTCGGTGGTTCCCAATACTGTACCAAAAGACTCAAAGTCTGAGAATGTTGATCAATCATTTTAGGCTCATGCTCTTCAACAGAAATAAGTACGTAGCTCACGGCACGTGAAACGCAAAGATCCCGGGTGTTGGAGGGACGGATTTCCCCAGTCAAAGCAATCCCCATGCATCTCTTTCATCAACTAAGGCTGGATATCGATCATGCTTCCAAAATGATCCTTATATCCCCAGCGAGTCACAAATAAAGCCCAATTTTCATTGGCATTCCCCAGTGGAGTCACAACCCCAAAGCCCAACCATGTTTGGCAGTCACAAACACAAACCTCACAAAAGGCCCAATCATCATTGGCACAAACATAACCAAAGCCCGACCTTGCTCGGCATCCAATTCACAACCAAAGCCCAACCATGCTTAGCACCTACTCACACCCAAAGCCCAATTTTCATTGGCATTCGCAAATACAATTTCAAACAAAGCCCAATCATCATTGGCACAATCACAACCAAGCCCGACCCTGCTCGGCATCCAATCATAATCCCCAGCATTCAACATGTCATCCCACATGTTAGCATATACATGCATCATATCAAACTCATTCATGCATGCATTATCCAATTCATTCATATACATGCATCTCATATTCATATCATGCATCCTCAACCAGTATTCCCCCAGTGAGTATCACATATTCACCAACATCTATCAATCATCTCTAGTGTTTCCCAGTGAACCGCATTCAAGAGCTTCCCCAGTAAGTTCTTCTAGAAAAATCCCCAGAAGTTTTCTTCCCAAATTGTCTCATTCCCAAATGGACCTGCTCACGGCCATTAAGATGTACCAGCTGAGTTTCCCCAGCAGAAATTCTGGATTGAGTCCACCTCATATCATATTGCATAACATACTGCATAAGACAACATGAAGCATATCATGCATCAACGATCATGTTTTCCTTTTCAACAATCTAAGTACTAGCCACGTCTAGAGACGTTTACCTTTATCCCCAGTGGATCTACCTCCAGTGTTAGTGGCTTGATATGATCACCTTTATCCCCAGTGGATCACCTCCAGTGTAAGCGGCTGGATAAGATCACCTTTTCCTTTAGGAATCTACCTCCAGTGTTAGCGGCTGGATATGATCACCTTTATCCCCAGTGGATCTACCTCCAGTGTTAGTGGCTGGATACGATCACCTTTATCCCTAGTGGATCTACCTCTAGTGTTAGCGGCTGGATATGATCACCTTTGCCTTCAGGAATCTACCTCCAGTGTTAGCGGCTGGATATGATCACCTTTATCCCCAGTGGATCTACCTCCAGTGTTAGCGGCTGGATATGATCAACCTTCCCCCTGTGAAAGCAGACTTTGTCAGATCTAATCACCTATTCAGGCGAAAATCTTTTACCTTTTCAGTCTAAGCACCTTTTCAGGCGACGACTTGTCAGATCTAATCACCTGTTTAGGTGACGATCTTTTACCTTTTCAGTCTAAGCACCTTTTCAGGCGACGACTTGTCAGATCTAATCACCTATTCAGGCGACGATCTTCTTACCTTTTCAGTCTAAGCACCTTTTCAGGCGACGACTTGTCAGATCTAAGCACCTATTCAGGCGATGATCTTTTACCTTTTCATTCCAAGCACCTTTTCAGGCGACGACTTGTCAGATCTAAGCACCTATTCAGGCGACGATCTTTTACCTTTTCAGTCTAAGCACCTTTTCAGGCAACGACTTGTCAGATCTAAGCACCTGTTCAAGTGACGATCTTTTACCTTTTCAGTCTAAGCACCTATTCAGGCGACGACTTGTCAGATCTAATCACCTGTTCAGGCGACGATCTTTTATCTTTTCAGTCTAAGCACCTATTCAGGCGACGACTTGTCACATCTAAGCACCTGTTCAGGTGACGATCTATTTTTAATTCCCCAAGCCAGTCTAAGCACCTATTCAGGTGACGATTTGCTTATTCTTAGCTTATGCATCATTAGCCAAACCAGGTGACCCTGCATTTACTTTTATTCATTGCATTTGCATATCAATATTTCCAATATTTACTACAATCTTTTTCTCACCTTGAAGGACAAAATTCGGATCCTTCGTTTACTTAATTGCTCTTCGCAAAGAGGTTATGAGATGCCCTTGGCACTCGCATTCTCTAAGCAAAGACACAATTAAGTAGGGGCAGCTGTTGTACCCTAATTTTGTCCCAAGCCTTTTTTTTCAAAACAAAAAAAAAAAGAGAAAAGTCAAAGTCAACAAAAGTCAACAAAAGTCAACAGTTCATAATCTGAGGACTTCGCAGAGCAAAGTCCCCATCGCTCTGCGAAGTCTGCGATTTTTTTGCAGATTTTATTTTCTTTGATTTGTTTTCATTATAATTATTATTATTATTATTATTATTATTATTATTATTATTATTATTATTATTATTATTACCTATCATTATTATTATCATTGTATTTGTCAATTGTGGCTGTTTGGACTCAGCAAAGCAAGAATTAAGCATGTGCCATTAAAGCCAAGGTGAGAAGGTTTTTCTTCCAACCAAGCATGTGCCAAGCAAGTTGGCTTGCCCTTGGGCAGCTCTTATCTCCCCCAATTGACCTGCTAATGACCCTAAGCTTGCCAGCCAGCTGCTTGCTTGTTTTTCTTCCTTCTTTCTTCCCCAAAACCAGTCAAACACAGCTGGTTTTCACTTGCCCAAAAGCTGTTTTGCTGCCCTGTTTCAGCAGTTCTTCCTTCTTCCTCACACCAGCCCACATGCTCCCTTTTGTTTCCCCCAACCTCTGCACATTACAGTGCACGTTTTTCTTGCTTAACCCCTCAAGATTACAAGGACCAATCCCAAGGGACAGCCCAACTGCAAACCAGCCCTGCTTTTCACTTTTTCATCATCATTGCTATCCAAAATCAGCTTCACTAATGGCTGGATTTGGCAAAATCTTGACCAAGATTGCAAAGCAATGTCCCCTCTTCACTTTTGCATTAAATGCAAAGCAAAGTAGCCTGGTTTTAGCCCACAAATCAGCTGGATTCTAGAGATTTTCATCATTGCAATAGATTTGGTTTTTTGCCTATAAAAGGGAATATCTTGCATAAGGATTAAGGACTAAAAAAAAGAGAACCAACAACACAATTGAAATCACTTGAAACAGCATTGAATACACAACATTCAAACCTTCAAAGCATCATACAAAGAGTGAGAGATAGTAGTCAAACACTAGTGTTATTATCATCCATAAACCTCCAACATTCCAACCTTTGCAAAATCATAATCCTTCAAGCCACTTCCTATCTCTTGCTAAATAAGCATTGCTAGGAGTTCTGTAAGTATTCTGAATCCTTTACCTTCCATTTTGCATTGCTACTTGCTTCATTAACTTTGTTTAAAACTCATTTTGTACAAAAAACCCCTTTTGAAACTTCAAAAGAAATCTCAATTTGCAAAACACTAAAACTGAGTTGTTGTACTCCTTTTCTTCCAAATTTTCAAAGCTTTTTAATCCCCTTAGTGTTCTGAAGCTGGCTCAGAAGCAGCTTCTGAACAGAAGTTCAGAAGCAGCTTTTGAGTTCAATTTTTCGCAGAGTTCTCAGAGCAAAGTCATGGTCGCTCTGCGACCATGACAGAACTTGGGTTCGCAGAGCCAAGTTCAGGTTGCTCTGCGAAAGTTGCAGAACTCAGAACCTGAGTTCAGGCTTCTAAAAAGCCAATTTTTGGGGTTCTAACCTAAAAACTCAGAACCTAAGAGGATTGAAACTCATTTTATTCAAACCATATCAAGAGTTTTGCATAATATTGGAGGATCGACAAGTTTGAGCAACACTTTTTGAATAACTTGCGAAACAAGTTACGGTCATTAAACTTTCAAAATCAAATTCGAGCAATAAGCCAAGTTCATTTTTTTCAAAACCAATTTTGAACAATAACCTTGTTCATGAATTTCAATCAAAACATGAACTCAAGCCGATTTTGCGCATTTTTCGAAACCAAGCTTAAATTGAGCCGAACTTGTGCATTTTCTAAACTTGTGCATTTTTCACACACATAATCAAAGCAAACTTGTTCATAGGTTGCAACAACTAATTTGAACATTAAAACCTTTTCATTTGAGTTTTAAATCAAATGTTTTGATAACTTCGGGATTTCTTAAATTTCAAACAAAAGCTTGCATGAAAAAGGGATTGTTTGACGTATGTCTCTCCATTTCCCCGATTGAACGAATGCTTGACGTATGTCTCGTCGTTCGGACAATCGTCATTCTATTTTCAACGCATCCAACCACACCAAAACCAATTCTTGGCCCTTTGTGGTCAATTTGAACCCTTTGGTCCCCCGTGACCATTTGATTCAATGGTCGACTCAGTTGAGTCCTTTTGGTCAATGTTCGACTCCGTTGAGTCCATTGAACCCTTTCTTGATCCCGTTGGATCAATCGAACCTTTTCTTGACTCGTTTGAGTCACTTTGGTCAATGTTCGACTTCGTTGAGTCCATTGAACCCTTTCTTGATCCTGTTGGATCAATCGAACCTTTTCTTGACTCGGTTGAGTCACTTTGGTCAATGTTCGACTCCGTTGAGTCCATTGAACCCTTTCTTGATCCCGTTGGATCAATTGAACCCCTTTCTCGACTCGGTTGAGTCATTTTAATCTTTTTTTGGTCCCCTCGCGGCCAATTCGAACCCTTTTTCCCCAACGAACATGTTTTATCTATTCTAGCGCGATTCGAAACAAACGCTTAAGCCTCCCATGCGCGAGCACACAAGCTATGTTTAATCGCAAGAATACGATCAAAACATCGTTCTTTAAAAACAACCAACAAATATACGTTTTTCTAGCAAAGAACTACGTAGCTTTGAATTCTCCATCGCACCGGGATATACGTAGGAGCAAGATCATCATCTTGTCAAGCACAAATAATAAAAAATAACTTTTTTCCCTTTCATCATATTTTCTTTTTCCCTTTTACATATCCAAGCATGCAAGAAAAACTTTGAACACATTTTTAGCCTTACCTAACTAGGAGGTTCCCGTTGAGTACAACGGACGTGAGGGGTGCTAATACCTTCCCCTTGCGTAATTGACTCCCGAACCCGGTAATGGTTGCGATGACCATCCTTTCCTCATCGTCAAGGGTTTATCAACGTTCCCTTTAAACAAAAACTTTGGTGGCGACTTCACCTAACCTTTCGAGCGTTCGTACACATCTCGGGGTTTGTGTTTTTTTAACGAGAGCTCACAGTCCACAAAAAGGGTATTGAAATAAACCAAAACAAGACAAAAGCCATCTTGGAAACGAAGGCTCCTTCGACCAAGAAAGAATTGAAATCTCTTTTAGGCAAAATCAACTTTCTGAGAAGGTTTATCTCGAATTTAAGTGGCAAGACTCAAGATTTCTCGCCATTGCTTCGACTCAAGAAAGAGGATACGTTTAGATGGGAGCCAGAGCATCAGAAGGCTTTTGAAGAGATTAAGTCATATTTGACAAAACCACCTGTTCTTTTACCTCCACTAAAGAATAGGGTGATGAAATTGTACATAGCAGCGTCAGAATCATCCATAGGTAGCATGTTAGCTCAAGAGGATGAAAATGGTATCGAAAGAGCCATATACTACCTCAGTAGAACTTTAAATGATGCTGAGACAAGGTATCATCCGACTTAAAAGTTATGCCTTTGTCTATATTTCTCTTGTACCAAATTGAAGCAATATATAAAGCCAATCGACGTTTGTGTTTATTCTCATTAAGATATTATTAAACACATGATGTCGAAACCTATTTTACATAGTAAAATTGGTAAATGGGCCTTAGCCCTCACAGAATATTCACTGACTTACAGGCCCTTAAAAGCTATCAAAGGGCATATCGTGGCCGACTTCATAGTCGACCATTCCGCGGTCGAAGCCACAATGAATTTGGTGGAGACTCGACCCTGGAAATTGTATTTTGACGGTTCCAGTCATAGAGATGGCACTGGAATTGGGATGTTAATTGTGTCACCTACTAATATCCCAACTAGCTTTAAGTTCAGAATTAATGAACTGTGCTCCAATAATGAGGCTGAATATAAAGCCTTAATAGCAGGACTTGAGATCTTGTTAGAATTAGGGGCAAAAGAAGTCGAGATAAAGGGTGACACTGAATTAGTCATAAAGCAATTGATAAAAGAATACAGATGCATTAAAGAAAATCTGATTATGTATTTTATTTTAGCCAACACGTTACAACGTTTTCAGTACGTAAACATTGAGCATGTGCCTCGAATGGATAACCTGAAGGCAAATGAGTTGGCACAAATTGCTTCAGGCTATAAGGTTTCCTAAACAAAATTAAGGGAGTTGATAGAAATAAGAGACAAATTCACTCTAATATCCTTTCCCCAAACTGAATTGTCAACAACAAAAACTAGGTGGCAGAGTAAATAGACAATCTTTCAGTCCAAAATTTTGCAAAATTTCAAATCGAAGTTTTTGCCATTGACAATATGTCAGATAACGATTGGCGAAAACAGATTGCTGAATATTTGGAAAATCCTTCCGGGAACACTAGTCGAAAAATCAAATATAGAGCATTAAGCTATGTGATAATTGGAAATGAATTGCTCAAGAAAACTTCTGAACAAGTGTTACTAAAATGCCTTGGCGAAAATGAGGCATATCTGGCAATTTCCAATACCCATAATGGAATTTGTGGCTCTCATCAAGCAGGTCACAAGATGAAATGACTTTTATTTCGACAAGGTGTTTACTAGCCAACGATGTTAAAAGATTGTATAGAGTTCGCCAAGGGTTATCAGAAATGTCAAAAAAAACATGCGGGAATACAGCATGTATAAGCAAGCAAACTACATGCCAGAGTGAAACCATGGCCATTTAGAGGTTGGGCTCTGGATTTGGTCAGAGAAGTAAAGCCTACTTCATTGAAAGGCCACCGTTGTATAATAGTTGGGATAGATTATTTCACCAATCGGTGGAAGTCGTTCCTTTACCAAATGTGGATCAGAAGGCAGTTATTAAATTCATTCAAGACCACATTTTGTACAGGTTTGGAATCCCAGAGACTATCACGACGGATCAAGGATCAGTCTTTATCGGACGAAAAATGGTAGAATTTGCCTCCGAAATTGGTTTTAAACTATTAACTTCGACACCTTATTATGCGCAAGCAAATGGTCAAGTCAAGGCTGCCAATAAAATTATCATTAATCTGATAAAGAAACATGTGGGTAGTAAACCAAAAAAATTGGCATAATACTTTGAACCAAGCCCTATGGGATTGCCAGAATTCTCCAAGAAAATTGACTAACACTACCCCATTTAGAATCACATTCGTACATGATGCAGTCCTACCCGTCGAAGTTTATCTACAGTCGACCAGAATTCAAAGACAATTTGAAATTCTGACAAACCATCATTGGGACATGATGTTGGACGAATTGGTCGATTTAGACGAAGAAAGAATACTTGCATTAGATGTCCTTACAAGGCAAAAAGAAAGAGTGGTTAAAACCTATAACAAAAAGGTTAAATCCAAATCTTTTGCCTTAGGAGAGTTAGTATGGAAAGTAATTTTGCCTATGGATAAGAAAGAAAGAGTTTTAGGCAAATGGTCACCAAATTGGGAAGGGCCATTTGAGATCACACAGGTCTTCTCCATTGATGCATATGAGATAGAAGAGATAGGCGCAAATAATCGGGTCATGCGCGTAAATGGCAAATATTTGAAAAAAATATAAGACAATCTGCAAGAAGTTAAAATCACACACGAATGAAAAGGTAACAGAAAATTCGTAACCATGGCATATACTGCCAAAACATTGTCAAAATTGTCAGAAGAGGCTATGTTATTACATATTACAAAGTTAAAAAAAAAAAGAAAAATACTAGCGTAAAGAACAAGATCAACTTTTAGCCTCTCCAGAGCCTTTTTGGCGTGATTTAGCCTAACTTGATTCTGAGAACTCTCCTCGGACAACCTTTTGACTTCAGCAGTACACAACTTGTTTCTCTCAAAGTTTTCGATAGCTAGTTTGGCCTCCTATCGAAGTACAGAGTCTAAAGGATCTAGTGTTTTCCTAAACTCAGTTTTCTTTTTCTCTTCTTCTTTGATCTTTAACTCTAGGGCTTCGATTTGCTCTCTGTAAGTAGCGATGGCTAGGTCACAGTCCTTTTCCCTGTAGAGGCTGTAGCACCCTTAAGTTCCAAGGAAGCAATCTTAGCCTTAGATGCTTGGACTGACTCCATGGTTCCTTTTTGGTGATTCCGCTGCTGGGTCATCCTAGCATTGTTTTCAGATTCTTATTGCAATTCCCTAGCTATCCGATCCAGAAGAGGTCCAAATTCGACCAAAAAAGCCAACAAAGATCAGTTAAGAGTTAAGTTTTCTAACTTGCGAACCAAACCTTTTAGGTCGTAGGTGAAGTTTGGATTTGCCCTAATAGCCTGGAGAAGGTCTACCTCAAGTATCTTCGTACGCAGCTCTTGGAGCAAGTCCTCTTCAGAAGTTTCAGAACCGCCACCGACAGATGTGGTCGAAATTCCTTGATCGTCCATAGCCGAAGGGGTTTCTCTACTCAACATAAGCTTCAAAGCCTCAAGAGGATTGCTTGCTTTAAGTTCTCTCAGTTCATCATGGCTTAGGGTAGCACTGGGGGTAGAAGTCTTCTTTGGATGAGATTCGTCCATATCTTCTAGACTTCGAGGGTTTTCTTCTTCATCTTCATCATCCTCAAGATCTTCACTGCTTTCACCTTCACTGATGCTGTCATCTTTTTGCCCTTCAGCTGTCTTGACAAAATTTGGGCTTGGGGGCAAGTCAGATTGAGTGGTATCTCCGCCAGTAGTATCAGAAGGTTCCACACCTGTAGCATCAACAAGACGGTCATCCTTTGGCTGACCTTCGGTATGTTCGACACTGGCTTCAGTCTGGTTAGGTTCTGCGGGAGTGATGATGAGTACTGTCGCGTCGAATTTCGGATATCAAGCTATTGACAAGCGTTGAATCACTAATTTTAAATCACGACTGAACTTTTAATTTTTCGGGGAAAAAAGGGAAAAAGTTCTAAATTACCACGATGTTAGAGATTTTGGGTTCGGGAGTCGATTATGCAAGCGGAAGGTATTAGCACCCCTCACATCCGTTGTACTCAACAGGAACCTTCTAGTTAGCTAAGGCTATAATGTTTTTGAAGTTTTGCATGCATGCTTAAATATGTAAAGATAATAAAGAAGGGGAAAAAGTTTGTTTTTTATTAATGTGCTTGACAAGATAGAATCTTGCTCCTACGTATCTCCCGGTGCGATGGAGAATTCAAAGCTTACGTAGTTCTTTGTAGCAAAAGTTTGTGTGTTGGTTGATTTTAATTATGAAAAATGATTTGGTCGCGCTCGGGCGAAAAGGTTTGGTTAAAAAGGAAACGCGGTCTACTATCGTTGTGAGGATAGCTTCATGAAGACCGATAAAAAAGCTTTTTACCTACTACCGTTATGAGGGTAGCTTAAAAAAGGTAAAAAGGATTTGATTAAAAAGGGGGGACGGACTCGCACTCGGGCGATGGCATCCGTTGGAAAACGCGCAAAGGCATGAAAATTTTGAATTGAAAAAGAACGGACTCGCACGTGGTCGATGGTATCCATTTGAAAACGCGCAAGGACGTGAAAAAGTTTGACTGAAAAGAACGGACTCGCACGTGGGCGATGGTATCCGTTTGAAAACGCGCAAGGACGTGAAAAAGTTTGATTGAAAAGAACGGACTCGCACGTGGGCGATGGTATCCGTTTGAAAACGCGCAAGGGCGTGAAATGTTTGAATTAAAAAAGAACAGACTCGCACGTGGGCGATGGTATCCGTTTGAAAAACGCGCAAAGACGTGAAAGAGTTTGATTAAAGAGAACGGACTCGCACGTGGGCGATGGTATCCGTTTGAAAATGCGCAAAGGTGTAAAAAAGGTTTAATTAAAAAGAACGGACTCGTACGTGGGCGATGGTATCCGTTTGAAAATGCGCAAAGGCGTAAAAAAAGTTTGAATTGACCACGGGGGCCAAGAAAGGTTTGAATTGGTCACGGAGGACCAAGAAAAGGTTGAATTGGTCACGGAGGACCAAGAAAAGGTTGAATTGGTCTCGGAGGACCAAGAAAAGGTTGAATTGGTCACGGAGGACCAAGAAAAGGTTTGATGTATTTGATTTGTTGAAAATAGAATGACGATTGCCCGAACAACGAGACATACGTCAAGCATTCGTGCAACCGGGGAATGGAGAGACATACGTCAAACCATTCCTTTTTCATTCAAGTTTGTGTTGAAACTTAAAGAAATCTCAAAGGGAGCAAAACACTTGGTTAAAAAAACCTAAGAAAAGTTTGTCGCTCAAATTAGTTGTTGCAACCTATGAACAAGTGTCGTTTAAGTTTATGGTGCGAAGACGAACGAGCATTGTTCAAGTGTGTTGGAACTCAAGAACAAGTTTGTTGAAAATCATGAACAAATTTGTTGTTCAAGTTTGTTGAAAAATCATGAACAAATTTGTTGTTCAAGTTTGTTGGAAATAGTGAACATAGCTTGTTGCTCAAGTTATTGGAACTCAAGAACAAGTGTTGTTCAAGTTTGCAAAATGAACAAATTCATGAAAAAATGCACAAGTTTGGAAAATGCACAAGTTTGGCTCAAATTTAAGCTTGATTTTGAAAAATGAACAAGTTCGGCTCAAGTTTACGTTTGATTGAAATTCATGAACAAGGTTGTTGTTCAAGTTTAGTTTTGAAATTTATTGAACCTAGCTTATTGCTCAAGTTTGATTTTGAAATTCAATGGACATAACTTGTTTCTCAAGTTATCCAAAATTGTAGCTCAAATTTGTGAAATTTCCAATATCATGCAAAACTCTTGTTATGTTTCTGGGCAAAAATGAGTTTTAATCCTCTTAGGTTCTGAATTTTAGGTTAGAACCTCAAAAATTAGCTTTTAGAAGCTTGAACTCAGGTTCTGAGTTCTGCAGTTTTCGCAGAGCGATCTGAATTTGGCTCTGCGAACCTAAGTTATGTCATGGTCGCAGAGTGACCATGACTTTGCTCTGCGAACTCTGCGAAAAATTGAAACTCAGAGCTGCTCGTGAACTTCTGTTCAGGAGCTGCTTCTGAACAAACTTCAGAACCTTAAGGGGATTGAAAAGTTTTGGAAATTAGCAAGAAAAGGTTTAAAACAACTCAATTTGGTGTTTTGCAAATTTGAGATTCCTTTGAAGTTTCAAAAGTGGTTTTTTATTGCAAAATGATTTTAAACAAATGTTAATGATGCAAGCAACAATGCAAAATGAAAAGTAAAGAATTCAAAATGCTTACAGAACTCCTGGCCAATGCTTGTGTTGCAAGAAAATGGAGGAGGCTTGGATGATGATGGTTTTGCAAAGGTGGAATGTGGAAGATTATGGATGACAATAACACTAATGTTTCAAATGGTTTTTGCTGTGTGTGATCTTGTAAAATTTGTGTATTTGAACTGTTATTCAATTGTCTCTTGCTGCTTATTGAATTGTCTAAAATCTGTGTGTTGAGCTCTCATTCAATTGTATGCATTGCATTGCTTAAATAGGCAAAATGAGGATCAAATGCAATGATGAAAAATCTCTAGAGCCAAGTTGTTTTGTGGGCTATAACCAGGCTAATTGCTTTGCATTTAATGCTAAAGGGAAGAGGTGATATTGCCTTGCAATCTTGGTCAAGACTTTGGCCAAATCCAGCAATAAATGAAGCTGATCTTTGACAGGAATAATGATGAAAAAGTGTGAAAAACAGGGCAGTTTCAACTTGAGCTGTCCTTGGGATTAATCCTTGCAATCTTGAGAGGTCAAGCAAGAAAAAACGTGTGCTGCAAGGTGCAGAGGTTGGGAGAAGCAAAAGGAACATGTGGGCTGGTGTGAGAAGGGAAGAAAAGCTGCTGAAACAGGGCAGCAAAACCAGTCTTTGGGCAAGCAAAATGCAGCTATGTTTGAGTGGTTTTGGTGGAGAAGGAAGGAAGAAAAGAGAGCAAGCTGCTTGCTGGACAGCTCAGGGTCAGATTGCAGGCAATTGGGAGGGATGAGAGCTGCCCAAGGGCAGGCCAACTTTCTTGGCACATGCTTGGTTAGCACAAAAACCTTCTCACATCAATCTTTAATGGCACATGCTTCAATTCTCTCTTTGTTGAATTCAAACAGCCAAAATTGGTAATAACAATAATAATAATAATAGCAATAGATGATAATAACAATAACTATAATGAAAACAAAAGAAAGATAAATCAAATAAATCAAAGCCTGTAAAAAAATCGCAGAGTTCGTAGAGCGATTGGAACATCGCTCTGCGAAGTCCTATTTTCCCTTTTTTTTATTTTCTTTTTTAAAAATAAAACAATAAAAACAAATAATAATAAAAATAATAATGAAAATAATAATAATAATAATAATAATGACAATAATAATGATAATAATAATAATAATAAATAATAATAATAATAAAAACATTGATAAAAAGATAATAATAATATTATTAATGAAAAAATATAATAATAATAGTATTAATAGAAATAGTAGTGATAATAGTAATGATAATATTAATAATAATAATAATAATAGTAATGAGAATGATAATAAATATTAATAAATAAAAATCTAAAAATAAAGATGAAATAATAAAGATAATAAAAGGTAAAAGTAAGAAAATTAAAAATTATAATGAAATAAGAAATAATTAACAAAGAAAAATATGAGTCAAAAAATGGGGTATGACAGATGCACCTATTTAAGTTTCTTCGCCACGGAGATTAAAAGTGAAATTTTAAATTTGACGGGTTGAAGAGACTTAAATACAGAGTACCTCATTTTTTGACCAATTTTTGAGTTGACAATGCTATGTATGTATGCATGCAATGCTGTGAATGCTCGTGATGCAAGGATAAATGCAACGACAGCAAAGATGACCTGACTGGGGATGAAATGAAACAAAGGGATCCCCGGATTCGTTAAAGAAACGGGATCCGACTATACTGGGGATAGTGTGGTTCCACTGGGGAAAAGATTGTCTACTACCATATTGATTCAGGGTGATAGCTTAATAAAGACAAAATACCAAGGTCACTTTGGTGGCTTCACCGGGGATTTTACAATGTTCTTATCGCTACTATCGTGTAAATGATAGCTTAAATAAGGTAAAAGTAAAAAGACACTGTCTACTATCGGTGTGAGGATAGCTTAATGAAGACAGATGACGTCACTGGAGAATATGACAGGCAAGTATATGGTTGATAGCTTGGAAAAGGTACCATTAAAAGAAAGGACTTCGCCTACTATGGCCTCACTGGGGATTCCATTTTACCTACTACCGTTGTGATGGTAGCTTAATGAAGGTAAAATGTAAAAAAGAAGACAAAGTCTACTATTCACTGGGGAAATTATTTTACCTACTACCGTTGTGATGGTAGCTTAATGAAGGTAAAATACAAGAAGAAAAGACAGGGTTTGTGACATCGCTATGGATATAAGGATCATTTTGAAAATTGATCGATATCCAGCCTTAAGGAATGAAAGAAATGCATGGGGTGTGCTCTATTTGGAGAGTTCTGTTTGAAGACATTCTACCTACTACCGTTGTGATGGTAGCTTAATGAAGGCAAAATGTAAAGGAAAGGACAAAGTCTACTATCGTTGTATAGATAGCTTAATGAAGACCGTCATTGGGGATTTTACCTACTACCGTTGTGATGGTAGCTTAATGAAGGTAAAATACAAGAAAAAGGCAAGGTCTACTATCATTGTATAGATAGCTTAATGAAGACCGATAAAATTCATTGGGGAGTAAGTACTTCAATGGGGAGTAAGCACTTTACTGGGGAATAGACAAGGTCTCTTTACTGGGGATAAATGTTAGCTGTTCGGGATATTGCCGAACTATCACTGGGGAAAGTGGACAACTAACCACAGGAAACAAAAATAAACGTCAGCTATTCGGGTTACTGCCGAACTAGCCACTGACTATAAGAGACAAAGATGAATGTCAGCTGTTTGGGATATTGCCGAACTAGCCACTGACTACGAGAGACAAAACTGAATGTCAGTTGTTCGGGATATTGCCGAACTAGCCACTGACGACATTGGGGATGCTGCTGACAAGCCGTTCATTACAGAACTGCCACTTCAACCGGGGAGAAAATATGCACAAGCTGTTCGTTAAAGAACTTGCCCCTTGGCACAAAGACAAAATAAAGATATGCTCAAGCTGTTCATTTATTGAACTTGCCACTTGGCGATAACGCTGGGGAGTATGCACAAGCTGTTTGTTACAGAACTGCCACTTGGCAATAACGACATGATAAAAGGTGCACAAGCTGTTCGTTAAAGAACTGCCACTTGGCAACAACACTGGGGGATATGCACAAGCTGTTCGTTAAAGAACTGCCACTTGGCATAACAAGATAAAAATGCACAAGTTGTTCGTTTGTAGAACCTGCCACTTGGCAACAACGATGAAAATAAAAGATATGTGCAAGCTGTTCCTTTGTAGAACCTGCCACTTGGCAAAAAGAGGGTGAAATCTCTGGACCAGACACACTGGGGATGACACTTGGAGAAAGGAAGGTTACAAATTGTTTATGATTGATTGGTTAGACTCATGGTGGTTAATGCAGCCATGTATGAATGATATTGTTGTATGTTGTATGCATGAATGTGTATATGCATGAATGTATGTATGACAATACGACTTGTATGACTGTATGACTTTCACTGGGAATGCTGTATGAAGGATTGACTTGTACTGGGGATACATAAGTTGTTCGTTAAAGAACTTCCCCTTGGTATAAGGATATGATGAAAGATGCACAAGCTGTTCATTAAAGAACTGTCACTTGGCATAAAGGAGGTGACATCTCTGGACCAGACATACTGGGGATGACACTTGGAGAAAAAGATTGACTTGATTGATTGTATGACCGATAAACTTGATGAGACAAGATTAGACCGGTAAGATGGAAAGTGGACCGACGTCGCATCACAAACACTCGGTAATCTTTATTGGGGATGAGGTCGCAGGGGACACATCAAAACATTGACGGGGTAAGAACTGCAACAACTGATGAGGAATAAACATCTCATGGGGGGGATCGTTAATCCACTGGGGAAATCGTGCTAATCCGCTGGGGAGAAAAACTGTTGACTCCGCTGGGGGATACTTATGTTTTGGTTTGTTAATCTTTGTCTGAATCGTCCTTTCGGGTTTTCGATTCACTGGGGATATTCCCTTTTGATTCACTGATGACCTTGCTGGGGAAATCCTTTTTAGCAATTGACCATATTCGGCCTGCGAAATCACTGATTGAGATTCTTCAGAAAATCCCTGTAACACCCCAATTTTATATTTTAAGTAATTCAATAAATTTTAATAGGTGTGGCGTGGTGAATATTATTATTAATGCTGTTTTATTTGAATGTGATGTAAATGTTGAGAGGGTTGAGTTATATTGGTGAATTAATTTATGATACCAGAATTTAAATAATATAGAAAGAGAATTGAAAAACAAGTAGAAAAGAGTAGGAGGTGTAGAAAATAGGTTTTTAATAAGTGGGGAGGGGAAAAGCAAAAGAATAGTGAATAGAAGAGGAAAGTTATATGAAGAGTGGCTAGACCAAATATAAATAAGGGTTTTGGCAAATTAGAACTCAGTTTTGCTGAACGTAGAAACAGAGAGAAGAGCAGCCGTCAGAGAAAGGAAAACCTAGCTACAACGAAGTAAGCCAAAACCAGAGATTTCAGAGGAATCGAGGTAAGGGGGAGAATCTTTTCACTTTAGGGTATCTTAATATATGATGGGGGGTGTTTAATTCTTAAGATGATGTTTATGTTATGATGTGAGATTGTGATGAGAGATTGATGATGGACGAAGGTAAAGACGAGGTTGAATTATTTAAAATTAAGAGAAACTAGTTTACGGTTTACGAATAGAGGATTGACCATGAAGAGAGTGTGTGAATCAGTTGTTTAATGGAAAATTAGTGTTTGAATGATAGGGTAACCTTAGGGTGATATTTAGGGACGAATTGGGTGAGTTGGGGGGTCGAAATCGGAGCCAGGGAAGCTCCCATGGTGGAAAATTACAAAATCTGCGTTCTGATGCTGACAGAATCGTGACGCGATTTTGGCACAACTTTTTGACCATTTTGATTTCCGAATTGAGCTTAGGTGTTTTCATGAAAGTTGTAGATATGGATGTTAGCTTTCATGTGGCTTTAGAGTGACCTCATTTAGACATCCACAACTCGATTTATGGTCATATTACTACACAGGGGTCGGCACGGTCGTGCACTCTGCCCAGGTTTAGGAAACGAAACATTTCCACCCCTCTCTGTCCCGAATTGGACTTAGGTCCCTTCATGAAAGTTTTAGATATAGATGTCATCTTTCATTTCCCTTTGGTTTGAATACATTTAGATCTCTAGAACTTGAGTTATGAATAAAATATTGTACCTAGGTCATGCTGTGATATGAATAGTAAGTCTAAGAAAGTTGTTAACGTGAAAAGTAAGTGTATACTAGGGTTCCGAACCTATAAACATAAATGAAGGGAGTCTAGTCTGGTGTCTTAAGGGTAGTTCCCCAACCCCTTAACGAATTAATACATGGAAGAACTTTAGGGTGTTAGAGACAAATCCAAGAAGAAATAAAGAGAGAGAAGTAGGATAGTGAATGGTGAAAATGAAAGCGCTTAGATAATGAAGTTGCTAATGACGTTGACTACTGAATATATAAACATGATGAAGTTGGTGAAGCATACTCGTAAT
This sequence comes from Medicago ruthenica, assembly GCA_018208015.1. NCBI lineage: Eukaryota > Viridiplantae > Streptophyta > Magnoliopsida > Fabales > Fabaceae > Medicago > Medicago ruthenica. The sequence continues at coordinate 74,597,260 of CM031371.1, forward strand.
GATAATGTTGATTATATAAATGATGTGAGTGACGATGTATATTCATGATGACAACGTTTTCTTATGCTGATGATGTGAATATCGATGATATGTTTTGTCCCGGTGTTGTGAAAAATAGGAAGAGTTTGCATCTATGACTGTAAGTTGTTGTTGATGTGTTGACATTTAATACTTGATGAGTCTTGAGCCTAAAAAGGTGAAGTAGTTTAAGCAGTAGAAGGAGAAGTGTGAGGGATGTAGATGAGTAGTTAACGACGGAGTGATAACGACAGGATTAATCCATTGGGGTATTTTTAAAAGGTCTAATATGGTAAGCTGATTAAGAGAGTATAAAATATGAAGAGATAAAGAAGTGAAAAGAGACGATGATAAGAAGGGATATAACGTAGGTGCCTTCCGAGTAAGTGATGAAGTTAAATATAATCTTCTTAAACAAATAATGAGCTTAGGAATATTGTTAAGTTGAAGAGTAAAAGAGTCGAGGTAATTAAGGAACTTAAGATGAATGTTAGGTAGGAACATATAAGGTGTGTATTGAGTAGTGAAAGATAATAGGAATGAGGATAGCGGTGAATAAGACGGGAATTGATTAGGAGAGAGCGAGATGAATAGGAAAGAAGATAAGAGGTAATAGTCATAATGTTTGACGATAATAATAATGACCGGTATCGAGAGAATAAAACCTTAAATTATAATGAAGTTTTAGTGAGGAAAGTTGCTGACGTAGAAAGTATCGATAAGGTGAGATAATAACTTTGAATTAGAATGAAGTTAAGATTAGGGGAATGGTCGAGGTTATAGATGACGACAAATGTGAGACGGGGATTAAGGTATAAAGTCGTAATAATGAGAGGGATAAGTAGGAAAGAGTTATTGCCGATGGTGAGGTGAAACCTAGTTGTATAGAGAGGAGACGTTATATGTAATGTTAATGGAGAAGTAAACATCTTAAAACTAAGAAGGAGGAATAGGGAGTGCTATCAGGATAAAATATCTAAAGAGCCTAGAATAGACGAGAGAATAGAGCATGTCCGTAAAATGAATAATAAAATAAAATAGAGGGTTGTTGACGTAGAAACGAGTCGTGCTTAAGGGTTGGATTGATGAGGAGATAATGTAGAGATATAGACGGTAATAGAGAGTAATGATGAGGAATCATATGACTATGACAAAGAGTGATGACGATTGATATTATGTACAAGTGTATAAATATATATGACGAGAAATGATGATACTTGCGTTAATATGATGATGAGAGTGATGATGTTTATATTATAATGATGATGAGAATGATGATGTCTATATTACTATGACGATGAGAATGATGATGTATATATTATAATGATGATGAGAATGACGATGTTTATTTATGAAGACGATGAGAATGATGACGGTGTGTTTTGCATTAATGTTGTGCATATTAGGGAGAGTCTTGCATTTATGAATGTGAATTCATGATGACGTGATGATGTGTAATACCTGATGAGTCTGTCACCATGCATGCATATAGAGTCGTTTCTAGGAATTATGAAGATGAAATGACGATGAAAGTCCAGTAACATATCTCTGACAATTTATGACGACGAAAGTCCAGTAACATATCTCTGGCAAATTATGACGACGATAGGTGTGGTACCACATTCATATAGGTCTTAGGGTGAGTCCATATGCATTTAAATGATAATACTTATACTTGGTGTTTTTATGTGTGAATTGAATGAGATGATGATATGTATGATTAGTTGAGAAGAATATAATAAATGTCGATGATCATATGACGACAGAGTATTGTTATTGTTGTATTATAATGTTGTGCGTGCTTTTCCCAAATATTATGTTACGGCAGGATTTCTCACCCCTTTGTTGTTGTTGTGTTGTTTTCTTTGTGGTGATCGTACTCCCGGGTACAGACACTCAGGTTGAGGAAGTTTAGCTGTGGGACGACTTAGAAGGTGGAGATGGAATACGTCTTCCGTCTAGTTTTCATTTTATTTAGTAATCTTTTAAGCATGTAGTCGCTACGAGCTCTGATTCTTGTAACACCAGGGTTGGGGTTGACGTTGAAATTAATTTGTTTTTAAGTCGAGAACTTGGAAATATTGTTATTTCTATTTATGATGTTGAATAACAAGGATAATCAATATTAATGAAATCAATGAAATGTTTTCTGCTGTTGAAATTATTATTTAAAGAAAGTGTTTATGTTATATGTGATATATTGACGAGTTTTGTAAAATCCTCTTCATTAAATATATAATTATTATTTAATAATTATCGTCGGGAAATAGGGTGTTACACTCCCTGCCTGGTCTCGCTATTCACTCGCCAAGCACACGCTGAGCGAGATTCTTCATTCTACTCTTAGTGATTTCTTGCTATTTTCAAGTCCTGACTTGCTTTTTCCTACACAAATGGGGAGGAAGAAGGTATACAAAGAATAATTGGCATTTATTCATATATTCCATGCTTTTCCTAAGATACTTTGCAAAACAAGTAACTAAAAAGCTTTATAAAAGACATGAATTTATTCATTTCTTGCCCCTTATCAAATACTCCCCAACTTAAATCTTTGTTTGTCCTCAAACAAAGGACGTTACAAATAAGGATGCAAGCTTTAAACAACGAATAAGACGCAAAACAGCAAAAGCAGAGGTTTAAACAAAATTTTCAGAATGCATGATTCATATGAGATTTGCACAGGCAATTTTGATGTTCCCATTAATCTAGGATTGCACTAAAAATTTGAAATAATACTAAACACAAAATTTATATCATACAGCTCAAGTTAATAACATATTTATTAATGAACCACACCTAACACACTTTTTTAGAAGTAAATGAAACAAATTGAATATCAATTGTGAGGGTTATGAACACTCATCCGGCAAGTTTGCTAACATTCCGATCAAGTTATGTGTCCATCTAATCATCGTCTCTAAAAGCATCGATCACGAGGTCTTTGAGGGTTGTAATTTGGCTTGGTTACAAAAGAATTGTCATATGTGGGAAATTGAGTTCAAAAGGCCAAGCAAGAGGAACATTCTTTCTAATTACACACTTCCTCCTTATTCAAACACAATTCTTGGTGATTTACAAATATTTTTCTTTGATCTTGACAACTTTTTGATTTATTGATTTTTTCTCTTTTTCTCTTTTCTTTTTCTTTTTCTTTCTCTTTTTCTTTTCTTTCTTTTTCTTTCTCTTTTTCTTTTTCTTTCTCTTTTTCTTGTTGTCAAGATCAATTAAAAAAAAAATTCACCATTTACTTGATACACACAACCTCCCTTTTCTCCCCAACTTAGTTCAAGATGATACCCTAATTGAATGTTCCTTTATCATTTGGCAAAGGAAAATAATCATGATGGATAAGGGTTCAAAATGAAATTAAAATATCAGAATCCAATATTGATTTAACTATGAACTGGATTTTTTACAAACTCCGGCAATTTTATTAAGCAATTGAGCTTATGAAAATTGGCAGTTCATAGTTAACGATTCTGATTCATTAGGCTCAAAGGGGTTATCAAATACTCACTTCTCACAGGGTAGGCTTTATGGTCAAGTGTTTCTACTCATATTCAAAAAAAATGCCTTGATCGTATCAGTGCTTTCATACAATTTAAAACAACGTTCAGAATTAACATAACAGAATCGAGTTAAACAAAAAATGCCGGTCTCCTGCATATATACAATGACTTTGAGGATTCCTCACATTTTGGCTAGTTCTAAATGGTTCACAGAATAAACATATTAACAACGCAAACTGTATGGTGTAACTTTTGTACTAAGTACATATTCTCATTCCAAGTTTAATCCTAGAAAAATAGGAAACATGTACCTTAGCTCTGCGCAAATTAATCAAATCTTATCATTACCATACATCTGTAGCTGAATCATTCAGCTTTGGATCAATCCATATTTGAGAAGATTTGTCATTTTTTTTACTAATGATCCATAGCGAAAGCAGAATTTTTGGCATTTAAAGCATATTCAGAAATTAAAAATTAACAGGCACTAATTATGATTCAAAAGTCAAATAATAAAAGAGTGCTTAACATAAATAACATAAACAAGAGTACGAATACAAAACATCAAACACAAAAAGTCTTAAAGAGTACATGATGAAAACATAAAAAATTAACAACAAAAGCATCAAAGCAAAAGCATCAAAAAGGAGCGACTCATGGTGTGCGAGCCTCATCATCCTCTGTGTCCTCATCATCATCATCATCAGCATCATCATCTCCAAGTCCTCCAGCAGCTGCACTGCTACCATCCCCCTCTGAGTAATCAGGCCTGTCCCCCGGCCAAGCTACATGAGATGCAAACATCTCAGGTGTCCCGACCTGGAACGCAGGATCCGCTGGTCTACCCATCTGCAACTGAAGCCTGTACATAGAGTCATGCATCATAGCCATAGCTCTATGGTTTGATGCATTCTGCTCCCATGAAAAAGTGCAGGTATGGTGGCCCTGTGGTGCAGGTGGGGCTCGGGGTCGCGGCTGCTGTGCTCTCGATGCTCTCTTTCCAATGCAATGCCTCCCAATATAGTCATCCGTAATAGGATTCTTAATCGTTTCAGATATGTGAGGAGGGATCACTACACGTGCATCCCGGCAGAGACCCATGATTAGGCCCGGGAATGCAAGAGGGCACATCTTCTTAGCTAGTGGTTTGATGCCACTCTCTACCATAATCTTAAGCTCTTGTGCGATCACCCTAGCTACATCCACTTGTTTATGAGCAAGGATGTAATAAATCAGTGGGGTGACATCGAATGTCGTGGAGGATGTGTGGCTCTTGGGTTTAATGTTGTGGACAATGAGATGGAAAATGACCTGAGCAGGTGTGGTGAGGTTGTTCTTTATAGCTTTGGTGGGCTGGCCGGATGAGTTAAGCTCGTAACTCTTCCCGGATTGAAAGATGGTTTGAGCCATAAGGTTATGATTCCAATTTCCTCGGTTTTGGTGCCTATGAAAGGCATACAACTCATCATGGTCAAGCTGGAGGGGGTTTTGGAGGTAAGTGTTTATGGCCTCGCGGTCAAATCTAATGATACGACCACGAACCATAGTCTGATAAGTAAATTCCCCTTCAGGATCAGTAGGAATGGAATTTGCGTAGAACTCCCTAATAATGTCGTAGTTTAGGTTTAAGGGAGGGTTTACCAAAATTCCCCAGTTGCGGGAATTGATCAAATGCGCTATTTCCCGGTATGTGCCTTGCTCATTTATAATAAACTCCTCTCGGCCCAGAATGTTCGCTTGAGCAGCTCTTCTTACCTCTCCTGGTTGCGGAGGCTTAGGAATCTTAACACGTCATAAGCCCCTTGTGGCCTTGATCCGGATGATTCGGCTCTTGGTCGCTTTCCGGTTGGTTACTTTGGTGCCATCTATGAGAAAAGAAAATAAAATCAGCAAACAACAGAATAAACATAGGCAAGATGAGATAAAACAAATTGAATTGAAAAAGAAGCATGAAAAATTAATCCTGTTCTGTTCTGTCAAGGTCGCTCTGCGAAGGTAGGTTCGCAGAGCAAAGTTGAACGCTGAGTTCTGGGTTTTCCAGAACAATGGTCGCACTGCGAAGTTGAACTTTGCTCTGCGACCATGACAGAAAAATGCAATTTTTCCACAGAATCAACCCTAAACCTTTGGTTTAGTTTCACTTTAATGTGTTTAGATAGATGATTCAGAATCATTACGGGTATAAAATAACTTAACAGAACTATTTATTTCAATTTTTTACAAATGGGTAAACTGAAATTTTTACAAAATCACTTGAAAATTGAAAGAAATGGGTTTGTTTCATCTACCCACATTGTATGTTTAAACTAAATTGAAACTTAACACAGCAAACCAGAAATGAAATTGAAACTTAATGCAAAACTTAACCCTAAATTGAAACTTTAAAATTCAAAACCCTAAGTCACATACAACCTATCATGAATCAGAAATAAGAAAAGAGAGAGAGCTGAATTCGTACCTTGCTTTTGCACAAATAGGAAGAATTAGAACACACAAATTTTTAATGAAGATTTTAAGGATTTGTGAAAAATGGGTAAATTTTAAAGTTAGGGTTTGTTTTGAGAAGTTAATGAAAAAACTGAAGGTTTGTTTTGGGTTAGAAAAAATAACGGTTAGGTTATGGATGGGGAGTGGAATGGGTGGTTGAGAGAAGTAAATGATGGGTATTGGCTTTGAAAATTGAACTGACAGAATTCGCAGACTTCGCACTGCAAAGTACCTTGGCTCTGCGAACTTCAGAGTTAGCTTCGCAGTGCGATGTAAACCTTTGCTCTGCGAAGTCATCAGACTCTGTAATGTTCGCAGTGCGAAGAGACTTTGCTCTGCGAACATGACAGGTTCTGAAACTTTTAAAATTGCAACTTTTCAACAAATTTGTCATTTTTATCTGCACCTATGGTTACTAAAAAGCAGTAATAAAACAAAAATTATTGATTGCCTATAAAGCAAAATGGTATACAAAATTATTTTTATGAATGCAAATGGATGGTATGCAAAGGTATGATATAGGAACGTTCAAAATTTCCCCCCATCCTCACATGTAGGCTCTAGAGATGAAATTTTCTAAAAGGTCCCTAGAGTCACGGATTCTTCAAGGACTTATAATTGCTGTTGCAAATACTCGCAATACAACCATACTTCCAAGAGAATCTACTCTAGGCGGGTTTCTCATATCGATTCCTACGAGACATACGTCAAGAAGGCCAATACTACACAAACCCCAAGCCTATCTTAATTTTCTCTCAAAGCTCGGGTAGAGAGCCTCACACGTTCGGCATTAACCCGAACAATGTGGCGTAACATCTCTCATGTGACAACCCCACAGTTGATATATTGATATGAAGCAATATGAAATATATAAATATAGAGCAAGAAAAGAAAAACAAATAAAGATAATAAGACACGTGCATCCAAGCAAAACAAAAACATTTTAGCCTAAAAGCCAACTAAGATAGGCTTGACTCGCTAGCGAGTAAAGACAATTTTGTTCCCCAGTGAAGTCGCCATTTTTGTCGCGTCGAATTTCGGATATCAAGCTATTGACAAGCGTTGAATCACTAATTTTAAATCACGACCGGACTTTTAATTTTTCGGGGAAAAAGGGGAAAAAGTTCTAAATTACCACGATGTTAGAGATTTAGGGTTCGGGAGTAGATTATGCAAGGGGAAGGTATTAGCACCCCTCACATCCGTTGTACTCAACGGGAACCTTCTAGTTAGCTAAGGCTAGAATGTTTTTGAAGTTTTGCTTGCATGCTTACATATGTAACGATAATAAAGAAGGGGAAAAAGTTTGTTTTTTATTAATGTGCTTGACAAGATAGAATCTTGCTCCTACGTATCTCCCGGTGCGATGGAGAATTCAAAGCTTACGTAGTTCTTTGTAGCAAAAGTTTGTGTGTTGGTTGATTTTAATTATGAAAAATGATTTGGTCGCGCTCTGGCGAAAAGGTTTGGTTAAAAAGGAAACGCGGTCTACTATCGTTGTGTAGATAGCTTAATGAAGACCGATAAAAAAGCTTTTTACCTACTACCGTTATGAGGGTAGCTTAAAAAAGGTAAAAAGGATTTGATTAAAAAGGGGGGACGGACTCGCACTCGGGCGATGGCATCCGTTGGAAAACGCGCAAAGGCGTGAAAAGTTTGAATTGAAAAAGAACGGACTCGCACGTGGTCGATGGTATCCGTTTGAAAACGCGCAAGGACGTGAAAAAGTTTGATTGAAAAGAACGGACTCGCACGTGGGAGATGGTATCTGTTAGAAAACGCGCAAGGACGTGAAAAAATTTGATTGAAAAGAACGGACTCGCACGTGGGCGATGGTATCCGTTTGAAAACGCGCAAGGGCGTGAAATGTTTGAATTAAAAAAGAACGGACTCGCACGTGGGCGATGGTATCCGTTTGAAAACGCGCAAAGGCGTGAAAGAGTTTGATTAAAGAGAACGGACTCGCACGTGGGCGATGGTATCCGTTTGAAAATGCGCAAAGGCGTAAAAAAGGTTTGATTAAAAAGAACGGACTCGCACGTGGGCGATGGTATCCGTTTGAAAATGCGCAAAGGCCTAAAAAAAGTTTGAATTGACCACGGGGGCCAAGAAACGTTTGAATTGGTCACGGAGGACCAAGAAAAGGTTGAATTGGTCACGGAGGACCAAGAAAAGGTTCAATTGGTCACGGAGGACCAAGAAAAGGTTTGATGTATTTGATTTGTTGAAAATAGAATGACGATTGCCCGAACAACGAGACATACGTCAAGCATTCGTGCAACCGGGGAATGGAGAGACATACGTCAAACCATTCCTTTTTCATTCAAGTTTGTGTTGAAACTTAAAGAAATCTCAAAGGGAGCAAAACACTTGGTTAAAAAAACCTAAGAAAAGTTTGTCGCTCAAATTAGTTGTTGCAACCTATGAACAAGTGTCGTTTAAGTTTATGGTGCGAAGACGAACAAGCATTGTTCAAGTGTGTTGGAACTCAAGAACAAGTTTGTTGAAAATCATGAACAAATTTGTTGTTCAAGTTTGTTGGAAATAGTGAACATAGCTTGTTGCTCAAGTTATTGGAACTCAAGAACAAGTGTTGTTCAAGTTTGCAAAATGAACAAATTCATGAAAAAATGCACAAGTTTGGAAAATGCACAAGTTTGGCTCAAATTTAAGCTTGATTTTGAAAAATGAACAAGTTCGGCTCAAGTTCACGTTTGATTGAAATTCATGAACACGGTTGTTGTTCAAGTTTAGTTTTGAAATTTATTGAACCTAGCTTATTGCTCAAGTTTGATTTTGAAATTCAATGGACATAACTTGTTTCTCAAGTTATCCAAAATTGTAGCTCAAATTTGTGAAATTTCCAATATCATGCAAAACTCTTGTTATGTTTCTGGGCAAAAATGAGTTTTAATCCTCTTAGGTTCTGAATTTTAGGTTAGAACCTCAAAAATTAGCTTTAAGAAGCTTGAACTCAGGTTCTGAGTTCTGCAGTTTTCGCAGAGCGATCTGAATTTGGCTGTGCGAACCTAAGTTCTGTCATGGTCGCAGAGTGACCATGACTTTGCTCTGCGAACTCTGCGAAAAATTGAAACTCAGAAGCTGCTCCTGAACTTCTGTTCAGGAGCTGCTTCTGAACAAACTTCAGAACCTTAAGGGGATTGAAAAGTTTTGGAAATTAGCAAGAAAAGGTTTAAAACAACTCAATTTGGTGTTTTGCAAATTTGAGATTCCTTTGAAGTTTCAAAAGTGGTTTTTTATTGCAAAATGATTTTAAACAAATGTTAATGATGCAAGCAACAATGCAAAATGAAAAGTAAAGAATTCAAAATGCTTACAGAACTCCTGGCCAATGCTTGTGTTTCAAGAAAATGGAGGAGGCTTGGATGATGATGGTTTTGCAAAGGTGGAATGTGGAAGATTATGGATGACAATAACACTAATGTTTCAAATGGTTTTTGCTGTGTGTGAACTTGTAAAATTTTTGTATTTGAACTGTTATTCAATTGTCTCTTGCTGCTTATTGAATTGTCTAAAATCTGTTTGTTGAGCTCTCATTCAATTGTATGCATTGCATTGCTTAAATAGGCAAAATGAGGATCAAATGCAATGATGAAAATTCTCTAGAGCCAAGCTGTTTTGTGGGCTATAACCAGGATAATTGCTTTGCATTTAATGCTAAAGGGAAGAGGTGACATTGCCTTGCAATCTTGGTCAAGACTTTGGCCAAATCCAGCAATAAATGAAGCTGATCTTTGACAAAAATAATGATGAAAAATTGTGAAAAACAGGGCAGTTTCAACTTGAGCTGTCCTTGGGATTAATCCTTGCAATCTTGAGAGGTCAAGCAAGAAAAAACGTGTGCTGCAAGGTGCAGAGGTTGGGAGAAGCAAAAGGAACATGTGGGCTGGTGTGAGAAGGGAAGAAAAGCTGCTGAAACAGGGCAGCAAAACCAGTCTTTGGGCAAGTAAAATGCAGTTATGTTTGAGTGGTTTTGGTGGAGAAGGAAGGATGAAAAGAGAGCAAGCTGCTTGCTGGACAGCTCAGGGTCAGATTGCAGGCAATTGAGAGGGATGAGAGCTGCCCAAGGGCAGGCCAACTTGCTTGGCACATGCTTGGTTAGCACAAAAACCTTCTCACATCAATCTTTAATGGCACATGCTTCAATTCTCTCTTTGTTGAATTCAAACAGCCAAAATTGGTAATAACAATAATAATAATAATAGCAATAGATGATAATAACAATAACTATAATGAAAACAAAAGAAAGATAAATCAAATAAATCGAAGCCTGCAAAAAAATCGCAGAGTTCGCAGAGCAATTGGAACATCGCTCTGCGAAGTCCTATTTTCCCTTTTTTTTATTTTCTTTTTTAAAAATAAAACAATAAAAACAAATAATAATAAAAATAATAATGAAAATAATAATAATAATAATAATGACAATAATAATAATGATAATAATAATAATAATAATATATAATAATAATAATAATAATAATAATAATAATAATAATAATAAAAACATTGATAAAAAGATAATAATAACATTATTAATGAAAAAAGATAATAATAATAATAATAGTATTAATAGAAATAGTAGTGATAATAGTAATGATAATATTAATAATAATAATAGTAATGAGAATGATAATAAATATTAATAAATAAAAATCTAAAAATAAAGATGAAATCCTGAATGGATTCATCTTCCTTCATCTTCAGGTTCTCAAATTTGGTGGTCAGCAGCTGCAATCTGGACATCTTTACCTTAGAAGTTCCTTCATGAGTGGTTTTCAGAATTTCCCAAGCATCCTTAGCCACAGTACATTGTTTGATAAGTCTGAACATGTTCTGATCAACACCATTAAAGATAGCATTCAAAGCTTTTGAATTTCCCAGTGACAGATCATCTTCAGCTTTAGTCCATTCCTCCTCAGGCTTCAATACTCCAGTTTTGTTACCATCTTTGTCCAAAACCTCAGGATGATCCCAGCCTTTAATCACAGCTTTCCAAGTCCTGCTGTCAATAGATTTTAAGAATGCACACATCCTAGACTTCCAATACTCATAGTTTGTGCCATCTAGTAGGGGTGGTCTATTGACATATCCTCCTTCTCTATCCATGCTTGCCAGTAATTAATGCCTCTGGATCTCACCGAAAACACAGGCAGGGTGCCTGCTCTGATGCCAATTGAAATTCTGGCCAGGCAATACTAAAGAGATTACAGGTTCTGAACCAAAACAGGTTCTGAACAATGACTTAGCACAATTTAAAGCAGATAAGTAGCAGAAATAAAAAGTGCAGGAAAGCTAAAGAACACACAAGGTTTGTTAACCCAGTTCGGAGTAAACACCTCCTACTCTGGGGGATACCAATCCAGGAAGGAATTCCACTATTGGAATTAACCCTTAAGACTCAGACACTGACTCCCAGTTCCTATCCCAAGCAATTAATCTCCACCTAGTCTTGAATTCTACCCAACACGTTGAGTATTAGAAAACCTCTAACTTCCTATTCAAGTAACTACAACCCAGCCACTTGAACTACCCTTAAACAAAAACACTCTGTTTTTTAGAAAACTTTAAAAACACAACTTCATTCGTACCTAGAGGCTTAGAATGAATTACAAGTCAATGACAATCCTAAACCAACTCAAAACATATGAGTGGCGTACAAAAATAAAGCAAAAGCTTAAAGACAACTAAGACTCTATTTCTCTGAATAATACTCTTAAATTCGTAAGTTGAATAGCAGCAGCCCTTCTCCTTATATAGCCTTCAGTAACTCTTCTTAATTCTGTAGCCAATCTTCTTAAATTGATTTGTTTCTAATTTATGAGTGATCCAATAAGGAAACAAATAAACCAGGAATATATCTTTTAAAGATTCTGCAGAAAAAATACGAGCTTCATAATTTAAAACCAAATCTTCATTAAATCTTCTCCAAATAAATCAGCATTCTAGAAGCAATAATCCTGGAACAAATCCTTGCCAATTTTCACCAAGATTCGCATAAAAACCACTTGAAAATATCAGCTTCTGATGTAGTCAACAAAAGTCAATGCGTCCATCAGAACCTGAATCAGCTTCTGAAGTGCTTCAGTACTTCTGATGAAGCATTCAGCTTTTGAAGTCATTTTGAGCTTCTGAACAGCTTCAAATGAAATTTCTTGCAACTGAAGAAATGTTCTAAGCATGGAGATGCTTCTATTCAATACCTTGGTTTTGCCAAAATATGCAGCCAACACCAAAAGACTCAACAAGGTTATACTTTGTCTCTAAGTCGAAGGGTGTCACCTGTTCCAATTTCTGACGTGATTCGAACGTGTCGAATATCAAGGTGCAAATGACCTCCAAAACTAGGTATGTTATGCTTAGTCGGAGTTACTCTATCAGGTTTTTTATCAAAAAGGTTTTTGAAGGCTAATCTCGAACCATAAAAAAACCAATGAGGGTAAGGTGGTCGAAAAGCCAAAGCAAGTTTTCTAGTTGGTAAAGCCGAAAATCGAGTTTTAAAATGCAAAGTAAAAGTGTATTTATCTTTTACGTAAGGAGGAACTTTCACCATATGAAGTTTTTCATTAATTTTTTCCTTTAAAGTTCTCGCTGCTTGAGCAACGGTCCGACTAAGATGCCCTGGATCATACACAGTTTCGAAATATTTTTTAAATGCTTGAATTTCTCGAATAGGCATACCTTTGGTCTTTGCCTTTTTGTTTTGCACAGAAGGAAAAGCAAATATCAGCTGATCAAGTAAAGAGCTTTCATCAACATGAGCACTTTTTAATTTATAATAATTTCTCCACCAAGTAAAAAATTCCTTGGTGCATAAGAAAGATGTGTTGAAAGCTAGGGGCTCGAAACTGGGGGCAGCTTGGTCGAATCTGGCAAGGCGTTCACGCCAAGCTTTTTCGGTATTGGGATGACGCATGTCCTTTTTACTGAGAAAGAGAGAGATAGGTGGAAGTTGGCAAAGGCCAAATTGCCTAGCCACCAAATTTGGCTGATAGCCACTCACCCCGAAGAGATCTTTTCCTTTCCCAGTCGAAATCCTGAACTAGAGGAGGTTAGGGTTCAGTAAGTTTTCTAGATGTTGAAATGTTCCCCTTGACGATCGACAGAAGGTTCTGGAAGTTCCTTAGTGAACCACTCCGGCCCATGGGTTCTATTTACAAATGAAGCCATTGAAGGTACGAAGGTGTCACACCCTAAGAACACATGGAAAGCCGTCAAGAATAAGGCTTCATTGCATTGGCCTATTTCTCTAAATCTCAGCGCAGCTAGGCGCTTGCCTTCAATCCTTTGTTGTTCGACCATACTCTGGTACTCATCCGAAATAAAGAGTTGGAATCTGGACTCAAAAGTGGCAAGTAGCCACAACTGGAAAAGCCATATAGGTCCAGACACCGACAACGATTTTCTCTCCGTACCTGTTCGTCTCAAGTCAAATGACCCATTACCAAGACTGTCATAGAGAGCTCCCAAGATGAGTCGACTCAAGCTGACATCCTTACCCTCATGTAGTTGGATTGCCAGTTTGATGTACATCTTCGCCACTTGCAGTGAGGGAGTGCAAAAGACAAAGAGTGAGAGTCAGAGGGTCAAGAATGTGACATGCTCTATGTCATAAACTTCTTCACTTGCAGTGTTATAGTGATCTTCTATATAAGAAGAAACGGAAGCACGTTGGAAGTTTAAGTCAATACCTGTCGAAGTGGTGCTACGGTCGAAAGTTTTTCCAGTGGGTTTCAGGCCAGTGATCGCAGCCACATCTAGAAGTGTTGGGGTTAACATTCCACATTTGAGGTGAATGCTACTAGTAGAACCGTCCCATAAGTGTAAGGCTTCTATCAACATGTTAGACATTTTAGATAAATGTCACTTCCGACATGAGGAGCAGACCTAAACACTCTATCAGGCGCGTCCATGAAATTCATAAGATTAGGTCCTTTCTCGAAAATCCTAGGGCTAACATGGTGGTAACTGGGGAAAATCTCCTGAATTTTATCATTATCTATTATGTCTTTGGGTAAAGGACCCAAAAACGCTAGAGGACCCAAATATGCATGAGAATCTGAGCACGGGACCATTACCTGGGATTTCCAAATCTGTGCTTGCTCATCCTTCAAATCAGGTTCAGGAACGAACTTGAAATTCCCCGGCTGAAGCTGTTTAGAGAAGTTCGCCGTGTTCTCTGTGTCGGACGATTGAAGGTTAGACGTGTTACCGTGAGAAGACGCCATTGATGGGTTCTGAGTTTTCTGGATTGTTGTCCGAAAGAAGGTGTGTAGGTTGAGAAAGTGATTTCCACCGTTGTAAATGGTGAAAAGGGGTTTTCTGTTCATGCTAAACTCGTGTTTTTTCAAGAAAAATGGGTTTGGAGAGAAAGATGAATAGTTAAAGAAGGGTTTCTGTGTTTCTATCAGAGAAGATGGATAGATTGTGAGAAGAGTCAAAAAGGCGCTTTTATACTTTCCAAGGTATAATTTTGTACTTTCTTTCATTTCAAATTGTGACAAATGTCAGCATCCCAAGTTGACAATCTGAAAAAGTGGTTTTTGGGCGTTTCCTAGTCCAAGACGTGGCCCACTAACTCCTTGGGAGTTGGCGCCATAAAAGGGTTTTTTAAATGAAAAGAAACTGCCTTTTCCATTTTCAAAAGTATAAATGGTTGAAGATTATTATTCGACATAAAAGGCTGGACGGAAATTTTCTATTGTTTAAATTTTTACCAGAAAATCGAGAAGAATTTTCAATGGAAAATAAAATGGCATTTGATTAAGTTAAATTAAAAGCCAACTAATGAGCAAGTTACATAAAAATGTCAAAGCTGATAAACATCAAAATATTGCTCGACGTACAAATTACAAAAGACAGCTTCGAAGCCGTCAGAAAAGTAAAACCTAAACCTAGAAGCTTTCGTATTCCAAGAAGCAAAATTCAGTTAGGAACCACATGATCTCCGTGTCGAGACGACAGTAGAAACAGAGTTCAATCCTTGAGTATTCATCATCTGAACCTGGTAAAGGCTAATGAATCCCAGGCCTTCTTCCATTTCCCTTACACTTTCCATGTGCAGTGCAAGTGAGTCGGAAGACCAGACTCGAGGGTAATGGCCTACTCCCACAGTGAGGCCTATAGGGCAAGTAGTATGGAAAGCCTTGTCCTCCGGTAATTGACCTCCTACAAGTAGCCAGCTGTCGACGGTCGAAGCGATCTTTAAAAGTGGGGAAGACTTCACCCATGGAGAAACAGTCTTTGGCCAGGATTTTGAACATCATCAACATGTATTTGGCTCCATCCACACCTCGAGAGGCTGCTTTATGCAGATTGTGGTAAACCTCATCCAGATTGCTAGGATTGTCGTGAAGTATTCTTGCTATCTCCACCATGTTGAATGATGCATGACCACTATGGATCATCCTATGCATGAAGGCACGTTTTGCTGCAGATGGGAAATGGTCATAGAAATACCACAAGCAGTTGCGTGGTAGAGCCCTAAAAACGGATTTCTTGTTTGCCAATCTCCGGTGAGTAGTAGACGTTGCTTTGAAGTTGAGCAAATTCTGAGTTCCTGTAGTAGCAATTTTTTGGGTGATTTTGACTAGCAATTCTTCTAGAAGTTGATCCATTTTTGAAGAAGAAAGGGAAAAAAAAATTTTTTTCTGAAAGAGATGGAAGGTAAAAATGTTCGAAGGAAAGAAGAAAAGTCTTTCTGAAAAGGTGAAAGTGAAAGGAGTAAAATGAGATTTTATACTCATTAGTGAAGGGAAACTGAAAAGACTTTTTATTTGAAAATTTGAAAAATTTAACCACGTGGCAAAAGAAGTCTGCAAATAGTCGTCGGTTACTTCTCCCATGAACTACAAAGTCCCCGGAAATAGTGCAGTAATGATGATTGATTTGGGGAACCGTTCGAAGTAGATGACGTCAATACTCAAGAAGACGTGGGGATATCTTCCAAAAAGGTTTTTCAAAAATGTCAGTTTTCTTCTACAGCTTCTTTCGTCGAAACCAACATTTTTTAGGGGCAATTTGTTAGCCTGTATTTTTTACAAAGGATATTAAATGCGGTCATTAAGGTTTGACTGAACACGTGGAAGACAAGTGGAGTTTTTGGACATAAAGAGTTTCTAAGATTGTGCGTTCGTCATGATCGAAGGAATAAAGCTGGTCGAAGGACATCTCGACAACTTGAAAGTTGGTTGTTTTCTGAAGAGGTTCCTTTGCAAACTGTCGGAATTCGTGACTGTCAAAAGAATAGAATTTGAATTTCAAATAGGTTATTCTCCCTGTTATTAGACATTAGTAGCAGTTATAGTTTGGATAGGATTGTACAGTTATTTCCTTAAGTATAAATAAGAGTTTTCCATGAGGAAAACGGGGTCGCAAATCAAATACATAACATTCTATACACTTGAAGTATCCAAGTTACAGCGAGAAAAGTGTCACGAATCATGTATGATCCTTGTGAACAACCTTTATTTCAAATCAATGCAACTTACTTTACTTTAAGTTAACTCTTGCAATCTATCTTTATCCTACAATTTCCATTCGACAAGTTCAAGCAATCGAACTTGAAGATTATCTTTATTTTCATACATTCGAAACATATAAGAATCGACAAAAACATGCAGAGATTTTCAAACAGATTTGACAAACAATGGCCTGAGATTACTGGTTGATCTCGCAAGTAATAAATCTATAACCAGCGGTTATTTACCAAAAGCCAAGGTAAACAGCGCCCAAGCTACTTGGGGCCAAAGTCACGGGAAACCAAGCCCAAACAGGGCTATAAATACCCACTTGGGAGGCATTCTCAAGGTATCACAAAAACAGTATAAACCCTAGTTTTCTAGATTGTACTC
Organism: Medicago ruthenica; assembly: GCA_018208015.1. Lineage (NCBI taxonomy): Eukaryota > Viridiplantae > Streptophyta > Magnoliopsida > Fabales > Fabaceae > Medicago > Medicago ruthenica. Next base: position 74,614,145 of record CM031371.1, read on the forward strand.
TCTGCAAGTACATGTAGGTTGTGAATTATGTGAATGAAGTTAAATGAAGAGGTGATGTTATGATACTAATAGCATGTTGATGAATGTTAAGTGACGATGTTATGTGTTAAGTGTTAAGTGACGGTGATATATGATATATGATAAGTGACAATGTTTGATAAGTGACGATGTTTGATAAGTGACAATGTTGATAAGTAATGATGATATAAGTGACGATGAAGTGACAATGAAGTGACGATGAACATATGTATGATTGTTGATGATGTTAGTGTTGAGTCATATGTATGTATGTATGTGATGTTGAGTCGTAATGTATGGACATGTATTCATGCATGAGTCAAGTCTAGTGACGAGGAAAGTGACGATGAGATCCCTCAGATAAAAGAACTCTGATATCCAACCCGGTACCACATGCATGTAGAGTCGTTAGGCGCATTGCAAAAACATGATGAGTCGTATATGGAAATGGTTTGGTGTGAATTTGTTCATCAATGTGGTATTTGTATATTTGATGATGTTAATGTGATGTGATTGGTTTATGTTTGCCTTGACGAATATTCATTGATGAGAATGTGTTATGTATATTATGAGGACCTTGTTGAAGCATTGATATGACTTAACTTGATGATATAATTAATGATTGATTGTTGATGAGTATATGTATGTATGCTTGAGAATCTTAATTTGAAGTATGGAGGTAACCAGGCTTGTAATTGATTGTAAATATGTGTGCATGATTGTAAGATGAACCATGTTTATTATGATGTGAGATTATATGATGATGATGTTGCTGCTTTGCCTAAACTTACATGCGTTTATTAATCATTTATGTTGAACATATATCTTAGCCTCCAGTGGCTTTTGTCGCCTGCATCCTTGTGGTGTAGACGTGCAGGTTGAGGAGTAGCTCTTGCTTGTGAGTATTGATGAGGACAACATGATTGCCTACTCATGTTTATTGCTTTCTGAGTGGTCTATATTAGGAGCTCAGATCTAGGACTTTGGGGATTTCCTTTTATGTTGATTTTGATGCTATTGGATCTATATGATCACACTGATGTTGTTATATTTATGTTGAGATTTTATGTTATGATCTGTGACATGATGTTTGAGATATGCTGAGATATGATTTTATTTTGCTGTGATCTAAGTATATTTAATGAAATTTTTATATTAGATATTTATATGAGATGTATGTTGAGTAATAACACATTGATGTATGATAATGCATGATTTCTTTTATAAATGTTTCTCAGAGGATATGATTGATATGATTTTTCTGAGTTAAAATTGTTAAGCCAAAATTAAATGGAGAATCTAAGTGATGATGAAAATATTTTTTCAATGATTTTTTTTTCGGTAGATTGACAAAATTATAATAGCTATTAAAAATTCATACACAAATGGAGAAGACAAAGTTTGAGTCTCGATCACGACGTTTGACCTAACAATTTCAGTTTTTCTACCGAATGACCTATTTTTGTGTATGTTGATAAAGTTATTTTTACTATTAGGACACATGTTAAGGATCTCAATGTATGATATTTGTGCTAAAAGTCGTATATTCACCTTTTTCAAAGACAATTTTTTTTTCAATACAAAAATTTCTACTTTTGATTTTCTTAGTGCGTACCCTAAAGATAGAAGTTAGTACAACTCTTAATATAATATCATGTGTTGATAAGTATAATTTTATATTTGTGATGATGAATATAATATATATATATATATATATATATATATAATCAGATTATTATTATTATTAAACTAATAAAAAAAAGTCTACGAGGGTGAGCAGTGAGCGGTGAGCCCCACATTAGATAGACGATAATATATGGGAATGTTTTTCCATTAGAATTCTCTCTATTTTTATAATTGTTATATTTCAATCATCAAATGTAAGAGAAAAGAAGATACAAATAAAATCATACTCCCTCCGGTTCTTATTATAAGAAAGTTTTCAAAAAAAAAATTTGGACCTATTTATAAGAAAATGTCACAATTTTTTAGGTGTATTTATTGTGTAAAAGACTTTTTTAACCCTCATTTAATGTTTTTCTTTTTTATGTTAGTGGGTATATTTAAGTACTTCACAAATTTTTATGAGGGTATATTTGTAAAAATATTTAAAAAGTTCCAACAAGAACCGGAGAGAGTAAAACATAAAAAAGAATTGGATTTGTGATTGAGAAATTGCTAAAAATTAAGATAATTTCAATGGAGAGAATCAATTTCTTAATACATGACATCGTTTGATGGAAAACTTGAGATCGGTCAACACAACAGACAACTTGATTGATGCATCAAATTCATGCATTCTGTAACATCCCGCTTATAAGCATCAGTTATTAGTGTTAGAAACTTTTTAAGAAGCAATGGCAATTTAGTAAATAAGTGGAATGGCATTGTGGTAAATAATTGGAATGGGGAGATTGTTTTAAAATTTAGAGGTAAGATATTCTTACCATCTTTTTCATTCTTCTACACACTTCCAAAACAATCATCCTCTCCCTCTTTCCCTCTACACTCACGCCCTCATCTCCCTCTCCATCAACCCATCATTTCCTAATCCAATTCTTGGGAGAAACTTTGCAAAGCAAGCTTGGTTTGTGAAGTTAGAACAAAAAGAAGTAAAAGAAGAAACAAGGAGAACCAAAGGAGAATTAAGAGAAGTGGTAATTGAAGCTTGGGCTTTGGAACCATAACTTAATCAGCACCATTTGATGTTTAAGGTGAGCTCCACAGGGTTTTAGAACCCGTTATGAGTAAGTTTGATGTTTTGTTCTAATATTTTGAGCAAGATTGAAAGATTGGAATTTTAGTGCCATAAATCCATTATGCTTGTGATTCCTTGATCATACATGTTGTAGACTATCAATATGCATTAGAAATCTTTTCCTTAAGTTGTATGATGTTTGGGTATGTTGGATGAGCCTAAAATGGTGGAAAACATGTTTTAAACTTGCCCTATGATGTCCAACTGCAGGTAAAATCGTGTCACGATTTTACCACCGTGTCACGATTTTATAGGCAGGAACTAACATGATTTCTGGGTAGGAAATCGTGACACGATTTCCAAATCGTGTCACGATCCCACAGTGGCAGCACCATATTGTTTTCTTCATCAAATCTTGCACCATTTCGGCTATCCAATACTGCTTCAGACACAAGGAACAACATGTAATGATTAAGAGTCACTAATAAGCATTAGAGGACCTATCCTTTAGAGAATGTATAGCATGAGGAATAGGTTCATATGTTGAGTATTGGGAGAATGTTCTCCCTAAGTGATGCATTTTATGCACAAAGTTTAGTAGAGGAAAGAAATACTTTCAAGAGCATAAGACGAGAATCGATGAGAATGATTCCATGTTTTAAGTTAGAACCTATTATAGGTTATACCCTCATGAAAGAATGCTTAAGAATAAGAATAAGTTAAGAATATTGTCGCGTCGAATTTCGGATGTCAAGCTATTGGGGAAGCTTTGAATCACTAATTCTAAATTACGACTGAACTTTTAATTTTTCGGGGAAAAAAGGAAAAAAGTTCTAAATTACCTTGAGAAAAGATTTTAGGTTCGAAAGTCGATTATGCGAGGGGAAGGTATTAGCACCCCTCACATCCGTTGTACTCAACGGGAACCTCTTAGTCGGCTTAGGCTTAAAATGGTTCGATGTTTTACTTACGTGTTTAAATATGTATAAAAGGAAATATATAAAAAAACATAATGCGGGATAAAGAAAGAGATAAAAACAAACGAAAAGGGAAAAACAAGTTTTTATTAATGGGCTTGACAAGATGTCGATCTTGCTCCTACGTATCTCCCGGTAGTCGGAGAATTCAAAGCATACGTAGTTCTTTGGTAGAAAAACGTTTGTATGTTGATTCGTTTTAGTTAAAAAAAGGTTTGATCGCGTCCGAGCGAAAAAGTTTGAAAAAAGAAAAAAGTGTAATGAAATTAAATGTCAACTGCTCGGGTTGTTGCCGAACTGGCCATTGACGACAAGAAAGTAAAAGTCAGCTGCTCGGGTTGTTGCCGAGCTGGCCATTGACGACAATGCATAAAAGTAAATGATTTGGGTGAAAAAGTTTTACGCTCGGACGTGAGCAAAGGTTTTAAAAACGTACGAAGACGTACAAAGTTTTAAAATGGTGAAAGATGGACGCTAGGCGATAAGCTCGCGCAAGGCGTGAATGTTTTTTTTAAAAGGAAATACACAAAAGACATACGCACTGAGGCGAAAAATCCGCGCAAGGCGTGAAAAGGTTAAAATAAACGCGCAAGGCGCGAGAGGTTCGGATTGACCACGAGGGCCAAGAAAAGGATAAAAATGGCCATAAGGGGGCCAAAGGAAATTTGAGCGTGCTAGACGCGTCAAGGGTGGAATGACGATTGCCCGAGCGACGAGACATACGTCACGCATTCGTGCAATCGAGGTTTGGGGAGACATACGTCAAGCCATTCCCGTTTCATTCAAGTTTGGTTTTGTTACTCTAAGGAGTCTCAAAGGGAACCAAAGCTTTAAAAGGATACATGTAAAAAGAAAAGAAAACACGAACAAATTTGTTGTTCGATTTTATTGAAAATCATGAACGTGACTTGTTGCTTAAGTTATTGAAACTTAAGAACGAGTTTGGTTCAAGTTTGAATGGAAAACACAATTATAGAACATGCAAAACGTTGGAAAGTTCACAAGTTCGGCTCAATTCGAGCTTGGTTTAAAAGTGTGAGCAAACTCGGCTTAAGTTCGCGTTTGAATTGAAAATCCTGAACAACGTGGTTGTTCAAGTTTGTTTTGAAATAGACGAACTAAGCTTGTTGCTCAAACCTGGTTTTTTTGGAAATATTAAGAACATAACTTGTTTCACAAGTTATTTGAATTTGTCGCACGAACTTGTGAAATCTTCAAAGTTGTGCATGATTATGAATTGGGTTTGGACCAAAATGGTTTTAACCCTCTTTAGGTTCTGAATCAAGGGCTAGAATCCCAAAAATTTGACATTTGAATGCCTGATTCATGTTCTGAATTTCACATACTTCGCAGAGCAACCAGAACTTGGCTCTGCGAAGTCAGGTTCTGGTGTGTTCGCAGTGCGAGCAAAGCTTGGCTCTGCGAAGTATGCGAATTTCTTAACTCAGAAGCTGTTTCTGAACAGAAGTTCAGAAACTGCTTCCAAGCAAGATTCAGAACCTAAAGGAGGTTAAGAAACTTGACAAAAGGGAAGAAAAAAGAGTGAAAGAACACAGTTTTAAAGCTTGGCCCCTTTGAGGTCCTTTTTGAGGTTCAAAGGAGGTTTTGGTTCACAAAGAAAAATTGGACAAAGCAAGATATGCAAACAGCAAATACAGTAGAAAAGAAAAGTTATAGGAGACTTACAGAACTCCTAGCAATGCTTTGAACAAGACTGGAAGTGGCTTGCTTGCTTTGTGAAAGGTTATGAACAAGGTTCAAAGTGTTTGTGGTGGACTGATTTTTGTGCTGCAATGCAAGGGATTTTTGTGTGGATTTCGTGTGTGTTAGCTCTCTGAATTGATCTGTTTCTAGCTGGTTTTTAATGTGTTCAATTGTGTGTGATCCTTAAGCCTTGCCCTTCCTTTTATAGGCATGAATGCAAATCTTTGCAATGATGAACAATGATGAATAAAATCCTAAAACACTAGCTGATCATGAGCTAAACTCAGGCTAGATCACTTTGCATTTAATGCTAATGGATAGGAATTGCTTTGCCTTGTGCCAAGGGGCAAGGTCTTGACTGATCTCAGCCACAAATGCCATTGATTCTAGAAGGTAATGATGGTAAAAACTGTAAAACAGGGCAGCTGCAAAAGGGATGATTCTTGGGATCAATCCTTGCAATCTTGGAAGGTCAAACAATCAAAACGTGTACTGCCATGTACAGGGAGATTGGGGGAATCAAAATCAGCATGTGGGCTTATGTGTGGGGGAAGAAATTCAGGTCAAAACAGGGCATGTCACACAGCTTTTTTGCAACATAAACCACTTGGGATTGACTGCTTTTGGCAGGGAAAAAGGGAAGGAAATGGATCAAGCAGCTGGCTGGCATGTTTGGGTTGGGTAAGGGGTCAATTTTGGGGGACAAAATCTGACCAAGGATAGCCAATTTGTTTGGTCACATGAGAGGTTGGAAGAAAGTTCCTCTTTCCTTTTGCCTTTAATGTCACACATTAAATATTGCTTTGCTGCACTAAATCAGTCACAAAATAACAAGAATGCAAGTAATAATGCTACTAAGGATAATTGTAGTTGAAAGCAAAAAAGATAAACAACTATATAAAAATCTGCAGAATTTTCGCAGAGGTCGCAGTGCGAAGGTGAGTTCGCACTGCGATCTTCACTTTTTTTGATTTTTTGTATTAAAAAATAAAAGGTAAAAATGGGGAAATAAATAACAATATATAATAATAATAATAATGATAAAAATGCAAATGACAATGATAATGGATAAAAATAGTAATGACAATAATAAATAAAACTTAATAATATTAAAAGATAAAAACTAATAGTAATAAAATAATAATGATATTATTAAAGGAAAATAAAATAACAATAATATTAATAATATTAAGGATAATAATGATGATATAAAATATTATAGCAAATAATAGAAATAATAAAAGGTAAAAAAATAAATAATGAGATAATAAAAATATAACACCCATAAAATATATAAGTCAAAAAATGGGGTATGACAGATGCCCCTATTTAAGTTTCTTCGTCCCGGAGGTTGAAAATGTGATTTGAAATGGACGGGCCGAAGAGACTTAAATATAGAGTAGCCATTTTTTGACTAAATATTTTTCCGAGTTATAAATGCTATAAATGCATGCAATGCAAAATGGTATGAATGCTTGTAATGTAACTATGGATGCAAAAGACAATAAAAGGGAAGACCATACTGGGGACAAGTGTCAGCTATTCGGGTGGTCACCGAACTGCCACTGACAACAAAGAATGAAAAGGTAAATGCCAGCTGTTCGGGTTGTTGCCGAACTGGCCACTGGCGACAAAAGAATGAAAAGAATGTCAACTGTTCGGATGTTGCCGAACTTGCCATTGACGACGGGAAATAAAATGTCAACTGTTCGGATGTTGCCGAACTTGCCATTGACGACAGGAAAAGAAATGTCAACTGTTCGGATGTTGCCGAACTTGCCATTGACGACAGAAAAAGAAATGTCAACTGTTCGGATGTTGCCGAACTTGCCATTGACGACAGGAAAAGAAATGTCAACTGTTCGGATGTTGCCGAACTTGCCATTGACGACAGGAAAAGAAATGTCAACTGTTCGGATGTTGCCGAACTTGCCATTGACGACAGAAAAAGAAATGTCAAAGATGTCAGCTGTTCGGATGGTTACCGAACTTGCCACTGACGATACTGGGGATGTGGCTGACAAGCCGTTCCTCACAAAAAATGCCCCTTCAATCGGGGAGAAAGAATGCACAAGCTGTTCATTGAAGAACTGGCCACTTGGCACAACACTGGGGAGTACGCACAAGCTGCTCATTAAAGAACTGTCACTTGGCGTAAAGACTTGACAAAAAAGACGCACAAGCTGTTCGTTTTGAACTGCCACTTGGCGGAAAAGGATGACATCTCTGAACCAGACAGACTGGGGATGACACTGGGGAAAAAAAGAATTCACGAATTGCTCGCGATTGTTTGGTAAGACTCATGATGGTTAGAACAACCATGTAGGGTATGCTGTATGCATATGTATGAATGCATGAATGTATGACTGTCACTGAGGACATCATGTGAAGGATAGACTTGTACTGGGGATACCCAACTTGTTTGTTAAGGAAATGCATGATATGAATATGAGATGCATGCTAATGAATGACTATGATATGATGCATGAATTATGCTGACCTGGGGGATGACAGACGTCACGTGGGACGCTGGGGATTATGATTTGAATGCCGAGTAAAGTCGGGCTTGGATGATGTAAGACTCCACTGGGGGGATATGCCAATAAGATTGGGCTTCGCTTGTGAATTCGCTGGGGAGATAAGGATCATTTTGGAAGCATGATCGATATCCAGCCTTCGATGCCAATGGTAATTGGGCTTTGAGAGTAGGACAAATATTGACCTCCTGGGGAGTTTGTTTGACCGATGAACAAAGGTTGTTCAAAGAAAGAAGATTTTTTGTTTGTTTTCTTTTTTTGTTTGGTTGGTTGGTTTGGAAGGACAAGGTCCTTTGCCTACATACCCGAATGGGATCAAAACCGATGTAGTTCGGGCTTTCGCCCAGGTACGACCGACAAACTTGGTGAGACAAGATTAGACTGGTAAAATGAAAAGTGGACCGACGTCACATTGCAAACACTCGGTAACCTTAATGGGGATGATGCCACATGGGATACATCCAACTACTGACGGGGTAAAGCCGTAACCACTGATGAGGAACACATACCTCCTGGGGAGATTGTTTTAATCCACTGGGGGATATGATTGGATGCCGAGCGAGGTCGGGCTTTGGTTGTAATTGGGTGCCGAGCGAGGTCGGACTTTTTGATTGGTTGCCGAGCGAGGTCGGGCTTTGGTTGGTTGCCGAGCGAGGTCGGGCTTTGGTAAGGTGCCGAGCGAGGTCGGGCTTTGGTAAGGTGCCGAGCGAGGTCGGGCTTTGGTTGGATGCCGAGCGAGGTCGGGCTTTTTGATTGGTTGCCGAGCGAGGTCGGGCTTTTTGTAGTTGGTTGCCGAGCGAGGTCGGGCTTTGGTTGGTTGCCGAGCGAGGTCGGGCTTTGGTTAAGGTGCCGAGCGAGGTCGGGCTTTGGTTAAGGTGCCGAGCGAGGTCGGGCTTTGGTAAGTTGGATGTGGGAATGCCAATGAAAGTTGGGCTTAATTTGTGATTGTGTCGGTAAGGGCCAATGAAAATTTGGCTTTTGTTGGTAATGAGGTTTGTGAGTGCCAATGGGAATTGGGCTTTATGGTAATGTAGGTGCCAATGATGATTGGGCTTTGGATGGAAATTGTATTTGTGTGTACCAATGAGAATTGGGCTTTGGGTCGCCAATGAATATTGGGCTTTGGTTTGCCAATGAATATTGGGCTTTTTGATTGGTTGCCGAGCGAGGTCGGGCTTTGTTTTGGGTTGGCAATTTTGATGTTCCAAGGTTGCACTAAACACAAAGTTTATATCATACAGCTTAAGTTAAAAACATGTTTATCGATGAACCATGCCTATCACACATTTAAGTAAAAAAACAAATTGAATATTAATTGTGAGGGTAATGAACACTCATCCGGCAAGTTTGCCAACATTCCGATCAAGTTATGTGTCCATCTAATCATCGTTTTTTAAAAGCATAAAAGCATTGATCACAAGGTCTTTGAGGGTTGTAATTTGGCTTGGTTACAAAAGAAATGTCATATGTGGGGAAATTGAATTCAAAAGGCCAAGAAAGGAACATTCTTTCTAATTACACACCTCCTCCTTATTTCACACATAACTTTTGGCGATTTGCAAATACTTTTGTTTGATCTTGACAACCTTTTGATTTACTGATTTTTCTCTTTTTTCTTTCTCTTTTGAGATTTCTTGATTTGTTTTTCTTTCTTTTTTCTCCATTTTTTTTTTGTTGTCAAGATCAAATAAGAAATTCACCAATTGCTTGATACACACAACCTCCCTTTTTTCAACTTAATTCAAGATGATACCCTAATTGAATGTTCCTTCCTTCTTCGGCAAGGGACAATAATCATGAAGGCTAAGGGTTCAAAATGGAAGAAAAATATCAGAATTCCAAATGATTTAACTATGAACTGAATTTTTTACAAACTTCGGCAATTTCAATAAGCAATTGAGCTTATGAAAGTTGGCAGTTCATAGTTAATGATTCTGATTCATTAGGCTCAAAGGGGTTAAACAAATACTCACTACTCACAGGGTGGGCTATTTGTGGTCAAGTGTTTTCACTCATATTCAAAAAATGCCTTGATCCTATCAATGCTTTCATACAATCTAAAACAACGTTCAGATTTAACATAACAAAATCGAGTTAAACAAAAAATGCCGGTCTCCTGCATGTGTATAATAATTTTGAGGATTCCTCACATTTTGGCTGGTTCTAAATGATTCACAGAATAAACATATTAAAAACGCGAACTGTATGATATAACTTTTGTATTTAATGCTTGTCAACGCAAACTGTATTGGATGCCGAGCTAGGTCGGGCTTTTGTTGATTGGGCCAATGATGGTTGGACTTTTGTTAATTGGGGAAAAGGCCGCAGTAGCCTGGGAGAAGGTAACCTCGGGTTGAGGTACCGAAATCTCTTGAAGAAAAGTAGGAATAGGGATGAATTCCTCATCAAAGTTGAACGGCATGCCCCATGTACAACCGGGGGCCTATTGTTATATATGAGGGTTGTTTTGGGATATCGATCCACTTTTCTTGAAGGGTTGACACATAGTGTTGCGAACGAAATGCAAACACTGAAGACTCAATGCGGATTGTAAGAAATCCTTGAGGTAAGAAGGGGAACGAGTTTTGGACTCGAAGACAAATGTATGCATGTCATGTATGTATGCAATGTATATGACAAAATATGCTCCCCTTTTTTTTTGAAAAACGCATATGCAAAAATCATTTTTATGAATGTAAATGTATGGCACGCATATGGTATGGCATGTATGATCAAAATTTCCCCCCATCCTCACGTGTAGGCTCTAAAGGTAAGATTTCCTAAGAAGAGGTCCCTAGAGTCATCAACCTCATATGGAATTAGGGTTGTCTATGGACATACGTCGACATGACTTCAATTAATTCCATATGAGAATCTCGTCTAAGCGGGGTTGGGCATCCTACCTCACGGACATACGTCAACGCGGGCTTCCGCACACAACCTCCTTCTAACTTAGTTTTTTCTCGAGCTCGGGTAGAGAGCCTCACACGTCCGGCATTAACCCGAACAATGTGGAGTAACATCGCTCAAGTAACCCCCACAATTGAGATATATATGAATATGAAGCACAAATGATATATATATGTATGTAGAGCATAAAGAATAAACAAGACACATAATGACAAGAAAAATAAATGCATAAGTAAAATGAACCAAATTAGCCTAAAAGCCGACTGAGATAGGCTTGACTCGTTTATGCAAAAACAAAGTGTTTAATGCATGATCCCCAGTGAAGTCGCCATTTCTGTCGCGTCGAATTTCGGATGTCAAGCTATTGGGGAAGCTTTGAATCACTAATTCTAAATTACGACTGAACTTTTAATTTTTCGGGGAAAAAAGGAAAAAAGTTCTAAATTACCTTGAGAAAAGATTTTAGGTTCGAAAGTCGATTATGCGAGGGGAAGGTATTAGCACCCCTCACATCCGTTGTACTCAACGGGAACCTCTTAGTCGGCTTAGGCTTAAAATGGTTCGATGTTTTACTTACGTGTTTAAATATGTATAAAAGGAAATATATAAAAAACATAATGCGGGATAAAGAAAGAGATAAAAACAAACGAAAAGGGAAAAACAAGTTTTTATTAATGGGCTTGACAAGATGTCGATCTTGCTCCTACGTATCTCCCGGTAGTCGGAGAATTCAAAGCATACGTAGTTCTTTGGTAGAAAAACGTTTGTATGTTGATTCGTTTTAGTTAAAAAAAGGTTTGATCGCGTCCGAGCGAAAAAGTTTGAAAAAAGAAAAAAGTGTAATGAAATTAAATGTCAACTGCTCGGGTTGTTGCCGAACTGGCCATTGACGACAAGAAAGTAAAAGTCAGCTGCTCGGGTTGTTGCCGAGCTGGCCACTGACGACAATGCATAAAAGTAAATGATTTGGGTGAAAAAGTTTTACGCTCGGACGTGAGCAAAGGTTTTAAAAACGTACGAAGACGTACAAAGTTTTAAAATGGTGAAAGATGGACGCTAGGCGATAAGCTCGCGCAAGGCGTGAATGTTTTTTTTAAAAGGAAATACACAAAAGACATACGCACTGAGGCGAAAAATCCGCGCACGGTGTGAAAAGGTTAAAATAAACGCGCAAGGCGCGAGAGGTTCGGATTGACCACGAGGGCCAAGAAAAGGATAAAAATGGCCATAAGGGGGCCAAAGGAAATTTGAGCGTGCTAGACGCGTCAAGGGTGGAATGACGATTGCCCGAGCGACGAGACATACGTCACGCATTCGTGCAATCGAGGTTTGGGGAGACATACGTCAAGCCATTCCCGTTTCATTCAAGTTTGGTTTTGTTACTCTAAGGAGTCTCAAAGGGAACCAAAGCTTTAAAAGGATACATGTAAAAAGAAAAGAAAACACGAACAAATTTGTTGTTCGATTTTATTGAAAATCATGAACGTGACTTGTTGCTTAAGTTATTGAAACTTAAGAACGAGTTTGGTTCAAGTTTGAATGGAAAACACAATTATAGAACATGCAAAACGTTGGAAAGTTCACAAGTTCGGCTCAATTCGAGCTTGGTTTAAAAGTGTGAGCAAACTCGGCTTAAGTTCGCGTTTGAATTGAAAATCCTGAACAACGTGGTTGTTCAAGTTTGTTTTGAAATAGACGAACTAAGCTTGTTGCTCAAACCTGGTTTTTTTGGAAATATTAAGAACATAACTTGTTTCACAAGTTATTTGAATTTGTCGCACGAACTTGTGAAATCTTCAAAGTTGTGCATGATTATGAATTGGGTTTGGACCAAAATGGTTTTAACCCTCTTTAGGTTCTGAATCAAGGGCTAGAATCCCAAAAATTTGACATTTGAATGCCTGATTCATGTTCTGAATTTCACATACTTCGCAGAGCAACCAGAACTTGGCTCTGCGAAGTCAGGTTCTGGTGTGTTCGCAGTGCGAGCAAAGCTTGGCTCTGCGAAGTATGCGAATTTCTTAACTCAGAAGCTGTTTCTGAACAGAAGTTCAGAAACTGCTTCCAAGCAAGATTCAGAACCTAAAGGAGGTTAAGAAACTTGACAAAAGGGAAGAAAAAAGAGTGAAAGAACACAGTTTTAAAGCTTGGCCCCTTTGAGGTCCTTTTTGAGGTTCAAAGGAGGTTTTGGTTCACAAAGAAAAATTGGACAAAGCAAGATATGCAAACAGCAAATACAGTAGAAAAGAAAAGTTATAGGAGACTTACAGAACTCCTAGCAATGCTTTGAACAAGACTGGAAGTGGCTTGCTTGCTTTGTGAAAGGTTATGAACAAGGTTCAAAGTGTTTGTGGTGGACTGATTTTTGTGCTGCAATGCAAGGGATTTTTGTGTGGATTTCGTGTGTGTTAGCTCTCTGAATTGATCTGTTTCTAGCTGGTTTTTAATGTGTTCAATTGTGTGTGATCCTTAAGCCTTGCCCTTCCTTTTATAGGCATGAATGCAAATCTTTGCAATGATGAACAATGATGAATAAAATCCTAAAACACTAGCTGATCATGAGCTAAACTCAGGCTAGATCACTTTGCATTTAATGCTAATGGATAGGAATTGCTTTGCCTTGTGCCAAGGGGCAAGGTCTTGACTGATCTCAGCCACAAATGCCATTGATTCTAGAAGGTAATGATGGTAAAAACTGTAAAACAGGGCAGCTGCAAAAGGGATGATTCTTGGGATCAATCCTTGCAATCTTGGAAGGTCAAACAATCAAAACGTGTACTGCCATGTACAGGGAGATTGGGGGAATCAAAATCAGCATGTGGGCTTATGTGTGGGGGAAGAAATTCAGGTCAAAACAGGGCATGTCACACAGCTTTTTTGCAACATAAACCACTTGGGATTGACTGCTTTTGGCAGGGAAAAAGGGAAGGAAATGGATCAAGCAGCTGGCTGGCATGTTTGGGTTGGGTAAGGGGTCAATTTTGGGGGACAAAATCTGACCAAGGATAGCCAATTTGTTTGGTCACATGAGAGGTTGGAAGAAAGTTCCTCTTTCCTTTTGCCTTTAATGTCACACATTAAATATTGCTTTGCTGCACTAAATCAGTCACAAAATAACAAGAATGCAAGTAATAATGCTACTAAGGATAATTGTAGTTGAAAGCAAAAAAGATAAACAACTATATAAAAATCTGCAGAATTTTCGCAGAGGTCGCAGTGCGAAGGTGAGTTCGCACTGCGATCTTCACTTTTTTTGATTTTTTGTATTAAAAAATAAAAGGTAAAAATGGGGAAATAAATAACAATATATAATAATAATAATAGTGATAAAAATGCAAATGACAATGATAATGGATAAAAATAGTAATGACAATAATAAATAAAACTTAATAATATTAAAAGATAAAAACTAATAGTAATAAAATAATAATGATATTATTAAAGGAAAATAAAATAACAATAATATTAATAATATTAAGGATAATAATGATGATATAAAATATTATAGCAAATAATAGAAATAATAAAAGGTAAAAAAATAAATAATGAGATAATAAAAATATAACACCCATAAAATATATAAGTCAAAAAATGGGGTATGACAAATATACTATAAGATTATGTTAACGTGTTCATCAGACTCCGGATTATGCCGGATGGGATTTCTCCGAAAGGGCTATCCACACGTAAGTTATAAGACTATAGTAAGCATGTCCAGCAGGCTCCGGGATACGCCGGATGGGACTTCTCCGAGAGGGTTGTCTACATGCAAAGTCAAGATGTGTCCAGCAGGCTCCGGATTATGCCGGATGGGGCTTCACCGAGAGGGTTGCCTACACAAAGATAAGAGGAGTCCGGTGTTAGCCTGATACGATAGGAATTTCACCGGTATGATGGGAGATGTACTTCGGGGTTACTCCACCCGGATGCACTCCGTAAAACGAACCAAGATAATGTAATGATTGTTCAACGCTAACTTCTAACTTTAAGACATGAAAAGATGAATATGTATATTTTATATGTAATGAGGAATATGACAAATAGTTCCTAATGAACAAGTAGTGATCATAGGATGTCCCCAAGATCACTAAGAATAAGTTTAAGATTAAGAATAGAATATGGAATGCATGAGATAAGACAATGAAGCGATCTTAGTACTACCCCTTGATCGCGATAAATGTAAAGAATGAGGGCGATCGTAGGAATCCCCAAGATTGCCAAGAGTAGGCACGGCGACCCTAGGTTACCCCGTGGTTGCCAACAGTTGGTAGGGTAGGAGCTCACTGAGACGTTATGTCTCATCCCTTTCCTTCTGGTGCAGGTTCTCAGCAGGTAGCACGACGTAAAGTTAAAGAGAAGGCTATGGATTGATCGTGCTGCTTATGTTTTATTTGGATGTTGTATATGATGATGTATCATGATGTATATTACGTAGGATGTTTTGTATCGGATATTTGGGTTGTATCAGAAACTTATGTATTATACAATGATTAAACAATTTTCTGTATTGTATTTAATGTATCCGGTACGAAATTTTAATACCCGTAAGAGATCCTAGGCAATCTCTATATGGGTGTTACAATTTGGTATCAGAGCAGGTCGATTCAGACCGTGCCTTGGGTCATTAAAGTACAATCCAAGTTTGTGGACCTCTTGGATCCAGGACAAGTTGAAACCGAAGGGGTCACCTCAAAGGGGTAAACAGACGTATTCACCGAAGGCTGGTACCACTTGCAACAATTGTGGGAAATCACATTACGGCGAATGTATGACGGGTACAGGTATTTGTTACGGGTGTAAGAAGGCGGGGCACATTATTGCAAATTGTCCAGAACGAAGGAATAGAAGTGGAACTGAAGGAACTACCACTAGCAAAGGAAGGGTGTACTAAATATTTGATTCAAGCTTAACATTATTGAACCAACGTTTAGTAATACTAGTTGTTACTCCTTTGTTCCCAATTTTTGAGGTACGTTCCTTTACACTTGATTAATTACACCAGCATTATCATACTTAAGTACTCCCTCTCTCTAAAATTCCAGAAATCAAAAATGCCAAAATAGGAATAAAGATCGATATTATTAGAAATGTCCAAAAAATATCATATTCATAAAGCAAAAACATAAATGTACTATGTCCCTTTTTATAGGAGTAGTTTACAAAAATCACGCGTATTAAGAAAAATTGTTGGAGTAATAAAGTTGTCTCAAATGTTTGTAACTATTATTAGATTACCCTTAATTAAATATATGTTTAATGTTAACTTTTCATATACCAAGACAAATTGATAGTATTAATAAGGGGTATATTTGGAAAAAGAGTAATCAATGCATCTAGGAATTTGTATATGGTCTTATATTTAGAGACAATTTTTTTTTTTTGTAAATTATTCCTATAAATAGGGACGAAGGGAGTATAAACATGAATATTTATCGACTTTCAGTATCCGATCAAAGTTAACATGATTTAATTTTGTTTCTTCACCAACTTTGTATTATTATTATTATTATTATTATTATTATTATTATTATTATTATTATTATTATTATTATTATTATTATTATTATTAGAAGTAGTATATATAGCTCTTAAGTCCTTACCCAAAAAAATATATAGCACTTAAGTATTGTACTGTCAGTGAGTACAATATCTAGAAACTAGGGTTTCTGTGCTGTGTTTAGGTCATGCCTTGGGAATGATCCCAAGGTTACTATTTGTAGCCTCTCTTGGGCCTATCCGGTCATGGTTTTGGGCCCAAATCGTAAAAGGGCCAAAACCATGACTAGCGCGCCCTCGTAAGCTGCTGATGGCGCCCTCAGAGGGTGCCCCTTAGGAGGGTCACCTAGGGTTATTTATAGCTGTTAAGTGGGCCCTGCGCCCTCCTGGAGGACGCCCAGCCTTCTTCCAAGGGTTCATACCCTTGTCTTTATGGTCTCAAGCCTTAAGTGGTGAGATCTACGGTCCACAGCCCAACAAACACGAGTCTTGGGACAAGGCGAAGTGATTAAACTGTTAACGGGAGGATTTGCCTATGACCTTTTGCCCAGAAAGTGGGGCTTACTGATAACGAAGCTTCAGTAAATAATTTTATGAGTACTAGCCCAACACGGGTGCATACCCAATCATGGGTGCTCGCCCACGAAGGGTGCCAGCCCAACATGTGTTGTTAAACCTGTATGGGTACTAGCCCAACACGGATACTAGCCCAACATGGGTACTAGCTCCATGTTTCTGTTTTGAGTGCCTTAATGGGCGGCGCTAGTCCTTCGAGAGTATGGGCGCTAGCCCAACGGGAGTATTTATATTAGCCCAACAAGCACAAGTCTTGGTACAAGGCGAAGTGATTAACCTGCGTATATCTCGCCGCGCCCGTTAGACTACGTGTTGAGGACGCCTCTTAGTGAGATCTGACGGCTGACGTGAGGCGACGGTTCGCTCTCGCTGAAGTGTTCGAATCGCAACGGCTATCGGAAGTCGTGTCAATTTAGATGACGTCATCTGCGCGTTTTCCCAGGCTTTTTACTTTAAACTGAAACGGATCTACTTTTTCCCCTTACTTTCAGATTTCTCTTATCTTTTCCCCCCTCCTTTATCTCCGTCTTTTTCTTCCGACTCGTTTTCTTTTCCTCGTTCAAGCGGTTACGGTGTTTGTGGATCTCTGTGCTTGCTGTTTTACGGATCGTCCGGAGTCCTCGTTCGCTTCTCAAGCCCTCCATTTGTCTAGATCCAGGTACCCTTACTTGATCTCCGTCTTTTTACTTTTAAATCAGTAGTATGGTGATAATTAGGGAGTGCGATGAGGCGGGTAGGGAGTTATCCCCAGCTAATTCGGAGGAGAGGTGTAGGTTGTGGAGGGAAAGTGTTAGGCATGCGAGGCGCTCAGATGGAACCATGGATTGGGTGGTGTTTGATAAGGCCTACTATGGCCACTCCCTTGTGACGGGGTCTCCGAGTGGTTTGGACGGGGGTGAAGGGGGGAATATTAGTGGGAATTCATCTGACTCTATTATTCGTTCTATTCGCCCAGGTCCGTTTTGTAGGAAAGGAATTTGTTACATGGCGTCTTCTAGTGATTCAGAACCAGAGAGTTTCGCCGACGAGGTGCTTCGTTCTGAGTCTGTGTACCTGGATTCCCAACGGGTGGCGTTTTTCCGGAGTAAGCTACACGTGTCCTCTACGGGATTTGAGGAGGACGTGGTTTTGGAACCTTGTCGCCTGGGCGAGAAAGTGTGCGCACAGAGGCCGAAGAGTTTGAAGAGTGAGATGTTCCATATGTACATCGCCGTTTTTGAAGATTTGGGTGTGAAGTATCCCTTCACGCCCTTTGAAGTTGATATACTCAACTGTCTCAATGTTGCGCCTTCCCAGCTGCAGCCGAATAGTTGGGCTTTCATCCGCGCTTTTGAGATTTTACGTGAGGGGTTGGGCTTCCAGCCCTTGGTTGGATCCTTCTTCACTTTCTATGGCACGAAGGGGGTAGATAAGCAGTCTTGGGTGTCTGTTAGCGCACATCCTGGTAAGAGGTTGTTCCCGCCCTACGCCTCTCATTATAAGAATTGGAGACAAACATTCCTTCGGGTTCGGGGGCGAAAAGGTTGTGAGGCAGCTGCTGTATGGGTGGATGGTAAGCTGAGGTTTCCCACATGTTGGACGGGTGCTCCGGCGTCCATCATGGGGTTTGAATATGAGAAGCTGGACGCGTACGACCAGGGCGTCGTCTGTTTTTTGGATAAAATGTTGCCTATGAACATACGGGAGTTATTGAATAGGGAAGGGGATGTAGATGGCTTAAACGAGTATCTACGTGAGTCAAATTCATTTATTCAAGCCCATATTTTGCATTTATATTTTCTTGTCCCTTAACTTTCCTGCTTTATTTTCTGTAGAGGATATGGCGCCCATGACTGCGGCGGAGAGGAAAAGATATCTCGAAGAGATGAAGGCGAAAAAGGCTGTTGAGGGAACGGCGACCACCGATCCCGTGGGGCTTATTACCCGCAAGCCAAAGAGGAAAGCTGATTATCCGCCCGAGGTTCCAGCTTAGAGCCTTCCGGCGGCTCCGCGCGAGAGAAGGTCGCCCGGGAAAGACAATAAAGGAAAGGCGGTAGCGGAGAAAAAAGGGAAGAAGACGCTCTCTCCTTCCCTTATTGGCGCCATCAAAACCAGCAGCTCAGTGTCGTCTTTCTGGGATAAAGGTTTTGACTACGGTGCCTACGTGAAGGAGAGGCTGGTATTTAATCCAGAAGATGCGGAGTCTGGAAGCCAGGGCGCTATGCCCTTTATGACGAAGGATATAGGAGTTCACTGTTTGCGGACTATAATGCTTCTAGACTCGGTGGATCGTAAGTATGAGGAAGTGGTGCAGAATGAGGAGGCTCTTCAAGCTACAGTGAGGGCGTTGGAGAAAAAGTTGGAGGAGGCCAGTAATGCTAAGGAGAAAGAGGTGCAAGAGGCCAAGGAGGCGATGGAGCTTGAATGTGATAAACGCATCTCCGATCTGAAGATTGGTTATGCAGCGGATTTTAATGGAAAGGACGGGGTCATTGCCAAGCTACAAGACGATGTCGCGGCTGGAGCAGAGAGGGAGGATCAGCTTGCGGCTGAGGTTTCTGAAGCGAAGGGCGAGCTGGCTCTGAACTTTGATGCTGGCTTTGAAAGAGCCAAGGCGCAATTCGCCCTTCTCCATCCTGGCGCCGATATTTCTGCCCTTGATCCTTTCAAAATTATTGTAGATGGCGTCCTAGTGGACGAACCTTAATTTCGTTTGTTGTAATTTAATTTCCTTAACTATCTTTAAACTCAGTACTCTGCTTGAATTTGCGTTCGTGATGTATCATTCTCTCTCTAGACTCTTTGTTTTTCTTTAAATTTATGTATTTCGAAAGGCCTCTCCTGGGCGGTGATTACATTCGTTTCATAATAATGTCGACAATTGTAGGTATGTTTCTTTTAGCTCCTGACGCTTTAGGGTCCCTTTATAAGGGTTCCCTTTTATCGCTTGGACGAC
Source organism: Medicago ruthenica (assembly GCA_018208015.1). Taxonomy (NCBI): domain Eukaryota; kingdom Viridiplantae; phylum Streptophyta; class Magnoliopsida; order Fabales; family Fabaceae; genus Medicago; species Medicago ruthenica. The sequence continues at coordinate 74,633,996 of CM031371.1, forward strand.
GATCTTGTTTTCTGCTCGCGACGTCTTAGAGCCCTCTTTGGGGTTAAGGGGTTAGGCGGCGATCTTATTTTCGTCTCGTGACGTCTTAGAGCCCTCTTTGGGGTTAAGGAATTAGGCGGCGATCTTATTTTCGTCTCGCGACGTCTTAGAGCCCTCTTTGGGGTTAAGGAATTAGGCGGCGATCTTATTTTCGTCTCGCGACGTCTTAAAGCCCTGTCTTTTAGGGTTAAGGAATTATGCGGTGATCTTATTTTCGTCTCGCGACGTCTTAGAGCCCTGTCTTTTAGGGTTAAGGAATTAGGCGGCGATTTCATTTTAAGCTCACGACGTCTTAGAGCCCTGTCTTTTAGGGTTAAGGAATTAGGTGGCAACCCCTTTGGGGTTAACGGATCATACGGCGAGCTCATTTAAGATTCGACAATGGCGATCTGCTACATGCAACGAAAGTAAGATAAACAAGCAATATATATATAATATCAATAATAAACCGGGGCCTCATTAAAAACCCCCATTACTGTGGGGGGAAAAGAGTGCCCCTTACTCATTTACTACGTAGCTGTACAAAGACGTCGAAATTTATAAGATAAAAACGGTAGGAACTAAAATGGCTTTGTCTTCCCTCTAGCTCGCCTTTGAGTTGTCATGGCGAGTTCCTTCCTGCACTGTGTTCAACTTTTTCATCGTACTGTGGTTGGCTAGTTCTGCCTGTAGTATCAACCCCTTCTTGATTCCATCGGATTCCGCTTCTTCTTTCCCGGTCTTGACAATTGGATTGGCTGGCTTTGAGCGGAGCGTCAGGAAAGGAGTACTTGTTTCCTCAACCTTCCTGATCTCACCGTGTTCTGCATCTTCTTCCTCAGCATTGACTCTTGAATTGACTGGCTTCGAATGGAGTACCAAGAAAGGAGTACTTTCTTCCTCAACCTTCTCGATCTCCTCGGGTTCCGCATCTTCTTCCTCAACATTGATACTTGAATTGGCTGACTTCGCATGGAGTATCAAGAAAGGAGTACTTTCTTCCTCGACCTTCTTGATCTCCTGGACATGAATCTCTCCTTCTAGGCTTGTGACGACGAAGTTCACTCGGCGCGCTTTTATGTTACTGCTTCCTTTCTTCTCCTTTTGTAGCTTCAAGCTGTTGTGGTAACATTCTCGGGCCACTCTCTGGTCTGCTCTGATGGTACCAACCCGCCCATCATCCAGCGGATATTTCATAACTAGGAATTTGGTGGAAAGGTAGGCGTCGAGGGCGTTAAAGGCTGGGCGGCCCATGATGACATTGTAGGAACAGGGCGAGTTTACTACCAAGTACCTAATCCTGATGGTCTTAGCGTTATTACCCGTACCGAATGTTGTTTTCAATGTGATGTATCCTCGGACGTGCACCTGTTCCCCTGTAAAGCCGGCTAGTATCCCTTTGAAAGGCTGCAACTGCTCCTCGTCTAGACCCATTTTCTCAAAAGCAGAATAATAGAGGATGTCCGCAGAGCTGCCGGGATCAATCAACACCCTCTTGACATCCCAGTTGAAGATTTGCACGGTGATGACCATGGGATCGTCATCGTGGGGGATTACTCCTCCGCGGTCTTCACCTGAAAAAGTGATATCCACTTGGCGTTCTGGTTCCTTTTTGGCGTGGTCATCAAGCAACATTACTTGTCTTACATACCTCTTCCAGGAGGTGCTGGACTCCCCACCTCCTGTGAAACCGCTAGATATGGTGTTCAAAGTGTGGCGCTCACCTTCTTTTGCCACATCTTTTTCCCTCTGGGGGTCTTCGAGGGGACGTCTGTCTCCCTCTCTACCTTCCTTCACATACCCTCTTAATCTGCCGTTCTGAATTATTTTTTATAACAATAATTTTATACTTCATCCGTCTCAAAATAATTATCTCATTAATATTTTTTCTCTTTCTTAAAATAATTGTCACTTTAAAATACTAATGCAACATTTATTATTTTTTTCCACTATCATATTTTTATTTATTGAATTTAATCTAACTTAATTACTCCACTAACTACAATTAATAAGGGTATTTTAGTAAATGATATTAATTTTACCATTAAAATCAACAAAATTAATCATTTCCTTAATAATCGTACAAAAACCTTAAACGAATAATATTGTGAGACGGAGGGAGTATAATTTATACTCCCTCCGTTTCAAAATACATGTCCATTTTAGAGAAATTGCAGTAACCAAGGACAAGCTATTTTGACACAAAAGTTCCAATTATACCCTTGTCTTTGATTTCCTCTATTTTACATTTATTTACCCCATCTCATAATTACTCTCAATACCAATACCAAAATTAATTAAAATCAATCAAATGGCAATACCAATACCAATACTAAATGGCTTCGGTTAGTGTTGAAAGGACATGCTAAATGGCAATACGAATATCAATACTGAATGGCAATACAAATACTAAATGGCATGCTTCGGTTATCAAATTTTTTTTAAACTCAGTTGAAAAACTTCCCTCCATTATTTATACTCTAATCTTGGGATAGTGCATGAATAAAGCCACTTAAAATTGGGTCAACATTTATTATTGTGGAGAAAATCTAGAATCCAATTAATTGGTAGGCAAGGGTAAAATAGACAAAATGTATCATTAAACTATCAAATGGACATGTATTTTGAAACAAAAAATTTCTCTAAAATGGACATGTATTTTGAAACGGAGGGAGTAAATAATTTGCTATAAACTTAATCGCTATCACTAACTTATCAACTACATTCTCTACAACATACTAGAGGTGATGCATTCCATACCGTCAAAAACATTGAAACTTGCGAACACATTAAATTCATTATCCATATTTAGTAAACGTCATTGCTTATCTATGAAAAGCTATCTTACTCCGTCTTTTGGTATATAAATATTTGATTCAAGCTTAACATTATTGAACCAACGTTTAGTAATACTAGTTGTTACTCCTTTGTTCCCAATTTTTGAGGTACGTTCCTTTACACTTGATTAATAACACCAGCATTATCATACTTAAGTACTCCCTCTCTCTAAAATTCCAGAAATCAAAAATGCCAAAATAGGAATAAAGATCGATATTATTAGAAATGTCCAAAAAATATCATATTCATAAAGCAAAAACATAACTGTACTATGTCCCTTTTTATAGGAGTAGTTTACAAAAATAACGCGTATTAAGAAAAATTGTTGGAGTAATAAAGTTGTCTCAAATGTTTGTAACTATAATTAGATTACCCTTAATTAAATATATGTTTAATGTTAACTTTTCATATACCAAGACAAATTGATAGTATTAATAAGGGGTATAATTGGAAAAAGAGTAATCAATGCATCTAGGAATTTGTATATGGTCTTATATTTAGAGACAATTTTTTTTTTGTAAATTATTCCTATAAATAGGGACGAAGGGAGTATAAACATGAATATTTATCGACTTTCAGTATCCGATCAAAGTTAACATGATTTAATTTTGTTTCTTCACCAACTTTGTATTATTATTATTATTATTATTATTATTATTATTATTATTATTATTATTAGAAGTAGTATATAACACTTAAGTCCTTGCCCAAAAAAATATATAGCACTTAAGTATAAACATGAATATATATCTACAGGGATGGCCTAAGGGCCAAGCCACACAAGTAAGGGCTTTAGGCCTCAAGATTTTGGGTTCAAAAAAAAGGCCTGAAAATAAATCAATTTAGCTATAAGTATATAAGAAAATTTCTCTTCGCCCATACAAAAATGTTCATTCCCAAAGAAAATGACTAAAATACTCCTGCGTGACTTAAGTCACCTTCGGTATATATCAACGTGATATAACCTGCGTGACTTAAGTCACGCTGGTGTATGACCTGCGTGAATTAACTCAGGCTCGGTAGATGTCAGCGTGACTTAAGTCACGCTGCGTTCATTTATAACCCAGACAGAACCTCATTTCTCCATTTCACTTCTCAGATCTCTAAAAAATCTCCCAAATATATTGGAATGTATTCCTTTTTGTCATGACTAATCATATATGAAGGGATTCGATATGATAACTTATAAAGTTGATTCGGTAGAATAGATGTGTTGTGTTCTCTTCATTCTTTTGAGTTTTCAAAGAGACTTGCAAATTTTTACACTAAGTATAAGACACTTCAATGCCAACATTTTCGGCAAACTCTGTTCAATCCAAACATTTTTACACTAAGTATAAGACACTTCAATGCCAACACTTCAATGCCAACATGTTCAATCCGAACATTTTACTTTGTAATCTTTGTTCATTAGAAGTCTCTTGCTTTGTGCTTGAGCATTAGAAGTCTCTTGATTTGTGCTTGAGCATTGGAAGTCTCTTGATTTGTGCTTGAGCATTTGTAATCTTGGTGATTATAGTGAAAAATCTCTTGTAAGTAACAAGGAGATTGAACTACTTCCAGGTTGTGGAAAGAACCATGATAATTGTTTTGTGTCCTTCTTCTTCTTCTTCTTCTCTCTCTCTCTCTCTCTCTCTCTCTCTCTCTCTCTCTCTCTCTCTCTCTCTCTCTCTCTCTCTCTCTCTAACTTTGTTAAAAAGAAGAAAAACCAACACAATTCAACCCCCCTTCTTGTGTTTTTCTCACCTTCAAAGAGACCGTTTTGGTGAAGGTGATTTGGGGAGGTCCTACGGGAGAGAGCATAACTTGGGAGTTGGAGAGTAAGATGAAGAAGTCGTATCCGGAGTTGTTTCCTTCAGGTAATTTTCATGTGTGAAAATTCTTTAAGGAGGGTAGAGTTATAGCAGTCTGATTTTTAGTACTAGATTTATTTATTTATTATTATTTGTTTATTATATTTATTATTTGTTTGTTTGTTTGAGAATAGGTGGATTAGTAGATTTTGAGGGACTAAGAGTATTTTGGTTATTTTACAGGTTAATGACATTTTTGTAATACGTTAACGGTTAGAAATTTGAATTTAGAGAAATAGTGATGAAATTTGAATTTGCAGAAGATATGATTTTTCTGAGTTAAAATTGTTAAGCCATGGGTAAGTTGTAGATTTGATTTGCTTGTAAATTTAGATGGAACTTTAGTTTGTTATGCTGTTTGATAAGATTAAATGTGTGGGAGTATACAAAATGCTAAGTTTTGAAAGGAAAGTGGGCGTTAATCTTAAAATTGTTAAAAGGCCACTCTCGTTGTTTCCCGTCACTCCAAGGTCATGTCCGCTGTGTAAATTGTTCTGTTTTTCTAATCAAATATTGTAGGGTAATGTATGATGTCAACCCTAAGGTAACGTATAGGACCAAATTAAATGGAAGATCTAAGTGATGATGAAAATATTTTTTCAATGATTTTTTTTGTGCAGATTGACGAAATTATAATAGCAATTAAAAACTCACATACGCAAATGAAGAGGACAAAGTTTGAGTCTCGATCATGACGTTTGACCTAACAATTTCAGTTTTTTTATCGGATAACTTATTTTTGTGTATGTTGATAAAATTATCTTTACTATTAGGACACATGTTAAGGATCTAAATGTATGATATTTGTGCTAAAAGTCGTATATTCAACTTTTTCAAAGACAATTTTTTTTTCAATACAAAAATTTCTACTTTTGATTTTCTTAGTGCGTATCCTTAAGACAGAAGTTAGTACAACTCTTAATATAATATCATGTGTTGATAAGTATAATTTTATATTTGTGATGATGAATATAATATATATATATATATATATATATATATATATATATATATATATATATAATCTGATTATTATTATTATTAAACTAATAAAAAAAAGTCTACAAGGGTGAGCAGTGAGCGGTGAGCCCCACATTAGATAGACGATAATATATGGGAATGTTTTTCCATTAGAATTCTCTCTATTTTTATAATTGTTATATTTCAATCATCAAATGGAAGAGAAAAGAAGATACAAATAAAATCATACTCCCTCCGGTTCTTATTATAAGAAAGTTTTCAAAAAAAAATTTTGGACCTATTTATAAGAAAATGTCACAATTTTTTAGGTGTATTTATTGTGTAAAAGCTTTTTTTATCCCTCATTTAATGTTTATCTTTTTAATGTTAGTGGGTATATTTAAGTACTTCACAAATTTTTATGAGGGTATATTTATAAAAATATTTAAAAAGTTCCAACAAGAACCGGAGAGAGTAAAACATAAAAAAGAATTGGATTTGTGATTGAGAAATTGCTAAAAATAAAGATAATTTCAATGGAGAGAATCAATTTCTTAATACATGACATCGTTTGATGGAAAACTTCAGATCGGTCAACACAACAGACAACTTGATTGATGCATCAAATTCATGCATTCCTTAACCTATTCTTTAATTATTTTTTATAACAATAATTTTATACTTCATCCGTCTCAAAATAATTATCTCTTTAATATTTTTTCTCTTTTTTAAAATAACTGGCACTTTAAAATACTAATGCAACATTTATTATTTTTTTTCGCTATTATATCTTTATTTATTGAATTTAATTTAACTTAATTACTTCACTAACTACAATTAATAAGGGTATTTTAGTAATTGATATTAATTTTACCATTAAAATCAACAAAATTAATCATTTCCTTAATAATCGTACAAAAACCTTAAACGACTAATATTGTGAGACGGAGGGAGTATAATTTATAAATAATTTGCTATAAACTTAATCGCTATCACTAATTTATCAACTACATTCTCTACAACATACTAGAGCTTTAGTCCAAGTGATGCATTCCATACCGTCAAAAACATTGAAACTTGCGAACACATTAAATTCATTATCCATATTTAGTAAACGTCATTGCTTATCTATGAAAAGCTATCTTACTCCGTCTTTTGGTATATAAATATTTGATTCAAGCTTAACATTATTGAACCAACGTTTAGTAATACTAGTTGTTACTCCTTTGTTCCCAATTTTTGAGGTACGTTCCTTTACACTTAATTAATAACACCAGCATTATCATACTTAAGTACTCCCTCTCTCTAAAATTCCAGAAATCAAAAATGCCAAAATAGGAATAAAGATCGATATTATTAGAAATGTCCAAAAAATATCATATTCATAAAGCAAAAACATAAATGTACTATGTCCCTTTTTATAGGAGTAATTTATAAAAATCACGTGTATTAAGAAAAATTGTTGGAGTAATAAAGTTGTCTCAAATGTTTGTAACTATTATTAGATTACCCTTAATTAAATATATGTTTAATGTTAACTTTTCATATACCAAGACAAATTGATAGTATTAATAAGGGGTATAATTGGAAAAAGAGTAATCAATGCATCTAGGAATTTGTATATGGTCTTATATTTAGAGACAATTTTTTTTTGTAAATTATTCCTATAAATAGGGACGAAGGGAGTATAAACATGAATATTTATCGACTTTCAGTATCCGATGAAAGTTAACATGATTTAATTTTGTTTCTTCACCAACTTTGTATTATTATTATTATTATTATTATTATTAGAAGTAGTATATATAGCACTTAAGTCCTTACCCAAAAAAATATATAGCACTCAAGTATAAACATGAATATATATCGACAGGGATGGCCTAAGGGCCAAGCCACACAAGTAAGGGCTTTAGGCCTCAAGATTTTGGGTTCAAAAAAAAGGCCTCAAAATAAATCAATTTAGCTATAAGTATATAAGAAAATTCCTCTTCGCCCATACAAAAATGTTCATTCCCAAAGAAAATGACTAAAATACTCCTGCGTGACTTAAGTCACCTTCGGTATATATCAACGTGATATAACCTGCGTGACTTAAGTCACGCTGGTGTATGACCTGCGTGAATTAACTCAGGCTCGGTAGATGTCAGCGTGACTTAAGTCACGCTGCGTTCATTTATAACCCAGACAGAACCTCATTTCTCCATTTCACTTCTCAGATCTCTAAAAAATCTCCCAAATATATTGGAATGTATTCCTTTTTGTCATGACTCATCATATATGAAGGGATTCGATATGATAACTTATAAAGTTGATTCGGTAGAATAGATGTGTTGTGTTCTCTTCATTCTTTTGAGTTTTCAAAGAGACTTGCAAATTTTTACACTAAGTATAAGACACTTCAATGCCAACATTTTCGGCAAACTCTGTTCAATCCAAACATTTTAACACTAAGTATAAGACACTTCAATGCCAACACTTCGATGCCAACATGTTCAATCCGAACATTTTACTTTGTAATCTTTGTTCATTAGAAGCCTCTTGCTTTGTGCTTGAGCATTAGAAGTCTCTTGATTTGTGCTTGAGCATTGGAAGTCTCTTGATTTGTGCTTGAGCATTTGTAATCTTGGTGATTATAGTGAAAAATCTCTTGTAAGTAACAAGGAGATTGAACTACTTCCGGGTTGTGGAAAGAACCATGATAATTGTTTTGTGTCCTTCTTCTTCTTCTTCTTCTTCTTCTCTCTCTCTCTCTCTCTCTCTCTCTCTCTCTCTCTAACTTTGTTATATCCGCTGCAATTGACTATGTACATTGCTTCAGATTCTGATCCATCAGAAGCTGAACCTTGAACATTGTTAAAAAGAAGAAAAACCAACACAATTCAACCCCCTTCTTGTGTTTTCTCACCTTCAAAGAGACCGTTTTGGTGAAGGTGATTTGGGGAGGTCCTACGGGAGAGAGCATAACTTGGGAGTTGGAGAGTAAGATGAAGAAGTCGTATCCGGAGTTGTTTCCTTCAGGTAATTTTCAAGGGCGAATATTCTTTAAGGAGGGTAGAGTTATAGCAGTCTGATTTTTAGTACTAGATTTATTTATTTATTATTATTTGTTTATTATATTTATTATTTGTTTGTTTGTTTGTTTGAGAATTGGTAGATTAATAGATTTTGAGGGATTAAGAGTATTTTGGTCATTTTACAGGTTAGTGACATTTTTGTAATATGTTAACGGTTAGAAATTTGAATTTAGAGAAATAGTGATGAAATTTGAATTTGCAGAAGATGTGATTTTTGAGTTAAAATTGTTAAGCCATGGGTAATTTGTATATTTGATTTGCTTGTGAATTTAGATGGAACTTTAGTTTGTTATGCTGTTTGATAAGATTAAATGTGTGGGAGTATACAAAATGCTAAGGCGGGTGTATTGAATTAGGATTCTAAGAGATTTTAAAAGACTTTTTTATCATAAAAAAGTCTTGTGATATTCAATCAAGACTCTTTGCAACTTAAAAAAAGTCTTTTGGTATTCAATCAAGACTCTTTGTCATTTAAAAAAAGTCTTATGGTATTCAATCAAGACTCTTTATCACTTAAAAAAAGTCTTGTGGTATTCAAAATCATGCAAATTTCGAAGGATTGTTTAATAAATTGGATTTTGATGGATTTGGTGGGATTTTCTAGTGAAATTTTAGCATGAAAAAGTCTTTCATGAAAACATGAGATTTCTTAGGATTGTTTTTTCTTTAAAGATTTTCCTCTCTCTCTCCCTCTCTCCCTCTCTCTCACACTTTCTCTCTTCCCCTCTCTCTTTTCCCTCCTCCTTCTCTCTCTCTCTCACTCACTCTCTCTCTCTCTCTCTCTCTCTCTCTCTCTCTCTCTTTTTCTCTCTCTTCTCTCTCTCTCTCTCTTCCTCTCCCTCTCTCTTTATCTCTCTCTCTCTCTCCTCTCTCTATCTCCCTCATAAAAAAATAAAGTAAAATAAATAAAAGAGTGTGTATTGAAAATATTGTGAAAGATAGTGTGTTATGATCATTTTTTTCAATGAGTCTTTAAAAATTCATAAAATCTTTTGAAATCCATAAAATCATTTGAAATCCTTTAAAATCTTATGAGTTAAATCCATTGAAATCCAAATTGTAAATCTCAATAGTATTTTAAAATCATCAAAGTCATTAAAATCCTGCAAAGTCTTTTAAAATCCTTAAGACTTTTTTAAACAAAAATTGTCCTTTAAAATCTTAATCCAATACACCCCCTAAGTTTTGAAAGGAAAGTGGGCGTTAATCTTAAAATTGTTAAAAGGCCACTCTCGTTGTTTCCCGTCACTCCAAGGTCATGTCCGCTGTGTAAATTGTTCTGTTTTTCTAATCAAATATTGTAGGGTAATGTATGATGTCAACCCTAAGGTAACGTATAGGACCAAATTAAATGGAAGATCTAAGTGATGATGAAAATATTTTTTCAATGATTTTTTTGTGCAGATTGACGAAATTATAATAGCAATTAAAAACTAACATACGCACATGAAGAAGACAAAGTTTGAGTCTCGATCATGACGTTTGACCTAACAATTTCAGTTTTTTTATCGGATAACTTATTTTTATGTATGTTGATAAAATTATCTTTACTATTAGGACACATGTTAAGGATCTCAATGTATGATATTTGTGCTAAAAGTCGTATATTCAACTTTTTCAAAGACAATTTTTTTTTTCAATACAAAAAATTCTACTTTTGATTTTCTTAGTGCGTATCCTTAAGACAGAAGTTAGTACAACTCTTAATATAATATCATGTGTTGATAAGTATAATTTTATATTTGTGATGATGAATATATATATATATATATATATATATATATATATATATATATATAATCAGATTATTATTATTATTATACTAATAAAAAAAAGTCTACGAGGGTGAGCAGTGAGCGGTGAGCCCCACATTAGATAGACGATAATATATGGGAATGTTTCTCCATTAGAATTCTCTCTAGGTTTTTTTAATTGTTATATTTCAATCATCAAATTTAAGAGAAAAGAAGATACAAATAAAATCATACTCCCTCCGGTTCTTTTTATAAGAAAGTTTTTAAAAAAAAATTTGAACCTATTTATAAGAAAATGACACAATTTTTTAGGTGTATTTATTGTGTAAAAGACTTTTTTAACCCTCATTTAATATTTGTCTTTTTAATGATAGTGAGTATATTTAATACTCCCTCCGGCCTTTATTATAAGAAAAAAACCAAAAAACATCAAAACCAATACACTCTTTAATTAGTGTAACTTTTTAAATATTTTTACAAATATACCCTCATAAAAAATTGTGAAGCATTAGATACACCCACTAATTTTAAAAAGACAAACATTAAATAAGGGGTATAAAAGTCTTTTAAACAATAACTACACCTTAAAGTTGTGATATTTCTTATAATTAAGACCAAGAATTTTTTTGAAAATTTTCTTATGTATAGGACCGGAGGGAGTACTTCACAAATTTTTATGAGGGTATATTTCTAAAAACATTTAAAAAGTTCCAACAACTGATGATTGTCTTGGTTTTGATGTTTTTTGGTTTTTCTTCTTATATTAAGTACACGAGGGAGTAAAACATAAAAAAAATTGGATTTGTGATTGAGAAATTGCTAAAAATTAAGATAATTTCAATGGAGAGAATCAATTTCTTAATACATGACATCGTTTGATGGAAAACTTGAGATCGGTCAACACAACAGACAACTTGATTGATGCATCAAATTCATGCATTCCTTAACCTATTCTTTAATTATTTTTTATAACAATAATTTTATACTTCATCCGTCTCAAAATAATTATCTCTTTAATATTTTTTCTCTTTCTTAAAATAATTGTCACTTTAAAATACTGATGCAACATTTATTATTTTTTTCCACTATCATATTTTTATTTATTGAATTTAATCTAACTTAATTACTCCACTAACTACAATTAATAAGGGTATTTTAGTAAATGATATTAATTTTACCATTAAAATCAACAAAATTAATCATTTCCTTAATAATCGTACAAAAACCTTAAACGACTAATATTGTGAGACAGAAAGAGTATAATTTATAAATAATTTGCTATAAACTTAATCGCTATAGTCCAAGTGATGCATTCCATACCGTCAAAAACATACTAGAGCTTTAGTCCAAGTGATGCATTCCATACCGTCAAAAACATTGAAACTTGCGAACACATTAAATTCATTATCCATATTTAGTAAACGTCATTGCTTAGAGCATATGAAAAGCTATCTTACTCCGTCTTTTGGTATATAAATATTGGCTTATTTGATTCAAGCTTAACATTATTGAACCAACGTTTAGTAATACTACTAGTTGTTACTCCTTTGTTCCCAATTTTTGAGGTACGTTCCTTTACACTTGATTAATAACACCAGCATTATCATACTTAAGTACCCCCTCTCTCTAAAATTCCAGAAATCAAAAATGCCAAAATAGGAATAAAGATCGATATTATTAGAAATGTCCAAAAAATATCATATTCATAAAGCAAAAACATAAATGTACTATGTCCCTTTTTATAGGAGTAGTTTATAAAAATCACGCGTATTAAGAAAAATTGTTGGAGTAATAAAGTTGTCTCAAATGTTTGTAACTATTATTAGATTACCCTTAATTAAATATATGTTTAATGTTAACTTTTCATATACCAAGACAAATTGATACTCCCTCCGTTCCTTTTTAATTGTCACTTTTGAAGAAATTTTTTGTTCCTTTTTAACTGTCACTTTCAAAGTTCAATGCAACTTTAAATATTGTTTTACCAATATTATCCTTAGTTATTTATTACGGAGAGAGAAATATATGAGATGATATATTAAATGAATAAGGTTATTATAGTAAAAATATAAATTATTGTATCAAAAGTAGTGACATTTATAGTTTGTCTTGGTTTGTGTAAAATGTCAAAATGTGACAATTAAAAATGAACGGAGGTAGTAGTATTAATAAGGGGTATAATTGGAAAATGAGTAATCAATTCATCTAGGAATTTGTATATGGTCTTATATTTAGAGACAATTTTTTTTTTTGTAAATTATTCCTATAAATAGGGACGAAGGGAGTATAAACGTGAATATTTATCGACTTTCAGTATCCGATCAAAGTTAACATGATTTAATTTTGTTTCTTCACCAACTTTGTATTATTATTATTATTATTATTATTATTAGTACATATAGCATTTAAGTCCTTACCCAAAAAAATATATAGCACTTAAGTATAAACATGAATATATATCGACAGGGATGGCCTAAGGACCAAGCCACACAAGTAAGGGCTTTAGGCCTCAAGATTTTGGGTTCAAAAAAAAGGCCTCAAAATAAATCAATTTAGCTATAAGTATATAAGAAAATTCCTCTTCGCCCATACAAAAATGTTCATTCCCAAAGAAAATGACTAAAATACTCCTGCGTGACTTAAGTCACCTTCGGTATATATCAACGTGATATAACCTGCGTGACTTAAGTCACGCTGGTGTATGACCTGCGTGAATTAACTCAGGCTCGGTAGATGTCAGCGTGACTTAAGTCACGCTGCGTTCATTTATAACCCAGACAGAACCTCATTTCTCCATTTCACTTCTCAGATCTCTAAAAAATCTCCCAAATATATTGGAATGTATTCCTTTTTGTCATGACTCATCATATATGAAGGGATTCGATATGATAACTTATAAAGTTGATTCGGTAGAATAGATGTGTTGTGTTCTCTTCATTCTTTTGAGTTTTCAAAGATACTTGCAAATTTTTATACTAAGTATAAGACACTTCAATGCCAACATTTTCGGCAAACTCTGTTCAATCCAAACATTTTTACACTAAGTCTAAGACACTTCAATGTCAACACTTCAATGCCAATATGTTCAATCCGAACATTTTACTTTGTAATCTTTGTTCATTAGAAGCCTCTTGCTTTGTGCTTGAGCATTAGAAGTCTCTTGATTTGTGCTTGAGCATTGGAAGTCTCTTGATTTGTGCTTGAGCATTTGTAATCTTGGTGATTATAGTGAAAAATCTCTTGTAAGTAACAAGGAGATTGAACAACTTCCGGGTTGTGGAAAGAACCATGATAATTGTTTTGTGTCCTTCTTCTTCTTCTTCTCTCTCTCTCTCTCTCTCTCTCTCTCTCTCTCTCTCTCTCTAACTTTGTTATATCCGCTGCAATTGACTATGTACATTGCTTCAGATTCTAATCCATCAGAAGCTGAACCTTGAACATTGTTAAAAAGAAGAAAAACCAACACAATTCAACCTCCCTTCTTGTGTTTTTCTCACCTTCAAAGAGACCGTTTTGGTGAAGGTGATTTGGGGAGGTCCTACGGGAGAGAGAGCATAACTTGGGAGTTGGAGAGTAAGATGAAGAAGTCGTATCCGGAGTTGTTTCCTTCAGGTAATTTTCAAGGGCGAAAATTCTTTAAGGAGGGTAGAGTTATAGCAGTCTGATTTTTAGTACTAGATTTATTTATTTATTATTATTTGTTTATTATATTTATTATTTGTTTGTTTGTTTGAGAATTGGTGGATTAGTAGATTTTGAGGGATTAAGAATATTTTGGTCATTTTACAGGTTAGTGACATTTTTGTAATATGTTAACGGTTAGAAATTTAAATTTAGAGAAATAGTGATGAAATTTGAATTTGCAGAAGATATGATTTTTCTGAGTTAAAATTGTTAAGCCATGGGTAAGTTGTAGATTTGATTTGCTTGTAAATTTAGATGGAACTTTAGTTTGTTATGCTGTTTGATAAGATTAAATGTGTGGGAGTATACAAAATGCTAAGTTTTGAAAGGAAAGTGGGCGTTAATCTTAAAATTGTTAAAAGGCCACTCTCGTTGTTTCCCGTCACTCCAAGGTCATGTCCGCTGTGTAAATTGTTCTGTTTTTCTAATCAAATATTGTAGGGTAATGTATGATGTCAACCCTAAGGTAACGTATAGGACCAAATTAAATGGAAGATCTAAGTGATGATGAAAATATTTTTTCAATGATTTTTTTGTGCAGATTGACGAAATTATAATAGCAATTAAAAACTCATATACACAAATGAAGAAGACAAAGTTTGAGTCTCGATCATGACGTATGACCTAACAATTTCAGTTTTTTTATCGGATAACTTATTTTTGTGTATGTTGATAAAGTTATCTTTACTATTAGGACACATGTTAATGATCTCGATGTATGATATTTGTGCTAAAAGTCGGATATTCAACTTTTTCAAAGACAATTTTTTTTCAATACAAAAATTTTCACTTTTGATTTTCTTAGTGCGTTCACTTAAGACACAAGTTAGTAAAACTCTTAATATAATATCATGTGTTGATAAGTATAATTTTATATTTGTGATGATGAATATAATATATATATATATATATATATATAATCAGATTATTATTATTATTATACTAATAAAAAAAAGTCTACGAGGGTGAGCAGTGAGCGGTGATCCCCACATTAGATAGACGATAATATATGGGAATGTTTCTCCATTAGAATTCTCTCTAGGTTTTTTAATTGTTATATTTCAATCATCAAATTTAAGAGAAAAGATGATACAAATAAAATCATACTCCCTCCGGTTTTTATTATAAAAAAGTTTTAAAAAAAAAATTTGGTCCTATATATAAGAAAATGTCACAATTTTTTAGCTGTATTTATTGTGTAAAAGACTTTTTTAACTCTCATTTAATGTTTGTATTTTTAATGTTAGTGAGTATATTTAATAACTTCACAAATTTTTATGAGGGTATATTTGTAAAAATATTTAAAAAGTTCCAACAACCGATGATTGTCTTGGTTTTGATTTTTTTGGTTTTTCTTCTTATATTAAGTACCAGAGGGAGTAAAAATTAAGATAATTTCAATGGAGAGAATCAATTTCTTAATACATGACATCGTTTGATGGAAAACTTGAGATCGGTCAACACAACAGACAACTTGATTGATGCATCAAATTCATGCATTCCTTAACCAATTCTTTAATTATTTTTTATAACAATAATTTTATACTTCATTCGTCTCAAAATAATTATCTCTTTAATATTTTTTCTCTTTCTTAAAATAATTGTCATTTTAAAATACTAATGCAACATATATTATTTTTTCCACTATTATATCTTTATTTATTGAATTTAATTTAACTTAATTACTCCACTAATTACAATTAATAAGGGTATTTTAATAAATGATATTAATTTTACCATTAAAATCAACACAATTAATCATTTCCTTAATAATCGTACATAAACCTTAAACGACTAATATTGTGAGACGGAGGGAGTATAATTTATAAATAATTTGCTATAAACTTAATCGCTATCACTAACTTATCAACTACATTCTCTACAACATAACTAGAGCTTTAGTCCAAGTGATGCATTCCATACCGTCAAAAACATTGAAACTTGCGAACACATTAAATTCATTATCCATATTTAGTAAACGTCATTGCTTAGAGCATATGAAAAGCTATCTTACTCCGTCTTTTGGTATATAAATATTGGCTTATTTGATTCAAGCTTAACATTATTGAACCAACGTTTAGTAATACTAGTTGTTACTCCTTTGTTCCCAATTTTTGAGGTACGTTCCTTTACACTTGATTAATAACACCAGCATTATCATACTTAAATACTCCCTCTCTCTCTAAAATTCCAGAAATCAGAAATGCCAAAATAGGAATAAAGATCGATATTATTAGAAATGTCCAAAAAATATCATATTCATAAAGCAAAAACATAAATGTACTATGTCCCTTTTTATAAAAGTAATTTACAAAAATCACGTGTATTAAGAAAAATTGTTGGAGTAATAAAGTTGTCTCAAATGTTTGTGACTATTATTAGATTACCCTTAATTAAATATATGTTTAATGTTAACTTTTCATATACCAAGACAAATTGATAGTATTAATAAGAGATATATTTGGAAAAAGAGTAATCAATGCATCTAGAAATTTGTATATGGTCTTATATTTAGAGACAAATTTTTTTTTGTAAATTATTCCTATAAATAGGGACGAAGGGAGTATAAACATGAATATTTATCCACTTTCATCCGATCAAAGTTAACATGATTTAATTTTGTTTCTTCACCAACTTTGTATTATTATTATTATTATTATTATTATTATTATTATTATTATTATTATTATTATTATTATATTATTATTATTATTATTATTATTATTATTATTATTATTATTATTATTATTATTATTATTATTATTATTATTATTATTATTAGAAGTAGTATATATAGCACTTAAGTATAAACATGAATATATATCGACAGGGATGGCCTAAGGGCCAAGCCACACAAGTAAGGGCTTTAGGCCTCAAGATTTTGGGTTCAAAAAAAGGTGGCATTTAGCCTGGGTGGGAAGTTTTTTCCCACCATGGGAAATTTTTTTTCAACCATTAGATTAATGAGGACCAAATTAAATGGAAGATCTAAGTGATGATGAAAATATTTTTTCAATGATTTTTTTGTGTAGATTGACAAAATTATAATAGCTATTAAAAACTCACATACACAAATGAAGAAGACAAAGTTTGAGTCTCGATCATGACGTATGACCTAACAATTTCAGTTTTTTTATCGGATAACTTAGTTTTGTGTATGTTGATAAAGTTATCTTTACTATTAGGACACATGTTAAGGATCTCAATGTATGATATTTGTGCTAAAAGTCGGATATTCAACTTTTTCAAAGACAATTTTTTTTTTTCAATACAAAAATTTCCACTTTTGATTTTCTTAGTGCGTACACTTAAGACACAAGTTAGTACAACTCTTAATATAATATCATGTTTTGATAAGTATAATCTTATATTTGTGATGATGAATATAATATATATAATAAGATTATTATTATTATACTAATAAAAAAAAAAGTCTACGAGGTGTACCTATCACCTATATGAATTTTTATTCGAAAGTCTCTATGTATTGAGGTAAGTTTGCTTGAAGGGTAAGAGAAAAGAAGATACAAATACAATCATAAAACATAAAAAAAGAATAGAATTTGTCATTGAGATATAACAATTGCTAAAAATTAAGATAATTTCAATTGAAAGAATCAATTTCTTAATATATGACATCTTTTGATGGAAAACATGAGATCGGTCAGCACAACTCGATTGATGCATCAAATTCATGCATTCCTTAACCAATTCTTTAATGATTTTTTATAACAATAATTTTATACTTCTTTCGTCTCAAAATAATTGTCTCTTTAACATTTTTTCTCTTTCTTAAAATAATTTTCATTTTAGAATACTAATGCAACATTTATAAATTTTTTCCACTATTATATCCTTATTTATTGAATTTCATCTAACTTAACTACTCCATTAACTACAATTAATAAGGGTATTTTAGTAAATGATACTAATTTTACCATTGACATCAACACAATTAATTATTTTCTTAATAATCGTGCATAAACCTTAAACGATTAATATTGTGAGACAGAAGGAGTATAATTTATCTGATATTTGCTATAAATTTAACCGCTATAACTAACTTATCAACTACATTCTCTACAACATACTAGAGCTTTAGTCCAAGTGATGCATTCCATACGGTCAAAAACATTGAAACTTTCAAACACATTAAATTCATTATCCATATTTAGTAAACGTCATTGCCTAGAGCATATGAAAGCTACCTTACTCCGTCTTTTGGTATATAAATATTGGCTTATTTGATTCAAGCTTAACATTATTGAACCAATTTTAACGTTTAGTAATACTAGTTGTTACTCCTTTGTTCCCAATTTTTGAGGTACGTTCCTTTACACTTGATTAATAACACCAGCATCATCATACTTAAGTATAAACATGAATATGTATCCACTTTCAGTATCCGATCAAAGTTAACATGATTCAGTTTTGTTTCTTCACCAACTTTGTATTATTATTATTATTATTATTTTGGAGATTCCTTGCATGAGAACCAAGCTATGTAAATTTACATATTACTTGTGAGTACATGCTTCGTGTGATTTGTGCGAAAATATTTCGCACCTTCAAGCATTTTCCTTTGTTCTTTTTTGTGCTAAAGTAACATTGTGACTCAGAGGAAGTAGTAGCTAGATTCCTTTTCACACAAAAGGAATGCAATAAATATGGCTAAGTATGTTTCTTAAGTAGCGTAGTTGACATTCCTTCAAAAAAAAGTAGCGTAGTTAACATACCTTTTTTTTACACAAAAGGTTGATTGACTTCCACCCTTTACAATTGGTTTATGGTGTGGCCGATTGCAAATCACTAGATTAAGAGAAAAATTAAAGATTAAGAAAGTTAAAGAGTCATGTATTGAATGAGATAAAGTCTTAGAACATGAATTTATAAGTGTGTAATTACTGACCGGTTTTATAAAGACGAGTTAAGGCCCAACCAAAATTTAATAGTACTTATGCTATCGGACCACTCGAGTCATGCTCCGCATTAAACCCAACCCAAAATGTAATTAAGAAGGATAAATCTCCAGCTCTTAATCAAAAAGCCTTTGGCCGGCGCACTATAAAGGTAGATGCAGCGAATCCATTTTGAAGGTTGATTTCGAGTAGGAAAAAAAAAACAATTACACGTTATAGTTTAATAGTACTTTTTTGATGAATTGTATAAGATACCATAATTTTAAAGTGATTTGATCACTTTCAATATTTACTATGAAGAATTCAAGTCTATATCTGTTTAAGTTTTACTTTGTAATTAAGTAAATTTCATATTTGTCATTGTTAACTTAATGCCTTCTTTAAATTCAAACCTATATGTGCGTACTTTCTTATAATTATTTGTTGCTATATTAACAGATCATCATGATGATTGTATCTCAACAATGGATGCTCTCACTTGAAATACTAGTACTAGTGTTATTGTTAGGCACACCATTCTCATTAGCTGCTACTAGGAAGATTAATAAAAATATTAAAACAAATATTTTTATGTCTCCCAAGATTGAATTAAGTCCAGGACTTGTTTCAAACAAAATATATTATGATGTTGAGTTTCCAAGAGGTCATATTTCGCTCAAGAGTTTCAATGCTGAACTAGTTGATGATGCAGGGAATTCCATACCTCTCCATCAAACTTATCTACACCATTGGGTTGTTATAAGATACCACCAACCTAAAAATGTGACACCAAATAGCCAATCAGGTATTATTATTGTAAGAAATGATGGCTTTTGCCAAGAGGATATTTTAGGACAGTACTATGGTCTTGGATCTGAAACAAGAAGCACAAATACATATATTCCAGACCCTTATGGTATAGAAGTTGGTAATCAAGCTGAAATTCCAAAAGGGTATGTGGAGAAATGGTTGATCAACGTTCATGCAATTGATACGAGGGGTGTGGATGACAGGATGGGATGTATTGAGTGCAAATGTGACCTATATAATGTCACAAAAGATGAAAATGGTGAGGCTTTGAGTCCAAATTATAAAGGGGGTTTGCAATGTTGTCCTGATAATAGCAAGTGTAAGATGAGGAAAGGGTTTTTAGGCCCAAAAGAAAACATCTATTTGAAATACACAATTATGTGGATCAACTGGGATATTAACTTTATGGTGCCTGTCAAGATTTATATATTTGATGTCACTGATGCGTTGAAGCTATCAGATAAGTCTAAAGGAACGAGTCTAAAGCATGATTGCAAGGTAAGTGAAATCTCAAAATAATATGAGTAAAATAGTTTTACATTGCTTATGGATAGTTATTGAATTCCTACTATAATATTGATCTCAAATTATATATACATACACACAGATAATTGAAGTGTGAGTAAAAAAGATTCTTCTTTACATACAGGTAGAATATGAAGTTGAACCTTGCAGCAAAAGTAATGTGAATGATAGTAGTTGTGTTGATGTGAAGAGTGCAAGCTTCCCAATGCAAAATGGAGGTTATGTCATCTATGGAGTTGGTCATATGCATTCAGGTGCAATTGGATCAACTCTATATGGACAGGTGACATTAAATAATTGCAATTAATATTAACATTTCAATACTACTTTCTAGTTCTAGTGACATACATATTGCATATATACATGGAAATTTGTAGAATTGAGTCGCCTAAAATTAAAAAGGAGTTATAAATTTGCACTTTTTGCTATTTTGTTTTAATGTGCTTAGCTTTTATATATGTTGCTATTACTTAGTTTGATATATTATATTCTTGAAACTCATATCATTTTGGTTGTGTCAATGTTAGGATGGGAAGGCGATATGTAATTCAAACCCAAAATATGGAAATGGAAAGGAAGCTGGAAATGAGAAAGGGTATGTTGTAGGAATGTCAACTTGTTATCCTCAACTAGGATCTATCAAGATACTTAATGGTGAAACTTTAACTCTAGAGGTGAACTATAACAACAGCAGAAGACACTCTGGAGTAATGGGACTTTTTTATTTCTTGGTGGCAGAAAAGCTACCACACCACCATGTATAAAAGCAGTAGAAGACTGGCACTTGAAAACTCTGAAAGTTCAATGATTTATAGTCTTTTTCATCTTAACGACTGCTAGAAAAAAATAAGGGAAAACAAATATCAATGCCTTAATACTAAGCTTTTGACACGACTAAGATAATATATGGCTCTTTCGACACGATTATCATCTTCTTGTGCTAGCATGCTACCTATTGTCGAATCAGATGCTGAAATATACAATTTCATGTTCTTATTTCTAATTGGAGGCAACAAGATTGAAAACTTTGTTAAATAATCTTTAATTGCGTCGAAAGCCTTTTGGTGCTCTTGCCCTTAGTTAAAATTGTCCTCCTTCTTCAGTCAAAGCAATGGTGAAAAAGCCTGTCGAAGAGCTCTAGAATAACCACCTAACTGCACAAACTGAAGCAAAAGGATCCGATATGCAAGAAGGAACAGCTGAACAGATACATATCCATTTTCGACTAAGGGACCATAAATTGCTGAAAAATCACCCGCAAGAACAGGTGTTCAACAGTTTCATCCATCCCGCACCCGCTGATACATAAATTTGAATCTGCTTAAAGAACTCCATGCGAAATTAAAGTATCCACCATTGAAAGCCGATTACGTAAGAGACGTCACACAAATATCGAGACTTTCAAAGGAATCTCTTTATGCCATATGTTAACCTCCCCAAAGGGTTCAACCAGGGCTTCATAAGTAACTAAAAGTTGATAACCACCACTGACTGAGTACCCTTATCTCCCATTGAAACCTGCAAAACAATATTGTGAAGCAAAGCACAACACTTCCTAACCAACTTTTCCTCCCACTCAACTTCCATGCCTCGCCCCACACACCCCAACCTAATTGACACATTTTCGCCACCACTGTCGACCTGTTATCAGTCAACTCAAAAAATCGACTAAATCTCACACTAAGAGGGACGCCCCCCACCCACGTGTCCAACCAAAAAGAGGTATGAAGCCCATAACCAATTACCCTTCTAAAATTATCTTCAAACCAACTTCTCACTCCCAAACCAATCCTTTCCCAAATCTTACTCAAATCATTCCACCACACAGAACCATCTCTCCCACCCTCCAAAAGATGCCCCCTAACTCACGATAACGAGCTACTACGACTTTGTACCACATCCCCCAACTCTCTACATGCATCGTCCACCATCATTTGCCTAACAACGCCAAATTGAATTTTCGCATCCTCTTAACCACCATTTTCTTTACTTAATAGATAGAGTCTCAACTAACCAACGGAATTTTCCTAGAACCATACTGTGCGCACCTCGTTTAAAAAACGCGCAAATCCTCCGAGGTCGTTCGTAAACGCTCGGAGGGCCTTTGTGAAGTCGCCACCAAAGTTTTTGTGTAAAGGGAACGTTGATAAACCCTTAAGTTTTTTTTTGTTTAAAGGGAAACGATAATAAAACCCTTTGACGATGAGGAAAGGATGGTCATCGCAACCATTGTCGGGTTCGGGAGTCGATTACGCAAGGGGAAGGTATTAGCACCCCTCACGTCCGTTGTACTCAACGGGAACCTTCTATTTGGCTAAAGCTTAAATTGTTTTTAAATGTTTTGCGCGCATGCTTATCTATGTCAAAATATAATAAAAGGGGGGGGGGGAAAGAGATAAAAACATACGAAAGAGAAAAAAGAAAGTTTTTATTATTGCGCTTGACGAGATGTCGATCTTGCTCCTACGTATCTCCCGGTAGTCGGAGAATTCAAAGCGTACGTAGTTCTTTGGTAGAAAAACGTACATATGTTGGTTAATTTTAAATGGACGATGTTTTAACCGAATTCTTGCGATTAAAACGTAGCTTGTATGCTCGCGCTCGGGAGACTTATTAAGCGTATAGCTTGTATGCTCGCGCCTGGGAGACTTATTAAGCGTTTGTTCACGAATCGCACTAGAATTGTTAAAAGGTACGTCCGTTAGGGTAAAAGGGTTCGAATTGGTCGCTATGGGACCAAGAGAGGTGCAATGGACTCAAACGAGTCAATCATTGACCGAGTGGACTCCAACGAGCCGGGCGATTGTTCGATTGATCCACTGAGATCAAGAACAGGTACAATGGACTCGGACGAGTCGAACATTGACCGAGTGACTCAAACGAGTCGAGGGGTCGAATCTAATGGCCACGGGGGACCAAAAGGTTCGGATTGACCACAAGGGGCCAAGATTTGGTTTGGTTATGGTTGGATACGTTGAAAAAAGGAATGACGATTGTCCGAACGACGAGACATACGTCACGCATTCGTACAATCGGGGCAATGGAGAGACATACGTCACACCATCCCTTTTTCATTCAAGTCTTTGGGAAGAATTCTTTAGAAATCCCAAGGTATATCGAAACATTTGGTTTGAAACCCAAAGTGGAAAGATTTAGCAATTTTGCTAGAAAACGCACAAGTTCGGCTCGTTTTGCAAATTGTTTTGAAAAGCGAACAAATTTGGCGTATGTTCACGCTTGAGTTTTGAAAATCATGAACAATATTTATTGTTCAAGTTTGGATTAAAATGATGAACATAGCTGGTTTGTTCATATGGTTTTGAAAGTTTGGGAACATAACTTGTTTTACAAGTTATCCACAAAATGTCATACGAACTTGTGAATTTGTCAAAACTGTGCAAAATCCTTGTTATGGTTTGAAAAACATGGGTTTAAAAACTCTTAGGTTCTGAGCTCCTGGGCTAGAACCTCAAAAATTGGCCATTTGGACACCAAAACTCAGATTCTGAGTTCTGTCATGGTCGCACTGCGACCATGACTTCGCACTGCGAAGTATGCGAATTTTTGAGTTCAGAAGCTGTTTCTGAACTTTTGTTCAGAAACAACTTCTGAACACACTCAGGACCTTTTAGGTAGGTGAAAAGCTTTGAGTTTTTGGGATGAAAAAGGCTGGACAAACCAGTTTTGATGTTTTGAAAACCTTGGGATTTCTTTGAAATTCAAAAGGGGTTTTTTAGAACCAAAAGGTTTTGAACCAAAATTGCTATGCAAACGCAATTGAAAATGCAAAACAAAAGCTTGGAAACTTACAGAGATCCTTAGCAAAGCTCCAGCTGCAATGGATTTGAATTGGTTGAAGGTTCTTGCAAAAGTTTTGGATATTGGTGATGGTTTTTGAACTTTGTGAGGCTTTGTGTTTGGATTGTGTTTTTTCTGGTTGTTTGCAAGTGTTTGTAAGTTGGAATGAGTAGTGTATAATGCTCTTGAATTGCTGTTATCAGAAGTAGTTGGAACCTTGGGCATTGCCTTCTATTTATAGGCCAAAACCAAATCAATTTCATCATTAGAAATCCCCAAAATCTAGCTGATTTGTGGGCTAGGATCAGGCTGAATCCCTTTGCATTAAATGCTAATGGATAGAGGCAACCTTGCCTTGTGCCAAGGGTCAAGACTCAGCCTGATTTCAGCCACAAATTCAAAGATTTTGGATAGTAATGATGATGAAATAGTGCTGAAATGCAATTGGCCAAGCTTGGGGATCAATCCTTGCAATCTCAATGGTTGATCAATAAAAACGTGCACTGTGATGTGCAGAGATTAGGGGATGCAAAAGGCTACAATTGGCTGGTGTGAGAGGGTGAAAAGCTGCTGCAAAACAGGGTAGGCACTCATGGCTTTTTCAAGTGAAAAATCCAGCTGGTTTGACTGGTTTTGGGGGGAGCAAGCAGGAGGAAAGTCATCAAGCAGGTGGCTGGCAACCTTGGGGTGGTTAACAGGTCACATGGGAGGGACAAGAGCTGCCCAAGGGCAAGCCCACTTGCTTGTCACATGCTAGGTTGGAAGAAAAAGCTTCCAACCTTGGCATTAATGGCAAGTCTCTCATTTCAGGTTATGCTTGGCCCAAATAGCCATGAATGCTGATTAAAATAAATATGGAAATGATGTGCAACAAATTCTGGAATTAAATCAAAGAAACCAAAAATCTGCAGAAAAATCGCAGACTTCGCAGTGCAAAGGGAGCTTCGCAGTGCGAAGTCAGCATTTTTGAAATGTTGACTTTTCTGTTGACTTTTGTTGACTTTGACTTTTTCTCCCTCTTTGATTTTTTTGATTTTTTTTGTTTTAAAAGGCTTAGGACAAAATTGGGGTACTACAGCTGCCCCTACTTAATTGTGTCTTTGCATAGAGTGCGTGAGTGCCGAGGGCATCTCATGAACTCTTTGCGAAGACCAATTAAGTAAAAGAAGGACCCGAATTTTGTCCTTCGCGAAATGAAAAGATTGCAGTAAAAGTAAAATATGCACATGCAATGATTTTGAAAGAGTTGATCGTATCCAGCCGCTAACACTGGAGGTAGATCCACTGGGGATGAAGGTAATCGTATCCAGCCGCTTACACTGAAGGTAGATTCCTGAGGATGGGTGTGATCTTATCTAGCTGCTTACACTAGAGGTCGATACACTGAGGGAGGTGATCTTATCTAGCCGCTTACACAAGAGGTCGATACCTAAGCTAGGTAACCTTATTCAGCCGCTTACACTGAAGGTCGATTCCTAACGAGTATGTGATCTTATTCAGCCGCTAACACTGAAGGTCGAACACTGAGGGAGGTGATCTTATCTAGCCGCTTACACTAGAGGTCGATACCTAAGCTAGGTAATCTTATTCAGCCGCTTACACTGAAGGTCGATTCCTAACGAGTGGAGTGATCTTATCCAGCCGCTAACACTGAAGGTCGAAACACTGAGTGAGGTGATCTTATCTAGCCGCTTACACTAGAGGTCGATACCTAAGCTAGGTAATCTTATTCAGCCGCTTACACTGAAGGTCGATTCCTAACGAGTATGTGATCTTATTCAGCCGCTAACACTGAAGGTCGAACACTGAGGGAGGTGATCTTATCTAACCGCTTACACTAGAGGTCGATACCTAAGCTAGGTAATCTTATTCAGCTGCTTACACTGAAGGTCGATTCCTAACGAGTGGAGTGATCTTATTCAGCCGCTAACACTGAAGGTCGAAACACTGAGTGAGGTGATCTTATCTAGCCGCTTACACTAGAGGTCGATACCTAAGCTAGGTAATCTTATTCAGCCGCTTACACTGAAGGTCGATTCCTAACGAGTATGTGATCTTATTCAGCCGCTAACACTGAAGGTCGAACACTGAGGGAGGTGATCTTATCTAGCCGCTTACACTAGAGGTCGATACCTAAGCTAGGTAATCTTATTCAGCCGCTTACACTGAAGGTCGATTCCTAACGAGTATGTGATCTTATTCAGCCGCTAACACTGAAGGTCGAACACTGAGGGAGGTGATCTTATCTAGCCGCTTACATTAGAGGTCGATACCTAAGCTAGGTAATCTTATTCAGCCGCTTACACTGAAGGTCGATTCCTAAACTGAAATGGTCTTACCCTAAATAGGTGCCCCTGGTTGAACCGGAAAACATGATTGTATGATGCATGTTATGCAGTATGATATGCAGTGTGATATGCAATGCAATATGATATGAGATAGACTCAAACAAAGATTCCTGCTGGGGAATAGGGGACAGTTGGTGAAGGAGGTTCACTGGGGAACGCTTACTTAACTGTTGATGGATGCTGGTGAATATGTGATACTCACTGGAGAATCCTTGTTGAGAATGCATGACATGATTTATGAAATGCATGTGTATGAATGATTTGTATATGCATGCATGAATGAAATTGACATGATGTATGAATTATGTTATGCATGATATGTGGGATGCTGGTTGGGTGCCAAGCAAAGTCGGTCTTGGTTGTGGTCGTGCCAATGATGATTGGACCTTTTGGTTTTTTTTTTGGTTGGTTGGTTTGGAAGGACAGGGTCCTTTGCCTACATACCCGAATGGGATCAAAACCGGTGTAGTTCGGGCTTGTCCTGGGGATTTGTGTTGGTCTGCCAATGATGATTGGACTTTTTGTTTGTTTGAGACTCCCTGGGGGATGTCAATGAGGTTTGGCTTCATTGTGGGCCAATGAATATTGGGCTTTGGTTTGTTGTGCTTGACAAGATGATGATCTTGCTCCTACGTATCTCCTGGTGGGATGGAGAATTCAAAGCTTACGTAGTTCTTTGGTTTGCCAATGAATATTGAACTTTTGGTTCGCCAATGAAAATTGGACTTTTGTTTGGTGGCCGAGCGAGGTCGGGCTTTTTGATTTTGGCTGCCGAGCAAAGTCGGGCTTTTTGATTTTGGTTGCCGAGCGAGGTCGGGCTTTTTGATTTTGGTGGCCGAGTGAGGTCGGGCTTTTTGTTTTTGGTTGCCGAGCGAGGTCGGGCTTTTTGTTTTTGGTGATCTCTGGGGATATAAGGATCATTTTGAAAGTATGACCAATGTCCAGCCCTAGTGGATGAAAAAGATGTATGGGGGTGAGCTTTATTTGGGGAAATTTGTTCCTCTGACACCCGGGATCTTTGCGTTTTACGCGCCATGAGCTACGCACTTGTTTCTGCTGAAGAGCATGAGTCTTAAAATGACTGATGCAAAGCTTCAAGTTTTGAGTCCTCTGATGCAATAACGGGGACCAACGAAATTCTTTCGACATTTAACGTCTGTACTGGCAGTGAGTACAATGCTTCTAGAAACTAGGGTTTCTGTGCTGTGTTTTGGTCCTCCTTCGGGAATGGTCCCGAGGTTACTATTTGTAGCCTTTTTTGGGCCTACCCGGTCATGGTTTTGGGCCTAAATCATAAAAGGGCCAAAACCATGACTTGGGCGCCCTCGTAAGCTGCTAAGGGCGCCCCCAAAGGGTTATGTGTGATTGTCAAGTGGGCCCTACGCCCTCTTGGAGGACGTCCAGCCCTATTTTAAGG
This sequence comes from Medicago ruthenica, assembly GCA_018208015.1. Classification (NCBI taxonomy): domain Eukaryota; kingdom Viridiplantae; phylum Streptophyta; class Magnoliopsida; order Fabales; family Fabaceae; genus Medicago; species Medicago ruthenica. The sequence goes on from CM031371.1 coordinate 74,661,973, forward strand.
GTTCACACCCTTGGCTTTGGGGTCTTAATTCCTAGATAGTGAGATCTACGGTCCACAGCCCAACAAGCACGAGTCTTGGTACAAGGCGAAGTGATTAAACTGTTTACAGGGGGTCTGTCTATGACCTTTTGCCCAGCAAGTGGGACTTAGTGGCTACGAAGCCATGTGAAAAAATTTTATGAATACCAGCCCAACATGGGTGTTTAAAACCTGCATGGGTACTAGCCCAACATGGATACTAGCCCAACATGGATACTAGCCCAACATGGATACTAGCCCAACGTGGGTATTAGCTCCATGTTTTGTTTTGAGTATCTTAGTGGGCGGCACTAGCCCTGCGAGAGTGTTGGGCGCCAGCCCAACAGGAATATTTATGCTAGCCCAACAAGCACAAGTCTTGGTACAAGGCGAAGTGATTAAACTGTGTGTAGCTCGCCGCGCCCTTTGGACCGCGTGTTGAGGACGCTTCTTATTGGGATCCGACGGCTGGCGAGAGGCGACCGTTCGCTCTCGATGACGTGTCGTAATCTTAGCGGTTCTCGGAAATCGTGCCAACTTAAGTGACGTCATCTGCGCGTTTTCCCAGGCTTTTCACTTTAAACATCTAGTCAGTTCCTTTCTTTGTCTTTTCACTTTCCTTCTCCTTTCTATGTCCGAAAAGCACGTCACTCGCCAATTGTGAACAGTTTTTAGAATCAACGCTTTCCTCCAGGATCTAATCAGTCCCTTTCTTCGTCCAGCTTTTCTTCATTCGAAACAGGTAATCCCCCTTTTTTTTTTTTTGGAATTCATCATCTGATCGTCAGCGCTTCGTTTTTAAAACTAGGATATGGTAGTTATCAGGGAGTGTGATGGGAAGGGAAATGTGTTATCTCCGGCTAACTCGGAGGAAAGGGATGCGTTATTGAGAGAGGCGGTTAGGCTCGCGAAACGATCGGATGGGACCACCGATTGGGTTGCCTTTGAGAATGCCTACTATGGCCATTCCCTTTTAGGGGAGTTTTCGAGCGATTCGAGTGATAGCGAGGATAAAGACGATAGCGGGAATTCATCTGATTGTGTTATTCTTTCTGTTCGTCCAGGTCCCTCGAAAGAAAATCACGATATGGCGTCCACTAGTGATTTGGGGATAGGGGGTTCTCCTAGCGAAATGATGCGCTTGGAGTCCGTGTTTATGGATCCTGAACGAGTGGCGCTATTCCGAAGCAAGGTTAATGTTTCTTCGACAGGATGCGAAGATGATGTGGTGCTGGAGCCCTGCCGTCCTGGTGAGAAAGTATACTTACGGATGCCAAGGAGTAGGGCCCACGAGTTCTTCTACATGTATGCGGCGGTCTTCGAAGATTTGGGCGTGAAGTATCCATTCACGCCCTTCTCCGAAACTGTCTTGAGGTGGTTGAATGTGGCGCCCTCGCAGCTTCAGCCCAACAGTTGGGCGTTCATCCGGGCCTTTGAGATAGCTTGCGAGGGATTAGGCTTTGAGCCCTCCGCCGGGTGCTTCTTTAGCTTCTATGGTACTCGGGGGGTGGACAAATCGTCTTGGGTCTCTGTTGGCGCGCACCCTGGGAAACGGTTGTTTCCACCTTACGCCTCTCATTACAAGAACTGGAGACGGACATTCCTTAGGGTGAGGGGAGGGGGGCGCGTACACAATGAGTTAAAATTTCCCATTTGCTGGACGAGTTCCCCAGCTTCCATTACGGGGTTTGCTTTCGAACAATTGAGTGCGTATGAACAAGGTGTTGTTTCCTTCCTGGATAAAATGCTGCCCATGGATATCCGGGAGTTGCTGAATAGAGAGGGGGATGTTGATAGCTTAGAGACCTATTTGCGTGAGTTGGCTTCATAACTTTGCTTGTCTAGCTTTTTGCCTTTCTTTTGATTAATTATTTGTGTAATGGCGTTGGCCTTTTGACTTGCAGAATCAATGGCGCCACTAACAGCTGCAGAGAGGAAGCAGTACTTGGCGGAGCTGAAGGCCAAGAGGTCGGGCGGGGTGGCTGACACTGGCGACTCTTCTGGGCTCATCCTTCGTAAGTCCAAAAAGAGAACCGAAATTGCTCTTGACGCTCAACCTGAGTGTACTGTGGACGTGGCGCAGGAGAAGACTCAGGAGGAGAAGAAAAGGAAGGCGGCGGATCGGGAGGAGGGGGTGATAAAAGAGAGGAGGTCGAAACGGGCGCATTCTCATCCCGCCACTGAACTTTCTGGCCCCAGCCGGGATGTTCCGTCTTTCTGGGATAAGGATTTTGATTTTGAAGCCTACGTGAAAGAAAGGATGGTTTGCAACCCTGACGATGTGACAGCTGGGATGCAGAACCCTGTTCCCTTTGCGACGAGGGATATCGGCGTGAACTGTTTGCGGTCTATTATGCTTCTGATGTCCGTTGATTGCAAATATGCGGAGTCAGTTCGTAATGGAGAAACGCTGTTGGAAAGGGTGAAGCTGCTGGAGAAGGAATTACAAGAGGTTCAAGGGGGCAAGGAGAAAGAGGTCAAGGAGGCGGCGGAGGCTCTGAGGGCCGAGTTCGACGAGAAAATCAGTGACCTGAAGGTTGGTCATGACGCTGACCTAGCAGGGAAGGACGCGGTGATCATTCGTTTGAGGAAAGAGGTCGCCTCGGGGGTTGATAGGGAGACGGCGTTGCAGGCTGAGGTTGCGGAAGCCAAGGGAGAATTGGCGCTGTCTTTTGAGACTGGGTTTGAGCGTGCGAAGGAGCAGGCCGCCTTCCTCCATCCTGAAGCTGATCTTTCGTCTATGGATTCGTTCAAGATAATCGTAGATGGCGTCCTTGTGGACGAACAATAATAGTCTTTGTTGTAACTTTAATTTACTTTGAACTTTCTTGAATTTGTATTGATGCATGATTTGTACTATATTTCGTTGGTTTCTTGTTCAATGATGGCAATGATAATGCTTCTTGGGTGGTAGTTATTACTTGTACGTTTCTCTCGATTTATTTAAGATTGTCGAATCCGTTAAGCTTTCCGGTGTTATTGCTCTGTTGAGGCATTTTATGTATGAATTCTTTTATTTTCGCGACGTGTTCGTTTTCTTCTTGCAACGCCTTAGTGTTAAGGACTTAAGTGGCGACTTTGTTTTTCGGCTCGCGACGTCTTAGAGCCCTCTTGGGGGTTAAGGAATTAGGCGGCGATCTTGTTTTTCGGCTCGCGACGTCTTAGAGCCCTCTTGGGGGTTAAGGAATTAGGCGGCGATCTTATTTTTCAGCTCGCGACGTCTTAGAGCCCTCTTGGGGGTTAAGGAATTAGGCGGCGATCTTATTTTTCAGCTCGCGACGTCTTAGAGCCCTCTTGGGGGTTAAGGAATTAGGCGGCGATCTTATTTTAAGCTCACGACGTCTTAGAGCCCTCTTGGGGGTTAAGGAATTAGGCGGCGATCTTATTTTTCAGCTCGCGACGTCTTAGAGCCCTCTTGGGGGTTAAGGAATTAGGCGGCGATCTTATTTTAAGCTCACGACGTCTTAGAGCCCTGTCTTTTAGGGTTAAGGAATTAGGTGGCATTTTCATTTTAAGCACACGACGTCTTAGAGCCCTGTCTTTTAGGGTTAAGGAATTAGGTGGCAACCCCTTTGGGGTTAGGCGCGCCCTTTGTGAGTTGATGCTACCCCGCTTGTTTCGGCGATATCTGTGATATTGGAGTGAAACAGAGATAAGAGTAAACGGAAATTGGTGCCTCATTAAAAACCCAGCTCTCGCGGGGAAAAGAGTGCTCCCTTATTCCTCTTTGTTAATTGACATCAAAATACAAAAAATTCAAAAGGAAATGCAAGCAAGACTTCACAGCAGTTCGACCTTGTTTGGCTTGTTTGTAGGAATGGTGAAGTACTCAGCTGTAGTAATGGCGTAGGTTGGCGGCATTCCAGGTTCGCGGTATCGTGTCTCCATTCAGCTCCTCCAACTTGTATGCTCCGTGTGCTAGCTTTTCCCTGACTCGGTATGGTCCTTCCCAGTTGGGAAGTAACTTTCCAATTCGGGTGGGCGCGACGACCTGTCTTAAGACCAAATCTCCTTCTTTCATGTCTCTTGGTATTACTTTTGAATTGTACCGGCGGGCTGCTCTTTGTTTGGCAGCGAACTCCCGGATGTGGGCGGCCTCCCGTACCTCGTCAATCATGTCTATCCCGCATAGTAAGCTCGCTTCATTAGCCTCCTCTGAGAAGTTCTCCCGGCGCCACGTTGGTGTGTCAATTTCTACGGGCAGCATAGCGTCGGCGCCGTATACCATGGTGAACGGGGTTTCCTTCGTTGTGGAATGAGGCGTCGTGTGATATGACCAGAGCACTTCATATAATTGGTCAGCCCAAAGTCCTTTGGCGTCGTCAAGCTTCTTTTTTATGCCGTTCAAGATCACCTTGTTTGCAGATTCGGCTTGCCCGTTTGCTTGGGGATGGATGACTGAAACAAACTTCGTCTGGATTCCGAGTTGATTGCAGAATTCGACCACCTTGGAACTGGCGAACTGGGTCCCGTTGTCAGACACTATAACTTTGGGAAGCCCAAACCTGCATATTATTTTCTTCCAGTAGAAGCGTATTACTCTGTCTGCCGTGATTTTGGCGACCGCTTCGGCCTCAACCCACTTCGTGAAGTAATCCACTCCGACTATGAGAAATTTCAGTTGTCCTGGTGCCAACGGGAATGGGCCTACAATATCCACTGCCCACTTATGGAAAGGCCATGGGGAAAAGACCGAGGTGAGTTCGCAGGCAGGGGCGTGTTTCTTATCAGAAAACCTTTGACACTTGTCACACTTTCGTACAAAGTCTGCGCTCTCTTGGATCATTGTTGGCCAGTAATAACCTGCTCTCAACAGCTTCGCGGCCAAGGATCGTCCACCGATGTGGCTCCCGCACACGCCTTCGTGCACTTCTAAGAGGACGAGGTGGGTTTCGTTTTCACCTAAGCATCTGAGCAGAGGCGATGCCTTGCCTCTCTTGTATAATTTGCCAGCGACCATGCAATACTTCGAAGCCTTTTTTCGTATCTGCAGTTCTTCCTCCTCGTTTTTGGGATTAAACGCTCCTGTGAGGTATTTGACGAGAGGCGTCATCCACCCCTCCTCCTCATTCTCCACGGCGCCCACTTCCATGATTTCTGTGCTGGGCGCCGCCAGCACCTCCTGGATGACCGTTCTGTTGTTCCCCGGGCGTTTGGTGCTGGCCAGTTTAGACAAAAGGTCGGCTCTTGAATTCTGTTCTCTTGGAACGTAGATTGCTTCGAAGAACTTGAAGGTGGAGGCTAAACTATTGACCTTTGCTAAGTATTTGGTGAGTTGACTGTCCTTCGCTTGGTATTCCCCGGTAATTTGGCTTGTCACCAACTGGGAGTCGCTCTTCGCCCTCAAATTTTCTGCTCCCATCTCTTGTGCCAGCTTCATGCCCGCTACCAGGGCTTCATACTCTGCTTGGTTGTTGCTCGCCTTGAACTCAAATCTCAGCGACTGCTCTATGATTAGGCCCCCTGGACCCTCCAACACTATGCCGGCTCCACTACCTTTGAGGTTTGATGATCCGTCGACCGATAACAACCATACGAAAGGGGCGACCTCTTCCACCGGGGATGAGAATTCCACTAGGAAGTCAGCCAGGACTTGTGACTTTATGCTGCCTCTAGGAAGATATTGAATGTCATATTCGGACAATTCTACTGCCCAGGATACCATTCTTCCCGCCAGGTCTGGTTTCCCCAACACTTGCTTGATGGGGTAGTTGGATTTGACAACAACTCTATGTCCTTGAAAATATGGTCGCAGCTTCCTCGCCGTTGCTACTACTGCTAGAGCCAGGCGTTCTATTTTCTGGTATCTCAGCTCGGCTCCCTTGAATACCTTGCTCACAAAGTATACTGGTTTCTCACCTTCGTCAGAATCTTGCACAAGGACGGAACTCATAGCATTTTCCGATATAGATAGGTAGAGGAAAAGGACGGCGCCCGCGTCTGGGCGATGCAGAACGGGCGGGCTGGAAAGGAACGTCTTAATCTTTGCGAACGCATCTTCGCACTCTTCAGTCCATTGGAAAAGTACCTTCTTCTTTATTGAGGCAAAGAAAGAGAAAGCTTTATCGCCGGCGCATGATAAAAACCTGGAGAGCGCTGCGAGCCTACCCGTCAACTGCTGCACCTCCTTGATGCTAGAGGGGCTTCTCATGTTGATTATCGCCTGACACTTGTCAGGGTTTGCCTCGATACCGCGCCGGGTCAGCATGAAGCCTAGGAATTTTCCTGCGTGAACCCCAAAAGAGCATTTGGCCGGGTTGAGACGCATGTTATACGCGCGAACTTGATCGAAGATCTCTTCCAGGTCCTTTGCATGGCTTTTGTCATGTTTTGTTTTTACTACCAGATCGTCGATGTAGACCTCCAAATTCTTTCCGATTTGTTCTGCAAAGGCGGTGTCCATTAACCTTTGAAAGGTGGCGCCGGCGTTCTTTAAGCCGAAAGGCATAACTTCGTAGTGGTAGTTGTGGTGATTTGTCATGAAGGCCGTTTTTGGGGCGTCGAGAGGATCCATCTTTATTTGGTTGTAACCGGAGTATGCGTCCATGAAACTCAGGGTTTGGTACCCTGACGCGTTGTCGATGAGGTGGTCAATGTTTGGGAGGGGATATGGGTCCTTTGGGCAAGCGGTGTTCAGATCGGTGTAGTCGACGCACATGCGCCATTTTCCGTTAGCTTTCTTTACGAGGACGACGTTCGCCAGCCAGGTAGGATACTTGATTTCACTTATGAAACGGGCGTCTCTTAACTTGGCCACCTCTTCATCTACTGCTTTCCTCCTTTCTTCGCCTAATTTCCTTTTGCGCTGAGCCACTGGCTTCACTCCTGGGCGTAGGGCGAGGTGGTGGCATACGATGGTAGGGTCGATGCCGGGCATGTCTGATGGTTGCCAGGCGAACAGGTCTAAGTTTCTTCTCAGGAGATCCACTAGATTTTGCTCTTCGGCGGGATCTAAAGAGGTCCCCACCTTGGTGGTTTGATGTGGCTCCGGGCCTATTGTGACTTCCTTCAGATCCTCCGTGGGTTCAAGACGTTCGCTCTGGAATTCTTCCCTTGGATCCAAGTCGATGACGTTAACTTGCAACGTTTTGTTGTGGCTGCGAAGTTGCTGGATCTGTTGCCGTACTGCTTTCGTCGCCTCCGGGTCCATGATCAACGAGGGCGACGGTGGTCGTTTTCGGGTCGGTTATCAGAGTTCAGAAAACTGCGATTGAAGGTTCCCGGTCGGGACTGTGAATTTCGGAGGGACTAACTGACGTTTTGAACTAAAAAAGGGGGGTTTGATTAGAGTTAGAGGTAGGTCTAGGGTTGAATCACGGCGGATTCAAAGGCTTTGAGGTCACTTCTGGGAGGTATAGTGGATACACGGCGCTCTGATGGCTCTCAGGGGCCGTGGATCGATCGTTTTTCTCTGGGAGAAGGTGGCTAGGTCAGTTTTACCGTAGCCCCACGGTGGGCGCCAACTGTACTGGCAGTGAGTACAATGCTTCTAGAAACTAGGGTTTCTGTGCTGTGTTTTGGTCCTCCTTCGGGAATGGTCCCGAGGTTACTATTTGTAGCCTTTTTTGGGCCTACCCGGTCATGGTTTTGGGCCTAAATCATAAAAGGGCCAAAACCATGACTTGGGCGCCCTCGTAAGCTGCTAAGGGCGCCCCCAAAGGGTTATGTGTGATTGTCAAGTGGGCCCTACGCCCTCTTGGAGGACGTCCAGCCCTATTTTAAGGGTTCACACCCTTGGCTTTGGGGTCTTAATTCCTAGATAGTGAGATCTACGGTCCAACGTCCAAGTAAAAAACACATTTTTTTTTTGTTTTTTATGTTATTCCCATATTTCAATGCATTATTTATCATGAATAAAAACACACTTTATGAGCAAGTAAGGACGCATAACAATGAAAAGGTTTTAAAAATGATTTTGATTCAACGAAACTTAGTCCCTTGTATGGGTAACTATTCGTGAAAATGTAATCCCTATAAGAGGTGATTATTAAGATAGAGAAAAAGAAAGAAACAAAAAGGCAAAGGGCTATTTGCTTGGGTTTTACTTGCTACTTTCCCTATGACTTCGAAATAACTCGTTTTTGAAAGATGATAATTGTAACACCCTAACCCTTAACCGCCGATTATTAACTTTAATAAAAAAAACGTTAAGGACATAGGAAGTTACAACATAATGAAAACGCATTTTCATAAACATCAACAGATCAAAATATATTTGATTCACATTCAGCAGCGGAAAAAAATAACAAACAGCTCATACCCCTTCTATGCTCATACCCCTTCTATGCTCATACCCCTTCTATATCAATTTTCACGAAATCGATTGCGTCATTTATTTTTCCGTTTCAAAACACATTACAACATTTCACATGTTTATACCAAAGACCAATTTAGAACAGAGACGTGTGAAAAAGACGCAAAAACATTAAACAGAGAATGCTGTCACAGTACATTTTCACTAAGACCTCCTTGGAGTATTTTCATCATAACTCAAAAACTAAAAGTCATTTTCACGTCAAACCAAAGCCACTGGAAAGCTAACAAAATTATCTAAAACTTTCATGTTTACACCCAAGGCCAATTCTGTACCGATCAATACCAGTTTTCGTTTCAAATTCGGAAAAGTTGTGCAGAAAATCCAGAAAAATTCACTGTGACATACGTGCAGTAATTTAACCATAACTCAAGTTCTATAAATCGTTTTGACGCCAAACCAACGGCATTAGAAAACTAACATCCAAAACTACAACAGAGACCATTGTCAAATTTATACATACACGATCAGATACCCAAAGTGGTGTTACAACTATCAGAGCCCTAAACTCTAACTAGGATACAACACCTAGTACAAAAAAAGTAAGGATAGCTAAGCTATGCCCTCACCACTACGTAGGTTGTAACAGCAAAATGCTACTCCTCGACGATAGTCTCGTCAACCTGATATTCTGGATCCCCAAAGATCCAGCACATAACACAAAACAGAGAGTGTTAGTATCACAACCAATAAACATGTATAAATAACACATTATTATACATAACCAAAACACAACACGTAATCGACAAAGCACAAAACTCATCAATAACAATTATCACTTAACAACCATTATGCACACATAATTCCTCAAGCACAAAACTCATCAATAACAATTATCACTTAACAACCATTATGCACACATAATGTTACAAAGGATGCATGCCTCAAATGCATTTTCTAATGCATGTGGTACCAAATCATTTCGGATAAACTTATATCCTTATCAAGCACTCTTGATAACCAAGCACTCTTGGATTTCATATCCGCACACGGATATCATCGAATAACCCGCTCCGGGTGTCATACAATCATGAAATGCATGATGATTCAACAAACACAAACACTAAATTATCAGCACTCTGATAATTATCACAACAACAACAAACACAAACACTAAATTATCAGCACTCTGATAATTATCACAACAACAACAAACACAAACACTAGATTATCAGCACTCTGATAATTATCACAACAACAACAAACACAAACACTAGATTATCAGCACTCTGATAATTATCACAACAACAACAAACACAAACACTAGGCTCTCATGGCCAGGTCATAAGACACAACATGTATATACTCAACCATGTTCAACAATCTCAAATAAACCAAGCAATCATACCAACATCTCAAACACATAAGAGTTTCAAAGGAAAACCCACACACTTTGATAACTTATCCATTTCAAACATATTCATCACTTCCCACACCTTAGTCTTTAATATTATTAAGTCCAAATCCACTTTCAAAACCTTAGACACACTCTATTAGTTCCTAACAGCCATTCCAAGTATTATATAACACATATTCACACGACATGATGCCCTTAACAAAAACCACCATGTTAGGGTTTTACTCAAGCTTTTCTTGAACAACAACAACAATTTCGAAAATTCCAAAACATAGATAAACATCATATAACTTCAATTAAACATACTAGCAACATCACTTAGCATCAAATAAGCATAACATAATCATTAACAACTTTAATCATAAAAGCTTTCCATCAAAACCTAGATAAAGTGAAAGGAGAAGTTTGGGATGGAGAAATAGACATTCTCCCCTTCTCAAAATCACTTGTGAATAAGCAATACTACCTCTCTTACCTAGCAAACTCAAGCTTTCCACTTGCCCTAGCTTCCTCTTGTTTTTCCCCTTCTCTTTCACGTTCTCCTTCTCTTTCACGTTACCAAGCTCTCCACAAAGACAATGAATAGTGATTCACAAAGTCTTTGTGATAATCTCTTATAACCCAATCAAATCAATCATGGCCATCCATTCCTTACTAACTCTCAAGGACCAATCCTAGCCTTCTATTTCATCTAAGCTTACTACTATCATATACATAGGATCATTACTACTCATAAACTCAAAAGCCCAATACTATTCACGCCCTAGGCCCAATTTCGCCCAAAACCATAAAAACTCGATTACGAACTTATCCTCGCGCCAAATAATTATTTCTCGATTACGAGAAAATATTTTTAAATGCAAATCCATAAAATAAAATATATAAAAATATAACATACGAAAATAGGGTCGTTACAACTCTACCCCCCTAAAAAGAATTTTCGCCCTCGAAAATACCTGAAAACAACTCTGGATAGGAGTCCCGCATCTTGCTCTCGAGCTCCCACGTCGCATATTCACCGGCTGGGCCTCCCCAAACGACTTTCACCGATGAAATCTCTTTGTTCCTGAGCCTCTTCATCTCTTGTCCTTCAATCCTTAAGGGTACCGTTGCAACCGTTAAATTCTCTCTCACTTGTATCTCGTCCGACTCAATCACATGTGACGGATCCGATACGTATTTCCTTAATTGAGACACGTGAAAAACGTCATGTAGATTCGACAACGACGGCGGTAACGCAATCCTATACGCCACCTTCCCAATCCTCTTCAAAATCTGATACGGACCAATGAACCTCGATGCTAACTTCTTCGATTTCAAAGCTCGTCCAATACCCGTAGTCGATGTAACTCTTAGAAACACATGATCTCCTTCTTGAAATTCTATATCCTTTCTTCTCTTGTCGGCATAGCTTTTCTGGCGACTCTGCGACGCTCTCATCTTTTCTTGGATCATCTTGATCTTCTCGGTCGTTTGTTGCACAATCTCAGGTCCAAGCACCACACTTTCTCCCGATTCAAACCAACACAAAGGTGTTCTACATCTTCTCCCATACAATGCTTCAAAAGGTGCCATACCAATGCTCGAATGAAAACTGTTGTTATACGTAAACTCAATCAATGGTAAGCAAGCTTCCCAACTCACTCCTTGTTCCAAAATGCACGATCTTAATAAATCCTCCAATGATTGAATCGTCCTCTCCGACTGACCATCCGTCTGCGGGTGATAGGCAGAACTCATCCGCAACTTAGTCCCCAACGCCTCTTGCAAACTCTTCCAAAACCTTGAAGTAAAACGGGGATCTCGATCTGATACGATACTCGACGGAATTCCATGCAATCTCACGATTTGCTCGACATAAATCTCAGCCAACTTCGGTACTAGCATACCGGTCTTGATAGCTATGAAATGAGCAGACTTTGTTAACCTGTCGACAACTACCCAAATCATATTGTTACCTTTCGACGTCTTCGGCAAACCGCTTACAAAGTCCATCGCAATACTATCCCATTTCCACTCTGGAATAAACATAGGTTGCAATAGCCCCGACGGCTTCTGATGCTCCACCTTGGACTTCTGACAAGTCAAACACGCGAAAACAAACTCGGCGATCTCTTTCTTCATCCCTTGCCACCAAAACATTTTCCTCAGATCTTGATACATCTTAGTAACACCAGGATGAATACTTAAGTTGCTTCTGTGACCTTCCTCCAAGATCATCCGCTTCAACTCAGGCACATCAGGTACACATAACCTTCCCTGACACCTCATCACGCCTTTCTCATCGATCTCAACGTTTACCTTTTTCCCTTGCTCGATGAGCGTCTTAAGCTTCGTCAATTTCACATCAGACTTTTGCTTTTCCACAACCTCTTCAAGAAAATCATTCGTCAACCTCAACATTCCTAGCTTCACGCTTCTGGTTGTCCTTTCACACACCAAACTGAGGTCTCTAAACTCTTCAATCAATCTCAGTTCCTTCGCCATCAGAGACGACATATGCAAAGACTTCCTACTCAACGCATCGGCTACCACATTAGCCTTACCCGGGTGATAGCTCAACTCGAAATCATAATCCTTAAGAAACTCTAACCATCTTCTTTGCCTCATATTGAGCTCCTTCTGATCAAACAAGTATTTCAGACTCTTGTGATCGCTGAAAACCTCGAACCTTGACCCATACAAGTAGTGCCTCCAAATCTTGAGAACAAACACGACAACAGCTAGCTCCAAATCATGCGTAGGATAGTTCCTCTCATGAATCTTCAGCTGTCTTGATGCATAAGCAACGACTTGTCCCTTCTGCATCAACACACCACCTAGACCCATCTTCGACGCATCACAATAAACCACGAACGGTTCCTTCGGATTTGGCAGAATTAGCACGGGTGCAGATGTCAACCTCCTCTTCAGCTCTTGGAAACTCTGCTCACACTTGTCATCCCAAACGAAAGCTTGACTCTTCCTAGTCAACTGTGTCAACGGCAACGCCAACTTTGAAAATCCTTCAATGAACCTCCGATAGTAACCGGCCAAACCAAGAAAACTTCGGATCTCAGTAACAGACTCCGGCGTTCCCCAAGCTTGCACGGCCTCTACCTTAGCAGGATCCACTGCTATACCACCACTTGAAATGACGTGACCCAAAAAGCTAACTTTATGCAACCAAAATTCACACTTAGAAAATTTTGCATAAAGCTTCTTCTCGCGCAACACCTCCAACACAATCCTCAAATGCTCGGCATGTTCCTCTTCCGTCTTCGAGTATACCAAAATATCGTCTATGAAGACCACCACGAATCGATCCAAAAAGGAATGAAATATATGATTCATATATTCCATAAACACTCCAGGTGCATTAGTAACTCCAAAAGGCATAACAGCGTACTCGTAGTGACCATACCTTGTCCTGAAAGCAGTCTTCGGTATATCCTCCGCCTTAACTCTTATCTGGTGATATCCCGATCTCAAATCAATCTTGCTGAACACACAGGCTCCCACTAACTGATCCATCAAATCATCTATCCTCGGAAGTGGATACTTGTTCTTGATAGTTGCTTTATTCAACTGACGATAGTCGATGCACAGACGCATACTACCATCTTTCTTCTTTACCAACAGAACCGACGCACCCCACGGCGATACACTCGGTCTTACAAACCTTTTCTCTAACAATTCCTCCAATTGTTCCTTCAACTTTTCTAGTTCAGCAGCTGACATACGATACGGCGCCATTGATATTGGACTAGTACCAGGTACTATGTCAATTGCGAATTCAACCTCTCTCTCGGGTGGTAAATCCAAAATGTCATCTGGAAAAACATCTGTGAAATCACGCACCACCGGCAACGCATCAACCTCATTCTTCTCTTCCACTCTCAACGAAGCAAACATAGCAAACACGTCCTCTTGAGCCTTCACTGATCTTGCCACTTCTCGACAACACATGAGCTTCGAACACAACTCTGGCTCCAGTCTTGGAAACATAACCGTCTTCTTACCACAGTTGATATGAACCCGATTAAATTCTAACCAGTTCATACCAAAGATAACGTCTATTCCGCTCAACGGAATGCAGACTAAATCCATTCCAAAGTGTCAACCATACATAGTGACTGGACAGTCAACACAGACTAGAGTAGTCGATACCGAACCACTTGCAGGCGTTTCTATAACCACGCGTCCCATCATATTTTCTACTCTAAGACCCAACCTCTTAACGCAATCCACAGAAATAAACGAGTGGGTAGCACCCGTATCAATAATAGCAGACAAAGGAGTATTATTGATAAAGCATGTACCTCTGATCAAGTTGTCCGCCTCCGCATCACCACCATCTAAAGCAAACACCTTTCCTCCAGCCGCTCTAGGCTTCTTACACACGTTGCTCTTATGACCCGCTTCTTTGCAGTTGAAGCACACAATACCCTTCTTGCACTGATCTGCTTTGTGGTTAGGATCACCACACTTGAAACATTTTCCATCATTCTTCGGGCACTCAAAAAAACGATGTCCCGGTTGTCCACACTTAAAGCAATTCCTATTACCTCCAAACTTGTCACCACTACTCCCACCTTCATCTGGTTTCTTCCCACCTATGCCATACGGTTTACCTCTAGCCATGTCCTTTCCCCTCTTCTCATTCGCGGCTTTGTAGTAATTAGCCTTAGCTTTACTGTCCTTATCACATATTCGGCTCTTATTCACCAACATCGGAAAATTCCTGATCTCGCTAAACCCAATCAACTGCTTGATGTCTGGCCTCAGCCCATTTTCAAACTTTACGCACTTGTCTTCCTCAGCTTCCATCGTGTTGTAATGAGGAGCAAAACGACACAAGTCTTCAAACTTGGCCGCATATTCAGAAACAAATAAACTCCCCTGCTTGAGCTCCATGAACTCAATCACCTTACGGTTCCTCTCGTCTGCCGGAAAATACTTGGTTAAAAACTCAATCACATAATGTTTTGATGCTCCACTCTGGATGAATATTGAACTTTTGGTTCGCCAATGAAAATTGGACTTTTGTTTGGTGGCCGAGCGAGGTCGGGCTTTTTGATTTTGGCTGCCGAGCAAAGTCGGGCTTTTTGATTTTGGTTGCCGAGCGAGGTCGGGCTTTTTGATTTTGGTGGCCGAGTGAGGTCGGGCTTTTTGTTTTTGGTTGCCGAGCGAGGTCGGGCTTTTTGTTTTTGGTGATCTCTGGGGATATAAGGATCATTTTGAAAGTATGACCAATGTCCAGCCCTAGTGGATGAAAAAGATGTATGGGGGTGAGCTTTATTTGGGGAAATTTGTTCCTCTGACACCCGGGATCTTTGCGTTTTACGCGCCATGAGCTACGCACTTGTTTCTGCTGAAGAGCATGAGTCTTAAAATGACTGATGCAAAGCTTCAAGTTTTGAGTCCTCTGATGCAATAACGGGGACCAACGAAATTCTTTCGACATTTAACGTCCAAGTAAAAAACACATTTTTTTTTTGTTTTTTATGTTATTCCCATATTTCAATGCATTATTTATCATGAATAAAAACACACTTTATGAGCAAGTAAGGACGCATAACAATGAAAAGGTTTTAAAAATGATTTTGATTCAACGAAACTTAGTCCCTTGTATGGGTAACTATTCGTGAAAATGTAATCCCTATAAGAGGTGATTATTAAGATAGAGAAAAAGAAAGAAACAAAAAGGCAAAGGGCTATTTGCTTGGGTTTTACTTGCTACTTTCCCTATGACTTCGAAATAACTCGTTTTTGAAAGATGATAATTGTAACACCCTAACCCTTAACCGCCGATTATTAACTTTAATAAAAAAAAACGTTAAGGACATAGGAAGTTACAACATAATGAAAACGCATTTTCATAAACATCAACAGATCAAAATATATTTGATTCACATTCAGCAGCGGAAAAAAATAACAAACAGCTCATACCCCTTCTATGCTCATACCCCTTCTATATCAATTTTCACGAAATCGATTGCGTCATTTATTTTTCCGTTTCAAAACACATTACAACATTTCACATGTTTATACCAAAGACCAATTTAGAACAGAGACGTGTGAAAAAGACGCAAAAACATTAAACAGAGAATGCTGTCACAGTACATTTTCACTAAGACCTCCTTGGAGTATTTTCATCATAACTCAAAAACTAAAAGTCATTTTCACGTCAAACCAAAGCCACTGGAAAGCTAACAAAATTATCTAAAACTTTCATGTTTACACCCAAGGCCAATTCTGTACCGATCAATACCAGTTTTCGTTTCAAATTCGGAAAAGTTGTGCAGAAAATCCAGAAAAATTCACTGTGACATACGTGCAGTAATTTAACCATAACTCAAGTTCTATAAATCGTTTTGACGCCAAACCAACGGCATTAGAAAACTAACATCCAAAACTACAACAGAGACCATTGTCAAATTTATACATACACGATCAGATACCCAAAGTGGTGTTACAACTATCAGAGCCCTAAACTCTAACTAGGATACAACACCTAGTACAAAAAAAGTAAGGATAGCTAAGCTATGCCCTCACCACTACGCAGGTTGTAACAGCAAAATGCTACTCCTCGACGATAGTCTCGTCAACCTGATATTCTGGATCCCCAAAGATCCAGCACATAACACAAAACAGAGAGTGTTAGTATCACAACCAATAAACATGTATAAATAACACATTATTATACATAACCAAAACACAACACGTAATCGACAAAGCACAAAACTCATCAATAACAATTATCACTTAACAACCATTATGCACACATAATTCCTCAAGCACAAAACTCATCAATAACAATTATCACTTAACAACCATTATGCACACATAATGTTACAAAGGATGCATGCCTCAAATGCATTTTCTAATGCATGTGGTACCAAATCATTTCGGATAAACTTATATCCTTATCAAGCACTCTTGATAACCAAGCACTCTTGGATTTCATATCCGCACACGGATATCATCGAATAACCCGCTCCGGGTGTCATACAATCATGAAATGCATGATGATTCAACAAACACAAACACTAAATTATCAGCACTCTGATAATTATCACAACAACAACAAACACAAACACTAAATTATCAGCACTCTGATAATTATCACAACAACAACAAACACAAACACTAGATTATCAGCACTCTGATAATTATCACAACAACAACAAACACAAACACTAGATTATCAGCACTCTGATAATTATCACAACAACAACAAACACAAACACTAGGCTCTCATGGCCAGGTCATAAGACACAACATGTATATACTCAACTATGTTCAACAATCTCAAATAAACCAAGCAATCATACCAATATCTCAAACACATAAGAGTTTCAAAGGAAAACCCACACACTTTGATAACTTATCCATTTCAAACATATTCATCACTTCCCACACCTTAGTCTTTAATATTATTAAGTCCAAATCCACTTTCAAAACCTTAGACACACTCTATTAGTTCCTAACAGCCATTCCAAGTATTATATAACACATATTCACACGACATGATGCCCTTAACAAAAACCACCATGTTAGGGTTTTACTCAAGCTTTTCTTGAACAACAACAACAATTTCGAAAATTCCAAAACATAGATAAACATCATATAACTTCAATTAAACATACTAGCAACATCACTTAGCATCAAATAAGCATAACATAATCATTAACAACTTTAATCATAAAAGCTTTCCATCAAAACCTAGATAAAGTGAAAGGAGAAGTTTGGGATGGAGAAATAGACATTCTCCCCTTCTCAAAATCACTTGTGAATAAGCAATACTACCTCTCTTACCTAGCAAACTCAAGCTTTCCACTTGCCCTAGCTTCCTCTTGTTTTTCCCCTTCTCTTTCACGTTCTCCTTCTCTTTCACGTTACCAAGCTCTCCACAAAGACAATGAATAGTGATTCACAAAGTCTTTGTGATAATCTCTTATAACCCAATCAAATCAATCATGGCCATCCATTCCTTACTAACTCTCAAGGACCAATCCTAGCCTTCTATTTCATCTAAGCTTACTACTATCATATACATAGGATCATTACTACTCATAAACTCAAAAGCCCAATACTATTCACGCCCTAGGCCCAATTTCACCCAAAACCATAAAAACTCGATTACGAACTTATCCTCGCGCCAAATAATTATTTCTCGATTACGAGAAAATATTTTTAAATGCAAATCCATAAAATAAAATATATAAAAATATAACATACGAAAATAGGGTCGTTACAATAATGCGGTTGATTCTTTCCCTCTTGAATTCTGTCCGGACCTCATGTGCCGCAGTCTTTTGCCTTCCTTTTTTGAAACCCCCTAATTTTTACCTGGACCGCTCTTTCGAGTTTTCAGTCCACCGGGGTGTATTTCCTTTTTTGATGTCCTTAATTTTTGCCTAGACCGCCTTTTCAGGTTTTCGATCTACCAGGACGCTCTCTATTGCCTAAACCGCCCTTTCAGGTTTTCGATTTAGCGAGCTCTTTTTTCTTTTTGGCATATATATTTTTGACTGCGCCGGAGTTTATTGATAGGGGGATCTTTGTGGGTGGGTAATATCCTTTTTCCCAAGCATTAAGTCTCCTTCTCTAAATTCTCGAGAGCGAACTTTCTTGTTGAACTGTCCATGCCCCAATGTTGTGGGGTGTTTCTCTTTTATGGGGTTCAGTTGGTCGAACCTTGTTTGTGTTTGTGAATGCCAATGAAAATTGGGCCTTGGTAGTGATTGGATGACAAGCATGGTTTTTTGTGTTTGGTTGCCGAGCAAGGTCGGGCTTTTTTTTTTTGTTTTTTTTTTTTGGGATGCCGAGCGAGGTCGGGCTTTTATGTGGCTTCCGAGCAAGGTCGGGCTTTTTGATGGTCTTCCGAGCAAGGTCGGGTTTTATGATGGGATGCCGAGCAAGGTTGGGCTTTTGTTTGTCTTCCGAGTAAGGTCGGGCTTTTATTTGATTTTTTTTGGATGCCGAGCAAGGTCGGGCTTTTTGATGGGATGCCGAGCAAGGTCGGGCTTTTTTGTTGGATGTGTGTGTGCCCATGAAAATTGGGCTTTTGTTGGAAATGTGAGGAATGCCAATGACGACTTGGCTTTTTGTGGGAAATTGTGGGGAGTGCCGTAACGGCAAATGGTTTCTTTTTTTTGATGAATTGGGCGACCACTTGTTTGGTCATGTTTGCATAGGAAGCTGCTTCGACCCATTTGGTGAAACAGTTGATGGCAACTAGTATGAGCTGGTGCCCTTTTGAAGCCTTTGGCTCAATCATTCCGAACATGTTTATGCCCCACATAGAGAAAGGCTAGGGTGATGTCATGACATTCAGAGGTGTTTGTGGTATGTGCCCCTTGTCGGCGTTAATTTGGCACTTGTGATATGTCTTGGCATGGGTTTGGAAGGACTCCTCATGGATTTCTTTGGTGAGCATGACTGCTTCATGTTTATCCACATATCTGAGTAAGACCCAACTTCTCTTTATAGAGTGTGCCCCGGCAGAGGGAAAATTGTAGTGCCATTCTTTTGAGGGCTCTCTTGGTGAGGTTGTATTACCCTATCCTCCAAGTCTAGACAATCCTTCAGGAGGTCCAGAATCATTCTCATTATCGCCTTCCGTTTGGTTAATTGGAAAATTGAAGTCATGAGGGATCGTAGCAGTGTTATTTTTGGTGTATGATGATTTTTTTTGTAGGGTTGCGAAAATTTATTTGAGAGCAAAAGAAAAACGAAATCTTTGAACATAAACTGCAACTTTATTAATGACGGAAATGATTTGAAATACGGGGGGCCCATAAAGAGCAAAATGATTTTTTTTTTAAAAACATGTTAAATTACTTGGACAAAGAAAATATTTCTGGAAATTCGATGGCCTTCCGGTTGCTCGGATCTCATCAGAAACGCTACTGTACACCGGGTCGGGTACTTCTTTTTTTTTGGTGTTTTGGTGAGGGAATGATGTGAGGGTTTTGCTTTGAAATGCATAAAAATGCATGTAAATGTATGAATGCAATGAGTATGCAAAAATATGCCCCTTTTTTATGCAGAATTTTTTCATGAATGCAAATGGACGATATGCAAAGGTATGGTATATGAAGGTTCGGAACTTCCCCCCATCCTCACGTGTAGGCTCTAAAGGTGAGATTTCCTAAGAAGAGGTCCCTAGAGTCATAGATCTCACATGGAATTAGGGTTGTCTATGGACATACGTCGACATGACTTCAATTAATTCCACGTGAAAATCTCCTCTAAGCGGGGTTGGGCATCCTACCTCACGGACATACGTCAACGCGGGCTTCCGCTCACAACCTCCTTCTAACTTAGTTTTTTTCTCAAGCTCGGGTAGAGAGCCTCACACGTCCGACATTAACCCGAACAATGTGGAGTAACATCGCTCAAGTAACCCCCGCATTTGATATATATATGATATGAATATAAAGCAAAAAAAAAATAATAAAGCAAATATAAACATAAAGCATATGACATGTATGAATAAAATAATAAGCATGGCGCGCAAAGAAAATAAAAACAATTGTCCTAAAAGCCAAATAGGTTAGGCTTGACTCGCTAGTGGGAAAAGGGTCCCCAGTGAAGTCGCCAGCTGTGCGCACCTCGTTTTTTTCCTGAGAAAAAGACGCGCAAATCCTCCGAGGTCGTCCGTAAACGCTCGGAGGGCCTTTGTGAAGTCGCCACCAAAGTTTTTGTGTAAAGGGAACGTTGATAAACCCTTAAGTTTTGTTTTTTGTTTAAAGGGAAACGATAATAAAACCCTTTGACGATGAGGAAAGGATGGTCATCGCAACCATTGTCGGGTTCGGGAGTCGATTACGCAAGGGGAAGGTATTAGCACCCCTCACGTCCGTTGTACTCAACGGGAACCTTCTATTTGGCTAAAGCTTAAATTGTTTTTAAATGTTTTGCGCGCATGCTTATCTATGTCAAAATATAATAAAGGGGGGGGGGGGAAGAGATAAAAACAAACGAAAGAGAAAAAAGAAAGTTTTTATTATTGCGCTTGACAAGATGTCGATCTTGCTCCTACGTATCTCCCGGTAGTCGGAGAATTCAAAGCGTACGTAGTTCTTTGGTAGAAAAACGTACATATGTTGGTTAATTTTAAATGGACGATGTTTTAACCGAATTCTTGCGATTAAAACGTAGCTTGTATGCTCGCGCTCGGGAGACTTATTAAGCGTATAGCTTGTATGCTCGCGCCTGGGAGACTTATTAAGCGTTTGTTCACGAATCGCACTAGAATTGTTAAAAGGTACGTCCATTAGGGTAAAAGGGTTCGAATTGGTCGCTATGGGACCAAGAGAGGTGCAATGGACTCAAACGAGTCAATCATTGACCGAGTGGACTCCAACGAGCCGGGCGATTGTTCGATTGATCCACTGAGATCAAGAACAGGTACAATGGACTCGGACGAGTCGAACATTGACCGAGTGACTCAAACGAGTCGAGGGGTCGAATCTAACGGCCACGGGGGACCAAAAGGTTCGGATTGACCACAAGGGGCCAAGATTTGGTTTGGTTATGGTTGGATACGTTGAAAAAAGGAATGACGATTGTCCGAACGACGAGACATACGTCACGCATTCGTACAATCGGGGCAATGGAGAGACATACGTCACACCATCCCTTTTTCATTCAAGTCTTTGGGAAGAATTCTTTAGAAATCCCAAGGTATATCGAAACATTTGGTTTGAAACCCAAAGTGGAAAGATTTAGCAATTTTGCTAGAAAACGCACAAGTTCGGCTCGTTTTGCAAATTGTTTTGAAAAGCGAACAAATTTGGCGTATGTTCACGCTTGAGTTTTGAAAATCATGAACAATATTTATTGTTCAAGTTTGGATTAAAATGATGAACATAGCTGGTTTGTTCATATGGTTTTGAAAGTTTGGGAACATAACTTGTTTTACAAGTTATCCACAAAATGTCATACGAACTTGTGAATTTGTCAAAACTGTGCAAAATCCTTGTTATGATTTGAAAAACATGGGTTTAAAAACTCTTAGGTTCTGAGCTCCTGGGCTAGAACCTCAAAAATTGGCCATTTGGACACCAAAACTCAGATTCTGAGTTCTGTCATGGTCGCACTGCGACCATGACTTCGCACTGCGAAGTATGCGAATTTTTGAGTTCAGAAGCTGTTTCTGAACTTTTGTTCAGAAACAACTTCTGAACACACTCAGGACCTTTTAGGTAGGTGAAAAGCTTTGAGTTTTTGGGATGAAAAAGGCTGGACAAACCAGTTTTGATGTTTTGAAAACCTTGGGATTTCTTTGAAATTCAAAAGGGGTTTTTTTAGAACCAAAAGGTTTTGAACCAAAATTGCTATGCAAACGCAATTGAAAATGCAAAACAAAAGCTTGGAAACTTACAGAGATCCTTAGCAAAGCTCCAGCTGCAATGGATTTGAATTGGTTGAAGGTTCTTGCAAAAGTTTTGGATATTGGTGATGGTTTTTGAACTTTGTGAGGCTTTGTGTTTGGATTGTGTTTTTTCTGGTTGTTTGCAAGTGTTTGTAAGTTGGAATGAGTAGTGTATAATGCTCTTGAATTGCTGTTATCAGAAGTAGTTGGAACCTTGGGCATTGCCTTCTATTTATAGGCCAAAACCAAATCAATTTCATCATTAGAAATCCCCAAAATCTAGCTGATTTGTGGGCTAGGATCAGGCTGAATCCCTTTGCATTAAATGCTAATGGATAGAGGCAACCTTGCCTTGTGCCAAGGGTCAAGACTCAACCTGATTTCAGCCACAAATTCAAAGATTTTGGATAGTAATGATGATGAAATAGTGCTGAAATGCAATTGGCCAAGCTTGGGGATCAATCCTTGCAATCTCAATGGTTGATCAATAAAAACGTGCACTGTGATGTGCAGAGATTGGGGGATGCAAAAGGCTACAATTGGCTGGTGTGAGAGGGTTAAAAGCTGCTGCAAAACAGGGTAGGCACTCATGGCTTTTTCAAGTGAAAAATCCAGCTGGTTTGACTGGTTTTGGGGGGAGCAAGCAGGAGGAAAGTCATCAAGCAGGTGGCTGGCAACCTTGGGGTGGTTAACAGGTCACATGGGAGGGACAAGAGCTGCCCAAGGGCAAGCCCACTTGCTTGTCACATGCTAGGTTGGAAGAAAAAGCTTCCAACCTTGGCATTAATGGCAAGTCTCTCATTTCAGGTTGTGCTTGGCCCAAATAGCCATGAATGCTGATTAAAATAAATATGGAAATGATGTGCAACAAATTCTGGAATTAAATCAAAGAAACCAAAAATCTGCAGAAAAATCGCAGACTTCGCAGTGCGAAGGGAGCTTCGCAGTGCGAAGTCAGCATTTTTGAAATGTTGACTTTTCTGTTGACTTTTGTTGACTTTGACTTTTTCTCCCTCTTTGATTTTTTTGATTTTTTTTTGTTTTAAAAGGCTTAGGACAAAATTGGGGTACTACACATACATATTGCATATATACATGGAAATTTGTAGAATTGAGTCCCCTAAATTAAAAAAGGAGTTATAAATTTGCACTTTTTGCTATTTTGTTTTAATGTGCTTAGCTTTTATATATGTTGCTATTACTTAGTTTGATATATTATATTCTTGAAACTCATATCATTTTGGTTGTGTCAATGTTAGGATGGGAAGGTGATATGTAATTCAAACCCAAAATATGGAAATGGAAAGGAAGCTGGAAATGAGAAAGGGTATGTTGTAGGAATGTCAACTTGTTATCCTCAACTAGGATCTATCAAGATACTTAATGGTGAAACTTTAACTCTAGAGGTGAACTATAACAACAGCAGAAGACACTCTGGAGTATTGGGACTTTTTTATTTCTTGGTGGCAGAAAAGCTACCACACCACCATGTATAAAAGCAGTAGAAGACTGGCACTTGAAAACTCTGAAATTTCAATGATTTATAGTTTTTTCATCTTAACGACTGTTAGAAAAAAATAAGGGAAAACAAATATCAATGCCTTAATACTAAGCTTTTGACACGACTAAGATAATATATGGCTCTTTCGACACAATTATCATCTTCTTGTGCTAGCATGCTACCTATTGTCGAATCAGATGCTGAAATATACAATTTCATGTTCTTATTTCTAATTAGAGGCAACAAGATTGAAAACTTTGTTAAATAATCTTTAATTGCGTCGAAAGCCTTTTGGTGCTCTTGCCCTTAGTTAAAATTGTCCTCCTTCTTCAGTCAAAGCAATGGTGAAAAAGCCTGTCGAAGAGCTCTAGAATAACCGCCTAACTGCACAAACTGAAGCAAAAGGATCCGATATGCAAGAAGGAACAGCTGAACAGATACATATCCATTTTCGACTAAGGGACCATAAATTGCTGAAAAATCACCCGCAAGAACAGGTGTTCAACAGTTTCATCCATCCCGCACCCGCTGATACATAAATTTGAATCTGCTTAAAGAACTCCATGCGAAATTAAATTATCCACCATTGAAAGTCGATTACGTAAGAGACATCACACAAATATCGAGACTTTCAAAGGAATCTCTTTATGCCATATGTTAACCGCCCCAAAGGGTTCAACCAGGGCTTCATAAGTAACTAAAAGTTGATAACCACCACTGACTGAGTACCCTTATCTCCCATTGAAACCTGCAAAACAATATTGTGAAGCAAAGCACAACACTTCCTAACCAACTTTTCCTCCCACTCAACTTCCATGCCTCGCCCCACACACCCCAACCTAATTGACACATTTTCGCCACCACTGTCGACCTGTTATCAGTCAACTCAAAAAATCGACTAAATCTCACACTAAGAGGGACGCCCCCCACCCACGTGTCCAACCAAAAAGAGGTATGAAGCCCATAACCAATTACCCTTCTAAAATTATCTTCAAACCAACTTCTCACTCCCAAACCAATCCTTTCCCAAATCTTACTCAAATCATTCCACCACACAGAACCATCTCTCCCACCCTCCAAAAGATGCCCCCTAACTCACGATAACGAGCTACTACGACTTTGTACCACATCCCCCATGTCATACCCCAATTTTTGACCTAAAATTTATTTTTTACTCGTCTTTTTAGTTCGGAATTTTTCGTCGTCTCAGACGAAATTCCGACAGAGAGGTATTTTAAAATACCTCATTTTTTTTTTATTTTAAATTTCGTCCGAGTCCGTCTTTTAGTTTTTATTATTATTTCCATCTTTATTTTTATTCTTTTAAATATTTTATTTGTTACTTTATTTAGCATTTTTATTATTTATTTTTCTTTTCCTTTTTACCTTTTTAATCAGCTGACTTTTTATTTATTTATTGTGGAGAAGACTTTTTTCATAAAGCTTGTGTTTTAATTTGTCACTTAATGGGTTTTAATTCAGCTTTATGGTGATTGATAGCCATTAGTGTATTTTGACTATGAGGATTACAGGATTAAAAGGAATTCACACACAGAGCCATAAAAAAAAAAGATTGGAACTCATCAGAATCAATCATCAGAAAACACAAAGAACAAAAGGCCAATTCAACAAAAACATCACTGTTCATACACACACGCCACACAAAGCCACACACGTACGGCCAACCACAAACAGCCCACGCCTCCACTCTCCAAACCGCACGGCACTCATCTTCCCTTAAACTAACACACCTCCTCCTCACCCCTAACACGTACAATACCACCACCCTCAAACTTCACACAAAATCAATTCGGCCTCCCCACTCCATTCCCCAAAACTGTACGACCCAAAACAATTATCCAAACCGCAAACCTCACTTTCCCCATACGGCCACTCCTCCTAAACCACACTAACAGTACACGCGGCCAAACATCATCCACCCACACACACATACTCGTACGGCCTTCCTCACTCACAACCCACTCAGAACCAACAACCAAACCCAGCCACATACCAACCCACACGCCCTCAGCCACCATCAAACAACAACTCACGTCCCCCCTCCAAACCACCAGCAAACCGCGGCCAAACATCATCCACCCACACACACATACTCGTACGGCCTTCCTCACTCACAACCCACTCAAAACACAACCGCCGGTCCAATCCAAAACACAAGAAAGGTAAAGGTTTTCCTCTTTTAGATCTAGGTTTTTTTTGATTTTTTTTTGTGGTAAGGAAAAAAGAAGTAATAATCGCATAAGAGAAGAGAGGGAGAAGAGTGGAGAAGAAAGAGAAATTCCTTGATAAAAATGAGAAAAAAACCATCTTTTACTTATGTATAAGGGCCGAACCGGTTCGGTTCTCTTGAACCGAACCGGTCTGTTCTTTCCCTTTCAGCCCAATAGGTTTACCTGCGGCCCAGACCTATTCTTTTCATCAGCTCTTGCTGATTGCTTCTCCATACCCCCCTTTTCCTCCCTGCACCCCTTTTCCCCTTTTATTTCTTTTTTTCTTTTATTTTCATTTCTTTTTTTTGCATTTAGTTTTTAGTCCTTATTTATTTGACATGCATTTTATTGCTTTTATTTTTTAGCACATCATGCATTTTTATATTTATTTATTTTCTTTTTATTTCATGCATAGACATTTTAGTTTTATTCTACCATACTTATTGTCATGCGTTTACAATTCCCTTTTATTTACTGTTTTGTCATTTCTTTTTTTATTTTGATTAGAATGTATTTAGGAACAAATGTAAATAATAAATGAGAATATGCACCGACACCACACTTTATTTATTCTGTTTTATGTCTTTATTTATTTTTATTTATTCCGCTTTACAAAAAAAAATCAAAAATATTAGGTTAGTTTAATCTTCAAAGGATTTCGTGGTGATCCAACGTCACCGCGAAAATTCCTCGCGTTTATATTTTTAGTCTTAGTCCATATTCAAAAAAAAACAAAAACATGCAAATAATCGAAAACACAAAAAAATCTTTTCTTAATAAACCTTGATTTTCAATCAAGTGTCCGTTTCTTTTCTCTTTTATTTTCTTTAAAAAATCATTAATCCACTTTAATTACACTTTAATCATTTTCAAAAAATAAAAAACACAAACCAATTCCTTTTTGCCACTTGGCTTTTATTTTATCTTTAAATTTTTTTTTAAAACTAATAAAAAACATCAAACAAATCAAACGTCATTTTTTACCCCGAACTACGAGGTTTTGATCCCTCACGGGTACGTAGGCAGAGGACAGTGTCCTTCCAAATCATAAAAAATACAAAAAAACATTTTTATTTTCCTTTCCCACTATTCTAATTCATTCTTTTCATTTAAAAAAAAAATAAGCAAGTTATAGCCAAAATAAATAAATAAAAACAAGAGGTTCTCGTAGAGTACTACGAACGTTTAGGGTGCTAACACCTTCCCTAAACGTAACTAACCCCCGAACCCTAATTTTTAAAAAATGTGGTAATTTAGAACTTTTTTCCACTTTTCATTTAAAAAATTAAAAGTTCAGTCGTGAAATAAAATTAGTGAGTCAACGCTAATCAATAGCTTGATCTCCAAAAATCACCGCGACAGAAATGGCGACTTCACTGGGGAAATCCCTAAGAGGGTTGAGCCTAACTTGAATTTATTTAATTATTTTGTGCTATAACTTGCTTAAAACAAAAATAAGGTTGTAAATATGTGAATATGTGTTTTTTTCCTTTTACGTGAGTGGTAAGATAAGTCCTGCACCCGGACTTGAGGGAAACATGAGATAGGATGGTGGTATAATCAAAGTGGCTTTCCGAGGGTAAATTTCGGATGTGGCACATGTGATAACCCCGCTCAATGGAGGAATCTTGGAAATATTATTATGTTGGCATGAGTAAGTCGTGTCCGGCATTGATATTTTCAAGTGACCTATGAAGTTGAGGACCTTTAGTTACCTTTAACCCATCTTGGCCTTTTAGGACGTAGTGCGGTGGCTAACCAAGAGTAATCTTGAATTAGTTGATACGCGATACTACACTCAAACGAGACTTTCTTACAAATATTATTGGATCGGGAGTCAATCTCGTAACCCGACGATATTTGGAAGGGGTTGAGGACTTTGGGAACTTGGTAGAACCCGTGATACAGGTACAAATGAAACCATAGTCCTTACCAAATGGCGTGTTTACCCTTGACTCCAATATTATGGACTTAACCTCACCATGTTTTCTCCGCTCTTTAGCATAACCATGCATGCATGCATCCATGCATAAACATTTTTTTCATCCAATTATCGAAAGACTTAAACAAGTTTTTTTAAACATCATAGAGGAGCACTAGGAAATACACCTTCAAGAGCCCTGATTTGTTGAATTTAAGGAAGCTAGGAGTATTTAGATTTCTTTTAAAAATCTAGCTTCCACTAAAGGACTTTTGAATTGGTCTCTTGGCTTGGTTTCTAAAAAAAGAACTATTTTGTAATGCCTTGATGCTCAAATGAAATATTCAAACCATGATGTTTACAATAACTTCAATAAAGTCCTTCGATAACAAATCATTCTTTTTTGCATAAACATAATCATGCATCATACTGCATTCATAGTTTTTGAATCGAGTCTCATCCTCTGTTTCATCACCAAAAGGTCAGTCTACCGCAGTCAAAGAAAGTGGCCCGACGCTTTCATTATAAACCGACTCGCACTTGCAATACTCGTGCAAACAGAAGAGAGAAAATGGATGTGGTCGTGCAAACACAAGGAAGGATTTGCCGCAATTGGGTCGCTGTTGACATTCCCTCAGTTACTCATGGGTCCAAGTAATGTGTTTTCGTTGTCTTGTCTTTTCAAAAATCCTTTCGTTTCGCCCGATACGAAAGTGAAATCATGTAGGGCTCTACTTTTGTCTTCAAGTTACCACTATCAATGAAAAATTGTCGTTTCTTTTGCGACTTTTATTTTTATTTTACTGCTTTTCTGGAAGATGGTAAACACAAAAAACCCAAAAAAAATATTTTATTTTATTTTAAATCAATTTCAAAAGGTCTGCATTTTTCACTCATTTTCTAAAATCGATCATCAATCATATGTAGACCGAACATCAATAAGCCCGTTGAACACTGTAACCCTATGCTCTCTCCCGACTTTGAGTTCCCTGTTCACGAAGCTGAAGAGGAGGAGGATGAACAGATTCCCAAAAAGATCTCTCTGTTACTAGAATATAAAAAAACATCATTCAGCCTCAGGAAGAAGCACTCGAAATGATTAACTTGGGTTTCGAAGAACTGTCATGACAGTATCCCTGGTCAAATCCCAGATGAGTGGTGCCATCGAGGCTACAAAAAAAATCAAACAAAAAAAAAACATCAAAAAACAACAAGAAAAAGCAAAAAAAAAAACAAAGAAAGAAAATACATCGAAAAGATGGTGCAGAAGATGGTAACCACTTACAAGGATTTGCATGGGATGTTATCATATGCTTTACATGGATATCGTACTTCAGTGTGTACCCCAACAGGGGCAACCCCCTCTTCTTTAGTGTATGGCATAAAAGCAGTACTCCCTGTGGAGATTGAGATTCCATCAATGAGAGTTTTAATGGAACCCAAAGTTATCAGAGGTTGAATGATGTCAAAACAAATATGATCAGTTCAAACTTGATTGAAGAGAAAGCATGAATGCTTTGTGTCACGGGCAGTCCTCGTGTGTTCCAAGAAGGAGGTCTTGTGCTCAAGAAGATCCTATCTTTTCAACCCGATTCCAGGGGCAAATGGACGCCTAATTATGAAGGCACATATGTCGTCAAGAGAGCTTTCTCCGGTGGCGCTTTGACTCTTACGACTATGGATGGTGACGAGCTTCCCCATCCTGTGAACGCCGATGCAGTCAAGAAATACTTTGTCTAAAAATTAAAGAAAGAGCTCGGTAAGTCGAAAACCCGTGAGGGCGGCTTAGGCAAAAATGAGCGTCTTGGTGGACTGAAAACCCGAAAGGGCGGTCCAGGCAAAAATTAGAGACATGAAACAGAAAATAATCATCCTGATAGATCGAAAACCCGAAAAGGCGATCTATGCAAAAGTTAAGGATCAAAAGACAAAGTAACTGCATTGGTCTGATCTCTACTCACTTGGGGCACATTAAATGTCAAGGAAACCCTGAATCTAAAGCATCTAAATGGTGGAATTCAAAGTTGTTAGGGAGAATAACGGTTATTGTGTTCAATGTACCTTCCCCTTATATTTACCATTTTCCAAACTTTTGAGAGATCCGTGGGGCAACGCCATTGGCGGGCCACCACTCTGTTAAAATGAATTTGAGCCTGTGCCTTTTATTTGGAACTCCCATTTATTTTGTTTATAAAACTCCTTCTATTTTTGATGGTAGTACTTGAAGCAAAACTTTTTTCAAAATCATAAATCTTTTTATTTTTGGAAAGCATAAACAACAAACACATTCTCTCTGAATTCATGAATAAGTGAAGTGTACGTCAACAGTTATCCTGAGAACGGACAAACTCTGCAGTTTGAACATGGTCATTGCTAAAAAAAAAAAAAAAGAGAAAGAAAAAGAAAAAGAAAAGAGCTCGGTAAGTCGAAAACCCGAAAGGGCGGCTTAGGCAAAAATGAGCGTCCCGGTGGATCGAAAACCTGAAAAGGCGGTCCAGGCAAAAATTAGGGGCATACAAAAAGAATATATTCCCGGTGGACTGAAAACCCGAAAGGGCGGTCCAGGCAAAAGTTAGGGATTCAAAAAGGAAAAAGAACAAAAAGCATGACCATCGAAACACCAGTTCTCCTGCCAGGTCTATGGATTAACACGTCTCCCCCAGGAAGTGTTTACTCCCCACCAGTTGTTGCATACATCGGGCCTTACCCCGTCAATGCTTTGATATGTCTCCAATGGCATCATCCCCCAATGAAGATTGCTGAGTGTTTGTACTGCGTCGTCGGTCCACTTTCCATCTTACCTGTCCAGTCTTGTCTCATCAAGTCCATCAGTTATACTATCCCACAAGTCAATCCTCCATACAGTCATACAAGTCGTATTGTCTTACATACATTCATACATTCATGCATATACACATTCATGCATACACAACATGCACATAACATCATTCAATACATGGTTGCATTAACCACCCTGAGTCTTGTTTTTCACATCAATCAGTCATGAACAATTTTTAACTCTCTTTGTCCCCAAGTGTCATCCCCAGTATGTCTGGTCCAGAGATGTCACCCTCTTTATGCCAAGCGGCAGTTCTTTAACGAACAGCTTGTGCGTACCTTTATTCCTTGTCGTCAATGGCAGTTCGGCAACAACCCGAACAGTTGGCATCTATCTTTTATTCCTCGTCGTCAATGGCAGTTCGGCAACAACCCGAACAGTTGGCATTTATCCTTTATTCCTTGTCGTCAATGGCAGTTCGGCAACAACCCGAACAGTTGGCATCTATCTTTTATTCCTCGTCGTCAATGGCAGTTCGGCAACAACCCGAACAGTTGGCATCTATCTTTTATTCCTTGTCGTCAATGGCAGTTCGGCAACAACCCGAACAGTTGGCATTTATCTTTTATTCCTTGTCGTCAATGGCAGTTCGGCAACAACCCGAACGGTTGGCATTTATCCTTTATTCCTTGTCGTCAGTGGCAGTTCTTTAACGAGTAGCTTGTGCATTTTCCTATCCAGTCTTTTGTCGTCAGTTGGCCAGTTCGGCTACGTCCCGAGCAACTGACATTTATCTCTTACCTTCCTTAAGCTACCCTCACAATGGTAGTAGGTAAAATATGTCATCTGTCTGTATTAAGCTATCCATACAACGATAGTAGACGGTGTCTCCTTTTATATTACCTCTTTTAAGCTATCAATACACGATAGTAGGTAATACATGTCATCTGTCTTCCTTAAGCTATCCATACAACGATAGTAGACGGTATCTCCTTTTATATTACCTCTTTTAAGCTATCAATACACGATAGTAGGTAATACATGTCATCTGTCTTCCTTAAGCTATCCATACAACGATAGTAGACGGTGTCTCCTTTTATATTACCTCCTTTAAGCTATCAATACACGATAGTAGGTAATACATGTCACCTCCTTTAAGCTATCCATACAACGATAGTAGACGGTGTCTCCTTTTATATTACCTCCTTTAAGCTATCAATACACGATAGTAGGTAATACATGTCACCTCCTTTAAGCTATCCATACAACGATAGTAGACGGTGTCTCCTTTTATATTACCTCTTTTAAGCTATCAATACACGATAGTAGGTAATACATGTCACCTCCTTTAAGCTATCCATACAACGATAGTAGACGGTGTCTCCTTTTATATTACCTCTTTTAAGCTATCAATACACGATAGTAGGTAATACATGTCATCTGTCTTCCTTAAGCTATCCATACAACGATAGTAGACGGTATCTCCTTTTATATTACCTCTTTTAAGCTATCAATACACGATAGTAGGTAATACATGTCATCTGTCTTCCTTAAGCTATCCATACAACGATAGTAGACGGTGTCTCCTTTTATATTACCTCCTTTAAGCTATCAATACACGATAGTAGGTAATACATGTCACCTCCTTTAAGCTATCCATACAACGATAGTAGACGGTGTCTCCTTTTGTATTACCTCTTTTAAGCTATCAATACACGATAGTAGGTAATACATATCATCTGTCTTCTTTAAGCTGTCATCTTTGTTGATAGTAGACAACTCCTTCCCCAGTGAAACTATGTTATCCCCCAGTGGAGTCGGATCCCTTGCTTTAACAAACTCGGGTATCCTTTGGTTTTGTTTTACCCCCAGTCGGGTCAGCTTCGCCGTCTTGCATTTGCATTTGCATCACGAGCATCTCACATTTTTTTCTTTTTAGGTCCAAAATTGGCGTACTCTGTATTTAAGTCCCTTCGACCCGTCGAATCCGAGATTTTCTCTTCAGATCTCCGGACGAAGAGACTTAAATAGGGGCATCTGTCATACCCCAATTTTTGACCTAAAATTTATTTTTTACTCGTCTTTTTAGTTCGGAATTTTTCGTCGTCTCAGACGAAATTCCGACAGAGAGGTATTTTAAAATACCTCATTTTTTTTTTATTTTAAATTTCGTCCGAGTCCGTCTTTTAGTTTTTATTATTATTTCCATCTTTATTTTTATTCTTTTAAATATTTTATTTGTTACTTTATTTAGCATTTTTATTATTTATTTTTCTTTTCCTTTTTACCTTTTTAATCAGCTGACTTTTTATTTATTTATTGTGGAGAAGACTTTTTTCATAAAGCTTGTGTTTTAATTTGTCACTTAATGGGTTTTAATTCAGCTTTATGGTGATTGATAGCCATTAGTGTATTTTGACTATGAGGATTACAGGATTAAAAGGAATTCACACACAGAGCCATAAAAAAAAAAGATTGGAACTCATCAGAATCAATCATCAGAAAACACAAAGAACAAAAGGCCAATTCAACAAAAACATCACTGTTCATACACACACGCCACACAAAGCCACACACGTACGGCCAACCACAAACAGCCCACGCCTCCACTCTCCAAACCGCACGGCACTCATCTTCCCTTAAACTAACACACCTCCTCCTCACCCCTAACACGTACAATACCACCACCCTCAAACTTCACACAAAATCAATTCGGCCTCCCCACTCCATTCCCCAAAACTGTACGACCCAAAACAATTATCCAAACCGCAAACCTCACTTTCCCCATACGGCCACTCCTCCTAAACCACACTAACAGTACACGCGGCCAAACATCATCCACCCACACACACATACTCGTACGGCCTTCCTCACTCACAACCCACTCAGAACCAACAACCAAACCCAGCCACATACCAACCCACACGCCCTCAGCCACCATCAAACAACAACTCACGTCCCCCCTCCAAACCACCAGCAAACCGCGGCCAAACATCATCCACCCACACACACATACTCGTACGGCCTTCCTCACTCACAACCCACTCAAAACACAACCGCCGGTCCAATCCAAAACACAAGAAAGGTAAAGGTTTTCCTCTTTTAGATCTAGGTTTTTTTTGATTTTTTTTTGTGGTAAGGAAAAAAGAAGTAATAATCGCATAAGAGAAGAGAGGGAGAAGAGTGGAGAAGAAAGAGAAATTCCTTGATAAAAATGAGAAAAAAACCATCTTTTACTTATGTATAAGGGCCGAACCGGTTCGGTTCTCTTGAACCGAACCGGTCTGTTCTTTCCCTTTCAGCCCAATAGGTTTACCTGCGGCCCAGACCTATTCTTTTCATCAGCTCTTGCTGATTGCTTCTCCATACCCCCCTTTTCCTCCCTGCACCCCTTTTCCCCTTTTATTTCTTTTTTTCTTTTATTTTCATTTCTTTTTTTTGCATTTAGTTTTTAGTCCTTATTTATTTGACATGCATTTTATTGCTTTTATTTTTTAGCACATCATGCATTTTTATATTTATTTATTTTCTTTTTATTTCATGCATAGACATTTTAGTTTTATTCTACCATACTTATTGTCATGCGTTTACAATTCCCTTTTATTTACTGTTTTGTCATTTCTTTTTTTATTTTGATTAGAATGTATTTAGGAACAAATGTAAATAATAAATGAGAATATGCACCGACACCACACTTTATTTATTCTGTTTTATGTCTTTATTTATTTTTATTTATTCCGCTTTACAAAAAAAAAATCAAAAATATTAGGTTAGTTTAATCTTCAAAGGATTTCGTGGTGATCCAACGTCACCGCGAAAATTCCTCGCGTTTATATTTTTAGTCTTAGTCCATATTCAAAAAAAAACAAAAACATGCAAATAATCAAAAACACAAAAAAAATCTTTTCTTAATAAACCTTGATTTTCAATCAAGTGTCCGTTTCTTTTCTCTTTTATTTTCTTTAAAAAATCATTAATCCACTTTAATTACACTTTAATCATTTTCAAAAAATAAAAAACACAAACCAATTCCTTTTTGCCACTTGGCTTTTATTTTATCTTTAAAATTTTTTTTAAAACTAATAAAAAACATCAAACAAATCAAACGTCATTTTTTACCCCGAACTACGAGGTTTTGATCCCTCACGGGTACGTAGGCAGAGGACAGTGTCCTTCCAAATCATAAAAAATACAAAAAAACATTTTTATTTTCCTTTCCCACTATTCTAATTCATTCTTTTCATTTAAAAAAAAAAAATAAGCAAGTTATAGCCAAAATAAATAAATAAAAACAAGAGGTTCTCGTAGAGTACTACGAACGTTTAGGGTGCTAACACCTTCCCTAAACGTAACTAACCCCCGAACCCTAATTTTTAAAAAATGTGGTAATTTAGAACTTTTTTCCACTTTTCATTTAAAAAATTAAAAGTTCAGTCGTGAAATAAAATTAGTGAGTCAACGCTAATCAATAGCTTGATCTCCAAAAATCACCGCGACACCCCAACTCTCTACATGCATCGTCCACCATCATTTGCCTAACAACGCCAAATTGAATTTTCGCATCCTCTTAACCACAATTTTCTTTACTTAATAGATAGAGTCCCAACTAACCCACGGAATTTTCCTAGAACCTACACCACCCCCTGTAACACCCCGATTTTTAATATTAATTTATTAGTATTAGTGTTATATAATATTAGTAATATTAGTACTATTAGGAATTGTTTGTTTGGTGTTTTCAATATAAATTGTTGGATTGCGGGTATTGAGAAAATGGATTAGTTAGTTAGTGGTGGAAAAATAAGAAATTATGAGAAATTAAGGAGAAAAGGATATTTTTAGTGAACATGAGAGAATAAATGTGTATTAGCGAAAAGGAGGTTTAAGTAAGTAAATAAGTAGTGTTTTAATTAAATAGGAAAGAAGGAAGTGTAAATAGTGGAGAATAAACTGGTGTAAAAGTTATGAGAAGAACCTAGCCCAATTAAAAGATTATAAATAGAAGGAAGTCACAAGAGAATTAGGTTACAAAACACAAAGATCAGAATTGAGAGGAGGCAAGGAAACTAGGGTTGTGAAGAGAAGAGGCAAGGAGAGAAACTTAGAAAGAAACCTAGCCGTAGAAGTTGCTTATGCCGCTGAATTAAGGTAAGGGGGGAGTCTCTATTCACCATAAGGGTTGTATGAACATATGGGTAGTGAAGGGTTTGTGTTTTTCTTCATTGTTTTCATGATCTTTTATGAATTCATGTTAAATTCGTGCTCTAATTTGCTATTGTGATTTTGGGTATATTCTTGTCTCTAAATTCATTATTTTCATGTGCTAAATTTGTAGTTGATTCATAGTTATTTTCTGTTTTGATTCTTGAGTGTCAAAGTGTGAAAGAGCCTAATTTTATATGATTTAGAACCCTAATGTCATATTTTATCATTCGGTTATGATATTTAATTTGTGATTTTATGAATATGTTGGTTCACTACCTTGGATTGCGAATCGCAATATTATACTACTCGATCTCGATTGGTTTACAAATCATAGGTAAGTATGGCTGTCGTATATATGCTATCACGCTTATACTTAATCCCTGTCACCATCTATTATGGTACGAATGATTCTTTTTGGTTTTAGTGATATTAATTAGTTGTGAAACAAATTCAACGTATTATTAGTCATTAAAATTAAACTTGGTCAATCTTTTAAATTGGGCTAAACTTTTATTCTTTTGAGTTTTTGAATAAGGGTTATTGTGACCTTGAGTAATTCTAACTAAACTATTATTGCTAATTTCTTTTGTTCGATTTTGATATTTAGTGGTTGTTTGTTTCCTTAATTTTTGGAACAATAATTTTTATGATATTGAGTTAATATCAATTTATAAAAATAAATATAATATTTAATGAAAATTAATTTATGTGGATTTACAAAGTTGAAACAATATCCTGATTTTCTTTTTTTCGGTTTTCTCACCATGTATTTCAAAAGTGAATTGCTTTGCCAATATTTTTCACTTTAGCTTTATGAGGACTAATCTGGCCTATCATTCAATTTTATATTACGTGTGAAATCAATTTGGTCTCTTTATATGTGGTAGACTTTGTTTATTTCTAATCGTATGCATTTTTATTTTTGGGATGAATATTGATGTGTTATTTAAGGATGTAATTGATGTATTATTTTAAGATATGTAAACTAAATGTATTATTTGACGATGTGTTATTTAATGATGAATTATTTAATGAGGTGTATCTAATGATGCGAAATTAATGTGTGATTTAAAGATGTGATTATATAAAGATGTGATATATAAAGATGTGTGATTTAAAGATATGTGATTTGAAGATGTGTGATTTAAAGATGTGTTATATAAAGATGTGTTATTTGAAGATGTGTTATTTAAAGATGTGTTATTTAAAGATGTGTGATTTAATGATGTGTTATATAAAGATGTGATATTTGAAGATGTGTAATTTAAAAACGTGCTATAAAAAGATGTGTTATATAAAGATGTGTTATTTGAAGATGTGTGATTTAAAGATGTGTTATATAAAGATGTGCTATTTGAAGATGTGTTATTTAAAGATGTGTTATTTAAAGATGTGTAAATGTTGAGTCATATAAAGATGTGCATTGTTGAGTCATTGCTTGGTGTTCATGCATTCATGGTCAGTCCGATTTAAAGATGTGATTTAAAGATGGGGGATAAATCAGTAACATACCTCTGATATCCAAAACCGGTACCACATGCATATAGAGTCGAGTTAGGGACATTGCATACATAACTGCAAGTCTATTTGAAGATGTGTAATTAAAAGATGTGTCATTTAAAGATGTGTAACTATTTAAAGATGTGATATTCAATGATGTGCTCCTATATGATTAGGTGTGAATGATCAGTGCTTTTGTTAATGTCTACTTAATGTTATTACTTGTTTTGAAGCTTACTTGTTATTATAAGATGTTGAATTGGTGCCTGGTAATTGAATTCAATGAATGTATATGTTATAAATGTGAATATTATCTGAGTGTAATGTATACATGCCTAACTGTAATTAATGATTGTTTTATCTGAATCTATACATGTGTTTGTACCTCTCTTGTGTTGAATATATTCTCACCCTCTTAAATTTGGACTGTACTCTCGCCGGGTACAGATTCGCAGGAAGAAGATAATTAGTAGCAGTGAGTCTCGGAGGATGGCGTTGGAGCCTTCTCTTTTTATCGCTTTTGGGAGTCTTTATCGAGTCGATGCTCTGATTAGTAACACTAGGGATTGGGAGCTTATTTTTATTTAAGACTTTGTTTTAGAATTCATTTTGAATTCGGTTTGATGTTGATTTCATGATGTGACAATTACTTTGAATACTTTGAAATTTATTCCGCTGCGACATTTTCGATATTAAATGAAGGATTTTTGAATTGATTAAGATGTGTGACACCCTTGTGTGTTTAATTATTTATTTCATTTTATTAGAAAATAAAATGTGGGGTTTAGGGTGTTACAAGTTGGTATCAGAGCAGGTCGGTCCAGTCCGGGCCAAAACTTCTTTGTTTTTCCTTTGTATGCGAGAGGTACGTAAATACCTTCAATACTCGTTTCATTTTAATAGATGGTTCATGGTTACGCAGAACGAAATGGCTGGAAGGAACGATCAAGCGATTGCAAATGCTATGACTGCAGTGGCTCAAGCTTTGAACAATGCTCTTCAAGGACAGCAGAATTACCATGGAGGGGCTGATGAGCAACGACTGGACAGGTTCATGAGGAACAATCCACCAACTTTCAAAGGGAGATATGATCCTAAAGGAGCACAAGTTTGGCTGCAAGGGATCGAGAGAATTTTCAGAGCAATGGTGACTACCGATGAACAGAAGGTCAGACTGGCAACACATATGCTGGCGGAGGAAGCTGAGTACTGGTGGACAAATACCCGTCAAAGACTGGAAACTGCAGGTGATGGAATCACATGGGAAGTCTTTAGAGGAGAGTTCTTAGGGAAGTACTTTCCAGCTGACGTTCGTAGCAAAAAGGAGGTGGAATTTCTTGAGTTGAAGCAAGGGAACATGTCAGTTGCTGATTATGCGGCCAAGTTCGAGGAACTTTCTCGTTTCTGCCCGCATTACAATGCTGTGGGAGCTGAGGTGTCCAAGTGTGTGAAGTTTGAGAGTGGGTTGCGCCCTGAGATCAAGCAATTCATTGGTTATCAGGAGATTCGAGTATTTCCAGAGTTGGTTAACAAGAGTAGAATCTATGATGAGGACAGCAAGGCCAGGTCGAACCATTACAAGAGTATCAATGACAAGAAGAGTAAAGGTCAAGACCGTGGCAAGCCTTATACGCGTCCAGTGAATAAGGGAAAGGAGGAGGCGACTGGTGGGTCTGAACGAAGTGGGGGAGAAAGGTGCTTCAAGTGTGGTGGAACAGGGCATCGCTTCGCTGACTGCAAGAATCCTACATTGACTTGTTTTCAGTGTGGCAAGACTGGACATCGTGCAAATGAGTGCCGGAGTAAGGAGGTAGTCTGTTACAGCTGCGGGGAATCTGGTCACATCAGCACTAAGTGTCCGACTTCGAAGAAGGTGAACACGGATGGAAAAGTTTTTGCTTTGAGCGGTGAAGAGAGTTCAGAGCCAGACAACCTGAATTGAGGTAATTTTCGAGGACGAAAATTATTTAAGTGGGGGAGAGTTGTAACACCCCGATTTTTAATATTAATTTATTAGTATTAGTGTTATATAATATTAGTAATATTAGTACTATTAGGAATTGTTTGTTTGGTGTTTTCAATATAAATTGTTGGATTGCGGGTATTGAGAAAATGGATTAGTTAGTTAGTGGTGGAAAAATAAGAAATTATGAGAAATTAAGGAGAAAAGGATATTTTTAGTGAACATGAGAGAATAAATGTGTATTAGCGAAAAGGAGGTTTAAGTAAGTAAATAAGTAGTGTTTTAATTAAATAGGAAAGAAGGAAGTGTAAATAGTGGAGAATAAACTGGTGTAAAAGTTATGAGAAGAACCTAGCCCAATTAAAAGATTATAAATAGAAGGAAGTCACAAGAGAATTAGGTTACAAAACACAAAGATCAGAATTGAGAGGAGGCAAGGAAACTAGGGTTGTGAAGAGAAGAGGCAAGGAGAGAAGCTTAGAAAGAAACCTAGCCGTAGAAGTTGCTTATGCCGCTGAATTAAGGTAAGGGGGGAGTCTCTATTCACCATAAGGGTTGTATGAACATATGGGTAGTGAAGGGTTTGTGTTTTTCTTCATTGTTTTCATGATCTTTTATGAATTCATGTTAAATTCGTGCTCTAATTTGCTATTGTGATTTTGGGTATATTCTTGTCTCTAAATTCATTATTTTCATGTGCTAAATTTGTAGTTGATTCATAGTTATTTTCTGTTTTGATTCTTGAGTGTCAAAGTGTGAAAGAGCCTAATTTTATATGATTTAGAACCCTAATGTCATATTTTATCATTCGGTTATGATATTTAATTTGTGATTTTATGAATATGTTGGTTCACTACCTTGGATTGCGAATCGCAATATTATACTACTCGATCTCGATTGGTTTACAAATCATAGGTAAGTATGGCTGTCGTATATATGCTATCACGCTTATACTTAATCCCTGTCACCATCTATTATGGTACGAATGATTCTTTTTGGTTTTAGTGATATTAATTAGTTGTGAAACAAATTCAACGTATTATTAGTCATTAAAATTAAACTTGGTCAATCTTTTAAATTGGGCTAAACTTTTATTCTTTTGAGTTTTTGAATAAGGGTTATTGTGACCTTGAGTAATTCTAACTAAACTATTATTGCTAATTTCTTTTGTTCGATTTTGATATTTAGTGGTTGTTTGTTTCCTTAATTTTTGGAACAATAATTTTTATGATATTGAGTTAATATCAATTTATAAAAATAAATATAATATTTAATGAAAATTAATTTATGTGGATTTACAAAGTTGAAACAATATCCTGATTTTCTTTTTTTCGGTTTTCTCACCATGTATTTCAAAAGTGAATTGCTTTGCCAATATTTTTCACTTTAGCTTTATGAGGACTAATCTGGCCTATCATTCAATTTTATATTACGTGTGAAATCAATTTGGTCTCTTTATATGTGGTAGACTTTGTTTATTTCTAATCGTATGCATTTTTATTTTTGGGATGAATATTGATGTGTTATTTAAGGATGTAATTGATGTATTATTTTAAGATATGTAAACTAAATGTATTATTTGACGATGTGTTATTTAATGATGAATTATTTAATGAGGTGTATCTAATGATGCGAAATTAATGTGTGATTTAAAGATGTGATTATATAAAGATGTGATATATAAAGATGTGTGATTTAAAGATATGTGATTTGAAGATGTGTGATTTAAAGATGTGTTATATAAAGATGTGTTATTTGAAGATGTGTTATTTAAAGATGTGTTATTTAAAGATGTGTGATTTAATGATGTGTTATATAAAGATGTGATATTTGAAGATGTGTAATTTAAAAACGTGCTATAAAAAGATGTGTTATATAAAGATGTGTTATTTGAAGATGTGTGATTTAAAGATGTGTTATATAAAGATGTGCTATTTGAAGATGTGTTATTTAAAGATGTGTTATTTAAAGATGTGTAAATGTTGAGTCATATAAAGATGTGCATTGTTGAGTCATTGCTTGGTGTTCATGCATTCATGGTCAGTCCGATTTAAAGATGTGATTTAAAGATGGGGGATAAATCAGTAACATACCTCTGATATCCAAAACCGGTACCACATGCATATAGAGTCGAGTTAGGGACATTGCATACATAACTGCAAGTCTATTTGAAGATGTGTAATTAAAAGATGTGTCATTTAAAGATGTGTAACTATTTAAAGATGTGATATTCAATGATGTGCTCCTATATGATTAGGTGTGAATGATCAGTGCTTTTGTTAATGTCTACTTAATGTTATTACTTGTTTTGAAGCTTACTTGTTATTATAAGATGTTGAATTGGTGCCTGGTAATTGAATTCAATGAATGTATATGTTATAAATGTGAATATTATCTGAGTGTAATGTATACATGCCTAACTGTAATTAATGATTGTTTTATCTGAATCTATACATGTGTTTGTACCTCTCTTGTGTTGAATATATTCTCACCCTCTTAAATTTGGACTGTACTCTCGCCGGGTACAGATTCGCAGGAAGAAGATAATTAGTAGCAGTGAGTCTCGGAGGATGGCGTTGGAGCCTTCTCTTTTTATCGCTTTTGGGAGTCTTTATCGAGTCGATGCTCTGATTAGTAACACTAGGGATTGGGAGCTTATTTTTATTTAAGACTTTGTTTTAGAATTCATTTTGAATTCGGTTTGATGTTGATTTCATGATG
Source organism: Medicago ruthenica (assembly GCA_018208015.1). Taxonomy (NCBI): domain Eukaryota; kingdom Viridiplantae; phylum Streptophyta; class Magnoliopsida; order Fabales; family Fabaceae; genus Medicago; species Medicago ruthenica. The sequence continues at coordinate 74,703,850 of CM031371.1, forward strand.
TGACAATTACTTTGAATACTTTGAAATTTATTCCGCTGCGACATTTTCGATATTAAATGAAGGATTTTTGAATTGATTAAGATGTGTGACACCCTTGTGTGTTTAATTATTTATTTCATTTTATTAGAAAATAAAATGTGGGGTTTAGGGTGTTACACCCCCCCCCACCCCCCAAGAAACATTTTAAAATATATTCTAGAGAAGAGATATACCTGTTAGAGCTTTGAAGAAGAAAAAAATAGACCGGAAGAGAAGACATGACAAATTTCAAAAGAATGAAGCGGCATCCAAAAGACAAATATTTATTTTTCCAATCCGGTAGTCCTATTTTAATACATTTTAATAACTTATCCATTATTAGCTACGTTTTAAAAAAAGAGCTATAGTCAAGTGATACACCTTCAACCATTTGTTCAAAAACATTGAAACTTTCAAACACATACTTTAAAATCCATATTTGGTAAACGTCATGGCCGGCTTAGAGCATCTGAACACCTTACTTCATCTTTTGGTATATAAATATTTCTTTCAAGCTTAACAATTGAACCATCGTTTAATTGTTTCTTCTCGGTGTTTGAGGTACGTTCCTTAACACTTGTGATTAATAATACCATCATCATAGTTAGCATAAACATGAAAATATATCTATCTTTTCTCACTACTGCACATCAAAGCTAGCATGATTTGCTTTTGTTTCTTCACCAATTATGTATAGTAGTATATATATAGTAGTAGCTAGCTTCAGAATAGGGTATCTATTCATCAAAATCTTTTTCGATGCGTTAACTTAATGGTTTCTTTAAATTCAAGCCTATATGCGTACTTGCTTTTAACCAATTGTTTCTATAAACAGATCAACATGATGATTGTATATCAAGAATGGATGTTTTTTTCATTGACAATACTAGTACTAGTGTTGTTGTTGAGCACATCATTCTCATCAGCTGCTACTAGGAAGACTAATAAAAATATTAAAACAAATGTCTTTATGTCTCCAAAGATTGAACTGAGTCCAGGATTTGTTTCAGACAAAATATACTATGATGTTGAGTTTCCAAGAGGCCATATTTCACTCAAGAGTTTCAATGCTGAATTAGTTGATGAAGCAGGAAATTCTGTACCTCTTCATCAAACTTATCTACACCATTGGGCTGTTATTAGATACCACCAACCTAAAAATGTAACACAAAATAGCCAATCAGGTATTATTATTGTAAGAAATGATGGCTTTTGCCAACATACTATTTTAGGACAGTACTATGGTCTTGGATCTGAAACAAGAGGCACAAATACATATATTACAGACCCTTATGGTATAGAAGTTGGTAATCCAGCTGAAATTCCAAAAGGTTATGTGGAGAAATGGTTGATGAATGTTCATGTTATTGATACAAGGGGTGTGGAAGATAGGATGGGATGTATTGATTGCAGATGTGACCTATATAATGTTACTAAAGATGAAAACGGTAAGGCTTTGAATCTAAATTATAAAGGGGGTTTGCAATGTTGTCCTGATAACATCAAGTGCAAGCTGAGGAAAGGGTTTTCAGGCCCAAAAAAGAGCATTTATTTGAAATACACAATTATGTGGATCAACTGGGATATTAACTTTATGGTGCCTGTCAAGATTTATATATTTGATGTCACTGATACTTTGAAGATATCGGATAAGTCTAAAGGAATGAGTCTGAACCATGATTGCAAGGTAAGTGAAATCTCAAAATAATATATACATATGTTGTGCGCTCGTACTGTAATATATGGTTTGATTGCGGTATATATCTGAAGGGATTGACTGCGTCATGTATTTTAAAATGGAGGGAGTATATTTTTTGAGGTACTGGACTATATGTTGTTGGCAACAACATTGTGTTCTGATTTTTTTTAGAAAATTGTGTTTTGGTTTTTGATGAAAGGAGTTTCGAAAGGGTTTTTTGTTTTTGTTTTAATTAATTAAAGAAAAGTTACAAAATTACTCTTGCATTTAAAATTAGCTTGAATAGTAATAAGTTGGTATTTCAGTAAAAAGCAAGTGGAAATAGGTTTGTTAACTTACTCTTACAAGTTTTTAGGTGTGAGTAAGTTAGCAGCTTCATATATACAAAATAGTACAGTTCAAGTGTGAGTAATATAGATTCTATGGTACATGCAGATAGAATATGAAGTTGAACCTTGCAGCAAAAGTAATGTGAATGATAGTAGTTGTGTTGATGTAAAGAGTGCAAGCTTCCCAATGCAAAATGGAGGTTATGTCATCTATGGAGTTGGTCATATGCATGCAGGTGCAATTGGATCAACTCTATATGGACAGGTGACATTAAATAATTGCAATTAATATTAACATTTCAATACTACTTTCTACTTCTAGTGACATACATATTGCATATATACATGGAAATTTGTAGAATTGAGTCCCCTAAAATTAAAAAAGGAGTTATAAATTTGCACTTTTTGCTATTTTGTTTTAATGTGCTTAGCTTTTATATATGTTGCTATTACTTAGTTTGACATATTATATTCTTGAAACTCATATCATTTTGGTTGTGTCAATGTTAGGATGGGAAGGTGATATGTAATTCAAACCCAAAATATGGAAATGGAAAGGAAGCTGGAAATGAGAAAGGGTATGTTGTAGGAATATCAACTTGTTATCCTCAACTAGGATCTATCAAGAAGATACTTAATGGTGAAACTTTAACTCTAGAGGTGAACTATAACAGCAGCAGAAGACACTCTGGAGTAATGGGACTTTTTTATTTCTTGGTGGCAGAAAAGCTACCACACCATCATGTCTAACATTCCTATCATCTTTTATTCGGTAAATTCTACGGTGGGCCTTTTGATATGTTGGTAGACTAACACTTGAAAACTCTTTCAAACTTCAATGATAATTTACAATATCGTCGGAAGTATTTTATTTTAATGAGTGAGATGGTGACCCAATTGATCCTGGTTAGGGGAAAAAAGGGAAAAACAAATATCAATGACTTGATACTAAGTTTTTATATTTTGTTCTTTATTTTAGTCACATTGACTCACCACCTCACTCTGAAGACAAGAATTGTAAAACTTCTACTTCTGAGGGTTTTTTTTCTTTTTTTGTTGGATATGGATGTATTTTGTCACACCTGGATTTTTTTTATTTTTAATATTATGTTATTTTATAGATGTTTGGTATAACGGTCCATAATTTTGTATCATTTCAAAATAACCAAATCAAACTCTTCAAATTGTGCAATTTGCATCAGTCTATTACATTTACTGCCAAAATAATTGATCAATGAGCTTATATTAATCGATTTCATCATTTTTCTTGTCTAAATAATCGATTAGGTTTATGGTATTAACTGATTAGATCACTCTGTTGTCAAAGTAATCGATTAGGTATATGACATTAATCGATTAGTCTTGTTTTGGGCCAATTAACTATTATCTAATTTAACTGTTGTACTTGCAGTGAGTACAATCTAGGAAACTAGGGCTTAGTCTGTTTTCGTGATGCCTTGAGAATATCTCTCAAGTGGGTATTTATAGTCTTATTTGGGCTTGGTTCCCCGTGGCTTTGGCCCCAAGTAACTTGGGTCCAAAGCCACGTTTAGAGCGTTCTGGAGGCTTCTCGAAGCTCTTTAAGAGAGTTAGAAATTTAGAAATTTGAATTTAGAGAATGATGGTGAATTTGTAAAAGGGGAGGTTTAAGTGAAATAAAAGTATAGAGAAATAATTATGTGATGAATTGTAACTAAGCCAATTAGAGTGAGTAACCCTACCCCATTAGTATTTAAAGAGTAGTGTATGTGTTAGTGAAACTAGGTTTAGCTCATTTCACAAAAATCACAAAGGAGGCTAGAGAGAGAATAGAGGAAAGGAAGAAACTTTGGAGAGGAAGAGGAAAGGAACTCAAGGGCACTAAGGGAAAGGGAGAATTGAAGTTAGGAAGCTAATTTTGAAGAGAATTGAGGTAAGGGGGAAGATTACTTTCACCATATGAGTTTTTAATAAGCAAATGGATAGTTGGGTATTTTTAGCTTATGTTTAAATTCATGAACTTATGATTAATTGTGTTAAATCCGTGTTCCTTTTTTTATGATTAAATTAAGCATGTGTTAAGTTGATGAATTCATGTTGTTGTTTTACCAAAAGCCATGTTTGATTATGTTAAGTTGGTAACTTTGAGAATTTTGATGAATTTGATGAAGAACCTGATAATTGATGATGATTATGCTTAATTAAGTTGATTTTGAACATGAGTATGTGTTTAGTTTGTGAATTCATGTGATTATGATGTTTGGGTTATATGGAAGTTGTTGTTGTTGTTTATGAGAATTTTGATTAAATTGGTGAAAATGATTAAGTTGTTGTTGAAATGAAAGTTGAGATTGTTGTTGTAAAGTCATGTTTGGTTAATTATGTTGTTTTGGGAAGAAATGGATTTTTGAGACGAACTTTGAATTAAGTTGATTAAATTGGAAGTAAAAATGTTACGATGTTATGTGATAAGTGACAATGTTATGTGATATGTGACGATGTTGTGTGATAAGTGACGATGAATATATGAATATATGATAAATGATATATTACAAGTGATGATGAAGTGACGATATTCATATGAAAGAATATATGATAATGTTGATGATGTTGGTGTTGAGTCATATGTATGTATGTGATGCCGAGTCATCATATATGTACATGCATTCATTCATGAGTCAAGTCCAGTGACGATGAAAGTGACGATGGGATCCCTCGGATAAAAGAACTCTGATATCTAAAACCCGGTACCACATGCATTTAGAGTCTTTATGCGCATTGCATAAACATGACGAGTCTTATATGACAATGTTTTGGGGTGAATTTGTGCATTAAGGTGGTAATTGTATATTTGACGATGTTGACGTGAAGTGAATGACTGAAGTTGCTTGTGTGATTATTTATTGATGATAATATGTCATGAGTACTTTGTTGAAGTATTGAGATAACTTAACTTGATGATAAATCTTGATGATTGATTATTAATGAGTATATGTATGTATGCTTGAGGAATTTGAATTGATGTATGAGGGTAATCAAGCTTATGATTGAAGGTGATTAATATTTTTTGAACAATAAAGGTGATTAATATTATGCATGTTGTATAAGTTAAACCAGGCTTATTGTTAAATGATTTATTTGATGATGATTGTTTTTGTGTTTTTCCTGAACTTACATGCATTTATTAATCCATTATGTTGAACGTATATCTTTCCCTCCAGTGGCTTTTTGTCGCCTCATCCTTGTGATGTAGACGTGCAGGTTGAGGAGTAGCTCTTGCTTGTGAGTTGATGAGGATTGCTTGATGCCTACTCATGTTTATTGATGATAATATGTCATGAGTACTTTGATGAAGTATTCAGATAACTTGACTTGATGATAAATCTTGATGATTGATTATAAATGAGTATATGTATATATGCTTGAGGAATTTGAATTTATGTATGAGGGTAATCAAGCATATGATTGAAGGTGATTAATATTATGCATGTTGTATAAGTTAAACCAGGCTTATTGTTAAATGATTTATTTGATGATGATTGTTGTTGTGTTTTTCCTAAATTTACATGTGTTTATTAATCCCTTATGTTGAACGTATATCTTTCCCTCCAGTGGCTTTTTGTCGCCTCATCCTTGTGATGTAGACGTGCAGGTTGAGGAGTAGCTCTTGCTTGTGAGTTGATGAGGATGGCTTGATGCCTACTCATGTTTATTGCTTTTCTCGAGGAGTCTAGATTTAGGAGCTCTGATCTAAGACTTGGGGATTTTTCTTTTATATTGAGTTTGATGCTATGAGAACTTTTGATCAGACTGATGTTGTTATATTTATGTTGAGATATTACGTTATGATCTGAGACATGACATTTGCGTTATGATTTTATTTCCGCTGTGCTATGAATATATTCGATGAAATTTTTATATTCAATTATTTATATGAGATGTATGTTGAGTAGTGAAACCTTGATGTATGATAATGAGTGATTTATCACTTTGTAAATGTTCTCGGGGATCGGGGTCTTACACAGGTGGCTTTTCTGAGGGGCTTTTCTGATCATTGTCCCTTGATGAGGAGAATTGGTGTCCTAGGCCATCCCGTATGTTGAAGTGTTGGCAGGATATTCCTGGTTACAGACAGTTTGTTATTAATAAGTGGAAAGCTCTTCAGGTTGACGGTTAGGGTGGTTTTGTTTTAAAAGAAAAATTGAAGTTTATTGAAGTGGCTCTGAAGGAGTGGCATGTTTCTCACGCTCAGAATTTACCTAGTAAGATTGACGCTCTTAAGGTCCGCCTCTCAGCCTTGGATTGTAAAGGGGAAGATGAGGTCTTGTCAGAAATTGAGTTAGAGGAATTTCATAGTATTACTTCGGATATCCATTCTTTGTCGCGTATTAATACTAGCATTTGTTGGCAACAGTCTAGATCTCGTTGGCTCAGAGAAGGAGATGCAAACTCTAAATATTTCCATTCTGTGTTAGCCAGTCGGCGCCGTAGAAATGCAATTTCGTTGATTTTGATGGAGGGGGCGGTTGTTGAGGGCGTGCAACCCATTCGTCAGGCGGTTTCTTCTCACTTCTCATCTCACTTTAGGGCTCGCAACGTAGTTAGACCGGGTGGAGATAATCTCCAGTTTAGGAGTTTTTCTTTTTCAGAAGGCGGTGGTTTGATTAGGTCGTTCTCCATGGACGAAGTCAAGATGGCAGTATGGGATTGTGATAGTTTCAAAAGCTCGGGTCCAAATGGTATCAATTTTGGTTTTATCAAGGATTTTTGGGTTGAGCTTAAGGATGATATTATGCGGTTTATTACGGAGTTTCATCGGAATGACAAATTAATTAAAGGTATTAATAAAACTTTCATAGCTCTTATATCTAAAGTTGATAGCCCCAAAAACTGAATGATTTTCGGCCCATTTCTCTTGTGGGGAGTGTGTACAAAATTCTGGCGAAATTGTTGGCGAATAGGTTGCGGTTAGTTATTAGTAGTGTTATTTTTGAGTCTCAGTTAGTGTTTGTGAAAGATAGGCAGATCCTTGATGGTATTCTTATTGCTAATGAGGTTGTGGACGAAGCTCGGAAGTGCAAAAAGGAATTATTGCTATTTACAGTTTGTCATACCCCATTTTTGACCCGTGTTCAATTCGTTTCGCTCGTTTTTTAAGCCAGAAATTTTCGTCGTTTCAGACGAAATTTCGGCAGGGAGGTATTTTAAAATACCTCATTTTTTTATTCCGAAGGCAACTGTTTTTATTTTATTTTGTTATTATTTTTATTAGTTATTATTTTTATTATTTTTATTTTATTCCTTTTTTAAGTTCTCTTTTATTTTAGTGTTTTCTGTTTTTTACTTTTATTTTCGTTTTTATTATTAATATTTTTATTTTACTGTTGGTTTTTTTTTAGTTTAGTTTTTTATCCAATTATCAGTCCAGGCCCAGAGGGGCAGTGTTGTCTTTTTTACACCAGTCTCTGTCCAATTAATAGCATTAATGCACAGTACACTGGCAGAGTCAGTACACAGTACCAACAGTACAAACCAAGTCAGAAATAGTCAGTGGCTCAACCACCGTGAACCACCAACACAACCACCAGTAAACCCAATTCTGGCCACCGTCTACCACCAATACAGAAACTTTTTTTTTTCTCTCTTTTCTTCTCCTTTCCAGAAACCCAAACCGAATTAACACCACACCTCAACAACACAGTAACTCCACGGATCCATAACGAAACCAAAAACGTAAACGCACATCAACACAGATCCAAAGTCGTTTCCAGTTCGAACCAAGAACGAAAATACATTAAATCTCACTGAAACCGAATCAAAATCAACAACCCAAAACCATTCGAACACCAAACTCCCAAATCGAAACCAAATCAGAAATCAAAAGCCGAAGCAAAAAAAACCATAACTGAACCAAATCGAAACAGAATCAAAGGTAATTTTCTGAGAAATTCAAACTCAGATCTAGTCTCTATGTAATCGTTTTTGGCAAAACCAACCTCGGATTCGAGTAGAGGGAATAAAAGGATCTCTGGAAACGTTAAAATTTTTAAAAAAGAAGTGATTTGGTACGCTCCGGCACGGTGGCGCCGCCGGCGGCCACCGCGCCGGAGGGATTTCCGGCCAGGCCATGAGAGGAGAGAAGATCGGAAGAAAGAAAGAGAAGAGAGAGAAACTTAAAAAAAAATGAAGAAGAACCGGCCCCTGACCCTTATAGAGAGGCTGGACTGGTTCGGTCTTTTTTCCATAAACCAAACCGGTCCGGTTCTCCTCTTTTGGCCCGTTGGACTTATTTCTGGCCCATCTTCCTCCTTCTCCTCTTTCTCTTTTCTGATCCTTATCTGCACCTCAATCCCTCTATTTCTGCACCCCTTCTCTTCTTCTCTATTCTTTTTTATTTATTTCTTTTTCTTGCATTTTTATCTTTAGTTTTTTTTTATTTCTCATGCATTTTATTTACTGCCCTTTATTTTCAGTACCCCATGCATATTTTATTTTTTTATTTTTTTTTATTTGTTTTTTTTTATTTTATTTTTCAGCACCATATTTAATTTCCTGTCTTGCATTTTTATTTTCAGCTCCATATTTATTTTTGTCTTGCATTTTTTATTTTGTTTTATGCATCATATTTATTTTTTGTATTGCATTTTTATTTTCTTTTAGCATCATATTTCTTTTATGTTTTTGCATTTTTATTTTCTTTATTTTATTTTCAGCATCATATTTATTTTATGTCTTGCATTTTTATTTTCTTTATTTATTTTATGCACCATATTTATTTATTGTTTTGCATTTCATGCATTTTTATTTCCTTTTAGCATATATACTTTAATACAATTGCAATTTTTATTTTATTTTATTATTTTTGTCATTTATTTTATTGCCATTAGAATGTATCTAGGTCCAATGTAAAAAAATATAAATGAGAATATCGCACCGACACCACATTTATTTTTTTATGCTTTATGTCGAGGGCGATAATATAATTTTGACCGTATCCGAGGAAAAGGACCCTCACTTGATCCAACGTCATTTTGAGGGATCCGGCGTTCAGACTTTCTCAGCATAACTTAGTCTCTGGACCTTAGGACTTAATCAAATTTTCATAAAAAGCCAAAATAGTCAAAATCCAAAAACATTTTATAATCAAAAATTTCAAAAAAAATTAATCTTTTATCTTTTCTTTCTTAATCAAATCTCAATTAATCTTTAATCAATCAAAACTTTTGCTTCAAATTAAAATCAACCAAACTCACTTCTTTTTTATCCTTCTATGCCTTTCGGCCTCTTATCTTTCTCAAAAACTTTTTTCAAACTTTAAAATCAATCAAAACCGATCACTCGGCTTTTTACCCCGAACTACGTGATTTTGATCCCGCTCGGGTACGTAGGCAAAAGACTTTGTCTTTCCAAATCAATAAAATAACAAAAACATTTTTCTTCTTTCTTTTTCATCACTTTAACCCTTTCACACTTAGGCATTTATTTACAAACAAATAATCAATTTAGCATAAAGATAAAAATAAGCAAGAGGTTCCTATAGAGTACTATAGACGTTTAGGGTGCTAATACCTTCCCTTTGCGTAACCAACCCCCGGACCTTTGATCTCTAAAAATAGGGTTTTCGAACTTTCTCCCTTTTCCTCGGAAAAATAAAAGATCGGTGGTGAACTTAAAATTGCGAGTCAACGCTAATTAATAGCTTGATATCCAAAAATCACCGCGACAGAAAAATGGCGACTTCACTGGGGACCAAAATCCTAAGTGGGTTAAACCTATCTTGCTTTTCTTTATCTTTATGCTTTATTATTATTTGTAATTGTAAATACGTGCTTAAGTGTTTATCTTTTTACGTGAGTGGTGAGATAAGTCCTATACCCGGACTTGAGGGAAACATAAGATAGGATGGGGTATAATCAACGTGCCATACCAGGAGTAGTCTTGGGTTTTGGTACATGTGATAACCCCGCTCAATGGAGGTCTCTTAAGAGTAGTACCATGTCAACATGAGTAGTCGTGTTTGGCATTGCTATTTTTAAGTGACCTATGAAGTTGAGGACCTTTAGTTACCTAACCCATCTTGGCCTTTTAGGACGTAGTGCGGTGGCTAATCAAGAGTAGTCTTGAGTTGGTCGATACGCGATACTACACTCAAACGAGACTTTCTTACGAACATTGTTGGACCGGGAGTAGTCCCGTAACCTGACAATATTCGGAAGTGGTCAATGACTTTGGGAACTTGGTAGAACCCGTAATACAGGTACATGTGAAACCATAGTTCTTACCAAATGGCGTGTTTACCCTCAGCTCCAACATTACGAACTTAACTTTACCATGTTTTCTCCGTTCCTTTAGCATAACCATGCATACATGCACTCATTCATAAACATTTTTTCCTCATCAAGTATCGAAGGACTTAGACAAGTTTTGTTGTAAACATCGTAGGAATGAACTTCACAAAGAGGAACACTCAGAAGTATAACTTCAAGGACCCGGATTTGACAAATTTAAGGAAGCTAGGTTCTTTGGTAACTAGTCCGGACGACTTCCGAAAGCGTTATGGGAATTTGCTCAGCATCCTCAAGACAAACGTTGAAGAGGGGATCCTTAACACCTTGGTCCAGTTCTATGACCCTCTCTATCACTGTTTCACGTTCCCAGAATACCAGCTTGTCCCTACTTTGGAAGAATACTCTTACCTAGTTGGATTACCGGTGCCTGACAACTTACCTTTTAGTGGCCTCGAACCAACTCCTAAACCTGTAACTATCGCCGCAGCCCTTCACCTCAAAACTTCCGACATAACCAGTAACCTTACTACCAAAGGAGGCTTCCAAGGCCTAACTCCCAGTTTCCTCTACCAAAAAGCCTACACCTTTGCCGAAGCCGCCAGTACCGGTGCCTTCGAAGCCATCCTTGCTCTACTCATCTATGGCCTTATACTCTTCCCTAACATCGACGACTTCATCGACATTAACACAATCCAAATTTTCATATCCGGAAACCCCGTCCCCACCTTACTTGCAGACACCTACCATTCTATTCACCACAGAACACAAAAGAAATGCGGAGTTATCACTTGTTGTGCACCCTTGCTATACAAGTGGTTTACTTCACATTTGCCCCAAACCCACCTTTTCAAAACTAATCCAGAGAAAACCCGTTGGCCTCAGAGAATCATGTCCCTCACTCCAACTGATATCCTTTGGTACCAACCAGCTAGCGACATTGGAATAATCATCGACAGTTGTGGAGAGTTTCCTAATGTACCCCTCATCAGTACACGCGGAGGAATCACCTACAACCCCACCCTTGCCAGACGCCAGTTTGGATACCCCATGAAGGAAAAACCTAATAACCTCTCCTTAACCGGTGAATTTTACCTCAACCACGAGGACCATGCAGGCATGAGATTGAGATTTGTGCGAGCCTGGCATACTGTTCGTAGGCTTGATAGGAATCAGTTAGGAAGAAGGACGGGTTTTGTACATGGATCCTATAGTCAGTGGGTTGTCGACAGAGCTTCGATTCTTGGTTTACCCTACCCCCTACCCAGGCACGTATCCTCAACCGTTCCATCACCATCCTTACCTGTGCCCTTTGATGACAAAGAGGAATGCAATGAGCAGTTGATTCAAATGCGGCTTGAAAGGGATACTTGGAAGAGAAAATACCAGGAGCTCGAGCGTGAGAATGAGACCTTGAAGGGAAAGCTGGCACAGAAAGACCATGAGCTTTTCGTTCAGAATCAGAGGATAATTGAGAAGGATGACTTGCTTCGTCGGAAGGACGCTTTGCTCCGCCAGGATGCTAAGAGGAGGAGGAAGTTTATGGATTCACTCTCTGGTGCACATTCAGATTCCGAGGATCCACTTACTCCAGGAGTTTGAGTTGGACGCCCTTAGGACCTTATGTTTAGATTTTAGCTTCCAAAATCTCTTAACTTGTAAACAAAAAAAAACTCTTTGTAATATTTCAATGCTTTAGTGAAGTGTCCAGTTTATGATGTTTACAATTACTTTAACAAGTCCTTCGATGGTAATTTGTTTTTTTTCTTTTTCTTTTTTGCATAAGCATAATCATGCATCACACTGCATTCATAGTTTCCAAATTGAGTCTCACCATGTGTTCACTACTTAAAAGGTTATCAG